>CM064331.1:7040904-8290904 GCA_032595735.1 Pelochelys cantorii | reverse complement strand
ACTGATTCTCTGGCGAAGTGACTGACGGGCGGAAGGATCATTGGGTCCTCCCCCCAGCCCTCAAAACCGCGTAGAATGGCACTCCCAAAGCATTTCATAGGGGCCCGGAGCTCCCGGCTGCAGCCACGGTAGAAGCGGTGGCAGTCGGGAGCGCCAGGCCTCTGTGCGATTTCCCCGTTAACTCCCCCCCTGCCTGTCAGTGGGCCTGCTCAGTACCCAGGACACACAAGCCCAATGGTCTCCAGTTTTGACCCTATTCTTGTAAGAGGACTGCACTGATTCACTCCTTGGTCACCTTAGCTTTGCAATGACTGCTATCATACCTCAAGACTGGTGCCTGTTGAATTACCCTTACAGTTTCTCAAACTCTTAATTAAGATATGCATCTCATATCCACTGGGCACAGCAGTGCCCTCAGATTGTGGGTTTGGGTGTTTGCAGGGCAATGTAATTCTAATTTAGAGTTCTTTGTACCCCTTCCTTGTTTGTTGGACCTCCAGGAAAGCCATAGCCTCAATCTTACTGTAATCTGTATGCAGCCCATGCTCTGTTTATCCTCTTTGCTCATGCTGCGCCCTGTCAGCTGGTGCTTTCTGTCTCTTGCAAAGTGAGGTTAACTGTTGTATTTCTTCCATCTTTTCCCCATCCGCCTCTGGGCAACATGTTCTTTTCTAACAGCTACCTTCTGAATAGCTTCCATTTTACTGGAGGCTGATACTCACCGATACGGAGTGGAGAGCTGTCTGAACATCTTTCAGTGGTTTTCCCCTTTCCTGAGAGTTTCAGCTCCGGTGGATCGGTTAATTGCCGTATTCTTCCACTCAGGGTATTTTCTTAATTTCTTTTTACTGATGGCAGCATGTGGGTGTCTTCAAAGATACCAGGGCTCAAGGTGCTTGTAAGAGCTCTGCTTTATTGTGTCTGGTTCCAACTGATCTTGGCTGGAGCTTCTCTGTGCCTCATGGGGACTCTCTGTCTGGGAAGCTCAGCCCTTAAAGGCACAGTCGCCTCCAGCATTTTATAGCCTTATGTATTTCCCGAAAGCCAGTTTGCTGTACAGGAGCACCTAGATGCCTTGACTAAGATCAGGGTCCCATTGTACAAGGCACTATATGAAAACATTGTGAATGACAGTCCCTGCTCCAAGGAACCTAGGCTACATCTACACTGGTGACTTCTTGCGCAAGAACAGCTATCCTTGCACAAAAACTTGCCGGGTGTCTACACTGCACGCGTATTCTTGCACAAGTAAATTTATAGTCTAGAGTTGGAAAACAGGGCTTCTTCCGGAAGAGTTATTCCTCTCCCCACAAGGAATAAGCCCTCTTGCGCAAGAGCTCCTGCTCAAGAGGGCAGTGTAGACAGGCAACATGAATTTCTTGCGCAAGAAACCCCTATGGCTAAAATGGCCATCAGAGCTTTCTTGTGCAAAAGAGCGTCCACACTGCCATAGACACTCTTGCGCAAAAGCACATCTCTCGCACAAAGGCACATGCCAGTGTAGACGCGCTCTTGTGGAAGACTTTTTGTTCAAGAACTCTTCCGCAAAACAGTTCTTGCGCAAGAAGCTGCCAGTGTAGACATAGCCCTACAGTCTAACTACACAAGGGATGGGAAGGAAACCAGAAGCCCATGGAGGTAAAGTGGTTTGCCTCAAGTCATACCGCAAACCCGCAGCAGAGCTAGGAACACATCATAGATATCCAGACCTCCATTCCAATGCTCTATATCCATTAGGCTACACTGCCTCTTAAACTAGTTATTGCTCTAAGCACAATTGTAGGCTGGACCAGTTCTGGTGTAATACCTATACTATTGTTCCCTCTAATCGTTTTCTACCAATGTGCAGATTTTTTCCATCCCTGTGCAGAATAATTTGTTTTTGCTCACCAACGCATGTATGAATGTGCGCTATCAGTAGAAACAAAAAAAATCTAGCTGTGGCTGCTCTGCTAATCAGCTGGGTGGCATATGAATCTCTCCTGAGTGACCACACAAGCACACATTTTACAGGGAACACTGCCTATAATTGAATGAACTGTTTATTCAGCTTTAATTAGTGCTAATAATTTTAGTCTTCATGTCCTAGCCCTAGAATTGAGCAAAATGCTTTCTGCCAGAACCTTATGTAAGAGCACAGATTACATGCTCTGATATAAGACAGATGTTTTCTGCATTGCATAAGAAGAAAGCATTTACACATAAATTGAAAGTGCACGTCTTAAACTCATTTACTGAAATGATTAGTGGGTCTTTTTGATCTTCATCCCTGACAGATCTTAAGTGCAACAAGCCAATGCTTCACAAGCAAAACACACAGACAAACAAATCCTGGTAACCCTATAAAATTTATAAAATTGAATATTTAATAGCTTGATTCAAGCATAGGAGTAGCAGCCGCAAAAGAGCAAATTAAAATTAGGAGCACTTGCTGAAAGTGAAATTTAACCCCCAAAAGAGAACTTTTATGTTTCTTAGAGAGTTATCCACTTTTCCATTTGAAACGTTGCTGCTTACCAAAGGGTGAGCAGAACAGAACTTTGCAGCTGATTTTTCTCCCAGGACAAATAGGTGTGTGAATGCAAAATAAAACTATTCCATGGGTTTTTAATCTAAAATCCTCATCCTAGCTCTTAACATTTTATGTCTTGATTATAGTCAACTTCTATTTAACAGCTCAGTATAGTACCCACATAGACTTTCAGTCTATCCACAATATAGCTGCTTACACCATCTATTTGGCTTTATTGCTGGATCAGAACCATGCCTTCTCCTTCAAACCCCTCCTGAAGATGTTCTTTACTGAAACTGTCAAACAATTTATAACTATTGTGCTGGACTGAGAACCTGTGTAACTTTGTTACATTGTTGTGCTACACTGGGCTTCCCAGTTCCCTTATTTCCTATTATTGCATCGTGTTTCTAACCTCTTTGGGTAGTAATTGTGACTCTTGTGAGGTTGTTCATTGTGGTGCCCAGCTGGGACCTGTGAACACTGCCACAATACAAAGACTAAACAAGCATGAATTTAAAAAAAAAATAAGGGACACAATTTAGGATCCAGGTTTGGATTTTGGTTTAAAACAAAGTTTCACAAAGCTGAAATGAGTCGCAAAGTATTCTCTGTTTACAAAAATGTACCGACAGCAAGCTAAGTGAGAGAGGACTCCTTGTTTTCATTGTTATCTAACCATTCCCCTGTACAGCTGGACACACCAACAAAACATTGTGTCAGTCCATGTGACAAACTGGCTAAAATGTGTAGTAAGATGAGGACCTGAAACAAAAGTCCATGTAGCACAGGTCTGGTTTGAGGCTTGAGGCCAGGCTAACAATGGTCAAGACGTTGCTAATATAAAGGAAAGCTAAGTTGTATGCAAGAGGCAGGCCCCTGCTCACAGAACTTGCCATAAACAGGGCTGATAGTGTAAAACACTAATTGGTAACAGGTCCAGGTGTAGAACTTTAATTGGTGGTAGGTACCAACTGCAAAACAGTAATTGGTACTGGTCATAAATTGAAAGCACATTCCAGGAGGGATGGAAACAACATCTCATTAAAAAGGATCTTGGTACCCACAGATACCAACTCAGGTTCAGAAACAGGTCTAAAATGACAGCATGGTGGATAGAGATGTTTTAATCAAACCACAAAGTGCAGGGTGATGGGTGGTATCTAAGTAACATCAGAGGGTGGCAATATGACATCGGGGGGAGGTGTACCTTGTTTGTACCTGTATATGAAGTGCTGTCTTGGAGGGGCTGTCTTTGACCTAGGGGGCAGTGATGGATTCCCATATCACCCCATAGCACTGACTGAGTCAGCCCATTGTGAGGGGGCATAGATGTGTAGTGGTTCGGTAGAGTCTACTGACAATTATTACTATAACAATAAACCTGGCTGGGTGCCTTCAATCCTTACCTGATTTGGTGGTCTTTGGGGGCGCTCCCAAAATCTGCTGTGGTGGCTATTTGCACAAGTCAACACAGCACACAGGATTGAGCGCACACGCACGCGGCCAAATCATCACTGAAGGAGCAGGAGACCTGTCAGGACACCACACCAGTAAATCCTGACTACTCCAAAAGGCATCTGTTTCGTTCCATTGTCTCTGCTTCAAAAATTGAGCCAGCTGTGTCAATAGTGAAGAGATGAACTATATGGGTTTTTTAGAATTCATCCAAATATTTTTCATTGGTTCCCATATACATCCTGCTGCTCTGTAAGTATCGGCCAGCGTCTAACACAATGCAAAACATAGGCTATGTCTAGACTGCAGAGTTTTTCCGGGTTACTGGAGGTATACTGGAAAAACTCTGCCACATCCAGGGAATGAGTCCGCTTTTTCAGAACAGTTTCTGAAAAAGCAGGTGTGGTCTTTCGACATCCCTGTATTCCTTATGGTATGAGGAATAAGGGATGTTCTGAAAGAGGAGGTTTTTCCAACATCTGGCCCCGTGCAGATGGCCCAAATGTCGGAATAGCCTGTTCCGAAAAAACAAGCGGAAAAAGGTACGCAAATTGCGGTTCGCAATTCACGTATCTTTTTCTGAAAAAACCCCCAGCAGTGTAGACATTGCCATAGTGAGCTCTACTTGAGGACTAACAACATTTAAATAGACATTATGCTTTCCTTTACACTACAGGTCCCAGGTCAGAAAAGCACTTAAGCATATTGTTTAAATCCGTCTTTATTTGGGACAGCACTTAAGCAAGTTGGTAAGTCTAGTGTGTGCTGCCTTGAGCTGGGATCATTTCCTGAATTGAAGCTAAGATGTTATTAACAACATCTCAGGAAACATTTCTTTTGTTTTGGTCACGTCTGAACACCAGGTTGCTGTAATGTGGGGAGCCTAAAACTTCCTGTCGGTGTCTCATTTTAAGCCCTGACATTTGAAAACCCAGGCCAGTGTTCAAAGAACTTCTGCGTGGTTGTGCCACAAGTACAGCATGAGATGGCTAACAGCAGCAGCATCTGCGCACGAAGCAGCAGTTTGAAGACGTCCGACATGTATTTGATTTGCCCTTTAATCAATGGAGGGACAATAAAAGGTGCCGGTCTGACAGCCCTGGAGAATGAAGCCTGCGGCTTGTCCACAACGCAAGTACAGCATAGGTAGGATCAGTAGCAGGACAGCACCAGTTTGCACCCTCATTCTGCCACTATGTCCCTGACCTGCAATGTATGAAATTAATATACTGGGCAATATCTCAGAGCATGCCTGCCACCAGAACTTACGCTCATATACCAATCCCTGGATGGGTCTCTCCTGGGGGCTCAGTGGATTCATCCAGGCACGCTATCAAACAGAGAGCTAACTCTAAATGCAGGCAGGTCCTTGTTCATGGCAAATAGCTGTGGGGGGTATTGTCAAGTTTCTTTTTCAAAGTAGCGAGATGAATTGAATGTGTCTAACCGGTTGGCAGAAGGTGACTATTTACTGGGTGCCCTAGAGTCAGGAAAGGCATCCCTGAGCATAAATTGATTTGGAAGCAGGCTTGCCTTCCAGGGCTCCCGTATGCCCTGACAATAGACCTGTTTAGCTTTATCAAAGCCAGCAAGAATAGTAGACAGTCCGTGCATCAGAAAGATGGATCTATGCATAAATATTCCCTCACTATGGATCTATGCATAAATGTTCCCTCACTACATACCTATATCAGTATAAACCAGCTGTTCTCAAACTTTTGTGCCCATGGTACACCCTGTTCAACAAAGTGTGGGAGGGAAGAAAGGTGCAAAAGTGGGTTGGGGTGGGGGGTCTGGGAGAGAGGGTGCAGGAATGGGGTGGGGTGCAGGGTCACAGCAGGAGGGTTGTGTATGAGGGTAGGGATCTGGGCATGATGGGGATAGGGGTTGCTTCCCTGGCTCCGCATCCCCTGCCACTGGGCTCCACCCCCACTGCTCCCATTGGCCGTGATTCTGACAAATGGGAGCAGCAGGTAAAAGCCTCCAGGCGAGCGGTTTCCTGCGCTACCATTCCCCAGCCAGCGGGAGGAGGAGCAGCAATGCATGGAGCCAGATCCAGCCAGTGACTCCCCCCACAGTGGCACTCCAACCTTGTGGGGGAGGGTGCAGGGCTGACTGCCAGCTCAGGCTTCCCTCTGTGGGGAAGGGGGAGCCCCGAGCCCACGGCCCACCTGCAAGAAAGTCGCAGACAGTTAGTGATCTGTGAACCGCACTTTGAGAACTACTGGTATAAACTAGGGTATTTTAATGGCACCCATTGGCATATGTGATGCATCCAAATAGCACTTTTTCCTACTGAGCCAAAAAAATAAAATCCCACGTAGTCCTAACTAGAGAAATATCATCACAGACAAAACTCTTGCAGTGACAGAGACTGAACATAATGCCTTGGTCATATCACAAAAACAGCTCTATTCCATTCAGACAGAAGCTGTTCACGTCCTAATGGACCATCACACTTCGTATTACTGAAGCATGGATCTAGGTAATCCGTTGTTCAGATCTGTAATGTTGAAAGGGCACAACAGGGCCCCTTACATTTCCCATGACATTGAAATGTCTGGCGTTCAATGTAAGCTGGACTGGACCATAAAATCTAAGTCAGGCAAGCCACAAGCTTCCCTCTGGTGGTACAGGAACCAACCAGGCCCAGCTTATAGTCTCGCAGTTCCTTCCCACTCAGCTCTGTGTGCCATCCCAAGAGTGTGTATCTCTCCTCCCCCCCCCCCCACTCTGTTCCCAGTCTCATTGGACGCCTCTTTCTCAAAGGCCCATTGTCCTAGTATGAAGAGCCTGAACCCAGTGACCATGGTGCTGAGTGTTTTTTGGAGCAGGGGTGACACAGCCTGGCCATCTAAGATATCACCCTGGTGACAGTTGCCATGTTGTTTGGCAGTTAGACCCCCTGGCTTGGCAACCACAGGCCTTGCGAGGCCTGTCATTCCAAGCCTCCATCTCAGGCACCCTCCACATAAAACACATGGTGGGTTCCAGATCAAGGTACATTACTAGCACCCCCCCCCCATATCCATCACCCAGCCACACCGATGGCTTACGGTGCAACTCAATGCACCCACAAAGGACTGGCTCCTTGGCAGTTCACGTTCCCTGCAGCATTGGCCAGGGGGCTAGAGTGTAGTTTTTCCACAGGCGTCAGCAAAGGAGCAAGGAGGAGCCCAGGAGGCACTGGTGAGGGGGTGTAAAAGGTGTCCCTCTGTGTCTGATTTGCAAGCAACTGAGTCTGTTACCACAATGCCTGGCTCCTCCTCACTCAAGCTGAAGTGGCTCATGCTTTTAGCTCCAGAGGTCCCTGTTTCGAGGCCTGGTGTGTCTTCCAGAGGAGCGGCTGTCACACCTACACAGGTCAGCACGCCTGCAGCCCGTCATAGCTGTGGGCTGACTTTTGCTATTGCCCGTAATTCCCCGCAGAAATGGGAACTTGGCACAAACATTGCTAGTGCGGCCAAGGGGAGCACAGCTCATGGAGGTGTGGGGTGGTGACATCATGGAACGGGTTAGCTCATTTGGCAGAGGCACGGGGAGGCTTCCTTTCCTCCTCCCACTGCCGTTTAACCTCTCTGGGCTTCTGCTCCCACATCTAGGAAATAAAGCTGATCCTCCTCCACCAACCTCACAGGCTACATTGTCTGTAAAGCATGTCGGCATAGGCACCAACTGCGCGGGCGTGCCAGGGCTAAAGCACACACTAAAAAAAATAGTGAGTGCTCAGCACCCCCAGGGCCAGATTAAACTTTATGGGCTCTGGCGCCTAGACTGTGGCCACGCCCACTTCTCTGCCTTGAGGCCCCACCCACCTCTCTGCCCCAAAGCCCTGCCCCTATTTGGCCTCTTCCCCTCTAGGCCCCACCTGCTGCTCGCATGAGGTGGAAGATGCTGGGAAGCACATCCACCTGCAAAACCAAAAGTCAGCAGCTCCTATGCATGCTGAAATTGTTGGATGCAAGAAATTTCAGTCCAACTGATCTTTATCCACCTTTTAGGGGACTGGTTACCCAACAAAGACTGACTTCCTAAAAAGAGAGAGAACAGTATTATACTCCACGGGTCTGACTCGACATTGCCTTGTCCCTTGGTAGCCATGCACACCTGAGCAAAGGGTCTGCAAAGTGTTACCCTTCTCCTTTAAATGATGGTGGAAGGCCTGGGAAAATCAGGTTAGTACATTTAGGGTTGCTGTGAGGCAGTCTCTTCAGCTAGATGGTTGCTTAGTACGGATGGTTCAGGCTGCACTGTGTATAATTGCAAAGCATCTATTCATTATTAGCATTGTTCCACACTTCAGCGTAGGTGGCATCTTCCTCCTTCGTCTGAAGAGCCGCGTGTACCTGATGTACTCCGAGAGTAGCTGGCTCCTCCATCTGAGGAGGGGGGAGAGTACATTTTAGCCAACAACAAGGCGAGGCAAATGATGGAGTGAGGCCAGTGCCTGGGGTGAGACTGCCCGGCGCCTCGCATGAAATATAGTCGAAGGGAAGAGTCAAAAACTCAACGCCAAGGCGGGTTAGAAATAAATAGCCCCTCTTTGGAGTGTTATGATTGAACATTCCACTTGGAGGAATTTCCGACTTTACAAAAGCACATGACCTGGTCATACACATTAACATGATGCTTTTATTATTTTTTATTGGTCTATTTATAACCGTGTTTAATCTGTGCGCTGGGCTGAGCTCTGAGGCGAATCGAAGGGACAGCGCTCCAATGTGTCATCGTACTTATTTCTTACTCACGCCGGAAGATCTAAGTCCTGGTGACACGGCCTTGCCATGTGGCAGGGGTGATTGTTTTTTCATAACAGCTATTGTGAGAGCAGGCCTGCCAATGGAGGAGAGGGGAAAAAGGGGCAACTGCCCCAGAGCTCAGCAATTCAAAAGAGCCCTGGGTTTCTGGCCATCGTCACTGCGCTCGGAGCAGCTCTCGGCGCCCCGGGACCTTTACAATGCTGCCGGAGTGTCATGCTGAGGGCTGGGGGGAAAGGGGTGGTTGTGCCGCAGTCCAGGCAGCATGAAGGACTGGAGCCCATGCTCTGTAACGCCACACGCCATCCTGACCACCTACACTGCTACCTTTAGCCCCTTGGGGTATGGCTACACAGCAATTAGATGCGTATAGCTGGGCCTGGATTTTAGGATCCTGAGACACTATGCCCTGAGACTAGGATCCTTTCCGCATGAACTCCACACCAGCAGGCAGGAGCCTGCCATGAGGTTTTCTCCACCATGTAGACATACCCTTGGTGCTCCTCTGCATTGGCACCTGCTCTCCTTGCGTTATTCCTGCCCTCCCCGGCTCTCTCTCTTAAACCTGTGTGTAATGTGTAACAAAGACTCCCGGGCCTCTTTTGTGCAGGGCTCAGCTCAGCAGGGCCCTGACTCTGAGTGGGGCGTGATTGGAACACAAATAACAAGGAACAGGACTTAGCACAACTGCGGCAGCAGGACGTTCCAAAGGGCCAGCATGGGCTTGTGTGGGGAGGAGCAAGAGAAAATGTCAGGGAATAGCACCCAGACCAGTGGGATTCTGCAACGTGGCCTCGCCAGACTGTGCAGACCACAGTGTGAGGACACAGAAGTGTGTCTGACTATGCATGCACCCTGGAGCAGTGTGACATGCTTGAATGGGAATGAAGCCAATGGTGTCCTATGTGGATCAAATAGGGCGTTCTAGAAACTGCACAGAGCTTTGCCTTGCACCTTTTCATCCACAGCTATGCAAAGTGAGTGTAAAATGTGGACACTCTCATTTAGAAAGACAGCGGAGAGCAAGATTATGCAATTCCTAGGGCAGAAAAGCCTCTGTCTGTTTTTCCTACCCACCATCAAGGACACCTGTCATGCACCCTGGCCAGCTAATGAATGTGGAAACTTCACCTTTTTTCCTAATAAAGACAAGCCCTGAGAGGTGGATTCTGACACCCTCACTGAAGCCAATGTGGAGTAAACGGCTTAATGTGACTCAGAGGGGCAAAATCCGCTCTCAGCCTCTTGGCCTTCCTTTGCCTGTGTATAAAATGGCAATAAATAATACTTACTTACCTGCCCCGGTGGTAAGGATGGCAGACTGGTAGATGAAAATGCTTGATAAGTGTTAAGCTTCTCAGCATTGGCCAGAACAGCAAGTGCCGTGCCTGGAAAGTGTAATCAGTTTCAGATGGGGATGTCTTTGATGCTGTCTTGAAGAGCCAGAACAGCAGCTCTCAATTTTGGATCATTGGTGCGTTGTGGTCCGGCATGTGCTTCCCTGTGCGGCAGTGCTGCTCCTATCTCCATAACCCAGGATCTGTTTATCTTCAAGAAGTGACACTTCCCGGCCTCTCTCAGGGTTTCTAGAGAGAGATTTATGGGCTAAGTGTGCGGCAAATATCAAGAGCCTTTCAGCATCCATCGCGAATGCTTCTGAACTTCCTGTGAAGTCCCTGTTAGAAAATTAGCTCCTGACACCAAAACAAGAAGGGTAGCAGCCATCCCTGCTCACCACCCCAATCAGCAAAACCACCTTGCAGGGATGCGTGCGAGGAGGCTGCAGACAATGGAGGGAGACTTCATTTCACGTTCCTCTGTATTTAATCATGCTGAACAGGTACCAAATGAATGGGATTCCCAAGCAACTAAACCACCCAGCATCAGCAGAGTTTCTGGATATTGGAAAGGCTTTAAAGGACTATGCCAGGTGATTAGGGTGAGGATTAAGGTTGAGGTAGGATTTATAGGACTGGAGCGTGCTTAAGCGCTCTCTCGGAAGCCAAGGAAATACAAAGCCAAGGACTATGGGGCTCTTGAAGGAGCCCCCTGTCCTTTGGGTGTGTGGGCTGTAATCCTCACTGCAGGGGGGTCAAAAGAATTGCCAGGCCCATGGAGGGGGGGCTGACTCCACGCTCCTGGAAGGAGCAGGGCCTTGAGTAGAAAGGGCAGGGCTGGGGGCAGCCAGCCCTCAACAATGCCCAGACTGTGCCATGTGCCCCACCCCAGCCAACCCTTAATGCCACCAGGTCCATGCTGCATAGGATCCTGTGATGATTTAAGGGGCCTGGGGCTCTGGTCACTGCTGCAGTGGCTGGGAGTCCTAGGCCCTGCGTTTGACCCCTTCCTCACCCCCATTCATGGGCCTGCACACTCTGTTTACACTTATCACCTGTCATGTCCCTTTGTTCCCATCCCTCATGCATAGGTCCTTACCAAACTCACCTACGTGTGAAAGTGTCATGGGCTGCAAAACCAGGCCTTTTGTGTGCTTTCACCATGTCCTGTACAGATTTCACGGGGGAGACCAGCGTTTCTCAAATTGGGAGTCCACACATTGGGAGTTACAGGGGGTTCACGAGGTTATTTTAGGAGGGTCTCGATATTGCCACCCTTACTTCTGCACTGCCTTCAAAGTTGGCCAACTGGAAAGCAGTGGGTGTAATGTTGGCTAGATGCCCGGCTCCAGAGGCAGCACCCCGCCAGCAGCAGCACAGAAATAAGGCTGGCAATACCATACCCATGTCACCCTTACTTCTGCGCTGCTGCTTCCAGTGCTGGGCATCTGGAGAGTGGCAGCTGCTAAGGTCCCAGCTCTGCAGGCATCAGTGCAGAAATAAGGGTGTCAATACCATACCATGCCATCCCTACTTCTGCGCTGCTGCTGGCTACAGTGCTGCCTTCAGAGCTGGGCTCCCGGCCAGCAGCCACTGTGCTCCACCTGCCCAACTCTGAAGGCAGCCCTGCTGCCAGCAGCAGCACAGAAGGGTAGCAGTGCTGCAACCCTTCCAACACAATAACCTTGTGACCTCCACACCACACCTTTTTGGGTGACATTTAAATCTGACATTTCACAGTGTTGTAATTAACTGAGATTGTGCAATTTACCATTTTTTAAATCCTATGACCATGGAATTGGCCAACATGGACCATGAATTTGGTAGGGTCTTACCCAGGCAATCTGCTCACAGATGTGCAAGTTTCTACAGCCAAGTTTCTACAGCCTGTACAGCCTCTTCTCCCCACAGGCCCAAGAGATCTAATATCACCCATCTGCTCCATGATGAAGAGTGTCTGGAGCATGTAGCCTGCATGGTCAGCTGATAGATGCTGAGGATTCAAGAGACACCTCCACATCCATAAACAAGCTGCTCTGTGCATCCGTCTCCCACAAGCCCCTCCCAGCCTCACTCTACGGAGGAAAGAAAAGCAGATAACAGCTTCCTTGTGACTCTACCTCTTCTACAAGTAAATCCATGACATGTCCACAGCTGTGAAGTTGGTGTAATTGCCAAACTGGACAATTGGGAAAAGGCCTTGCAAAAATTCACTGGGTTTTAAAGGGGTAGGAGCTTCTGGTCCCTCTGGGCAATGGAGTTCACACCTGTGACTAGAGCAGTCAATGCTGGGCATCGTAGAAAGCTGCTAGAGGTCTGTTAGGGTCAACACGGTGTCTACACTCACTCGGAGTCATTGACCATGCCTCAACGCTGTTCGGCAAAGTGGTGTTACTAAAGGGGCACTTATATAGGTGGGAGGCAAATGGACATGTCAGCCACACACACAAGGTCAGTGCAAGGCGGCTTCTGTTGCCCCAGCTTGGTAGTATGGACCTCAGATCCGTGAGGTGGGCAGGATGTTCACAAAGGGCTCAGTCATCCACACCGATCCCAGGCTGCCCCACCCTTCCCACAATCAGCATCACTGCTGACACCTTTCAGGCAGGTGCCACTGGGAAATCCTCACCATGCAAGTGGAGCATGCTGCATGCAGGGCTGTTCCTCCGGGCCTGCTCGCCATCTCCCAATGTGAGACTCCTGAAGGACCTGAGAACCAGGGAGGAGGGATGCAGTGGAGCTATTGCTCTCTCCCTTTGGGGCTGCTCTTGCCCCAGTGTGTCAGCTTCCACTCTCATTACAAAACAGCCCAGAGCCCTTAGCATATTACATTCTAGGCATTTTATCTACAAGCCAAATCTTTGCCAGAGGCCAGCAGGTAGATGGAATGGGTTCACAAAGGCAAAGGCCGACTGTCACCATCTCAGATTTGAACTCAAAGGGCCACTTGACCCAGCTTCACAAGATTCTTCCCATTCTTCAGTTCCTGGCTCATAAGTTGTCTTCTCTGGCCTTGGAGAAGTGAAGCAAAGAAAGCAGCAAGAAATTTTGAGCATATACTAGTAAGCCTCTACTGGTACATGCACAGCTATGGAAATCCCAGCCAATGCTCAGCTTTTGGTCCACTGCTTCCTACTAAGTAGAACTAATCAGAAATTCTGTTTTTATTTTGTTGTTTTCAAGTTTCTGGCAAACAATCAAAATCTTTCAGCCAAAAATCAAAATATTTCCATTTTGAAATGCTGCCGCACTGCCTTGTGGGAGTTGTAGTTCATGTGCCTCAGGTTCCCATTCCCCTCTATGGGGGTGCTTCTTGATAGGATTACATTTCCCATGATGCACCAGTCTCTCCTCTTGATGAAAGGAGGCAATGAACCATTGCTGCCGCCTGATTGCAACTCACCATGACAGCTGGAGTCTAAGCATGAAGCCCAATATGGGGGCAGGAGGTACCCAAACAGCTCCCATAAAGCAAAATGGCATCTTAGACAGACACAGATTATTCTTGGATTGATCAAAATGTAATGTTTCAATTTGTTTCATAGAAACCAACGTATTTTGATCCGAGGTGACCCAACCAAAACCAAAACATTTTTTTTCAATTCTGCCAATAACATTTTTTGTCAAAAATCAAAATTTTCCCACAGAAAATTTTGATTTTTGTAGACACAGCATTTGTCAGCAAAAAGGATTGCTAGGCGGTTCCCAGACATCTGTCCATGTAATCTAACTTTAACTCCTGCTGCATCTTCTAAATGGCAGAGGACAATCTTTGACATCCGGCCACCCTCACAGCTCTTGTCAAGTGTGATTTATGTTCCCAGGGCAGACAGGGGGATTAGATTGCACGGCATGATTCCTAACAAATGTCTACTATGGCTCTTTAGCATAGGTCCTGCTCCTCCTACCCTTTACTCACCAGAATAGACCTTACTCACATATATAGGTATAGTCAACCTTACCGCAGCACAGCGGGTTGGACTAGATCAAAGGTTTTCACACTTAGGGCTGTGACCCAGCACTGGACGGTGGAATGTCAGGCACTGGGTCTCATTGTTACAGGGGGATCAGGTGAGCGGTGGGGGTGCTAAGGCAGCTCTCTGCCTGTCCTGGCACTGCAGACTGCACTGCACCCAGAAGCAGCCAGCAACAGGGCTGGCTCCTGAGGGTGGGGGAAAGCACACAGGTCTCTGCACACTGCTCCTTCCCCAAGCACTAGCTCTGCCCTCCCATTGGCTGGGAACCTGGTGATGGCTGCTTCTGGGGCGCAGCCTGGTCTGCAGTGCCAGGAGAGGCAGGAAGCAGTCTTAGCACCCCCGTTGCACCGCTGACCAGGAGCCACTCAAGGTGAGCGCCTCCTGCCCCAGCCCTGACCCCTCCCAAAGCTAGAACCCCCTCCTACATTCCAAAGCCCTCATCCTCATCCCCATCCTGGAGCCCACGCTATATCCAAATTATGTTGGGTCGTGGTGGGCATCAGTGCTTTTCCTCAACTGGGTCATGAAAAAAAAAGTTTGAGAACCATTGGCCTAGCTGTCTTCCGGACATACATCACTATGGGTACGTCTAAACTATGGGGGGTTTTTTCGAAAGAGGATATGCAAATTCCATGTAATTTATGCAAATTCCACATGAATTTGCATATCTTCTTCCGATCTCACTTTCAAAAGAGAATCTTTCGAACGTGAAAGTAGTCTGGATGGGGTTTTTTCCGGGGGAAAAAACCTTTTTCAAAAAAACCACGTAAACCTCGTTTTTTAAGGAAGAGCGGGTTTTTTGAAAAAGGGGGGGGGGTTCTGAAAAAAAAGCATCCAGACTACTTTCACTTTCGAAAGATCCTCTTTCAAAAGTAAGATCAGAAGAAGATATGCAAGTTCCCCGGGGAATTTGCATATCCTCTTTCGAAAATAGAACGTAGTCTAGACATAGCCTATTACTCCACATAGTCCCACCAGAAATCAATGCGCACACCCCAGGGCTTGGCTTGTGAGTAGATCAGGCCCCTGGTTTGTAACCCTGTAAAGTGTGAATGCAAACCAAGTTGCAGCCTGTG
The DNA here is from genome assembly GCA_032595735.1 of Pelochelys cantorii. NCBI lineage: Eukaryota > Metazoa > Chordata > Testudines > Trionychidae > Pelochelys > Pelochelys cantorii. The sequence goes on along the minus strand of CM064331.1, from coordinate 8,275,787 downwards.
CTTGGCGTTAGCTGTATGTGAAAGTCGTTTTACACACTGTTCTGAGCCCCATTGTCATTAGGGTTTTACTCAGCCGAGACAAGCAAAGCAATGAATAGGAGTAGTTGCTGAGCTGCGGTCATCTGAGGACAGTTTGAAGGAAAGCTGCCCGACCTCTGCCCTCTACTACAGAAAAACCTAAAGGAAGTGGGTCAGATGGAATAAGCAGAGGTTGGGGAGCCAGGGAGAGCCCGGGCAAATGGCAGCAATATAAGGCCGGGCACAAGCATTTCCTTTGAAATATATAAACCTCTTTTTGCTCACCTCGTCAAATAATACTAAGAGTCCGCTCTAGTTTCAGATCAGGCATGATTCAGGGTTTTTCTGCCACAAAGTGGAAACACTGGAATGCATTGACAGGCCTGCGGTGATTTCTCTGCATTGTGTACTCCAGCACGGGGAAGTGAGAGGGGGAAAGTTACCTTGAGAGATATTTCATCTCTGTCGGCGTGTCAAAGCCGGCCCTTAAAACACAGCCCTCATCTCACTCTGGAACCTGCTTGGTCTTTGTCAGGCTGCCCAGAATGGGAAAGTGAACAATACAGAATGCACAGCCTCCCCCTCTCCCCCCCGAGTTTGCCTTTCCATAGACAGAATGAAATGCTGGCTGTTGCCATCGCACGTTCTGCTTGGATCTGGTACAGAAGGACGTAAATTGCAAATCTTGCACCTGGGGAAGTAGATGAGGCAGCATGGGGGGGAAGGGTGCTCCTCCAGTTAGCACACATTAGTTTGGGGTGCATGATGCTTTCAGTTAACCTGGTGTTATTTCACAAACCATTAACCGCAAATAGATGATCGTACAGTTCTCCACCCCCACGTTATAGACTGGTGCGTAGAAAGCAGTCATCCTGTAACTTTGGGTGATTCAGTGGTCTATAGCTGTCACCAGCTAACACCCCCACTTGCACTTTATCTACTAGGACACTGATCCATGAGCCTTCAAGATCATTTTCTTCCAAGCTATCAGTGACTCAAACAGGTGATACCACATTTACATAGACCACCTCTCCCCCCTCCTTCTTTGCCCACTCAGTCCTTCCTAAGTAGATTAGAACCCCTCATTTTAACATTCCCAATGTGCAAATCATTCCCCCAGGTTTCCGTAATAACAACTAGATTGAATTTATGCCCATAAACAGCAATTCCAATTCTTCTTGTTTACTACCTAGGCTCTTAGCATCGGTGCATAGCAACTGAAGAATTTTTATCTTAATCTTTGTTTTCTTGATGGATTTTTGTTCTCAATATCTTGATTTTATTTTGTTTTTTTTTAGTTTATTGGTGCTTAGTGCTAATCTTTGCTCTTTTTTTACCCTCCCAGTTTGCTATTAGTTTAATTCCCCCTGCCCCCCACCCTCTACTATTTTCTGCAGCTGGTCCCCACGGAGGTTGGTCCCCCTTCTACAGAGGTGGAAGCTCCGCTAACTGTACAGTTCCCTTTGGCCCACCTTCTGTGGGGAATGTTCCACAAAACCAAAACCAAAACCAAACCCCTCCACTCTATACCACATAGCTAACTTAACTAACCAGTGATTCACATCTAGCTTCACTTCTAGATTCTTCTGTATTTGGCCTTTCTTTGCTCAAAGGACAGGAAGGAGCTCAGAAGGCTAAGCTCTTGTTCAGCACCTGAAGTTCTCACCTATCTGTGAGAGATCCCCAGGACACATTGTCATTTGTGCTAGTCTGAACCATTGCTAATGAGTCCTTGGCCATCGACTTCAGAATCCTGTTTGATCTTATTGACATCTCGTGTCTGGCTCCAGGCAGGCAGCAAACTGTCCTGTTGTCTGTCTGTCCCTTGCAAAAAAAGTGCTTTTGATTCTTCTGGTATTGAATCTCCAGCAAGGACCATCTGTCTACCTTGAATGGTTGGAGAACTCTTTATGAAGAAACCTGATTTTTTTTCCTACAGGTTGGGCCAAGCTGTCACCCACATGTCTATCTGTTTCTTTGGACCTGCTGGATCTTAAGAGGTATCCATGTTGAGGCCCGCATATCAATTTGAAACTTCCAGCTGTATGAAATTCTTCCTACCTCTCTTCTCTCTGGTGGCCACAATCTGCCATCCTCACCTGTCTTCAACATGTAGAATCCATCTGTGACCTCTTGCCTTTGGTGATTTTGAACTGCCCAGCTCCTTCTCAGATTTCTCCGCACATCAACTTCTTTGTGGCCAGCTCCGTTCTTTCTGGAACCTGGGGTACTGGTGTCTTCCAAACCTGGCTGACTAGGAACTCCTAAGCTTCTCTAATTCTTAGTAGCATTTCCACTTGCTCTTCCAAAGAAGAATCTTTTCCTCCAGCATAGCCACCAACTTGCATTTCAAGAAATCCCTTCTGGCTTCAGGTAGGGGGGGGAAATGGCACATCCATTGTAGGACAATGCCACTAGTCCATCATTGATCTAGATGTCACACCGAATGAGCCTCCCATGCTTTCTCTCCACACTCCCTCCAGAACTCTCTGGTTAGCTGCTTCTGTTCAGACATCCGTCAAGCTCACCTAGCAAGTGACTTTTCAGATCACTTTTTACCTGTTTAGCACAGCTCAGCTCCACCCCCTCACCACCAGGGAATCCTTAACCCCTCAAACATCAAACAGCTGGCTAGAAAAAGCACCATGTGCTTGCTTAGGGGCCAACAACTGCACTACACTGCCCATACAAAGAGAACAAACAAACAACCTGCAGAGGGACCAAACACGCCACTCACCACGTCCTGCTCCCTCCAAACACAGTGTGCAGCTGGGGCTATTCTCTCAGACTCTCAAGTAGCTGTCTCTCTTCCAGTTTTCCCTCACAGGCCATTGTTAAATCACAACTGGATCTTTTTATCTGCTCTGGGAATTATTTTGTGGCAGTTCCATGCTCTGTGAAATCCAGGAGGGCAGACTAGAAGATCAAAACCAGCTCTTTTGGCCTTGTACATGTGTGAATCTATGAGTGTCCATTGCCTCCCTGCAGGAATCCCATCGCCACTGTGACCTGCATCGTCCTGGCAATCCAATTCTTCACACTCATGCACATCCCCATTCAAGGGAATGCTTTTGCACCTCCTTTCTTTGATGCATCTCCAAAGAAGGGGCAGGACTGGAGGACCTACCTCTCCTTAGATCCTTCTACTCCCTGCCCATTGTGGGGCGGCTCAGGGCCAGACTTCTCAAGAGAGCTCAGTAACCGGCAACTCCCAATGACAATTCAGCCCATAAGGACCTGCTGCTGAGGCCTCTCCAGCTGCTGAAACGGAGCAGCTTCTGGCAAATGCCTCTGAAGTTGCTCAGAATTCCCCGGGGGAGGTTCCCCTGTTAGACCTTCTCTCTGCTTTATTCTCATTTGTCCAGCTCCCAGACCAGCTCTTCTGGCTCTGAACATCACTGGAGATTTACCCTTAGAACACCATGAGAGTCTTACCAAGGAAAGACAAAATCATTGGGCTAATGCTGTCATTTGCCTATATTTGAGCTTCTTCGCTTCGCTTCTGACCAGCTTGCCCGGTTTGGGGATTTGGTTTTCTTTAATGCTGAAATATACTCTTAGGAGAATAGAATAAAACACCCCTGCTTGAGGGACAACAGAGGGCTTTTTTTTCTTTGTATTGGGATTTTTTGTACTGTATTTTACCTAATAAAAAAACACACTCACAAATGTGTAGCTTGTTGTTAGCTCTGTTGTAAGTGGTCTAAGCTGAGTGCTGTAGAGGCTCCTATACTTAGCTCCAGAAGTCTCAGGTTCAAATCTGCCTGGTAGTGGTTACACCTGTATGTGTTTTCATTCTTTAAAATACCCAGGGGAGCATAAATCAATTAAAACCAGTTTGCATCTGTCTCCCATGACTTATTTAACACTATGGCGTTGGAGATCCATAGACAGTGACTAGCTACTCAAATTTTGAGGTAATCGGCTTGAATTGGCCAGCTCGTTGCATTTAAGGGACAGAGGGGCACTCTTTCTGATTGCAGGTCTTAGATAAATTGTGGAGTGGCACGCCTCTGGGGGACATTTCCTAATCCCTGTCAGTTAGTAGATGGCTCATTCCTTGAAGCATTGGGATTTATATCCCTCATATTAAAAACGAAACCACTAAGTTACTGTTGATGTTCTCATTAGCCACAAATGTCTCTAAAGTTTTCTAATGCCTTGGCCTCAGCATCTTGTGGCAGTGAATTCCACATGTAAATATATTGGCATACGTGGAGAGAAAAATTGTTACTTTTAAATCTGTTGCCTTTGAATTCAGTTGAAGGCTTATTTATTAATCCACCTCTCTCAGAAGCATGAAGAAGAGCTATGGATGTACCTTCGCTGGCTATTTTATAGGGGTACATCTGCACTGCAACACTATTTCGAAATAACTAGCGCTATTCCAAAATAACTTAGTCCGCGTCTACACAGCAGGCAGTTATTTCGAAACAGTGTCAAAACACTGTCAAGCTGGAGGACTTCTTACTCCGACTGCTGTAACCCTCGTTGTACGATGAATAAGGGAAGTCGGAGGAAGAGTGCTCTATTTCGAAATAAGTGCTGTGTAGACGCTCTCTATTTCGAAATAAGATGCTCAATTGACGTAGCTCAATTTGCATAGCTTATTTCGAGTTAAGCCCTGCAGTGTAGACACACCCCTAGGTCTCTCTCTCTTGTCCCATTTTTCCCTGTCCCTTTTAAACTAGTAATAGAGATGTAGCCGTGTTAGTCTGGACATTCCTATCCCTGTAGGTCTTTCCTCGTATGAAAACACTCCAGGTCTCGGATCGTTTTCATTGCCTGCTCCTGGTACGTCCTTGGGCTGTCCTCCTTTTCGGAGGTGGGATGGTCAGAACTGAGCATGGTATCCCAGCTGGGGGCCGGGACAGTGGGCGTCTACAACTGCATCCTTGGAACGATTGGATTACTCGAGATTGCAGGCGCTGCGACACAGGAGCTGCTGGTAAGAAACTTGAGACAGAAAATAGAACAACAATGCTTTGCATTTAGGGGGCAGATCCCAGCGGGTATCAACCAGCCTCACGCCAGTGAATGGAGTCATGACTCGGTCACAGGAGGCATGAAAATAAGATACAGGATCTGGCCCAGGAGTTATAGCCAAACATTTCAGAGTACTTTATCAATGGACTAGCCCTCTCACAATATTCCCCTAGGGCTCATCTGGGGATTAGCTCTTGGCCAGTCTGATAGTCCCTCTTTGGGTGGCTCGCCCCATGGCCTCTCTCTCTCCCTTTCTGGGTTCAATTGCCCCTTCTTCATGGCTTGGCCTTCCAGACAGGTCACGATCATCCGCCTCTTCCAGGATATCAAAGTCTCAGTCATCTGCTTTCCTGCCCAGACTGTACCACTTCCCCAGAGGCTAGTAGGAGACCCCAGGGTCACCCACTGTGCCACGTTCCAGCCCAGAGAGCCTATCACTAGCAACCACAATCTACATCTACACAATCCCAGGTCTTGTGGCTGTTTCCCTTTGGCACCTTCCTACTTTTCTTTTCTTGCTCTAGGCCACTGCTGGGGCTTCCTCCACTCCTGGTGGCTCTCCCAGCCTGTCTCTAGTTCTTGCCAGACTCTGGCAAGGTTCCAGTGCTTGCTTCTTGTTCTTTTCACGAGCTCCCCTCCTCTCTAGGGAGTGACCCCAGAGTTCCTTCCTGCAGTACATGCATGCTAGCCTGTCCCAGTCTTCATACTAACTCATGGTACGATGCAGCCGAGCTGAGCTAAGATAGCCTATCTGCCCTGACTCTCCTCCAGGTGCAGCCTGTAAGTAGGTTTATTGTCCCTTTCCACTTACTCGGGTCTTCTGTGGAGTAAGCACAGCAGCACACGTGCCCAGCAGCATTCTTCTGAAGAGGGGAAACTGAGGCATGGCGCGCTGAAGTGACTTGCTTCAGGGCCCCTGGGAAATCTGCACATCAAACTCAGATTTACTGGCTCCCAGTGTCTTTTTTTCTAGCCATGGGCTCACCATTGTACCCTCCACAGACATTTGAGCAACAGAATGCTCTGTCCAGGTTTACAGTGCATTATAGTTCCTTTTTCCAGAGGAGAACCTCGCTCTCTTTTTGCCTACTTCAGAACATGAGCTGACGGCTGAGAAATACCAAAGAAAGAACTGGGAGGGGGGAGCGCTGCAGCCATTATCTTTGCCGTGTTGTTTTTCACGTGCCAGTCCCCTTCGGCAGTTCTCTCCCCTCATCTGGCAAATTAAAAATGTGAGGAGGTTTCATTTTCAGAGGGCTTTTAAATTGTTTTTTAAATGGTTTTCAAGTCTCTTTCTGTCCCACTGCTGATAGAACTCATATATTCATGTTTCCTTCCAGGCATGAAAGGGCTTTGAATGCTACGCCGCTGAGGTAAACATTCGCACTCGGTGTAGGTCATCCGTAATGTGATTTCTGAGGGTTGCAGAGCAGAAATGGCGCAAGAGCCCTTGGGTAGGAAGTACCATCTGCTGGATGCTGGGCCTATTTTCCAGAGCAGTGCATTGAGTACCTCAAAGCTCTGCTCTGGAAAAGAGCTGGATGGTGGAAGTGGGGCACAGAGAGATTGAGGCCCAGATCCTGAAAGGAATATAGGGACTCTCTGTGGATCAGGTCCTACGTGGCTTTCCCAAAGTCACACAGAAGCAGAGCAGGGAGCCTGACCCAAATCTCCCGTGTCAGTATTCTAACTACTGGACCATGCTTCCTCTCCATAGAATTGCTGAACCATGTGCCTTCCTTGTCTAATGAGGCATGATCCTGCAAACCCCTACTCCTGTGAGGCAATGGGGTTGACCGAGTCAGGTTTTGCAAGATCAGGATGCATACACCTGAGAACAGCACAGCTCTACCGGAACCAGTGATTTAAACCAAGGTTCAGCCCCACACACATTTCATCACTAGCATGTGACTGAGCCCTGGACTATGCTAGGACTTTATTTCACAATAACACCCTCCCCGCCCATGCCAGGGTCGAATTTACAAGCAGAGCATCCACACTACCAGGCCCATTATTTCGATATAACGGGTCGCAGAATTCGAAATCTGCTTTTCATCAGAAGTAACGCAAATTCTGACATAGTTCTTTCAAAATAATGGTAGTGAGGTCACTCTGGTGCCGCTATTTCAAAATAACTACTCCCCAAAGTAATTCAAACTAGTTACTCCCCCGTGATTCCTGGGGCTCTAAGTCCGAGGTAGTTCATCCACATTAACAGAGCCTGCCTTGGACTAATTTCAAGGCTTCCCCATAGCGTGGACATGCTATTTCGATTTCATTAAATCAGTAGTTATTAAGTCGAATTTACTAATTGCAAAATAGTCTCCTAGTGTAGACATGGCCTGAATGGCCTGCGATGGCTTTTTGTTCTGTGTTTGTACCGTGCCTCGCACAATGGTGCATGAACTAGGTGGCTAGGCACTCCCTTCTTATGAATACTATATCATCATCATAATGTTTTCACAATACCATGCTTTCTGCCCCCTTCTTCGTCTCCCCCAGCCCTGCCTTCACCAGCCACCCATGTTTATATTTCTCTAGATACAGCAAGTGACTGTTGAAAGGAAGGGAGGTCGCAAAGTTGCCTTGTAGTTAGGGCTGAGGTTGCAGAGGTTTCTCTGTTGGTGGGCAAAGCAGCACCAGTGTTTTGCATTTCAAAGATGGTAACCCTAGCCAGGTCTGTGGCGACAGTGCTGGTCTATTTGTGTACAGATTTGGATGTCAGCACTGACCCTAGCCTGTCCCCAGACCTCAATTCCAAATCCCCCTTGGCTGAGGCCCAAACCTAGCCTAGTTGTGACCCACGCTCCAACCACTAGGTCTGATTGTCAGAGGCAGCAGCAAGGATGACAGCCTTGCTGGGCCCCTGGGCAAGACAGGAGAAGGCTCTGCTCCATGCTCCCTGGAAGGGGTGGAGCCTTAGACAGAAGGGGCGGGGTTGGGGGCAGCCAGCCCTCAGTGCCGCCCAGACCATGGCGCACCTCCCCCCGGCAGTGATTTAAAGGACTCAAGACTCTGGCCACTGTCACTGCCTTAGTAGCAGTAGCAGCAGCCAGGAGCTCAGGGGCCCCAGCGTGGTTGCTCCCTCTCCTCCCCTCCTCTCTCCCCCATTGAGGGGGCCTGAGAGGCAGTGCCTCACATCTTCTGGGAGCAGATCTATTACAATCTGCAACAGCTTGTTGGCTGATAACAGTGAATGTTGAAACTGAGCGTGTTGTTCCAGCTGCGCTCTGTGTTTACAGCCCTTCCCATTGCTCGAATCAGATCCAGATGAAGTGGGTGGCATGACAGGACAACTACAGCATTAAAGAAAACCAAAGCTGACAGGTTTTACACCAGGCTTCTTCTAAAACAGTCTCCGGACCTCTTTGAAAACCAACATGTAAGGCCAGTCAGCCCTGAATCAGTTTGACGCAAAGAAATGAGGCTTGATTGGCATGTGAAGCTACACAGGTGTTGTCAACGTGTAAAAGACAGACCATTTGTCCATCAGTAGTAGGTAAAAGCCACCGAGCATACTATGGCTCAGGCAGAAATCCTGGGCTTGGATAGGATTTTTGCCTGGTGAGATGCAGGAGGTCAGTCTTGATGATCAAAACAGTCCTCTCAGGCCTTAATGTCTAAGGAAAACTTGTTTTTACTACAGCCGCTCTCCGAGTTATGAACCAGTTACAGACCAACACTTGGTCCGTAACTCGAACTCTTCGTAACTCGGATCCCATTGAGTTACACGCGACCGCGCTGTTCATAAGCGCGGGTCGCGTTCGTAACTCGGGGACCGCCTTTACGACCGCTCCTTGGGAGCATTGGTCATAAGTGCGAACGGTCGTAACTCGACCGTTCACAACTTGGGGAGCGGCTGTAATTATTGTAAACACTCAACAGCCAAAGTAGGTGTGTGTGTGGGAGGGGGAATTAGATTAGTTGCTCAAATCTTATTTTCATGGCTAGAATTGGAAAAAGTTCAGAAAAGGGCAACAAAAATGATTAGAGGTTTGGAACAGCTGCTCTATGAGAAGAGATCAATAAGACTGGGACTTTTCAGTTTAGAAAAAAGGAAACTAAGGGGAGATATGGTAGAGGTCTATAAAATATTGGTGTGGAGAAAGTGAATAAGGAATGTTATTTACTTGTTCCCATAACATAAGAACTAGGGGTCACCAAATGAACTCAATAGGTAGCAGGTTTAAAACAAAAGGAAGGAAGTCTTTCTTCACTCCACACACAGTCAATCTGTGGATCTCCTTGCCAGAGGATGTTGCGAAGTCTGGGACTTTTAGCAGCGTTCAAAAAGAACTAGATAAATTCATGGAGAACAGGTCCATCAAGACTTCTTAGCTAGAATAGGTTGGGATGGTGTTCTTAGTCTGTGTTTGTCAGAAGCTGGGAATGGATCACAGGGGAAGGATCACTTGGTGATTACCTTTCTGTTCGTTCCCTCGGGGGCACCTGACATTGGCCACTGACAGAAGATGGAATAGTGGACTAAATGGACCTTTGGTCTGATCCAGTATGGCTGTTCTTATGTTTTTATCTGGTTCATACCCACTTGCTGAAACACTTTGATCATGTCTGACAGGTGTGTTGTCTAACATGTTCTTAAAAACCTCTAATAACGAGGATTCCACTGCCTGAGTTGATAACTCATCATCATCATCGACAACAATGATGGGCTCAGCGCCAGTTGGTGTCCGATGCCTCCCTCACTATTTCCTTCCATCTTTCCCTGTCCAGTGCGGAGTGGCTTAGTTTCTGTAGACTAGCTCCGCACCAATCTACTATATCATCTACCCATTCTCTGTGCGGTCTGCCTCTCCTATTCAGACCATCCATTATGCTGAATACCAGGGTCATAACTTTTCGCTTGTCGTTCATTCTGCAGATATGCCCGAATAGCTGTAACTTCTGTCGTATAACCTTCTGCAGTAGGTTCTCTTTCGGCTGTATCTTCCTATATATTTCCTCGTTGGTAACCTTCTACATCCATCCTATTCTCAGGATCTTTCTATAACAACTCCTCTCAAACGCCAATATCCTTCTCTTCGAATCATTTGTTATCACCCAGGTCTCACATCCATACAACATGCTGCTAAATATACACGTTTCCAAGACACTCAGTTTCGTTCCTAAGCTAATCGCTTTACTTTTCCAGATCTTATCCATTGCCTTCAAACTCGCTCTTGTTTTTGCTAATCTAGTCGCTATTTCCTTCTTACAGTCTAGATCATACATCATGTTGCTCCCCAAATACATGAACTTCTCTACGTTCTCTAGTTCGATCCCATCTACACTGATCCCTTAGGTTAGATATTAGGAAACTCTTTCTAACTGTAACTCTCTCTGTAGATTAAGCGCATTACAATTTGTCCTACCTTCAGAGGTCATGGAGAACAATTTGGTGCAGTCCTCTTTAAAACAGCCTTGAGCATGTTTTAAGATGGTTCTCTCTTCCCCTCCCCCAGTTGTCTTTTCTGTAGAATAAACATGCTGGGTTTTTTTTAATCTTTCATCTATGTCAGGCTTCTAAACCCCTTATCACTCTGTTGCTGTCCTCTGGGTCTGCCCCCTGGATGTCTGAGTAGTCTCTCCTCTGAACCTCCTCTAATTTGTCCATCTTTTCTAAGTGCAGCCCTGTAATCAAACTCAATACTCCAACTCAGGATGTGAGACTGGCAGACCAGGGCAGGGCAATTCACTGGGGTGTTTGAGCAAAGCAATTCTGGCATGTAGTCGTCAGCATTTGGTGTTTGAATTACATGAAAACTAATAGGAAGTTACTGGCATTATTTTCACTTGTATTTATCCTGTTATAGGTCACAAGCAAACATTTACATTGGTTATACCCTGTCATCAGCGGCAAGCCCTCAAGGACAAGGCTGGTCTCCTTCTCAGACACCAAAGGCCCCATGAAAAATAAAAGCTGTGGAGTCTGACCCTTGTGCTGCAAGCTCATTAGCAGATGCTGCAGGTGGTGTTGCAAGGTTGGGTTGGCCGGCGATTGCTGTGTGGTGGCTCTTTACATTCTTTTCTGGTTTTTTTTTCTGTGACCAGGGCAAGATGGCCTTCTTCAAAAGAGGACCTTCCTTCTTTTACCACTTATCCTTATCCTGGACTGCGGTCTCACTGTGTGGGGTATCAATGCCACATCTCCTGATTACCTTTAGGGTGTCTTTAAAGTGTTTCTTTTAGCCTCCCCGTTTCCTGTCTCCTTTGATGAGTTGGCCAGAGAGAGAATATTTTGGTAAGTGTATACCCGGCATAGTTACACCCTGTGACTAACCCCTCAATCTAGTCTATTTCATGCAGTGAAATAAATAATCTGGGCTAGTCACATTAAATTATCAGTGTCCATAGCCTTACTAAAAATCAAGACATATCATATTGATGGCCTCACCCTATCTACTAAGCCAGTAACTCTGTCAAAGAAGAGAATGGGATTGTTTTGGCATGATTTCTTCTTGACAAATTCATGCTGGCTATTACTTATTTTATTATCCTCTGAGTGCTTATTAACTGATTGTTTTGCTCCAGTATCAGATAGGAATTGAGGTTTGGCTGATTGACCTATAATTCTCCAGGTGCTCTTTGTTCCCCTTTTAAAGACAATAAGGTTGCTGCTCTGTAGGACTTCACTTGAGTTCTTGAAGATAATTGCTAATGGTTCCAAGACTGCTTTCGCGACTTCCTTAAGTGCTTTATGGTGAATTTCATTAAGCCTGGCTCACTTGAATGAATCTAATTTATCTAAAAATTTTTCCCTAATCAGTCTTGTTTTCTTGTTCCCCATCCCCTTGTTAATATTAAATATCTGGTCACCATTAACATTTTTTTTTACTGAGGAACTAAACAGGAGCGAAATATATCACCCTTCCTTTGCATCATCTTGTATTAGTGCAGTGGTCACCAACCAGTAGATTGGGATCTACTGGTAGATCTTCGAGCCTTTGACAGGTGATCTTGATTGGTTTGGTCAAGAGGCTATCAAGCACAGGACTTCAGTTGCCCTTCCCCACACTGCTATGCATCTCCTGTCCTTTACCTTGGAGTTGCCCCTCCCTGGAGGCCCCCTGCTTGCTGTGCAGAGCAGGGAAGGAAGAGGAGGGGGCGCTGATGTCAGGGTGCCCCCTCTCCCATCCTGTATTCTATCTCCAAAGAAGGGCAGGCGGGGGCACAACAGGACTTGGGATAGAGGGAGTTTGTTGGCTGCTTTGGAGCATGGTACAGGGCCAGGGCAGGGGTAAGCCTGCCTTAGCCTCGCTGCCCCACCACCCAGGAGCCACCTGAGATAAGCAGTGTCCAGTTGGAGCCAGGTCCAATCCCCTGCCCCAGTCATGAACCCCCCCTCCTGCACCCCAAGTCCCTGTCCTAGCCCTGAGCCCCCTGGACCCAAACTCCCTTACAGACCCTGTACCCTGAACCCCCTCTTGTACCCCAACTCCTGTCCCAGGCTCAGCTCAGAGCCCCCTCACACTCCAAATCCCCAAAACCAGAGCCTGTGCCCCAACTCTCTGCCCCAGCCTGGTGAAAGGGAGGGAAGATGGGGGAGGGAGAGAGGACGGAGTGAGCGGGGCAGGGCCTCAGAGAAGGGGTGGGAAGGAGGTGGGGCAAGGGTATTTGAGTTTGAGGTAGATCCTGGATTGCACTTAAATTCAAAAAGTGATCTTGCGCTTAAAAAGGTTGGAGACCACTGTATTAGTGTAACCCATGCCCTTAGTGGGTGTGGTTCACTGTCCCATGTAGTGGCACTTAGCTTAGGTTGTAGAGCTCACTCATTCTTCTCTGTCACTGTAAGTGATCTGAGAGCCAGTTGGCTTTATAGCTCAAGCTGTTGAGGCTCCTACACTAAGCTACAGAGGTCCCAGGCAGTTACATTAGCTATCCTTCCCCACAAAGTAATGGCCCTGCACTTTCTTTCTTTTTTGCTTGCTCCTAATGTCTTCTTATTGCCTTTCATGTCCTTTACCCTGATTTTGTTCCTAAATGCTTGTTTTTGTAAATTCATCCTTAGCAATTTGTCCATGTTTGTGTGGATAGGGATGACACTTTGTCTCGGCCGATTTAGGATTAACTAAACTCGAGTCATATATGTCACAGACTTACGAAGGTAGCATGCAGTCTCAGGGTCCTTCCAAATGCCACTTTTCTCCTGGATACGCACAGCAGCTAGCTGGCTAGGAAGCTATCCCACTCACTTCTTTTCAGAAGAGGACTTGGCTACAACGGCCCAGGTGTGCAGCATACTGAACCCATGGTGGAAAGTGGTATCATGGAAAAGCAACAGATGCTCCAAAAATGAAGCATCTACAGTGTAAAGCAGGCAGCTAAGGACACATCTGCCTGTGATGGGTAGAGGAACCCAACCTCAACTGCTACTCCAGATTCCAGCCCAGGTACCCTATACATAGCCGCCACATGATGTTCAGCTTCAATTCTTTGCTGCTATTTCCCTGGTCCTCTTCCTACTAGGTCTTTTTATATCCACCTCTATCTTAGGGCCAGTGTCCCCTGGTTCTTCTCTCTCTCTAATACCAACTATGTGATTCAGCCAACCATAAACCCTGTCTGATTGTCAGACTCCTTTGGGATGAGAGGAGTGAAGGATGCTCCTCTTTAGTCAGCCAGGAACTGAACAGTTAAGGGCAGCCAGCTCTTTTTTTCTGGGTCAACAGAGCCCCGATTGGCTGTTGCTAGCCCCTCTTACGATTGGAGGACCAGGTCTTTGTGATTTCCAAAATGGCTGTTCTGGAGAGTACTCTCTAGGCAAGCTTGGAGGACTCTCCTCTGCTGCTCTTTTCCTCTCCGTTGGTTTCTTCCCAGGATGGAGTGTAGTAGAACCTGGGGGCCTCCTGTAGGTAGCTGCAAATTTCAGATATACCTGGTCAAACTGTAACTTAAAAAATTTTAGGCAAACATGGGGGGAAGTAAAATAAAATACATGCATTTCAAAAATTTTGAAATTGATTTTTTTTGATCTGTGAAAACTTTCAAAAACATTTCTATGAACTCTTGTTATAGCCTTTCCATCGGTCTAGATTATTTATTTCACTATATGGAATTTTCTCTTTAGGCTCCACATCAGTACATACAATATAGGTATATGGGGTAAGCTGGTTTAATTGAGAATTTTAGAGGGCAAATTGCATTTCTCTGCTAAATTTTAAGAGTACATTTGTCCTGCCAAGAAATGATTTTTCAGTTGGAGGTATTTAAAGAATGACGTTTGGCCTTTATAGGACTTGCCATGACTAACCATGGGCTCTGAAAATAACAGCCTTTGCTACAGATATCTGCTCATGTGACATCTGTAATTTATAGTACTTGTAAATATAAACAAACCTAATGCCAGGTTAGGTTTCCAAAGGGCCTGGGAATAGAATATGCTTTAAAAATTATCATTGAGCAAGAATCTCGTACTAATCTGTTTAAGGGATAAGCCTTCTGCGTGATCCTGCAAACACTTAATCATGTGAGCAGCTGTGTGTCGGACTTGACGAGTTTACACGCATGAGTAAGTACTGGTGGAATCGTGCCCTTAGCTCCTTCAATTTTGTTGTTGTTTAACTTTCAGCAGAGCTGTCTAGACACATGTGAATAACTGTAACTGCATCTGATTTTTTTTTTTATTTGTTCATGTCAGTCAAAATAACAGGACTTGGGACATTAGTGAGTCTGTTGCATTATCTTCCAAACATATTGTAATCATTACAGAGTAGAAAAGAGACCAGCGCTCCCAAAATTAACTCAGATAGGTTTGGTTTCTTTGTGGATGCTAAAATCTTTTGTGCTCTTACTATTCTCATGGTAATGGAAGATATGCTCATGCAATGCCAATAGGCCACAACAAGACACAGTGCTGATAAGTAAGACTGAAACTGCTCTCAGTCTTTCCACTCGCTTTAAGCAGATACTGGTGTAAGGGAGAAAAGGAAGTTCTAAAAGCCTGCCCCTTTTTTTCTCATGCATATATATAATGCCTTCAGGTTTTTCCAACATAGAGCAAGCTACAGTCCTTAGCATTTCGTTTCAGACCCACAGATGGGTGTGGGCCCTTACGTTGGTTTGGGAACCTGTTGCTATTCACAGAATGGCCACCAGGGCACCTGTGCTTTTTTCGATTGTCTCATCTTTCGAAAAATGTCCCTCTTCTACATCCACACATGCCTTTTTTTCGAAAGAGCTCTTTCAAAAAAAGGCATTCTTGCTCGTAATTTGAGGTTTACCAATGTCGAAAAAAAACCTGCATTCTTTCGATTTAATTTCGAAAGAACGCGATTGCAGTGTGGTGAAGTTTTTTCCAAAAAAAAGGCAGTTTTTTTGAAAAAACCATGTAGTCTAGACATATCCATACAGGATACTTTTTCAGAAAACAAGAGTGTCCCCACAGTCAACAAGAGCAGAAATCTCCAGGAAGAATGGCAGCTGAATTTAATATACGAACATACAGAGGTGAAAGTACAGGGGTGTGCCCTGATGTGCCACTCCGGTAAGAGCAGAATGCACTCTGGCAAGAGCCGGCTGGGGCACGCCGCTCTGCAGGCAGCAGGCAGGCAATTTGTGGGGGCATGCTGTAGGGGAGGCATGCATGCTCCCACCCACAGTGGGGGTAGGAAGGGCAGTAAAATTGGCTGCAGTGCCCCAGTACCAGCCAGGTAAGTTAACCCGGCCACCCCACATAGCCCAACCCCCTGCCTCCTGCACCCCCTCCTACCCCAACTCCCTGCCCTGAGCCCCTCATACACCTCAACTCAGACTCCTACACCCCCCCCATGTCCCCAGCTCCTTGCCCTGACTCCTGTACCCCCACACCCCAACCCTCTGCCCTGAACCTCCTGCACTCCACCTCACACTTAATTCACTTTCATGTTCTGTTGTATTGCAACCCGCCCACCTCCCGAGGCGAGTTGTGCTAGTACAGTACCTGTAAGAAATGTAAGTCATTTCCTCCCCGAGAACATAGTACTGGAAGGGACTCCTGGATCATCCAGTCCCATCCCCAGTTATTGCAGGCAATCCCATCATATCCTCCTGTTCATAAACATATTAAGCTAAACTAATCAGATTGTTTTGTCCCCTGCTTTCTTTATTGGAAGGCTGTTCCAGAACCTCGCCTCTCTAATGGTTAGTAACCTTCTATTTTCCAGCCTGAATATACGCATAGCCCATTTATACCCATTTGTTTGCCCCTCTGTACATATATTGGGGGTAAATGGAGGAATAAGAGCTACTTAGGTTAGAAAAATGGAGGCTAGGGGCAGACATGATTGTGTGCCAACAATATCTGTTAACTTAAGTAAGCCAAGCTCTTCCAGTCTCCTAGACAAAAACTATTAGAGAAGCGGCGTGTACATTATTCAGCCAGTAACGAATACACTGAGGCTATGTCTGCACTGGCGCGATCTTGCGCCAGAAATATGCAAATGAGGCTAAGCGTGGAATATTGCTGAGCCTCATTTGCATATCTAATGAGCCGCCATTTTTGCGGAAGAAGCTCTTGCTCAAGAAAGGGCAGTGTAGACAGCTCCTTCTGGCGCAAGAAAAACCCTCTTGCGCAATGCCGCTACGCTGATTATTTTCAGGAATAACGGCATTGCGCAAGAGGGTTTTTCTTGCGCAAGAAGGGGCAGTGTAGACAGCTCCTTCTGGCACAAGAGCCTCTTCTGCAAAAATGGCAGCTCATTAGATATGCAAATGAGGCTCAGCGATATTCCACGCTTAGCCTCATTTGCATATTTCTGGCACAAGATCGAGCCAATGTAGACATAGCCTAACAGTGAGCAGAATTAAAGGCCAGCTTTCACTTGAGCTTTTTTGGTGTCCCTTCATTATTCACTGTTTGCCTACATGCCTAATACTGAAGTGACGTTTTTACAAAGGATCCTGCCCCCAAATGCTTTGTTTTTCTAGCTCACATTTTCTTAATCAAGAAGTCAATCGTGTGGGGCAGAAGTGAAAGTATTTGGCAACAGTTAGGCCCTTCAACCAGGGGACGGAAGTATGACCATGTAGCTCAGATGATCAGTTGCAGAGGTCAGCTAGTGAATTTCAAATACCAAGCAACCAGCTCACTGAGCAGGGGAAACATTTTGCCAAGAATCAAACACTGAAATATATGTTGAACAATGTTTAAATAATTTGCAGACCAGTTGCCACCGGGAGAAGGGACCAAATTAATTGAATAAATTGTTTCCAACACAAAGTTCAATTAGCTCTGCAAACTGGAGCTTTTCTTAGAGATTTCTTTAAAATCAACGAGTAGTCCTGTAAGGGTAAGTCTACACTACAGGAAAAGGTTGAATTAAGATATGCAGCTTCAGCTACGTTAATTGTGTGGCTGAAGTTAAAGTATGTTAACACGACTTTTGCCGCTGTCCATGCTGCAGGAAGTCAAACGGAGAACACGCTTTCCCCTACTTTTCTTACTCCTCGTGGAAGCAGGACTACCGGCATTGACCGGAGCTCCCTTCACAGTTCGAATTAGCTGTCTTCACTAGACCCACGCAGTCGAACCCTGGAAGATCGACAGCAGCACCTTCACTCTTCCCTGTAGTCTAGAGGTACCCTTAGAAACTAACAAAAATATATATAGTATCACGAAAGCTACTTAGTCTCTATACATCTAGACTACAAGTCTCTTTCGAAAGAGGCTTTTTCGAAAGTATTTTTCGAAAAAGCCTCTTTCGAAAGAGAGTGTCTAGACTGCAACCGCTTCTTTCGAAAAAGCGGCTCACTTTTTCGAAAGAGAGCATCCAGGCAGTCTGGATGCTCTCTTTTGAAAAAGCACTGCTTGCATTCAAGAACACCTTTTTTCAAAAAAACTTTCCCTGCGTCTAGACTGCCACCGCGTTTTTGAAATGAAATCGAAAGAACGCGGCGTTTTTTCGACTGTGGTAAACCTCATTTTATGAGGAAGAATGCCTTTTTTCGAAAGTGCTCTTTCGAAAAAAGGTCACTTTTTAAAAAAAAAACCCTGTAGTCTAGACACACCCTAAGGTGCCACAGGACTACTCGTTGGTTTTAAAGTTACCAACTAACATGGTAAGAAAAATATATGTAGTATTATGAGCCGGGCCGGCCCGAGCCATTCGCGCGCCCTGGGCCCCAGGAGCACGGCGGCGCCACCCCCAGGAGTGCGCTGCATGCGCGCCCCCACCTCTGGGCGCCCAGCGCCCCTGCCCCCGGGCACCCGGCGCATGCACGGCCCTGCCCCAGGCGCGCGGCGCATGCATGGCCCCACCCCTGGGTGCCCAGCGCATGCGTAGCCCCGCCCCGGACACGCAGCGCATGTGTGGCCCCACCCCGGGCGTGCGGCTCATGCGCAGTGCCACTCCCTCCCGGCCCAGCAGCCTCGCGTGGCGCCCCCTACAATGGGGCGCCCCGGGCGGTCGCCTGCCTCGCCCATACCTTGGGCCGGCTCTGATTATGAGCTTTCTTGGGCAAAACCCACTTCCTCAGATGAGCTGGAGAGTAATAACAGAAACCCAGAATTTATAACAGAAAAAGAAGGGGGGGAAAGTACCTGTCAATTGTAGGACCAGCACTAATGAGGCTAATTAAGCATAGCAAAAAGGCCAAGCACTGAATGAACATACCAAGTGAACCTTTCACCCTGAGAACTCTTCTTCAACTATCCCTCAATGCAAGGATGATATCTGCCAATGGGATTCATTGGTGGGTTTTTAAGCAGCTGAGGAGCCCAATTTGTGCCCTGCAGATTTTCCCACAGAAGTGACAGGTGTAATCTTGGAGGAGACATAGTTGTTGTCTGGGCTGCTGTGCCCCGTCTTTCCTTCTTTGTCACTTCTTTGTCTCACAAGCACATCCGTTCTCAAAGTGAGCTGTGACTTGGTCTATGGTGTTGCGCCCTGTGTTCTGTGCCACACGGAGTCCTCCCCATTTGTTGGGCTGATGCCTCCCTTTTTAAGATGTCCTTTGAGTTTCAGTAGGTCTCTGAAACCCTTCCACTGCCTTCCATGAGCCCTTCTTCCATGACTTAACTGAGAGAAGAACACTTGCTACGGGAGGTGAGTGTGAGGCGTACGTACACAATGGCCAGCCCAGAGGTGTTGGTGTTTTCATGACCTGTGCTTCTGTGCTGATGTTGGTTGCAGAGAGAACTTTGATGTTAGTGTGTTGGTCTTCCCAGCCAATCCTGAGACTCCTCCTAAGGCCACCCTGCTGAATCCACTGCAGCCACTTGAGATGTCAGTCGAAGAACATAACCAACCAGGAAGCAGTTAAAGAAAAAAGGAAACTTGCTACTCAAGAGGCAGGAGTTCTCCAGCCTGTCGAGCTTACATCCTTTGCCAACGCTAAAATGCCTTTTATCGATGAGAACGTTCAATAAAACCATGCGATGAAATGAGCAGTAATGGCAAAATAAAACATTTCTGGTCTGTTCACTAGAGTTTGATGGGATGGATCACATCTGAGCCTAGTGGAAACAGATTCTGTCACTGCTGAGGAGCTGAAGTGAAACAAACATTCGCCTAGAGGTTGTGAAAGAGAAATGTCATCATACAGGCACTGGCCACGAAGCTTTTCCCAACTTCATTGGCTGGGTTTTCATGGGGGTTTTTTTTCCTCTTTGCCTATTTGGTGCCTGAGTCACTCTGTATTATATTTCCTCAAGCCGCTGAATACGGGTGGTTTTTAATATCCTCTGGGAAATGTCTTTTTAATGCTTCAGTTAGATGATTCCTCACACTTAACATCTTTTAATTTAGAGCAATTTCTTCAATAGATAAAGAAACAATAATAAGAAGAGATCTTTATGTGTTTAATGTATTAAATCAACAAAGTTACAACCTGTGCAAGAAACAATAGCTTGTTATTAAGTTATTATTTCTTGCACATGTTATGTTTTGGCTATTTCTGTTCTGTCCTATATAGGTTCTTGTACAGTAATATCTTACAGAATGCCGACAGCGCCTTAAGCAACAGAACTAACATCTCTGTTTGGTTTGCTCTCTCATCCTCTCCCAAGGGAGAGATGCATGTGCAGGAGAGAACAGATATTTGTTATAATAATTATGAAATGTGCATGTTGCTCAGGATGGATTAGAGAAGGCACGATCACAGGCATACATCTTGCACTTGGAGAGAAGGTGGTAAGGTCTGCGATGGTCCTGGAGGAGATCGATCCACAGGCTTAGACTGTCCTCCAAGAAGGTTTTGTACCCCCACAGACAAGCTTTACCCTCACTGTTGAGTGTTCCATTGCCCCAAATGGGTGGGAACTGTCAACCATAGCATTCATCCTGAAGCTTGAGTTGATCTTCTAGGTACCCTGGGCTTAGGCCATGGAGCACCGTGAAGAATCAGAACAAGACCTTGAACAAGGTTCAAACTCCTATGAGAAACCAGTACAGAGAATGGAGGGCATGTGTAGTGTGCTCAGAGTAGTCTGAGCTACTGTATGGCTGAGCAGAGTTGAAGTTTCCTAAATGCTGATAGTTTCATCCAGATATTTCACGTTGCTGTTGTCCAGTCAGGAGGTGGCTACGGCCTGGATAACTGAGGCCAGGCCATTGTTTGGCAAGGTAAGGTGGCATTTCCAAACCAGCTGGAGATGATCGATTATTGTACCTCAGAATTTGGCACTGGTGCAACCACTGCTGGGATTCTGGTGCCCACAGTTTGAGAACGTTGTTGATAAACTGAAGAGGGTTCAGAGACGAGCCGTAAGAAAGACTCAAGGAGCTGGCTCAATCTATCACTATAAGGGAGGTTTTCTAACCTTTTAATCAATTTAGCTTTATGAAGAGAGTCTATGGAGTGATGTGATTACACTCTATAAATGTCTACATGAGGAACAACTATTTAATAATGTGCTTTTCAATTGACTGGTGAAAGGTATAACAATCTAATAGCAGGAAGCTGGAGTGAGACAAATTAATACTAATAATAAAGCACACATTTTTAACTAGGAGGGCACTACTGTGGTAATACTTGAACAGTTTACCAAATGTTGTGGTGGAATCTCCATTACTGATGGTGGGGGGGGGTGTTAAATCAAGGTTGAATGTTCTTCAGAAAAGATGTATTATTTTGTGGAAGTTCTGCAGTCTGTGTTATCACAATGGTTTCTTCTGGCCCTGGAATCTATGGAAGTGTTATTTGTGTATGGTTCTATCTGAGCATTTAATATCAATGATTAACCCAAGAGCACTCCTAGACTATGGACTGAATTGGCCAGTTGACCAAAGGAGACTGCACTGTCACTGCAAGCTTTTTCAAATCCTTTCTTCTACCCACCAACATCTGTCTTGCCTAGGTTCAGCCTCAGCCAGCTCTTCTTCATCCATGAGTTGATATTGTTCAAGGGCTGATCCATTTTGGTGGTAGGGGTGGGACCATATCTGGCAAAGGATAGCTAGAGCTGTCTACCATAAGCATATTGGTGGCCCTTGAGTCAGTCATATGACTAATTCATCTAGTGACTGCATGTAGACACTGAAAGGACCAGAGAGAGAATGGATCTTTGTGGGACTCCACAAGTCAAGGATCTACTGATAGAGGTGTAGTTTCCTGTCCCATCTCGAGTAGGTACACTGCTGCAGGAAGGGCCCGTAAGACTTGAAGTGGGATCTTATCACCCTTGTGGGATTCTTCTCCATGTTGATATCCAATTTCTAATTACCCTCCTATTTTACAAAATTCATTGTAAACACCTACCTTTTTTTGGATTTTCATCCCCACCTTCTGTAAGGGATGGGGCTGCTGATGGGGTGTTGAGTGTTAGGATGCTACACCAGTCCAGCTTTCTTTCCTCCACTTGGTCTGCAACAGCTGGTGAGCATTAGCCTTTCAGACACAGACTCATCACTCCTTCCTGGCCTATTGGAGGAAGGAAGGAGAGAGTGGTTGAAAGAGTGCATTGGTCACTGTTCTCTTTGGGTACATCTCTATACTGCAGGGCTATTTCAGGATACCAGAAGTGTCCCAGAGTAGCTACCCCGCACCTTTTGAACACGCCAGCTATTTCGAGATAGGTGTCGAAATAGTGGACATGCTATTTTGGCATCCCTGTAACCCTCATTCCACAAGGATTAAGGGATGTCTCAAAATAGCACATTATTTTGAAATTACATACCAAATGCATAAAGCAAATTGCATCATTTTAAACATTTCCCATTGGCTCTTGGAGTTTGGGGTGGAAGCTCTTTGTTTCTTGTCATACACATTTGAATAAATAAAGACATTTCCCCCAAGCAAACACATTCAGGTCAACATTCTAAACCCAGCTTGTCTTTATTCCCTGCCTTCAGATTGTCCAGGGTAGCGAAGGGAGTAAGGTCACTCTTTCAGCAGTGCTTCTGCATCTATTGCATCTTCATCTTTCCCTTTACAACTCCTCGTGAGCCAATTCTCCCTCTTCAGATGGCACTGGAACATGTCCAGTATAAATGAAAGACTGTCTCTGGGATACACAGTGTAACACAGGCAAGAGGAAGAAAGAACTAATAGATATGTCTCTTTGAAGTGGTCAGGGCCTTTTTTAAACAGCTAACGACATCATCCAAAGCACAGAACTCAAGGTAACACACACAAACCTGTAGGGGAACATTTTAACCTACCTGATCACTCAATGCTGGATTTAAAAGTAGCCATTCTTCTACAAAGGGATTTCACTAACCATTCGACTGGCAGAGGCGAAGGTGGTGACCCCAGATGTTTATAATTACTGATTTATTTTTGTGGGGCCCTCCTGAGCCTGGCCCCAGAGCTGAAGCCCCTTAAGCCCTTGCATTAGTCCAGCCCTGGATACAATGATTATTTTCAAGTACATAAAAGGTTGCTACAAGAGGAGAGAGAATTATTCTCCTTATCCTCTGCTGATAGGATAAGAAGCAATGGGCTTAAATTGCAGCAAGGGAGGTTTAGGTTGGACTTTAGGAAAAACTTTCTGTCAGGGTGGTTAAACACTGGAATAAATTGCCTAGGGAGGTTGTGGAATTTCCATCACTGAAGATTTTTTTAAGAGCAGGTTAGACAAACGCCAGTTGGTGCTGGCATGGGTGCCAGGGACTGCACTAGATAACTTCTGGAGGTTTCTTCCGATTCTATGATCTTTTACTTGTGCTCCCTGATCTCTGTCTGTCTGTATCCATCTGTCATCTATTCTCTCTCTGCTTACACTGTAAGATCATCAGGACAGATACTGACATTCTCTTTGGTGTTTTTACAGCACCCAGAGCAGCAGGCTCTTGATCCGTGAGGGGGATTCCTGCTTGCTGCCACAAGATGCATAACATAACCTAATACAAATCCATATAAAAGTCAATAACAGGCAAGCTAGGAAGGATGGACAAATTCAAGATCATTTGGCTAAACAATCTCCGAAGCTCAAGTATTTGTCACGCATGGTGCAGCACCCTCAGCGCCAGCCAAATGTGCCCCAGGAAGAAAAACTTCGGCTCCCGCTGTTTTGACTAAGCAGCCGTCTTTGTCATTAACTATTGCTGGGACACGTAAGAATTAATAGGGGCCTGGAATGACTATACATCAGTGGTAAACAGGTACAACCAGAACAGGCATTGCCCTTTGAGCATGATTTTTTTTCCCCTTTGTTTCTGAAGTCTGGAAAGATAGATTATGGTCTGGCCAAAGCAGGCATTATCCTTTCTGATGTATAAATGTGCTCTTTCCCTCTGTTCTTGCAGCCTACAAAGACAGATAAACATCAGCTGCTCTTCTTTGTTGTGTCTTTTACTTACTCTCACTTGCTCTGTAAAAAATACATTCAGGGTCACATTTCTTGTAATCTCTGTAACCTGAGGATTCGGAAAGTCTGTAGTGTAGAAAAGTGTTGATTTAATTAGAAATTCTGTAAGCAGTAATTAGGAGCAGGTATAATAATATTCATCACTTGCCTGTTAATATTCATTGTATGGGAGTTAACATACTAAATAAGGATTTAGGGAAAGTAGTGATAGATGTGTGAATTAACATACTAAAATAGATAAAAGGGTGTAACTGGTGCCAAATTGTTGCGGCTCGGAACTTTGTGTTGGAGGTCCCAGGTAAACATGCGTCAACAGTAAAGTGGTCCGTTTACCCCATCTGCTCCTGGGTCACCTGCTTCTTCCCTAACAGCTGTCATTAGGCTAAATTGGAGATGTTCTGAATTTCCCAACTGAGCGTTTGCTAGTTAACCTAAATCTGCTGTATTGAGGACCTAACTTTGAAGTAGGGATGTTAAAAATGCGTGTAATTAAGTAACAGTGTAAGTGCTGAAAAATTCAGCAGTTGCATGGTTCCACATGGTGTGGCCTTTGCTCGGTCACACACGGGGTAATACAGAGGCAGCAGCACGGGGTGGCAGGCAGCTCCCCGGCAGCCATTGAATGCCAGGAGCCAGCTTTTTATCCGGCTCCCGACGCTTATTGGGATCCTGCGTGGAACCATGAATGTTAACCACTCAGCCCAAGCTCATTGGTTAACCGTGTACACGGTTACACTTTCACATCGCTACTTTGGAGGACATGAACCTTGTTCTAGGCATTGATTCAGCAAAAGGAATCCTCCCTCCCAGCCTGTGTGAATCAGTAAACATTTCATAGAATGAGTGCACCATAGGAGCACTGAATCAATCCTCGCCCGACCTTCCCACTTTGACAGCAGGCTGTAGATCAATATTTCATACAGCTGTGTATTTCCTGAGAATTTTACTAACATCAGAGCCTATTCAATCCCTTTGCACTTGTTTCTACTGGTGAATTCGCTCATCTTATTACTCCAGCTATGAACACTTAAACTAGGATTTGAGCTACCGTATACCATGACAGTCAGCCTCATTTTCCCAGACAAGGGTAAAGATAGGGTATAAAGGCGGATACCTAGCTTGATCCAATTCCCACTGAAGTCTTTCACCTGGATTTAATGGCAGTTGGTTTGGTCCTCTAAATCATTGGTTCTCAACCAGGGGTACATGTATGCTTGGGGTACACAAGTCTTCCAGGGGAAACAGCAACCCATGTAGATATTTGCTAGCACATTTTATGAAGCCTGTTGTAAAAACTAGACAAAGTCAGTACAAGCTCAAATTTCATACAATGACGTGTTTATACTGCTCTATATACTATACCCTGAAATGTATATACAATATTTATATTCCAATCAAATGAAAATGAGAGCATTTTTCCCATACGAGTGTGCTGTGATGCTATCGTATTTTTATGTCTGATTTTGTTTATAAGTGAGGTGAAACTCGGCGGGGGGGCGGTAGGCAAGACAAATCAAATGCTTGAACAGGGTACAGTCATCCAGAAAGGTTGTGAGCTACTGCGCTAGAGAAAGCATCATACATACACAATAACGCAATCGTGAAGATGTGCAACAGGAATTTCAATGAGGGTTGATTATTATAACCTTTGTCCATCCCCTTTTTGGTGTTCGTACTGTAACTTGTGTCACATCTCTGCTTGTAAATGAGGTGAGGTCATGTGATGGAATGGACGTTTGATTGGGCCTCGGGACACCAGAGTGCTAATTCTAGCTCTGCCGCTGATCTGCTCTGAGACCTTGGGCAAGTCACTTTACCACTCTTTCCCTTCACAACATTTGTCTAGACTGTTAGCTCTTTGAGGGCTCTGTCTCACTACAGAGCAAGGCCTCACTCAAAGGAGTCTCAATTTCTGTTGCAGCCTCTAGTTTCACTGTAACAGTAATGTCAGCCCCAAAGCCCGAGAGAGAAGACTCACTACTGACATGTATTGGTGAATAAGAAGAGTGGCCCAGAGCTACTTGACAACTCCAGATTGACAAGGAGAAAGCTCTCTGTCGGCCCCTGGTGGCGAGGAAAGAGAAATGACTGACTTGATCCGGCCTCCTTTGCATTTCACTTATGAGTTTGGGGTAATAAAATGCTATTGCCTCTGGGAAAACAAAAGGGGTTCCAGATATGCTGGACATGCAGTACAGAGACAGCATCAAGGCAGCAAATTGAGCTGAGATAGACTGTTGCTCTTTGTGACTTCAGTACAAGCTACCTGAGGGACTCTGCTGCACAAGGAGGCCTGAAGCAATAAAACATGAAATAATTTCATGTGCATGGGTGGTGGAACACACACACCACTTCTCCTAGCACCTGGAGAAAAACTTGCCCACATCCTTGGACTCCACCAGTCCTGCACAACAAAGTATGGTGGAGTAGTGGAGAAGATGGAACTGGCCACAGAGCTTCAGCCATTCACATATCTAAGGCCATCTCTATACCTCCTGTGCCAGAGATTGATCTTCTGGTATTCGATTTAGCGGGTCTAGTAAAGACCCACTAAATCAAATGCTGAGGGCATCCTTGGTTGGTGCCAGTACTCCTCGCAGTCACAAAGAGTAAGGGAAGCCAACAGGAGCGTTTGCTCCTGCCGGCCTCCCACTGTGAAGACAGCGCCATGCTCAGCTTAACATATGTTGACTCCAGCTACGATATTTATGTTGCTGGAGTAGCATTCCTTAAGACGACTTTCCAGGTATTCCTCCCCAAACACATCTTTGTTTGAAACTCCTGGAATCAGTGCTTGTGAGTGGGATAGTATTGCCCATCAAAAGCACCCCCCATGATTTATACAGTTTGCCTGGTTTCTAGGTGGGAGTTCTGACAGTGTTTATTTAAGGGCAGATAAATAAACCCCCTAGAAGGAACCCCCTAGAATAGAACTCAGCCTTTTTTGCTGCCTGCAATACCTGGCTCAGAGATTACAAAAGTAAATAAGATGTCAGGGCGAAGACTTTGTAAGGTAAGGACTTTATCGTGCTTGCAATTGGTAGAACAGTCTAGACCAGGGTTTCCCAACCTATGGGTTGGGACCCAAATATGGGTCACCATTACATTTCAAAAGTCTCCCCAGGGGGCTCTTAAGGAGCCATTCACACATTTTTTTTTAATTGCCCTGGGTCACCAAGTCTTCTTGAATCATCAGAATGGGTCCCCATCTGGAAAAGGTTGGGAACCGCTGGTCTAGACAGACACACACCCATCTCTAGGAGCCTTAATACTTTAAACTGTAGTTCATAGCCTCAGTTGGAGTATTGTGTCCAGTTCTGGGCACCACATTTCAAGACAGATGTAGATAAATTGGAGAAGGTCCAGAGAAGAGCAACAAAAATGCTGAAAGGTCTAGAATACATGAGCTATGAGGGAAAACGGAAAGAACTGGGTTTGTTTAGTTTAGAAAAGAGAAGACTGAGGGGGGACATGATAGTGGCTTTCAGGTATCTAAAAGGGTGTTACAAGGAGGAGGGAGAAAAATTGTTCTCCTTGTCCTCTGAGGATAAGACAAGAAGCAATGGGCTTAAACTGCAGCAAGGGAGGTGTCATGGCTATATCCCCACTCTGGCACGATGAATGCAGAAGTGGGGGCCCGCAAAAGTACCCCAAAAGTGTATCTTTCCAGGCTTTGGTATAAAACTTCCCCCCAAAATCCTAAAAACCTAGATTTTGGGGATAAAAATCCGCTGCCACCATCAAGTGCTTTTGAACCCACAAACAGGGGTGGACACTTGAACCCAACCACAGGGCTCCCCAAGCTCTTTTCCCCAAAGACCTTGGAAAAGAAAAGAGAAAATATAAACTGCAGTCTGTGGCTGCTATTCCCTAGTCAGAGGCATGCAGATCCCACAGACAGATTTTCCAGGACACAGAACTGAACCAATACCAGGTTAATAAAAAAAAAAGAAAGAACTTTTATCATCAAAACAATACTCCTGTTGCAAGCATAACGACTAGATGGAAAAAGTCACCAATTAATATACTCATGGGGATTCCCATGGGCCAAAACTTAGGGTATGTCTGGACTACATGCCTCTGCCAACAGAGGCATGTAAATTAGACATACCAACATAGTCAATGAAGCGGGGATTTAAATATCCCCCGCTTCATTAGAATATAAATGGCTGCCACATTCTGCAGGCTCAGCTGTTTGTCAGCTCAAAGCGGCAGTCAAGACGGGGATCAGTCAACAAGGAAAGCCGTTGTCGACCGATCCCTTATGCCTCTGTCGGCAGAGGCATGTAGTCTAGACATACCCTGTGTTACAAAAGAGAGGAAAACCCATTTCTAACAGCACAGACAGATCCAAAGTCCCACAACAGAAAACAAGAAAACTAACGGATTTATCTAAACTTTACCCTACATACACATTACGAAGAGTCTTTTTCTTGGAGAGAGACATGTCTTCTGTCTCCTTCAGTATCTAGAGCAAACTGGCTCGGAAACAAAGGAGGCAAAACCTAACAATTCCTTTGTTTCAGTTTGAAATCCCTATCTGCATTTCTATTGGTTGACTGCTACCTGGCTAGGTACAGTTAACCCCTTAGTCCCCAGGCTTCTGGCCATCCCTCATGACCATGACAGGAGGTTTAGGCTGGACATTAGGAAAACCTTCCTAACTGTCAGGGTGGTTAAACGCTGGAATAAATTGCCTAGGGGGGTTGTGGAATCTCCATCACTGGAGATATTTAAGAGCAGGTTAGACAGACATCTGTCAGGGATGATCTAGACAGTGCTTGGTCCTGCCATGAGGGCAGGGGACTTGACTCGATGACCTCTCGAGGTCCCTTCCAGTTCTAGGATTCTAAACCTCCCCCATTCTAGCAACAGAACAGGGTACCACTCCCTGGGGCTTCCATGTCTCCCCTCAGCTCTCCTATATTCCATTACAATCTCTGGTCATTCTCTGTTAGAACTAATGACTCTTATAGTAGCCAAATTGGACACAGGTCACTTTTATAACCCAACCTCCTCTTGCTAATCCAACTGGGTTCTTTTTCCTGCCAGGTCAGGGTTTTTATTAATTGTCTTCTCAGAAATGGTTTTCATGAGTCATTTGCAAGGAGGGCTTGCATCTGATTGACTCATTAGCTCTTGAGAGCCCTGTGAGCTGAAATTAGAAAGATTTAAGTCAGATAATGGCTTTCAGGGGCTTGTTAAGGACTTACATGTCATCTCTGATTGTCTCCTGACAGTCCTGCCCAGGGAGCCGCTGGAGTGCATGCCTTCTCAAGGCAGGTGTGCAGATGCATTTATTCCTACAATTGATACCTGGCTGGCATTTTGACAGTCAGCCCCGTTCTCCCCACCTTTCAGTGTCACTGTTGTCTGGGCCATCTGATCCTAAACATCTTTAAAAGGAAAGGTGTGTTAGACAAAGGACAACTCGGCCAGCTGATGAGATGAGGGCCACAGGAGAACAGGCTTATTAGAAAAAGTTAGTCGTTTCCACAGTGCCTGTTAAGGAGACAATATAATTCAGGCTGTTTATGAAGCCCTAAGGTGATGGTTTGAAGGGGGAGATGAGGCTTGCTATAAGGAAAGCAGGGTGGTCCAGTGGGTAAGGCGCTGGCTTAACCACCAGGAGATCAGCAGGTTTCTTATCCTGCAGCTGAGGTTAACCTCAATGAGCCCCAATTTCCCCACCTGTAACAAGGTGATGATGTGACTAACTTTCCTTTAGGAAACACTTTGGACCAGAAAGTTAACTTCTTCCTCCCCGTGGTTTATAGTTATTTATACAGCTAGCTCCAGGGACATCAATAGGACATGTTATCAACCTGCAGGATGTCTCCCCATGTCCTCATTCCACGGTCTCCATTCCGGACCCGCGCCGTTCCCGGACCACGGCATCCTCTTCAGCACACCGCCCTCCAGCAGTGCCCATTACAGTTGTCTCTCATCCCCCTTCCAGGGTTTTATCAGCAGTGCTGTGTCTCTGCACTCTGGGGTCCTCCCCGCTGAGGGATCCTCCCCCCATTCCCCTGTACCCACCTTGTCTCAGTGGCCCACTGCCAGTCGTCATCTAGCCCCTGCCTCAGGGGCAAACTGCAGTCTGAAATGGCCACTGATCATTGGCAAGGGGCATAGACCTGCTACCTTTGCCTATCCTGGCTGCCTCTCTGCAGCCTTAATACATTCAGGCCTTGATTCAGGCCTTGTAGCCTGGGAGTGAAGTCAGGTCAGAGCTCCGCAGCTCTGCCTGCCTTTCCCCAGTCCTGCCCTGTCTCAGGAACCCTCCAGCTTCCCTGACAGCCAGGTCCCTCCTGCTCCCCAGCTAGAGCAAGAAGGTGTGTGTCCTCACCTCCCTCCCAGGGCCCATGTTTATAAAGCCCCCAGCTGGGCCCTAATTGGCAGTATCAGCCTCAGCTGCAGGCTTTGTTCTCAGCCCTCTCCCAGGTCTGGATTTTACCCATAAAGGACCAGTTCAGGGCACACGCCCCATCACAGCCAGTCTGAGGACATCATCTGGGCCCTGGAGATGGGTTGTTACAGCCCTGCCTTTTGAGGACCTGATCCAATACCCAGGTGCACCCCAGACTCCTCCCATTCAAGTCAGGGGATCCAAAATCCAAGAGCTCCATATAAACACCAGGTGTTGCCGGGGCATAGACAACTTCCTATGGCGGGAAGGTGGGGACCTCGAGATAACAAATAAAAGAGCTACTGAAGATAACTTTAATGAGTAACTTTCTATCGGTGCTAAACATGTTCACTTTTAATACAGTGAGATGACATTGAGTTTGGTGTAGCCATTTTTCTTTCCTTACCAATGTAATCTCTAAGGTTTTGGAGGGGCTAAGACCCTATCCATGCCCCCACTTGTTTACAGCCATGGGTTCTCAAAGGGTCTTTAAGTACAAACATCAGAACATAAGAACGGCCAAATTGAGTCAGACCAAAGGTCCATCTAGCCCTGTCTTCCAACAGCAGCCAAAGCCAGATGCCCCAGAAAGAGTGACTAGAACAGGGCATCATCACCTGATCCTTCTCCTGTCATCCATTTCCAGCCCCTGACACACAGATGGGGGGAAATCTCTTGACCATGAGCTGGAAAAGGCTTTGGAATAGCTTCCTGAGTGAGATGCCCCTCCCCTCTCTGAGGCTATGTCCACATGCACGCCAGCGTGCAGGTATTATATGTGTAGCCATGTGGCTATGCCATTGCAAAAGTTGGGCTGAGTCCACCCTGGTCACCAAGATGTGTAGCTACACGTAGTAATGAAAGGCTCTGGCTGTGAGGCACTGTCGGTGTCTTTCTCTGCTGCCAGTGCCTTCCCTCGCCACTGCTGGGTCATTTCACTGCCCGGACCCACTTCTCCCCAGCACCCGCCATCCCTGCTCCATCACTGCCGGACTCTTTTCTGCCACCAGATAGCAGCCCCACAGCTGCCAGCAGCAGAGGGGCCAGCATTGACCGTCCCTGGTCGGGCAAATTCCCTGGTTTGGGACCAGTCAGCTACTGAGGGTGCCAAACTGGGGAAGTTCAGCCTGTAGCTGAAGTAGGCTATGGGCCGAGAAGTATCACTGCCCTGTGTGATCTCTATTCGATGAGTCCTTATTGGGCACAGGTCAGTGCCCAGCCCAGGTCAGAGATGCTAATGAGCCCACCGATGAACCAAATTTGGTGATGAATCCTGGTCACCTGCCACATGAGGCAGGTTGCACATGTGCTAAGAAGAAGGGGTCCTTCCTCAGACAACACCTTTCCCAATAGCCATTGAGACAATTACGATGGTGCACAGACAGTTCTACTGTATGGAATTACAAGCTTCAGGGAGAGATGAGGACAATAATATTATTACACCACAAGTCCCCTCTCTGTAATCTTACCCCCTGTGGATCTCTGAGTCAGTAGAAGGCAGTAATGAAGCATTTTAAAACAGAAACAGGATGTAGTGGCCACACGCTAATTAGATCAGGTTAGACTTTTAACAGGAGAGAGGTAATCACAGACAAACACACCCAGCAACTATTCTTAGATTCTTATTGTTACAAAGTGAATGAGTTGGGGATTACTAGCCTAATTAACATGTCTGATACTCCTGCACAAGTGAATTGTTTTGATTACAATTGCAAAGCCTCTTGTTCAGTTGTTATGGGTCATTTGTAGGTTGGCTGGTCTGCCAGTATCAGCGAAGGGAACCAATATTTGATAATCGGCTCTTCCATCTAGCTGAGAAAAGCAGAGTCAGTGGATGGAAATGAAAGCTAAGCAAATTCAGACTGGAAATCAGGTGTCAATTTTTAACAGGGAGGGAAATTATCCATTAGAAATGTAACCCATTGCCATGCGCAGTGGGCAGAAACATGGGTCAAGTTCAGTATCTTCTGGCTTAACAATACAAAGCAGAACTACCTCAAGTTCCCACCTAAACTAGGGACATTAGATACAATCCCAGGACACCTTTAAGAGGCAATACTTCCTCTCTCCCGAGCAGTGAGGCTCTGTCTACATTGGGGAGGTTTGGCGACAAACGTGCTGTCGACATGCAAACGTTGGCAAAAGTGAAAATCGTTTTTCTGCCTCCCATTGGCCACATTTCATGGCCACAGTGCTCGCTCCGCTGTCGACAGACAGAGCAAAGCACTGTGGATAAGCATCCCACAGTGCAGTGCTGTGGGAAGGCAGAGCTGCTCCCTGCGCTTCTTGGGATTCCCTCTAAGTTCTCCCACAGCACTCTCAGCTGCTGGGAGCAGCACCCGGCGTAGCTCTGTGAGTTCTGTGTGCTGAGGAATGTCAAAGCATCACAGCTGTCTCTCCAGCCTTCCCCCTGCAGTAGCAGTCAGCCTGCCGCTGTGTTCCCAGCAGGGCAGAATGGGTCTTTGTTTTCCTCAAACAGAGCATCTCACTCAGCTGTCAGATACTTCCCGGAGCTTTGAAAGGGGAGGGGTGCATGTTTGCAGGGCAGCAGAGATCACAAAACACTGAGCACAGCCATGAGGGCAGGCATTGTGGGATACAGGTAGAAGCCAGTTCTCCGGATAAAACAAATAGCAGAGTCCACACTGGCTCTTTGTCACAATAACAGGAGGGGAAATGACAAAATCTCTCACAGGGCTGGAATTTTTTTGTTGCCAAAAGTGGGTATTTTTCCCAACAGAAGTCACACTATAGTATAAACACTCTCACTGTTTTGTTGCCAAAAGGTGGTATTTGTCAACAAAACCTGCCAGTGTAGACAAGGCATTTGTGTGTGTCTAACAAAGAAAACTTTTAATAAAAAGTGCAAAGAAAAGCCATATTAATTTGGGAAAACGCTACAACCATAACTCAAAAGCAGATGACCGTGAGCAAAACACCCATCCCGGACTACATTGAGCAGAGCCCTTTGGCTCAGTTTCTCACCTTGCAGTGTGACAGTCTGACCATCGAGTGTCCCTTTAACGTGACAACCCCCCTCCCTCCGCTGCACCTCACTCACAGGTGCTGTCCTTGACCTGCGAAGACTCAGCATGCAGTGCACCAATACATTGATGTGAGTTCACCGCCTACCCTAGTGGCTGGGGGTGTGGCCAAAAGTGTCAATCATTGCCTCAGTTGCTGTGGCCGCTGCTGCAATTGGCTCCCAGTTGCTGCCATTCACTCTGCCATCGCTGCTGGTGGCCACCGTTCCACTAGCTACCGCCCTCTGCTGCACCCCTGCTGCAACATCACGTGCTGAGGTTCCACGACTCATGGCTAGTGTGGGCTGTGCCGTCTCTTTCACTCCAGCACCGTCCCACGGCAGGTATAAGGCTCAGCGCCAAATGAGTGGACTCCGCTCTACCTCTAAACAATGAGGAGGGAAGGGTCACATGACAGGTAGGGATTCTAAGGCAGAGACTGCACCACCATGCAGGAACACCATGGAGGAATACTCTAGGAGAGCCATAAGGATCTTGTGCAAAAAGGGGGCTTTGTGCAAAACAGATACGTCCACACTGCACGTTTTTGCGCAAAAACCTCTTACGCAAAAATGGATCAGAATAGATTATGCAAATGAAGCATGAGAAAATGCTAAACAGCGCTTCATTTGCATTGCCTCTACCGACAAAACATGTAGGCTGTGTCTACACTCGCGGCTTCTTGGGCAAGTATGGCCATTCTTGCGCAAGAATCCGCAGAGCGTCCACACTGCCCGCCTGCTCTTGCGCAAGGAAATTTACAGTAGGGCGTGGTAAGAGAGGGCTTCTTGCGCAAGAGCGACGCTCTTTTTTAACAGGTGTAAGCCCTCTTGTGCAGGAGCTCTTGCGCAAGAGGGCAGTGTGGACGCTCGGCAGGGATTTCTTGCGCAAGAAAGCCCTATGGATAAAATGGCCATCAGAGCTTTCTTACACAAGAGAGTGTCCACACTGCTATGGGTGCTCTTGCGCAAAAGCACAGCTTGCACATGGTAGTATGGACATTTTCTTGCGCAAGACTTCTTGCACAACAACCCTTGCGCAAGATGTTCTTGCGCAAGAAGCCGCCAGTGTAGACATAGCCCTCGTGTAGACATAGCCTAACTCTGCACTCAAAGGGTTTTGTAACCCAGCACCAGCCAAACTTCATTCCTTTGGCACAGCAGTTCCATCATGCAGTGCACCCAGTTGGTGGATTTACGCAAACATGGTCTCTTCCCGAAATCTTCCCCCTCTCCCTCTGTTGCCCCAGCACATTGCTAGATGCCAGGGGAGAGCTCATTCAGATGCTGTGTACAGGACAATTCACCAAGGGTTGTGGGAAATTCTCTGTCACAGGTGATTTTTAAACAAGGTGAGGATGTTTTTCTCTAAAGGCTCTGCTCTAGGGATCTTCTTGGAGAAACTCTTCTGGCCTGTGTTATTCAGGAGGTCAGACTACATGGTCAAAATAGTCCCTCCGGCCTTGGAATCTGTGAATCTCTCGCATGGGCTACTAGAATAATTACCAGTGTAACTTCAGTAGCGTTACTCCAGGGATATCTGGCCAGGTATGTCTATATATGGCTCGAGTCTTCTTTTTATAACTTGGCTTTTTTACACTTTTTCTTTTCTTGACTTTTGAAAAGTGATCAGAATTAATTAACCTGCCATCACCGTACAGGGCAAAAGCTAATAGACATTTTAGTGAAAACAGCAGGACCAGTGTCGGGAGACATATGTGCTAACTAACATCAGCTACTGGACACATCACGCTGTGACTTGGCGTTAACAACAGGGAGAACTGACAGGTTGAATTAAGCCATGGGAGGATTCTCAGAGAGGAAAATAGAAACATAGTGTCTATTTATAAGGGAGAAAAGGCTCCTGTGGTGCCTAAGCAGTGAATGAGGAGATGTGAGTACAATTCTCAGTTCTACTAGACGTCATCTGTGGCCTTAATGTCACTGCTCAGTGCCTCAGCTTCCCTTTCAGCAATAATGGATAATAGATACTGCTCGTACAACACACCTGTGAGGAAGGTTTTTCATTAATATGTGAAAAACAGATTGAGAGTTTGAAACAGAAGGCCTGATGTCCCCATTCCATTGACTTCAATAGGGAAAAATCCATAGAAATGCAGAATATTGCCATTGAACTGAAATATCCACAGCTTGGATTAAAAGCAGCTAGGTGAACGAGGAACACAGACTGAGCTGTGTTTATGGGTCATCGCTAGTGTTAAGAATGCCTTATAAATGTTCAGCTTTTGCAATTTGTAAAAAACAAAGCCACCTGCATGGAACTGGGAGGGAGAGGCACAGGTTGCAGGAGGGAAGAATTTGGAGGAGGCACTGGGAAGGTAGTCTGTATGCACATGGCTAAAATGCTAGTTACCGTTGCAGCATCTCTGTAAATAGTTCTCTTAATAAAGAGCCAGTTTATTTTTCACCTGCTCGGAATCCTTTATAACACTGCACAGCATGTAGTACAAGAAACAGACTGTATTTTGCTCCAGGTGTAATCTTGGAGCAGGTCTAAACCAATACAGTTCCATTAATCTCAACAGGAGGAAGGGTAGCAAAATCTGGTCCCAAGAGAGGCCAGTAGTGACTGTCGAAGGATTCTAGTGGACTCTGCTGGGGTTTCCATTAAGGACAGCCACTAGCTGTTGGTAAAGCAGCAAGCGTAATATATGATGCTTTATCATGATGATGCTTTTCAGACACCACTAGAGATTCAGGTCACTCAAATGTAACTTGCACCAGGGAAATGTTTGGAAATGTTTAATGGGTATGATATTAAATGGAAAAGTCAGAGATGAATCATAGAATCCTAGAACTGGAAGGGACCTCAAGAGGTCATCACATCCAATCCCCCCCTGACCTCATGGCCGGAGCAAGCACTGTTTAGATCAGGAGTGGGGAACCTTTTTTGGGTCGGGGGCTGCTAACCCACAGAGAGGGGGAAGATAGTAACAAAAGTGGTGAATAGTGCTATTAATGCAGGATAGTTTTCACTGTGGGTCAGACCCCTACTCACAAGGAGCGCTGCCTTATTCCATGCGTGGCCCACTGAAATCAGCATAGATACTTGCCAAGGAGGTGAGTGAGAGGAACAGAATCTGGTTCTTTGTGACCAAAGACCTTTGCCACTCGTTAGCATGGCTGTGGCCGATGCAATCCGTTAAGTTCTGGCAGGGACGTTAATGCTGCTGGGGGTTGCAGTGGGGAGGAGTTACAGGCTGCAAATGTGGTTGAAGCACCATAGGTGCTGTGTTTTCTGATTACATTGAGAGTTGCCTTCAAAGAGCTTCACTCCGATATTTTCTATTGGTTGCTAATTCATTTGATCAACAGCTAGAATTTCACTCCTGCTCTGCGTCAGTACTGCTCTGGTGGAAGGTCTATGAATTACTTGAATACTCTCTTTTCCTTGGCCTTGTGTACATTTTCCATCATCCAGATCATCAGACCTTGGGATGAAGTCTCATCCATATACAGGGCAGGACCTCTGAAATGATATCTTCATCAGCACTGCCTGCTATATCTGGGCCTATGCTGACCTTCACCTGTCTGGCTGCATTTAGCTTCAGTGGACTTCCGTCAATTATAAATCAGCCCAGAATTTGGCCCTAATTTGCTAATATTTTAGCCACTGTCTACTGAATATCTGCTTTTTTCTTTTGCAAAGGGGGTGAAAAAGAAAGAAAGAAAGAAAGAAAGAAAGAAAGAAAACAGACATCTCTTTTCCCGAAGCGGGCGGGGAGGGAGGAGCTGATCAGAGTTTTGACCCGTAGTAAGATAAATGTAGCAGCCGAAAGCACAGCAAATGTACAGAATCCAAATTCACTTTTAGCCTTGGTCTGTGCCACTTCTTTTCGTGTTATTTGTTTATGTGTGTTTGCATCTAATGTGTGTTATGTTAAATATTTGCCATCTGAAATATGTTCTCTTCCTCATGAAGACATAAGGATAAGTTAAGGGAGCATGTAAAATGTATACAAGACAGGTTTATATTTGGAAGCCCTGGGAGCCACAGTGATATTCACAGCACATGCCAAGGGCCGCAACTTAAGTGTGGTTGTATATACATGCAAACATATATGCAAATATATGCAAATTGCTTCTTTCACACTGATGGGCATGAATACAAAGCACTTCCCACAATGCCCCGGCGCTCCCGGCACCTCCTCCCTGGAGGCTAGAAACGCCGACACCCTGTACCTGTCTTCCAGCCAACCTGCCCACTTGCATCTTTCAATGTTCACCCTGCCTGGGAGATGCCTCACCGTTGTGGAGCATGTGCGGAGCATGTTCCCAGTGGAGGCCCTGGTCAAAGGATCCCACCCGCGGGCCACGTGTTGAGCCCCGCATAAACCCAAACCACACCGCGGGCCACAAACAAACATAGATAGTGTCTATGATGCAAACTGTATCTCCAAATGTTTTAGGGCCCAATTGAAAACCTATTAAAGTCCATGAAAGGACTCCAGTTGACTGCATGGGACTTTGGAAAAGGAAAGGGAAACCAACAAAGAAAGAGAAAAATCCATGGTAGTTTTGTCCATGACTTTATTAGAATCAGGATCATCATCCCTTTAAATAACAGCATGGAGGGAAAAAAATTAAAACTTGGAAGCCAGGGAAAGAAGTCTGGTGCTTCAGACTTGAAATGAGCGGCACAAGCAGAAGCAAACTGGAAGGCAATACCTGGTACCAAGAGCTGTCTAGAAAGAGGCAGTTCCACTCACAGAATGCCCAAAGGGGCAAAGAGGAAGCTGAGTATTAGAAGAGTGGAGGGGACTGGGAAGGAGTAGAGGCTGGTAACAGAAACTGGAGAAAGTTCAAGGACAATTTTGAACTAGATCCCAAAATAAGAAAACCATGGGAGGTGTCAGAGGCTGGGAGCGACCCTTCCATGCCTGGCTAATAGCAATTTTCCTCCACCGCCATTGGTTGTTGTTGGTCCACTTTTGTTAAAAAAAAAAACAAAAAAACCTATCTACAGCCCACACCTCCCTTCCCACTTTCCTCTTGTCTAATTCCCTCCCTTGCCTTTGCTTCAGTGCATAACCCTCCTCCCCCCCGCAAACTAAACATACAATTGGTTATAGTGTATGTGTATCACATTGGTTCTTAAGTGGAACACAGACATCTGAATGGGCATTGGAGTCCATGGGTCTTAGCTACACTGATAACCATTGTCCTTCTTTCATCCTCCCAACCCCCTTTCTATTGGTTTATATCCATTTGCTGTCTCATGTCTTTGTTTAGATGATAATTTTCAGGGACTTCGAGTGCTGATAAACCGTGATGCCATTTCTGTTCCAGATCCATCATATAAATTCTATCTCTGGGCCAGATTCTGATTCAGCATCCTTTCCCAAAGCCTGAGACTATATCACTGGGTTTGGTGCTGACCATTAAAGACAGATGGGCCCACCATGAAGTTCCCAAAATCCAAGAGTGTTCACATTGAGCCTTCTACAGTAACTCTTCATTAGAGCTCCAACTTCCTGAGAAATAGTCATTTCGACATTTTGAAAAACAAAACAGAACTCATTCTGAATTGGAACAGAAGGTCAACCCTTTGAAATATCCTGTGAAACTAAATATCTGAAAAAATTGTTTCGGGTCAATCGTTTCTAATTTGATGTTTTCATACAGCTATATCTATATCCATTTGCTGTCTCATGTTTTCATTTAGATGGTAACTTTTGGGGACTTCAAATTCTGCTAAGCAATGATGCCATTTGTATTCCAGATCCATAAATGTAAATGCTATATCTGGGCCACATTCTGATTCAGGAGCCTTATAATATATTATATTGTTTCTCTTTCTCTCTAAATACATACACACACACACACAATAAGTGAAATCCTAACTGGTAAATGATTTGCTCAACTGGTATTCTACTTGGCAATTAGTAACTGGGATTGTAAATGATATATGATTTTTGAAACAAGGCATATCAAAATTAAAAAACTGTTCCATTCCAATAAAATAAAAATATTTCATTTTGACCTTATTACTTCATCTCTATTGTTTCCTAGGAACATGTTGATTGTCACAAAATATTGCATAGGAAATATTTCCATTTCAATAACTTGTTATTTTAAAGTAGAACAGTTTTCTGCTGGAAAATTTTCAGCCAGTTCTGCCATTCATTTTATCTATCTAATCTATCACAGCAATGATACTACATATCTCTACACAGAATCATAGGACTGGAAGTATTGTGTGAGTTTCTTACAGAAACCCTACAAATACAACACTAAATCCTGATTTTGGTGATTCTCTTCCATTCGAGACCACATTTAAGGTTTTAGATTTGTTGCTTGTTTTCCCTTCACTAGACTCTATCCCCAACTGATGACTTCCAACACAGCCACATTTTAATTTGGTTTATGTTACTTCTTGGACGAGCTTAAGTTCAGAAGTCTCTTTGCAGACTGTAATCCTGTGCTGCATGGTATTATGTTGCCGTCCTGGTTGTTTTATTCATTATTCCAAATTAATTCCTACTCAAGAGTGTCTTAATTGTTAGTCTATTCTCCTTAACACCATAGTTTTCTAGGCTTGAAAGTATAATAATGCCGATTCTTGGTAGTCTTGTTTGTTGGTTTCGCTTTTCTTCCTCCAGTATGTTGCTGTAGTTACTGAACTAAACTCAAACCCATGAACTAAATGTATGACCCAATTGGGATTGGTCCTGCCTTGGGCAGGGGGCTGGACTTGATGGCCTTCTAAGGTCTCTTCCAGCTCTATGATTCTAAGATTCTATGATTCCATGAGATCCTGTCCCAGCCAGGAAAAAGCAGCATGCTCCAGCCACTCCCTTTGCAATGTCTGAGCAACACAAAAGGGTTCTGTTTTGCAGGTAACAACTTAAGTTACATCTCAAGTTTGTCTTGCACTCAGACCTATGTCCACACACAAATACTCCTTCTCCTGAGTTTGGTGATGCTGTTAACACCCGGTGGAGGCCCGGGTAGAAGCGTGAGTTAGTACCATTCCATTACTGTACTACGTCTACAAGTCTGTAATGTGGACTGTGAACACAAGCAAGTATAATTTGGTGCTGCAGTCCTCCAGTGCCTTCCCAGAATTCCCCCTGTGTTGGTTGTGGCCCTTTCAACCTTCCTTGAAATCATATGTTTGGTCATAAGGCAGAAAAGTTGAGACACCACTAACTTAAGCATTGTGACTTTTGGAAACATCTAATGCATAAAACATGTTCAGCCTTGGTGCTGGACCTAGAAAAATCTGTATTCCCTTTTTAAAATATTTATCTGCTTTGTTGCCTCCTGTGGTGTAAACTACAATACTAATGTATTGTAAATAATACCACATCACTTGGTGTTTTAAATATTTTATTTTAATTTTAAAAGTTACCTTGTCCTCAAGAGTGCATTCAGCACCACGGCTGCATAAAATGCCAAATGTCAACAAAGTCATTAGAAAGCTAGAGGTGGCCGAGGAAATGTAAGATGATAGCAGATGCTTCCCCCTTTGACATTTAAGGCTATTAGAAGTGGTCAAAACTGAGGATCTCTGTTTCATGGAATATTTTGACATTTCAGAATTTGTTTTCATTCATTCGAAATAAAAAAGAACCCCCCTTTTTTCAAAATGTCCTGCAAAATAGAAATCCCAAAAAAGTTTGCTAAAAAAATGTTGGTTTGTAAAAAGTTCAAAAATGTGTTTCCAAATGAAAATTTTGTTTCAATGTTTTATTTTTTACTTTTCCATTATTTTATGCCATGCCAGTAATAGTAGTGAATATGATGTGTTATATAATAATATGGCATAACACAGTTGCTGAAATATTGTATTTTTATTTTACTTTTATTTAATTTCATTTACAATAAGTATTAAGGGCAATAGCTATTTAGTACAGATTGAAATCTCATTTTCTAGAGATCACAGTATCTTCTATTTTTATTATAGTGAAACAATTTGACACTTTCGACAAGAAAATAAGATAAGCACTTAATATGTTAATTAGCTGAGCTCCTGTTTTCAAGGTTCTTATGATAGCCTGAAATCAATTTTTCCCTACGATAATGAAAACAGCTGCTCCTCAAAAATGTAACACATATATATTACCCAAATATCAAAATATTTCAGTGCAGGATATTTTATCATATCTGTACGATCTTGCAGAAAAAAATCTGTTTAACTGATATGTCATTTTCTGATAGAAAACTGTTTCAACAAAAAAAATCCAACCAGCTGTAGTTGTGACCCCTTTGTAC
Organism: Pelochelys cantorii; assembly: GCA_032595735.1. Classification (NCBI taxonomy): domain Eukaryota; kingdom Metazoa; phylum Chordata; order Testudines; family Trionychidae; genus Pelochelys; species Pelochelys cantorii. The sequence goes on along the minus strand of CM064331.1, from coordinate 8,234,390 downwards.
ATAGACAAGACTGTTCAACTAAATCTGTTCATTTTAAGAATTCAAAGTGGAACTGGTTTAGTTAAACCACTTTTGTTTAATCAGTGCAAAACCCAGCATGGACACCCATTTTCTCTTTTAAAGAGTAGCTTATTTTATTTTAGCTCAAACCTATTGCTAATCATTTCAACTGAAACCAGGATTATTTGATTTAGTTTGAATTAAGTGGCCAAATAACCAATTTAAGTTAGTTTTAAATCAAAATTTAACCACTACAATTCTGTATGTAAAGCACCAAGGCCCAGATCCAGAAAGGTATTTAGGCTCCTTACTTCCATACTTTTGCAGACCTGGGCCCAAACATACAGAAAAGTAAATACTTTTAAGGTAAAGATTTAGTGTCATTAGTGTAATTTTGATTGTGAGTTCTATGTAGGTTTTTATACCACATCCTGCACCAAAGTATCATAGTGTAACCCACACATTTGGGTGAGGTGTACTGTGGCACCTAGTGGCAATTAGACCACTTAGCCCTGGTCTACACTAGGGAGTTATTTTGAAATAACCCCCCTTATATTGAATTTATAAGCGGAGCGTCCATACTATCAAGCCCATTATTTTGAAATAACAGGCTGGTTATTTCAGAATCTGTACTTCTGCTTTCCTCTGGGAATAACACTTATTTCGAAATAGTTATTGCGAAATAGCAGTAATGTGGATGCTCCAGTGCCGCTATTTCAAAATAATTACTCTCCAGAGTAATTTGAACTAATTACTCCCCAATGCTTCCTGGGGCTCTAAGTTGAGGTAGAGTGTCCGCATTAACGGAGCCTGCCTCAGACTGATTTCGAGGCTTCCCTGTAGTTGTGGACACACTATTTCGATTTTGTTATTTCGGGAGTTATTAAATCAATTTTAGTTAGTTCAAAATAGTTTCTTAGTGTAGACATGCCCTTACGGAGAGAAAGAATGAGTCTGTTCTCCAGCCTTCACCAAGAGCCAGCTGGCTTTTAGCTCACGTGACAAAGAAGTCCCAAGTTCGATTCCCAGGTTCAATTCTGCCTGTCAGGGCCACAAAAGCACTATTCAGTATTGCAGTAAGCAATCTGTCTACACATGTAAAAGAGAATTTAAATACTACTTTACATGAAAAAGGCTACTCATTCTTAACTATGGAGAAGAACTTAAAAGACAACGAATAATCTAGTAGCACCTTAAAGACTTAACACAACTTGTAGATGATATCATGAGTTTTCGTGGGCATAACCCACTTCTTCAGATGACTGGAGTATTAAAAGTCCAGATCCAAGAATAAATAAGGGAAGGGGGGGAGGAGGGAAAAAAGGAGAAAAAAGACAGTGAATAGATTGGTTGGTTATCAGCCTCTTGTAACTACTTGAACAAACAAACTATGGAGGTGCTAATTGTTTTTAAGTCATTAGGATGTGGAAGGTCAGTGTGCATGCCAGCCAATATCTCTGTTCATTTACAACTTTGATTTTTATCAGAATGGAATGAAGTTAAGTTCCAACCCTTCCCTGTGTATTTGGCTCATGGAATTGGCCTGAAACAACACGGTGACTAGGAGATCCATTAATGAGTGCCTGGGCAGGTTAAAGTGTTCTCCAACAGGTTTCTGTATTGCCTTTTCGAGATCTGATCTGTGTCCATTAATTCTTTCCTGTGGAGACTGTCCAGTCTGGCCAATATACATGGCAGTGGGGCATTGCTGGCATTTGATGGCATAGATCAGATTCACGGATGTGCACTTAAATGAGCCCCTGATGTAGTGGCTGATGTGGCTCGGTCCAGTGATGAAATCGCTTGTGTAGATGAGTGAGCAGAGTTGGCACCAGGGCTGATTGCAGGGGTGGGTTCCTGGGTAATTATGATGGAGGCGTGCTGCATGGGTTACTGGAAATAATTTGTTTGAGGCTAGGGCGTTGTCCCAAAGCCTGTGATAATGAGGGGTCATTTTCCAGGATAGGTTGTAGATTGTCGGTAATGTGTTGGAGGGGTTTAAGTTGTGGGCTGTAGATGATGACAAGTGGAATTCAGAATGGAATGAACAGAGATATTGGCTGGCTATCTTCCACATCCTAGTGACTTAACCAACCAACCAAACAATGGAGGTGCTAATTGTTCTTTTCAGCCTCTTGTAACTACTTGAACAATCTATTCATTGTCTTTTTTTCTCCTTTTTTTCCTCCTCCCTCCCTTCCCTTATTTATTCTTGGATCTGGACTTTAATACTCCAGTCATCTGAAGAAGTGGGCTGTGCCCACGAAATCTCACGATACCATCTACATGTTTTGTTCGTCTTAAAGGTGCTACTGGACTATTCATTGTTTTTTAAGCTTTTCTAGTTACAGACTAACTTGGCTACCCCTCTGAAGATGGAGAAAAAGTAGGTTTTCAGTCTCTCTGGGTGTGTCTAGACTACAGGGTTTTTTTCGAAAAAACTGTACCTGCATCAAGACTACCACCGCGTTCTGTTGACAGTAAATCGAAAGAACGTGGCAGTTTTGTTGACGATGGTAAACCTCATTCTACGAGGAATAACACCTTTTTTCGAAAGTCACCTTTCAAAAAAAAGGTGCTATTGCATGAAAACAGGGCTTTTTTGAAAGAGAGCATCTAGACTCTCGAAAAAGCAAGCCACTTTTTTGAAAAATCTTCTTGTTGTCTAGATGCTCTTTTTCGACAGAGGCTTTTTCGAAAGATACTTTTGAAAAAGCCTCTTTCAAAAGAGACTTGCAGTCTAGACATAGCCTCTGTGTGCACATAGATAGTTTAGATATATTTATCTAGAGTGATAGCCCCACAAATTTTATAGCTATATCTATACAGCTTTAGATAGATCTCCCGGAAGCTAAGATAATAGCAAAATGAACTTGGCTTCCCAGCTAAAAAACAACAATATATAGGGAAGTTTGAAATGTTGTCATCAAAACATTTTCTTTTAATGAAAATGCCTTTTTGGCAAGAGCAGAAAACTGTCATTTTGATTGAAATTATTTGTTCTTACCAAATACATAAATGAATTGCTAAATAAAAATCAGGTTGGGATTTTTTTATGGTTTTTCACTCTGTGTGTTTACTCTTACCCCCTTCTTTTCCATTGTGGGGGGGGGAAGGGGAATCTGGAAACTAAAAGAAGGATGAAAATCACACACATATATGCAAAATTCAAATGGAAGGAATCCTCCTCCTTCCCCCCATTTCTTTCAGAACATATGTCAAGGAAAATATGCCACATTTGTGACCAGTTCTGCACATAATATGAATCAGCAGACTCTGCTAAGGCACTTAGCAGTTAAATCACTTCGTTGCAAATGTTTGTTGCTACTGGGGTGGGGGAGGGCGGAAAATACCTGTTAAAATGCAAGACAAACATAAGTGAAAGCAAGTATCTCCTGTGCGCAGTAGGAACTAGCTTAGCCCATTCCAGCTCGGCACCCAGGTCAGTGCCCTACGATCATGTGCGGAGGCAAGAGGGGGAAGCGCATTGGAAATAAATGACTTGGAAACGGGACTCGGGTGGATCCGTGAGAAAAGTGGCAGGGTAAACACGCCACCGAGCCACGCCTGGGCATGGGAGTCACAAGCGGTTCCTCTGCAGGCTTGCACGGAGCTTACAGTGAGTGCTGGTCCCCCAACAGCCCTGCCCAGGTGCCTTTCTCTAGCCCGACACGTTGGGGGGTTGGATCTTTCCAGGCGCTCCGGGGAGCCCTGCTGCAGACAAGGGCTTGCGCCCCAGCCCTGGCTAGAGCGAGGGTGCGCCTGGCGGGCTGGCGAAAGGACGGAGTAGTGCAAGCGGTGGCGAGGCTGGAGATGCCAGGGAAGGGAGGCTGCCTGGCTCATGGACGGACGGACGGACGGAGGGGGCTGCTAGCAGGGCCGTGGGTGCACTCCAGAGGGGCCGGGGGCCGCTCTGCAGCGCGCCACGGGCGGCAGCTGGGTGGAGCGAGTCTGGGACTTTTAAACAGCCCCCCAGGCGCGGGCCTCGATCCCGCGACTCTCTGCTCGGGAGTGCGAGCCCACGTGGCTCTGGTGGGAGTGGATCTCGGCCATTTGCTGCCCCCTAGTGTGGGACAGGGGGGCTCGGTGCGGCTGCCGCAGGAACCAGCGAGCTAGGTGTATGGAGCGGGGTTTGCCTCTTGCTTTTCCAAAGCCGCCCCGGCGCGGCTCCTTCTCCCCACGCCTGCCCCGCCGAGAAGGGGCCGCCTGCAGCCTCCTGGCCCGGAGCGAAAACGGCTCCTGGCTGGTGCCCGGCTCCAGGATCCGGGATTTTTTTTTTCTTTCTTTCTTTTCAAAGTCAAAACTCCCTCCTCTCCCTCCCTCCGCCCCCCATCGTCCAGGGAGCGCGGCAGAAGCTCTAGGAGGAGTTTGGAGAACTCAGTTGCTGCTGCGGCTGCCGCCACCGGGAAGCCAGGCAGAGATCTCGCTCGGGGCCAGCCGTGAATGCAAAGTTTGAGCATCCGAGGAGCCGGTGCAACCTCCCCCCCTTTAGATCTGGATTTTCCTCTCGGCAACCTGGCCCGGCACGGGAGGGGAGGATGGGCGTGAAACTGACCAGCGGGCTCTGGTTGCCTCCTCCAACCAAGCATCTACTCGGATGAAGGCGAGCCGGGGGGGGGGTACCCCCGTGCGCTTGGGTTCTTTGCGCGCCCCCTCTCCTCCCGGTGGGGCGGGCTGGAAGGGGCTCGGAGCCGGCCCCCTGGCTGGGACCAGGCAGCAACTCTTCACAGGAGCCAGGGGGAGGGGAAGCCTCCCTTTCCCAGCGGAGCCGCCCCTCCATGGAGCCCAGACCCTCCTAAAATGACTTTCCCTGCTCTGCCCAATGCCAGCGCGCACGGGAACCAGACGGGACAGGGCAGCGCCAACGGGTCCTGGCGGGCGTGGGGGCTGCCGTGGGAGGACGCGGAGACCAATGGCACCTCCCTGCCGGCGGGCCTGGATGTGCAGGCGGTGGGCGTGGGGGTCTTCCTGGCCCTCTTCATCCTCTCGGCCATCGTGGGCAACATCCTGGTCATCCTCTCGGTGGCCTGCAACCGGCACCTGCAGACGGTCACCAACTACTTCATCGTCAACCTGGCCATGGCGGACCTGCTGCTGAGCACCACGGTGCTGCCCTTCTCGGCCACCCTGGAGGTGCTGGGCTCCTGGGCTTTCGGGCGCGTCTTCTGCGACATCTGGGCGGCGGTGGACGTGCTGTGCTGCTCCGCCTCCATCATGAGCCTGTGCATCATCTCGGTGGACAGGTACATCGGGGTCAAGTACTCCCTCAAGTACCCCGCCATCATGACGGAGCGCAAGGCGGTGGTGATCCTGGGGGTGGTCTGGCTGGCCTCGGCGGTCATCTCCGTGGGGCCCCTGCTGGGCTGGAAGGAGCCCCCCCCGCCGGACGACAGCATCTGCAGCATCACGGAGGAGCCGGGCTATGCCCTCTTCTCCTCCCTCTTCTCCTTCTACCTGCCCCTCACCGTCATCCTGGTGATGTACTTCAGGGTCTACGTGGTGGCCCGGCGCACCACCCGCAGCCTGGAGGCCGGGGTCAAGAAGGAGCGCAGCAAGTCCATGGAGGTGGTGCTCCGCATCCACTGCCGCAGCGCCCTGGAGGATTCGCTCTCCGGCGCCCGCGGCAAAAGGCACAACCTGCGGAGCTCCCTCTCCGTGCGCCTCCTCAAGTTCTCCCGGGAGAAGAAAGCGGCCAAGACCCTGGCCATCGTGGTGGGGGTTTTCATCCTCTGCTGGTTCCCCTTCTTCTTCGTCCTGCCCTTCGGTAAGTCAGCCCCCCCCTCCCCCTCCCCTTGGCCCTGGTGGGCTCCCCAGCGAGGTGGGGGTGGGCGCCGTCCCATCTAGGAGACCACCCAGAGAGGCTAAGGGGGCTGTTCTCCCGCCTTAGCTGGCTTTGAGCTCATGCGCTAAGTTCCAGAGGTCCCGCGTTACAGGGGGAGCAGGGTCCCCCCCCTGCCCCCCCCCCCCGGAGCTGTTGCTTCCTGCCAGGAGTAAACTTCCAGGCTTCCTTTCCAGCGCTGCTGGCAATGAAAGGGAGGGTGGGATCCTTTTCAGGGGGGACATAAAAATGATGGTCTCTAAAGGGCTAATGCAGAGGTGGGGAAGCTTTCTTGGGTGGGGGGCCGCTGGCCACAGAAAAATCCGTCGGGGGCCGCACACCAGTGAGAAGCAAAACAGAAACAATCCCTCACTGACTGGCCCCTGACTGAAAAGGAGAAATGCTCCCCACATTCCCCTCGCACATCAGAGCCCCAGGGGCTGGATCCAGGCAAGCCGGGGGCCACATCCAGCCACCGGGCCTTAGGTTCCCCACCCCTGAGCTAATGGGATATGGCTGCACCCTGGCACCCCCCACTGTGAGATGTCCGACAGCAGCCGGCGCTGGTCTAGATCAGACACTGACAGAGGGTCATGGCAAAGGGGGGAAATACCTTGTGAAATTCTCCTGACTGCCCTGAGGAGGCGCGGGCACTTTGGCAAAGACAGCGAAGCAAAGAGACACTGAGAGAGGGAAAGAATCAAGTGATTTAACATTATCAGTCAGCAGCTCAGTCACTGCATTGCTCTGTTTCTCCCAAGTTCTGTGCTCTTGGATGGGGTTGCCTTGGTCCTGTCTCAGTTCCCCAGTGGACAGCCCTCATCCTCATCACACTATGTTGCCAAAGACTAGCTGTCCTGAACCAAAGTCCACTGGGAATCAGTGAGCTTTGGAGCAGGCTGCCCCCTTTGCAAATGGACAGGGCATATGCTGATTGCTGAGATGAAACTCCTGCTTTGTGGACTTCTGCTGAGACCTTGTGATGGGCCACACTATTTATCAGGGGCTGCTGATTTGCTCATTCTCTAACCTAGAAGTAGGAACTCCCCAACTCTGCTTCTGGCTTGTTCTGGTGCATTTGGCAAGTGGTTTCATTGTTCTGTGCCTCAGTTTACCCATCTGTAAAATGCAGGCCACCTCTGTAGTTTTGGGAAGAAGAACGGGCCAACCCCAGTGCCAAAAGACGGGTATCTAACCAAAGAAATGAAACCTAAGTGCTAGTTCACAGAGTATCTAGGCATCTAAGCCCCTACCATCAGATCTTCCCCTTAGTTAATAAAGAAAAGAAAGTTTAAATACCCCTTATTCTCTGTCAGGACCCCAAACATAGTTAGTGAGACAGGATCCTTCACTGGTGTAAATCAAAATAGCTCCTAGAAGTCAGTGTATACAATCAACACCAGCTGAGATCTGGCGCCACATCGGGAACCATCCATTTCCAGTCACAGACAACTCGTTAAATAAACAGCTTTAGGGAAGCCCTATAGTCCAGGAAATCTCAGAGCCATTCTACATGGGATTTTCTCATGCCCTTAGTTATTGTTGCGGGGGCGTTAGAGGGATCAGAATGCATCCTCTTGACACTAGCCAGGCATTTTTTCCCATCCTGTTGTCATCTGGGCTGACAGGGAAGTGTCACGTGATGGAAGGCTGTGTATCTGAGATTCGGCTTCCATGAAACACCTTTGGGATGCATCTGATGAAGTGGTTTTGATCCACAAAAGCTTATGCCCAAATAAATCTGTTAGGGTACGTCTACACTAGCCCCCTAGATCGATCTAGGGAGGCTAATGAAGGCGACCAAAATTGCAAATCAAGCCCGGGATTTAAATATCCCGCGCTTGATTTGCATGTTCCTGGCCGGTCGCCATTTTAGAAATTGACTAGCCTGAAGTAACTGCCCGCGTCTACACGCGGCAGTGAAACGGGATTCCGATTTAAAGCCCCTAAATTGAATTAGCTGGTAAACCTCATTGCAGGAGGAATACCAGCTAATTCGAGTAAGGGGTTTAAATCGGAATCCCGTTTCACTGCTGTGTGTAGACGCGGGCAGTTCCTTCAGGCTAGTCAATTTCTAAAATGGCGACCGGCCAGGAACATGCAAATCAAGCGCGGGATATTTAAATCCCGGGCTTGATTTGCAATTTTGGTCGCCTTCATTAGCCTCCCTAGATCGATCTAGGGGGCTAGTGTAGACGTACCCTTAGTCTTTAAGGTGCCAAAGGACTGCTCATTGCTTTGGGGATGTTGTCATTGCTTATTGTAGGTGGCATAATAGCCACATTTGTTTAGTCCACTGGAAAAATCAGTCATCAAAAGCTTGCAGAGTCCCAGGGACATAAGAACATAAGAACGGCCATACTGGGTCAGACAAAAGGTCCATCTAGGCCCGTATCCTGTCTGCCAACAGTGGCCAATTCCAGATGCCCCAGAGGGAGGGAACAGAACAGGTAATCCTCACGTGATCCCTCCCCTGTCACCCATATCCACAGAAATAGATTCATGGAAGTTAGGTCCATCAATGGCTATTAGCCAGGATGGGTAGGAATGGTGTCTCTAACAGGGTTCAAAAAGCAGCTAGATAGAAGCTAAAGTCCTAGCCTTCACCACATCCTCTGGCAAGGAGTTCCACAGGTTGACTGTGCATTGAGTGAAGAAAAACTTCCTTTTGTTTGTTTTAAACCTGCTACCTACTCATTTCATTTGGCGACCCCTAGTTCTTTGATGTGGAAAAAGTGAATAAGGAAAAGTTATTTATTTGTTTCCACAATATGTCATGATTTTATAGACCTCTCTCATATCCCCCCTTAGTCTCCTCTTTTCTAAGCTGAAAAGTCCAAGTCTTTTTAATCTCTCTTCATATGGGACCCGTTCCAAACCCCCAATCATTTCTGTTGCCCTTCTCTGAACCAGGGACACGCTGTCTGAACACTTTAAAAGGATGTACGTTGAGATAGGTTTGTCCCTTTTCGAAATCATCTCAGGGCTTACTGTTACTAAAATTAAGATGCAGTTGAGTAAGTCATGGTCTAAGGTCATAGCAGGGAGCCAAGAACTCTACCTCATCGGGATAGTCTAAGGATCAATTAGCTATATTAAGAGCCAGCTCTGACCTAAGTAAAAGAGGAAGTGTAAGAACAGCCATATAGGTCCAATGGTCCATCTAGCCCAGTATCCTGTTTTCCAACAATGACCAGAGCCAAATGCTGCAAAGGGAATGAACAGTCCCAGATGCTAACAATTAAGTATTCAGGAAGACGCAGAATGTGGGGTTGTATCCCTGACCACTTTGACTAACAGCCATTGACACAACCATTCCATGTAAATGTAACAAATTCTTTTTTGAACCCAGTTATGCTTTTGTCCTTCACAACATCTCATGGCAAGGAGTTCCACAGGTTTGCAGTACATTGGCTTGTTTTAAACCTGCTGCCTGTTGATTTCATTGGGTGGCCTCCAGGTCCTGTGTTATGCAAAGGAGTAAAGAGCACTTCCTTACTCGCTTGCTCTACATCATTCATGTATTTTACAGATCTCTATCTATCCCCACTTCCCCGGGCCATCTATTGTATGTTGCTCAGAGGACAAGGAGCCAGGATCCTCATTCACTGTGTGACTTTAAGCAAGCCACTTAACCCTCTCTGTACCTCAGCTTTCTAGTGCACTAATGGATGTAATGTTCTTGACCTACCTTATGAGAAGCATAGATGGCTTGTGGTAGCTCTTGGGAGATACACTTCCCCACTGTGCCCCTCTACAAAAAATGGAATTTCTAAATGGGGTGCCCTCCCTGTCCCTCTGGTTGATCCTCCTTGCATCTCCTCCCTCCTCCCTGCAGGCACCAGTCGCCCCTGATGGGAACTATTATGAGGCTTAATAGTTTCTAAAGAGATTTGAGACCAATGTATGTCGTGTGCTGTGGAAATGAAAAGTTTGATGATAGAAACACGCATGGTATAAATTCAGTCTCTTTCATCAGTTTTGTGTGTGACATGTGGTCCCACCCATCAGCATGCAGGCATGGACAGTCAAAACTCAAACTCTACCTCAACTCTTTTGCATGCTGTTAATGAGTCTAGGAATTTGGAAGCTCTATTACAGAGTCATTTTAAATAGGAAACAGAGGAGAAATATGCTCCAAGGAGACGGGCCAGAATTTTCACTGGTGTAAACTGGCATCACTCTACTGCTTTCAATGGAACTAAGACTGATTTACACCAGCTGCAGAGCTGGCCCAGCTTTCCAAGTAGAAAAAGAAAACATGTTTATTGCAAAGAACTATTGTTGTTCCTAGCTACATTTTTCTTTCTCCATGTGTACAACATGACAGTTTCAGTATGAAAAATGACTTTGATGTCCGCTTCCTGGTGGCTTTTAGACATCTTTTTCTAAATTACACAAGTTCATTTGTTGTTTGACTCTCAAAAAAGCAACCCATGCTGTGTTTGATTTCTTTTAATTGCATCACACTCTTTCAAATGTGTGAATGACTAAACAGTGCTTAGCAGGAGAGCTTTGGCAAATATACTGTGTGACATCACAGACATAAGCACGGCTCCTCCTGTGGATATAAATCAGTAGAGCTCCCTTCCAGTCCGTGCAACTACTCCATTTCCCACCAGCTGAGGATCTGGTCTTCTGTGGAAAAGAGCATCCTTCGTGATTAGCAGGCACCTATAAATTAGGACTTTGAGATTCTATTCTTGACTTCCTGTGTGACCCCAGATATACCAGATGACCCTGCTGCTTACCCATCAGTAAAACAGGGATAACAACTACCTAATTTGTTAGTATTGGGGAAATTAACTACAGTTCGACACTCTGGTCTGGCAATATCCATGGTCCATTTCGTTAGCCAGATGTCCACTTATCATGGGGGTGACCAAGTTTCTTACCAGTCCCATAAAGTTTATTTACATCCACCAGTCCTGGCTCTCAGTGTTCTGTGCTGTTATTTAGCTCTAATTTACCCCTCACTGTCTTCTAAGAGCCCAGCAAGCGGTGCAAGTGTTAGTACTGTCCCAAGACAATGTTGACCTCCTGTAGTTTGGCAAATTTTCTGGTCCAGCACCGGTCAGGTCCCGAGGGTGACGGATTAGAGATGTTCAAACTGTAATTCATATTTTAAAGCCACTGTGAGATCTTTGATAAGTCTGTATATAAGTACAGTGATGTCATCTGGTTTTTGGTCCTAGAACAATCTGCAAAAATATTGCTTGAAATCTAAATGTATTCCCTAGTACCTCCATGGACTATTATCAGCTGAGTGACCTATACCCTTCCTGGCATTGTGATACATATCCCCAAGCATACAATGCAATCGTCAAGAGTATCGGTGCAATTAATAAGGACATATTTGCATAGCTAATAAGGCACTTTAGGAAGTTATTTGCTCAGCAAGGGATGAAACCTTAATCACACCCAATGCCCCTGTAGGAAGCATAGGCTTCTGTGCATGTAGTAGGAGGAGTTCTGCGTTCCGATGGAGAGGGGAACACATGGACTCTGTGCAGACTGCTGGAATTAAACTTACGCCCTGGCTGGATATGCCAGAGCTCCTTTTCCAATAGAAGGGCGCCAGCTGAATGCCTAGGGGCCGAATTTCCAAAGGTGTTTAGGCACCTAAAGATTCAGATAGCCTGAGATCAAATACCGATTTTAAACTGGAGCCCAAAAGGTATTTGATCTCAGGCTGCCTGCGTAGTGCTGTATAGCAGTGATGCTCCTCAGGGCCCCAGGGCTGGGAGCACCTCGCTGCCCTTACCTGGGTCTTGTGGCGGTCGGTTCCCTGACTCCTCTGGGCACAGGCAGCACAAGCACCTGCCTCTGCAGAGCCATGAGAGATACACCGCATGTTCCTCTGGAGTACATTAGACTTACCTTAATTGTCCTCCTTCAAGGGCAGCCGAGCCAGCTGCCTTATTCTTCATGTGTGGCGAGAGCCCCGTTCCTGCTGTGTTTGTTTCCAAGGAACGCCCCAAAGTCACTTACAGGCTAGAGATGGGGCCCTAGTGAACACTGGCTCCAGCCCCACCCCCTCCATCCCAGAGCAGAATGTCTCCCCTGGGCCCACTTCTGTTTTTACCACTAAAGGGCTAGATTCTGACTCACTCTACGCATCCTTTCAGGGGAGAGTAAGAATACCCTATCCCTGCTCTTGCTGGACCCTGGTCCCATTGCATAGGAATAAATGGGGCCGCTCACATGCTTACTCCAGCCCCAGAGCATGTGGGCAGAGAGGAAGGGCATGGGCAGCCTGGGCATTTTGTGAGCAGTACATTGCTATCTCCTGAGAACAAGAAGGGAGCAGGGTAGGGATCAGAAGTGTGTCTCTGGCTCACAAAGCTTCCAGGTGCTACTCTTAGGCAATGTCTACACTTATGGCAGCATGTAGGATGCAGGTGTTACGTGTGGAACTACATGCTGCAGGGAAAAACTCCAGCAGCCAGGAGGTGGCAGGACACTATACTGCCAAAAATAGCACTGCAGATATGGGAGGTGCTGCTTGGGAGTATGGAACTAAAAGATGGGGGGAAGGAGGGCACAGCCTGGCCCTGTGAGGAATCATGCAGGGTGGGGGGAGGGAAACCTCATGCTCCAGGTGAAGTGGCCCTCCCTCGCTCCTGCCACTTCCCATGTTGGTCTAGACAGTACTGGGTCCTGCCATGAGGGCAGGGGACTGGACTCGCTGACCTCTCAAGGTCCCTTTCAGTGCTAGTGTTCTATGATTCTATGTTCCTGACACAACCAAACTCTGATCTTGCTTTAAGTTAGGGTAAGAGGAAGCCGCCTACCAAATTTGGTGGTCCCAGTTGTTACTGTTTAGGAGGAGTTTTTGCACAAACAGACGGACAGACAGTTAGATAGATAGATAGATAGATTGCTTTTCACAGGACTCAAGAAGCTTTTTCCCGAGGGGGTTTGCAGAAAATCCAGGCTTTTGGCACCATGATTGTGGCTCTGACTTCAGCGATTACATCATTTGTAAATTATGTGACAGGGAAAGGGTATTTGTTTTGCAGCTAATCTGGGAAGGAGTTGCAGTCGGTGCTGTTGTGAATGGCAAATGTAATTCCATATTGGGTACATGGAGGGTTGTTGTAAAGGGGGGTTAGGAAGGCTGCGTGAAAGGAAGAATTGCAAGTATTACTCGGGTTTTATTCCCTTTTATTTTGGGTGGTCAATAGGGCTAAAAGTGGCAGAACTGGTTTGGAAAATGCAATACGCTAAACTGCACCCTGGTGTAAAGCAACAGGGCCAAATACATCAGTGGTGTAACTCTGCTGTGTGAAAATCAGGCTTATATCTGAGAAGAATTTGGACTGATCCTTTGTGCAAATTAGAATCAAACCATTTTATGGGAGCTAGTGCAACTTCCAGTCAAGTCTGCTCTATGAGCTCTTCCATCCTTGATCGAGAGAGCTGGAGGACTTAGGCTCTGAGACTTCTTGCTGGGAGGAGGGGCAGTATAGATGTACCCTGAGTCAACAGATTCAGGCTCATCCAATGGGGTGAAAATAACTGCATAGATGTTCCCACTCATGCAAGGTGGACCAGGTCTCAGAGCCCAGGCTCCAGCCCAACAGGGAATGACAACACTGCTATTGTTAGCCCTGACGCATGTGTTCCATGAACTCACATCAGCTGATCCAGCCTCTGGGACTCACTGCTGAGTGGTTTGGGGGTATCACAGTGTAGAGGAACCCTCAGTCCTTTAGCTCACACCTTTGAAATTCATACTTCAGCGCTGGGTTCAGTCCATAGTAAGGATCGAGATGCTGTTTATTACACCAGATCACTTGGAATTTTATTTATGTACTGTGTCAGTTCTAGGCAGAACTGAATGCAGATTCTATTGTACAATGAGCACAGCCACTAGTCCCATGGCATTTCTGCTTGGGAGCGGAAGAAGAAATGCCGAGAATCCCAAAAGAAACCCCTTTTCCTCAGTGTTTCCGTTCCATTTTTTAGAAACAGGAGATATGGATAGTCCTATTCAGTATGGGGGACCCTCAAGACCTTGCAGAAATCTTGAAGGTTCATTGCACAATAATAGCCTGCTGCTCTAAGGTGTTGAATCTCCTTGGTTCACTTTGCCCTCAGTTCCCTTGAAGACAAAGTTGGATGAATAACTGATTGACTCTTTTTCCATTTTTTTGTGGAATTGCCAGTGAGCTGAACATTTTCAAGTAAACATGAAAATGATTTCTCTCTCTCTCTCTCTCGAGCTCTCTCTTTTCTTTTTAAATCAAAAAAGTTTTAAAAAACAAAATAGTTTTGGGTCACATAAAACCTTTCATTTGACCTGATACAAAATTTTCTTGTTTGATGCAAGCAGATATTTTTAACATTTAATTTGTTTGCATAACAAAAGTCATTTTAAAGAGAGTGTCGCATTTAAAAATGTCAGAATGAAACATTTTTTTCAGAACTTTGAAAAAACCCACAAACTTTTTTTAAACCAAAACAAATTGGTAAAATCTACAGCATTTCACAAAAAGTTTCAACAAACCTGAATAGGCATTTTTTTGCCAGAAAAAAAGTTCATGTCAAAAAATTTCACCTAGCTGTAATTGAGGGAGGCCAACACTTTGTGGTATCAGTTGTTAAAAGAGATACACACAAACCCTAAAACCTTGGATCTGATCATACCTACCCAGTGCTTGAAATCTAAACTGAATGTTTAAAATAGATCTATTAATCCCATACCCAAACTCCAACAAGTTGTAGGGAGTTTGAAATCTGGATCAGAATCTAGGCTGAAACTTCGTATTGGCCCGGCATGTATGTTTTAGACTTCACTGTTGAAATGGCAAATTGACCTTTGTCCTTTTAGTAGCTCATTTGGGCCTTCCCATATAAAGAACCAACTCACTGAAAATCTCCTGACTTATTTCTCATCTGCTGGCTGAGGACTGGGAAAGAAAAAATACCAGATGTTCTTGCTTGGGTTAGAATAGACTGAGATACATTTCTCATGGGAATTCCAAAAAACAAAAAAGTTGTCATATATTTAATTACCATACTTTTATAGTATGGCATTAGTAAATGGGCATTTTTAGGATTCATCTAGTAGCCCTCCCTTATTTTCTGTCACCTAAACCACCAGAATCTAACAGAGCGGTAGTGTGTGTGTGTGTAGATATGTAGCTAGGTTTTGTATGTTTTAGTATGATTAGTAAAAATGATATCTTGGAAACCAGCTGTATCCATATGGTTTTCCCCTAATCATAATGTTGTGTAGAGCAGTGGTTTTCAACCTTTTTTTTATTTGTGGACTCCTAAAAATATTTGAATGCAGCCATGGACATCTTTGGAAGTCTATTGTCTGTTTGTCTGTTTGGTTTTCGGTCTCATTCACGGACCCCTTAGACATAGTCCATGGACCACAGGTTGAGAGCCTCTCATGTAGAGAGTAATGCTACTGCAAGGGCCCTAGTGGTTTTTATACTCTCTGATTCTGCATTAGTAACTTGGGGTATGTCCTCCTGGAATGAGGTTTAACAGATAGTTTGAACTAGGGCTTTATTTCGAACTACCGGGTCCCTGCTGCGTGTAGACGTGGGCAGTTAGTCCGGACTGGTAAATTTCAAAAATGGCAACCGGCCAGGAAGATGCATATCAAGCGTGGGATATTTAAATCCCGGGCTTGATTTGCAACTTCGAATGCCTACATTAGCCTCCCTAGTTCGAACCAGGGGGCTAGTGTAGACATACCCTTGGTATTTAGGTGCCTAAAATGGAAATTTATCATTTTGCCCAGATCTAGTTGGAATCCTGCTGAGCTGGGGACCCTAATAACATGGATCCAGTGGCTATTAGCAGTTTGTAGTACTTGTCCCCTGGCTAGCCCCTGGAACATAGGCTGGGAGCCATTTTACTTCGGGGCATGGCTTTGATCTCATTGAAAACAATGGGAGGCAGCAGCCAACTTTATTAAGAAGCTTCAGGGGGTAGCTGAGTTAGTCTGTTACAGAAAAAAAAATGGTCTGGAGCACTTTATAGGCTAACAAAACATCCTAATCTCATAACTCCAGTCATCTGAAGAAGTGGGCTGTGCCCACAAAAGCCTATGATACCATCTACATGTTTTGTTAGTCTATAAAGCGGATTTGAACTGGGACCTCTGAAGTGGAGTATAGAAGCCTCTACCCTCTGAGCTAAAAGCCAGCTGGCTCCCAGCCCATGCTGTAGAGGTCTCTTGGTCCTAACTGTTGCTGAGGTCTAGGTGCCACTGCATGGTAACCACATTAGGTGTGTGGGTTACACTACCAGACCATTTGTTGTTTTTTAACTTTATTAAGGGCAGCTTCACTTCCACATGCAGGTAGACTGGAGGGACAGGGCAGCCATCTTGCTAACTTCACCCCCATTGACAGTGATAGGAGATGGCGGCCATCTTTAATTTGGGAAAATCCATGAGTTGGCGTCTTTCGTCATGTTTTCATGAGACAGATGAAAAACACCACAACATTGCTAGAATGCTGCGGAAGTCACACGAGCTGGCAATCCTCTACACTCCATGCTTGTGCTGGGGTCCCATTCCCCACTGCAGCCCACTTGCTGTAAAAGCATCCATAGTCAGATGGGGGAAGGGCTGGACTGTCTCCCCTCCGAAGTCACCAGTTGAACACTGGCTCTGCTTTGGTTTGCTCTAAATCAGGCACTGAGGTAGTGACAGAGCTAGGCTTAAAACTCACGGAGTTACTCTGTTGCCAGCCTGCAGCAGCCGATTGCTAAACCATCCCAGAGAGAGAAAGTTAGAGTCAAATGGCTGTTTTAGATTGAATACAGTTTCCGTAATGAGAAATGTCATACAGTGTCAGTGACTGGCACCAAACAGGAAAAAATAGAGAACCTGGAAGATTTAAATGACTGATTCAGTGAGCAAAGTCATAAACCTCTAGACATTCTCTGTGGAACCATGGGAAAAATGTCCTGTGTTAAATAAAACTTTCGGCAGCCAGTGTTATGTGGCACTGTGGACTCAGTAATCATCAGCAGAAAGATTTTGCAGTATATAGGGCTATATGGGCATATATCAATTTAATTCGTTTCTGCACTGGCGTCTATAATGCACCATTTTGATAGGTAGTATATTTGTTTCAGTGGGGTATAGTGGTTAATAGCATCAAATGTAATAGTATCAAAGGCTAACTTGTAAATCACATGAAGTAGGAGCTTTAAATTACTTTTACGTTGCCCAGATCCTGGGACCATCCGAGAGCAGGTCTGATCCCTTGATAATCTAGAGCAGCCTCTGTATCAGGATGTTCTAAATTATGCCCAGCTGCCTTATGTACTGCTGCCGTGTGGAGACCATGTTAATATTGCCTTCCTCCTGGGAAATCACCATGCACAGGAGTCAGGAGGAACGTAGGTTAGAGTCACAAGGGGACTGGCCTGTCGCTGGCTTTCTGGCTGCTTTTTGCTGACAGTGTTGCAGAAGAACTGGATTAGACCCGAGAATCAGACCCATAGCTGAACGAATGCAGGATTGCAAGTGACAAATTCTCATTCTGCCTCGGACACCTCAGCTAACCTCCCAGGAGTGTGCTGTGGACGTATTTATTAATGCCTGTGATGTGCTTTGAAAATGAGGGTTGCTATTATTGGGCCAGACTCCCCGCTGACGTACAGGTAGTGACGCAGTGAGAGTTTATAGCAACAGAGACTTTTGCCCAGGGTAGCTAGTTTGACATTTTGTAGAGGAATTGTTTAGATGCTTAACATTTCTTTGACTCAACAGCGTGTCACCTCTTTGTTCCTGAGCGTTCATCTTAAATAGTTTGGATTGGTTTTTGCCCCTCATAAGAAATCCAAATTGTATTTGCATAGTAGATGTTTTTAAACCAGTCCCGTGGCCTTGTTAATTCAAATGCATAGAATTTTGTTGCAGAGCTCTAGAATGGCGCACTTAACAACCTGTTCCTTCTCCATTAATCCAAATTTGGGCAAATATTAGCTAATTACATCTAGTAACGTGGTTAATGAGACATGCTATAAGCTTGTTGCAAAGTAAAGCTTGGGTGCAGATGCAGTTTTGAATGCTCTTGCAGGGCAGCTACGGACTCATCTTTTAGCAACTTGTTGTGAATTGATTCTGCCAGAACAAATAGAATTATCTACCGCTACTCACAATTTTCTGATGGCAACACACAATGGCATAAAGGCATCAAACTCAGAAAGCAATGCTGCCCAGAGAGCTGTAATTTTGGAAAATTTCAGCTAAGATGGCTAAAATCGCACTTTTGAGATTGAGGTGAGGAAAAAAAACCCACATTTTTTTCTACGTTGAATTCTGGTGACTTTTTTTTGTTTTTTTAAACTCCGGTGCCGCCATGCTTTGGCACAGAGCCTTGAAATTTTGTAGGGGGTTGGCTGTGATGTCAGGGACATGCTTTTTATCATCTCCATAAAAATCCATTTAACTGTAGCCACACTACAAGCCTTTGGAAAACAATTGTGTTCATATGTTCAATAAAAACTTCTTAGAACAGTAGTTTTCAAACAATGGGTCGCGACCCAGTACAGGGTCACGGACTGTCAGGAGCTGGGTCTCGTTGCTGCAGGGGATCAGGTGACCAGTAGGGGTGCTAAGGTAGCTCCCTGCCTGCCCTGGCACCACAGACTGAACCGTGCCCCAGAAGCGGCCGGCAGCTCGGCTCCTGTATGCGGGGGGCGGGGAGAGAGTGCACAATGCTCTGCACACTGCCCCAAACGCTATCTCCACCTTCCCATTGGCTGGGAACCTGCTGCTGGCTGCTTGTGATGTGCAGCCTGGTCTGAGGTGCCAGGAAAGGCAGGAAGCTGCCTTAGCCCCCCCATTGCACTGACTGAGAGCCGCTCAAGATAAGCCCCTCCTGCCCCAGCCATGACCCACGCAAAGCTGGAGCTCCCTCCTATACCCCAAAGCTCCCATCCTCTGAAGCCTACACACTATTCAA
This sequence comes from Pelochelys cantorii, assembly GCA_032595735.1. Lineage (NCBI taxonomy): Eukaryota > Metazoa > Chordata > Testudines > Trionychidae > Pelochelys > Pelochelys cantorii. Next base: position 8,215,625 of record CM064331.1, on the reverse strand, counting down.
ATTATGTTGGGTCACGGCCATCAACAATTTTCTTCAACTGGGTCATGAGAAAAAAAGTTTGAAAACCTCTCTGAAGATTCCATCTGCACAAAGCATTCTCCTGGGGGGTGAGCAGGACTTCGCCAGCAGTTGCTCCTCTGGCGTGTTTGGGATTGTGCAGGCGTTGGGATCAGACACCAGAACTGAAGGCAGAGAGCCTTTCTTTCCTTTGCGTTCAATGACTCCATTAACTAGGACTGGCTGGGCAAAGAGACTGGGACAGAGCCAAGAAACTTGAGGAGTGGGGAATGGGACTGGATAGGTGGAAGAGAATAGGAGTACGATGAGGAGCAATGGGTGGAGAAGACATGAGACTCTCATGGGCAGGGTGTAGGGGACACAACAGAAGAAGTTTGGGGAAAGAAGGAGAAGCGGTTGTGCCCTGTAGAAAATATTCCCCTCTGGAATCTTGGATTCCATTGTAGGCTTTAGAGTCTTATCATTCCTTTGAGTAGGTTTCACAGATAATTTCTGACAGCAAAGTGTGTGTTTCATCCCCCTCTACTGTTGGTCCAGATTGAAGATAACAACTTACTACTGCTGTCAGTTACTCCATAAGTGGCAGATGTCTGTGGGACAGATCTAAAGGGCATCAGCTGGCTTTTTTAAACACCTGGGACATTACACACACGGAAAAAGCTATATTAAAAGAACTTGATTAAGGTTACAAAGCCAGGCACTCGAAAGCTAGGACATGTCAGAATTAAGGTTTCCCAAGGAAAGGAGAAGTGGTGCATCATGGAAGTGTCTGGATGTGGTGCATCATGGGAGATTTTGCCCAGCCCTAGTAAGCATGTCCCAGCATTCCCCTCTCCAGCACTTTCATGCAAAGTTCAGTCCGTAAGCTGCAGCAATTGACAGCAGCCCCAATTCAGCACGGCATGTAATTTTGTCTTCGCTTTAGTGAGGTTACTTGTATGCTGAAAGTTGGGAACATGTTTAATTACTTTGTTGAATCAGGGCCTGGCTGGGGTGAGCTGTGATTAATACGATTTCTACCACTGGAAAAAAAGCATACTTGATTCTCCCTAGCATTGCATCTTGTGTCACCACTTATACCCATGAGAACAAGAAGTTCCCCTCATTGTAAGCGCATGGAGAATTCTCCTTGGATGGGTAATGCTGGCAGAACAGGCAATGCATGCCAAGAACAGGCAATGCATGCTGGCAATGCATGCCAAGGCTCCATTCTCATTGAACACTGACAACTGATAGCTGGAAACCTGTTACTGGTGCTACAAGAACGTGTTTAGTGGTTAGACTTTATGGAATGCTTGTAGGAAGCTCCATGTATTAATCTCACTTATAGCATTGGTTTGGCCTTGTTAACTCAAATGCATAGAATTTTGTCCCAGAGCTCCAGAATGAAGCATTTAACAATCTGTTTCTTCTCCATTAATCCAAATTTGGGCAAATATTTGCTAATTGCATCTGGAAATGTGATTAATGAGACATGCTATAAGCTTGTTTCAAAGTAGAGCAAGGGTGCAGATGCAGTTTTGAATGCTCTTGCAGTGCAGCCACGGACTCATCTTTTAGCAACTCGTGGTGAATCGATTCTACCAGAACAAATAGAATTATCTACGGCTACTTGCAATTTTGTGGTGATAACGAGCAATGTTATAAAGGCATCAAGCTCAGAAAGCAAGAAGCAATGGTCTTAAATTGCAATGAAGGGAGTTTAGGCTGGACATTAGGAAAAGCATCGGGTGGTTAAACACCGGAATGAGTTGCCTAGGGAGGTTGTGGAATCTCCATCATTGGAGATATTTAAGAACAGGTTAGATAGACATCTCTCAGGGATGATCTTGATGGTGCTTGGTCCTGCTGTGAGTTCCCTTCCATTTATAGTATTCTATGATTCTATGATTGGTGATTACAGAGGTTTACAATACGAACACTCCGTATCTCTTCATACCCTGAAACACCAAACAGGAATAGAAGCACTGATTAAGGTAAAGTGCTTGTGCTGCACACAGGATGCCCTCTAAAGGCAACTGAGGCATTGTGTAGCACCAAAGGACAGAGCCCTTGTTGACTGCATGTGAGACTCCCTCCAGAAAGGGGAGTCCTGCTCATGAACTCATCCCATCATCTTGGATTCTGCAGTGAAGGGGAATAAAAACCTCTGAAAAGCTGAAACAGATCTTTATGCTGTCTGGACACAGAGGGACAAAGATTCCTGAACATAAGAGATCCCGATGGTGATTGGCATGGCTCAACCCTAAAGGACGTATAGAGTTGCTAATTTTAGAAGCTTTTATTGTCTTTTTTAAATCTAAGGCCATAACTCCTTTGTGTGTGTGTTTCCTGCTTTAACGTTATAAGTCACTATCATTTCTTTTCTTAGTTCATGGCAGGACTGGCTACAGATATTGTCTTTAGTTTGTAGTCAGTTGATACCTCTTTAGTTAGATCTCAAAGCGGTTGGCCCTTTGGGACTGGGAATAATCTGGGTACTTGGTGTAAAGGGACCATTTATCCCGCAGTCCAGTTTGCCTTGGTGGCAAGATAGACGAACACCCAAGGGGACTATCTGTCATAGGTGCAGGAAGTAGGTTTGCAGAGGGTCCGCAGGCTTGGGGGAGGAGGGGTGTCATGGCCCCATGTTCCTGCCATCGAATGGCCCAGCCACCAGCTCCACACCCCTTCCATTCCAGGTCCCTGCCACTTGGGGTCCCAGAAGTTGAATCCACCACTGCCCGTGGGTTCTGCTGCCAGCCCTGGGGCCCACTCAGCCACCAGCCCCAGATCCTGCTTGGCCGTGGGTCCCACTTGGCCACCAGTCCCATGCTCACAGGCTCTGCTGCTGGCCCCATGGATTCTCCCACCTGGGTCTCCGCCACCAGCCCAGGGTCCTTGCCACTGGCCCCACATGTGAGGTCACAGCTGCCAGTGCCAGCTGTAAGGGGCAGTGAAGGGTTCAGACAAGAGTAAGAGGGGGGTGCCTCTTGGCACCTCCACTTCAAAAACTGCTCCAGACCCACTGCTGTCTGTGGCTCCCAGCCTGTTAGAGTGCTTTAGGAGTTCACACTTGTCACTCAGGGTATGTCTAGACTACATGGCTCCATTGACAGAGCCATGTAAACTAGTTTACCCAGCATAGGCAAAGAAGCGGGGATTTAAATAATCCCCGCTTCATTAAAATAAACATGGCCGCTGCGCTGTGCCGACTATCAGTTGATCCGGCACAGCACGGCAGTCTAGACGTGGATCTGTCGGCTGGGGAAGCCTTTGCCGACCGATCCTGTAAACCTCATTTCATGAAGCATAAGGGATCGGTTGGCAAAGGCTTCCCCAGCCGACAGATCCGTGTCTAGACTGCCGCGCTGTGCCGGATCAACTGATAGTCGGCACAGCGCAGCGGCCATGTTTATTTTAATGAAGCGGGGATTATTTAAATCCCCGCTTCTTTGCCTATGCTGGGTAAACTAGTTTACATGGCTCTGTCAATGGAGCCATGTAGTCTAGACATACCCTGAGTGACAAGTGTGAACTCCTAAAGCACTCTATGTCTAGACTACATGGCTCCATTGACAGAGCCATGTAAACTAGTTTACCCAGCATAGGCAAAGAAGCGGGGATTTAAATAATCCCCGCTTCATTAAAATAAACATGGCCGCTGCGCTGTGCCGACTATCAGTTGATCCGGCACAGCGCGGCAGTCTAGACACGGATCTGTCGGCTGGGGAAGCCTTTGCCAACCGATCCCTTATGCTTCATGAAATGAGGTTTACAGGATCGGTCGGCAAAGGCTTCCCCAGCCGACAGATCCACGTCTAGACTGCCGTGCTGTGCCGGATCAGCTGATCGTCGGCACAGCGTGGCGGCCATGTTTATTTTAATGAAGCAGGGATTATTTAAATCCCCGCTTCTTTGCCTATACCGGGTAAACTAGTTTACATGGCTCCGTCAATGGAGCCATGATGTCTAGACATACCCTCGGTTGGTAAAATCTCATTATAGAACATGCAGCCTGTTTGGGACTTCTGCCCTGGTTTTGGACAATCTGCCCTGAAGTTGACAGACTCTGTCATGAGCCATTCCAGCCGCGTGACAGGATGGTGTCCTGTGGAGTGGAGAATTCTCCCTGGGTGGTGTTTTGTGTTCACTTTGCATAGCTATAGACGACTGCATAAAGTCAAGGCAGTGGAGAGTCAGGTCCACTCCGTCTCAGGGTCCCCATCTGTAAAACACGGGTGAGGATACCAGAAGTTCTCTCTAGTGATGTGTCGGGTAGATGAATCGGTTCATGTTTTCAGAGTGTTTTCGGGACATGAAACACTACACTGGAATAAGCACTGAGTGGTATTGTTGGCCGAAAATATAAAATTGCCTTTACAGATGTTAACTTATCAGGTGATTTTTTTTAACTTGTTGAGTTTACTTAACATCTTCCATATAAAGATCTCCAAGCCCTTAGGAGATGTTCATGAATTATTAAGCATCTCAGGCATCCCTAGAAACTTCACTGTTGTCACTTTGCAACTTGAAGTTCTTAGATGATCATGGATCTGTTGCAACATTTAACGGCCTTGCAAGTATGTTGTTGTAGCAGGATATGAGAGAGCCAAGGTGAGTGATGTAGTATCTAGTATTGGACCAGCTTCTCTTGGTAAAAGAGACAAGCTTTTGAGCTTGCACAGAGCTCTTCAAAAGCTTGTCTCTTTCACCAACGAAGTTGGTCCAAGAAATAAATATTATTTCACCTGCCTTCTCTCTTTTACAGGATTGTTGTCAGGCTGTTCTGAACGTCCTGGCGCTAGAACTCAAATCTTCTTGCTCACAAAGCACGGGGCTTTACCATTTGCATTGAAGAACTTCTGCGAGGGGCCCTGGTTCTATGCTGAAAAGTATGCAGTGCAAGCAGGGGGTCCACATGTGAACCTACCAGTTCATGACAGCTTTCACTATCTGTCGTTTGCTGTAGGGGAAACTGAGGCACGGCAAGATTTATTAGGTCAGTGAAGAAGTCAGCAGCAGAGCTGGAGTTAGCACACAGCTCAGCAACTTCCCATCCCCATGCCTTAACCACAAAGCCGTTCCCCTATAAAAATTGCCCGGTTGGCACAGAATGCTGTATTTCATAATGTCCGATATTCATTGGTATGGTCAGCGCAAGAGTGGGATTACTGGAGTGGCTGGAGGATATGGCTCTTTAGCTAATCCTAATGGATAGCTTTTTGTTGATAGAGTCCTTTCCTAATGCAGTTGTCATGAAGCCAGAAAGTCGTAGGCTGATCCTTTTCACACTGTGAGAAAAATCCCAGCTGCTCTTAGGGCATTTTAGCGGGAGATTTACAAAAGCACAATGAGCAGGGAGAGACCCCATTCCTGTTGCCTTTGTTAGTTGTGTATCCTTCCAGCCCATTGTTCCAGGGGTAGATTTTCAGTCAGGAAGCAAGGGTTCTAGTTCTGGCATTTCCACCCGCATGATGCCGAGCATGTCATTTTGCTGCTCTGTGCCTCAGTATTACCCATATAAAATTCAAGTGATACTCTCCTTTGGAAAGCACTGTATGATCAGTTGGCGAACAGGGGCGTTTGGCAAGGCAGTTCTGCAGGGAAAGGAGAAGCGACTATGTGATCCTTGTGGGAGTCTGTTGTCTGTTGTTATTGTGTGCTTCTTTACTTGCCCTCTGCCTGCTTGATAGGAATATATTGTGTGGTGTGCTAGGAGGACTGTGTGCTGGGCCTAGCAGCTGGCTAGGCCAGGCTGAGAGCTTTCTAATGAGACTCTAGCCTGCCAGCATTTGGCCCCTAATCCCTTAGGATCCTTTGACAAGGGGGCAAGGCTAACTGAGAGAGAGCAAGGGTTCCCAAAGACAATTCCTAAAAAAGCAGAAAACATGGGAGTTTTGCGGGGAACGTGAGTACAGCCACATCTAATGAGCCTTCTCTAAACTCGAGCCAATAACCACCCACACACACACCACCACCAAGCCCACACGCACAAAGAAGAAACAAACACACACGTGCACCCACCAAACCCTGCAAGAGTAAGACTAACGCAGGCAGACATCCAACTGCGGAGTGGGGGCTATGCAGTTTATTGCACCGAGGGCAACATGTACGATTATCCGCCTTGTGCACACGTGGCGTGCGTATGCATTTGGTGTAAGGAGCTCCTGGCCCGCAGAGACCAAGTACGTTCTCCTGAGATCAGAGTGGATGAACTGGAGGAGCTAAGGGAGACCAAGAAGTACGTAGATGAGACTTTCCAGGACACATCAGAGTGGTCCCACTCCAAGACTGACAGCCTCGGTGCTGTTGAGGAGGATGAAAGTCTCAGGGAAGGAGAAAGCTGAGCTGGAGTGGAGGGAAACAATAGCCTATTTCAGACCTTCCTGTCAGAAGAAATCATGGTGTCCCCGTGCATTGAGGATACCCATCTGGGGGAAGGGACCTCTGTTCTCAGGAAAAGACGGTAATAGTAACGAGGGAATCAGTTATTAGAAATATAGACGGCTGGGTCTGTGGTGACCAGAAGAACCACATGGTCAGTTACGTGCTGGGTACAAAGATTGTGGCTCTCTTGAGACATCTAGACAGGCTTATGCGCCTTTCTCGGGAGGAGCCAATGGCCATGATACATGTAGGTGTCAGTGATATTGGGAAAGGTTGAAGGGAGGCCAAATGTAGGCTTCTAGAGAGAGATTAAAGACCAACACCTCCGTAATAGCATTCTCTGAAATGCTTCCAGTTCCATGCGCAGGGCCAGTTAGCTGGGTAGATCTGCAGGGTCTCAATGGGTGGATGAGATGAGGTGTTCAGAGAATGGATTTCGGTATATTAGGAACTGGGGAACCCTTGGGGAAAGGAGGGCCCTCTACAGGCAGGATGGCAGCCACCTAAACCCAAATGGAACCGGATTGTTGGCATGCATGTTTTAAAAAAGTGATGGAAGAGTTTTTAAACTAAGGCAAGGGTGGGAACCTAAGGCCTGGGGGATGGATGCACCCTCCCCCCCCCACTTGCCTGGATCTGGCCCCCAATGCTTGGGGCACCCCCCCAGAATTGGGGAGCCCATGCTGGCACTCCCCCCTCCTCCTCCAACTGTCCCACCATGGGGATGGAGTACACAGAATCTACTAGCCTGGGCCCTTCTAGGCTCTGGTGTGTGAGGGGAATGTGGGGAGCGTCTTTCTCCTTCTCAGTCAGGGGCCATGTAAATGAGGGTTTGTTTATTTGTTTGGTTTTGCTTCTCACTTGTGTATGGCCCCATGACTGATTTTTCTGTGAGTCAGTGGCTCTCAACCCAAAAAAGGTTCCCTGCCCCGGAACTAAGTAGGCTGGGGAAAAGTCAACCGGTGTGGAAGAGGACACAGTTCAGAGAGATTCATCCCTTAGAAGAGGATTTATTAAAGGGAATACTCTATATTCTTGTAAAGAGGAGAGGCTAGAGAATAGTATGCAGAGGCAATCAAATGACAAAGAGTCCCGTTCAATTACATCACAGGAAAGCAGGCAACTAAATCCTGACAAGTTTTAAGTGCTTGTAAATAAATGCTAGAAGTGTAAATACGAACATTTCTATTGTAGCTTCAGTGCCTGGTATTAAATGAGGTTATTGCTATTCTAGGTATCTCAGAAGCTTAGTGGAACAACGATAAACAATGGGATACAATAATACCAGGGTACAAAATATACAGGAATGACAGAGTGGGTGACGCTGGTGAGGTATTGGCACTGCTGGCAGGGTGTGTGGGTGGGTGGTAAGTTTTGTCTAGGTGTGAAGTTAGCCCGCCCCAAAGTAGCTTGATGTTCTGATCCTTTGTGTATCTGTAAAGGGATCCAGATACAACAAATGAGGGTCACACAAGGAATACAAGGAATATATCATCATACTGGTATAATAAAGCTCTGGATGGAGATGACAGGTGCATTGTAAATGTAGGATCTCACCTCAAGGCAATCAGCGTAACTGAGAAAAAGGAATCTGACCCGTTTAGGAATAGATGCAAACTGTTGTCTGTGGCTATCAGCTCTCAGGCAAAGAGAAGCCCCTGCTGGCTAGCAGCAGGATCAGGCTTGGGGGCAGTGGGGATGAATAATAAAAGGTTAAATGTATAACTCAGGTCTCATTTCTGCTCCTTATCTAGGCTCAAGTCTGGCTTTGCCACAGACGTCCTGTGTGATCTCAGCCAAGTCACTTAGTCTTTCTGTGTCTTAGTTTCTTGTCTGGAACAGGGGACAATAGTAGGGCCCTACCACACAACCTTGGTTGTTTTTCACGTATGTGTAACTCTCTAGTGTGCTTTGAGTGAACTGTCTGTGGCTAACAAACTCATTTGCTAGGCCTGTATCCCTCGCTTACCTGCTGTGTTGTCATTGGAGGAGTTACTTGAGACACACAAGTTCCCCCAGACTCTGGGAAAATGTGTATGAATGTCAGGGGCCTTAGGAGGAGCATGGCACTGCTTTGGGGAGCTAGACCTCTGGTATCCTGCTGCCCAAGGAGGGTGTTAGATACAGGATCTGAATCTGAGACCCAACGCTAGGAACAGTGACCCGTTACTGCCCAGACCTAGGGGACTTAGAAGCATGTGAGATCCAGGCCGCTCACAACAGATGGGTGTCTGACCCAAGAGGGGGACCAGGCCTGTTTGGGACAGCAGTTACCTCACATTGATGGATAGCGATAGACACTTGGACACACTTCCTGTGTGCAGGTTGATTAGAAACAAAAAGCTGCAGCGTGATCCTGTGGCCTGAGATTCTGTGCCAGGGACACTCAGGGTACATCTACAGAGCACCTTATTTCGGAATAACGAACGTTATTCCGAACTAACATAGTCCGTGTCTGCACACAAGAGGTAACTTCGACATAAGGTCGAAATATTGTCGAGCTGGAGGACTGCTTGCCCCGACTCCTGTGACCCTCGTTGTACGAAGAGTAAGGGAAGTCAGAGGAAGAGCACTCTATTTCGAAATAAATGCCGTGGAGACATTCCCAAATTCGAAATAAGCTATTTCGACTTAAGCTAGGCAGTTATCAGAGCTCAAATGGCGTGGCTTATTTTGAATTTAGCCGTGCTGTGTAGACGTACCCTTGCAATATTTGCCAGGCAACCTCGGCTTTTCTGCAAAGGAAAAGAGACCCTGCTACTGCGGATCCGGACAGCTACCTCAGGCCGCATCAGAAATCAGCATGTGCTCCATCCTGAACTACAGTCCCTTGCACATGGCTGATGTCTTCCCTCTGTGCATGTTAACAGGCTGTAACCACTGCAGACCCACCCAGACTGAGTCTCACAGCACCCCTATGAGGCAGGTGCCTGGCTATCCCTGTTTTATAGAGACGCAGGGCGTTTCACTCCACGCTGACTGAGGCAGCTTCCCAGGGGCAGTGAGGCCATTGGGAGGGGAATACAATGGCATAATACGCCTGCAACCCCCACTCCACCAGGGCCCTAGAATCAGCCAGGGCAGCCCCCTAAGTGGGTGAGGCTGGCTGAAGAAGGGTGTAACCCGGGCACCAGACAGAGGCACTGATTCATCCCAGGCTGCCTTCCTCAGGAGCTGACATAACGGGAGCCTTTCTCTTTGACGTCAGTGGGTTTGGGAACAGGCTGCCGTAAAGTCCTAGCTCTGCAGCCAGGCAGCTGGGGCCTGATTCCAAACCCAATTGGAGTCAATGGAAAAGATTCCCATTGCGTCGACATCCGTCAGACATGGGGTGGCGATGAGAGGGGGACAGAAAGTCAAGTCACACACTAATTCGGCAGCAGAGCTGGGATTTGAGCCTAGGTGACCCGACTCCTGAATCCCTGGCCCCACTAGGCCTCCCCGCTTCACTTATGCTTAGAGAAACACAGCAGGGTTAGACGTGGAATGGCCAAGGCACCAAACAAAAAGACACCCCAGAATGAAGAAGACTGTCAGCCTGTGGAGGTCTGCCAAGGAATCTGTGTTTTTAAAGTTTAATTAATTACAAAATGCACCAGGAAAGTTCTCCGAACTCTTGCTATTTCTGTTGGTGGGGTCCTTTCTGTAGGAATTATCTTGAAGGCAGCGTGGCTGTGTTGTGAAGTCGGGCTGGCACGCTGCCACTGGCTTGCCTGCCTTCTTTGCTAATGAGATTGGATGGCGGACTGGGGAAACGGAATCTGTGAAGTTACAGTGTTTGCCTTCAGCGTGCTTGACGCCGAGAGGAGAATATGCCAAGGCTATGGGCCGGAGTTCATTCTGAATCATGTCAAATCTGCTTCAGAGCTGGTATGTTTCTGCCTTTAAAATAGCCAGGCTTTGACAGTACAAAGTGGTGGCAGTCAGACACAAGGGCCTCGTTTCAAGAGACAGCGTGCCAGTTTAGCACCAGGTTTTGCATACCCTTATGTGAGTGACTCTGACTGCCTGGAGCCTGATCTGTCTGTCTCATGCATTTATAGGACCTCCATGACTGCAGGCCCTGTACACCACACGCAGTTTTATCCACCAAAGCTCATGATATAATACATTCGTTAGTCTCTAAGGTGCCATAGGACTGCTCGTTACTTTTTAATGTAATTATTCTCACGGTGTCTCTGTGAGGCAGGGCAGTACTATTCTCCCCACAGGAAAATAGGCTGCAGAGTGACTTGCCCTCAGTCACCTAGGAGATCTGTGTCACAGCAGGGCCAGCTCCCCTTAGGCCTTGCAAGCCTGTGCCAACCTCTTAACCATCTTTGATCCGTTCAGCAGTACTAGCTCCCCGAAAGTTAATGGGAGTAAAAGGTTGTGAGCGACATTGTTTATGATTGTAATAGAGATGTAACCGTGTTAGTCTGGTCTTGCTGAAACAAAAGACAGGACTATGCAGCACTTTAAAGACTAACAAGATGGTTTATTAGGTGATGAGCTTTCGTGGGCCAGACCCACTTCCTCAGATCAAATTGTGGAAGAAAATTGGCATGACCATATATATCAATTGGTCATGCCAATTTTCTTCCACACTTTGATCTGAGGAAGTGGGTCTGGCCCAAGAAAGCTCATCATCTAATAAACCATCTTGTTAGTCTTTAAAGTGCTGCATAGTCCTGTCTTTTGTTTCATTGTTTATGATTGTTATTATTGCCAATGCTTTGTATTACAGTAGCACTGAAAGGATGCCATCAAAAGTGGGGGCCCGTTGCGCTAGGCCCTGTATGTATACACAGGAGGAGATGGCCCCCCCCTCAAAGAATTTAGGTGATCAGTTCTCTAGCATGTGAGCAGCAGAAGTGTGGAAAATATTTGCAGCAAGACCGGATATATTTTAAAATAAGAGTGGGATTTCATTATGAATGCAGAATTGCCCCCCATTGTTTTGAAGTGTTCACAGTTTTGGGGCACTCACTGGCTACATCTACATTGCAGGCTTCTTGTGCAAGAACTTTTTGCTCCAGAGTTCTTGTGCAAAAAGTTCTTGTGCAAGAGCGCATCCACACTGCCACGTGCTTTTGCGCAAGCAATGTGCTTTTGCGTAAGAGCGTCCATAGCAGTGTGGATGCTCTCTTGCGCAAGAAAGCGCTGATGGGCATTTTAGCCGTAGGGGTTTCTTGTGCAGAAAGGTATGTGTGGACGGGCAACAGGGGTTTCTTGCGCAACTCTGCAGTGTAGATGTAGCCACTGTCTAGTCGGTGGAGCAAAGAGTCTTGACATGCCCCGGTTACCACAGCATCTGAGCCCCTCAACATTTCATCCTCAAACAATCCCACATGGTAGAGAATTATTTTCCATACCCCTGTTTTACAGATGCATGGAGAGATTGGATAACTTGCTCAAGGTTCTATAGGAACCTCGTTCCACAGCCAGCCATGTAGACACACATCTTTTGAGACACCCTGCCACCCACTTGGGCCTTTCTTCTCTAGGATCTTCCACAATCCAAGATTCCTAAAAGATCTAGTAAAACAGGGGTGGAAATCAAGCAATGGAAACAGACGGCTTGAGGCTTTTCTCACCTGCACTCCTATGAATCAGGAGTAATTCCAATGGCTAATTCCAAGTGAGGCAGGAGGCCCTGCAAGAGCCATTTTGGGGATAGTTTTCCTGCAGGGAAAATGTCTTTCAAATCTGCCATTAGTTACACGTTGTTTGTGCCCTAAAGCATGAGATCTAGGTACCTCAGTAATATCCTGTGACAATGAGTCCCACAGATTATTTTCGGAGCCATGTCATGAATATGGCAGCCTGGAGGCTTTCCTGCCAGACTGGTGCTGCTAAAATAGTTACCCTTGTACTGTGATGAAAGGAAAAAGCATTAGGGCTAATGCCATGAAGTACTTGGCAACATGACTGCAAATACATGGAGATGAAAGGGTCTTTGCCAGTATTCTGTAATCTATGCTTAAAAATATAGATCTATGTGTGGGAGAGAGGGGAATTAGAAAGGAGAAGTAAACCATCAGATTCCCAATACACATGCATGATCATTTCACCAGAACTCAGGTTCTGTGGGTGTGCACCTCAGCTGGTGGAGTTCTAGTGGGGCTGCATTGAGATAGACACAGAAAGCCAGCACCATAGCTGCTGTATTAGTATGGTCTGCTGAAAAATGATCCTGGAGCACACCACTAGCCAATGTATGTCCATTGAAATGAGACTGTATTCCACAGAGCCCAGCAAACTGACTCCATTTGCAGCTTTACTGCTCCCTGCACCTGGTAGCACTGAGATGTGGGAAGTGGGCCAGGAACCAGAGGCAGCAAAATGGGGCACAAGGGTGCCTCTCTGGTTTTGTTAGCATCGCCACACGCCAAACACACCAGGCAAATCAGTCGGATTACACAGAGCTGAGTTATTCTCTCTACATACAGACGGGTTCGGGGAAGGTCCCATTCAGAACATCCCCACCGTTCGGGGCGTTTGCATTTGGAGGCTTGGTTCAGCCCAGAGAGCGGGGATGGAGGGAAGAAACGAAGTTTGTCTGCAGATCAGAGCTTCCCCAAAGTTCGGTGCTGTTTGGACGGGGGGAGGGGAACGGAGTTAATTCAAATCTCACGCTATTATATTTAATATGCAATTCATTACTTAAAGAATTATTCTGCATTTTCAGCTGGAAACAGTCTGCTCCCTCCTGTTCTCTCCTGCACTGTTTGTGTAGTATTGCTGTTGTAATGCATGTGAGGCCGTATATTTAAAGGCACGGTAGTCACCCACCTGGAGCATGAGCGATAAAGCCATCCTGCTCCTAAACCAGAGGCACCTGCCACTTGATCAAAAGAAGAAGCTCTTTAAACTGTAATGTTGTTAAGACTTGTCTCTAGAACCGTGGTGTCCAACACGCTAGCCACTAGCCACATGTGGCCATTTGGCCAGTTGAATGTGGCGAATTGGCTTGCAAAATTATTTACTTTTTTTTCAGAATAATGTGGTTAGTTTGCTATAGCAGTGGCCATGATAGTGTCTGTGGCTCTGACTATAGTAGCTACTGCTTCAGAACTGGTTGGACGCCACGGCTCTAGATGCTGAAATAATCACAGACACTTGGCTAGGTCTGATAGTCCACCAAGTAGAGGACAGCGACTGGAGACATGTACACACTAGCAACATGTTACACTGAGCAGGTAAAAAGCAGGACCCTTCCACCCCAGAGGTGTCTGCATTTTAGCACTTCATGAAGTGATTCCTTTATAACTAATTTGTAGGGCGAGTGCTTTGGGATCATTACCAATGAAAGAGCCAGTGAACCATTACCAGCTGTGTTTTTGACGCTGACATAGTGAGTGTTACTCATTTGCTTTCTGTACGCCACATGCTAAGAACCAACCTCTCATGCAGCCCCTCGCCTCTGAACCCACCAGCCTCTTCCCAATCATTGCACCTGCAAATGCTGATCGGCAGGTCCTGCTCTGGTATACAGACACCACTGGAACATTTTTATGTAAGACTTGATGCCTTTGCAAAAGGGATGCTATCGCTCTGCCATGCGTTTTCGGGGACTCATTCTCACTCACCTGTGTAGGAAGGAAGCCACTTCCCTCCCCTGCAGGAATCATGGGGTGACGTTTTATGACCTTCATGAAGTGCTAAAATGCAGCCACCTCTGGGGTAGAAGGCTCCTGCTTTTTACCTGCTCAGTGTAACATGTTGCTAGTGTGTACCTGTCTCCAGTCACTGTCCTCTACATGGTGGAATATCAGACCTGGCCAAGTGTCTGTGATTATTTCAGCGTCTAGAGCCATGGTGCCCAAACAGCTCCACTCCTCTCTCCAGAGGTCATACACATCCTTTCTGGCCTTGCATGCTATGAATCTGTTCAGCCAACGTGTTTTGAGGCCCTCGGAAACCTGGGGCTGCACGGGAGAATAATCTGTTTTTATGAGGCTGAGAGGAAAGATTACACTGCCATAATTCATGTCCCTCTCCTGCAGGGCAACTGAGCCAGTGGAGGAGAATGGACCATTCCCCATAAATCAGTATAAGGGTGCTCTGGTATTTCAAGCTTGGTGCTTGGCCAACACCAGCTTCTGCCTCCTGTGAGTGTCATCAGCACACCCACAAAGCCAGTTCCAAATCCCTGGGAAGAGTCCATCCGAAAAAGCAAGCCCCACCTACCCCCAAAGTATGTGCTTGGAGTGCTTCCGATTGTTTATTTCATACACTCGCCTCGCCCTCCTGGAATCTATCTGCTCGCCGGGGCAGAGGCTCGTCCAGTCGGCTGCATTCGGCCTCCCTCCCCAGCCGGATTTAAAATAGCTCACCCAAATGAAAACACATGTTGAGGGGTTTTTAAAGCCTGCCGACGCCACAGCAGCCAACTATGACGTGCAGTTCACGATGGGGAGGGCAATGGGGAAGGGGGGAAAACTTCTCCATGTTTGCCTCCTGATGCCGCCTTGGAAACTGCCAGATGGGCGTCATCTTGTCTCCAAATCTCCTGGGTACAATCACCATGGCGACTGGGTCAAGTGGGTTGGAAATCTGAGCTGGGAAAGTCAGTTTTTCTTTTCCCCTGATCTGTTTGTTTACTGTCACTTTCACGTCTCTTTTCCTTTCTCTTCCTCTTGGGAGCCCCCCGGGCCCCGAGGGTGTGGAATCCAACCCGGAGCGAGGTGTGTTGAATCCATTTGGAAATGCATTCACTGATTAGCCATTCTTTGCGGCTCACGCTCTCGACACCTGTTGCCTTCTGGAGAACAGTACAAGCAATTTGCTTATTAAGACTGGCAGAGGAATTGATAGGGGGACATGATCTTTCCTGCTCTGATTCTGTCCTTCTGTGCTCTCTGGTGCACTTGAAATCCATTTGCCAAGTGCCAGATAGGATGTGCCGCACTACCATGATCCATCTAATCTCCGATCCAGTCTCTCCCAGTGTCCAAGCTCAGACGTATCAAGGTAAAGTGGCCATGCTTACAGAATGCAAGGCTATTTGTCCAATGGCATGTATGAAGGAGATAAGCTCCAGACGGTTAAAATGTTCATCTACAAGGACTGGAAAGGGATTCTAAGGATTGATGGGCATCCTCCCATTGTGCCTGGCACCTTAATAATAAAAAAACAGCCCTCTTTTACAGCTTCAAAACAGTGAGAAACTGAAAACAGGGCGGGCGGGATGCTCCTGTCTCTTGGAATTCAGGTCAATTCCCTATCTGTGGCAGAGATGAGAACTAAGTGACTAGTCGAGTTACTACTTGATTAATTGCTCCCCCACCCTTGCTGCTGCTGTATCAGAAGCAGCAAGGAGGGGGAGCAGGCGCCGGTGCTGAGGGGAGCTGACTTAAAATCCAGTTCCCCCCAGCATCGTCTCCGCTACATTTAAAAAGCAGAGCTGCAGCATCTGGGACCTGGCGCAAGCTGGGACTCAGCTGTTCCAGTTTGTGCCCAGTCCCAGACTGCTGCAGCTCTGCCTTTTAAAACACCAAGATTCAGTAGATGGGACTGTAACAGGTCATGTCTTCACTCTGGGAAAGATCGCCGCTGCCGTGATCAATCTTTCAGAGTTAGATTTAGTGAGTCTAGTTAAGACCCTCTAAATCAAACTCAGAAGGTGCCCCCATTGGTGACCAGTACTCCTGCTCCTGTGAGGAGTAGGGAAACCGCTGGGAGCGTTTGCTGCCATCAGCCTCCCGTTGTGGGGATGAAGGGGAAACTCAAATCACGGTATGTCAACTCGAGCTCTGTAATTTATTTAGCTGCAGTTGCATATCTTGATTCGACCTTCCCCTTTGGTGTAGACTTGGCTACAGACTCATATCCCCAGTGCATTAGGCATCTGTAACACCAATGGGTTCCACTTACATACTGCAGCCAGGAGGCTCACAAAAGAAACCTATAAATAGAAAACAAAACCACACGTAAAATGAGGGAAGGGCAGCCTGGACTAGTTAGACTAAGTCTTTGAAGCAGCGACTTACTATGGGCTATACCAGCCCCACGAGCGGGGGGGGGCCCAGGCAATTGACCTGTTTGCTGCCCCCTAACTCTGGCTTTTATAGTCACAGATGGGTCATGGAGTTTTTTATATAGTATTTGGGGGGTAGGAGGGAGTTCAGAAAGAAAAAGTTTGAGAACCCCTGAGTTAAGCCAACCTAACCCCCAGTGTAGACAGCGCTGGAATAATTCTTCCCTAGACATAGCTACCGCCTCTCAGGAAGATGGACTAACCAAGCTGAGAGAAGAACCCTGCCCATCAGTGCACAGATGGCTACACTGAAATGCTACAGCGGCTTAAGTGTAGACACAGTGTAGGTAATCTAGAGTAGTCTCTGACTCAGAAGGCACAGAGAGAGCTTTACAGACGGGTGTGCCCCGAGAGATCACCTCCTGCACAGTTTGCATGACACCTTTGTCTCTGCCAAACATCTGCTATTGATAAAATCTGGGACTCTCTGGTCCGGAAACATCTGTGGTCCGGCAGGACCATGGACACTGTTGGGTCGGAGAGCTCTGTCTGGGCCAGGTTCAGGGGGTGGGCTGGCGGTCAGGCGTGCAGTCCCGGTGGTCGTGGAATGGCGCGGTGGAGAGCACAGCCCCAGCTGGGCTGGCACAGCGGGGCTGTGGCACCCCTAGCAGGGCTGGTGGGGAGCAGGGCTGGCAGCTGGGAGGGGAGCCTTGCCCTCCCTGGTCTGGCAAAATCTGTGGTTTGGGACCGGTGAGGTGCCGAGGGTGCCAGACCAGGGAGGTCCCACCTGTATAAACAACCAGCCTGTGATGGAGTATAGTTGCCCAGTTTTAAACGAGAAAAGGTCCTTCCCCTTGAACAGCCCAGTGCTCAGAGGGATTGCACCTGTCCCATGCCGATTGGACACTTATCTGCATTCGCCTGCTGACACCACATCAGAAAGCTGCCGGAGGAGCATCATCTCACACATGCACGCTCTGCTGCCAGTCCAAGCCTCGGGGCAGGTTGTTGGAAGGTTGTCGGCAATCTTGAGGGGTGCTCCCAGCCTTTAAAGTGAAACCCAGCCTGCTTGCGGAGTGGGGTCAGTGTGACATTTTGCACCTGTGATGTGTCTGCCCTCTTGGTGGTAAGAGCCATGAGAAATGCCAAGAAAAGCAGCAGCAGCAGCAGCAGCAGCAGCAAACTCTGTAGCAGGAGGAACAGCAAAGCTGCATCCGGTGGCTACACAGGACTGGACGGAGAGATGGGTGAGCGCCTCAGTTTGGATTCAGGCTGAAGTCAATGGAGCTACGTTCATTGGTGCTAGTGCAGGATCTGGCCCAAGGAGTCTGTGAGCCTGAGCCTGCAGGACACTAGGGGTGCGTCTACACAGCAGGACTGAACTTGAAATAAGCGATGTAACGTGAGCTACGTCAATTGCGTAGCTTATTTCGAAAGAGATTATTTCGGAATTGGGAACATCTACACAGCACTTATTTTGAAATAGAGCACTCTTCCTCCAACTTCCCTTACTCCTCGTACAATGAGGATCACAGGAGTCGGAGTAAGAAGTCCTCCAGCTTGACTGTATTTCATCATGTCAAAAATAACTGCCTGCTGTGTAGACGTGGACTAAGTTATTTTGAAATAACGCTAGTTATTTTGAAATAATGTTGCTGTGTAGATGTACCCTAGTTGGAGTGTCTAGACATCCTGCCAATCCCCAGCTGCTGGAATACCCCAGGGAATCCTCTAGTAGGAGCTGACATAAATTAGAGCAACTCTCAGCTGCTCTAGTTTATGCCAAAGGATCAGCCAGCTTAGGATCAGGGAGGTGGAAAGGCAACATTTGTATGTCCCTCCACCCAGACACACACAGCTGTAACAAGCACTCCCAAGCCATAGCTGTGGGGTTGGGAGTGTCAGGATAGTCGTGTCCATGGTCTTCTGTGCAACAATTTCTTCGCTGAGAGCCTTTCTTTCCGTTTTCCATTCATGGTAACAGGACCTAAGGTTGTGCATTAGGCATGATCTCAGATTCTCACTATAAAAATAGAATTTTTTTAACCCTCCACCCACTTTTGTTTATTCATTTTCAGAAAAGGTCGCTTTTCTTTCCAGTAATAGAAGGAACTGATTTCCACTGATTCAGTTTGAATCTATAATTATATATGATGTGTCAATCTGGGCACATAAGTTGACAGTTTGGAGCAGGGAGGGTGGGATGATTAACAAGGCACCCACAGCCGACAGCGTGTGTTGCTACTGGTGGTGCACATCCTGGTGCACATAACAAAATATATCCCGCACACAGATGGAAAAAATTAGAGGGAACACTGCTTGGGACCCTGAACCCATCTCTCTGTCTCTTCCCCTCCTATTTCTGCTTGAGACAATTTTCCTGGACTCTTGATGAGGGTTTCCAAAATCTAGGACTATGTAAATGCCTTCTCCTAGTTTTGCTGCATTGTAGCCAGAGTTTATTCCACCAGCAACACCGTCGATCAATTCCCATGCACATGCCTCTGGTGTACTCTCTACTCTGTGAGTCCCTAAAAGACTTCTCTCTGGGTATGTCTACACTACCACCCCAGTTCGAACTAGGGTGGTAGTGTAGACATACCCTCTCTCAGGCTGATGCAGTTGCAGTCTGTTGACATGCTATCCCCTTGTTTCATTGACAGGACATTCTCAGGGCAGGGGTCTCAACTCTGAACTCAGACCTCCCTCCTCTAGCACCATCTCTTTGGCCAGAAAGAGCCTCGATTATTGATGTTCAGAGAATGCTGAAGGGCCTGGCTGTTTTCTCAGGCTGTCCCTGCAAAGGTGGGACAGAGTGACATATATGGGGCACCAGGGAGAATTTGCTTCCTGGAGGGGTAGGGAGAGCTTATTTTGTGGGTGCAAGTGCAGCTGATGTGTGGATAAAACTACAGTGTCTAGCATGCTAGCTGAGCAAACAGCGTATTTAGAACACAAGCCGGGGAAGCAGTGGGATTAAGTGCGGTGGGTGGTGATCGTTTGGCATCCAAAAATCATCTCCCCGACGCCTCTTCTGTATGGCTCATCGTTTTGCTTTTCAACAGGAAGGATTAGAGCAGTTCATGCAGTCTGGTGCCTGATTAGCAAAACCTGCAGTAAGCAGCCATCCCCAGGGGCCAGCAAAGGCTGCCTGACACCTCCTCCTCCCCCACCACACATAGCTTGCAGCATAGTGGCCTACAAGGAATGTGACTGGGGGAGAAGAGAAGGGACTTGACTTTTACTCCAGTGCGATGCTGAGACCAGAACCGTTAACCCTAACCGGTTCAGTTAGGCGGGTTCTATGGGCCAGCCCAGCAGCCTTGAAGGACCAGAACACACCATATTTCAGCCAAGTAGGCTGTGAACGGAGTTGCTCAGACTTTCCCAGACACCATGGGAAGACTATTGCTCGTTCACAAGCCCTTGGTGGGTTTCTCGCTGGACAGCCTCCTGTAGACACTTCCTGTAGTGTCATCCTTCCTATAGAAGGCCCTGTGTTTCTCCTCACATCAATGTGTTGCCCTGGTAACTCCAGTGACATCAGAGCAGCCCCCCCACACTCCCGATTTACACCTGTTTCCATTGAGAGGAGAGAATCCGACCCCCTTTTCTCTATACACACACACACCCCCCACACACAAAGGGTCAGTTAGTTTTCCCTTTCTCCTGCTGGCTGGGAGTGACGGTGGTAGCGTGGTGAGCTGGGGGCCTGTTTGTGGAGCAGCAGGTCAGCATTTCAAACACCGTTGGTTGTGTCTGTCATTAAAAGTCCCTAGCAAAAGGCTGGCCCACTGCTGTTTGGTTTTGTGTGGTTAGGGAGTTGGCACCTCTTGCTCCAGGGAGTGCTAATACTGTAACAAATTAAACACCCCTTGCCGCATCCCTGCCTTGTGGCCCCCCCCCCGCCCTTCTATGAGGCCCCACCCCCCCACTCACTCCATCCTCCCTCCCTCTCTCCATCACTCCCTCTCCTCCATCCTCACTCACTTTCAGTGGGCTGGGACAGGGAGTTAGGGTGCAGGAGGCAGGTGAGGTCTCTGGCTGGAGGTGCAGGCTCTGGAGTGGGGCCAGGGATGTTGGATTTTGGGTGCAGGAGGGGTCTCCAGGCTGGGGCAATGGGGCTGGGGTACAGGAGGGGGTTGAGCATGTAGGGTCCCTGTGACACTTATCATGGCTCCCAGGAAGTGGCCAGTAGGTCGTTGCAGCCGCTAGGCACCGCCCCCACAGCTCCCATTGGTTGTAGTTCTCCACCAATGGGAGCTGCAGAGCCAGTTCTTGCGGGGGCGGGGGCAGCATGCGGAACTCCCTGGCCACCCATGTGCCTCAGGGCCACCGGGACCAGGTGGCCATTTCCAGGAGCCATGCAGAGCCAGGGCAGGTAAGGAGTCTGCCTTTGTCCGGGGCGCCCGCTGTGCTACTGACTGGACTTTTATCAGCCCATTCAGCGGTGCCAACCGGAGCTGCCAGGATCTTTTTTCAACCAGACATTCCAGTGGAAAACTGGACACCTGTCATCCCTAACTGGTACTGATAGGACTAGAAATTCCAGGTCAGGATTGAGACACCACCGCAGTGTCTGTCCATGAGCCCCTTAAGTTACGTCTACACAGTGAGCAGCAGTGAGTCTTAGAACCCCGGTCTACAGACTCCTGGACTTTCAGGCCAGAAGGAACCATCATGATCATCGAGTTTGCCCTACACATCACAGGCCACAGAACCTCACCCACCCACTCCTGCAGGAGGCCCACAACTTACGAAGTGAGGTCTTCAGAAACTCAGCCAGGATTCCAAGGCTTCAAGTGACAGAACATCCATTAGTCACTCGAGTTCAAACCAACGCGTGACCTGTGCCCCATGCTGCAGAGGAAGGCAAACCAACCCAGGGGCACTGCCAGTGTGACCTCAGGAAAATTCCCGCCAGACCCCAAATATGGTGATTGGTTAGACCCCGAGCATGTGGGCAAGACCCAGCAGCCGGTCACCTAGGAAAGAATTCTCTGTAGTAACTCAAAGCCTTTCCCATCTAGTGTCCCCTCTCTGACCACTGGGGATATTTGCTACTCGCAGCCACAGATGGGCCACATGCCTTTGTAGGAAACTCAATCAGACTTTTCCCCTCCGCAAACTTATCAAGCTCAGTCTTGAAACCAGTTAGGGGTTTTGTTTTTGCCTGCACTGCTCCCTTTGGAAAGCTGTTCTACAGGCTCAGGCTTGAGGGGCTTACATTACAGGGAAAAACTAGCTGTGTAGACGTTCCGGTGCAGGCTGGGGGTTGGCCTCTGAAGCCTTGGGCAGGGGGTGGGCTTCAAAGCCTAGGCCCAAATGTCTACACAGCTAGTTTTAATGCCATAGCATGAGTCTGAATCAAATTTAGAGTCTCAGGTTCTAAGACATCCGGCCTCAGGCTGCTGTTTGCTGTGCAGACATACTCTTAAATGTTGTGGATGAAGAACCGCTGTTCTATGTATTTAATATTATATATATATATATACAATTATATTATAAAATATTACACATGAAATATAACAAGCAAAACATTTTATCAAAGCAAAACACTGGATATTTCCAAAATCAAACATTTTTGGAATTTCGGTGCTGCGAAAAATGTTGCCATTTCATTCTGATTCAGAGCTAAGCCAAATTTTGAAACGTCAGAAGTAGAATGGGTTGGAAAATGGAATCTCCATTCTGCGGAAGATTCTGTATGCAATAGGAACATTATTATTAAGGCCATCAAATTCCGTTTATCTTCAAATGTAAGGCAAATGTGTTATTATGGCCTCAAAAGGATCCAAATGGGATCAGAGACCCATGTGTTGTCAGTTTATCTGAAGAGCTAGCAAGCCAAATTGACATGCGGAGCAACTTTGGGCACCCCAATATGTGGCAAAAACTTCAGACAGGAGCTGATCTTTTGGGGAAATTTGCTTCCTTCCTCTCACTCTTTGTCTGTCTTGTCTAAGTACATAGAATGCAATAAGAAGACTCAGGATGATGCTGGATGATTTGTGGTTTCCATAAGGGATGATGAGACAAGTGTAGAAGTTTTTCTAGGTGGTTAATGTGGTCTAGTGATATGGACACCTGGATAGGAACTACAAGCACTTGTATTTTAATTCTCATTCTGTTGACTACCTCCGTCAATTTGGGTGAATTTCTTAGCATCTCTATGACTCAGTTTCCCTACCTGGCGAAAACCTCATTGGGTTCTTTATTTAAATAGCACCAGTAAGAAGAAATTGAGAGAATGAGCCTGAGATAACCCCATGGGAAATAACCATGCCAGCTCCCCTTTTAAAGCCCCACGGAAGCTCTGAAATTGCTCTTCCTGTGTGCTTGGCGTGTGAGCTAACATAGCAACTGCCCAGCTGAGCATGCCAGCTCCACACAGCAAATGCATCTGCCTGGAGTGCACTGAAAGCAGTGGCTCTCCTGGGTCTGTAAGCTGAACACTCCCAGACTTTGTGAAGTTTCATATCTGGGTCAGTCCTTTTTGCTTGGCCTATCTCTAACAGGCCGAGCCAAAGATCCTCTGGCGCTTGGGAAAGACCACATTTGCCTGTGCCCTGTGTAGCTCGGTCCAACCAATGTTCTTCTGAAGCCCCCGACATTTTGATTATTTTATAAGGTCATTCCTCAGTTAGAAAAACAATTTTTTTAAAGTCAGAAGAACGGTCTGACTGCAGCATGCAATTACGGCACCGTGTCTGCTGTCTCGGGTCATGCCCTCTATCAGCCAGACACAAATAGGGAAAGGACCAAACCGCCTCATTGTCTTCCGGTTACGCACATGCGATGCTGCAAGAGATACCTCATCTCCGTGGCTGTGTTTGGAGAGCAGGGAATGTCTCTCTTCTTCCGGAGGCCAATGCCAGCAGGGCACATTGTGAGACAGCACAGAAAGCGCCATGCCCAGGGGTAGCCGGAGTGCATTTAGTAAAGCATTCCTCAGCCATAGATCCTTGGCAGGCCTGTGAGATGCGGGGCCAAATGCCTCTCTGGCATCACTCCACAAAGGCCAGTGAAGTTATGCGAGGGAAGAATTCAGCCCCTAAATAGGATAGCGTCCTTCCCCCACCCCCCGCCCATGGGGTGCCCAGATCAGAGAAGGAGGAGATCCTGGGTGTTCAGACAAGTGGGGCTGATCCAGGGGCCACTGATGTCAAAGGAAAGATTCCCCTAGGCTTGAGTGGGCTTTGGACCAGGCTCGTGGAGTTTCACAGGGTTCCAAAATATGGGCAACAGGGTTTTGCAGCTACCTGCCTTTTCTTCCACCAGCTGCGGGAAAGTCTAGCACCCCAGAAGCGATGCACGGACCTCCTTCTGCCCCAGGGCTGTGCGCCCTCTCTTGCCAAGACTCCCGTGTCCTGAGGTATTAATGCAGCACACGACCTTACCCCATCCGCCCTTTGGTTACTATCAGAGCCAGATTAGAGCAGGGGTTTGCCACCTGTATCTGTCTGAGGCCTCCAATGTGCTGTAAAAGCTCCATGGCCCACCTGTGCCACCCCAGGTTGGTTTTCTGCACGTATAAGCCAGGGCCTGTAGTAAGTAGTAGCAAGCAGGTCAGTTGTCCAGGGCCCCTTTGCTCCAGGGAGCTATCTACTACAGCATTGGCTTCAGCCCCGGGTGGCAGGGCTCAAGGCTGTGTGTCCACAACTTTCTGCCCTGGGCTTCAGTGAGTCTAATGCCAGCCCCGCTTGGCAGCCCCCTGAAACCTGCTTGTGGACTCCAGAGGATCTCAGACCCCTGGTTGAGAACTGCTGGATTAGGGACATTGGGATGGGGCCCCACTTCCTCTGACCCAGGGTCCCACAAGCTCCCTGTCAGCTGAGCACTTGGGTGGCCACCCAGGAGCGATTCAAGTGCTGCCCAGCTGACTTGGCAGAATGCCCACAATGTCCCACAACTGGCAGCATGTGTTTCTATTGGTGGTGCACATCTGCATATGCTTTGGTGCACACAATAAAATTTATTCCACACATGGATGGGGAAAAAATTGAGGGAATGTTGGCTGAAGGAACAGAATCTGGACACCGTATGTGAAGCAAGCAGGAGAGTTTATTACACACAGCGGTGTCGGAGTGTCACTTCGCTTATTAGAGCTCAGTGAACACTGCCAAACAATAGGTTACAACTAATTATATAGGATGCTCAGTGGCCAGATCAAAGTGATGGGGGGGTAAGATCCTGGACCCCAGGATAGCTGCTAATTGTGGGGCAAAATAAGAGCAATAATATAAAGTTACATAGTGTCAGACATATCACCACTTAACACATAATTGATAACTGATGTCTGTCAGCTTCAAGAAGGTATCTCTGCAGGATGTGGTCCATCTGGGGATTAAAGCAGAGACATTAGGAGTACTTGACAATGGCACATTGTTCCTAGCACCATTGAATGTGTCTTGTCCTGTCTCCCATCTTGGGCTAGGTGTGTGGAGGTAACTATCATGTACTGTTTTTGTGCGCCAGTCCCAGACTCCAAATTTAGAATAGGGGTTCTTAACAGAATATCATAGCCTGCCTCAGAAATTTTCATCCTACATTGGCCCATCCCTACCCCTTCCACCTGCAGTCCCTCTGCCTCTCCCCCCTCCCCCCCACTGGTGCACCTGCCAAGGAAATGGGCTTACATAAGAACATAAGAACGGCCGTACTGGGTCAGACCAGAGGTCCATCTAGCCCAGTATCCTGTCTGCCGACAGTGGCCAGCACCAGGTGCCCCAGAGAGGGTGGACCGAAGACAATGATCAAGCAATTTGCCTCCTGCCATCCCTCTCCAGCCTCTGACAAACAGAGGCCAAGGACACCATTTTATCCCCTGGCTAATAGCCTTTTATGGACCTAACCTCCATGAAATTATCTAGCTTCTCTTTAAACTCTATTATAGTCCTAGCCTTCACAGCCTCCTCTGGCAAGGAGTTCCACAGGCTGACTACACACTGTGTGAAGAAGAACTTTCTTTTATTAGTTTTAAACCTGCTACCCATTAATTTCATTTGGTGTCCTCTAGTTCTTCTATTTAGGGAACTAATAAATAACTTTTCTTTATCGGCCCTCTCCACACCACTCATGATTTTATAGACCTCTATCATATGGGTATGATATGGCTTGGGGGGCACAGAGGCTTCCCCTCCCTCCTGGAGCTCCTGCCAGGAGCAGGGTCGGATCATGGGGCCCTGCCCTGTTCTGCCCATCCAGCGCAGCTTCCAAAGAGTGAGGTACGAGGGCTTCCCCCACCCCCAGCAAGAGTGCCAGGCAGGTGGGAGGAACAGGAGCGGTTGCAGGCCTACCCATTTTTCCAGGACGCACCAATTGGCTGGGGAACCAGTAATTGGCCTAATGACTAATCCACCATTGGTTAATATGATTCCTAGGCTGCCCTCTGAGACCCTGCCTTAGCCTCAGGAACTGACAGTTTTCCTTAGCCACGGGGGTGAAGGACGGAGCCCATGGCCCAATCACCTGCCAACACACACACTTCTGGGATGCTTGAGTTGGGGTTGGTCCTGCTTTGGGCAGGGGGTTGGACTCAGTGACCTCCTGAGGTCTCTTCCTACCCTAGGATTCTAGCACTAGGCCTGGAGTGGGAGGCCATGTTTGGTTACAGGGACCGGATGGGAAGAGGGACTTGCAAGGTGGGGGCTTGGGGAAGGCCCCGCAAATCCAAAAGCCGATCCTGTTCCCATTCCCTCTGCTAAGTAAAGGGCAGCCTCTACCAATGACTTTACTAGCGCTGCCCCGGGACTGAATTCCCTCACTGGGCTGGGGCCAGGAGGTCATTTGTGTCCTTTGCCACGTCTCCCCAGCGTGTGCCGGCAGCACCAGCAGTGAGGCACGAACCGCCAGCGAAGGCTCGATGGATGTCGGGAGAGGCAGCCGGAGAAGGATACATGCCGAGATCTCTCTGTCTCCTGCTCAGGCAGGGAACAGACTGTTCCCCTCAGGATCCAAGCCCAGATTCCACAGCCCTGAGCAAGCTCAGGCTCTCCAAGGCAGAGTCCGAAAAATGTAGTGACAGCCCCAAAGGAGAGAGGAGGATATTTATGAGCTGTTTATTCTGGTCACCATTATTGGTTGTAAGGCCAGACGGGGACAGCTCATGTCCGGACCAATGACAGAGGAGATGGGGAGTAATTGGGCTTGAGGGACATAACACATGAAGGCCCTGTTCAGTAACCCTGACTCAAGCAAAGCTCTCACTGACTTCATCAGCACAGCCACCTCTCCTGCCTAGACCCTGGGTGCAGCGCCCGGAGATGCAGGGCAGACCTATGGCACAGCGGAAATAAGGGACTAGTTGGGTGCCCATTATTATGGGGGTGCTGCAACCCAGTCAGCTCACATGCCAGCCCTCTCCTTTGGCCTTGTAGGGTTGCCAGGTGTCTGGTGCATGAAAAGTGACCCTGGCAGGTCTGCTCAGCCATGGCAACCAGGCCATTAAAAGTCACAGCAGCAGGGCGAAGGAAGGTTCGTGGCCTGCTTTGGCTTCATGCAGCTCCCGGAAGCGGCCGGCATATCCCTGTGGCCCTTCGGTGCCGGGACAGCCATGGAGACTCTGTGTGCTGGCCCCGCCCTAAGAGCTGGCTCCACAGCTCCCATGGCTGGGAACCCATGGGAGCTACAGGGCTGGGGCCTGCAGGCATGAGCAGCGTATAGAGTAGCCTATTCGTGCCTCTGCTTA
Source organism: Pelochelys cantorii (assembly GCA_032595735.1). NCBI lineage: Eukaryota > Metazoa > Chordata > Testudines > Trionychidae > Pelochelys > Pelochelys cantorii. Next base: position 8,188,587 of record CM064331.1, on the reverse strand, counting down.
GGCGCTGCAGGGACATACTGGCCACTTCCAGGGGACACATCAAGGAGCCTATACCTCAAATACCTCTCCTGCAGCCCAATCGCCCGCCCCAGCCCGGAGCCCCATTCCACACCATAACTCCTTCCCAGATCCCTTTCCCTCTTCCCTCACTCTGAATCCTTCAGTCCCACCCCCACAGGCCAGAGCCCTGCTCACACCCCAGACCCCTCATCCCTGGCCCCATTCCCAAGCCCACACTCGCGACTGGAGCCCTCACCCCCTGGAACCCAACCTCCACTCACACTCTGAACCCCTCATTTCTGGCCCCTGCACACCCAGCAAGAGCCCTCACACCTGCTCCCACCCCAACCACCTGCCACAGCCTGAAGCCTCCTTCCACACTCCAAACATCTTGGCCCCATCCCCTAGCCCAGAAACCCCTCCTGCCCCCCGAACCTCTCATCACTGGCCACACCCCAGAGCCAGCACCCCCACCCGCAGACCAAACCCTGCTCCGTGCCCCGACTTGGTGAAAATAAGCGAGGGTGGGGGAGAGCAAGTGACAGAGGGAGGCGGAGCGGAGTGAGCAGGGGCGGGGCTTTGGAGAAGGGGCAGGGCAGAGGCGGGGCCTCGTGGAAGGGACTAGGAAAGGTGGGGCAAAGGTGTTTGAAGTTCTACAATCGAGTTGGCACCACTATCTACCTCCACAGCAGGAGCACACAGAGAGGAAACTACCAGGCTCCCAGAATTCCCTGCAGCAATCAGAGAGGAGCTAAGAAGCAACTCAAGGCCTGGTTTTCCCCATTCCAGCGTGAGCTTTACTCTTGACTGGGGCCCAGCCTTGACACTACTGCAGTGTGCACCCTACCATGCTCCAAGGTTCCCTACATACTGCATTGTGTCTGGACCTGCACTCAGCCAGACACAATTTTCTTTGATATCCATGGTGAATTTCACGACACGTGGATTCAGCATCAGGCCTATAGTGCCACAGCTGAGGGTCAGGAAGGTCAGTGACCCATTGCTGACTCTTATAGAGACCCACAGCTGAACGTCTTTGGGAAGCATTATTACAGTGCAAGGCACAGAGCCATTTGATCTAGGGCATGTGGGCATTGATGGGGTGAATAAGTGTGGAGGGGGGCATGCAGTATTTGGCTTTGTGAAGAAATTCTCATGTTCTTCTCCACAGAGTTTGTTTGGTTTGCTAGTAAATTCCAGCAGCAAACCAAAGGAGATTTGCTCTCAACATGAGAGTGCAGAGTGAGTTCATGATTTCAAAAGCCAACATTGAATCTCATTCTAATTAACTAAGTGTTCACATGATTCCCAATGACCAAATCTGTCATTATATGCAATTAACCCTCTTGACAGGGACATTTGATTCATTGTCATTTCTGGCTCATACAGAATGCACCCTCATGTAGGCACGGTGAAGAGAACCCAGCAAAGAACCTTGTGGTGGATAATAAGGCTCTATTGCTATATAATTATGAAAGCAGCTGATGAATTACTGAAACTGCTCTAAAGAGTCCTCATCTCAGGTCATCTGCAGTGCTTTGTGCCATGTTGCTGCTTGCCACAAGTACCTTCTGCAGATCTTTGGATGGATGTCTTTCTAAAAGACATGAAATAGCTCACAAGACTTCAGTCTTGACTTAAAAACTTCAAGTGATTGTGAATCCACCACACCCCTTAATGAGTTGCTCCAGTGGTTAATTACTCTGATGGTTAAAAATATGTGATTTAATTGCAGTGTGAATTTGACCAGTGTTAGCAGATAATAGCTTCTAGCTATTGGATTTTGCTATGCCATGTTATATTAGAAATCCCTTGGCCATATAGGTACTCATAGACCGTGATCAAGTTACCCTGGATCTTTTTCGCTTATCCAAGAGAAGATTAAGCTTCTTTAGTCTGCCACTACAAGGCAGGTTTTCCAAACTTCTGAATCCATTCCAACTGTTTGAGTCATAAAGAGCTACAAGATTGAGTTTCTTTTTGAAGTATGAGCTCAGAAATTGAATACCTTGTTCCAGATGAGCCGTTTCCATTTTGTCCTCTTCATTGGTCCTGTTCATTTCTTCCCATTCTCGACTTGTTACATATTATTCTGTGCTTTGGTTGTTATTATTTGCCTTAGCTGCACCATTATCTGTACCATCTTTTATGTATGGCTGTCAAAGAATATTTACAAACATTAGTTAAACATCACTGCTAGAGTTGGGCAAGAAAGGATTTCCCCATACCATAAGAGTTTTTGAGAGTTCACATTTTTTCCATCCCAAAATAGGGCACATGTCAAAAATGATTAAAAAAAAAACCCCAAAGGTGAAAAAAATAAAATGTTTCAAAATGTTTTGATTGACCCTATCTAATTTTTTCCAGCTTATTGGTTCATGCAAATTTTCAAGTACACATTAATAAATATTCCAAAACAAAATGTCATTTCAAAGCAAAAAAAAAAAAACCCTTCATTTTGTAAATACCCAAACAAAACATTTTTATGACAAAGCAGCATTCTCCAGCAAAAAACATTTTGTCCGAAAATTCCAAATCTGCCCTAGTGTCTGACTATGACTATTGTTAACTACCTCCCAGAAGGACAGTCAATAGATCCAGTCTTGAAAGGCATTTCCCTGAAGTCCAGGTTGAATCTCTATGGTTCAGGACTCTCTGGTCTGGCAACATCCAGACCATGGATGTTGTAGGACACGAGAGCCCCAGCCACTGAGGGTGCTGGCAGCTCACAGGACCAAAGGCCTGGGGGCAGGGAGCCCCACCAGCTGGGGAGCAATGCCGGGAGCCCTGTTGGCAGGGGGCACAGAGCCCTGCCACAGCTGGAGTGAGGCCAGCCTGGAGAAGAGTCCTGCTGGCTGGGGGCAGATTGCCCTGCTGCCCGGGGGCGCTGAGACCTGCTGAGGCTGGGGTGAGGCCAGCTGGAGAGAATGTTGGCTGGAGCACAGAACCCCGCTGGCCAGAGCTGGGTGGTGGCCTAGAGAGGAGCCTGGCCAGGGGCAGGGAGCCCCACCGTCCAGAGTTGGGCCAGCAGCCCATAGAGGAGCCCCACCAGGGGCAGCAGATCCCAGCAGGTGGGCTGGGTGTAGTACGATCCCCTGGGGAGAACTGGGAGATCCCGAGACCTGACCTTCCCTGGTCTGGCAAATTCCCTAGTTCGGGACCACTTAGGTCCGGAGGGTGCTGGACCAGGGAGGTGCAACCTGTACCATTTTGCCAGGTGTTGCAATATGCTGCTATCTTAGAGGGTTCACGTGTTGCTACACAAAACTGAGCACTGTGCTAACATATCTGTCCCAGTATCACAGATAGCTATGTAGTGTTTATGGCAGTAATCTCCAGATGCTGATGATACATATAGGCTTTCAGGGTCTTTTTCTTATTGTGCAAACAAGCTTTTAGTCTTTGAAGAAATGCTCCGTTGTTAGTTTTGTTAGGGAGTGGTCCTTTGAGAGAAGCCGTGGCAGATAGCAGAGAATTTGTTCATTTTTTTCTTCTGTATCTCTGGACACAACTCCGGGGGACAGACTAGCTTCCTGGGAACCAGGTACTAGTGTGTGAGCTGGGATTTCTCAAAGAAGGTGTTTCCTGCATGCCATTTGTGACCGCCTCTGTTTGAGGTCTGGTTTATGTATGTAAATAAAACCAGTTTCCATACTATGGCTCTTCCTCCACTGAGACGCAAACCTCCAAGGCCCCAGAATTCAGCTGCCACTCAGCAAAGTGGTAACCCTCATTCAAGAAGCAGAAGATTAATTTCAGAAGAAAGGGCAGCAGTCGTTATATGACATTTAATTTGTTGTCTGCAATATGACAATTGTCAGTCATCTGGCTTTTAATATTGATGACTCAAGAGGCAATTGAGGACATTTAGGGCTTGTCTTCATTACATGGAAGATCACTGCTGCTGCGAACGGTCTTCCGGAGTTCAATTTATCAAGTCTAGTTGAGACTTGCTAAATCAATCTCAGAGGGAGCTCCCATCAGCATCTTTTGCGAGGAGTAAGGGTAGCCAATGAGATTGTTTGCTCCTGTTGGCCTTCCACTGTGGAGATGCCGCCAAGCTTGGCTTAAGGTAAGCCGACTCAAGGTTTGCAACACCAGCTACATAGCTGAAAACGAGCTGCCAGGTCTAGTGTAGACCTGGCCTTTGAGACATGAAAGTGTAACAAGGATGCGTTAGTTCACCCTCAGGCTAGTTAACTGAAGAACTAAGTAGGCAAGAAGTCCTGCGAATCCAGCTTGAAAGGCAACAGTGAGGAAGACAGATACCACACAGGATGCCTTTAAATTTGGAGATGGGCCCATGCCAGGAAATATTGATGGAGCTTTGACCCTCTTGTCCTCAAAAACACAGTTGAAGAAAAGGGGTGGGGCATGGACTGAAAATTAATGTGCCAGTGAAGAAAAAGGCTCAAGCTGGACCTCATCATGAGAGTGAGGCACTGAGCTTATACCTTGCTTTTAGGCCTATCTCTTGCTAGCAGGCCGGATTAACATGGCAGCCACAGAGCACCTACTCTCCTCATCACAGCATCCCATTGCTCTGCCCCTGTGGAGCGCTTTACATCCATGCACCAAGCTACCCTCCTTCACATCCATACAAAAACCTGGGCAGTAGCGAGGCTGCTGGTGCACTGAGCCCATTGCTGATCATGCTGTCCCGTGTCGTCACATTGTTTCCTTGTTCTGGCGTCTCTGTATCAATCTGTTTTGTGCTTTGTAAGCCCGTTGGGACAGGGACCATCTCTTTGCTCCGTGTTCTTTGCAGCACCTACTACCGTGAGATCCTGATGTTTGACTGGGGCTCCTCGGTGCTATGGTAATACAAATAATAATAAGTAACGACATAACAGGGTGCATACAGGGCTGGCTTTGAGGAAAATGGCACCCTGGATGAACTTTTTTGGTGCTCCTGGCCCCTGTTGCCTCCCCAGCCTTCCCCCAACAATTGCCCTGTGCTCCCTTCTGCGTCCTCACACCCCAGGCCCAACCCACTCCTTGCTTCTTGACCTTGGAGCCCTCCCTGACCACGGCACCTAGACTGTCACTGACATCACCCTACCATAAGGCCAGTCCTAGAAGTAAAGCACCGCCAAGTCAGAATGGAAACCTTACAGGTGTGTAAAATGTCTGCACAGGATGTAATGAGCCTTGACTTCAGTATGAATTGGATCAGCATTTGTATTAGTAACATTTTATTAATACAAACATTTTATTATTTTTATTTGTATTAAAGTAGCCTTTAGGCATTCTAGTTATGCCCCATTGCGCTAGGTGCTGTACAAATCTTGCTTCGTACCTTCAAGATAATGCTATAAATAAACCAAAGTAGGATGTTATTCAGGGCCTCAGGAAGTGGTCAGAGGTGGGTTTTTTTATTATTATTATTGGTAGCACCTAGGAGCCCCAGTTCTGATGTTGTTGTTCTCATATTACTTTTGCATGGTAGAGAATGTCAAAGAGACGGCTGTCATTGACAGTGAACTGTGCTTTGCCTGCTCCTCATTTTCTGAAAACATCTCTTTTGGGGCTATGCAGCCATTTTGGTCCCAGGATATCAGAGACAAGTGGGTTAGGTGATATCTTTTATTGGATCAGCTGCTGTTGATGAGAGGGAGAGAAGCTTTTGGCCCACACAGAGTTCTTCTTCAGGCCAGGGAAAGGAACGTCCAGTGTCATAGCAAAATGCAAGGCGGAACAGATTTTTTTAGTATAAATAACATTATAAGGGGCTACTCAAGGCAGAGTTTGTCCTGCTGAAGTGTTAACAGGCCAAAGAGGTGGTTAGGGGGGTTATCGAGTGTTGTAATAAGCTGCAAGTCCCTAAATCTCTCATACCAAGAAAAGTCACCCCAGCTTTTCTGAATTATTCAAGATTGGGAGTTTTGTGTGGATGGATGGGACCAAACCACCAACACTTTTCCAACTGCAAAAGATATTCTGTTGGGGGTGAGGGGGAAATGTGTAACTCAGTTAGGAAGGGCTGAACTTTTCACCTTGGTGACTAACACTCAATTTGGAGAATGCCCATAGTCCTGTTTGTAAAGTAATAAGGAACTCTTTGACTGGTTCTAAATAACCACTCTTGAGCATGCTCAGTAGGGATCCACTAAGAGGTTTAGCAGTTCCTTAAAGAGCCACCACCCTGCCTTCCTTCCTTTGTGACATCAAAAGGCCCATTGCGGGGGCTTGCTGCTCTCAAGCCTTCTCAGTGAGCATTTTTTGTGTACCACGGCAGGGGCGGGGGAGTTGAACTGCACCAGAAGCATTGGCTGGTGACATCCTGTCTGTTGAATTCTGATGTGGGCAGGAAACCCCTGAGGGCAATCTGGTGGAAACATGCCTGTCATGACCTCTTACATCTCCTTTTATAGAGTGGCCTATTGTCAAGGTGCAGGGCTCAGGGTCACAGTCTTCTCCACACCCAGCCCAGTCATAGTTTTCAGGCATGCAATTCTCTGTTTCCAGAGCTGAAAAATAGGTGGAACTACTGAGGACATTCACCCTTGAGCAGAAACCATGCTTGAGGCCCAATCCAGACCTGAACACAGGCTTTCGAGATGAAGTGGAGCACAGGGCCATCTGGAAAAGGCATTCCGTCCGGGGAAGGGACGGAATTCACCCTTCTCTCGCGAAGTTGGGATCTCTAGCCCCAGAGCACATAAAAATGCATGTATTCCCTGTGGGATTCAGACGCTCTAAAGCTGATCCTACAGCCAAGTCTAATCTGCATATTTATGAGTGTTTAAACAGGACAGGGTGGGGGAGGGGAGGAGGAGTCCTCCAAGTTCACATTCTTAGAAAACCAAGAGGGGAGAAAAGAACTTCTGAGCTGGAAAAACAAAGGGTCATGTTGGGACGGGCCCAGCATACACAGAGGTTTTCCAAGCATCCTATGAGTTGCTTGAGACTCTTGTATTTCCTTTTCCCCAGGATTTCACAAGCTCTCAAAAAAAAAATGTTCCCAGTATTTCTAGCAGCAACTGAGAAGAGAACTAGATTGCAAGTTACCTTTTATCATGGAGGTATATTGAAAACAGGTTTCTTCCGGTCTTCAACCTCCCTCCCCCCGAACCACTACTTCTCTGGGGAGAAGAGCATGTTAGAGGGCCATTCCTAAAATTTAGGGGTACTGTTAAATTGGTGCCCTTATGCCCACCAGCAGCCAGGGAAGGAGGAGATGACTTTTTTTTAGAGACGTGATTTATAATCTTCAGCAACACACACCGATAAAATGTTTTTAAAGCCAATTTTAAACTCAGGTCCTGTTGATTTCACACAGTAAATTCAGAAACTGGCAGGGTGTACCTGGGGTTGGCAAATGGCTTCATGACCACTTTGGCGCTTTCACAGCTTCAGTGTTCTGCTAATAGCTCTGACAGGCTTTTTCACTTTTAAGTTAACTAGATCCTCTCCGGAGAAGGCAGAGCCACAGAACCGGGATAGGAAAAGTTAGGTGGGTGGGTGGACATTAAGACCCAGTGGTGCCCCAAATTCTGAAGTGCCCTACACAACTGTTTCTTTGTGTCAGTCCTAACATACTAGGGCCGTCCTTACCCACGTGCAAAATAAAGACATTTCCAAGGCACACACGATGTTTTATTGGTCCTACAGAGGCCAAGAGTTATGCACCAGAGTCTTGAGAGCCATGAAGTGGCACGTTCTGTGTTAGCTGTTTATGTACACAGAGCACTCTGGTAACAGGTTCTGGAAATGGCCTTCTCTCCAAAAAAACTTTCCAATTTCCTCTTCATTGAAATATATGACTTCTGGTGACAGGCCATAGCAGAAATCTCCTGCTTTACCTATGGGCTTTCTATTGCAACTCTCATCATAGTATGGTTGTAGGCGTTTCTCAAGTAATTCACATGGTGTGTCTCTAGTGGACCTCTTGGAATCATCTGCTCTTCGCTCTACCTCGGTTAGGGAAGATGCAGCTTGATTAAATATATATTCAGCCTCGTTCCCTCCTCCACCAGCCTGTACGCACACACACTTTCTTCCATCCTAGTCTTTATTTGTTGCTGCTTGTTCAATTATTTTTAAAAAATATGAATTGTTCCAGTTGTGATGGGAACATTTTCTCAGAGAGGAGGACCTGGCAAAAGGCCTGGTGGTGGTCAGATTCTGGTCCTCCTCTGGGAGTTTTCTTCACCACCAAACCCCCCTCAGCTGAGAACACGCTTTCTCTGGCTTCCACCCCTGGGCTTTGCAAACAGGTCCCTCCCAAGGAATCCATCTGCCTGAGGGGGTGCCTTGGATGAAGATGCAGCAGCCATTGATGTTGTTGAGCTGATGGCTTTGAAGATCAAGTCCACGGCTTTGCACATGCACTGGAAGCAGGTTGGAAGCCCACAAAGGAACAGCAAGCAGGAGTTACAGGTCTTCTCCCCCATACAAGCGTAGGTGATCTCCACAGCAAGACCTTGATGTGAAGGTGGGCTTGATGTCAATGGACCTCTGACTATGTGTGTAGAAAGAATTTGGGGAATTAAAGTCAGGCACGCTGGCTTCTTCGAGCTGTTACAGGCTTGGGAGAGTAAACTGCTCGTTCTGGCACTGCCCTGCCTCAGCGCTGTTTAGCTTGGGAAACAGAAGAGAGTCACTGCCCAAGGCAGTAGAGCTGCCCATGAACTGCAAAATTGTGTGGCCAATTTGGCTGCACTGGATCTGGCACGGTCTTGAAAGTCTGCTGCTGTGAGCCGATACAAATATCAGGAACACCCCACCCCCAGCACAGGGGTAGGCTATAGGAAGCCAAAAAAGGCTGTTTTTTTAGAGGCTACTCTAGCTGGCTGATAGTTTAACCCCTCTGGCCTCCCCTACACCTGTCCTGAGAGCAACATATGAAGTGGAAGTTACTTTCTATGGAGTGGCAGCAAACAATTCAGTTGTCAAGGGTAAAGTTATTCTACCCCACTGCAGAGAGCCAGAACAGCGAAGCTAAGTCCACCCTGCCACTTTCACAGCGCTGTAGCCTGATTTACACTGGCGCTTTACAGTGCTGTAATGTACTGCACCTGGAGGGTGTTTTTTCACACCCCTGAGCTAGAAAGTTGCAGCGCTGTAGTCACACTCCTTGCACATTAACGACTCCCTTTGTGGCTGTGCTTTAATTTGAGAAATATAAACAAAGCCCGAATCACAGCTGAGTTTAAATGGGACTCATAAGCTTGCAGGACTTTTGCTGCCCCTCTGCATAAACATAGATTCCCTGCCATGGGGCATTTCTTATCGCAACCACTGCACTCTGTCATGGCCGGCAACCAGCTTTGAACTATACGCTGCAATCAGATGCTGTGAATTCTTCAAGCACTGATGCTCAACAAGTACTGGTGCTCGCACAATGGAAATCTGCCGGAGTAAGAATGGGATGCTAAACCATATCACACTGTTCAGCCACAACATAGCCCTGTGGGTCAATTACCTTATTTAAACGAACCTCAGCTGTACCTGGCAGAGCATTAAAGGATCTTATGATGAACACATCAGCTGTGTATAAAGCCAGCTCTGTGATCAATCCATAATTGGTGCAGAAACATGGTGTCAGGAGTAAAGTAAGAATAGAAACAAAAGAAAGGGGGGGGGGTGGAATCTTCTTCCTTGGAGGTCTTTAAGGCCAGACCTGACAAAGCCCTGGCTGGGATGATTTTAGCTGGGGTTGGTGCTGACTGGAGCAAGGGATGGACTAGATGACCTCCTGAGGTCTGTTACAACCCTAATCTTTATGATTCTTTGATTCTGTGAAAACAGCAACAGAGGGTGCAAACAGAAGGAATAAAGCAATAAAAGTTGCATGATCTCACTAACAGGCCAAGGCCCCCAGAGAACTTCAGTTTTGAGAAACCTTCAGAATGGACAAACTGGATGCAGTATTTTGCAAGATTTCACCTTGCAAACAAATGCCCTGAAGAAACTGGATATATATGGGTATATAATTTATGCTATGAGGAAAGCAAACACAGCAGAGCTTTAAATACTTTGACGTTACTGAAGACAGTCACAAAGGTGATTATGAAAGCGTTCTGGCTATATTTGACACATATATTATACCCCAGAGAAATGTGGTTTATGAAAGAGCATGCTCTCACCAGAGAATTCAAGAACTAGGGGAAAGTGTTGAATGGTTTATAAGACATAGTCTAAAAACTGTGATTTAGGGAATGCAAAACATGAAAGTATCAGAAACAGTCTGGTTACTGGGTTGACTGATAAACTGTAGCTGCTGTCAAAGATTTTTTAAGAGAGATTTAATTCTGAGTGCTTTACTATCTGTATAGGTATGGCTAAGGTTAGTCAAACCACAGAATAAAAGACAGGAGCAAAATGAAAAGCCTGAAGCTTGCTTAGACGTTATAAACAGATACTTGAGTATGAAAAGTCATTATTGTAAAACCCCCAAGGAAGGAGAGAAAAGCCCCAGGCAAGAGAGACAAAGACCAGCCTACATGCACAAGGTGGGAACAAAGTCATATCCCAAGAGACATACACAGTCCAGATGAGCACACTGCGTAATAAATGCATGAAATATGGACATGTTGCTGCTGTTTGCGCCCCACAAAGCAGACAGGGAATTGACTCATATTAGAGAAAAACAATAGCTATTAGTGATGGGATGCAGTCACAGATGACCCCTTGGGGTGCTTCCTGGAGGGCTGACAAGGCCACTGCCACTCTACTTTTTGCTCTTTGGGGCTTCTCGCTGCCCTGTCCTGCTGGGCCAGCACCCTGGTCTCCCCCAGCCAAGACACTGAGCTGAGATCACTGCCCCCACCCCCTTCCCGAGAAGCAACGCAGACACGGAATCTCTTCAGGTCCCAGGAAAATGCAGTTTAGGGCCTAGCTTCCTGTGGTACCACTCCCCAAATGGGACTGTAACCTTTCTGCCAGCTAGCGCCAGCAGCTGCCAGGGCCAGGTTCAATATCTAGGGTCCCTTTTTATCCATCTCACACAGAACCGGCTCGAGCCCCTACCCAGTAGCCTGGGAAATTCACACACCCCTGGGTGCCTCTGAGAGGCAATGCTTCTCCACTTGCAAGCACAGGGTCTGAGAATAGAAAGGAAACTTTTAATGAAAGACAGAGAAGTAACATGGCATTAGCTTGGGTTCATGACCAACCCATGAGTAACTGTCCCAGCTCAAACGGATTGAGCCATGTCCTTTGCCTCTTGGGCTCACTAGTCCAACAATGTGAGGGTCCCATTCACCTACCCAAACTTTCTCCCTACCCCACTTCAAATGCCCCACTTACAGCTCTGTACAGTCAGTGCAGACCCAGACACATCACCCTGATGACTCCACTAACTGAGCCTGAGGCCATGCCACCTTTGTGCTGCTCCTATGGTCCACCTGCCCCTCCATCCACCCTGCCAGCTGCCTGCTAGTCACTCCCACCAGCCGCCCTGCTGGCCACCTGCTGCTGCTCCTATCGTCCGCCCTCGGGTCGTTTCCGCCAGCCACCCTACTGGCCTCCTGCCGGTCATGCCCTCCAGCCGCCCTGCTAACTGCCTGCTGCTGCTCCTACCAACCGCCCACCGGCTGTTCCCACCATTCGCAATGGGTCTGGCTCCAGGCCAAACCAATGACTTCAGCTCTTAGTGATTTCAACTCGTAGCCACCACGTAGACTGGCCAAAAGAGGCAGGTTGACCCAGTATTACAGCTTACACCTGGCAGGCATGAGGCAGGCTGGCTCAAGCCCCTTCCCGCCAACTCAGTTCCCTCAACTCTGGAAGGGGGAGGCTTGTTTATCTGAGACCCCTTATAATGATGGTGTCTCTCCTGCAAGCACTGGTGTCATATTTTACAGTTCCTACATTTAGGGGTAGCATGGTTTGTGACCCCACAACAGCCAAATTAGTTATAATACACCACATTCCAGTCTAACAACTGATCCTCCATCAGCCCTGGCTGAATTGGATTTACATAACCGCACCCCGGATTCCTTCCTCAGCCCGGCATGAGCTGTATTTACATATCAACAGTTAATTCATTTGGGATTTTGATTCTGTAAGCAGGGGCTGAACTTGCAATGCAGCCAGCTGAAAGGAGAGAGCAGCCCTGGGGGTGGGTATGCTTACTCAAATTGTTTAGCCCTGCAAGATAATTATTTAGGTAATCCCCCTTTTACAATGAAAGGGGGAATGTGCACACTGATGGCTCCCCCAGGTAATAATTCTTTACATTGGGTTTGATAATAAAATCACTTTTATTTTCTAAGTACAAGCAGTAGGATTTAAGTGGTAATAAGTGAGACTAGGCAGAGCAAAGTAGATTACAAACTCAAAATAACAGAAAACGCTTAGCTACTTCTACACTAAAACTTCAGTACAAACTTACCATAGACTCACCCTAAAACTGTTTCTTTCTCAGCCAAGCCTTCCAAACCAAGGAAGTCTCTTTCTCCTTGAGGCCTTTGGTTCATTCCCCTGGGTGTGCCAGCCAAAGACCAAACACTCTTACTTTCCTATTGTTTTTAAAGTTTCCCTTTTTGCATGGGAAGTCCCTACCAACCACTGCTAAGATTCAAGGACAAAAGGCAATTTGCATATGATTGCCCAGACATGGGGCCCCCTCCCCGCCCTCGGCCTTGGAATCACCGTTGCTGGCTTTCCTTTTACACATTTAAAAACCATAAACCATTCCACACTCCATTGGCTGTGTCTATACTGGCGCGATCTTGCGCCAGAGCTATGCAAATGAGGCTCAGCGTGGAATATCGCCGAGCCTCATTTGCATAACTAATGAGCCACCATTTTTGCGGAAGAGGCTCTTGCGCAAGACGGAGCTGTCTGCACTGCCCCTTCTTGCGCAAGAAAAACTCTCTTGCGCAAAGCTGTTATGCCTGAAAATAATCATTACTTATGCAAATGAGGCTCGGCGATATTCCACGCTGAGCCTCATTTGCATAGCTCTGGCACAAGATCGCGCCAGTCTAGACACAGCCTAGAAGTTCTACTCTATTATCCCGAGCAATCCCCATTCTCAAGACATAAATGATGCCTTTTGTTTGGAGTCCCCAGTTTTTCTGCACAAATAACAGTCATAAGGCTTTTGCACAGATTTACGGGGTGGCCACTTTTCACAAGTGTCATGACACAAGGGTTTTTCTGGCCCTTGACCAAGGCTGTTTCTTTTTAACTGAAAGCTGAGATTCTGAAGAAAGTGTTTAATCCTCCGCGTTGTAAAGAGAAGTTTGAACACATGACCCCTAAAATGCTCCCAAATCAGAACTGAATAAAAGAATCCATTTGACTGAAAAATCATGAGATGATTTTTACTCTCATCATTTGCGAGAGCAGGGGCTAGTATGATTTTTGATATTTTGGGATTGGCAATACTAGAGTTGACCTTGGCTGTTACAGCTGCTGTATAATGAAGCACACAGTTGTGGCTGTTCCATAAAGTTTTTGTTATGTTATTTATATTCTGGTACAGACTACAGTGTGCTAGGGGCTGCCCATGCACATAGCAAGCCACGGGCTCTGCTCTGAAAAGCATACAGTCTATTATTCTGTGGGCCTGATTGTCTGTCGTCATTTCCACTGCTGTAAAGAGGGGGTGCTTTTTTTGTAAATGTGAACCGCGGGGTTTTTTTTTAAATATAAAGGAATTCAACATAGTCATGCAATGAGTGTGCATAAGAGAGGTTAATGAAAAATTGGAGTGGACGCAGCACTTGGTAAAATGATTTGTTATAACATACTAAGAATTTATATAGCAATAAAAGTTTTATAGCTGCTCTACCTGCTCAGCGAGGCCAGCGCTGAGCGAGTGTAGGTTGGGCATCTGGCCAGTGGGGCTGGGCCCGGGCCGCTCCTCGTGGGTGAGAGGTGCTGTTCCCATAGCCCTGCCACTCTGCCACCGGCCCACCCACCCATCCCCCACAACACAGTGCTCTCCCATCTCCCTAACACAGTGGTTCTCAAACTTTTTGGCCCCGTGGGCCACCTGGCTCAATGCAAACCTTCCCGTGGACCAGAAGTTGCTAATGGAAACTCGCCATTAATTATATAATTACGCCTAAGCCATTTTGCTAGGGCTGCAGCTAGGGGGAACGGTTTAATAATTTACATTAATATTTCCTTACTGGTTAAATTAAACAGACTAAGTGCTTTAACTCTCTCATGTTTATTTAAAATGAAGTTTGATAAACTAAGTAAAATATTAGTGTATGTCCAACACAAAAGGTTACCTTGTTTTCTTTATTTATGGCAAGGGTGGGGAACCTTTCCTGGGGTCAAGGGCCACTGACCCACAGAAAAATCAGTTGGGGACCACACAAGTGGGAAGTGAGGAAAACCCCCCAAAAAAAACCCCAATCCTCACTGATGTGGCCCCCAGCTGAGACACTTCAGAGCTCCAGACTTCCAGCCCCACTGGGGGAGGGGAAGAAAGAGGGGGAGGGACAGGGAGGATGCGGGTCAAGGCTTCTCATAGAATCATAAGGTTGGAAGAGACCTCAGGAGGTCATTGAATCCAACCCCCTGCCCAAAGCAGGACCAATCCCAGATTTACTCTTCTGGGGTTCCAGGGTTAGTGGATTTTGTGGACCCCCCCTAGGCTCTGGGGTTGAGACAAAAATGAGGGGTTCAGTGTGCGGGACACGGCTGCCAGCGAGAGGGATGAGGGTGCAAGATCTGGGCAGGAGGTGAGGTGCAGGAGCAGGCTGGGGAGGGGGGTGCAGGATGTGGTTCTTGCCTTGGACTTTATGTTCTTCATTCTCTATACTAATTAAGTGAGGCACATGAGGCTAGGGGAGCTTTCAGAGGGGTTTAGGTTAGGGATGAAAGCGCGTCATCGACTACTCACATTCCTCCCTCCCCTCCCCCACTGCCTCTGTATCAGAGGCAGCAAGGGGGGGAAGCGGTGTTGGGGGGAGCCAGCTTAAATGCCAGTTCCCCTCAGCACCATCTCCATGGGGTTGCCTGTCCCACCTGCTCGCTGCTGCCTCTATCGGTTCAAGCAGAGACGGGGTGGAGGGATGTCTTTCATGAGTCAGATAGGCTAGATACTATGCCCTCATTCCCCAAGAACACAAAGCTGGTAGTAATAGACCCAACAGAATAAAACTCCAGCTCCAATCCCCACCCCATCCCCCCCAGCCTGATTTTACTCCAGCTCCAATCCCTCCCCCCTCCCCCAGCCTGATTTTTCCCTTCCAGCCCCTCTTCTGCCTCACCCTAAAGTTACTTGACCCTCCCAGGCTGGTTAATTTCTGCCCCTTGTTCACACCCTGCCCATCCCCGTGCTGCGATTTGCCCCGAACCTTTTTTTAATGCTTGTAAAGCGCCAGAAGCAGCGTCTGAATCCATGTGAGTGCAGCAGCTCTTACTGACCACGTGCCATTCCAGGTTTGCTGTGTAGCTGAACCCTAAGTACCCACAACCAGAGTGACTCATGGACAAATGAGAACAAGAAGCAGGTGCGGCACAATGGCTTCTGCCAGCTAGTTTCATGTTAAGAGTTCAGTTCTTCGTACTGGCCCCGTATATGCCCCATTTTCAGGTGCGCCTTCCCGGGCACACGCTATTCGCCCATCGCTGGAGGAGGAGAAACACTGCTCCCTCTCTGCGTGTGAACGGCAAAGCTCGCAGACTAATGGTAAGTGTAATACAAGGAGAGATGGGTTTGTGGTCACCCTGCAGGGCTGGAAACCAAGAAATGTCGGTTCTATTCCTGGCTTTCTTGCAGACCCAGGGCCTTGTCCATCACGGAGGTAATTCCCGTGGAGTGAGTTGGCCCTTCCTGTGCTGCCTTGGTTGCGTCATTCACCTTCTCTGTGGATTAGACTTTTCATTGCAACAGTCAGGGCAGTGAGACGTCTCCACGGCAGTGAGGTTTAACAAAGTTGAATGGGCTATGCCAGCATTGCACTTTGAGATCCTCACTTGGCATGTGCCTGGTTCCCTTCTGCTGCTGCTTCGAGATCTTTCTCCCTACCTAGGCGCTTTGATGCACATTGTCCTCATGGACTAGTTAACCCCTGAGTGGTCCTCCGCCAGGCCATCCCCCACCACACAGTGCCAGTGTGGATGGAGACACTGGTGGAGTGGCCCCAACAGGTTTTCCCGCTGCCATCCCATAGTTCATAGAATCATAGAGCTGGAAGAGACCTCAGGAGGTCATCAAGTCCAGCCCCCTGTCCGAGGCAGGACCAATCCCAACTAAATCAACCCAGCCAGGGCTTTGTCAAGCCGAGACTTAAAAACCTCTAGGGATGGAGATTCCACCACCTCCCTAGGGAACCCATCCCAGTGCTTCCCCACCCTCTTAGTGAAATAGTTTTTCCTAATATCCAACCTAGACCTCCCCCACTGTAACTTGAGACCATTGCTCCTTGTTCTGCCATCTGTCACTACTGAGAACAGCCTCTCTCCATCCTGTTTGGAAGCTCCCTTCAGGAAGTTGAAGGCTGCTATCAAATCCCCCCTCACTCTTCTCTTCTACAGACTAAACAAACCCAAATCCCTCAGTCTCTCCTCATAGGTCATGTGCTCCAGCCCCCTCATCATTCTGGTTGCCCTCCGCTGGACCCTCTCCAATGCGTCCACATCCTTTTTGTAGTGGGGGGCCCAGAACTGGACACCAGATGTGGCCTCACCAGAGCTGAATAAAGGGGAATAATCACTTCTCTAGATCTGCTGGCAATGCTCCTTCTAATGCAACCTAATATGCCATTAGTATTCTTGGCTACAAGGGCACATTGCTACCTCATATCCAGCTTCTCATCCACTGTAATCCCCGAGGTCCTTTTCTGCAGAACTGCTACTTAGCCAGTAGGTCCCCAGCCTGTAACAATGTTGAAACATTAGTTGCAGTCTGTCTGGTCTACTCTCTGCAATCTGGGGCATAGGGCTCCAGTTTGCTGGGAGCCCCTGAGCCTTACAAATAGCCCATTTTGTAAAGGCATGTATTAATTTCAATGGTAGTTAGTTGGCCTTTAGCTGCTTAGGAGCCTAAATCTCACTGCAAATTCCTGGGATTTTGCCTTTTATGTGAATAAATCAGTTTTGAATAGGGGACTGGAGCGCCTAAGTCACTTAGGGCCCAGAGCAAAATTTGCAAAAGTACGTAAGTGTGTTCAGTATTCAGCATTTTCACACTGTGCCTGAATAGCATCTGTAATGTAACGATTATATAACAGATACCCAATCTGGAAAGCTCTCCCTCTCCATGTGGGGGAGAGATACAGCTACTGCTTTCTTACTAATGATTTTTTCTGCCTTATCTAACTATGCTCAGCATTATTCCTCAGTACCATGCTGATGAGTGCTTACATGTATATAAAGTTACTAGCAAATATGAGCTCTATAATCACACTGCAAGTGGTGGGATGAATTATGGATGCATTTACTTTGCATCTCTTTGAGGGGGCATGCATATTTGCATACAAATAGGGATGCTAATGAGCCCCTTGGTCTTATATGTACACAAAGTTCTGGAAGAACAACAACTAGTGTTAAACTTCAATGCACTCTCCTTATAAAAATGCACAGCTTCTAACGACACATACAGAAACAAGGGAGACTTGGCAGTCGGCACATTGCACCAAGAGGTAATAAGTGTACGGTTAGGTATTTTTTCCCTAAAATGTGCTGCTCTAAGCATGAATTGGTCTCTTAGCTGGCATGACTCAAGACGTAGTTACAAGATTCATTGTTAAAGCGGCTCCTTTTTTCCTTTGTTGTTGTAGTGTTATGTTCTTTTCCTCTTTTTCCTCCTTTTTTCCCCTCTGCACTTCTACAGCTCCCTTCATCTACAGAACTCACTGCACTCTACAGGCAGTCCTGAATTATGCCTCATCACACCTCTGGGCAGGAGAAGAAGGTTGTTATCCCCATTTTGCATGTGGGGAAACTGAGGCATGGAGCTATCACGCTCTTTGCCCAGTCACCCAGTCAGGAATAGCCCCCTCAAGATCCAAAACACAGGCCTGAGCACAAGCCCCTGGGCTGTGCTCCTACTCTTTGTAGTGTGGCAAAGCTCCTACTGGAACTTGGTGGGGCCTGTGCGTTCAGGCGGATTTGCTTGCCTCAGAGACTCACAGAAGCCCTCAATTTAGGCCCCACACCTAGGGCATCAGCCAGCATAAGATATAGAGGGAAACCAAACCCCACAGTCTTGGTGAACCTCCAAATGATACAGGGCTGGGTGGACCCTTTTCTATTTCCCAGCCAGTCTTTTCCCCAAGTGGAATTCGTGATGTGGGTGTATCAGCCGGTGGTCAGGGCAGTGCATGTGTGTATGTTACACCCGAGTCTTCAACTGCTGAGACACAAGCCCCCGTCGCAGTGGGCAGTCTAGGTGAGACTGACGGGCACCCCGAGGAGTTTAACGTCCGTGTCTTTACCGCTAGGATCGGGATCCTTTCACGGCGGGCAGCCAACAGGCCAACAGACGCCCCAGAGTTTACAGGGAGAGCTTATTACACCTCAGATTTTTACTGCTAGGATACACGATCCCTTCGCAGCGGGCAGCCTGGGGAGGCTGAGAGATGCCCCAACGGATCTGTCCCCTGGAAGCGACACGATCCAACGCTCAAGCTCTCCCTATATCTGTCCCTTATGACCGGCTGGAGTTCTTTTTAAAATTGTGCTTGGTTCTGTTACAGCAACTGAAGGAGTCAGGTCACAGCTTAAACAGTTACTATTTTATTGTTACAGGGTAAACTTAGCTGTTAAATGCTACTACTGTGTTACAGATAACACAGCCACTACAAAGGACAGGACAGAAATTACACTAATAAGTCACTTACAGGTACCATGAAACCCTTTTGGTTCTCTGAGCTCTTATTAAATGCATGCAAAATAGACACCTAGCAGGTATATATTCTCACCCCTGCGTTCCAGACTTGGCATGGCCAGCGTCTTTCTCTCAATCCCTCGGGAAGAAGTAGGGCGAGGTTGGGCGTCCCACAGACCTCGGGAGACAACCAATACCTGCCAGCAGGTGTAGATGATTGGAGCTCAAATGGGGTGGGCTACTAAACCCCTCTTTATACCCCTTGGGTCACGTAGGCTTCTTCCTGGTCTCAAGTGGCCAATTAGGAAAAATGGCTTTGAATGCCAAGTTTCCCACGAAGGGTGCAAAGCATAATTCACACCTGGGAAAATACAGACAATGGGCACCTCTAGTATGTGATGGGCGAAGAGTCCTCTCCTGGGACAGTGCAGGCGTGTCAATTACTGGTACTAGCCATCAGGGCAGCGGGAGGCCCCTGGTTGTCAGCTAGCCCATTTACTGTCTGGTTTCTGTTTATTAGAGTCAGGGACAGGCAGCACACCTGCGTTCCCAGGGCATCAAAGGCTGACTGCCTTTCTCTTGCTCTCTGGGGGGGGGTGGGGGGGAACAAGATGGGGTTCATGTCTGGCTACAGGGTGTTGGGGGGAACCCAGGCCCACCCTCTACTTTGGGTTCCAGCCCAAGGCCCTGTAATAGCAGCTGCCTGTAAGAGTCTCCAATACCTGCTGCGAGACAGCTAAAAAAAACCTGGACTATTTCCCACACTTTCCCCAGCACTTTCTTTCTCTCAGGCTCGTCCTCCTACTCTCCACTGGGGCTTGTTTCTCCTAAACTCCTGGCAGCGCTCCCTCTGTCCTCTCAGCTCCTCATGTGCCCTAACTAGCTGCAGGGAAGCTCTTTTTATAGCCAGTTTCAACTGATTCTTTAGTTGGTCCCAGGTGTTCTAACTAGCCTTGGCTCACCTGACTCTGTAAGCTCGCTTAATCAGATCCAGGTGCTTAATTGCCCCAATTGATTCTGGCAAGTTCTCACTGGTTCTGGACTAGCCCCTGCCGGTTACCCTGGAAACAGAAAATTACTCAGTCTGGGGCTAATATACCTCCCTTCCGTTGCTCTTTTGTATCCCTCTGGCCTGACCCTGTCACAGTACATAAGGGACATGCACGCCTACAAAATCAGCTTAAAAGTAGTCACCTGGATGTGACTTGAAAATTTGAGCCTTCCAAAGTTTAGGGGCATCCAGATCTAGGGTGAGTTTGAGCGCACAGAAGCAGTTGTGAAGCCCAGGTCGAGATCCAAGCATGCATTTCCGTCTCCCACAGCAGTACACAGGGCTAAGCACAGAGAACCTATTTCTAGTAGCTAACCTCAGCGATCTCACACCCATAATCCTAGCTGCCTTTTTGCCATCTTTGACTCATTTCGTCCGACCCTCCCCGCCTCCGGCCTCCACTGCTCTCTCCATGCAGAGTTACTGATGTCTTTCAAGAGAAAATTAACAAATACGACATGACTTTTCCTGGCTTGCCAGAGTGCCTTCCCTCCCCTCCTACAGCTCTCGCCTTTTCCCCATCACCGACACAGAAGGTGCTTGTCTGTTGTCCTCCTCTAGCCAGTGTTCCCTGTAAGCTATGTGTGTGAACAACCAGCCAGGAAGATTCAAACGATGCCCAGAGAGCCTAGAGCATCCACAGCCAGCAGGATGCGTTTCTACCAGTGGTGCACATCCACAGATGCCTCGGTGCACATAAAATTTATTCTGCTGTGGGTGGAAATAATTAGAGGGAACACTACTTCTAACCCCTTCCCTTCTCCTGATGTCCCTCATGAGGCCCACTCACATCCCCTCCGTAGACGTCTGGAGTTCTCTTGGACCCCAGGCAGTCTGGCTTGCACTCTGCTGTAACAGCTTTGGCTAAGAAGAGATCATTGGTGAGAGCAGAGAGGCAATACTCCATCCTCCTCCTCAACCTGCCAGCCCCCTTCACCGCCATCAAGCCTGCTCTTCTTCTTGAGATCTTGTCTTGCCTGGGCTGCGGTGACTCTGTGCTCTCCTCCTACTTCTCTAATCACCCCTTCAGAAAAACCCATCAGAGGATCCTCCTCCAGCTTCCTGTTCCATGGGGCTCTGTCATTGGTCCCCTTCTCTTCTTCCTCTGCACCTCATCTCTGGGTAATCTCATCCACAAACCCAAAAACAACCACCATGACTGACAGTCTACCTCACTACTCCAGACCTGGCTCCTTCTGCCCAAACTGCAATGTCGCCCTGTCTCTCTGACCTCTCCTAGCCACCAGCACAAGCTCAGTGTGGCTAAAACAGAGCCCTCCAGCTTCCCCAGAAGCCCTCACGGCTGCCTCTTTTCTCCAGCTCTGCGGAGAACACCACAATCTGCCTGTTCCGTGGGGCCCTAATCTGGGCATGATCTTCAACTCAGGCCTGCCTCTAGGACCTCACCTCCAGGCCTCTTGCAGACTCCATCTGTGTCACATGTCGAACAGGGCGGTGGAGCCCCAGTTCAAGTGTGTGGGAGGAAACGGAGTTTTCTTCTCTTGCCTCCTGACCTTCCTCTTCTCTCAGTCAGTGTCACCACTACCTGCCTGTCCCCTAGCCCATGAGCCCCGACACGCACCCCCTCCTAATCTGAGTGAGTATCTCCTCAACCGTGGGAGCTCGATTGCTCTGCCACTCTCTCAGAGTTAGTCGGGCTGGCTGCACTCATGGGTCTGAAGGTTTGGCCAGGAGGGGAGGGTGGCTGGGTCAGGTCAGAGGGAGGCTGCTTGGCAATTCGAGTGAGTGGTGTTGCAACCAGGCACCCGGTGTCACAGCACTGCTCAGTTTTGCCTGGAGAAAGGGTGGTTGTACCATAGCCCAGGATCTGCAGCCTATGGCTCTGATATGGCCTCTCCTCTCCAACTGTGCAGTGAAAACTTTCTTCTGGGCGCTCGTTGTGTCTCATTCTCAATCGATGCAACATCCTTTCGAATGCAGCCTCGCTCTCATCCATTTAAAATGCCACCGTGAAGATCGTTTTCCCAGCCTGTTGGCAGGGCTGCCGATCGAATTGCTGGGTGCCTGGGCAGGGCCAGCTCCAGGCCCCTGGAATGGGCGGGGCTTCCGGAAGAAGGGGTGGGGCTAGCCTCCCCTGGCCAGTCCTTCTTTGCTGCCCAGTCTGCACTGCCTGGGGCTCTGGCAGTTATTTAAAACATCTGGGTACTCCGGACACTGCCGCTGCCAAGCCCTTTTAAATCATCGGGCCCCAGGTCAGCTGCCCCTCCCCCCCACACTGGCAGCCCTGCTAGCCCCATCCTGCCAGTCAGCTCTCATTCACTACTGGGATGTCTCCTTCCCACTCTGAAACGGTAACAAATGGGCGCCGTCGGCAGGCACCATGGGCCACTCAAACACGCCTCCTTGCTTTCTCCAGGCTGCCCCTTGCACTTGGGAGGCACGCCCCAGAGACAGCCACAAAGCCACTTCATTGTTCTCCTTTCCATTCCTCCTTTGCCAGGATACCTACAAATCACCTAGATCGCCGCCTGTCCTGCTCACCAACATTGTTTTATTGCTTCCGTGTACGCCCCTGTCAGTCTGCAGCCAAGCTACCGTCTCTTGTCTTATGTTTGGATGGTAAACGCCTTGAGACAGGCACTGTCTTTTGTTTGGCGTTTGTGCAGCACCATGCACGGTGGGGCCTGGGCATGACCAGGGCTCCTACGCACCACAGCATCACTCATAATAATACAAGGGTAAAACCCTGACACTTACAGATCAAGTAGTTTGAAACCTGCCATGTCAATAGAGCTGTGCAGCTCCCAAAGAGCAACCTAAACCTAAAACATTCATAGTCACCTGCTGCAAATCACCACTTGGCCCTGATTCAGCACATGGTTTTGATCCCAGTTCTGGAAAGTGTCACTAGCCAGGCCATCCCTGATTAACTTTAAGCAGATGCTTAAGTCCCACGGAGGACAATGGAACTTAAAAACATGCTTAAATTTAAACACATGACTTATGTGCGTTCCTGAACTAGGTCTTACACACATACTCCACTTTAAAAACTTGCCATGCCTGTCATGTCACATGTCACTGTGTCTAGCTCCTATGGGCATCAATAGGACTTGAGCATATGCTTATGTTTAAACACGCGCTTAAGCACAATCTTACAGTTTCAGAGTGCATCTAAGTTCTGTGCAAAAGAGGGATGGCTTGAAGTTCTTTGCTGAATTAGGGCCCTGGCTTTTACAGATTATGTTTTCCTCTGTCAGAAGATTTCGAACGTGCCTCACTGGGCCATGGAAGGTTTTCTCCTTCACAGAGAATTGCTGGATCTTTGTGGCTTCATGCCAGACTCTCAACACTCTTTCAGCTGTTATGACACCAGGGTTATGTGCGCAGATAAAATAATAATGATACCTTGAGCTAATGATATTTACAAAATACAAATTAACGCTCAGTCACACAGTGTCGTGATTTGTCATCCAGAGCTAAAATTAAAAGAAATTAAGGCTGAGTCAGAAAGTTATTTCAGGCTTTTCTGTGTACTGTAATAGGGTGCAGCAGAACTCTGTGGGTACAACAGTGACACCTGCTGTCCATGATTGGGAAGTCCTGGCCTTTTCTGCCAAGAAAAACATTAGAAGCGAAAGGTGGGCAGCATATAAATCTGTATTTTTTTGCATTCCTTTGCAGTGATACTGGAATAATGCTTAATTTAACCAGGCTAAAGTAATGATTATGGTATATTTAATTAATTAAATTAACTATGAATTTTAAATTAATTACAGAAGGGGTTTGTCACAAGTGCCTACCCGAGTTGAGATTGAAAATCTTCTGGGCTCATGTTCCTAAATCCCTTTGCACTTGTGACAAGCTCACCTGTCCGTCTCTTGCTTATTGCATTGTGAGGTTTTTTTATTTGTGTTTGCTTTACTAACTTTAAAAGACATGTACAAACTGCAAGCAAAAAATAACTGGGAAGGTTTAAGGGGTTATATTTTTTTTGTTACTCACTTTTTAGCCTTAAAAATTTTTCAGTCAGCACTTACATTACTATTTTACATCTGTAAATCTCCAAGCACTCTGTGAAGAAAGATGCATACCATTTTGCCCCTTTTACAGATGGGAAAACTGAGGCACGGAAAGGTTAAACTGAGTTGCACAGGGACTGTGCCAGAGCTGGAACCAGAAGCCAAGGCTAGTGACTTATCAATTAGACTGCGCTGCTTCCAGGTCCAAAAAGCATGCCAATAAATTTCATTAATATCTAGTGCCAAAGAGAATCGTGGTGCTATGAAGATGGAAGCCCAGAATCACAGCAGCTGGGTCAGGAAATTACATCTCTGTGTACCATGTTGTCCCTTAAACTGCACTCCCTGGTGTGTGATATCAGCACTCACCCTCTCTCGGTGTTTGTGCTGTGCATGGCTACAGCTGTCAGGAGATGTGTGGCAGGAGATATGCCAATTCAGCACATGAGTCAGCACCTAGGGCTTTTCAGTCTGGGCCACCTCCTCTTAGCATCTGGTCCCTACAGTGGCAGGGAAGTGGTGGCTGCCCTGTGCCACTGCATTCTCCTCTTGGTGGATTCTTCACTCATGGGCCTTCATCAACATTCCCTCTCATGTTTTCCCATCCATGTGTGGAATAAAGTTTGTTATGTGCACCAAAGCATGTGCAGATTTGTACCACCAAGAGAAACACATGCTGCCCAGCTGCCAAGCAGCTGGGCAGCACCTAAATCTCTCCTGGGCGGCCGCCCAAGCACTCAGCTTACAAGGAACACCAGCCTTCATACAAGTTATGCATGGGGAGCAGCCAGTGGACATTCCTGTCTACAGGTGGTCCACAATTGCTCCAAAAGCAGCCATGTGTTAACACTGCCCATGTTAAGAAGACATAATTACAGGATAACTCTGTGCCCCAATTCCTTTTCGATCTTTCTTTAGATTGCTTAGATAGTATTAAATCATGTGCACTAACAAAGTCCTGTTCAGCTCCGGATCCAAAAGTCCTTTAGAAACACTATGCAACTCAGCCTCATCAAATCCCTGTGAGGTAGGTTTACATTGCCTTGCGGGTGGCTCATGACTCAGTAGCAGATCTATGGTCATCATACCCCAGCAATCCCCTGCACCCCTCCTCCCACCCTTCCTTCCCATAGTTCACAATGCTGTCTCCATCCTGCCCAACGAGAATCCAAGCCTCAAGGCCTGTGAGGGCTGTATACACTGGCCACGGGCCTCCACTCTCCAACTGTCCGGAGCTGCAGCTTCTCTCCTGAGTGCTCCATAAACATCAGTAAGAACTCGTACGTGGGTCCAGATTACGGAGACCAGTTCACATCCCGCCTGTGCCAGGCTTGGACCAATAGCAGCGGCTCGGTGGCCTGGGTTGGGCGGGGCTGACGCTCTCCCCTGGCTTCCAAGACAATGTGTGTCCGTATCACGAAATCCTCCATCACCACCCAACCGCTCTGCCGCCTGGGCCTCTCCACCTGTGCCGGGTTTGGGAGGTTCTCACCTCTGATGGGGTTCAGACGCGCCACCCAAAGATGGTGTCATACGGGTGCAAGCCTCCGCTGGTACAAATGGGCCTGGCTGCCTGGACTTCGCTTGCGCCGGGCTGGCTTTGCACCGCGTGAGGACCGGGAAACGTTGCCTTGTGGTCTGGACTGTGGCATCTCAGCCTGGCTCTATGGCTGGCAGACATTAGGCTAGGCCCAGGGACTGTCCCCATATCTCAGCCCAGGCAGGCAAGGTGGGCGCTGGGCAGGCATGGCGGGGGGAGGGTGGGGAGATGGATAGAGAGAGATTCCCCCAAGCTGAGCTCCTTCTGCAGAGCTGCTCTGGCAAAGCTGTTTCCTGGCACTGCCCTGTGCGGGGTGCTTACTGCAGTGCCCATCTTCTGCCCAGTTAGGCCGCACTGGGACCAGCACCTAAAGCCCGACCCTGCCAGCCTGGCTCCAGCTGAGCAGCACATCACTGAGCTGGGCTGCTCAACATGGGGCAGTGGAGCAGGAGCATTTTTAAGACAGGGGGTGTTGAGCCCCTTTACCCCGTCCACTCCCTCCCCCAGATGAGGCCGGGGGCAAAGCTTCAGCATGTGGGGCAGCATCTGGAACCTGGGCACAAGGCTTGCAGCAGAGCCCCCTGGTGCATGGGCAGCAGCCAGCAGCTGGGACGCTGGGTGCAAGGCCAGCAACAGAGCCCCCAGCACACAAGACCAGCAGCCAGGACTCTGGGCATGGGACCAGCAGCAGAGATCCCCAGAGTTCATGGCCAGCAGCTGGTATGCTGGGTGCAAGGCCAGCAACAGAGCCCCACAACACGCAGGGCCAGCACCTGGGACCTGGGCACAAGGCCAGCAGCAGATTCCCCCAACACACAGGGCCAGCAGCTGGGACCCTGGGTGTGGGGCCAGCAGGTGGGACTTTGGGCATGGGGCCAGCAAGCAGTAAAGACCTGCAGTGCACAGGGCTTGAGCCAGGACCCCTGGGCACAGGCCAGCAGTCGGGACCCTGGGAATGAGGCCAGCAAGCAGCAAAGCCCTCCGGGGCATGGGGCTGGCAGCAGAGCCCCACATGCCAGAGTCCTGGCTAGAATCCCCTGACACGCTGGGCCGGCAGCCAGGACCCCAGGCACTAAGCTGGAATCCCAGGGGGTGCTACAGTGCCCCCACACCTCTAGCTCCCACACCTATGACATGGAGCATCAAAAAAAAGTCAGCCCCTCGACTCTCGGCCCATGGTGCATACTGAGCTGATGTAGGGTTGCAGTACGTTCTGCCCTTCCTTGCAGAGCTTTATATTCTGACCTGCCGTTCTAGTTCTCCCATTGCCTTCCAAGAAGCAATAAGCTTAAATTGCAACAAGGGAGATTTAGGTTGGACATTAGGAAAAACTTCCTCCCTGTCAGGGTGGTTAAGCACTGGAATAAATTGCCTAGGGAGGCCGTGGAATTTCCATCACTGGAGATATGTAAGAGCAGCTTGGATAGACATCTGTCAGGGATGATGTAGATGATGCTTGGTCCTGCCGTGAGGGCAGAGGATGGGACTTAATGGTCTCTTGAGGTCCCTTCCAGTTCTAGTGTTCTATGATTCTGTGATTCTAACCTTGTTTGTCCCAATTTTCCTCCAAGGTTCCTTCTTCCCTTCCCTGAAGCCCTCCAACATGGTCTTCAAGGTCATCTTCTGGCTGGGGTACTTCAACAGCTGCGTGAACCCCATCATCTACCCCTGTTCAAGCAAAGAGTTCAAGAGAGCGTTCATCAGGCTACTGAAGTGCCGGTGCCGCCGGCGCCGCCGGCCGCTCTGGAGGGTGTACGACAACCACTGGCGGGCAGCCTCCATGAGCAGCTCAGGGAGGGATTCTGAGCTGGACCTGGGGCCCAGAATCGCCACCCTCAACAGCTCGTTCATCTTGAACTCCACCGCCCAGGAACGAGCCCCAAAGAGGCGAACACTGAGTTTCAAAGGGTGGAGGGTGCTCACCACTTTCCAGAAACCATCCTCCACCCAGCTGAAAGAAAAGATGAACACCCTCTCCAACAAAATAAAGGGCGGCTCCAGCAAAGGCGGAGTGGCCGCCGCCTACAAAATGGAGGTGGAGTCGGTTTCGATAGGGATCCCTAACGACTTCATGGAGGGCATTGACCCCCAAATGTACGACTTACCAGACTGCTGTGGGCTCAGAGAAACGGATATTTAAAGCCCCAGGACAGCTATTTGTTTGTATTAAAATGTGTATTACCTGTCGTAAGAGGTGACGAAAACGGAAGGTCTGTGATCACTGCCCACAAAGCTTACAGGGTGCTCTAGGAACAAGGGTGGAAATACTCATGTGCCAGTGGAAGGTCAGAGTCTTCTCCTCCGTATTGTCAGGTGAAGGGAGCAGTGAGACTGCGGGGTCCGGAGAAACAATCCGTGGGGGGATGGTGTCTCATAATTGCAAAAGCTGCTGTCTAGTTCCCCATGAATGGCACAGCAGTTCTCAAAAAGGGGAAAATTCCACACCACGGAGGCACCAAAGCTGGGTGGAATTCTCCTGTCTCAGTGCATGTGACCATGTCTCCTTCCAGAGGCTGTTCCCAGCAAGGAGTCCCATGGTGACTTTGCTCCAGGAGAAAGGCCCTAGGGTTCGATTCCTGCTGCCAAATGTTATGCATAAGCTGGGTTTATGCCTGACCAGTCATCCTCTCTTACATGCCAAAGCCAAGAGAAGCGTGGGTCTTTTTTCCTAATCCCGGTACCCTGCTCATTTTATGTGGCATTCAAAATGCACTCGGAGCCTTGCCCAGCACCTACTGCCAGCCCCAGCTCTGAGCCCCTGGTGCTCTGAGTCAGCAGTGAGGAAATACTGCTAGGCATGCTTTATGATATTGGCCAGGCCTGGCTCATCTGCCACCGCCCCCAGCCTCGTTCTCCATCCTGCCCAAACAATAAGAGAGAAGCAGGGGCAGCCACGTTAGCTCCAGACTCAGCTTCAGCCGTGGCTTGGTTTGAGTGTAGGCCCATCTCTGAGGTTAGCGTGTCAGCGCTCAAATCCAACATCCCTCCACAGGGGCCCGCGTTCCCCCTTTTGTGATGTGCCAGCGTTCTAGAGCGGAGTCCATCCAGGTGCATAGTCATGGGTCTTGTGCCGTTTGGGTACAATTCCTTCCTCAGTGGCCCTCAGTTATCGTCAGTTGGGTTTGCTCTTGCGGTGGCCAAACAGGGGAGCAATGGTGGGGGGTTTTCCCAGCATGCAGAGCTCCAGATTAAGCCCTCAACCAAGAGTGTGTCATGGCCACCTGCACCCTAGACCATGTGGAGAAAGCAAGTGAGTGACCCTCCAAAAGGGCACCATCGGTAGCACTTACAGAGTGTGACCAGGCACAGAGCTGTGTGTTATGCTTGGTCGTATATTTGCACTCAGACAATTAGTCGGTCAAACCTCACCCAGTTGTGTATTTCAGGTGTCTATTTTGTTGCATTTCATGCAGTTGATGGGCCCAGGAGGCCCCACAAAGAGCCTACCTTAGACATGGGCTCAGCCCACAATCCCTGAATCCAAATGCCCTGGGGAATTGGGCAGAGCTTGGGTCTGAATCTAAGTCTTATCTCAGGTCTGTCCTCTGGTGCAAGCAAAGATACGGAAAACACACTCCCTTGTGGAGATGTGATGCCAAATTCATCCCAGGTGTTAATCCCACCCAGCTCAATGCACTCCCACCTGGGGCAAACTTGGCCCATTATGACTAACATGGCTTTTGTTACTGGGGCCTGAAGTATGTTTACCTAGCCTCTTGGACCAAGTTTTTGCAAGAAGAGAAAGGCTACGTCTACACTGCAGAGTTTTTGCGCAAAAACACCTGTTTTTGCGCAAAAACTCGCGGAGTGTCCACATTAAAAGTGCGTTTTTGCACAAGAAAAAAGTACAGTAGATTGTCAGAAGACAGGGCTTTTTGCACAAGAGTTATTCCTGTTTCTACAAGGAATAAGCCTTTTTGCACAAGAGCTCGTGCACAAAAAGGTGTGTGTGGATGGACAACAGGAGTTTCTTGTGCAAGAAACCCCTATCGGAAAAAGCACAGGTGCTCTGATGGCCATTCTGTTAATGGCCATCAGAGCTTTCTTGCGCAAGAACCTCCATGGAAGTGTGGACCTCTCTTGCACAAAAGCACATCTCTTGCACAAAAGTACATGGCAGTGTGGACGCGCTCTTGCGCAAGAATTTTTTGTGGAAGATCTCTTCTGCAAAATGTTCTTGCACAAGAAGCCTGCAGTATAGACGTAGCCAAAGTGATCTGCCAAGCTCACGGTGTTAGGAGAACCAGGTATTATGTGTTGTCCTCCTTTCTCCTAATTTAAAAATGGAAACTCAATATACAAAAGGAAGGAAGGAAGGAAGGAGCTAATGTATTGGATACCAAGAGGTGGTGTATGAAGTGGGTTGTAGGAGAACTATTGCAATACTGTTGTCAAGCTGACACTGACCAAAATGAATTTATTGCACAAGCAGGGCTGGTGTGTGTCAAAGTATTTCCCCGCAGGAAGCCAACAATAGCAAGCAGCACCAGCCAATGCTGCACTCACTTTGAACCATAGCTGGTTCGTCACAATGAGTTCAGGGATTGCTAACATGCTTGCCAAATAGCTCTCAGCAATCCCAATAGACTCAGTTCTGCCAAGTCACCTGGCAAAATTCCCAAGGAGAGCCCAGTTGGGCCATCTCAGTGAGACCAGCGTATATCTTGGGGGGGTTGTAGGAGCCCTGCAGGGAGCATCGATAACGGGAGCACTGAGAACAACCAAATAGCCCGTTAGCAGCATAAGAACAGCTCGGCGCACAAAGCCCAGCTCTGCCCTTCCAAATTCCTGCGGCAGCTGCCGGGCCTGTTTCAATCTGCAGATCTTGTTCCTTTACTGCCACGTGTCTGGGGCCCGATCCCACGGCTGTTCAAGTCAGAGGAGCGACCACTGATGGGGAGGCATCGTGGAGCCAGGCCTGGGGCAGTTACAGCCAATCAAAGATGGACACCCCCCTAAGCCAAGGCACTTGCAGGCTACAGGCATATACGAAAGCACCAGGCAGGCAAAGCCAGAGCAGCATGAAATCCATCCCAGAGCAGGTGGCTTGTCAGGAGCGTAGGAAGGGGAAGAGCCTTGCATGCACAGAGACACTGTGCTGACCACAGTAAGGTCTGTGTTAACATACACCAAAGAGGCTGCATTCACTGTCCTTCTCCCCCCACGCCAGCCACATCTGCACGTATTCCATAGATGTTAAGGTGGAGCTGCACTGGAGTCTAACCCCTTGGACAGGGAGGGCAGTGTATGGAAACAGCTGGCTGGGGCCCATGTGCTGTATGTGGAGGAGAGGAAGCAAAAGGTGCTTCTAATCATGTGCCCAAGGGAGGAGGGGTGACCTCCACCTGCCATCAGGCTGTGGGAGGTGCAAGTGATAGTAATTGCACCCACCAAAATGGAGGCCTAGTCAAAGGCAGCATGAAAATTTGATCTGAAATGGGAATCTCAGATAATATTAAGGGATTTATGCGGGTGATTTCCCTCTCAGTGAGCTGTGAATACATCCATCCACCTGTGTGTATGTGTCGATTTCGGTTCTACATGCAGGTACACACATATACTGTCATTTCCCGAATCACAGGCATTTTCTCATGAACTGGAGATTTTCAAGTGCGGTCTAGCCATTCCTAGCAAGCATTTGAGCAAAGATTCCTCCCAACTAGCTGAGGTTGTTGCTAACACGTCTGCCCAACCTTTTAAATTAGCTTCTTCTGTTTCATTTTTATGATTTTATATACCTGAATTCATAACCTCTGCTCACTTGGAAGCATTCAGCAAAGCAATGCCTAACTGTGGGTGCTGCCGATTCCCCCTCTCGGTTCCATTCACAGCTGCAGGGGAATAGAGGAGACAAAAGTAGGTGTCATCAAGCAAACACACACACACCTCCTTTGTTTTGTTAATTGGAGCTGTCCTGGTGTTTGAATTAAGACATCTGGAGATGCCCTAGGGCATGACGCGGGGGTATTCACTGTAAAGCCATTTGTTAATACCTGCCACTGGCTGCAGTCTAGCGCATTTAGACAGCATTTTGTTCTTCAGATAAACCAGGGATGCAGGTTTCCTCTAACGAGCCTGGTTTGGTTTTGTGCAGAGAAGCTGAATCCATCGGAGAAAAGTTTTCACACCCTGACGACTGTGCAATACTTTGATTTCAAATGCAACTAGAATCGCTTGACAGAAGGACAGAATTTGGCAAGACACTGTCAAACTGTAACTGATCATGTTCGGGTGATTCAGTTCTTTTCTGTCACAGCCCGTCCTGAATGGTGTTTGAAAATGCCCCAGGGAAATCTTTCTGCCATCAGTATTTAACCATCGCTAAGGTTTGATCTCCAAATTGGGTAGTAACTAAGCACACAGGGAAGCTCTATCTTCCTGGTCACACTATTTCAGATACGTCAAAAAGAAGCATTTCTAAAACAAAAAAAGCCAGATCCTCTGGCTAATACAAACCAATATGGCTTCACTAAAGTGGGAGTCCATTGGACCTATGCAGCTTTATACCTACTGGGAGTCTAGATTTACACCAGTGTAATATAGTTCAATGAAATTCACTGGAGGAACTCTGGGTGTGATTTTATTAGAACAGAATCAGGCCCATTGATCATAAGCTAACCTTAGTTTCTTCCTACAAAGCTCCCATTGATATTGTTATGCATAATATTAAAAGCTCATATTCTGACCTACTAATGTTTCCTATAGATGCAAAATTGCTCTTGAGACCATCCCTGTCTATCAAGGGAACAAGTATCTTGGCTCATAAATAATTATCACGGGGAATGAAAAAACACTCATGGGAATTTTGAAAGAAGCCATTTTCTACCTAAGTGGATAACGACTTTGATAAACACTTTATAAATGACCTTTTCCTGCAATTGATTTAATTGCAACGTGAAATGACATATATTTCACTCCTTTTGAAAGTGTATATTATTTACATAATTGATCATAATGGCTCCTTAGGTGGGGTTATGATGTAGCCAGTTTAAAACAAAAATAGAAACCAACACAGGCAAAAATATCCACTCTCAGATGTAAGACTAAACCTAATACACTATAGGCGCCCGTATGATATAATCTATAAATCCTGTATTTACAAGTGAATGAGCCAATTTAAAATTGAATTAGTGCAAAGGCCACATGTGTCAAATCCATATTCAGTAAAAAGACCCATGGAATATTTAATTAGCATAAGATAGCATTTGCCATGGTTCATGCACTCTGGTCTCTATGTTGTGACCAACACCTGATATTGAAAGGAAGTAGAAAATGACTCTTAATGAATATACCCAGCTGTGCAGTAACACCCATCAGAAAAACGTTCCTTCCTGACTCCTGCAGGTAATTGTGCCCTGAAACTTGAGAGCTGATCCTCATTATCCAAGGTAGAAATAGACCAGTGTTACAAGGTAGTTTTAAAAAGCCCACACTTCCTCCAAATTTGAAAAAACCCATGTTAGGCTGGGTTCAACCATAAACCTCTACATCCTAAGATTTTCAAAGAGCACTGTGAAAATCTGTTGGGAAAGCCCAAGGACACCAGCTCCCAACCTCTTGCATTAAGATCAGGGGAAAGTGGTGTTGGCCATATGCTCCTTTTAATCCAAGTGCCTGAAGCCTAACATTTTCCTGCACAAAATACCACACTGTAGAAAAGAGTCCACACTCGCAGCACTGTAAAACTCTCTGCTCTTGTTCCTTTACATGCTGTGCGCAATCAGGTTCCCATTCTCTCTCCCCTAGGAGAACAGTGATGCCAAAAGCTGAAATCCACATGGTTTCCAGTTCCTTCTGTTGAAGAGACAGAATTTGTTTTTACTTCACCCTCCTCCTCCCCACACATACAAAGAGCCCAACACTAGATGCAGCTGGCTAGCTCCTGCCCTCTACTCTGATCCAAAAACACTCAGACCCTAACTCTGATGATGGGGGCCATATCAATATCTAGATAGCTAGAAACATGCAGATCTGGACTCTTGCTTCGCACTACCACCTGCCCTTTGTCTCCTTCTTCCTGCACCCCTGGATCTCCACCAGAGAGCCCTCACACACACCCCATTGCTCTCCAACCACAATTCATCAGCACATACTCCTATCCTCTCATGGCAAACTGAAATCCTGAACTGTCCTCTCAGCCTAGGATTGGCCATTGTTTTTCAGTAGGCCAGGGTTCCCTCCACTAATGTACCTAATTTGCAGGGAGAGGGGGACATCTGGACCAAACACTTGTAACCTGGGAGTCTGTAGCCCGAGCTTTGCCCTGCAATCCTGTCACCAATGGAAACCAGCAGAGGTCCCGCCAAAGAATAGAACTTTCTTTCACCCATGCGAGGAAATAGGTCAAAGACTCAGTTGATGCCAACGACATAGCTCCATTGACTTCTGCAGAGCCGTGCTGACTTAGCCCAGGTGGTGAACCATCCCAACATCGCCAGACTTTCCAAGCGGTTAATCCTGGGGCCATTTCATAAAGCATGTGCATCTCTGGTGTCCAAGAACTCCCACTTGCTTAGACTGACTGGCTTTCTGGGGGTCGCTTTTTGCATTGTTTTACTTTGTGGCTTCAACGAATGAATGCTCAGAATGGCCAAGCGCCACACTATGTTAGCAGAACCTCTCAATGACCATTCATGGAGGACAGAAGGTTTTATCCACCATGAGGCAGGACTGAAGTCAGGTTCCATTTCTATTGTTTACAATGTGTATATAAGTGTACATTTCCTTTAGCAATGACTGGGTTTTTTTTATGTATAGATTTTTATTTTTCATCCTCAGATGTATTTATTAGTCAAAGTATTTCTGTTTCGTGATTTGAAGTATGTTGGATTGATGTAAACTCTTCGAAACTGAATGCACATATTTTGGTTTGTACCAAATACACGCACAATGCTGTCTAAAAGGTGCATCGTTATTGTTAAGGTGCAGTATCGTTGCTTTGTAGGAATTTTGAAATATAGGAGGGAGGGTGGTGATAAAGGTCACATTTATAAAAAAAAATTAATGTAATTTCACCCTCATATAAATGCTCTAATTAAAAAAGTTTGGCCAGCTGGTATATAAGATGGGGGTTTGAAAAGAAGGCATGTCACCCTGAAATGATCTAACTCAGCTATTCTCAGCCTGAGAATCACAAAAAGATGTCAGGGGGCATGCTAATCCCAGTGTTTCCATGTTGCTGAATGGGGAAGGGCATGTTCTGAATAAGAGGAAGTGTGGATCCTGGGGTTAGGTGGGGGTTCTGGAATGGAAAAAGTGACCCCCAGTGTGATAAAGGTGAAGAATTAGGTCTAGTTGAATTTTTTTTTTTTCATTGAAACTGTTGTTTGATGGAAAATATGGGGGGTCGGTTAATGAATTTTTTTCCTGACTAATCTCTGATTTCCTTTGTTCATTTTCAACCAAAAAATTAAAAACGTCCAACACTGAAATATTTCCACTGTGAAGTGCCACCACAAAGGAGAATGGGAGCATGAGACTCTCACAGGATAGGTCCTGTGAACCCATGATGCTTCAGACTCCCTGGTTGGACTACATCTCCTAAAACATCGTGATCTCCCTTCTTGTTAAAGGGAGGAAGTGCATCATGGGAGATGAAGTTCAGCTTGGGGCCCGCCTTGAATGAAGAATGGAACCATGGGCAACCAAACTGCAATGCTCCTGAGGCACCAGAACAACATTTTACAATTGAAATATTTCGGGCTTGGATCACAGTATTTTGCCAAAAAATTGAATTCTTCTGTGGGGGGGTTTGGAGGGGAACAAGCCACGGTCCCAGGGAGAAGGAAATATGTCCTTACAATGTGAGGATAAACCGCAGCCTGAGTGGCTCCAACAAGAGAGCCGACAGCCTCACCCGGCCCGGAAGGGGCTGGGCCTCGAGCGGAAGGGGCAGGGCTGGAGCAGTCAGCCCTCAGCACCACCCAGACCGTGGCGCTCCTTCCGACCCCCCAGCCCGTAAAGAGTGTGCTGTGCAGGGCTCTGGCAGTGATTTAAAGGCCCCAGGGCTCCAGGTACAGGTGCAATAGTGTCAGGAACCCCAGGTCCTGGGGCAACTGACCCCTTCCCCCTCCCCCGCCCATCAGTGGGCCCAGAGTCCAGTGTTGCTTTAGCTGCACAAACATCACAGCCATTAGGGATGAAGAAAACTTAAAAGACGACACCTTTTTAAAGGGGCTTCTTCTAATTTGCTGCCTACAATTTCCCACCCACTTGTTGGGGTGAAATTTTAGATGCCACAGGAGCAAGGGAACACCCTTTCCTTCCCTTTGTTACATATTTGTAATATTGCAGAGCCCCGAAAAAAAATAAAGGAAGTTATTATTGTCACACATCCTTAGTGATCTTTCTGTACCAGGGCAAAATGTCCCATCTCGGCTTTCACACAATCCCTTTAATTTAGCAGCTAAGGGTATGTAAGTGTTGCACAAACTCCATGGCTTGCAAAGTCAGAGGCTCAAAGGCAGGAGACTTGTAGCTCTCCCTTGAACACAGCACTTCTCTGTCTGGCATCTTGAGTTTTTTGTACTTGCCTGATGCACGTGGTAAAAACAAGACAAAACTTATTCAGTTCCTGGGAGCTTGCTGAAGTCAGTGCTATGAATCCCGATCCTTTCCGTGGTCAGGAAGAACTCATCAGACGTATTAATAAGTGTTGGCCTGATTATGCAAAGAGTTAAGCTCCATCGGTTCCTATAGATAGCAAGGGGTAAAGTCCAGCAAATCTGCGAATATCTGCTTTATATCCACAGGTATCTGCATCTGCGGATATGGATGCGGACATCCACAGCTCCCTTTTGCAGATGCGGATGCAAAAGTTGTATCCGCGTAGGGCTCTGGCAATGGCATGTTGGAGATATTCAGCACTTCAGAAGACTGGGACTCACAGCACATCACAAGCAGCAAAAAGAACTATTACAAAACGTGTATCCAAAAACCACAATGACACAGTGAGGCAGAGAACTTGGAACCATGTTTATATTGCTGCCCACTGCTAGCAATACCCGAAAGACATCTCAGCTCAGCAAGATCCAAAGGATAGATTTGGGGTGTTGTAGGACCAAAATGATGCCCATTTTCACCTCCTAAATGCCCTTTGATTGCCAGCTAAAAGTTACAAAACTTCTAATGCTTCAGAGGGGTAGCCGAGTAGTCTTTAACATTATCTGAAGAAGTGGGTTGTGCCCACAAAAGGTCATGATACCATCTAAATGTTTTGTTAGTCTGTAACAGGAAAAACTTTAAAAACAACAAATCGTTATTGATGCTGATTAAGATGCTACTAGACTATCTCAATACAGTTATATGACCAAGGTTACTAGCCGTTTCCTTTCAAAATACAACTCTGTTGGCACACAGGCAGGTTGAAAATGGAATTTCTGTTCCATGGGAAATCCCAACATTTCAATTTTTTCCCACACCGAAGAAGGACAAAAAGTCCAGGTTTCCCATGAATGGAAATTCCAAGTTTTCAATTTGGAACCATGGAATCATTTCATGCTCATAATATAGAGCTGATTAATTTCAGCAACAGGAAAACATTTCATTTTGCTATGATAATGCTGTTTTGTTTTGATAATGTCAAAACACTGTCATACTGTTTGACATTAATTAAATATATATATACAATCAAATATTGAGCTATTATCATGTAAATGTCTAAATGAAATGAAACAGTGAAAAATAGAACAATAAGGTCAAAGCAAAATGTTTTGCCATAAGTAAGAAACCCAAAGGGAATTGCTTCAGTATTTTCCCATCAAAAAGTTTGCCAAAAGTAGCACATTCATGAAAATTGTTTCAATTTCATCAAAATTGCATTTTCTGATGAAAAATTAATCTGCCAAAAAAAACTGATAAGCACTCATCTAAACCAATGCTTGAGCTCAGTGGCTCAGGGTGAATAAAGAAATACAAATCCTTTTCCATGAGGTCACTGGTTTGACTCCAGCTCTGGGTAACATGTAACCTCACATTGTTATACTTCTCCAGCAGTTCTTTGGTGACCTGTGTGAAATGGAATTGGCAATCTGGTTGCAGCCACGGCAGATATTTTAATGCAGCCTAGGAGATTAAGAAACACCCATTTTACTGGCAGATCTGTGTTTAATAATTCATAATTAATACATTCCAATGCCAGGAGGGTTCATTGTAATCATCTGGTCTAGCCTCTTGCATAGCCCAGGCCAGAGAATTCTCCCAAAATAATTCCTAGAGTGGAGCTTTTAGAAAACTGTCCATTTTTTATTTGAAATGTATCAGTGATGGAGAATCCACCATAGCCTTTGGCAAATTGTTCCTCTGATTAATTAACTACCATCGCTGTTACAAATGTCAGTTTCCAGCCAATGGGTCGGGTTATGCCTTTCTCTGAAGACTGAAGATTCCATTCATGCTTTGCAACATCAGAGGTAGAATTACTGCAGGAATGGAATGCAGGAGTTCAGCGCTCACACCTCTTCCACCGCCCCCGTGACTTCTAAACCCCGATCCATCCTTTAGCACACTGCCACTCAGGTGGGACGTTTACATGTCGCCACTGAGTTTGTCTCTTCACCCACTGCCATTTCAAAAGGCTAGGGTCTAGGAAGAGATTTGTTGAGCCAAAAAAGAAAGTACGGAAGCCAGCAGCTAGAAACTGAAGTAATTTAAACTAGAAGTAAGACTGCAAGTGCTGGAGAATCCACCTGCGCCATAGATAATTTGTTACAGTGGTTAATAACCCTCCCTCTCTGTTAAATGGTATCCTGTGTTCATTTAGGCCCAATTTTGAACACAGTAGTTGTCAACCAGGGGTTCTTTGTGACCCTGGGGGTACACAGAGGTTTTCCAGGGGATACATCAACTCAGCTACATTATTTGCCTAGTTTTGGAATAGACTACATACAAGCACTAGCCAAGTCATTACAAACTGACAGACAGACAGACAAACGCTCTCAAATATATAGTAGATAGAGCAATATAAAAAAGGCATTGTATGAAATTTCAGTCTGGCTGGCTGTTCAAGAACTCTTCCTAAATGGTAAGAGTTAGGATTCAGTAGGCAGCTTCCTCTTCTCCTAACTTAAAGCAAGATAGGGTTTGGTTGTGCCAGGAAAATGGGATGTGCCTGGAATGGGATTGCTTCTCATAAAACAATACAGAAAAGAGACAGAATCACCAGGCAGGTGAAAGGGGCTGGCTGGGAGCACATCTCTCCCGTCCTCCCCCACAGCGGCGGATATAGGGCAGGGCGAGCAGGGCTGCGGCCCCGGGCCCCGCGCTGCAATAGGCCCTGCGCTGAGCCGCCACGCGGGGCCAAAATGGCCTCTTGAGCAGCTGACACTCCCGCACGGCAGCCCGGCTGAGTGGCGCAGAATTCAACCGAGCGCCACAGCGGGAGGCGAAGGGGAGCGGGGCAGTGATATACACGGCCAGGGGGCGGGATCTGGAGCCTCTGTCATGCCCTTCGCCTCCCGCCCCCTGGCCGTGTACATCACCGCCCCGCCCCCCTTCACCTCCCGCTGTGGCGCTCGGTTGAGTTCTGCACCGGTCAGCTGGGCCGCCGCGCGGGAGCAAGCCGCTCAAGTACTAGCGTGCTGTGGCATGTCTCTAGTTTATGTCTGACTTTGATTTGTTTTGTGTATCCCCACGTTTCGCCTCACTTAAAAATGACTGGCCTACAGACTCCTGCAAGGGGTACAGTAGCCTGTGAGCACTGAGAGCCACTGCTTTAAAATCCCCACGCTCCATTCCAAACAACGTGTATGGGCTTGATGCAGGAATCACTGAGTGTGGTTCTCTGGCCAGGGCTAAGCAGGAGGTTTGACAGATCCTCCTAATGCTCCCTTCTAGCCTGAACCATCTATAAACTTTACTGGCCACCCGGTAGGCCAGGTTACATCCTACTGAACCCATGGCCCAGAAGAGCGCACCTGCTTTGCTGAGCAGAACAGACACAGCTGACCAGGGGAGTCACCTCCCGCCCTCTAAAACTCTGGAGACAACTACTCCACTTTCACTTGCTTGTGACAGAGTTTCAGTCGTTTATTTATCTCTGTGTAGAGTCTGGTTTTTGTAGTTTACAGCCTATCCATCAAGGGCCGACGCAGCTATTTTAGCTCCTGGGAATTGGCTGTGGGGTTAGAGAAAGCTGTTTTTATTCATTTTATTTATGTATGTAGTTTGCAGAGTGATCTATTGCCAGTGACAAGTGCCTCAGTGATAGTCCTGAAGGCCTCTCTCCCTCCTGCACACACACCCTCCCGCTAAAAAATGGGCACCGCCACAAGGGAGGCCCCCTGGACTACCCACCTACCCCTTTGTGCCACTTCCCTGCACCCTAGAACAGATCACCACTCAGGCTGTGGGCTAGGTCAGCCTCCATGGCCCATGGTGGTCCCATCTGTGCTGAGATTGCCAGGCACAAGGCCATGAGTGCAGCTGTGCTAGTGCGAGTTGCGATAGGGGCACTTCTTCCCTCAGGCTGGGATTATTCACAAGGGGAAAGGCCCTCTCTGGGATTGAGGGAGACAGGCATCATTCAAAGAAATGCCTGCACCCCTCCCCAACCCAAACTCCCTTCCAGAGCCTGCACCCCTCCCCCATCCAAACTCCCTCCCAGAGCCTGCACCCCTCCCCCATCCAAACTCCCTCCCAGAGCATGCACCCCTCCCCCAACCAAACTCCCTCCCGGAGCCTGCACCCCTCCCCAACCCAAACTCCCTTCCAGAGCCTGCACCCCTCCCCCAACCAAACTCCCTCCCAGAGCATGCACCCCTCTCCCATCCAAACTCCCTCCCAGAACCTGCACCCTCTCCCATCCAAACTCCCTCCCAGAACCTGCACCCCTCCCCCATCCAAACTCCCTCCCAGAGCCTGCATCCCTCCCCCAACCAAACTCCCTCCCAGAGCCTGCACCCCTCCCAACCCAAACTCCCTTCCAGAGCATGCACCCCATCCCATCCAAACTCCTCCCAGAACCTGCAACCCCTCCCCATCCAAACTGCCTCCAGAGCCTGCACCGCTCCTCCATTCAAACTCCCTCCAGAGCATGGCACCCTCCCCAACCAACTCCCTGCGGGCTGCACCCTCCCCAACTCAAACTGTTCCAGAGCATGCACCCTCCCAACCAAATCCTCCAGAGCATGCACCCCTCTCCCATCCAAACTCCCTCCCAGAACCTGCACCCCTCCCCCATCCAAACTCCCTCCCAGAGCCTGCACCCCTCTCCCATCCAAACTCCCTCCCAGAACCTGCACCCCTCCCCCACCCAAACTCCTTCCCAGAGCCTGCATCCCTCCCCCAATCAAACTCGCTGCCAGAGCCAGGTTTTGGGGGGACGTGACTTGGACCCATTCTGGGCACCACCAAAAATGATCCAATCCTGCCACTAGTGCGGGAAGGGCTGGCGAGAGCAGAGCGTGGCCTCAAAGAGGGGGTGGGGTGAGGCTGTTCAGTTTCATTTGGTCAGGCAGTTGGCAACCCTACCTCTTCACCTCTTCTGCGTGGGCTGCCAAATGAAATGAGGATCAAGCAGCAGGGTTAATGGTGGGTTTGGCCAGGCGGATCTTTCCCATTGTGGGTAGGTTTTTGCAGGTTAGGTCCATAAATGGCTATTAGCCAGGGATAAAGTATGGTGCCCTAGCCTTCATAACAAGGGCAGGAGATGGATGGCAGGAGATAAATCACTTGATCATTGTCTTCTGTTCTCCTTCTCTGGGGCACCTGGCATTGGCCACCGTCGGCAGATGGGATGCTGGGCTCGATGGACCTTTGGTCTGACCCAGTATGGCCATTCTTATGTTCTTATGTTCTTATGGGTAGGTCCTGAATTGTACCTCAGCGTTTTGTCACCACAGAGCTTAGTGCAGGCACCAAACACATAACAAGGAACAAATATTCCTAGCGCAGTGGCCTGCAAACGGAAAGAAATCCACAGCCCTATGGCCCCAACAGTCATTCAGTCCCTACAGGACGGACCTATGTCAAGAGGGTGTCTGGCATGGTCCATATCACAGGCCTCGCCCAGCTTATTTTCAAATACACAGGGAAGCTGACCAGTCTTCCTCATATTACCGAAGAGTGCACCATGCTGGGAGAGGGCCAATGGTTAGGACCAAGGAAACACTGCGGGTCAGTTACGTGGCTGTTTGTGAGGCACTTTTACAGCTGTGCTGCAGGGTGAGCCGTCAGACGCCACCGCCTCAGTCAAGAGAGCGTGGCAGAAAGGCGGCACCGTCAGCACGCAGATGGTATTTATAGATGACAAGCGCTGGAATAAACCTCCGGGATGATTTTGCAGCTTCGCTGACAGATCACTGTATGAACCGAGACACACACGACGGGCACAAGGCTTCAGAAAACATCTTTCCAGAGTGGGAGAAAGTTCGTTCCCCGCCTCCCCTCCTCCCCCGCCGAGGGGGATGTACGCACCGATTGGCATGTGCCACACAAGCACTGCTCCTACAGGCAGACTGAGCCCTGCTCATTTCTTAGCTCATTATCCAGTAGATGGGCTAGTAAAAGAGGTAACCGAACATGTAGCCCATGGAGTTCTTAAACCCACAGCTGCTGTAATCTTTATGACGAGGCTGGGGCCTGGGGAGACCACAAGTCTCAGCCTTTATTGCTCCAGCTGTAATCTTTGGGCAAGCTGTTGGTTGGGCAAAATACCTCAATATAAGCCCCACTACCACTGACTGTTTCTAAGGTTCCTCCCAGAGATTTCCTTTCCCAGAGCCCCCTCCTGTGGGTTTTCCCGTGAGAAGGGATGACGTGAGCCTCTCGTGTCCATTTCCTAGAGTGTGTCGATAGTGTGTGTGAAAGTTGGTGGTAGAATGAAATGATCATTGTAATCTTGATATGAAAAATGATACAAAAGGTGCTCAGGTACTACATGGAGAGGCATGGCCTTCGTCCTTTTCAGCTCTTTTGCAGGCTGGACAGAAACAGGACCCCCATCTCAAGGGATTTCATCTCTTGGGCTGAAACACAGTCCTGCTATATGTGATTTCAGCTCTAATGGAACATTTTAAAAATAACAGAAGAGGCTCCTAATGACATCCCATTTTGCTCTATTCTTTGAACAGTGGGGAGAAGCAGACTGGGCCAGCTTCTACTGCAGATGCTTGAGTTCAGATGGCCTGCTGGCTGAGAGTCCTGTCCCTTCCTCCCCTCTTACTTTCACAGCATAGGTGCTGGAATTATGGGTGCGGGGGAGGAGGGGTGCTGCAGCACCCCTTGACTTGAAGTGACTTCCATTACACACAGGGTTTACAATTTGGTTCCAAGGCACTCAGCATCCCCACTATAGAAATGGCTCCAGCACCTCTGTTTTACAGGGCTCTGATATTCGAGCCCTTATCTTACCAAGGTTCTTTAAACTGAAAGAATGGAATGGGTTAAGCACAATCCTGTACTCCCACAATAGTCACAAAAATTGGTAACCGTATTTCACTGCCCCTGCATTTAGTCCTTACAGAAGTTGGCCAAGCTGATTACAATCAACAAAACACCACTCCATCTGTTGAATATCTAGCACATCTAAGCAAAGCAGGAGCCAACTGTATTTACATAGACACACCCAGGCTACGTCTAGACTGGCATGATTTTCCACAAATGCTTTTAACGGAAAAGTTTTTACGTTAAAAGCATTTGCGGAAAAGAGCATCTAGATTGGCATGGACGCTTTTCCACAAAAGCACTTTTTGCGGAAAAGTGTCCCTGCCATCTAGACGCAGTTTTGTGCAAGAAAGCCCCGATCGCCATTTTAGCCATCGGGGCTTTTTTGCGCAAAACATATCTGAGCTGTCTACACTGGCCCTTTTGCGCAAAAGGACTTTTGCCCGAATGG
The DNA here is from genome assembly GCA_032595735.1 of Pelochelys cantorii. Classification (NCBI taxonomy): domain Eukaryota; kingdom Metazoa; phylum Chordata; order Testudines; family Trionychidae; genus Pelochelys; species Pelochelys cantorii. The sequence goes on along the minus strand of CM064331.1, from coordinate 8,145,438 downwards.
GAGCGTCAAAGTATTTGCACAAGAAGCACTGATTTCTTACATTAGAACGTCAGTGCTTTTGCGCAAAATCAAGCGGCCAGTGTAGACAGCTGTCAAGTTTTTGCGCAAAAGCAGCCGCTTTTGCAGAAAAACTTGCCAGTCTAGACACAGCCCCAGAGTCTTTTCCCCCATCCCAGCCAGCTGTCAGGGAAACATTCATTTAGACCCAGCTTACATGAGATCAGAGAGCTTCCCTCTAACAAAAATTGTGAACAAACAGGTGATGAGCAGAGGGGCCACCAACCACAGCACATAAATGCATTTCAGGGCATTCCCCAAGGAGGAAGAGAACTAGCTAGAACCAAAGGACATTGGGAATGCACATTTTTGCTTTGCCTTTGAACAAAAAAAAAAATTTCAATCGTTAAAAGTTTTTACTAATTTTTCCAAAGAGCCAGGTTATGCTGCCTTATGTCTTTAATGCTGGAGTAAGGATGTGAAAGAGAACATGGATCTGTCCAGGAATAGCGATTCCCGTATGAAGGGCAAAGTGGAAGAAAACGCAAGAAAGCTGCAGGAGATATATACTAATGAGCAACCAAAATTAGTCTTCATGGGCAGCTGGTAGGCATTGCCTTCCCAAACCGCCAGCCTGGCCCCGCCCACACTCTGTCCCCAGACTGCCTACTGTAGGTGTACTGGGGGTGGAGTGTTGCTGGCCCCAGTGCCTGACCTCCCGTGATGCTGTGGGGGAAGTGGCTTGGCTCCCGTGGGGGCGGGGCCTGGGCAGAAGGGGTGGGGGAGGGTTAGGGGTTTGCGTCCCTCAGCCCTACCTTCGCCCACCGCCCATGCTAGCCCTCCTGGTCAAGCAGAAGGGACAGAGAGGCAATGTGATAACAGACAAATGAGTGAGATAGGGCGGCTTGCAGAACCAGAGCCTAAGAAGAGATCTGCTTGTGTCCATGAATTGCTTGTCATCTGCATTGTGCCCCTCGCTGTGGTACCTAAGAACCTTGGAGAGACAGATTAAAAATCAAGTCAGGTCCTCAAAACTGGGGCCAGCGTGAGCCTTTCTTCATAAACTTCTTTTTTTTTTTCATTGAAAAGCCAACACACAATAAATTCTTGACCTGAATTTATTTCCCCTGGTTCTCTTCACTATAAATGCCTTTGGAAATGGCTTTCTATTTTTAAAAGCCCTTTTCCCCAGAAATAGCATAAACTTCCTAGGCCGTTCAACAATAGGTTCCAAAGATTTTCTCCCCCTGTCACGCTCCTGTTCTGACTGTATTAATCCCTTTGTGAATTCTTCTGTGAAGGGCATACCTGTGGTTATCACTCTGTCTTTGCCTGTCTCATTTTGCAAAGGTATAGAAAGTGCCTCTCTACAACAGCGGTTTTCAAACCATTTTCCTCAGGACGCAGTTGAAGAAAATCATTGATGCCCACGACCCAACATAATTTGACTGGAGTGTGGGCTCTGGGATGGGGCTGAGGATGAGAGCTTTGGGATGTAGGAGGGGGCTCTGACTTGCCCCAGCCCTGCCCCCCCAACCCCGCAAGAGGGGCTCACCTCCAGCGGCTCCCAGTCAGCGGCACAGTGGGGGGGCTAAGGCAACTTCCTGCCTCTCCTGGCACCACGGACCAGACTGCGCCCTAGAAGCAGCCGGCAGCAGGTTCCCAGCCAATGGGAGTGCGGAGCTAGTGCTCGGGGCAGGGGCAGTGCACGGAGCCCTGTGCACTTTTCCCTCCCCTCTCCCGCCCAGGAGCTGGGCCTGTTGCTGGCCGCTTTTGGGGTGCAGCACAGTCTGCGGTGCCATGACAGGCAGAAAGCTGCCTTAGCACCCTCACATGATCCCCCTGCAGCAATGAGCACCAGTGCCTGACATTTCTAGTTTAAAACATCTTTTATGGCTCACAGGACTAGCTGGAAGATGGGTTTGTCTTAGAGCAGTGGTTTTCAGAGACCCAAAGAAGGGCTAGCAGGATCATACCAATGGTGCTGTGTCAGGAGTGAGAGGGGACAAGGTTGCCATATAGGGAGGGTGGGGAGGCTGACCTCCCACCCCCAAGAGTCTCATCAGAACGCTGCTTGCTCTTCCCTTCCCAACTCTGTCATGCAGCGAGCACCCAGCAGGGGCCACTCACTCCTCTGCCCATCCCCGAACCAGCCAGGTGGGAGAGGGATGCAGGGATGCTTCTTGCTTTCCTTTTGCTCCCTGACCGCAACAGGAAGAGGAACAGCAAGTAATGAGCAGAATCCTAGGACTGATCTCAGAAAGGAGGTTCAGCCCCATGCTGCCCTGTCCAATGCGCACTGGGGGGAGCCTCAGGGCTGGGGCAGTGCCAGACCAGTGAGGGTGCATGCCCCCAGCCAGCCCCTTTAACCTGCCTGGCTGCCTGCTGCTTGGCTGCCTGCTGCCTCCTGCAGGAGAGCCCGGGGGACCCAGGCTGGAAGCAGGCTGCCCTTCTCCTGCCGCAAAGTGTCCCCACCAGGACTTACCGGAGCAGCACCACAGAGCGCAGCACCTTCCCCTCACCTCAGTGGGGGACACCCCTATTTATTTCTGAAAATGGACCATTTGTTTCTCCCCTTTGTTTATAAGCAGAGGCAGGGTGATGAAGCTAACAAAAGGCTTGTCAGTACATGATATGGAGGCTTGTGGGACAATCCCCAAAGCATTGCCCAGCAAGCCAGTTAAAAGATAGGAAACAAACTTCCTGACCCAAGGGTGATAGCAACCAGGAGTGCCTGAGTATGGAATGTGATGAGTTCTGTGCTGCTGAGTGACTCCCGCCCCTGTTTTTCTCCACGGGTGTGTGAGCCCCAGAGCAGGCCTGCACTCGGCCTAAGGTGGTTCCCTGGCTCCATAAAACATCCGAGTGCCATACATAGCCCCAGGGAATTATGAGGAAAGGTCTGTTTATTTGTGGATTTTGCATGGCTTTGAGTAAATAGGATGCTCGTTAGAGAAAGGCAACGCATTACAGCTCGTGGAGAGGGAAATTCTCCATTTAGGCACAGTTCAGGCAGAGTATGGGCAGCCGGAGAGCAAGTTTTACCTACATTGGCCAGCCATGGTTCTTCTGTCTGGCCCTGGAGGCATGGGCGGTCGGCGCAGCTGGGGTTGGGGGAGCCGGCACCTACAGCCCCGTCTCTTCCGCTGAGGCCCCGCCCCCACCACAGGGAGGGGAAGAGCATGCCCCAGCATCCCCAGAGCAGCAGGGAGGGAGGCGGCCACACGGTCCAAGCTGGCCCTAGCTTCCCTGGCCCCAGAACCACCAGGATGGGAGGCGGTGCTGTGGCCCTAACCACCCCGGAGCACCGGAAGGGTGAGCGCTGGGGGCAACAACACTCTGCCCCCAGTGAGCCTACTGTAGACGTGCTGGGGGCAGAGTGTGGGCGGGGCCAGGCTGGCAGTTTGGGAGGGCAGAGCCTTCCCCCGCCTAAGCCACCAGACACCCATGCCCAGAGGCAACCACATCTAGGGAGAAGAAGGAAAGTTGGTCTCCGTGATCCATTGAGACCCTCCCAGCAAGGCCATCCGTGATGTGAACGCTTGTCTGCCTGGCACTGTCATAGAATCATAGAACACTAGAACTGGAAGGGACCTCGATAGGTCATCGAGTCCAGTAATGGCAGGACCCAGAACCATCTGTCAATTGCCAAGTGCCGACACACACCAGTGAGAAGCTCATAGAAGGGAGCCACACGGAGAACAGATCCCATGCGGTGCTGGTGTATTAATTTAGATGGAATAAAGGGGTGCAAAGAATCAAAGCTGTTCACACAACCCGGTCCCCATCCAACATGAAACAACAATCAATTAGGTTTTGGGGGGATTGGTCCACAGAGCCCTGCAGCCTGCTTCATGCCATGGCAAACATACCCTTGAAAATCCTCTGATTAAAGATGCCAAAAAAGGGGGAAAGCATTTGAAAGGTAAGGTTTAAGTAAGACTTTCATCTGAACGTCTCTTGTTCCATTTCCCTTTAGCTGGAGAGAATGCTTATAAGCAAACCTCCTCCTCAATCATCTGACACTCGCCTAGATGGTATTCAAGATAGTAATAGCTGACCTTTCGGGGAAAAGCGAAGATGTTAGTAGAAAGCAGCTCAAGTTGCAGTTTTTTTTTTTTGTCTTGTTTTGTCTCCTAGGAACAGGATCAGACTCTAACAACAACAGAAATAACACCCAAAAGGAGAGAGATGCTACATTTTCAATCTTTGCTCTTCTTTTCTGTCTCAGGAGTTGACTCTCTTTTCCAGCCTCCTTGATGGAGAAACACAAGCATAATGCAGCCATTCCGAGACCTGGCAAATTTACTCCAGCATTGGGCTGTTTGTGGAGATCCTGTGACCAGAAAGCGGTTGCTAAAAGCAATACCCCAGTGTTGCAAAATACACAGTCTTGGTCATCTAAGCCAGAGTTTCATTAGACACAAGGTAAAAGGAGAGAGAGGGGAAAGAGAAGAAATAAGTGGGGAAGGCCAAGCACACACTGGTGAGGTGAAGTGACAAGTCTCACATCCCTGATGGTGTTTGGGATTCACCTGGACCCAGTGGAAGTGGTAGTGTCATCTGAGTCCCTCTCTCTCTGGCCACCTCCAGTCAGGACATCACTCAGGATTTGAATGAAAAAGTTCAGGGGCTCCAGGAAACAGGATGGCGGCCACGGTGATAAGGCTCCATCATTCTCCTTCTCTCACCTTTCAATCAGCCATCGTCACCAGAGAGTCCTCCCCAAAAGGACTAGCTGGACTAGCCCTCCCCCTCATTATTTTGTCCCCCAGTTAGGCCTCATTTCCAATTTTGGTTCATTGATTTCTGCTCCCACCCTTCTCATGTTCACCAGCCATGATCTTAATACAGTCCTTGTATGATAGCAGCAGGCCTTTCTGTTTGGGACAATTCACTGTCTCTGGTTTTCTCTTTTTCGCCTTTTCCCATCAACTTTTGTTGTCCCAAGTTATTTTTATACTCTAGGAACAGTTATTCCCCTTTTCACGGCCGAGCTCAAATTTTGGGTAAATGTGTAGGCCAAGTTATCACAACAGTCCCAAGGACTCATGGCTCCCAGTGAATTCGGTGGAAGAACCGCACACTTGGCATCTGTCAGCATGAGCTGGTTGGTCTCTCAGGAGCTGCCCCTGTTATAGAACCATTATTTGTAGGACAGTAGTCTTGGAGGCCTCAATGAAAATGAGGATTCCACTGCGCCCCGTATTTAAAGTTGGGACCAGATTTAAATTCACAGTGTCCCTTTTTGTATGAAGTCAGCTGCTTTGCTTCCCATCTCTAGCAGGGCTACTTGAATAGCCTTCACTGACACAAAGATGTGAGGAATCATTGAATCAGAGAACCACAGAATGCTAGAACTGCCCAAAGCAGGACCAACCCAACTCAAGCATCCCAACCAGGGCTTTGTCAAGCCAGGACTTAAAAACCTCTAGGCTACGGCTACCCTACACACTTTGCCAGAAGAGGCAATGCAAATGAAGCGCCGAGTAGCATTTTCTCATGCTTCATTTGCATAATCTCTTCTGGTGCGTTTTTGCACAAGTAGTTTTTGCAGAAAAATAAGCAGTGTGGCTGTGGCCGTTTTGCGCAAATCCCCTCCTGGAGAGGCATAAGGATCTTGTGGAAAAAGGGGGTTTTGCGCAAAATGGACATGGTCACACTGCTTGTTTTTGCACAAAAACAGACCGGAAGAGATTATGCGAATGAAGTGCGAGAAAATGCTAATCCGCGCTTCATTTACATTGCTTCTTCCGGCAAAGCACATAGTGTATCCGTAGCTCTAGGGATGGAGATGCCACCCCCCTCCCTAGGTGACTTATTCCAGTACTTCACCACCCTCCTAGTGAAATAGTTTTTCCTAATATCTAACCTAGACCTCCCCCACTTGCTTCCCGAATGAATCAGGATTCGTGAATGTGCTTGTCCCTGCCTACCTATTACATGCGAGGTGGCCCAGAGAGTATCAGCACAGGACACTCGAATCATTTGGGAGTTGGGTTTTTTTGCATTTTTGTAAACCAGATCTCACAGCTGTGTGGCTTTGCCACAGGATGGCAGTGCTCAGTCAGTTTGTGATCCAGTGAACACGGCTGCAATGGGTACTTTCTGAAGTTGCGAGGATGAAAAAGACCTAGTCAGCCTGGTCTAAAATGGTCCTGTAAGGAGCAATCTGATGCTAGCTGCTGACTGTCTTTAAATGTTGTTTCAACTGGAAAAATCCAAATTTTCCAGTTAAAAAATGCAGAAACATTTGTAAAAGTCCCTCTTTTGCCTAGGGTTGCTAACGTTCCCATTTCTTAACACCAGACACAACAGCATCTCTCACCCTCCCCCCCCCCCACACAGCACACAATCCCTCTCCCCTCTGCCTTGCTTGCTCACTCCTCCCCATCCTCCCTCCCCCAGATTCACCTGCCACTGCAGAGCTGCGCTGGGAGCTGGAAAGATGCCTGCCCACAAGGTGCAGACCGGAGTCAGCCCTGGCTGAGAAGAGGCGGCTGGTGTGTGTTGATGTCCCAGCACCCCGGTCCCCACACCTTGGGCCCAGCTGGCGGCGGCATTTGCAAGCAGTGATCTTTGGAGGGGCTGTGAGCCAGGTGGGTGCCTAAGCCACACAGCAGGCTTGTGTTTGGATCCTAACCTATTTTCCACTCTCCTCTCTGCTCCTTGGCTCTGCTTTCCCACTCCTGCAGAAACGCCCCCTCTGCGGGAAGCGGCTCCAGGGCCCATGAGACACGCATGACCGGTCCTGGAGCCGCACCTGAGCCAGGGAATCCCATGCAGGGCGGCCACGTCTCCCTGGGGCAGAGATGACTTTGCAGCAGCATCTCCTGCTTCACCATCCGCCCCCTGCCACTTGGATGGGAAGGTGGGGAACAGTGCCTTGAAAGCTTAAGGCATGTCTCAGTTTGCCCACAGAGCGGGGAGGGAAGGGCATTTCCCCAGCCAGCCCGGCCTGGCTCGCCCAGACAGACTAACCTCCCCTCTCCTGAGTGTGGGGGAGATAAAGAGGCATCTTACTCACGCCACTGGTCACTCGCCACCCGCCTGCTCACTGGCGCCGCCCTGCTGGCCATTTGTCTCACCCCCCCCCCCACCGCTCTGCTGGCCGCTCATCACATCTCTCCACCAGCGCCCCATTGGCTGTCAATCACCATCCACCTCTTGGATGTGACTTCTACCTTGCTTGTTAAGAGTTGAAATCACTGGGAGCTGAACTCACATGAGGCTCATGGGTAGAAGAAACACAACTCCAATACAGTTAACATAAGAAAGAGGCTCTTGATGCCTTTTAGCTCTGTTCTTGGAAAGGTGGGGGGGGGGGGGAGAACAGGTCAAACCAGTCCAAGCAAGGGAGTATGCAGCCTCCTGACCACAATACCCTTCCCTCACCCCCTCTCCTCTCATAGAGCTCTGAAAGTGGAGCCCCTGCTTAACAAGATACTTTCTGCTAACTATGAGCTCCCTTTCCTTTGGACCAGTATAGCACAGTCCTACTTTTCAACATTCCCACAAAACTGCAAACATTGGTAACCCTATTTTAGCCCTTCCTATACTTTATTTGTGACCAACCCCAGCTATGTCTGAATTAAGTTGATTACAATGAGCAAAATACCACTACACACCCCCAGGGCCTCTCCCCCCTTCCAGCAAGCTGCAAGGGATGCATTCCTGCTTGTACCTGGAATGTATCAACCACAGAGCTGCACTAGTGTTAAGATTCCCCTCGGCTGTACTACCCAAGGCTGTCCAAGAGATGGTGCTCAGGGACCGCTTGGCTAAGCGAAGGCTCTGATGAAGAAGCATCCCAGGAAAGCCGTTCTGATGTGGGATGCAGCTGATGAGATAACCAGGAGTGCCAGAGCAGAAATTGGAGGAGCTGGAGAAATTGGAGGAGCTGGATAAGAGACAAAGCTTGACATGGTCTTTGCTGCCTGCCCTTGTTCCTGGCCGCCCTAAGGAGAGGGCCTACAAAGCAGAGTCTCTCTGCAGAGAGCAAGAGACCCCCAATGTGATACAAGAACTCTGAGACTGTCACACAGATTAGAAGCATGGCCCAAATCCTCGAGGCCAACTTATTGGCCTGTGTAGGAGGCTGAGGTCTTCTCTTCCTGTCAGTCTTGAAGGCAGGCCATGCCCCCCTCACTTCTGTACCCTTCTCAAGGTAACGGTCACTGGGAACTTAGCAATCTCAGAGGCCGTGGCTCTCTAGGTAGGGCTGAGCAGCCTGTAGTCTGGCTCCTTGGCTTCAGGCGGGACAAGGGGCAAACAATTGAGGGGGCTCTGGCCCTCAGGCAGGGCGGAACACCAAACAGGTCAGGGCAGAACACCAGTCCGATGTCCTTGCTCTGGCAGACAAACACAAGCCCATTAGCCTAGGAAGAGGTGGGGGGAAGCTGCCAATTCAAGGGTGGGGTTGGCAGCAGGAGTGAGGGAGATCCAGGTCCACCCTATTCCTTCAGGCCCCAGACCAGGGCCCTAATAGTGGTGGGGAATCCTGCCCCCGGATGGATCCGTGAGGAGGTTGCAGGTGAACCATGCTGACCAGGATTCTGGCCACCCAAGGTGGTGTCCTCCTGCGGCTCCCTCACTGGATTCTTTCACGCCGTGGGCCTCCTCCATCTCCTCAGGGACGTCAAGGAGCTGCTGGGGCTGCCGCCAGCTCTGTATCCTCACTGCCTCAGAGGCCCTCAGATGCCCCTTAGCTTCCCGCCTCAGGGGCAGCTAGTCTCTTTCCCGGGCTCCACCCCACTGAGTTGCGGAGGCCATCTTTTTTATTTCCTCTCCGACCCCTCCGCTTCGGGTGCGGGCAGGCATGGCGGTCCTGGCTCTGCCCCCGGGGGGCGGGCGGGGCGATGGTCCTTCCTCGTCAGCCGCAGAGGGAGGCCCCGTCCCCTTGCTACAGCTTGGTAGAAGCCCTCGCCCTGGCAGTGCCGTGGGGTTGCCTCTGAGAACAGAAGGGGGGAGAGCTGAGGGTGTGGTTAACCCCAGGAACGTGCCGGTTGCTGAGGTCCCCTCGAGTTGTCAACCAGTAGGGCTGGCAACCCAGTGAAGGAGATGAGCTCCCACAAGAACAGTGGGAATCAGCACGAGCCTGGAGCAACTTGGGCTGCTGGGGCCTGGCAGGCAGCAGGGTTACAAATCCCTTCTGCCCACCCCTCCCCTCTGTGCACAGAACATCCTGCTGGCACTGGGAGCTCGCACCCGCCTCAGGGCCCCCCACGCCTCTGGAGGGATGGCAGGCCCTGGGCGTCAGCCGTACCAGCGCGCAGCCATGGAAGGCGAGGGCATGAGCTGTGGAGGGGGGGGAGGGAGGCTGCAGACATGGAACCCTTCCCCCACCAGGTCGGGGGGATGAAACTGAGGCCACGTTAGGGAAACCCAACACTCAGATCCCACCACCTCTGCAGTTTGGGCCCATCCCTGCCAAGAACCTCTCCAAAGAGCCAAGACCACGGTGCGGCATCCCTGCAAACAGGGGCAACTACAGGCCCGTACGTGAGGGGGTGCAAAGGGTGTGAATGCACCCCCTTACCCCATAGTCCGCCAAGTAAGCATGAGGCTGGGGCGGCATGCTGCTCCAGCCTCCCTCCCCCATGCTCCAGCCAGTTGGGGAAAGGCAGGAGTGGTGCATTGCCTCAGACTCCCTCCCCTGGTGCTCCGGCCAGGGCAAGGCAGGGGCTGATCCCATCCACCCCCAAGGAGTGAGGCTGGGGGTGGGGCAGCCACCAGCCCCTCCTCCAGAAAATCCTGTGTATGGGCCTGAACTAGTATCAAAGGGCCTGGGAACAGAGAAGATGGCCCAGCAGCCATTCCCAGGGACCTGATCTGCAGAGGTGCTGAGCTAGGATTGCCAGGTGTCCGGTTTTGAACCGGATGGTCCAGTATTGGAGCTTTCTGTTCGGGAAACAAATTGAGAAAATAGAAATGTCCAGTGTTTTCTAAATCAGATGTCATGTCGTTTGGGATGTAATGCCAAGTGTGTCCGGTATTTTTGTTGACACCGTCTGGCAACCCTATGCTGAGCACACCCAGCCCCCGCATAAACTCACTGAGTGCTGTGGTTGCCCAGCATCCCAGAAAGCCAATGCCCCAGGCCCCGGAAAGCCTGCTAGGCCACTCACCATCCGGAAGGGCAAACTCCCTGGGCCCCGTCTGGCTTCTGAGCGCGACAGGCGGAGCAGATCACAGCACCGGAGATTCCTCACACCTTGCACTGTGCTCAGTTCAGGGCAAACAGCCAACGCCTTAATGCAGCAACCCTGGCATTAATCAGCCCTTTGGGCAAGCGGCTGGACGCGGCAATATTAACCCATTCACTCCTGGACGTTTACCTGAGCACTCAGGGTGCGTGTCTGTGGCAGGTGAGAAATCTTGAGGGCAGGACATTTTCCTGAGCAAGGACAGGTGGGAAGAGAGCGGGGAGGAAGGAAGGAACCAGGCTGCGTTTGGAGCAGGACAGTGGGGTGGGTGGGGGACCAGGAGCGGTAGGGCAAGGAAAGAGCAGCAGTAGCCACCAGGCAAGCCCAGGGAGCAGGCAGTGGGATGTGCTAGCTAGCACAGAACAGGGCTGCTGCTGAGTGCCAGGTATCTCATATGACACTCATGCCCCTGGCAGCCCTGTCTGCATTCCTGCAGCTTGGCTGGATACTCCTGCAGGAGCTGCTGTTTGGCCACTGGAAACCACTGTGGCAGCTGATGCAAACAGGTGCACAGCTGCTCCCTTAGAACACCTAGCCAGCATGGACCTCTGCACAGGGGAGGCAAGGAGGTAGGAGCTGGGAAGCCAGGGAAGGCCAGAGGATCAAAGCCAAAGGGGGATGGGAGGGAGGTCTTGGTTGGATATTAGGAAAAACTATTTCCCTAGGAGAGTGGTGAAACATTGGAATGGGTTCCCGAGGTAGGAGGTGGAATCTCCATCCCTAAAGGTTTTTGCGTCCTGGCTTGACAAAGCCTTGGCTGGGTGATTGAGTTGGGGTTAGTCCTGCTTTGGGCAGGGGGCTGGACTCGATGACTCCTGAGGTCTCTTCCAGCCCTAGGAGTCTATGATTCTATGATTATTCTCAAACACTGGTCAAGCTCAAAAGCCATGAGCCAGACCCCAATTAATCATGAGGTTTGAAAAAAGACCTCATGAGTTTGGAGCCAGAAATACTGTGGAGTATGAGCTCTCCCCAGCCCCCTGCCCCCAGGGGAGTATGAGCTCTCCCCCACCTGTGCCAGGGACGTGGGGCACTTTGGTGCTGCTGACTCACCTGCGTTTTTGGGGATGTTGCCCCTGCCACACGGGCTCCCTCTGCTGCCGGATGGTGCGGAACATCCAGCTTCTCCCCAGACTCCAACAGTCTCATTCAGTGGGTGCCTCCAGCCCCACATCTGCCCATCCCCATTAGGCGTGATCCAGCTGCCCCTGCCCCTGAGGCCCACGTCAGCTCCTGCTGCAGCCCAGGGGCTCTTCACAGCCCTCTCTCCCTTCCTTGTGTCACACTGCGGGCTGCAGTCCAGACCAGCGAGGGGCTGTCACACCTGCCCTGTAACCTGGGGTTAGGGTGACCAGATGTCCTGATTTTATAGGGACAGTCCTGCTAGTTGGGGCTTTGGCTTATATAGGTACCACTCACTCCCCTGCTGATTTTTCACATTTGCTGGCTAGTCGCCCTGCTTGGGTGCTCTCAATGCTTTGCTGCCAACCTGGGCTGCTCTCAACCAGCACAGCAGCACGCAGTGTTGTGTATGGCCACAGCCCTGGTCTGGGAGAGCTGTTCCCATCAGCCTAACACCGAACCACCCTCTGGCTTTCACAAGACTGGGTGACTCCTTGCACGGCAGCCCCAACTCACTCCCAGTCCCAAATTTTCCCCCAAAACGTGCCCTGCACTGTCCAGCCCTCTCCTAGGTTCGTTGCTCTCATGAAGAGTCAAGTTGGCTACTTCAACTGACATTCCCAAACAGTTCACTTTAAGCGCAGCACTGGATTGGGTTAGATTTGAAAATTAAATAATAATTAAAATAAAAAATGTTTTAATTATGTAACATTTAATTTAAAATTTATATTTATTTTATATACAATTTTATTTCAATTGTATTTAAAATTTTATTTAAATTATATTTAAAAAATTATTTAAAAAAGCAGATAGGCTTGTACGTGAGTTCAGGTAGAATTGTAGGTCCAGTCGCAAGAGTTTTTAATGAATCTGTACACTTGAAGGTTCTATCCTGTAACTGAAGAATTGCTTCACTAGTTCCTCTTTTTAAGAAAGGGGGAAAAAATGGTTCAGGCCTGTTAGAACAAATTTTGAAAGAAAAGTAGTTAAGACCTTGCATATAATTGAGGTCAAACTAAGGACATAGAGACGAGCAGTAATTGGGATAAAATACAACCTCATTTTACAGAAGCCAGATCATGCCAGACCAACCTGATCTTTCAGAAGAAAACTGATTTTTTAGAGAAAGGAAATGCAGGAGATTTAATCTCTGTGGACTTCAGTGAGGCATTTTTTCCAGCTCCACATAGGAAATTATTAGTAACGTTGGAGAAGGTGGGGATTTTCTCTCTGTAAGTGACAGTGAACCATTCCAAAAGGACGCTGAGGAAGCACATCCCAACCTTCAGTCTAGGTCTAGACTCTAGACTGCAATGGTTTTGCGGAAAAAGCTATGTAAAATGTGCTCCGCATTTTGCGTAGCTTTATCCGCTTTTTTTTTTTCAGAAGAGGCTTTTCCGCCATTTGGCCCCATCTAGATGGGACCAAATGGTGGAAAAGCCTCCTCTTTCGGCAGAGCCCTTATGCCTCGTGAAACGAGGTATATAAGGCTCCTCGAAAGAGTGTGTTTGTTCTTCCACAAAAAAAAGTGGAAGAGCAAATGCATTCCTTGGATGTGGCAGGGTTTTTTGCAGGATACCTCTGGTATCCCACAAAAACCCCGTAGTCTAGACGTAGCCTCAGAGACATCCCAGTTGAGAAAAGGAACTAGTTAAAGGAGTGGCTACAACGGGTCTTACTGAAAAGTGAAATGTCAGACTGGCGGCAGGTTACTAGTAGAATTCCTCAGGGATCAGTCACTGTTTTCCAGCTGTGAAGGCAGCGTCTCCAGCAGCAGCAGCAGCAGCGCAAAGTCAGGATACCAGTATTGCAACCTCCCCTCCAATAAGAGGGGAGGGGCCAGGACCCCTACAATTACAACACTGAAGTTTCAGATGTAAACAGCTGAAATCATGCCATTTATTATTTTTAAATTTTATAACCGGGAAATTGACCAAAATGGACCGTGAATTTGGCAGGGCCCTAAGAAAGAACCAAGAATCCACCTCCCAAGGCCAGACACGTAAATCATTCGTCCCCCGATGGGACTTAAACCTAGCAGTTCTGCAGGCTGCCGAGCGAGTGAAATGTAGGCATTGGATGTTTCTATTGACAAGTGACACATTAAGCAGCCTTAGAGCTGCCAGGATAGGCTGCCGTCGTCTTTTTTTTAGGTCAGCTTTAATCATAACTTTATACCAGCTAGGAGGCTGGCAGCAAACAGCCTTTGGTGGCTCAGCTGTGGCTTTGTGTTGCTTTTCTGAGTTGGCTTTCCCTAATGATTGCTTTGTACGTGGGGGCTGCAGGGAGATTGCCTGTAATCAGGGCCATCATCCCCCCCATGTCGGGTTCGGTAATGAGTGCCCATCTGGGCGAGCCCATCTGTAGGTTTGTTGATCTGCTGTGTGTAGCTTGGATCATGTAATAGGTGGCAGGGAAGGGGGAGGGAGAGCTGTAAGGTCACCTTTTGCTGGGTATTTCATGTCCTCCGGCTGCTGCAAATGCTCCTCAGGGCCTGTCTGGAAACAGTTGCTAAATTTAAAGCATTAGGACAGGGGGAAAGTGTGCGGTTACGACTGTCTGGGAGGAGCCACTAAGTGTAAACAAGAAATTCCATCCAACGGGAGGCTGCCGGGGCCATCGGACTGAACACAGGGCAGGCACTCAGGGGATGGGACTCTCTTCCGAGGCCTGCCACTTCCCTACTGTGATGATGGGTCACGGCATCTCAGGTTCCTCCTCAGCGTACACCCTCGGGGCTCAGATTTCAGGCAGTGAGCACGGTGTCAAAGCCTGAGCCGACCAGGCAGTTAGCTGTGATTTTCTAAAGGGGACAGTGTTACCTTCACCAGAGGCAGTACCCTGGGGGGGCTCCGGCGCTGTCGCTTAGCATTTGTCTACACCAGTGTTTTTCAACCTTTTTTTAAATAAAGTACCATCTTCAAAAAAAAATTATAAGTCCCCCCAGTACCTAGAGTTTTCAGATACACAAAAAAATTTTCTACCATTGCAACACATTTGGTTAAACAACTTAATCGTAGCCGGGCGGGCGATGAAATTTTGGGGTGTAAAAAGTACACAAATAATAAAGCGCTGTAAAACTTACAACAAAAATTCTGTTTTCTCCAAATTTCAGTTGTGTTGTGGTACCCCACAGACCTCTCTCAAGTACTCCTGAGGCTACTTGTACTACTGGGAGCATGGATCTGTCAGCAGAGATCCCGAGTGGATATGCAGCATAAGCAGACAGAAGGAACTCCGCCATCCTAGCTCCACCACCTCACTAAATATTAGCTATGTCATAAAACCTCCAGACAGAAGAGAGCTTCTGTCAGCTGGGGGGGGGTGGGTTTACACAATCCTAGCTGACACAGCTATGCCAGTGTAGCCTACTGGGTGTGGTTCACTGTCCCATGTCGTGGCACTTACACCACAGAGAGAGAATGAGTTTTCTCTACAGCCTTCGCTGAGAGCCAGCAGGCTTTTGGCTCTGGCTCCAGAGGCTCCTGCACACAGCTCTAGAGGTCTCAGGTACAGTTCCTGCTGTTGGTGCCAGAGCACAACACTGTAGTGTAGAATACACCTCAGGATTTGCTCTTGAATGCTTCAAGTCGAAGTCACACCAGGACATAAGGACGGTCAAACCAAGGTCCATCCAGCCCAGTATTCTGTCTTCCAACAGTGGCCAAAGCCAGATGCCCCCGAGAGAGGGAACAGAACAGGTATCTCCAGTGAATACCAACCTGGAGCTCCTTGCTTGTGCTAATCAAATCACAGCTAGTGCCTGGGGTATTACTGCACATGGATTTCTCCCTCTTTCCCTCTACTTGTTGGGGCAAATGCCTTCTTCCTTTGCCGCTTCTGCCCTTTGGCCCCGCCTTGCTGTATCATCCTCAAGCCCCACTTTCCTCAGCTCTCTCCCACCACCACCCTCTTCCTTTCCAGGTCCTGTGCTGTGGCGTTGTAGCCACCTCACCCTGCCAACCAGACTGGGTGACATGGCATATGGAGAGGCTCTGGAGTATTGCACTGCAGGCAGAGCTATTTTTATTTCACTAATAAATGCCCTCAGCACAGAGCCACGGAGCTAAACGCCGTGAAAGCGTTCCTGTCAGAATGTCTACACAGGAAGGCACTTTCTAATGAACAACTGCAGGTTCCACACCCCCGCCCCAGAGCTGGACACCAGGCCCGAGAGGCCAATGGACACCGTGGATTAGTCGGGGAAGCAAGGTCCAGAGACTAAGCAGCGTTTCCAGCCCCAGACAGTCCATCAGGTAACGCTTTCTAGAGGACCTCAGCTGCCAGTTGGCAGGCGGGGAAAGAGCCAGGTAATTAAATCCCTCTGAGGGTTGGGCTTTGAAGATGAGAGGCAGCCCCACATGTTGTGTCCAGGAGCACAGAGGGAGCAGGTGCCGTCGTTCAATGGAGGCAGTATGTTCGATGCTGTAGCCGCGGAGTGTGGCAGGGAGGCAGGCCCAGATCTCTCCCTGCAGGGAGGGGCCGGGCTGGAGCTCTCCCCCCCGCCAGTGCTGGCTCTTCCCTGCACCCTAGCCACCAGGAGGCCGAGGTAAAGTTGCACCCAGCTCTCCCCTCGGTCGTCGGCGGGAGAGGGGGACACTCCAAAGCCTCGCCAGGCCCTGCGCTCTCCCACAGGCCACTGTTAGGGGAGGGAGACCGCTTCTGTGCCAGGCCCTGTGCTCCCCCCAGCCGTCGGAGAAGGAGGACGAGGGAAGCCACAGCACAGCAGCTGAGCACTGGGGAAAGGGGATGGACAAAGGAGGGAGGAGTCAGGTGGGACACAGAGAGACGTGATGACATCACTCTGTTGTCCCGCAGGAAAAGTTTTTATATAGAGAGAGATGAATAATTAGTCCATGGGACTTACCGCCACAAGACAGAACTGAGGCCAAGAGCTTAGTAGGATTTAAAACACTCATGCAGATAAGGACACCCATAATATGTGATAGGATGAAATATAAATAATTCAGAATAGAGATATAAACTTTCGTGCTCCAGGGTATAAGTCAACCACTAATTAATGGTGGTCAGACAGAAATTTTCCCTCGGAGTACATTATTTCAAGATTCTCTACCACAGGGTTTCTTGCACCTTCTTCTAAAGCCGTGGTGTCCACCACACTAGCCACATGTGGCTATTTGGCCAGTTGAGTGTGGCTAGTTCAGCACTGGTTGGACACCACGGTTCTAAAGCATCTGATACTGGTTACTCTCAGTGAGACAAAATACTGGACTAGATGGATCCCAGGCAACATTCCCGCTAATTTTTTTATTCGTGTGCAGAATAAATGTTGTTATTCTGAGGCACATCCAGATGTGCACCACCAATAGAAACACAGGCTGCCCGGCTGTGGAAGGCTGTAGGTGCTCTGCTAATCAGCTGGGCAGCATTTGAATCTCTCAGCTTACAGGGAACACTGATTCCAGGTCTTATGTGCTACCCAGATGGGGGTGGGTGTGGGCGTACATGTATATACATATGTATGTATACATGCAATAAAGGGTCTAAACCAGATCCATTTTATCCAAACTGTTTATCTGCCCACAGAATTCAGGGGATCCAGAAAACCCTGAAAGAAAATTGGCATAAACCAAACCCACTTCTGCTTTTGCCTCCATACCCCTATTCCGTATTTGCTGAAAAGTTGGGTTTTGTTTTATGGCCCATTTGTGTTGACAATAGAAAAGAGAACATATGCTCTGGCAAATATTTGCTTTACACAAATAAGGAAAAAACTTCAAGAGAAGTAAACGACACGTGCGCATATACATATGCTTCCGCTTGTTGCGAATGCTAATACCCAATTAAGCACATTTTTAAAATAAACAGCCAGTTTCTTTTCGGGAAGCCTAATTAGACCTTAGGAGAATTCTCTGTTAAACTGATAAGTAGCTCTGGGGATTTGGCACAGATTGTTTCTGTTAATTATGCATTTGGTGCCCTCCTCCTCCTCCTCCTCCCTCTCACAGCAAAACAGATTGTCATGGTCCAGAATGCATTGCTGGAATACAAACTACAGCTGGAAAACCTGATCAATGGGTTGTCCCTTCACAAGCAATTGGGTACCCTGAGGAATGAGTAGAGCCCTGCAAATCTGTGGCTATCCGCTTTAAAGCCACTGATATCCGCTTTATATCCATGGCTATCCGCATTCACGGGACCCTTCTTACAGATACAAGCTTTGTATTGGCACGGGGCTCTCACTATGTTCCACTGTTCAACTGCATGTCACGTGGCTTATAGGGCTAGTTTCTAATGGAGCTAATGCAAGAACTATGAGGTCACCCAAAGACAGACAGGGAGCAGGTTTCAAACAAACATGAGGAGGTACTTCTCCATACAACCGCACAGTCAGCCTGTAGAACTCATTGCTGCAGGACGTTGTGAAGGCCAAAAGTATAACTAGGTTCAAAAAAGAACTAGATAAAGCTTGATTAGCCAAGATGATCTGGCCCCATGCTCCAGATCTCAGACTTCCAGAGATCGGCATTGAGTGACAGGGGCTGGATCACTTAAATTGCCCCGTTCTATTCATTCCCTCTGAAACCTCTGGCACTGGCTACTATTGGAAGACAGGACACTGGGCTAGACAGACCGTTGGTCTGACCCAGTGTGGCCGTTCGCAGGTTTTTACAAGCTTCTCCTTTAGCTCAAGTGGGGAGGGGTTTGGTCCTTTTGGTGCTGAAATGTAAGTTCTAGCTCAGCTGCTTCAGGTTGGTTGTCTGCTTTCTCAGGCTCCCTCCCTCTTAGATGAAATGTTTCGCCCACAGAACAAAGCCTTGAAAATGTAATCAAACTTCAATTTTAACCATTTTTCAAACAAGCTGAAAGTGACTAGGGCCAAGCTTTCCTGTTGCTGGCATTCTTGCCTCGGCATGCTCCTCTGATAAAGCAGTGCTAACCCTGTCAGCGCTGGCCCCCAGGGTCAGACGTGCACCGAGCAGATGGAGTACACCACAAACAAACCTTGGCAGAGAGATTCCCTAATCTTTTGTATGATGTTTAGGCGCCTCGTGGGACGTGGAGTTGGATTGTTAAATCAGTGTTAGACTCTCAGACCGGGGAATATGAGCTTATAATAAATCAATGGGGGCCGGGTATTTTATATGATTGCCCTAGAACCGAGGCCTGTTACAGAAAGCTGGCCTCACAAAGGGATCACCAAGACATGCACAAAACAAAGCCGTCCTCTCCCCACATATACTACAGGTTTAAGCTGATGTGTACAGTGAGCATTGCCTGAAACAACAGGGCCCAAGCTCTCATCCTGATTTGGATCCCACCCACAGAGTATGAACAGAATATTCCTTCTAAGGGAATTAGAGTTGGAACAGGCCAAAAAGGGAAGCTGCTCTCTCCCCTCTGAGGCTATTTTGTGCCCCTCAAACATTTGGGTCTGGCCCCGCGATGATTAGATACTGGGGATCTAGCTCAGATCCGTGTCCACACATGTATTTCAATTCTGAATTCTTTAAAAAAAAAACCAACAGCTTTTTTTTTTTTAATAACATGGTTGGATCCCGCCATCCACAATCCTGCAAATAATTGCTACTGGGCATGGCATTTTCTACTGTGAATAGGCTCAGATGTCAATGACTTTAGTCCCTTGCCTTTCTCGGTTTAGAAAGCATATCTGGGACATTGCCACCAAACCAACAGAACTAAGTATCTGTCTTCGCTACAGAGTTAGCTCAGGCTTTTATAGGGGTACTCCCTTGACCCTGTTCCCCTCCATACACCAAACCCTCTCGACTGAGTGTGCTGGTGCTTTAAAGCCAGGCTAGCTGGGGGATAGGCTAGTGCTGCTTTCACTCAGGCTGGTAACCCACCCTCTTTGTCCTGAGAGTGCCACTTAAACCACTCATGTACTCATAATCCTCCAGGGCCTTCCCATGATTCCCCCCACATGCCCAGAAGGACAGACAAGTTCTCCCTCAATTCACTGGGAAAGAACCACAGAGCAGCACAAAGACCGATGGGATATGCCCCCATAAGTGCCAGCAATGGGAGTGCAACACCGGAGAGGACACAATAACTTGGGTGGGGCTTACAGCTGGGCTGAGCTAAGCTACATGCAGGTGCCAACCAACCAAGTTAACTCTCCAGTGATGACACACCTTACGAGAAAAGAGCTCTCCTATTCGAAACCTCATGGCAGGGAACAGAAATTGCCTTGTTAAGAACATAATATAAGAACAGCCATACTGGGTCAGACCGAAGGTCCATCTAGCCCAGTAGCCTGTCTGCCACCAGTGGCCAGTGCCAGGTGGACCGAAGACAATGATCAAGCGATTTGTCTCCTACCATCCATCTCCAGCCTTTGACAAACAGGCCAGGGACACCATTCCTTACCCCTTGGCTAATAGCCTTTTATGGACCTAACCTCCATGAATTTATCTAGCTCTTTTTTAAACTGTTATAGTCCTAACCTTCACAGCCTCCTCTGGCAAGGAGTTCCACAGGCTGACTGTGCACTGTGTGAAGAACTTCCTTTTATTAGTTTTAAACCTGCTACCCATTAATTTCATTTGGTGTCCTCTAGCTCTTATCTGGGAACAAGTAAATAACTTTTCTTTATTCACCCTCTCTACACCACTCATGATTTTATATACCTCTATCATATCCCCCTCAGTCGCCTCTTTTCTAAACTGAAAAGTCCCAGTCTCTTTAGCCTCTCCTCATATGGGACCCGTTCCAAAACCCTTATCATTTTAGTTGCCCTTTTCTGAACCTTTTCTAATGCCAAAATATCTTTTTTGAGGTGAGGAGACCACATCTGTACGCAGTATTCAAGATGTGGGTGTACCATGGTTTTATATAGGGTAAGATATTCTTCGTCTTATTTTCTATCCCTTTTTTAATACTTCCTAAGATCCTATTTGCTTTTTTGATTGCCGCTGCACACTGTGTGGATGTTTTCAGAGAACTATCCACGATAACTCCAAGATCTCTTTCCTGATTAGTTGTAGCTAAATTAGCCCCCATTATATTGTATTTATAGTTGGGGTTATTTTTTCCAATGTGCATTACTTTACACTTATCCACATTAAATTTCATTTGCCATTTTGTTGCCCAATCACTCAGTTTGGTGAGATCTTTTTGAAGTTCTTCACAGTCTGCTTTCATCTTGACTATCTTGAACAGTTTTGTCCGCAAACTTTGTCACCTCATTGCTTACCCCTTTCTCTAGATCATTAGTTGAATAGGATTGGTCCTAGGACTGACCCTTGGGGAACACCACTAGTTACCCCTCTCCATTCTGAAAATTTACCATTTATTCCTACCCTTTGTTTCCTGTCTTTTAACCAGTTCTCAATCCATGAAAGGATCTTTCCTCTTATCCCATGACAACCTAATTTACGCAAGAGCCTTTGGTGAGGGACTTTGTCAAAGGCTTTCTGGAAATCTAAGTATACTATATCTACTGGATTCCCCTTGTCCACATGTTTGTTAACCCCTTCAAAGAACTCTAATAGATTAGTAAGACATGATTTCCCTTTACAGAAACCATGTTGACTTTTGCCCAACAAATTATGTTCTTCTATGTGTCTGACAATTTTTTTCTTTACTATTTTTTCAACTAATTTGCCTGGTACTGACGTTAGACTTACCGGTCTGTAATTGCCCGGGTCGCCTCTAGAGCCCTTTTTAAATATTGGCGTTATGTTAGCTGTCTTCCAGTCCTTGGGTACAGAAGCTGATTTAAAGGATAGGTTACAAACCACAGTTAATAGTTCCGTAATTTCACATTTGAGTTCTTTCAGAACCTTTGTTATAATATCTTGGAAAAAGAAAAATACGGTATTGAGCAGAAGTTCCCAAAACAAGTGCCCAGGATGTACCACAACACTCAGGTATTTTATTACAACATTTATTTTAGAAGAGAAGGCACTTACAATACAGAAAAAAAAAATTGAAGAGGCACCGAAAGTGCAATTAAAATTAAAATGACACGCACGCACACACACATAATACAGTTTACCATACAGAAAGAGCACCCTCCCCTGTTAACAATACAGTAATGGAAATAAGCTACCGGTGACTACATTTTAAAACAGTTAGGGCTTTTTTATATAAAAAGATAAAAATTGTCCTACTCTTAATTTAAAAAAACCTACACACAACTGTAAAAGGTATCACGAGTTAGTGGTTCTTCTCCAACATTAAGCCTTTCAGTTCCTGCATTGTAAGAGGTCTTGGTACATTTCAATGAGGTGAGCAGCCTCTCTCTGGCCAGAAAGCAAAGCACCATGGGTAGTGGAATAATACTTCCTGTGAGTGGCCTCCCCCGAAAACATCACCTGCATAGGCTGGAGATGGGAAAAGAAAGTCAGGAAAGTTCCATCAATTACAGCTCTGGGAAAGAGTTAAACATTCCACTGCCCTCCTCCATTCTCAGAATTAACATCCATGTTGTTGTAAATTTTTCCCGTGATGCCCACATGCCAGTTGTGAGTGCCAAATATGTACTGGCTAGTGGGTAGTACCGTCCCCTGTGGGCATAGATAACACCAACGTCGCTGTACTTGTGCAAGTCATTTTTTAACCCACTGCAGTACGTCTATTTTCTTTGCTGAGGCCTTTTCTGCTTCTTTCATCCCAAACGATGCCATGTTCACTGGGTGGAGTTTAATTTTTCCCAGTATGACAAGATCCGATCCAAAGCCACCAGATTTTTGGGATTAGGGAATGCTGGCCTCTCGATTTTATAGCATCTCTCACCAAGGTATCTATGCACTTGTTAAAAGGATCACATATGAAAGAGTCCTAGTTCATTTTGGAATTTTATTAATTAAATTCCCGCACAGGTGAGAGATTGAAGGGCCTCAGGAGGTAAATTCTACTGGAAGCAGAGATGTTCACAGAATTTATATGATTCAAAAACTCAACTACTCTTTTTAATAGGCACCTCTGCTCCTTACAATTATACCAAAAAAACCATATAGCCAAAAGAAGAGACAGAATTAGAGAAACTGGTTTGACAAGTCATCTCTCTAGAAAGGGGGCCTAGATCCTGAGACAAAGCAAGCGAGCCTGGGACATTGTAAAGACTTGGCTGACACCTCACATGCCTTCTTAGCGCTACATTCACACAGCTAAGACTGCCGGAGAAGAACAATTTATCACACACACATGAACTCCCATGAGCTACACAACAAGGGATGGATGGGATCCAATTCATACAGCAGCACGGCCACAGGAGTTCTTCATACATTGCTCTGAATTAGCCCTCACGATAAATCTCAGTTTAGGCCAGCTTTCACACTCATTCACAGGTGTGCCACTTCAAAGGCCAGACGGGATCACTGTGACCATCTACTCTGACATCCTGTATAACACAGGGCATGAAACGTCTCCAGAATAACTCCTAGCACAGAGCTTCCAGACAAAACATCCTCTCCTCATTTAGAAATCACTGGTGACGATGAATCCACCTTGTGAAATTGTTCCAATAGTTAATTACCTGCATTGTTAAAAATGCACACCTTGCTTTCAGTCTGAATTTGTCTCGCTTCAATTTCCACCCTTAGGGATCATGTTACATCTTTCTCTATTAGACTGAAGTGCCCTTTATTATTAATAATATTTGTTCCCCACATAGATACTTACAGACTGTAATGAATCATCTCTTAACCTTCTCTTTGTTAAGCTAACTAGATTGAGCTCTTTGAGTCTATCACTATACGGCTCGATCTTTTTCTAATCTCTTAATCATGCTCCTGGATCCTCTCTGAACCCTCTCCAATCTATCAATATCCTTTTGAGTTGCGGGCATCAGAACAGGATACAGGATTCTAGCAGCGTTCGCACTGAACCAAATACCGGGATAAAATAACTTTGACTCCTCCTCACAATTCCTGTTTATGCGTCCCTGGATCACTTTAGCTCTTTGGACCACAGCACCACCCTGGGGAACACATTCGGCTGACTGTCCACCATGACCCCCAAATGTTTTTCAGAGTCACTGCTTCCCAGGAACACTATGAAAAAAAGAGGGTGTTTTAAAACGAATAAACAATCACTGCTTAACACCCACCATTTCAAACAGGGATGTAAAATCCTGTTTAATCAGTTAACCTGTTAAATGTTGTTTAACAGGTTAACCGATTAAGTGGGAACCCACAGGCGGGGGGGGCTGTTCCAGCCACCCATGGGCAGGGCTGCCAGCCCCACAGGGCTGCCAGCTGCCAGCTCTTGGCCCTGCAAGGCTCCTGGCTGCCAGCTCCCAGCCCTGCAGGGCTGCCGGTAAACCAGTTACAAGCATCACCTGATAAGGGTGATCCTTACTGTGTGACCATGTAACCGGTTACCCGTTCGCATCCCAAATTTAAAATAGGACTTTGCACCTAGCTCTGACAGAAAAAGTAGTGTTCAAAAATATATAAGACTATCACGTCCAACCTGAGATTCGCTTTACAGGAGCCTGCCCCAGCTGATGGAGAGCAAGTGTCCCAAGGTGCTTCTGTGTGTTCAATTCCCCCGAGCTACCCGCAAAAACAGTAGCTAAAAGAACAGGCAGGTGAAGCAGGGAGGCAAAACCTCTCTGAATAAAATCATCCAAAGGATAGGTTTAGCATATTTGAGGGCAGATTTCCAGTAGGCGAACAAAGGCATGCACAGATCTGTATAAATACTCTATCAAATGTAGACTACAAATCATGAAATGTAGCGAGCAGGAAAACAGCACCTCCCCTTAATTAAGTCATAAACAAAACCATCTCTCACCATCCTGGTGTTCAATACTTACAACTGTCTTGTAGCTTTCCGTGTAAGGCAGTGGCTTAGCAAGTTTCTCCACATCAGTCCCGCTAGACCCAACCTGGGTGTAAGAATAGGATCCCCGGAAGTTGGGATTGCTGCCCCATGAGGACCGCAGGATACGACGAGGTTTTGGAATGTTTGGATTCCCTGGGTCAAAACCAAAGGAGAAAACACAGTCCAGAGCAAAGGAGCTGCAACACTGATATGCCCAAGGTGTGGGATACATGCACTGGGGAGCCCAGCAACCCACCCACGCAGGTGGTTACTTCTTCGATATACTTGCCTATCCATACTGAGCCTGATAACCATATAGAATGGGCCTAAAATAGTTCTCTTGGGAACAGAAGCTGGTTATGTCTCTGGTTACAGCTCACCCATTGTGTGCTTACAATGCTAGAGGAATATTAGGCAGGAGTACAACAGAAAGTTCCTTCCCAGAAGCGTATCTTGTGGCCTAACGGTACAAAACATTATTGAACTGACAACCAACGGGATTCAAGTATAGTACAGATTCTTAAACCTGCCCAGTCAAGCCACAGGTATCCAACCATTTGTAGGTTTCAGTGACATGGCAGAGTTAAAGCAAAAGAACTCAAAATCCACTCTTCCAGGAAAACTGGGAGCAGGCCCAGCAATAGTTACAGGCAATGACTTGGGTTTGAAGCGAAAAGCCCCTAAGTGTCTGAGCTGTGCAGAAATTGGAAGCCACATTTTAAGAGAGCAGATTTGTCAAGGAAACTGCTGTCACGTTTTATTTTTAAAGGGTTGAGTAGAAGCCCAAGAGAACATATGGCAAGTGCCATTACACAATACAAATACGGCTTCAGTCTTCTTACAGAGCACATTCCAACGCGCTTACCCAGAAGTCACACAATGTATTGCACGGTGCCAATGCAAATAAGAGGAGGTGGCTAGAAATGGGCCTTTGTTGCCCTCGTATTGTAAAGGGTGCCTGTTCTCATTTTATATTGTCAAGGTGCCCAGAGGCCTTTAGGTGCAGGCGTCAATACACAGCAGAACAATAACACAACGTGATAACGCTGGGAACATGACGTTGCCCTTACCACAAGGACTGAATTTTAAATTGAGAATCACACAAAAGCAGGGACAGAGATTAGAAAAAGATAATTTAGAGGCTGCCAGGGAGTAGGCAAACATGTTACAGAAGCCAGGGAGCTATTGAATTTGTGGAAGGAAGAGAGTTTGGGATATCTCGAGCCTGATAAAACCAGTGTGCTTAACAAAGCAACGACTTGGATACCGGTGGAAAAAAAACCAACTTCATATTTCTTTTTTGAAGATCTCCAAAAGTACACCCTCATGGGCCACGCGTGCCCCTGTGACAGAAGTAGCATCATTCACATATCAAGTGACTTGCCCAGTGTCACCCTGAAGTATCTGGCTGAGCTAGATGCAGATCTGAGACCTCCTTACCTTCATCCCTGTGCTTTAACCACTTTGCAGTGCAGTGGACATATAGGCAAACAGCAGTATCCATTATGCATTCGTGCCAATATGCATGTTAGAAAGCTATTCTGTTTGGGGTGGGCAACTGGGGAGGGGAATGCTGACCAGGAAACAGATTATCCCACAATTTTGCAGTAGAAATCCGATTGTGTCTTTGAGTTTGTCTTTCACGTTCCTATCTGCCCTTAAATGGAGCCTCCCTCTGTCTGTCTGCAGTGACAGACAGAGGAAGTTAAAGACACTATGTCCTTTCTTGGAGAGGAAGAAAGCCAATTAGTAACACTACCTCAGCCTGGCAAGGAAGCACAACTCAGCTGAAAACATGTCAAGAAACTCATCCAACTGTCGTAACATTTTTTACAGAGATCTGGCCATTCAGTTTGTCCACATATCAAACAAATGCATTGATGTGGATGTGGAAACCCCTAAGAGAGGCGCGATTCAAATGGAGAGACAATGGTTATGAAAAGACTGTGGTCATCATTAGCATAGGAGTGTGAGACCCCAGGACCTCTTGATGCCAACTGGTAGAAAGCTCAGAGGTGCATAAGGGTTAGAGGTATACTCTGGGGGTGGTATTTATATACCTCTCCACCAAAGAGAATCACTCCATGTCTCTGTTGAAAATCTGTGTCACAATGGGTCATCATAATCTTTGTAAAATGTACGAGTGGGCTATATATAAGGAGATGTGTCTATATACGGCACATTATGTGTGCTGACCCAGTGTGTATTGCGTGTTTTACAACAGGAATGTGTTCGCAAACTGAGTCAAATGCTACTAGGCGATTGAAGGGACTTCAAAAGAAAACATTACCAGGAAGAAGTGAACAGCAGGGGGAGAACTCCATTTACAGGTGAAGAGCATAGGGCCTGTCTATTACATAGTGGGGTGCAGAGAGGCACCCTGGCATCCCCCAGCTGGTCTCAGACATTCAGCTGAACAACACTGTGAGAAGGACTTTGGCGGGGGGGGGGCAATACCTTATTTACCAGGAGGACAACTTGCTAATTACCAGATTAGGCTCTAGAATGTGTGTAGTGATTGGATTCGTAATCCTTTGTTTCCATTAAGCCTTGTTGCTTCTTCTCCCATTAGGGTTAGGGGTGTTCCTTGTCCAATAAACATACTCCCGCATGCCCTACAAACGTCTCTCAGTGCCGTGTGTCAGGTGGAGCGGTGATCCTGAGGTGACACTGATAGGCCAGTGCACACTGCTCCCTGGGGAAGAATGCAGCTGTGAATTGTGTGGGTGCCCAGTGTCTCAGGATCTGTATATTCCAGGTGAACACTCAGAGGACTCAAGGCGGGCGCAGTCATTTTAAACAGACACAGAGCAGTTAAGGCCAAACTCTCCAGACGTAGATGATGGAAGCCCCCGGAGAAGCGATTTAAGAAGGGTGAAGCATCAACAGTGGCTAATTAGCTCTAAGTATGGCTATGGAGCCCCAAAATTCACCCCTCAGAAACAAATGAAAAGAATACCGTTATCCCAGAGAGGTTTGGAGGAATAGCCACAGGAGTTGTGAAAACCTTTCCCACAGATTAAATAGACTTGCTTGGGGGGGTGGGGGGGGGAATGACTCAAACCATGAACATTTCACTGGTGGAAGTGGACACAAGGCGTAACGGAAATGCTCCAAGGACTCTCTTTTCGCTGCAGCACTAAGTGCTTGAGAGGGAGGGGTACAGCAGGGATGGATGTGGAATCTGGGGGATGGTGAATAGGTCTCCTATCATTTAGAAGAGCCACTGTAGTGGACACAGCCCATCCAGTTCCAAACTGTTTCCCTGCAAGGAAGAGACAAACACTGACCAAGATGACAAAGGAGGAGAGAGCGTTGGGTAGCTAACCTTATATGGAAGAGGCTAGGTTCAAAGTAGGAGAGAAGAAAGGCTGAAGAATTTGGGATCCATGGAATAAGATAATTTAGAAAAAGAAGCTCGGGATCTTTAAACAGGAGGAACAATGGCAAGCAAGATTATTTGTAAGATTAGGTTCAATGGATGTGGCTGTTTTATAATCACAGTGGAGACTGAGGTGGGAACAAGAGATGAGTGGAATGCAGTGGAGTGGGGTCCAGGCTCGATTAACCTTGCAATTCCAAGGTCCTGGGGACGGAAAAGTGAGCCTTGTAAGCGTTTTTTCCACAGATGGAGGTGGGACATAAATAATGAGTTGCTCAGGCCACAAGCAGGACCTTTATCTTGCTTGTGTGTAAGGCCCGATCTGGCTGTAGATGGATTGGAGGAGAAGAAGGAAGTGGCCATGGCGTAGAATTTTCAAGTACTACACGACTGTTTTTAATACTATGCATGGTGAGAAATGCTTGCCACGTGAACCTCCAGACTGCTAAGCAAGAGGGCATCTTTTAGGGTGAAAGTTGCCAAAGGAATTCAATCTACTGCCAGAAATAGGGGATGTAAAATCCCAATTAATCCGTTAACCAGGTAAACTTTAACTGGTTAACCGATTGAGCAGGATCCCGTGTGTGCCTCCACTGACCCTGCAGGGTGGTCGGTGTGGATGCTGCTGCTCTTGGTCACCCACAGGGCTGCTGCTATCTGTCCACATTCCTCGCAAGAAATGGCTCTGAAGTATCCAGGTGTCTCAACCAGCAACAAACCACTGGCCAAGAGACCCTGCTACAGTACTTGCAAAACAAATCAACTAAGTCATCAGTTAACTTCTGTCCTGTTGTGGTCACTAATGAGACCCACTTATTACAAGATATGAATTTACATCAATATCAAGATTTCGGTCCCAATTCAACTCCGATTGACTTCAGTGGGCACTTGATGACTGGAGCGATAACAATTGACAAAGGATGTTGGAGCCAACACCTATCTTGAGGAATAATAAATGTTGACCAAACTTAGACATCAAAATCTGTATTGCTAAATACTTTCTGAATGTCTTCTCCGGAAGTGTTGGAGAAGGTGTCTGGCAAAACAAGTAACAGCTGTCCTTTCCCACTGACTAGTCTATTGTGTGACTGGCGAGGGGGGACTCCAGGATGTGCAAAACTAAAAAGGAGACATGGGGTGAAAGTCCAGTCTGAATAAAGTGAAGAAGAGTTTTGCCATGGACTTCAGTGAAGCCTTCAGAGCCAGGCAGCTGGAGAGCGACAGCTGCTGACTGATGGCCCAGCTCTGCAGGCAGCAGTGCAGAAGTAAGGCTGGCAATACCACACCACGCAATCCCTACTGCTGTGCTGCTGCTGGCAGCAGCTCTGTCTTCAGAGCTGGGCAGCTGGAGAGAGGTGGCTGCTGGCCAGGATTGCTGCTCTGAAGGCAGTGTCACCGCCATCAGAAGCTCAAGAAGTAAGGGTAACACTCCCTACAATAACCTTGTGACACCCCTGCACTCCTGTTTGGGTCAGGACCCCAACAATTACAACACTGAAATTTCAGGCTTAAATAGTAGAAATCATGATATTCATTATTTTAAAATCCTATGACCACACAAAATTGACCAAAACGGACCATGAATTTGGTAGGGCCGTACCCCGGGGGATTATATGGGAAAGTACGTACTGCGTTCCTTGTTCCTAGAGGTATACATTTACATGTATTTGTATTAAAATGTAAATTGTTTGCTTACCAAGAGATCCACATTGCTCTATATAACAATGAGCTCAGCTCAGCATTATTTACAATCCCCCAATTTTTGCGACTCCTGCAAATTTTATCAGAGATGATTTTATGTTTTCTTCCAGGTCACTGATAAAAATGTTAAATAGCGTACGGCCAAGAACCAACCCTGGGAATCCCCACTAGAAATGCACTGACGGGGTGGGGATTTATATTAGCATTTATACAGAGTCTTTCGTGTGAGGAGTTCACAGAGCTCTGCGAGCACAAATGAACTAAACGTCACAAACATACCCCTTCCCTCAGCTAAACAAGACTGGGCAGTGCAGAACTGACAAGTGGACTTGTTACAGCCTGAATTTTTAAAAGGTTACTAATTTGGGGTGCCTTCATTTTTGGTGCTTCTTGATTTTCATTGGTGTAAACTACTGGCAGAGAAGATTAAAGAGATGTCTGCTCAGTGCCTCTGAAAGAGTGACTCATTTTTGGTGGTTCATTTTTGAAAATTTAGTCCCATGTGACTTACACATGCAGTGAGTGGGAGTCAGAGAGAGAGAGAGAGTCCCAACGTCAGACTCTCAGCTGGTCTCAGTTGGTTTAACTCCACTGCCTTTAACAGAGCTGTGCTGATTTACTGGCCCTGGGAATCTTGAATGTGAGCATGTTGTCGTAACTGTTAAGTTGACACAATGATATGGGCGATAAAAAAAGAAAACGGTATTTGGAGTCTGACCGCACTCAACCCCTCCACTGGATGCAGCGTGCTCCAGGTATCATCATGTCTATGTAAATGAGGCTCCAAGCACCCTCAAGCCTTCCAAGCAGTGGCACTGAGAGGCGTACATGGCATGCAACTCTGCAGCGAGTGCTTCAAAAGCCTTTGCATGGCCTTTCAGAAGGAACCAAAAGCCAAGGAGCTATTGACTACATCCCTGCATTTCCTTCCTCTCTCTCCCCGAAAGTCCCCCGCCCCTTTCTTCTCTGCCAACAAAAGGAACAAGAGCATTGCTGACCTGTAAATTTACGCAGCATCTCAGTGCACGTTTCTGCCACAGTTTCATCGTCGTACTTCTCCATGATCAAAGCCTCCTCCCCACAGATCCAGCCACTCAGCACATAGCCATACCGCTCCGGAGGGTAGAGGACATCAAAGCTGCAAATCTTCTTGTACCACAGCTCCTCAGGGTAAGTCAAACTCTCGCTCTCTGCCTCGTCCTCCCAGACGAACTGGATACTGTTGCATTCAGGACTCCAGAAGGGCTCTTCAAATTCCAGAAAGATTTTGTCGGTGGTGCTAATGCCCAGTTTCTGAATGGCCATCACCTTCTCCTCAGGCAGGCCGGGGTGGAACATGCTCTCATGATACTTCTTCAGGACTCCCAGCGACACGGTCACGATGACGTGGTCGGCAGGGATGAACTCACAGTCTTCACATTCCACAAAGACATGGTAGCTCTGGTCCTCCTCGGGGCGGTCACTGTTGTGGTCAGCCACGCACTCAATCTCCTTGGTGACCAACTGGTTCCAGTGGATGCACTTGACTGGCTTGCGGAGCTGGATGACCGAGTCTGGAATGGACTGGGCCAGGATCTCCACAATCTTGATAAAGCCACAAGGAATGACATGATGGGCCCCAGGAATTTCAGTCCATTCTCCGAATTCGCTGAGCGAGACCTCGTCCATGCTATGAGAGCTGCTCTCACAGCTCTCCACCTAGTGAAAGCAACACAACACCACGTTTCCAAAGAGCAATCCGCCTCTCCATGGTACAGACAGAATAGAGCGAGTGAACAGCAGAGCCAGGAATAGAACCCAGGACTCCTGTGTCCCAGCGAACTTCTGCTAGAGAAGGGGTGGAGCATGGAACAGGGACCAGCGAGGAGGTGCTGCTCAACGGAGGCTGCAGCCACACTTATTTAAACACTTTTTTCACTGGCTGACAGAGATTCCCATTCCACAAGAAGACATAAGAAGAACAAAAGGATTTCAGGGCTACCCTCTCAGAGGCAGATCTCAGTGTACCATGAACGTTAGCATCCAACTAGCTAATGCTCTGCAGCAGAGAGGACATGTGCCAATGATCAGGTGGGAGGGAAAGACATGGCAAGGTTGGGGGGCCCAATCTTCTCTGTACTTTGATTAGCAAAGTCTTGGTTTTGGGGACCCCCATCTAAACTGGTAAGCATAGCGATTGCTAGCACTGATCCCACTGTTTGAGGGCAGGATGTTATGCCTGCCTCTTGTGGTCAGTTTCCAGCTGGGTCTGGGGAATGGTGGCCTTAGATCCAGCTTCTCTTCCCAAGTTTCTAATTGCTGGATTTGATCTCTACACATATGTGACCATTTTACAGTATCTCACCTTTTAGCTTATTACCTAGGCTTGTCTTAGTTTATAACCCTAGCAGACCAGCCCCCTCTCACCACAGGGAATCCACACAGTAAGCTTTGCATTCCTAGTTATGGTAAGCCGCTGTCTGCATGCTCAGGCAGACTGGGATGCCAGGTGGACACAGTCAAATTATTATTTGAAAAGACCCAAAGTTGTGTGGAGCACTTCACAGGTAGAGAGGACACAGTAAGTGCCTTGAAAATGCAACCTATGGCTCCTGCCCCCACTAGGTACTTTCATGGGGTATTGTATGGGCATGCAAGCAGCAGTGTGAGTCCAGCTGCAAGATCTAGGTCTAAACGTTAAACATGTCTTTTCCCGAAGTACTTGTCCACTGCAGCAAATGCTGCCTAATTCCCATGCAGAGTCCGCAATGATTTTATAAACCTCTCTGAAAGACCCAAAGAGTTTTGACCACTCTCTGAGCTATAGTAATACAGTAAATGTTTATATAATTTATATTTGGGCTTTTGTCTTTTTTGTATTTAATTTACTGTATACTACTTGGAACAACAGGCAGGTGCTTTACCTATCCTGCAGTCTTCTATGGGCACTAACTCGTTGGCATAATACCTGTCAACTCAGTTAGACTGACAGAATGAGGTCCTTAATGGATTTTAAAGTCTGCTGGACAATCTGCAGGCTGAGGCTAGAAGAGAGGTAGTTGTTGTACAGGTTGAATCTCTGTGGTCTGGGACTCTCTGGTCCGGCAACTGGACCGCGGATGTTGCTGGACTACAGAGTCCCAGCACAGAGGTTGCAGGTGGCTAGGAGCAGAACCGGCCAGCGATACCAGCAGGGCAGTGGAGCCCACCGGGCAGCAGGGGGCACTGGAGTCCACATGGTGGGGAGGGTCGCAAAGACTGCAGCCAATAGGGCCAGAAATGGTGGGGGGCATACAGCCCGCAGCTGGTGGGGCTGTGAGCGCTGGTGGGGCTGCTGGAGCTTGCAGGGGCTGCGAGTGCCAGCTGGTCTGCTGGAGCTCGCGGGGCCGGCAAGGCTGCTGGAGCAGTGGCAGGTAGCTGGGGAGAGGGGAGCCCAGCAGAGAGATTGATGATCATCCTCCCACCCCCCCGCCAATCCTTTCCTACTCCAGCAAACTTTCTTGTCTAGGATTGGTCAAGTCCCAAGGGTGCTGGACTAGGGAGGTCCAACCTGTATAAATTGATAAGACTATGGCAGAAAAGCTCTCTCAACTCTGAATAAATAAAAGCAAGTTATTGCAATGGATTCAGCACCAAAATTACAGAAGGAATCTTGGGGAGGCAAAATGCAATTATCCAGATTAGAATTTGGCCAAAACACCCATTCTCTCACCAGAAAGGCCCTGGGTTCTTTCATGGTCCAGAGTAGCCATTACAGATTCAATAATGACATACAGGGAGGAGTGCCAGATTCCCTGCGTGAACATAGGTCTCTCTTTCCCTCAGATTCCCATCTACCTGTGGATACATGCACTTGCCTGCCATGCCAGAGTGCGGCGTGTGTGGCTCCCTTGCCTTTCTTCTTACACCTTTAATTCACATTACAACTTCAAAACACAAACTGCTGACTTATTACCATTTTTTAGGTGTGGAATGCTTGGTGCTGCATATCTCCCACCCCAGGATAAGATACAGAGAAGACAGGATCTACTTGGTAAGAAACATGGAGGGACTAATGAACACATGGGTTTATACAATTTTCCTTTGATTTTGATTCTCTCTCCCCTTTCCAATGACTGTTAAGGTGCTCTGGGATTTAGTTTGTGGGGATTTTCCTGGTTTCCAAGCTCTGAAGAAAAGCAAAAGGGGATAAAAGATACTCTGCCGGCAGCAGGTGGTCCATGGTATGAGGCAAAAAGGTACCCATTCCTAAATGGAGTGGGCATTATGCTGGCTTTTGCTGGTAGGTGGCAGGATAATGGATTGAATGACACCACACAGAAGAATTTAATTGAACTGATGAAACATCATATCTTGCTGGCCCAATGTGGAGATGTCCAGTGTATCAGGAAAATGTAATAGATGAACCAGAAATATCTCAGCTGCAAAGACGACAAATGCAATTGCCCAGTAATGGTACACAACTCTCATCCGAGTTGCTGATGTCCCACGATTGAGCTGCCTTTTGGAACATACCTTAAGATATTGCTGGATCATGGCTAGTTTCAGCCGCTTGGTGGTCTCTGGGTCATCTGGATCGGCTTTGATGCGTTTGCGCACCACATCCCGTGTGAATACGCCCACACTATTCTGGCTCTCAGCATTGACTGGTTTACCGCGTTGAAAGAACTCCTGAGTCAGGTTATAGACCTGCCAGAGACAGGATAGAAAGAGGGAGAAAGTAACTCGCAGCAAGTAGCTTGATTGCACAATCCAAGCCTTGAGCCATGCACAGGGTTGCCAGCCCTCCAGGATTGTCCTGAGGACTCCAGGAAGGAAAGATTAATCTTTAATTAAAGATAATATCATGGGATGAAACCTACAGAAACACGGACAACCAAAACTGGCCACCCTAGCAGTGCACAGCCCTCGTCACCCAGGATTGGTATGTTCGGATCACCCCATTGGGTAGGGGGTACAAATTCCATAGCTGGAGGCTCAAGCCTAAAAGTCGCCAGAGGGCTTTCAGCATTTCTTTTATCACGTTGCCCTTTATGGGATGCCCTCAGAGCTCTACATATCAGCATAGGACAGGAAACCAGAGGGTCAAAGTCAACATGTAAGAACTCTGATCTACCTAAAATATTCTCTAGCAGCTATTTAAGAACATGCTATGTTGGTCGGCCGTCCCCAGATACGGGAATTTCACCATTACCTTTCACCAGAGAAAGGGACAAACTTTCTTGTGCAAGCATGGCACCCTCATGTCGCTAAACCCTGCTTTTCAAGCTACTGTACAGATACTGCCGCTGTGCCTGTGGCCTAGTTGCCCTTTAAAGGTTGCAAACCAGAGAGCGCCTATGTCTGACTATAACTTCTGTATAGGCAGGGTTTGGATTTTGGTTAGCGTGAGAATGGAGCTGGACAATGCTCGGTTTTCGGGATTAGCTTCTTCTGTCGGGAGAGGGACAGGGTTTGTTATTTCTGATTTTGTGTTAGATTGTCACAACCCGGCCCTGACGTGCACTCTGGATGGGTACCAGTCTGCTGTGAATCGATCCATCCATCAATCCCACATGCTTCTAAGTCCCTTGGGTCTGAATAGGACTGGTCACTGTACCTGGCTATGGGTCTTTCATGCATACTCTCAAGTGCAGACCCCATGTCCAATACCCTCCTTAGGCAATGGGATCTCACAGTTCAGCTGCCTAGACCCTGGAACCAGTGCCGCAATCCTCTGGAGCCCAACCTTCTCCTCAGAGTCAACCTGGCCAAGAAAGTTCTGATTCTCTCTCTCTCTCTCTCTCTCTCTCTCTCTCTCTCTCTCACACACACACACACACACACACACACACACTTACTTCATTCTTTTCAAAAAATCACAAGTAGTACAAATCTGTTGTTTCCTCAGTGTCCTCACTACCCCCCTGGGAGTCCAGCCTCTGGGCTCTGTCCTTTAGGCAAGGCAGCAGAATAGCTTTCTTTGCATACAGGACATTCCCTATTTAAACACAGCTTCCGACATCTTTCTTGCCCTTGCACGTCTGCTGGAGAATTTCCCCTTTGCCAGGGCAGAGAGTCCCCAGATATGTCCAAAATCAACAGCGCTGCTCAAAGCAAACTCATTGTTCCACAGGGGTATAAGCCATTCAGTGTTGATGGCCCTTAACTACCCTGTCACAGTGTCTTAGACTCAGCCTCTCTTCTCTGGTGTTAAGTTCGTGCTACAAAATGAACGTTCCAAGTCACAGGACAGGACGCATTCAAAATGGTGGTCAAAGCACAACATGATATTCACCAAACAAAAAAGGAATCCATAGGTTGATCAACATTCCCACTTCTCCCCCTCCCCCCAAAATCTAACAGATTGTATTTTTAAATTTTTTACCCAGCAGTCCAATATAGACTGGAACAGGGGTGCTCTGATGCTGAAATCAAAGCGTACACGTGTGACTGATTCACAGGCAGGGAGGCCACTCCTCTGGTTTTAAGCCAGACAGCCAATTTTTTGGGTGGTTTGTTGTTCCCAGCGGTGAAAGTAACTTAAAGTTTCTCCCAGGTACTGTCCTGTTGAAACCCGGGTCCCTGGCAGCTCTTTTGATAGCTCCCTGATGGCTTTTGCACCAGGGCACACCCGCTTACGTTCACCTCTGTTTGTTCCCCACCCAGCACCGAGACAAAACTGGATGTGGTTTTCATAGAATCCTAGAACACTAGAACTAGAAGGGACCTTGAGAGGTCTTAGTCCAGTCCCCTGCCCTCATGGCAGGACCCAGTACCACCTAGACCATCTCTGACAGGTGTCTGTCTAATCTGCTCATAAATATCTCCCGAGATGGAGATTCTACAACCTCCCTAGGCTACTTTTGTCTAGTATCGAACACCAATCTAAAGAGCATGCTGCCCTGTACCAGTATAATGGGACTGAGTGAATGGTCACTGGCCACCCTATTCACAAGTGACCATGTGTGTATGGCCATGATACACCCAAGCATTCCCTGTTGAGATCGTTCAACTGGCTGAATCTTCCACCATTTCACACACTCATAGATTCCAAGGTCAGATTGGACACCCAGTCTAAACTCCTGTATAATATAAGTAAGAAGAACTCCTCCCCGTCCCCCCCCCCGATTAGTTCCTAAAGCACGGCTTTTAGTAAAACACGCTATTTTGCTTTGAAAATTGTCAGTGACGGCGAATCCTCCACAACCCTTGGTAAATGGTTCCAACAGCAAATTGCCCTCACTGTTAAAAATTTACACCTTATTTCCAACCTGAATTTCTCTAGTTTCAACTTCCAGCCATTGGATGGTGCTCTGCCTTTCTTTGTTAGACTGAAGAACCCATTATAAACAATTTCTTCCTCATGTAGGTATTTGTAGACTGTAATAAAGTCACCTCTTAACCATTTATTGACCGATTTAGATACTGAGCTAAATAAATTGAGCTCCTTGTGCCTACCACATAAAGGCAGGTTTTCTAACCCTTTAATCAATCTTGTGGCTCTTCTCTGAACCCTCTCCAATTTATCAACATCCTTCTTGATTGTGGGCACCAGAAGTAGACGCAGACTCCAGCAGTGGTCGCACCACTGCCAAACAGAGGTTAAATAACTTCTGTACTCCAACTGATGATTCCCATTTATGCATCCAAGGACCGTGTTAGCCCTTTTGGCCATAACAGCGCACTGTTCGGCATGTCCCATGTTCCGTTGATTATCCACTGCGACCCTCAAATCTCTTTCAGAGTCATTGCCTCCCAGGATAAAATCCCTCATCCGGAAAGTACGGCCCACATTCTTTGTTCCTAGGTGTATATATTTTAGGGATGTAAGAGAGTAGATGATTAGTCAACCACCCGATAAGCTTAAGCTTAACGGGTAGTCAAGATGGCTACTCGCATTCCCCCCAGCCCCTGCTGCCTATATCAGAGGCAGCAAGGGGGAGGAAGTAGCCTTAAAAGCCAGTTCCCCCCAGCACTGTCTCCCTCCCTGCCTCTATCCGTTGCCCCTGCTGCTGGGAAGCAGCCCCTGTCCCCAAGGGGTCCTAAATTTAAGAGCCGGACCAGCAGGCAGCCCGGCTCAGTCCCAGCTCACACCGGGTGGGGACCAAACCCCTCTGCGGCTGTTCAATTTAAAACGCAGTAGGAGCCAGGGGGCAAGCTGCCCAGCTCCTACTGCCTTTTACATTGCAGAGCCACAGCGGGGTTTTATCCCAGCGCGAGCCGGGACTGAGCGGGGCTGCCTTCCCTTATTGAGTAATCGAGTAGGCGATAGAATTTTTATCGACTACTCAATTACTAAAATAACCTCAATTTAACATTCCTAGTACATTTACATTTAGCTGTATTAAAATGCATATTGTTTGCTTGAGACCTGCTAACCAAGTGATCAAGATCGCTCTGTAACAATGACCTGTGCTCCTCATTATTTACCAACCCCCAAATTTTTGTGCCATCTGCAAACTTTATTAAGGATGATTTTATGTTTTCCTCAAGGTCACTGATAAAAATGTTAAATTGCCTAGAACTCATCTCTGCAGGACCCTCCAGAAACCTATGTGACGACGATTCCCCATTTACAGTTACATTTTGAGATCTATCAGTGAGCCAGCTTTTAATCCATTTAATGTGCTCCATATCAATTTTATAACCTAATTTTTTAATCAACGTCATGCGGTACAAAGTCAAATGCGTTACAGAAATCTTAAGTATATTACTTCAGCACTGTTACCTTTGTCCGCCAACCTTGTATCTCAACAAAAGATATCCAGGTAGAATTATTTTTCTGGAGAAAGCATTTCATATAACAACATGACCCAACAAGTTGCATCACTGTTATTGTTGGTGAGGAGGAAGCTGTTGTTAAAACACAACCACCAAAATCATTTGTGCCTGTCTGGAATGATCAAGTCTTCTGTTTGGATGGTTCTTTGGTATTTGGTATTCTGAGGGATAGAAATGGTGTCCCTGGCCTCTGTTTGTCAGAGGCTGGAGAAGGATGGCAGGAGACAAATCGCTTGATCATTGTCTTCGGTCCACCCTCTCTGGGGCACCTGGCATTGGCCACTGTCGGCAGACAGGCTATTGGGCTAGATGGACCTTTGGTCTGACCCAGTAAGGCCATTCTTATGTTCTTATTTCATATCAAAAGGAAAACTTAGCAGAATAAAGACAGGCAGGAAAGCCCTTAAAGATGCATCACAAATACAGCCTATCCCAGGAATCACATGTTGGCCCAGAATCTGTGCCGCCTTCTCGTTTATACAGCACCACAGTGAAGTGTAGTGCTTTATAAGCGAAGAGACAACATATCTGGCTGGAAAGTTTTTCCCATCAAAGGTGTTTGGATTAAAACCACTGACCACTCTGACAGAACTGGATATTCTTGATTGCAAAATCCCAGTGTTGCGTAGTAAATACAGAAAATAGTTTAAATGACTTGCCCCCTGCACAGTCTCTATAGGTGCAATTCCCATCCAGAAGAGAGATAGGAGAGGGTAGGAGGAGCCTGGCACACCCATTCCTGTGGCTTGTAATAAGAAGCTGCAGGGGCTGCTAGAGGCCACATGCTTTCTCCCAAAAGTCTCTACAAAGGTCAGGCTGCCAGTGAGCAGCAGCGTGAGACACAAAACACAAGCCAGTGTTGCAGAGGGAGAGAAAGGATCTTTTGGCCTCAAACTTAGAGATCTCCCATCACGTGGCCTGACTTATCGAAAACTCCAAAAGCCAGTTGTCTAATGCCAGGTGATTCAGCATCTACCTTGGTAAGGACGGACAGCCATTGGCCATGTCTTTTCTTTGAGACCCTTCACAGTTGTTAGTGCAATAGTTGCTGTTTGGCCTCTTTCTAGGGTTGCCAGATGGTCTCCCAAAAAATACCGAACACATGGGCTAAAAATTTGTCAAGCAAAAAGAAAAAAAAACAAAACCCACCACTGCCACAAACACACATGCTATGTTTAACACTTAACTTATTATAAACAGTCTTCATCCTACACAATCTCTATGTAAAGAGGCTTAGAAGTTATTGTGCAAATGTGCATGCTGTTTTCATTGTTTTCTATTCCTCTACATCTAAGGCTATAGAAGAATTTAGAAGAACTCCTTTTTATCCTGCAGCTGAAATGATTGTACAGAACTCCTAGCGCTGATCGCGCCCCGCCTCCCAGCCACTCCCCCCGCCCCCGCTAGGCTTCTGACGCGCCCAGAGCAGCGATCGTGGCCCCGCCTGCCAGCTGGGACTCCCAGGCTGGGAGGCGGGGCCGCGATCGGCGCTGGGAGCCTGTGATTGCGCAGAAGCCTGGAAGGGGAGGGGGGAGTGGCTGGGAGTCCCAGCCACTCCCCCCGCCCCCGCCCGGCTTTTGCACAATCACAGGCTCCTAGCGCTGATCGTGGCCCCGCCTTCCTGCCGCTCCCCCCACCCATGCCAGGCTTCCGTCCGGTGCGCAGCCAGAAAAATCAGAAAATACATTGCACATGTCCGGTATTTTCTGATTTTTTTTACTGGACAGAGGGCACAAATACCGGACTGTCCAGTAGAATACCGGACAGCTAGCAACCCTATCTGTTTCCAGGCACAGGATGGCTCACTTGAAACTTCAGCTCAAGCTTTTTTAGAGCAAGTCATTTTCATCTGCTAAAAACATCTAGAAAACACAGATGAGTTTGGTGAAATGGCAGTCGGCATTGGGACTATGATATCAAACTGACGTCTTAGCTCTCAGGACAAAGAGTCAGGGGAGAGGAATCGGATGTTTCTTTTTTACCTTTGTGTACTGCTGCTGTTGTGACTGTTCATGTTTATTAAATAAAACTTCAAAGCAAACTCCCCAAATTACAGAGAGGAAAAAAAGGAGCCAGGAAGTGAACTGGGGGTGGGGGGAGGAGGAAAAAAAATGAAGTACCAGAAAAAATTAAAACAGAGAAAAAGAACTGATGAGAGGGAGGAAACACAGAAGAGAATAAGGAAACTGGTAGAAAACAGAAAAAGAGAAGGGACCTGGTATAATGAATGGGGATGGCTGGAAATCATCACCCTTACTGGGTAATGCTTACTGGTTATGGTTAACCAGTGGGGGCTGGAAAAGTCTCCCGCTTGCTGTGAGCAGAGGGGTTGCTCGAGGCAGGCAGGGAGCACTTCAGCCCGACTGGAGTAGCCCCTGCCCGTGGCGGGCCCAGCCTAGCCAGAGCAATGCACCAAGGGCCAGAGTACTCTACCCAGCTGCAGGAGGCAGGGGCGAGGGCGCTCCAGTCCAGTCAAGCTGGAGCAGCTCCCCAGCCCACCCCCACTTAAGTGGTTAACTGGTTCGACATAATATTTAATTGGTTACCTGATTAAATGGGATTTTACATCCCTAATATTGAGTGAAGCACAGAGGTATTCCAAAGCTGTTTCAAAAAAA
Source organism: Pelochelys cantorii (assembly GCA_032595735.1). Taxonomy (NCBI): domain Eukaryota; kingdom Metazoa; phylum Chordata; order Testudines; family Trionychidae; genus Pelochelys; species Pelochelys cantorii. The sequence goes on along the minus strand of CM064331.1, from coordinate 8,104,915 downwards.
GAGAGTTTGGGCAGCCTTAGCAGTGAAGGCAGAAAAAATGGTCTCTCTTCCCCACTCCCACCTCAAAAGTATTGTGGAATTTCAACACACTGCAGTTCAGGAGCCTACACTATGGCACAGATTTCTGAGGTCGCACCACTTCCAACGAGCACTGCTAAAAGCTGCCACAGACCTTGCCTCAGCATAATGCAGCTTGGCTTTCAAAAGCTGATTGCAGACTATAAGCAGATAACACATTCACAAGACAAGCAAAGCTGTATTCAAATCCAGTTACCATTCAGCACAGAGACTAAATTAGCCATAGGCATGTTTGCATTGTCCATTATATTCGTCCGTCACCAGGCACCAGAGGAAGGGAGAGAAACAGACATTTCTCCCTCAACACCAACCCCCCTGCTCACAGCACTTTGGAAAACACCAAAGGAGGTTTTTTTAAGTATGTGATCCAGCTGGTCAGACAACAGGAAAATATCGTTGTCAGTATTTCTGCTGGTAGCACCAAGGTGCCCCAGAGATGGGATTTTGTGAATGGCAGCTATTGAGCAGCAACGTGCAAAGAAGTGAGATGGGAAATGCCAAGAGAATCTATAGTGAAGAATTTCTTAATAATGTAGCAAATATTGACTGAGTTTAGGATTGGACACATTTCCTAAATATATTTCTGGAAAGGAATATTTATGCTTCTAATGATGGAAAGAATATGCACACATGAGCGCCCACACACACACAGCAAAACCTATTATAAATGGCCATACAAAGGCCCAACCAGGACTGAATGAGAATTTCTAATAAAGGGGACACAGAAATGGAAGATACTGAGGCTGTCCCTTTAACCTGAACCCAATTATAACATCTATGAGTGTGCACAATTCCATTGCAAGTTACTGGGCAATGCCACTTTTGAAGTACAGGACATAGAAAATTCTTCTAAGAGCTAATCTGATTTTTTTGCTATGACATAGCTACCAAAGCATTCCCAAGAGACCACAAACAAGGCTTATTTCAAAGAGCTTGGAAGGTACAGTGCATGGACAAGATTCTACTGACTTTCTTTCCATTTAGAAAGCACATGTACACAGGATCTGACAGCACCAGGCCCTTCTCTATCAGAGTGAGAAGGGCAGAGTACGAGCCTCTCCACTCATCTCAACTGTGGCCGTACCCAAGGGAAAGAGACCGTCTCTCTAGGCAGCCAGATGTTACAGAATGAATCAGGAAGGCCACGATGGCACACCTTGATCTGTGCAGCTTCCTACGGATTGTCAGAACTCACCTCAAGCACCCTTTCTAACTCGGTTTTGAAACTAATGGCTTGATTTATGCCACTGTCTCATGCTAGTCTAGCCCCAGTACAAACTAGGGAGAGAATAGTGTAGTCAATTAACCAATTAACCAATAAGCAAAAGCTTATAGACTATAAACTACACGCATTTCCCTCCCCCCACTTGCCAGTAAATTTTTTAGCAGGCTGGCCAGCAGCCCGGCTCAGTCCTGGCTTGCGATGGGTCTGGGACCTACCCCTGCTGCGTCTCTGCATTTAAAGTGTGTTAGGAGCCGGGCGGACAGGCAGCCCAGCTAAGTCCCGTCTCATGCCGGGACCAGGACCTACCCCCACTGCAGCTCTGCATTTAAAGTGTGTTAGGAGCTCGGCTGCCTCACAACGGGTCCCGTGAGTGGAGCTGGTTTTTAAACTGGCTAGTTTTTAAACTGATACAGAGGCAGCAGCGCGGAGTGACAAGGGGCTCCTCCAGAGTGGGGCTGGAGTGCACTGGCTGCTGGCCCCACCCCCCAGGGACTATAGAATAGTTGACTAACTGATAAGAATTTGTGAGGTTACTCGACTATTCAATTAACCAATATTTAACATCCCCAGTACAAACCAGGCCCTCAGTGTCTAGTGGGCCAAACACATGGGAGTGATAAAGTAAGGCAATGTTTACACTGGCAACTGAGTGATAACACTTTTCTTGTTCAGAGGCAGCACTGTGACCAATGGGGGTAGCCGACAAACAGCGGCTATGCTGCCTGACCTTTAGCAGCACAGCTGCGTCAACATGGCCATGTCGCTAAAAGCTGTGTTGTATAGACAAAGCCTACAATGCAGGGGACTATAGCTTAGTCCTGAACTGGCATGAAGCCCAGCAGAGGGTGGGGGCCTGAGGGAAGAGAAATTAGTCACTCTCCAGCTACCTCCTGCACCCATTAACCATCCAATATATAGGGGAGTGGTGACTGACTCTAAGGCCATTAACTGTAATTACCAGGAAAAGGGTTACATCGCCTATTGTGCTATGTTTTCACTGCACAAGATAGACGTGTTTTGAAACTGAAGATGGGGCCCCTAAGCACTATGGTACTTACGTTATTATTGTTAATAATGTAAAACCCTACAGAGACAAGGCCCTGTTGTTTTTACCTGGAGGTAGCTAATCAAGGTCAACATTATTCCACCCCTCTACGCTAGAATTTCACATCGATGTAAAACACACCTTTCCTACCAATGAAGACCACATGCTGGGAGACTAATGAAGTTAAAATGGCTAAAAGTGGGTGTGGCACTGAGCCAAAAAGAGTTAAACAACTTGCAAGCTAAAAGACCCCAAATCTACCTTTAAAGACATATTAGGAAAGTAAAGGATAATTAGAGCTGTTACTTATAAATAGCTGGCAAAGCCATGTTAGATATGAGATGTAGATGTTTATTGTTAGAGAACTGGGAAAAGATAGCAACTAGAGTAATCTATGTTTACCTATACCTTCTGAGAGGTTCCCAATGTAACTGGACCGTTCCTGTCTGTCACTATGTATTATTGATTCAAAAATCAAAAGGGAACATTAGCATTTAGATATACTGTGAACATGGTAATATCAGTGTCTTCATTTCTCTCTGAAGTATGTAATAAAGTACTTGTAAATGCCAGGAGATGGGCAGCTGCCTTATGCTGATCCATGTAGCTGTGATGCTGAGGAAACAGGAGGTCTACTTCAAAGCCATAAGGCTTCACCTAATATTCACCTGCTGTCGAGAAGCTGCAAGAGAACTATAAAAGGAACTCTTGGGCCCTGATCCTGTTATCTCAGATCTGCGTATGCTTCCACAGGGGAAGTTGGCATGGCAAGACTGAGATTGCCACCTCAGCAGGGCTACCCTGTGGAACTTACTCTGAAAGAACTTTCTGCAATTCTAAAACTCACCATCTCTAGAGAACTCTAAGTTCTACTAGCCAGGATGGGAAGGGACAGTATCCCTAGCCTCTGTCTGCCAGAAGCTGGGAATGCGTGACAGAGGGTGGATCACATGGACCTGGTCTGTATTAGACCAGGAAGGTTGGTTTAAGGTACACAACTCCAGCTACACAAAAAGGAGGACCGGGATTCAGCTTCCCTTAAGCCGAGCTGTGGCGGCATCCACACAGCAAGAGGCCAACGGGAGCTCATGTTCCCATCGGCTTCCCTTACACCCCGCAGAACGAGGAGTAGCAGATGCCAGCGGGGGCTGCCCTCAGCATTCCATTTACAGGTCTACATTAGACCCACTAAATCAAATGCTAGAAGATCAACCATCTCTAGTGTAGAGATGCCTTTGATAATTCCCTCTTCTGTTCATTCCCTCTGGAGCACCTGGCATTGGCCACTATCAGAAGACAGAACACTGGGCTAGATGGACCTTTGGTCTGACTCATTGTGGCCGTTCTTATGTTCTCTATTCATAACTGTTTGTACAATGATCTTTTAAATGATACTCTCTCGTTCTCTTTTTGAATAAATCTCAGTTCAGTTAATAAGAATTGGCTGTAAGCATGTATCTGAATATGATCCGAAATATTCATTGACCTGGTGGGCACTGTGTCCAATCCCATTCATGTGGAGAACAAGATTTTCAACAATTCCCCTCACATTTGACTTGGCTATACAGGTGGGAGCTCAAGACTGGATTGTTTTAAGGGAACTGTTATTTTTGGCTTCTGGGTAATCTGTAAGGGTACATCTAAACTACACCCCTCTATCGGCAGAGGGATGTAAATTAGACATATCAAAAGTGCAAATGAAGCCAGGATTTAAATATCCCACGCTTCATTTGCATAATGGCGGCCGCTGCTTTTTTCCCCCAGAGTACAGGATCTTTCGAAACGGGGCATTTCTGTCAAAAATGCCCCATCTAAACTGCCAGGGTTTTTTTCGAAAAGCCCCGTTTTGAAAAAAAGCGGCGGCCACCATTATGCAAATGAAGCATGGGATATTTAAATCCCGGCTTCATTTGCACTTGCCAACAGAGGGGTGTAGTTTAGACACACCCTAAGGTATTACAGAAGCTGTTTTGCTGCTGTCTCAGTAAATCCAAGTATTAGAATAACCCCCAGTTTTGAAGACCGTCTGCCCCATACTTTGCAGTTTGCCCTGATTAAACAATCTCACTATGGCCCCTCGCCCCGACATCCAATCACCACAGGGGAACCCTCAGGGCACAGAGAGAGGCTTGCAGATTACCCTGTGAGAGAAAAGTATGCCAGGACCCTGTGAGGGAAAACTAAATACATCACATGCATTCAGATTCACCTTATTTACTACTGTTTCACTGTTTTGGTGTAGTGTAGAGGCTGTTCGTTTAAGAGGTTCAAATGGAAGCAGGCGGAATGCCCACTTTTCATTGCCCCTCCCATTTCATTATAAATGCGACACAAGAACCTGCAAATCATCCAGAGCAGAAAAACCATTAAGAACCCACAGAACAAAAAATACGAAAGCTAGAAGTAATGCAACCTGCTAATTCAATCTGTGTGTAAAGAGAAACGCATTCTCATTTGTGTGTTAAAAGCAAAAGCGAAGGGTCCTGAAGCCACACGCACATGCTATGCACGTCCCGATGTACTTCATACATCAGCAAGAGTGTTTGTACATCGCACGCTTGGTTTCTTTTGCAATTTGGGTTTTCAAGAGTTCATAACTTCTCTTATTTTTGTTCCCCAAAATACACAGAAAGGAAGAACACAGGACTTGCTACATGAGATCAGTAAAATCATCCACCTAATCCAGCATCCAGTACCAGAAGCTTCAGAGATAGAATCATAGACTCATGGGGCTGGAAGAGACCTCAGGAAGTCATCGAGTCCAACCCCCTGCTCAAAGCAAGATCAATCCCAACTAAATCATCTCAGCCAGGGCTTTGTCAAGCCAGGACTTAAAAACCTTTAAGGATGGAGATTCCACCACCTCCCAAGGTAACCCATCCCAGTACATTATTACCCATTATGGGAGAGTGTGAACTCCCACATAATGGGTAATAATGTTGCAACATGGGTAGGGGAAAAGTTACTTCTTAGTCCCAGAAAACTGAGAGCTTCTGTCCTAAAGTAAGAGTGCTGAGATCCCTTATAAAAGTTTATCCCAATACATGTAATAGCAGATGTGTTTACTAACTACCCATATAAATGTCAAATCCTTTTATGGCTCTTAGCTCTTGGACACAAGGTTAGCCTGTGGTAGGAACAAGCAAATTATGCACTAAATTTTAAAAAATCAACGTGAATTTTGTGGCTTTCTAGTTCCACTGGCAGGCCCCTTGTTCTTGTATTATAAGAAAGGGTAACCCAAAGTGCAAAACTAACTTTCCTTCATCATTCACTTTGTATCCCTCTGTAAACATTTATTAGTCTTTTTTCTAAACTGTATTCCCACCTCTTTATGTTTGCTTCTCATTTCAGGTCTTTTTAGGCCTGTAGTAAGGGTTTAAAGGGGAATAAACACTTCCTATATTTCTCTATATTTCTCGGAGATGGGATGATGAGTAAACAGTATTCAGAGCAATGGCACGCCATTTACTTATATAAAGCCATTCATTACAGTACTCCCAATGTTATTTCCTCTCTCTCTTTCTTCATCTGGCTCAATATTATATTTGCTTTCCTTTTTCTGTTAATTTTAGACCCTTGTGGTAAGAAAAAGTAGCTCAAACTATTCCTTCCAAAATCCATCACTCTGCACTTGTCCAAGTGGGATTTCATCTGCCACTGTATTGCCCAATTTCCTACTTTTACTAGACTCCTCCCATGATCCCCACAACCCACTCTAATAACCCAATTAATTACAGGCCAGGTGTGTATTAGCTCTGGTCAAGATCTTCATGGCACAACGCTAAACTTCTTTCTAGGTTGAAAATCAGCATTTCCATTCTGCCTCTGATCCATGATCATACTTTACCTCTCACCCCATGACTATTTTGTTTCCTTAATAGCCTCTAATGAAGGATTTTACCAATGTATGTTTGCATGGTCATGCCCATATTTGTAAATATATATTATACAATGTCCGGCTGATCCCAGGGTATGACATTATGAAAAAAGATTTACTCAAACAAATGTTTGTGAAGTTCCAATTCAGCGGCAAACTTTCAGGGCTCTACAAATGGCTACAACTTCCCTCTACTCCTACTCCCCACCTTAAGTTATGTCTGAGAGCATTTTCATGGGGGAATCTTTACATTAATCCCTCACCCACATGTAATTAGAAAGAAATACAGGGACCCAATTAGGAGAATAATTAAAGTGAAACCTGGCAAGCTGTCCTAGCATTGTTTAAATCTAAGTCTTGGTATTATAAAAGTACAAAAGTAATGCCATTTTACATCTGTTCAACCATTCATTATCAGAATCCACATTTACCATGAGCAGAAATAGGCACTACGCCACTAGAGTCAGTGGAATAGGGCCCATTTACATCAAAATGAGACTGACCCCAAGGAAACTGACCATCAAGGAAACTGAAAATCGCTTTTTCCTTGGGGCATTTGCTTAGGATACGTTTTATTACTGAGTCTGCTGGAAGTAATCAGAACTAATCATAAGACAGGGCATAAGACAGGGCAAATCTTGAGTATGATTTGGTTCCAGGAGATCTGATCCACTCTATTCAGTGACTGAATAAAGTAGAAGGCACCATATTTGTTTTAAAAAAAATCCAACTTATTTTAAGTAGAGAAACTGAAGGCATTAAAAGTTTTCCTTGTTCCTTGGTATCTCTGCACTGCAAGTGTCTAGTAGTTTCCAGAGCAATGTACAACAAAAGGGGGTTGCTCAATACCAACCTCGTTGTATAAATCACTGAATTCTTCAACCACATCTTTCGGAATCCTCTGTCCATTGTTGGTAAGGTGATAAGCCACTCCATTCTTGGAGTAAAGACTAATACGGCCAATGCTCCTCTCGCCATCAGTAGTCTCTTCAAGTAAGCCGTTGTCTTCTGCAAGATGATAGACTGGGTTTCCATTTGAACCATGGATCCACGTAGCTCCCAGTTCAAAAGTGGCGTTCTCTACGGGGGAACAATCCAATTAGACCAGTACAATGAACTTGTTTTAAAGGAGATGTTGCGTGTTACACTCTACACATATGAAGAGCAGTAAATAGAGCAAAAATAGGACATTTGCCTAATGATGCCACAGTACCAACAAAATAACACTGAAGCACAGTAGGGATGTAAGCGACTAATCAACTAGTTGACTATCATGAAGAGGCAGCAAGGTGAGGGAAGAGGTGGAGGGGCTGGAGGGAGCCGGCTTAAAAGCCAGTTCCCCCAGCTCCAGCTCCGTGGGAGGGGGCTCTTGTACATTTCAAATTGGAAGTGCCCGTGTGGAGCTCGGGGTCAGCGGAACTCCCCGCCGGCCCCGGGCTCCACACAGCGTTTCAATCTTTGAAATGCACAAGAGCCCCTGCTGTGTCTCTTGTACATTTCAAAGGCGGGATGTGGAAGTCCTTATCGACTAATCGAATAGTCAATGGAAATCCCATCAACTATTCGATTAGTTAATTAATCAAAATTTAACATCCCTAAAGCACAGAAGAACTTTCACTTAGGAACAAGTTTAAGTGTCATAGTAATGTTTGTTCATCGTTGGTCTCACTGGAACAAAAGTGTTACTGAGTACTACAAAAGGGGATTGGTCACAAGAGGGGTGCTTCCTAAACAGATTCCAAGATATGCAGCAGCAATGGTCTTTAATAGCTCAAGAGCAATGCAGAATCCCTAAATCTAGGTCCTGACCCATGATTGCCACTAGCTGAACAGGTGTCACTCAGCCTACCACAAGGATGCTGGAAGGGTCTCTGCTTTATATCTTCAAAAGAGCTATGTGAGCAGTGTTCCCTCTAAGATTTTCCACCCTTGGGCGAGTTGAATTTTCTTATGTGCAACTCCAATACTGAGGTCATGTGTGGATGTGCACCCACCAGTACAAACAAAACCCATAGATATAAATATATATTTTAAATAGTTCATAGGTGTGGAAGAAAATATATTAAAACAAGGGAAAATTAACAAGGAGCAATGCTTATGATTATTTAATATGAAGTCAAATGAGAAGAAAATTAACACTACCCTGGTCTGAAAAAGTGGGTTGTGCCCACAAAAGCTCATGATACTATTTATATATTTTTGTTACCCTAAGGTGCTACAGGCCCATTGTTGTTTCTGAAGTTTTTTAGTTGCAGACTAACACAGCTACTCCTTTGAGACCTTGGCGTACCTAGTACTTGCTATTTCTGATACACGAGAGCCAGAACTCTACCACACAGCAAAGACCTGGCCTTAATGCAATACAGTTTACCATGTAACACAGGATTTTAAAAAATCATTAAGATCAGAGTTCTAAATACCCGCAACACTCAAAAAAATTCTGTTAAAAGAATATTTCTCTCTCTTACCTTAAGCTATTAACACAGGGGTGGGCAATAATTTTTGATGGGGGGCCACTCCAAGAATTTGGTAAATGGTGGAGGGCCGCACTCTTCCAGGATATTAATGGAGGTGGTGTGGGGGTCTGGGATGGAGGTTGGGTGCAGAAGGGAACTTGAGGGTAAGGGGATTGGGATGTGGGGTCTGGGAGGGAGTTTGGGTGAAGTAGGGGATCGTGACCTGGAGCAACAGACTGGGGTGAGGAGAGGGTGCAGAGCCTGGGAGGGGATTGTGACCTGGTGGAGGGTGGAGGAGGGGGTGCAGGGATTTGGGCTGTGACCAGGGATAGTGGATTGGGGTGCAAGGTCTGAGAGGGAGTTGTGACCTGAGGAGGGGCATAGGAGGGGATGCAGTGTATGGGAAGGCATATGAGGGCTGGAGCAGGGGTGCAGAAGGTTTTGGTTACATGGGGTGGGGGGCAGAGGGTTGGGGGAGAGAAGGAGGGGCTCCAAGCCAGCAGCCCAGCAGTTTCCTTAGCCAGGGTCCCTGCCTACCAGCCCCTGTATGTGCTCAGGGGAGTTGCAGGAGCCATGTTCATTGTTCTAAACTGAATGCTCCGAGCCCAGGGGATGAAGGAGGGGAGGCACTTTGAATGATGACTGTCCTGCAAACAGGCAGGTGCTATTGGCCAAAATGAGCCAGTGGGAGCTAGGGGGGGTGGGGCCAGCATGAGAAGCCTGTCTCCACTTGCTCCAAGCTCTCGGCATTCAGAAACACACATGTGGCCCTGCACCCGGCTTTCCGGAGTGTTGAGCAGGTGCAAGCCAGCTGAGGCTCTCACAGCCCGATGATCATCTTTAGCCCAGTCCTGGAGTAGAGGCTGAAACCACCTTCTCCATTTATAGCCGCTTCTGCTCCTGCTCTCCCAAGAGGGCAAGTACCCCTCCCCCCCTTCCCCAGCTGATCAGCTGAGCTCCTACCTGCACGGGGGCACTCTGAACCTCTGCACGGGGCTCAGAAAAGGGCAGCATGCCTGCGCGACTCTTTTCTATACCCCAGTGTCAGCTTCTGAGCAGTGTAACAGCAGAATTCTAGATGGTGTGTACCCTTCATTAGAATTTAGTCCACCAGCAGGTGGATTCAGCTCTTTTGCTCGGAAAGTGTAAGGAAAGGAAAAGAGGAGTTTGGCTATCTGTACTGTATTACTGCAAACAAAATATAAATGAATACTTACATAAATAGTGAAGAAGTGGTAGGGAAAGAATAAGAGCATCGGTAGGCAACCCAAAGCCTTCAAACATCAAATTTAGTCTGAGGGAAGGGGAGGGAAGGTGACCGTTATTCAAATACAGGGCAAAAAGGCATCTGTTCCACCAAAGCAGAGGAATTCAGGAAAGACCAAGACTGTCCTGTAATGGCAACCTGCAGCTGCTTACTTTAGCACGCAGGAAAGCAATGTGCTGCCATTAAAATGGGTGCTATTTACCAAAAGTATTCAAGCTACCTGCATTTCCACAGGGCGAAATTAGATTGTAATTTATTGTTTGTGCCTTTGAAAACTTTAGGCCATTTCTTTAAAAAGATGCACTGTCACATTAAAAATATCATTTATTTTTCACTACCTATGCTGTTTGTTTGCTTTTTGCAATTCTGCAACGTTTAAGCTGATAACAACGTGGGGATGTTTATTACATACAAAGAAACACTGTTTCCAGTGGATTTTTTAATATATGGACTATTTCTTACAACATTTAGGTATTGTGACAACTCATTTGTACAAAATCAAAAATTTGGACTAAATTTGACCCAACAGTGTCCCTTTAATATTATGGTCAATCCCATGTGATACAGCACGTCCTGAAGCTTATCTGGATATTTTATTAGGCATAGCAGGTTAGTTACTAGCCTACATGTTTTCACTCTCAATAACATCGTACTGAAGAAAGTAAAAATCATGTAACTGATTACACCATCACATAGTGCTTAACATACAAAGACCACCACAATACCATTGCAAGTATGCTAACATTTATAGTGGGTTCACTATAAAACATGATGCGATCAAGTTCTACGAATCAGTCTATTTCAAACCAGAAACTTGGTCTTCTAAGGCCACATCTTCACTACATGGAAAATCAACACTGCCGCAGTTGATCTTCTGGAGTTCAATTTAGCAAGTCTAGTAAAGACCCATTAAATCGAACTCAGAGTATTCCTACTCCTTGCAAGGAGTAAGGGAAGTCGACGGGAGCAAACCTCATGTGGAGATTGCGCAGAAACATTAATTAAGGTACATTGACTCCAGCCATCTAATTAACGTAGCTGAAGTTGTGTATTTTATTTCGACATTCTCCTGCAGTGTAGACCTGGCCTAAACCAAGAAAAAATTCGAAAGGAAATAGAGTGCCAAAGTAGTCAAGTGGAAGTTATATGTTGAGGCTCTGAATTTGCAAACACTTACACGGGCACATAAAGTATGTGCTCAATCTGTGCAAATCAGGGCCTAATAGGGTTAATATTTAAGGCTGCAACTTCAGACCATACCCATACAGCAGGCAGTCCAGTGGCAATGATTCAGTCTGGCAGTCAAGGGTACTGTGCTCAAAAATATTTCAGGTTTAAAGTGACAGTGATCTTATTACATGGGTTCATTGTATAATCCACAGCATACAAGATTATGAGCAGGAATAATAGATAAAACATTCATGCCAGATTGTGGTGCATTACACTAGTGTGAAATGGTATAATCTAATACTGACTTCTAAATAGAATCTGGCTTTTTTTATTAATTACCAGCATTTTTTAAATAACACACAATACTAGCATATTCCTTTTTATGTTTACCAGACAGCATTTACTTTATCGTCAAATCACAAACAAAAAAGAAAAATCCATTTCACTTCATTTTCCCCCGAATTCTCTATGAGCAGTTGTGAGGAAGGTAACTGAATACAGGGAAACTAAAAATAGTCTCGCTCACCTGTATATTTAGAAACTCATTAACCGACATTACTCAAAGTAAATAAGCCAGTTATTTCCTGGCACGAGTGGCATGACAATTTCTTTAGAAGCGTGAAGTTAATCACTTTCTTTTATGCAGCTATCCCATTTAGTTCAAGGGCCTTTCAGGGCTTGAAACATCAAGTAGTTCCAATACCAATCTCACCTGAATTCGTAAGTGTGCAGTACACAGTCCTCATAAAATGGGTCTGTTGCTCCCATTAACCTAATTATTGAGTTATGCTATGTATTTCTCATGTCTCACTGGGGTGTAGCACCTGGGTGCTGTGAAGATTGTTGCAATACATCGATCAGATCAGTGCAGAAGCTGGATATATATGATTAAAGCTGTACACACCATCTCTCCCTTGTTATTGCCCCAAGTTTAATCTCATCTATGTTGAGTAGCAGCAAACACACTGCAAAGCCCTAGCTGAGTTACTGTGCCTGAACTGGTGCTACGCTCCCCTCTGTATGTCACTAGCACTTCAGGGGGGCACATCCCATGGGTTTTTGTGCAGCAGAAGGCTCAGCTGCTCGGATGCTTTCCCAGTGACACATGGAAAAACTTGTCTGCGCTTCACAGAACCTGAGGCGAATTGTGGGAAGGCACTGGAGGACGATCAGCTCTTGAAAGGCTTAGCCTGCATCCTCATTGCTAAGTGGGCAGGTTACCAGCTCAAGTGAAAGTGCACCCACACCTCCAGGCAGGCCACCGAGCCCTGTCTAAAGCACACCGACCTTGGGTGCAAGGGTACTGTGTGTGGACAGGAAGGGATTTGGGGCAACACTAAAGTAAAACCCTGAGTTATCTCTGCAGCCATACCCCAAGGCTGGACCACCCCCTACCTCTGCCATTGAGGAGGGAGGGTTGTGTAAAAAGGACTTGCAACCTGACCTAATAAGGAAGAAACCTTGGGCTCCTCCTGATCACCAGCAGCAGAGAGTTCAACAGCTGAGAACCCTCCACCAGGAACAACATACCCTCAAATAGAGAGGGCCAGACTACCAGCTGCTACACATGGGCATCACTCCAATGGCGTCGGACCTACGTCAGTTTATACCAGCTAAGGAACTGGCTTGGAATATTTAAACCAGAAGAATATTTCCAAAGAGACTAGAGATGTGGAGATGAAAGGCCCTCAGAGCCGGAATCTGCCAGCCTTGCTCCCATACAGAAGCAAAGGAGAAACTCAGGGCCGTAACAAGGGTGGGGCAAGTGGGGCACTCACCCTGGGTGCATCATAATCAAGGGCACAAAGACGCAATAAGTAAAAACAATAAGCTGCAAAAGTGAAGAGCACGACGTGTGCTAAGCTAAGAAAGGGGGCACATAATTCATATTTTGCCCCAGGCGCAAAAATGCCTACTTACGGGGCTGGGGATACTCACTGGTGCATCTACATTAGATGAGAAGGTACATTCTGTGTTACCTGCAGGTAAATGACTCCTGTCAGTTCCTAATGCCAGCTGAGTAGTTTAACTTTTGACCATGCTCCCTGTATTCATTAACCTTGATATACCTTGACTTTAGCAAAGCTTTTGATACCGTCTCCCACAACATTCTTGCCAGCAAGTTAAGGGAGTATGGACTGGATAAATGGACTGTAAGATGGATAGAAAACTGGCTAGATTGTCGGGCCCAATGGCTAGTGATCAATGGCTCGATGTCAGGTTGGCGGTCGGTTTCTAGCGGAGTGCCCCAAGGATCGGTTCCAGGACCAGTTTTGTTCAACATCTTTATTAATGACCTGGATTAGGGGATGGATTACACCCTCAGAAAATTTACAGATGACACTAAGCTAGGGAGAGAGGTAGATTCGCTGGAGGGCAGGGATAGGGTCTAGAGTGACTTAGACAGATTAGAGGACTGGGCCACAAGAAATCTGATGAGGTTCAACAAGGACAAGCGTAGAGTCCTGCACTTGGGACGGAAGAATCCCAAGCATTGTTACAGGCTGGGGACCAACCGGCTAAGTAGCAGTTCTGCAGAAAAGGATCTGGGGATTACAGTGGATGAGAAGCTGGATAGGAGTCAACAGTGTCCCTTGTAGCCAAGAAGGCTAATGGCATATTAGGTTGCATTAGAAGGAGCATTGCCAGCAGATCTAGAGAAATGATTATTCCCCTTTATTCGGCTCTGGTGAGGCCACATCTGGAGTACTGTGTCCAGTTCTGGGCCCCCCACTATAGAAAGGATGTGGACGCATTGGAGAGGGTCTAGAGGAGGGCAACCAAAATGATTAGGGGGCTGGAGCACATGACCTATGAGGAGAGACTGAGGGAGTTGGATCTGTTTAGTCTGCAGAAGAGAAGAGTGAGGGGGGATTTGATAGCAGCCTTCAACTTCCTGAAGGGAGGTTCCAAAGAAAGGATGGAGAGAGGTTGTTCAAAGTAGTGATGGATGGCAGAACGAGGAGCAATGGTCTCAAGTTACAGTGGGGGAGGTCTAGGTTGGATATTAGGAAAAACTAATTCACTCAGAGGGTGGTGAAGCACTGGAATGGGTTACCTAGGAAGGTGGTGGAATCTCCATCCCTAGAGGTTTTTAAGTTTCGGCTTGACAAAGCCCTGGCTGGGTTGATTTAGTTGGGATTGGTCCTGCCTTGGGCAGGGGGATGGACTTGATGACCTCCTGAGATCTCTTCCAGCTCTATGATTCTATGAACCCAGGCCTCTAGCTGGTCTCCTTTCGCTTTATTTAGCCCGGACATACATCACAGCGTATTTTACTCTATAACGCACCACAGTAAACAAACATGAGTGCCTGTGACCTTTCAAAGCGAAACAAATGAAAAGGGTATTTGACAAATCTAAACTCTGCAGTCTGAATAGGGCATTTCAAATGCTGGTGAGACTTGGCACAGAGATTAGAATGGGAAATGTGTCATTTACTCCCAATGGGCTATCCCCAAAATATCCCAGCACATGCGTGAGAGTGGAGAGAAATGTTAAAGGTCTGGAATATTAAGGGGCCAATAATATCCATGTGGAATTTTTTACTGTATTAATATAGGGCCTGGCTTTGTTATCTCTGTTCACTATGGTACTGGACAGCCTTGCTTTCCGTAGGAAGAAAAGGATGTACAACTAGGGATGTGAATGGTTAACCAGTAAACCTCACCCTTAACGGCAGGCAGGGGCTGCTCTGACTGGCCAGCTAGAGCAGCCACTGACCATGGCAAGCCACTCCAGCCTGGAGCACCACCCCCACCTCGCCCTTCACTAAGCATTTACCTCAAGTGACTTACCATGTGTTAGCTAACATGGGGTAGGAACTCTAATTCTGATCTAATCTCATCCCAGCCCAGACAGACATGACTAGCTCTATTTCAGCTAGCATGCTAGAATTAGCATTATAGATAGTGTGGCTTGGGCAGCAGCCCAGGCTGAACTGGGGGTTAAGTGGCATTGTACTCACGTGACTCGCTCATGACACAATGTACAGCCTGAGATTTTTAGCATTCTAGCTCAAGCAGAGGTAGTGTGTCCTACTCAGCCTGGGAGACCCGCTCCCAGCTGCAGAGTATGCACCCAGAGAGGCCTATATTCTGTGGTCAGCAGATTATTGAATCTTCTCAGCCAAGAGTAGAGGTTGGAGGCCATAGGAGAAATCTTCCTAATTCGCATACTCAAGTTCCTGGAGAAAAATACCTTTCTCCGCCCTCAGCCACACTGAACTCTCTTTATAAAGCCAACTGACCACACATCCCTTCACTTAACAATTTTACGCTTCTGCAGAACCTTTCATCTGAAGCTCCACATACTTGGAAAGAGTTGTGCCCCTCACATGCACAATAACCCTTTGCACACAGACGCCTGGTAAATGCATGCTAAAACACCCACTGGCAGGTGCAAATTACGCTCGTAATAATACAAACCCTTGCCAGAGAGTCCAATACAACAGCACAACGTTTTCCTTACCAAGTTTGACGCTTTGCACTCTGCCTCCAATTTGGTCAGATGCCTCAAGGATTGTTACATCCGTGAAACCGTTTTCCAGGAGAGATTTTGTAGCAGACAGGCCCGCAAGGCCAGCACCAATAACTACTATTCGAGGCTGTCGTTTTCTCCGTAGGCCACTACTAAGAGGATCATCAGTGCTGTCTGAAGATGTTTCACAACTTTGCATGCCGTCCAAGCTCTCTTTCTAAGGAATCTAAGGAGAAGCAAACAAATAGGTTCAAGGAACTAAGCCAACAACTCTCCACTTTTCATGAGGATTCCTTCCTTCAGTACAGAAGCAAATTTTGGGAGTCTCTAGTTATTTGTTTAGCAAAAAGAATGTTAACCTTTGAACCAGAACAAGCCCTTTTCAAGCCGTAGAAAGGGCAATGAAGATCAGCCTAGAATGTAAAAGTTTCTGGTCTCGGCTCTAGAGCATCAATATTTCAGCCTGCTACGGTCTCCACCATCTACTCTGTAACCATGTAACAATTTCCAGCAAATTCAGAGGATTTCTGACCTCCCACATCTCCTTATATAACCTACTGGGGTGGCAATTTTGTGGTAGAGCAAAAACACACACCCTCTGACAACTAGCTGTTCAGAGAAGTAATGTAACTTTATTTTGCTTCTGTGGCAACCACAAAGCATAAACTTTATATCATATAAATATAAGACTAGGTAAACTGAACTTAGTTCAAAGCAGGAAGCCCAGATATCAAACCTATAGCTGAACCAAAAGTGGAAGTGGGTAGAAGAATCTAGGGTTTGCTCAATAGATGGCTATTTGTTTTTTTAAAGTTAAGTAATATGAGTAAATGTACTCATGGTCCCAAACAACAATACTAGTTTGCACTTCTAAGGTACTTTCCATTCAAAGATCTCAAAGCACTTTAACTGAGTGTCTTCACTTCTGTGTAGTACACACAGATCAGATATGGAAGAAGATGGACGATGGCCCACATTCAGCAGTGATGTAAACAGTGGTATAAATGGCAAAACCGGTTTTACTTGCATCCATCTGGCATCCAAACACTGAGCAAAGTGAATGTGACATTGGCCTTGACTGCTTCTGAAAACTGCTATTTTAAATCCGTTTAGAAACTGATTTAAAAATGGGTGCAACTTCAGCCAGGTATCTGGACGGTTTTGCCAGGATAGCTATAGTGTACCAGCAAAGCACTTCTAGGCTATGTCTAGACTGCAAGCCTCTTTCGAAAGAGGCTTTTTCAAAAGATACTTTCGAAAAAGCCTCTTTTGAAAAAGAGCCTCTAGACTACAACCAGTACTTTAGAAAAAGCAAGCCGCTTTTTCGAAAGAGAGCACCCAAGCGGTCTGGACGCTCTCTTTCGAAAAATCAGTTTGCATTACATAGCATCTTTTTTTCAAAAGAGCACTTTCGAAAAAAGGCATTCTTCCTCGTAAAACGAGGTTTTCTGCGGTCAAAAAAACTGCCACGTTCTTTCAATTTACTTTCGAAAGAATGTGGCAGCAGTCTAGACGCAGGGGAAGTTTTTTCGAAAAAAGGCCACTTTTTCCGAAAAAACCCTGTAGTCTAGACACAACCCTAGTGTGGACACAGCTTATATCATCAAACCAGTATAGTTCATTCCAGGCCCCCTAAGTAAAATATGCTATACCAGCAAAAGCACAGTTTTACCAGCATATGTGCCTATATGCTAAGGGCTTTTGCCAGCGCTGTTATGTCTATCACAGATCACACCTCTTCATGCCCCTGACCAACATAACTATGCCAGCAAAAGATTTGGTCTTCATGGTGCAGACATATTTCCAAGCAGCTGTGTATAATTAACAAGACTCGTTAATTTCACTGATGTTATTTTGAACCTTGACTGTTGCTAATGCTGGGCAAGCAGAGTTGTGTGCTGGAGTTTATTCATGGGGAAAGTGAATTCGAACATCAGAGGCTGAAGGACTAGCAGGGAACCATTTCCCCTTTCCACATACAGGTTCTTGAGTGGGGAGAAGACACAAAATTCATTTTTTGCAGCGTCAGGATTTAGATACTTACCAGCCAGACGCCAATATGAAGGACGAAGAGCACACACATACCCTGTAAATTGGGTCTAGTAATAGCATTGAGATAACATAATTGTACCCTCCCCTTTCTCACTACATGTAAGTAGTAGGGAGAATGGACATCGTTCCATGCTGTGCCTTCCCTTCCTCCTAACACCAACCCCTCACCCTTACCCTGCTTCTTTCTCCCCTACCTCCAGACAGAAGGTGAGCAGATTTCTCAATCCCGGCTGTTCCACTGCACACCGGTGGCCTGTAAAGTTAATCAAGGACCCTTTCCTACCAATTCCAAATATAAATAGGGTTGCCAGGTGTCCGGTATTGAACCAGACAGTTCGGTATTTTCACCTCCTGTCTGGTAAAAAAAAATTCAGAAAATACCAGACACCTAAAACATCTGGTACTTTCTGATTTTTTCCCGGCCAGGAGGCGAAAATCCCAGGCTGTCCGGCTCAATACGGAGGCAGCTTTAGAAACTGATTTAAAAATGGGTGCAACTTCAGCCAGGTATCTGGACGGTTTTGCCAGGATAGCTATAGTGTACCAGCAAAGCACTTCTAGGCTATGTCTAGACTGCAAGCCTCTTTCGAAAGAGGCTTTTTCAAAAGATACTTTCGAAAAAGCCTCTTTTGAAAAAGAGCCTCTAGACTAAGCTTACCAGGTTCCACAGGGGAGCTGTCTGGCCCCATGCAGGGGAGGCAAGATGGTGGGCGGCC
This sequence comes from Pelochelys cantorii, assembly GCA_032595735.1. Classification (NCBI taxonomy): domain Eukaryota; kingdom Metazoa; phylum Chordata; order Testudines; family Trionychidae; genus Pelochelys; species Pelochelys cantorii. The sequence goes on along the minus strand of CM064331.1, from coordinate 8,086,547 downwards.
GCCAGCAGCCTGTTAGGGCCAAAAAGCCTCACCATGCGTGTTGTGTTTTTGTTGTTTTACTTTAAAAAAAAAAAAAAGGACCCCAAGAGTTGTTAAGCGCAAAAAAAAAAAAAAAAAAAAAGACCCCAATAGCTGTTTTGTGCTTAACAACTCTCAGGGTCCTTTTTTTCCGGTATTTTTTCTGAAACCATCTGGCAACCCTAAATACAAACAGATTCAAGAATCTCAAACTGCTCAAGGTAAGTTTGGTTTCTTTGAAATAGTAAAAGGACTGGAAGTCAGAACCCTTGGGTTCAATTCACAGAGCACTACCACTGGATTGTTGTGTGAAATTAAAACACTTCCCTGTTCTGCAATTTATCTATCTCCCAACAGGGGATATAACAGTCTCACAGAGGCAGTTAGTGCTTTACAAACAGCAATTAAGCTTCAAAGTACAAAGTAATGTCTATTACTAAAGGTTATACTATCATTGAAACCGATGTATTTTAATATGTAATGCATCCAACGTGAGTTTTACAATATTGTTCAAACAATCATCTTCTCCATGCCAAGCCTCGGGAACGCTCAGAGACTGTATTGATGAGGGTTATAAAGGCCTAGATATGCAGCAGTCCCTTCTACCATCTAAAATACTGTAAGCTTTAAACACTGAGATCTCCAGTACAGCACTCTGAACTTCATACAGAGGATTTCTGACTCCACTAAAAACTTAAAGAATGTGTGTGGTCCTGTTCTGTTTGGCATTTTTATTTTGGAATACAAGATCTGTCTAGACAGATGAGACAATAACAGGGTATTTCATATGCCATGTACAATTTAGAAACCACCCTTACTTAACTAGCACAAACTCTACAGAGGAAGACAATTAAAATAATAAGAGCCTAGGCTTCTAAACGGTGATATGCAGTAAAATGAAGATACTGTATAAAATCTATGATTCTGCACTGCACATTTCTTGTCAATTAACATGGTGACAGGCTCAGAAGTAAGAGGGGTGCATAAAACACAGGTTTAGCAGGCATAATATTGCCAGTATTTGCCTGGCAGCAAGACAGCACCCAGGCCAACATGTCACCCTTCACTCCAATTCAGAAGTTGACACGGTTTTGGTTTTTGTCTTTATTGCTCCTCAAAAAAGTGTGTTTTTCCCGCCATAGGAGAATAACCAGCCTGCTATAAAATCCCAGTTGAAACAAGGCATCTGTAGTTTTGACAGTGAAGTAAAATAGGTGAGTCTAGTGCTGACCTCGCCTCGCCTCCTTATGGTCAAACTCAGTGCCTCCTCTCCACTTGGATTGTTATCATGCTTAGGGTGACCAGATGTCCCGTTTTTAAAGGGAGAGCCCCATATTTAAGCCCTCCTAAATATTTAAGAAGCGTCCTTTCTTTAAAAAATGGGTAAACTGTCCCAAATGTTCTCTCTCTTTCCTCCCATCGCTGGGTGAATCTTTGCTTGCCACCCACCCACCAATGGTGAGTGGGGGGGGGGGGGGGAATACCAGTGGCTGACAATGGAAGTGAGTGTGAAAGGCTGAGGTTGGGCAAAGCTGCAGCGTGCAGAGATGGATGTTCCCCTTGCTGGTTCATCAGCCGCAGTCTCTGCTGTGTGCCAGCTCTTCGTCAGCTGGTGCCCCCTCACCCCATTTCCAGCCAGCCCTGGCTGCTTGCTATGGTGGCTGGTGAGAGATGGCAGGCAGTGGCTGGTTACATGTTACCTCTGCTGCCCACCCTTCAGCCCCTTACATGCTTCCCCTCTCACGGCCCTCTCGCTGCTGTGTCCATTCACCCCTCCCCCTAGCCCTGCTGCTTCTCCATATTCACCTCCCCAGACACCGGCGGGGTGCTGGTGCTGTGTAGAGAACTAGCCCCTGGTCAGATCATTCAGCTCACCAACAGCCTGGCTGGCAGGCTCCTTCCTTCCCCCACTGCCTGGGGCTGGGCTGTGGTGTTCCCAGTAAGCTGCGCGCCTGTGCGGTCACTCAGGAGAGATTCCAGTGCTGCCCAGCCGATTAGCAGAGCGCCCAAAGCTAGGTTTGTGTTTCTACTGGTGGTGCACACGCACATGCTTCAGCGCACATACAATTTATTCTGAATGAGGATGGAAAATATTAAAGGGAACATTGCTGGGCTGCCACCAGGGAAAGCTGAAGACCTTCTGGCCTGGGATGCTGTCCAGGAGGAACCAAGCCCTGCATGTGCCAAAGCCCCACGCATGGCATGGGAAAGCGTCTCTGCTTCTGAGTTAAGCTCTGCAGGGGCAGGGAGGAAGCGATTTCCAGCCTGGTTGCAACCCCAACTCTGCAGGTCCCCAGGCAGGGGCACTTAGCACCCTCTACACATGCTGCCCCTGCTGGAGGTCCTGCCCTCAGGCTGCTCTGGTACCTGTCTCCTAGGTACCATCCCCTGCTGAGCTACTTCTCTGGTCAGGTTGCTGAAAGCCCCTGCAGACAGTTCCCTGGGCCCTGGTGCTCAATGCATCCTTAGGGCTTAACCCCTTCCTGCCTGTGCTGTAGCCAGAGGCTAGGAGGCAGTTGCCTGCACAGTGTGGAAAGGCAAAGCTAACACCTCCATGTTCTGGTGTGAACCCTGACAGAAACCTGAGGACAGTCGCCCGGGACGCTGAGTGCCCCCCGCCCATGCTACCTTGAGAAACAGCAGCACCAGGTACCAGGAGAGGCGAGTCTCTCCCAGGGGCCCAGCCAGGCATGTTCATGCTTGCCATGTTCTGGTGTGAACCCTGACAGAAACCTGAGGACAGTCGCCTGGGACGCTGAGTGCCCCCCACCCATGCTACCTTGAGAAGCAGCAGCACCAGGTACCAGGAGAGGTGAGTCCGTCCCAGGGGCCCAGCCAGGCATAGAGGATGGAGAGCACCGAGTAGGCTGCGTCAGGTTAGTTAGTCACCCCCATCCCCGTGAGAGAGATGTGTACGGGAATGCGTGTGTGTCACCTCTGCCCATGCAAACCTTAAAGACAGAAAGGTAAACAACAAGGCTCCAGCTATACAGTGTTTCTTTTTAACAGGGACTCAGACAGCTTGATGTTAATGTGAGCATTTGTACTGCGCGGCTGATTGTCATGGAATTCTCCTGAATACGAGTAATCTGACCAGGTGTCCTGTATTCAGCATTGGGAAGTATGGTCACTCTAGTCATGCTGTAAAAAACCCACCTTTTCTGCGGGGAATTCACGGCCTTTACTTTTGCCATCTCCCCACTTCTGCCATAGCCTCACCATCTACCCACTGCTGCTTCCATCCTATTTTTAATGACCTCCTCTTTCCTGCTTGCCTTCGTCAGCCTCCTTCTCCACTCTGTACTCCCTCTCCCACCCCCCAATTACTTTCACTCCCCTCCCCTCACCGCTGGCTCTCTTCCCTACTTCGCCTTCGCAGAGTTAACAAGCCATGATCCTGTTTCCAAGAAATACCAACCTATGTCTGCAAAAATGAATCCATCACCAAGATGTGCATAGAAATGCCACAGCGAACTCACAGGGCTTTGCAATGTGCACTCTCTCCAACATGTATTGACTTCCTGTACATTTATTAGGGATGTCAAATCCTGGGCTAAAACGTTAACCAATTAAAGTTTAACCGGTTAACCATGAGCCCACCAGCAGCGCGGTGGGCCCAGCTGGGACAGATCAGGCCCCCATCCATGGTGGGATTAGGGCAGGGGGCTGCTCCAGCACAGCCAGGCCCACCGTGCAGGGCCCACTGCAGTACACTATGGACAGAGGCTACTCCAGCTCAGCTGGAGCACCCTCCAACCTGCAGCTTAGGTGACCCAGCTAGACAGGCGCACCCCCTGCCCAGACCAGGGCCAGCCAGAGCAGCCCCCCACTAGTTAACTGGTTACCCCGGTAAGAATACCAGTAAGGATTATAGCCCTTTACATCCCTAAGGGTATTTCTGCTGGTTGTCAGTTAAGCCACCAAACCTGCAACAGTTTCCTGCTGGATGGACCCTTGCATCTCTATAGAGCTTTTTTCATAGAATCATAGAATGCTAGAACTGGAAGGGACCTTGAGAGGTCATCAAGCCCAGGCCCCTGCCCTCATGGCAGGACCAAGCACCGTCTAGACCATCCCTGATAGATGCCTGTCTAACCTACTCTTAAATATCTCCAGTGATGGAGATTCCACAACCTCCCTAGGCAATTTATTCCAGTGTTTAACCATCCTAATAGTTAGAAAGTTTTTCCTAATGTCCAACCTAAACCTCCATTGCCTCTTCTCCTATCATCAGAGGTCAAGGAGAATAATTTTTCTCCCTCTTCCTTGTAACACCCTTTTAGGTACTTTTTTACTACCAGAGGGACACCATGTAAATGAAAAAGTCCAAGAAGTAGACCCAGTTGCACGATCAGGCTCTTAGGTGGCTAGCATTCTGGGCAGGGAAAATGACTTGTTTGTTTGAGAGGCATCTAGCTTACTTGAGATCTTCTCCAAATAATTAAAATAGCTATTAATAATTACTTGTTTATTTCTGTTTCTCTGTTTTATCATTTAGAATACAAGATCTTCAAGGCAGGGACTATCTTTTCTGCTCTTTGTTCAGTGTCTAATATAGAGGGGCCTACCAAAATGCAAATAAATAATCATTACAAACTAAGCACAATATAGCACATAGATAATCCTAGCAAGCCAAATGATCGTGATGTGGTTAGTAGCAGTGTAGCACCTAAGAACTCCAGCCACTGACCACAATCCCATTGGTCTAGGTGCTGTACAAACCCAGAACAAAAAGACTTGCCCTGTCCTGAAGAGCTTACTAGCAAACTCTGAAGTTCATACTCCATTTTATTCCAGCAGATTCCCAGTGGGCATTCTGTCTGAGTGAAGATTTCAGCATTGGGCCCAAATATTGGTAGATACACACGAGTTTAAGCCTTTTGCATTGGAAAACCTCACACATTCTCTTTCCTCCTGCACCCTTATAAGCAACTGTAGCATGTTACTGAAGCCATACCCATACATTTTATAGAAATCAGATCAAAACACATTTCCAGAATGAATGAACAAGCTGAATATCTTGGGCTTCTCGTTTTTCCATTTTTCTTATCATTCATATTTTTATCCACTCTTATGCTGTATCCACACTTGAAACGTAGATCAACTTAGGTACAGCGCTCAGGGGCGTGCAAAATGCACACTGGTGAGCATCACAACCATGCCAACCCTACCCTTGTGTAGACACAGCTAAATCCATAGAAGCATTCATCCCCGACCTAGTTACCATCATTTAGGGAGGTGGGATAACTATAATAAATGGAAGAACCCCTTCGTTGCTACAGCACATATCTATGCTAGAGGGCTATTCCTAATGGCGTACCGATAGCACCCTAGCCATGCTTCTATAATTCTCACAGTGGAGACAAACCCATAGCTGTTTCAACACACAAAAGATGTATCACTAAGTATATTGGAATAGTTAAAATGCTATAACACACTTTATGGGGACAGATATATCAGTGTAAAGGCGTTCCTACCCGTAGAGCATATCTACATAAGGGAAGGGAATAAGACAAACCAGTAGAAGAGGTCTTTCTACTGGCATAACTGCATCCACTTAAGAAGCTGCACTGGTAAAGCTATGTAGGTTAAAAAAAGTCACACCCCTAACTAAAAAGAGTTATATAATTAGTGTGCAGACCAGAACTAAGTCTTCAGCTAAGGTCTGCTCAAACAGCATTTTCCCTTTAAAAGAATTTATAATAGGGTTCTCTACATTATGTCCCCTTCCATATGCAAGATAACCTCAGCATATGTAATATTTGCACTGCCCTCTTATTCACACAGAAAACAACCCCAGCAACACTAAAGAAGCAAAAATAAATGCCAGTCCTCTCTGCTCCAAATTCAGCAACCTCAGCTGCAGACCAGAACAAGCCTAGACATCTACCCTTTCTGTAAACTTCCTCTCATCTTATCAGACTTTTGCCAGCAAAATCCTGTGCAAACACAAGTGAGGCAATCATATACTCCAGTACTAAACCCAGAGGCTTAAGGCAGTCCATAGCTGCTTCCGTAATATGTTTGCTTAGAACGTGGCACTTCCCTCATACTGCCTTGTTTCTCTAGGACCCTGAGGGAAGCAGGCAGCAGAGAGAACAGTAAAACTGTAAGCACACTTGACAGGAATATCACCAAGGGTCAGACAAAGTTAAAAAAACAAACAAGGAAATTCTTAGACAAAGCTGCCACAATGCCCTAAAGTAGACTGCATAATATGCACTAGCCACAGCTACGAGCTGCATGCTTCCAGCGCTCTATAATGTTATAAAATGGATAAACGGGACAAATTCTGAGTGGTGTGTCCACATCTTATTCCCAGGTTCATTTGTGTGGGTTTGGGTTTTTTAAGACACTGCTTTTGAATGAACGTTTTAGCACTTATAAAGGTGCCTGTTGAGGCGCTAAAATTAACAAAAGCTCTATCCAACCAACAGGAAAAAAAAATCTCTCCTGACCCCACAGACTCCCTCAAGCGCAAAAGGACAAATTTAACAGTCAGTTGCACAGAGTATTTTTCATTTCAGTGAAACAGGATTTAAAGATTATCCTGCACTGGAAACCTAGACATCAGCACTGAGGTTGTGTGGGACTGCAAAATAAAACAGGCTGACTCAGCTTTCACTGTAAAGGTCAAAGGAAAAATAAGAAATAAACACAGTACACATAAGATAAAAAGAAGAACCTTACATTTAAAACATTTAAATTTAAGATCTCATAAGGAACACATCTCTCTCTCTCTCTCTCTCTCTCATCCCAAAGTATCTACATGGTGTAAAGATTTCTGATAACAGAGGCTTCTTTCATCATACAAAGTGAAACAAAAAAGAGGACTATGTAGCACTTTAAAGACTAACAAGATGGTTTATTAGGTGATGAGCTTTCGTGGGCCAGACCCACTTCCTCAGATCAAATGGTGGAAGAAAATTGTCACAACCATATATACCAAAGGATACAATTAAAAAAATGAACACACATGAAAAGGACAAATCAAATTTCAGAACAGAAGGGGGATGGGGGGGGGAGGTAAATGTCTGTGAGCTAATGATATTAGAGGTGATAATTGGGGAAGCTATCTTTGTAATGGGTGAGATAATTAGAGTCTTTATTCATACCTAAGTGTAAAGTGTCGAATTTAAGCATGAATGACAATTCAGAGGATTCTCTTTCAAGTGTAGTCTTAAAAGGCCTTTGAAGCAGGATGCAGGTAATTAAGTCGTTGAGACAATGTCCTTTCTGGTTGAAATGGCAAGAAACTGTTTTTTCTTTGTGATCCTGTCTAATATCTGTTTTGTGGGCATTGATCCTTTGGCGAAGTGTCTGAGACGTTTGTCCAATGTACATAGCAGACGGACACTTTCGGCACATGATAGCATAAATTATATTTCTGGATGCGCAGGAATATGTGTTCTTGATCTTATAACTCACTTGGTTAGGTGGGATCAGAGGAGAGAGGTTTGTAAAAATGTGGTGTTGGAGAGTTGTCTGGTTGCCTCCTGGTTATAGTCAGCCTTATTCATAATGACCACAGCACCCCCCTTGTCAGCTGGTTTGATTATAATGTCCAGGTTGTTTTTGAGACTCTGGATGGCATGGTGTTCAGCGCGGCTGAGATTGTGTGTCGCTTGTTGTCGTCTGCGAATAATGTCAGTCTGTGCGTTGTTGCGGAAGCTTTGTATATAGAAATCCAGATTGTAATTCCGACCATCAGGGGGAGTCCATATAGAATTATTTTTCCTTTGGTGTTGATAGGGGGGGATCTGGTAGGTCAGATTGATGTTCATATGAATAAGGCCGACTATAACCAGGAGGCAACCAGACAACTCTCCAACACCACTTTTTACAAACCTCTCTCCTCTGATCCCACCTCGGAATACCAAAAGAAACTACACTGTCTCCTTAAAAGGCTCCCTATAGCTACTCAGGAACAAATCCACACAGAAACACCTTCTGACCCCCGACCAGGATTATTCTATCTGCTTCCCAAAATCCATAAACCCAGACACCCCGGACGTCCCATCATCTCTGGTATCGGCACGCTCACTACTGGTTTATCCAGCTATGTAGACTCTCTTCTCAAACCTTACGCAACCAACACCCCCAGCTATCTCCGAGATACTGCTGACTTCCTAAGGAAACTACAAAACATCAATAACCTCCCCAATAACACCATCCTTGCCACCATGGATGTAGAAGCTCTATACACCAACATCCCACATGAAGACAGATTACAAGCAATTAGAAACACTATCCCAGAAGACACCACTGCCAGTCTGATAGCAGACCTATGTAACTTTGTTCTCACCCACAATTATTTCCAGTTTGAGAACAACTTATACTTCCAGATCAGCGGCACAGCCATGGGTACACTCATGGCCCCACAGTATGCTAATATCTTTATGGCTGACCTAGAACAACGTTTCCTCAGCTCCCGTCCCCTTTTACCCCTTCTCTACTTACGCTACATCGATGACATCTTTATGATCTGGATGCATGGCCAAGAAACACTGGAGACATTCCACAGAGATTTTAACAACCTACACCCCACCATTGATCTCAGCTTGGACCATTCTACACGAGAGATCCATTTCCTGGACACGACAGTACAAATCAGCAATGGAAAATTAGACACCACTCTCTACAGAAAACCCACTGACTCATACAGTTACCTACATGCTTCCAGCTCCCATCCAGAACATACCATACGATCCATCATCTATAGCCAAGCCCTTCGATACAACCGCATCTGCTCTAATCCCACTGACAGAGACCAGAAACTTCAGGATCTCTACCAAGCATTTTTAAACCTCAACTACCCACCCGGAGAAATAAAAAAACAAATTGAAAGAGCCAGACGAATACCTAGAAACCATCTACTTCAAGACAGACCCAAGAAAACCAACAATAGAACACCAATTGTCATCACCTACAACCCCCAACTCAAACCTGTCCAACACACTATCAATAAACTACAGCCTATACTGGAACAGGATACTAAACTCCAAGAGGCTCTGGCAGACAGACCCATAGTCTCCTATAGACAACCACCTAACCTCAAGATGATTCTTACCAACAACCACAGGACATACCACACTAATACCAACCCTGGTACCTTCCCTTGCAACAAACCCCGTTGCCAGCTTTGTCCACATATTCACTCTGCTGATACCATTATTGGACCTAACCAAGTGAGTTATAAGATCAAGAACACATATTCCTGCACATCCAGAAATATAATTTATGCTATCATGTGCCGAAAGTGTCCGTCTGCTATGTACATTGGACAAACGTCTCAGACACTTCGCCAAAGGATCAATGCCCACAAAACAGATATTAGACAGGATCACAAAGAAAAAACAGTTTCTTGCCATTTCAACCAGAAAGGACATTGTCTCAACGACTTAATTACCTGCATCCTGCTTCAAAGGCCTTTTAAGACTACACTTGAAAGAGAATCCTCTGAATTGTCATTCATGCTTAAATTCGACACTTTACACTTAGGTATGAATAAAGACTCTAATTATCTCACCCATTACAAAGACAGCTTCCCCAATTATCACCTCTAATATCATTAGCTCACAGACATTTACCTCCCCCCCCATCCCCCTTCTGTTCTGAAATTTGATTTGTCCTTTTCATGTGTGTTCATTTTTTTAATTGTATCCTTTGGTATATATGGTTGTGACAATTTTCTTCCACTATTTGATCTGAGGAAGTGGGTCTGGCCCATGAAAGCTCGTCACCTAATAAACCATCTTGTTAGTCTTTAAAGTGCTACATAGTCCTCTTTTTTGTTTCAGCTACACCATACTAACACAGCTACATTTCTATCACTATCATACAAAGTGAGGCGTTCCAAGTGCCTGAAAACCAAAGCTAGACAAATTCAGATCAGGGTTATGATCGTATTGTCTTACTGTTTTATAGTAAAAACTTAAAAAACAACAAATAGTCTAGTACCACCTTAAAGACTAACAAAACATGTAGATGGTATCATGAGCTTTCATGGGCAAAACCCACTCACCCTCCTGTCTGTATTCATCTGTTGTCTCGTGACTTACATTTAGATTGAGACCTATTTGGGGAATTTTTTGTTTGGTTGATTTTTTGTTGTGTTTGTATAGCACCTTACACAGTGGGGTCTTGGATCAGGATCCAGGCACCAAGTTGCTAAATACTAAGTAGTAATGATAATTAACCATTGGAACAATTCTCCTGAGGCTGTAGTGGATTTTCCAACATTTGAAATCTTTAAATCACGGCAAAGTGTCTTTCTCTAGCTCAGCCAGCCCTGACTGTCATGATGCAGAAATGATTGGAGGGGAATTCTCTGGCCTGTATCATGCAAGTCAGCCTTAATTCTAGGGAATCTATAACTATGCACACAAATGTGCAAGTGTGTATAATAATATATGTATAATTTGTGTCCATATAATATGTGGACACACATGGTGTTCTCAATGTTGCTTAAAGAATAAAAAAGGATGAGCTCTCCAAATAATCCAATACAATCTTAGATAAATGGATTGAAAATCTATTTTTCAACAGGCTAGTCTCCCCCTCCCCCTGGCCAAAAAAGAAATGATCTAAAAGCAGCGCTCATGGAGTCCTCATACAGAAGATTCATGTAACAGAAGCAGGAATGGCAACATATTTAGCAGATGTAAAGACAATACACAGAGTGGCTATTATCTCATTAAAGAGCCTAGTGCTACTCCCATCAAGCAAACATGCAACATGCTGGGCTCTAATGAGTAACCTTTATCTAATTAACTGCATTGAGAAAGCATTCAATTATCTTCTCTAGTGTACTTTTCTTTTATAAAGTAAGGTCAAGGAAGTGTTTGGAAGGATAATCATCATCTTCAGGTTGTGAGCAGTTACATTCCTGCCTGCACCTCTCTTTTCCGAAAATTCAGGCCACCGGTTGAGTCGACACTGCCAGGCCCAGAACAGCGTGTGCTTTTTAACAGATCAAACATGTGCCCAAAGTAGCAGGCAGAGTGACAGGAGGATTGTACTGTTTGCTGTAATATTGCCTGTTGCCAGTACCTCCCGCATCTTTTAATTACAGTCATCCTGTCTCCCGGAACAATAAACGAGCATTTTGTAATTTCTCTCTCTTGTACGCTGTAATTAGTCCTCTAAACAGCAAGTGCATTAAACCTCACCGACTGTTGCTCTGAAACATGGTGTCAGTGCTCTCAAAACTAAACTTGCTCAGCTCAGATGTCCTCCTGTTTCCCCCCCCAACTACCCCTTTTTCCCCAAGCTCCCAGTCTGGCAGCCAAAGTGTTGAAACCGTTCACAATGTTTTTCTGCACTACTGTTTACACCAGGGCAGGTAAAGTACAGGCACCATTTCACTGAAGGCAGAATAAATAATAAAACTCAAGTACACCACATCAATGAGAAATAAGGGTTTGCTGCTGTTATAAACTTCCTACACATCTAGCTATTGCGCCATACACATACACACTCACTCAGCTATAATATCACTGCCTCACTGAGTGTCATTTCACCATCTTCATGCAGGGCGCTAAGCAGATGTAGAGGGGACAGAGGAGGACACAAGTTAATTTTATTTGCATTACATCAGTCTCTAAAGGCCCCAACCAGGGATGATGGCCCCTTTGTGCTAGGTACTGCCCAAGTTTGCTGCAAAAAGACAATCCTTGTCACCAAGAGCTTACAGTCTTGTTTAATGACAAGACTCACTAGGTGGGTGAAACAAACCAATATGGAAAGATAAGAGGATGATGATGATGATACAAGCATGTTTTTACTTAATCTAGTCATGTGCACAGCATAGCGCAGGGGTGGGCTAAAGAGCCTCCATGCACTCCTGGCAGGGCGGGAGGAGGCTTCGCACGCTATCCCACCCCCAGGCGAATCAGGGCCTGGGGGCAGGGGGAGTGCGCAAAGTTTCCTCTGCCCTGCCCCTGCCCTGCAAAGAGCATGCGGCGTTTAGCCACGTGCTCCTGGCAGGGTGGGAGGAGACTTTGCACGCTCCCCCGCCCCCCAAGCCCTGATTGGGCCGGGGGCATAAGAGGGAGTGCGCAAAGCCTCCTCCCACCACCAGGGGCATGGGCACCTAGGGGGAACCTCTCAGTGGGGGGGAGGTGTTTCCCCACCCCCAGACCAATCATGGTCTGCGGGTGGGGAAGCAGGGAAGTATCCCTGGCCCCGCCCCTTCCACTTGAGGCCCCGCCCCTTCCGCTTCAGGCCCCGCCCCTTATGGTGCGGCCTGGGGCCACTTCACAAATTTCTGAAGTGGCCATTGGCCAAAAATTATTGCCCACCCCTGGCATAGCGTATGGCCCTGCTCCCGCTGCCCTCCCACAATCCCCACGCATCCACGAAATGTGTCCACTTGCAATCCTATGGCCATGCTCCCAACTCACCCCAACATCACCGCAAAGCCAGCCTATCTGGAGGCAGCAGGGAGACCTCAGGCTAGATTGTATGCTGTGTCACCTGAGAGATGCAACCAAAGAGACCCAGCATAGACAGAGGGAGCCCTGGGGGATGGCACAATGATGGCTTTAAGCCACCTTTGCCTTGCCCAGATTCTGACCTCCTAAGGGTCCTTCCCAGGGCTGCACACCACTTGCTCTGCTGCCCAGAATCCTCACAGCACTGAAGCAACAAGCACAAGAACCTGCTCCTTCAGTGCATACATACCACTCCTATCAACACAGCAAATAGGGCACCAGTCTGAGCTTCTCTTCTCCGTGATGCACTGTGACACCTTGGGCAAACTACTGCACCTCTGTGCCTCAGCTTCCCTCACCCACCAAATAGGTATAATAACGACCCACCTTTGTAAAGTGCTTTTTTAGTTAAAAGCATTAGTTTTAAGCATTATACTAGAGACAAAGGACCCAAAATACTACATCAGCACTTAGTCTTCAAACTTCATAGAAAAATAAACATAAATGTTTAAATTCTTAGAAAGAAAACAAGATATATTTTTGCAAATGTGATCCAAGACAGCCATTCCCTGTGCCTCTTCCTACATCATCATCAAAGGGAAATGTGTGAGAGAGGAAGCTAAACAATCAAATGCTACATTTTAAAGGTGTCTCCAGCTATGCAAACAAGATAGGGAAGGCTCCTGGCCAATCCTGCCATCATCAGCAGGCACTAGCTTATCTTTTCTTAAAATGTTTTTGCTGATTACTCAGATGTGATGCAGAATCTCATCGCAACTAGAGTTGCAGTGACATAGTGTGTAGAGTATCTGACTAACCAAGAAAACAACCCATAGAGGGAGTGAAACACAAATATAACAACATTCCTCTCTTCAAAATGGACCAGGACAGGAATCATTGCAACACACACACACTTCCCATGTTGATCAAATGCTTGCAAACTTCGTCACAGCAAGATGACTCGCACAGCTAACAGTGTGGGTGGCTGGGAAAGTAAACATAGCAACACAGGGCACAATGCGGGACAAAAAGGCAAAATGGGGAGAATTTTATGAATATTCTTTTACAAAAAGATTCTGAAAACAGAGGCCTTCAACCTAATTGTTAAAGAGGCTGATACAACAAAAGAAGATGTTAAAATCACAAACGCATCACACATTCACAGAGTCTATCATTTATACAGCATTCACGTGTAACAGATCAACCACCACCTGGGAGCCTTCAAGTTTCACTAAGCTCCCAGAGCTGGAGACCTCTTGTCTTGTAGGGTGAATCCCACTGAACAAGACAGAATTCCTATCAAAAAACCACCTCCCTGCAATGGAGTTATGCCTTCTTATATGAGGGCCCAACTGAGGTCCCTGATCTCCTCCTTGCAGTCACCGAGCTCTACAGTAACAAACAGGAAACCAGGATGTGAGGCTGCAGTCCTATTCCACCATCGGGCTCTATCGGTGCTCTCATATAAGCACGGTTGGCTACGGCTAGGGTTGCCAGATGGCTTAACACCCCCCCCCCCAAAAAATGGGAAAAAATTCTGTTGAGGAAAAAAAAAGGGAGAGACCAAAGTTGTTAAACAAAAAACCCTAAAAAAACAGCATGGCCCCTTTAAGAAACGCTTTGCTTTTGAGGCTTTTTGGCCCTAACAGGCTGCCGGCGGCCACATGCCATCTTGCCTCCCTGCGCTGGGCTGAACAGCTCCCCTGAGAAACCCAGTAAGCACTTGGGATTTTTACCTCCTGGCCGGGAAAAAAAAATCAGAAAATTTCCCGCAAAGCAGCATAGCAAAAGATGCTGACTGCTGATTTGCTGTCTTTAGGACAAGAGAGCAAACAGGGATCCTGACTCTGCCATTGCTTCACACTTTTAACAGATTTAGTGACACTTTTGCAAACTAAGGTATAGCCCCACATCTTATGCAAGTCCCAGTCATGGTAATTATGTCTTCCTGACTTGAGACTCCATGCAGTTTCAGTCGGATAAGTAGCAGTTCTTCATTTCCTCTCTTATGTTATTGTGTAATGTTGCTGAGCATCAAAAAGAACGATTGTGTTGCAACCCACAGGCCCCTGTTGAGTGAAGCAATCCCGCTACTGAAACTAATGTGCTTTGGGATCCCCTCTAGAAGAAAGATGACAATAGCTAGAATACTCAGTACTAAGCATATGGTTCTGATAATTTACTAGTGTCAGCAAAGAAGCATTTGACCCAAACAAAGTCCCCACACTCCCAAACATCACCAGAAAGTTGCTAACTGTAAAATCTCTCTGCCCCAGCCTGGTTCTTTTATTAAACATAGGATGGAGCTTTTGATCATCAAAGTACTGCACATTTTTACCATGACTGGCCTTGTTTTAGTGTCTGCAAACATCCCTGGGGTAAAATGAACCTGTCTGAAGCTGTTTCACAAGAAAGTAACACACTAAATTCAGCTTTGGTGAAGTAGAAGATATTTAACAAGCCCATGAGCTTCTTGGCATGCAGTCCAAAGACTTTCTTGATTTTTTTTTAAAAGCTAACATATGAGCAGGGCAGGTTGTCTGCCAAAGGGCACTTCCACGCAGCGCTCCGAATTAGCAGAACAGCAAGTGTCCAAAAAGTAAAGGGAAGAACATCGTGCCAGGTGCTCAGAGTGTGAGTCACGTCTGTTTAGAACACTCAGAAAAACCCGTCCTTGTGTGTGTTCCGAACCCCTCTGATCTCAGAGTGAGAGAAAAAGTAAGTGGGTGGCCTACATTTAGCTCTTTAGTAGGCTAGGGAGTGCTCTGGGTACAACATGCTCTGCCAGCTCCAAGGGTTGAGCAGAGCAGCTGGCACTGCACTCCAGAGACCCCTCTTTCTAGCTCCAGGAGGGCAGCTCAGTCCGAGGGACAGTTTTCCTCATGCAGAGCTTCAAGATAAGTGGAGATGAAGTTAAACCAAGGAGGGAAAATCCTGGAGGATTTCCTCCACAATAGGAAGGTTTTGTCCAGATGTCAGTGAGCATCCTGCAATGACTCCCAGAGGCATGAGCTAAGACTTCACCTCACAGGGTTTGAGGAGCATCCTGCAGAGACCTCCTGCAGTGGCAGGGGAAGGGCTAGCTGCTGTCAACCAGCTCTTGCAGAAGCTTCAATTCCACAGTCCTTGGATACCATTGTATGCATCATTAGCTCTTTGAACATCCAAAAGGTGCTGGCTTGCCTTGCAACAAGACAACGCTGCTTCTGTGTTCTGTGGCCTGGCTTACAAGATGTTCTCCTGTTTAGCCAGCTAATGAGGTCAGAATTCTTATGCAATGGTCCTTCACTGGGTAATGTGCCAGAGGATTCAGTGTTAAGCAGAATGCAGTTAAAGAGAATTTTACATTTGAGGCACGGGTGTAACTTTGGGTTCAGCGTGTTCTTTCCCTGGTACAGTTCACTGAATCACAGAAAAGTAGGACTGGAAGAGTCCTCAATAGGCCATCTACTCCAATCCCCTGCACTGAGGCAGGACTAAGTATTATCTAGAACTAGCAGATCTCAACCAGGGATCCAAGGCCCCTTGGGGGCCATGAGTAGGTTTCAGGGGGTCTTCCACGCAGAGCCAGAATTAGACTCACTGCGGCTTAGGGCGGAAAGCAGAAGCCCCACCACCCAGGCCGGAAGCCAACGCCTAAGCAATTTAGCTTTGCAATTACCCCTGTGGCATCAGGCCCTAGGCAGTTGCCTTGCTTGCTGTTCCCTAACCCTGGCCCTGGCTTTTACACACAGACACAAAGTAGATCTTATTTCCAAAGTCTGTTATTTTCTTACAGAAGGAAAATTGTGTTTGTGCTGTAGTATCACAAAGGTGGTTTGTGTAGAGGAAAGAAAAATCCCTAATTTGTCAAAGAATGCATAGTATGAGGTCAGTTTCCCAAAGGGGGTGGGGTGGGATGGGAATAGGCTTCCTGAAAGGACCTGTCTATACTTGAAATGCTACAGTGCTTCAGTGTAGACACTACCAACATCAACACAATGGGTCCTCCCATCACCATAGGTCATCCACCTCAATGAGAGGCAATAGCTAGGTCAACAGAAGAATTCTTCCATTAACCTAGCACTGTCTTAGAATCATAGAACCCTAGGGCTGGAAGAGACCTCAGGAGGTCATCTCCCTGCCCAAAGCAGGACCAAACGCAACTAAACCATCCCAGCCAGGGGTTTGTCAAGCCGGGACTTAAAAACCTCTAGGGATGGAGATTCCACCACCTCCCAAGGTAACCCATTCCAGTGCTTCACCACCCTCCAAGTGAAATAGGTTTTCCTAATATCCAACCTAGACCTCCCCCACTGTAACTTGAGACCATTGCTCCTTGTTCTGCCATCCGTCACTACTGAGAACAGCTTCCCTCCATCCCCTTTGGAACCTCCCTTCAGGAAGTTGAAGGCTGCTATCAAATCCCCCCTCACTCTTCTCTTCTGTAGACTAAATAAGCCCAAATCCCTCAGTCTCTCCTCGTAGGTCATGTGCTCCAGCCCCCTAATCATTTTGGTTGCCCTCCACTGGATTCTCTCCAATGTATCCACATCCTTTCTGTAATAGGGGGCCCAGAATTGGATGCAATACTCCAGATGTGGCCACACCAGTGCTAAATAAAGGGGAATAATCACTTTCCTAGATTTGCTGGCAATGGTCCTATTAATGCACCCCAATATGCTGTTAGCCTTCTTAGCTACAAGGGCACACTGTTGACTCGTACCCACGTCCTTATCCTCTGTAATCCCCAGGTCTTTCTCTGCCTAACTGCTGCTTAGCCAGTCGGTCCCTAACCTGTAATAGTGCTTGGGATTCTTCCGTCTCAAGTGCAGGACTCTGCACTTATCCGTGTTGAACCTCAAGGGTTGAACCTCCAGGGGTTAGGTGGGCTTACCTATCTTGCTCAGGGGGTGGATTTTTCCTATCCCTAAGTGACATAGCTAGGTTGACCTAGCTTTTTAATATAAACCAGACCCAAATTCTTAGAAAACACTGATGGATGGGCTTCTGAGATTTCCAATACACCCATGACTAGATTCCTTCCCAATTTCTTCAAGAAGTTTCATTCAAGGAGCCTCATGATGATTCTCTCTGCACTGCTAAAACTTCCCCGCCTAGATCTAAAATTTTACCTTCCTTCTTAGTCAATGCTTAGCATCCTTCTTTCTGTATAATTTGTTTACTTTTGCAAGGTGGTTGCGGATATAGTTTATTAAGGATGTGTAACGCAAGATCAAGTTTTGTTTGTTTAAAAAAGCAGTACATCGTGGCAATCATTAAAAAACGTCACTCTGATTTAACCACTGTCACTCTAATGAAGTCATGGTGGGGAAAACTGAAAGCCGTATTGTAAGGTATAGTAATCCCTAGTTATGTAAATGCCAAAGTAAATAAGGCTGGGATCCAATGATCTCAAACCAAGAGCTTAGTTGGTGCCATTTCACTATCACCGGAGCGCTAAGATAGAATTTCAGCCGTACGCTCTGTTTTGGTGTAGGTAATAATATGGAAACAAAGACCTGTCTGTTGTTACCATGCATTAGTAGTGCCTGTCCCATGCTGTTTCTCTTCATTCTTCTCCTCCCTCATTTCACCAGCTAGTTCTTCTTTCTACTTTGGGTCCAGGCATTGGTAATTAAGAGGGTAGGGCACAATGGCTTCCGGAGCTACAGAAAGGATAATTTTGGCCCTTTGAGTACAAAATGATGTTCCTTCATGGGAACATAGTGATGATTTTGCCTTATTTCCTACAGCTGTCATCAAACAGAAGTTAGACATCAGCTAGCTAAAAGCTGCTATGTGCCTTCGCCACAGAAACCTTTATTAGATAAGAGGATGTGCATTTCATACTCAAAACCACACCCTTTGATCAGCATTGGGGAGATGCCTTAATCTTCATTAAGAGGATTAAGAGAATTCCTGTGTTATCTGAGCTAATAAACATATAATTCTGACTAAGTACCCTCAATTTCTATGTATTTTGAGGAGAGTTGATTGCACTCAGCATGATTCACTTTACCCTATCTACACTTTTAGTTTCCTCCTGCATAATAAAGGGATAATAATACTTAGGTACATCAAAAGGGTGTGTTCATACATATTTGAAAAGGGCTCCAAAAGTCTTAAGTGTGAACATTTAAGATTTTAAAACTCACCTCCTTAACACATCACCCTATAATTTCAATCTATAATTTTTATATCAAGCCCATGACTGTACAGTGAATGAATTACTACAGATCTGAGGACACGTCCACAAGAAATCCAGTAAGATTAGACAGATGTAAATATCAACCAAAGTATTAGACTTCAAAGATTATGCAAATCTATGGTATTTCATAGGAAGACTCTTTTTTAAACTAAGATTAGAGAGTTTCCCTGACTCTGTGTGAGGTTCTTTTTATTTCCCATTCCTGCTTAGCCAGTCTGACCAATCTTATTTTTTTCAATGCAATCATGAGGGTTTGCCCTACAGAGAAGGTTGGGGAGGGTTTTTTTGTTAGGTTTTGTTTGTTCTTCTCTTTTCTTTTCCCTGGGCCAACCTCCAGCTTAAAAAGAAAAAAAAAATACACTTGAATGAAGCATAGTCCCTGGTTTTGAAAAGCTTGTTTGAAAACTTGAGAGGAAGCAAAGTCTCCTCAATTTATAAAAAGGCCTGATTAACAATTCTCAACCAAGTCTTTCTATATAAAGCACTTGGTTGGGAATGCACACTATTTCAAGCTGCCCTCCTCTTTACAATGTCATCTACCGGAATATAGGTCAATATTTAAAAAAAGACACTAGTGATTTTTGTATGATCATATTTAGTTATCGCAACAGGACTTGATTTTCAGAGGGTTGGGTGCTCAAGATGCTAGACTAGACAGCCAAAAAGAGACACCATCAAAAAGCACTGGCCCCTTTTGAAAAGCATGACCATTATTACCTTATTTTTAAAATGTCACCAAGATTCAAGCTCTAACCCCCAAAAAGAAGCACGACTCAAAGAAAGACGGGTATATTAGAATATCTTTCTATTCTAATTTATTCTATGTAGATCCTTGAATTTTATGACAAGTCATTCCATCTACAAGCCTTCCCAAAAAAGGTAAAACTCCTTAACATAGGTCTTAGAACAAAGGACTGGAAGGGATCTCCTGCATCACAAAGTCCAGTCCCCTCCTACCACTAGCAATTCCATCACAAAATCATGTTCAAAATCTTATCAAGCACCATATGAAACCTAGGTAGGTTGTTTGTCCCCATTACTCCTGTTAAAATGCTGTTCCAGAAATTCTCTAATGATTAAAAACCTTCTAACTTTCAGCCTCCGTTTATTCATGGACAGTATATACCCATTTGTTCCCGGGCCGATTTTATTGTTCCACCTTTTTTCCTTCTTAGTAAGGAAAGCAAGGCATATGGAGCATTCATGGGGTTTAAAAAGTTCACTTTTTCTCAGTAGTGAATTGTTTGTTCTGATTACTGAACTCTGGTCTTCGCAAGCTTTCATTTTCTTCCATATTATGAGATAGGTTTTTAAGAGCATGTTTCTGCAACATATCAGAATACTGTGTTACTGCATGATAGTTTCCCAGGGTTATAACACCCTTGGTTTAAAATTAATTTTAATAATTTTAAATTACCAACTTGTAATGAAAGATTTTAAAATGGGGTTTAACAATTAAACCAGGTAAGTGTTTTTAAACATAATTATGCTGCTTCCATAGACAGGGTCTAATATTATTGGTAGTCCTAAATTCAAAGCCACTTATTTGTGAGGCCTGTCATGTCCATACCAGAAGTGTAAATGTGAACTAAAACAGATTTTTCAGAACTTCTTTCATAACAGACCAGATGGCATCTGACAACTCAAAAAGAAAGAAACGTGATGCATTTATGGGCCTAAAATGAAATTAAACTGTTACACAAATCCAGTCTTCAAAGCAGTCTTTGAACTACCCAAAACCATTCTGTGCAAGTGCGGGATACAGAAGGAACATGTCTAGTCTGGACCAGCCTTCTGTCCTTATGCATACGTGAGGCTACTCACATCTAGCTAGTTGTTTAATTGGATAACAGAAAGTACGCTTCATAACGACGTCAGTATATCACATTCATTCTATCTTCTAATAGGAAGATGTAAATGTTAACAAATAAGCCAGGCAGCAAAATAATAAGTTACGGCCCCTCATCCTCCAACTCTTCACTTTCTTCTCCTGTGTACTCCCTTAGGAAGGGAGTACGCATGCAACCAGCACCATGAGACCCAAATTTTGAATGGGGTCTTTGGGCACAACGGTAGAAAAAGTTTATTAATTATCAGTGCTTCTTTATAGATGGGGGCTGATTCTGATCTCACTTAAACTACTGTAAATCAGGAGTAGATCTGTTGAAGAAAATCGAGTTACTCCCAGTTCACACTAGAATGAGATAAGAACTGGGCTCCGATTGACTGTGGTTTAAAAAGTCAACAAACTACTCCTACATCCTATATCAAAAAATCAGTCATTTATGTACAGACTACAGCTAGCGGGGAAAACAGAAAATCCGGTCCCATGGAAAATTCTGACATTTTGAAAAAACTTCAATCCAAATTGGTACAAAAACACAAAATGTACAGTACAGAAATTCCAAAACCATTTTAATTAGAAAACATCAAAACCACCTGACAGAAATATTTTGTTCCGATAATGACAACATATTCCATTTGTTAAAACAAGGGATGTAATAGTGTAGTTGGTTAAACGATTACATGCATCCCTCCTACACCCTGTGGCTCTGCCAGTAAATTTTTTAGAGGCCTGGCCAGCAGCCCAGCTCAGTCCTGGCTCACGCTGGGTACCCGGAGCTACCGCTGCTGCAGCTCTGCATTAAAGGTCATTTAGGAGGCAGTGGACAGGCAGCCCAGCTCAGTTCCAGCTCGTGCCAGGTCCCAGGTTCCCCTCTGCGGCTTTGTGTAATTTAGGAGCCGGGCAGGCAGGCAGCCTGGCTCAGTCCCAGCTCGCACTGGGTCCCGGATGTTACCCCCAGTTCCTAAAGTACTTTTCATGCAGAGCCGCGGTGGGGGCGGGACAGCGCAGCAGGGCAATAGTGGCTTCCAACTGCTAGCTCTGCACCACTGCCAGCATGTCCCAGCAGCCTGAGGGAGTGTGAGCAAAGCCATCCTGTCCATAGGATGTTTCAGTACAGCCACTCCAGACCCCATGGTTTGGGGGATCCTGGGGTGGCCACTCCAACTGTCCTATGGACAGGATAGTCCCCCATACTCAGGTTAGCCGAGCCTTCCTGTACTCACTGCGGCAACAGAAACCACGGGAAAGGATAGCTACACAGCAGCCTGCTCCGCTGCTCTGCCACCATCTCCCAAGCCAGCCTGCGCTGGGGCCCAGGCGCTCCACTTCCCCCACCCCGCCATGGTGAAGCAAAGCGACCAGGCTAGGCTGGGAGATGGCAGCGGAGCAGAACAGAGGCTGCTGTGGTGTTCTGCTTCCCTGCAGCACCAGCCCCCATGGTGAGTGCGGGGGAAGGGGACGGGGGACCCCTGTTGCCACTCCATGCCAAGGCCACACGTAATCCCCAATGCCGCGTCCCTCAGGGGAAGGGGCTTGAGAGAAGGGGTGTGATTGGGGTAGGGGGCAGAGCAAGGGCAAGAAGAGATGGAGCGGGGGCTGGACTTGGGGGAGGGGTACGGACACCTCCCCCCAAGGCTGCAGTGACTCATGTTCACAGGCCAGACTGTGGAACTGCTCGGGTCTCAGATGGCCCACAGGCTGTGAGCGTGAGACCCCTGACCTAGCTTATCTAAGAGAGAGTCCGAAGTGGTGACTCCAACTAACAGAAAGTTCTTTAATGTGACAGAAAAAGGTATAATGAAATCCAAAGGCTGGAAGCCTAAACTGCACACATTTGGACTAGAAAGAAGGTGGAAACTTTTAATAGTGAGAATAATTAGCCACTGGAAAAATTACCTCAGGATCTGGTGGATTCTCCATCACTTGAAGCCTTTAATCAAAACTGGCTATCTTTCTAAAAACGTTGCTGTAACTCAAACAGAAGCTATGTGCTTGATATAGAAATGATTGGTGAAATTCTTTTTCCTGTGTTATTCAGGAGGTCAGATTACATTATCCTAATGGTCCCTTGAGGCCTTAAACATCTATAAAAATGATATGCATCCAGACAACAGTACAGAGAGAAGGAGAAATTCTTTGCCAGTATTTTGGCCACTAGAAGCAATAAGGGAATGCATAAGTGAAATTGATTTTTAAATTGTCCAAAGTATATAGTTTCATTAGCCTGGCAGAGAAGAGTCTCTCCTCTCCTCTCTTCTTCTCTCTTCTTAGTACTGCAGAACTGTTCAGAGTGTACTACATTACTACTGAGAGTTGTGTGGAGGCTGAGCGATGGAATCCAATTAACCAGGTATGAGAGTAGGAAGGGAAGCAAGGACAGAAAATGATCAGAGTAAATCAGCGATAGGAAAGCTACGCTAGTGAGTGGGGCACACAAGTGGACCTCCTTCATTCAGTGGGCCACAAGACTGCCATAACCAAGACAAAAAACAGGACTATGTAGCACTTTAAAGACTAACAAGATGGTTTATTAGGTGATGAGCTTTCGTGCGCCAGACCCACTTCCTCAGATCAAATAGTGGAAGAAAATTGTCACAACCATATATACCAAAGGATACAATTAAAAAAAATGAACACATATGAAAAGGACAAATCAAATTTCAGAACAGAAGGGGGATGGGGGGGAGGTAAATGTCTGTGAGCTAATGATATTAGAGGTGATAATTGGGGAAGCTATCTTTGTAATGGGTGAGATAATTAGAGTCTTTATTCAAACCTAGGTGTAAAGTGTCGAATTTAAGCATGAATGACAGTTCAGAGGACTCTCTTTCAAGTGTAGTCTTAAAAGGCCTTTGAAGCAGGATGCAGGTAATCAAGTCGTTGAGACAATGTCCTTTCTGGTTGAAATGGCAAGAAACTGTTTTTTCTTTGTGACAATTTTCTTCCACTATTTGATCCGAGGAAGTGGGTCTGGCCCACGAAAGCTCATCACCTAATAAACCATCTTGTTAGTCTTTAAAGTGCTACATAGTCCTGTTTTTTGTTTCAGCTACACCAGACTAACACGGCTACATTTCTATCACTATAACCAAGACAGTCTCCCGAGAGGGGGCAGTTTTGCTAAATGCACCTGTGTACCTAGCAATTGCGGGGTGAGCTGACTGCGCCATAGCAGCGCTTTGTTTGGATGCCGAAGGAGTGCACGGCTCTCTCAGTCAGTGTTGTGTGCAATCAACTCACACCTCACTTCACATGCCCATGCTTTATGAGCGTGTCACTTTAGTAATACTCATAGGAAAAAAACGACGCAGATGGAAATCAGAAGAATCTGGCAACCCTACCCATGCGCAACAGTAAACAAAATGTCTCATGGGCCACACATAAAACCCAGATGGGCTGCATGCGGCCCCCGGGCCGCAGATTGCCCAGCACCGTAGTAAATTCTGATGGCACATTGTGTAACCACCATCTGCTCAACCCAATTCAAACAACCTAGCACTACACAACAAACAGCTATACAATTCACTTGTATTGTAGGGCAAAAATTCAAATCTGGCCAAGTCAGGTGCAACAGAGTCCCGCGTATCTGACAGCTATTTGCTGGTTTATGAGAACTAAATTGTGGTCTTAGGGCTTATCTATACAGGGAAACTGACCAGAATCCACTTTGTGGATTAGGTTAAATCAGTGAAAGGCATTCTTCTTTCAAGTATCCACATAGGGCGCTACTGCTTTTTGAAATCACACCCTATTTTATTCCAGAATAAAATCCCTTTGTAGACAAGCCCAGAGTTGTTTTCCTGTTATACATCGTAACCAAAACCCTTGTTATCATATCTCCAGAAGCATAAGGATTAAAAGTGTCAAAGGGATTCCATCCAAACTTTCCCCACAGATCCGGGTAAAGATACACCGTGAGGAAGTCTGCCCAGTGACTGCCTGTGCTGTACCTATTCAGTGACACATAGGGAGTTTTGGTGTCAAAAGTTGTCAATAATACTTTTGCCAGCATTACATTCACTTAAAATAATTTTTAAAGAGAAAATATAGCATATTTGTTGGCTACAACAGACAGACATTTCAAAGTTCAAGGAAAGCTGGAGACATACACTGGATAAGTTACCATGTAAAAGGTGCATATGAAAAGCTTATATCTGCTCACACAAGACACGTAAAACTCCATAAGAACTAATAGCAATCTAGTTGGATTAAAAACCGAGGAAGAAAAAGAAAAAAAATATGTTTTAAATATTGAAAAGGATTTTATTTACATTTATAAGTTTATTTTTTTAATTCCCATATTTAAAATTAATCTGGAAATTGACAACCTGAATTAAGACCTACATTTATTATAATCCATTAAAGTCATTTAATTAAATACAAAGAAATTAAGCAATACATGTTTGCTCCTGAAGCTTTTCAGAAACTCAAGCTACTGACCTAGTGGTGGAAGACACTAAGCACTTGCAACCAGAGTTTATTGAAGTGTTAAACCAGCTTTTGTCAACAGAAGACACTTCTGCAAGCAGAAACCACTTCTGCAGATGCAGAGAGAATATTTTCTTCATTTCAGTTTATTCCACTAGTTTCAATGACTAGTTTAATCATAGCTAAGAAATTAATTGGGAGTTGAAAAAAGCAGGAAAGCTTGTTTTCTTCTCCCTTACTATGAATAAAATCTAGGTGTAAAAAGTATAAGATTTCTATTTATAAAATCTTGAAGGGCATGGTGACTAGAAATACTCAGTTTAATTCATTAACATCCTTTCTTCAGTAAATCTGATCCTTTTAAATGCAAAACTTGTTTTAATAAACTCTTTAATAAACGTTTATGTATCCAGAACATTTAATGTAGATTTTAATAGAAACTGTAATTGAATTTTAAAATACTGTTTTTGTGCATTCTCAAATGAACCATAGAATTATAGAATACTAGACTGGAAGGGACCTCCAGAGATCATCAAGTCCAGTCCCCTGCCCTCATGGCAGGACCAAGCACCATCTACTCTAGATCAGTGTTTCTTAAACTGTGTTCCACAGCACACCGATGTGCCGCGAGGCAGTCGGAGGTGTGCAGCGGAGAACAACAGAGTTCAAAATGGCCGCCTTTTTTTTTTTAGCCAGTAATTTTTCCCCAGCCCCCACCCCCCTCTTTTTTTTTTTTTTTCTTTTTGCTCATCAAAAAATCCTTGGTGTTCCTCATTAAAAAAACATTGTTTGGTGTTCCTCGGTCTTAAAAAGTTTAAGAAACACCGCTCTAGATCATCTCTGATAGATGTCTGTCTAACCTGCTCTTACATATCTCCAGTGATGGAGATTCCACAACCCCCATAGGCAATTTATTCCAGTGTTTAACTACCCTGACAGGAAGTTTATCCTAATGTCCAACCTAAACTTCCCTTGCTGCAGTTTAAGTCCATTGCTTCTTGACCTATCATCAAAGGCTAAGGAGAACAATTTTCCCCCCTCCTCCCTGTGACACCCTTTTAGATACCTGAAAACCACTATCATATCCCCTCTCAGTCTTTTCCAAACTAAATAAGCCCAGTTCCTTCAGCCTTCCCTCACAGGTCATGTTTTCTAGCCCTTTAATCATTTTTTATGCTCTTCTCTGGACCTTCTCCAATTTCTCCACATCCTTCTTCAAATGTGGTGCCAGAACTGGACACAGTACTCAAACTGAGGCCTACTCAGCGCAGAGTAGAGCAGAAGAATGACTCCTCGTGTCTTGCTCACAACATTCTTGTTAATGCATCCCAGAATCATGTTCGCTTTTTCTGCAACAGCATCACGCTGTTGACTCATATTTAGCTTGTGGTCCACTATAACCCGTAGATCCCTTTCTACAGTACTCCTTCCTAGACAGTCACTTCCCATTCTGTGTGTGTGAAACCAATTGTTCCTTCCTAAGTAGAGTACTTTACATTTGTCCTTATTAAACTTCATCCTATTTACTTCAGACCATTTTTCCAATTTGTCCAGTTCATTTTGGATTGAATATGCACGTCAATCCAAATAGAGTATGACACAAATCAACACTACAAAATTAATCATCTTATAAATAAGAGACACATCATTAATCATTGTATAACATAATAAAAATGCAAAAGTTAAGAATCAGAATAAATATATGCTAAGCCATAGAATTATTTAAATGAATGTGTATAAATATGTTCGCCTGGGTAGCAAAAAGAAGCACCAAAATTTAGTGTAATGACTATATTTAGTTGCAAATCAGTATTCTGAATAGCTTCCAACCAATGAAAACCCACCTTTCTTTATGTATATAACTAAAAAGTACAAACATAAAACACAATTAAAATTAATTATTTAAATCAAGTTTCCTGCTTACTGACGGAAATCACAATTAAAATTGGTGATGGTAAACTGCTTTGATTTAAATTAATACACCCTGATAGGAAGAGGGGGATGGGAAAAGCAATATTCATAAACTAATCTCAGAGGTAAACCACAAATGTTTATCACTTGCATGTTTCAGGACTATCCAGGATTAGCTCCCTCAGTTAACTCATAAAAATAGCCTTTCTATACAGGAACACATAGGAAAATTAATCTGAATTAAGGGTTTATTTTCTAAATGGAAGTAACTAAATTTCAAATGGGATAACTACCATTCTGTTATATAAAATTTCCCCTTTAGTTTTAAATAACGACATTTACATTTTTCAGTTTACAGTGGGGTAATCACCTACTTTTGAGTGCATGAATAATTAACATTCTTTTTAAAACCCCATAATTGATATGAACATAATAGCCAAGAGGTCCCATGTGGATTTCAACTAGTGCCACTGCAGTGTTGTATAATGTGGACATCTGTCCACTTGGAACCTGAAAAGACCAAATTCATTTAACTTAGAACCACCAATAGCCACCAAATGCCAATCTGATTGCTTCCTTTGTTACTCAATTGCTTTGCAGAATCATTTTACCAAGGATATAATAATCAAGCAATGGCAATCACCAAACAAACAGTTAAATACATTAGCATTGAGGCTGGATGAGATTTTAAGTTATCCTGTATATCTAAATGACAGCTGAGGTTTCAAACAATGTGCTTAAATGTAGTTTAATTGCAATTTTCAGTTTAGTGGCTTATCTTCATAAATAATGTTTCTAACATTTGTCCCCATACATTTTTGGTGTAATAATGCCTTCTATATAAATAAACTTAAACAACAGTGAATAGTCAACACCTTAGAGCCTAACCAAAAATGTAGATGGTATCATGAGCTTTTGTGGGCACAACCCACTTCTTCAGATGAAGTGGGTTGTGTCCATGAAACCTCAGGATACCATTTACATTTTTTGTTAGTCTCTATGGTGCTCTGGGGCTATTCATGGTTTTTAAAGTTTTTTTTCAGTTACAGACTAACATGGCTACCCCTCTGAAACTTCTATTTAAATATCATCCTTCATCCTCAAATGCCTACCTACTGCCATCTGTATATACAGGGGCTACGTCTAGACTGCATCCCTCTGTCAACAGAGGGATGCAAATCAACCATGTTGAAATTGCTATTGAAGCAGGGATTTAAATATCCTGTGCTTCATTAGCATAAACATGGCCACCGCTTTTTTTTTTCGAAACGGAGCTTTTTTGAAAAAAACAGCAGTCTAGACATGGATCTATCAAAAATAAACCCCTTTTCGACAGATCCTGTATTCCTCAAAAAATGAGGTTTTTTGTCGACAGAGAGGTGTATTCTAGACATAGTCAGGGTGGCCATCAAGGTACCTGAAAAATAGAAGACAGTTGCATTAAGTGCAGGGGTGGGCAAAAGGGACTCCGCAAGCCGAATCTGGCCCGCCAAGCGAGTTGATCCAGCCCATGGAGGCCTTGCCGCTCTCCCCACCCCCAGGCCAATCAGGGCTTGGAGGCGAGGGGAGCGCATGTAGTCTCCTCCCACACTGCAAGGGGCTCAGCACTTAAAGTCAACCACCGGGTGCTGCTCAGCGGTGGCTGACTCTAAGTGTGATGCTCCCTTACAGGGCGGGGGCAGGGAGCGAGAGACTTCACGTCCCTGAATGACCTGGAGGCAGTGGGGGAAACACGTGAAGTCTCCCACCGCCAGGGGCACGGGTACCTAGAGGGAACCGCCAGCTGTTCAGAAAAGCTGGCAGTTCACTCTGGAGGGGGCAAAGACTTTGCGCACTCCCCCACCCCCAGACCAATCCGGGTCTGTGGATGGGGAGGCACGGAAGTGTCCTGGCCCTGCCCCTTCTGCCTGAGGCCCTGCCCCTTCCAGGGTGGCCCGGGGCTACTTAAAAAATTTCCGCAGTGGCCCCCGGTCAAAAATTATTGCCCACCCCCGATTTAGTGTATAAAGGGCCCAGGGCAGGAGGATGTGAGGGGTTTAGGATTCAGGGCTAGGGGTGGAGGGGCGAATGCAGGGGAGCAAGGGTACCATTTTGGGAGGATGGGGCTGCAGCCAAACATACCGGGTCACTGCTGCTCTTCTTCCTTTCCTCTCATGGAGCAAGGGGAAAGTTCACAGCCTGCTGCATTCCTCCTCTCCCCTCCCCTCGGCAGCAGGGAGCAAGAGGAAGGCACAAGCTGAGCACTTTCCCGTCGCTCCCTGATAGACAGTGGAAGAGGAAGAAGACCCAGTATGAGTGGCTGCCACCACACACCCTCCCAAAAGGGCGCTGGAGGGGGGGGCTAGGGGCTGGGGCAGCCCTGGACAGGGGGCGAGGGGCACACATACACCCAGCCAGCCCCTTTCACTTGCCTGGCTACCTGCTGATTAGCAAGGCAGCCTGCAGGAGAGCTCCAGGAGCCCAACTGGGAGCAGCTGCAGCCAAGCACCCCATCCTGCCGGCTTCCTGCTGGAGCGCCGCACTAGGACACACCAGCTTACTTTTACCTCTGGTCTCAAGAGAAAAACAGAGGACATAAAGGCGTCCTGTTTCATCTCAATAGATGACACAGTAGCAAAAAGCAGGACCGTCCTCTATAAAAGAGGATGAACGGCCTCCCTACGCACACACACAGCAGTAATTTTACCCAGCGCTGGAATGCAACTATTGTGCTTCTCTGGTGTAATGCAGCAGCTATTTAAATGCACCCGGTGACACTATGGTACATAACAGTTTAGGATAGGAATACTGAAGGGAGAGATTAGACAGACAGAACATAATTATCCAAACTACCATAGAACCTCAGAGTTAAGAACACCACAGTTACAAACTGACCAGTCAACCACACACTTCATTTGGCACCTGAAGTACACAACCAGGTAGCAGCAAAGACAAAAAAAAGATAAAAAAACAAAAACAAAAAAGCTAGCACAGTACAGTACTGTGTGACACTACTAGCAGCAAGGGAAAGCAGTGTTTTATTTCTGCACAGTATAGTTTCAAAGCTGTATTAGCCAATGTTCAGCTGTAAACTTTTGAGAGAAGATCCATAACATTTTATTCTGAATTACAAATATTTCAGAGTTATGAACAACTTCCATTCCAGGAGCATTTGTATCTCGGAGGTTCTACTGTATAAACTGGGCTTCCGCACAATCTGAAGAATACCAGGAGATCCTAACAGGACACAGCTGATCAGGACTATATTTTGCATTCCATAGCAAAGACAGCACCTCACAAAGAAGAGCACCATGCTAAGGCGTTGGCTCATACCAGTTCATAAAGAAAAGAGCATAACCAACACTCTTTTATTTAGCACCTGGCTCACATGAACTGCAAAAACCCTACCCATTCTGTGCATTTATTTATAATGTGTTAAAGATATAATGTTATAGGTGTGTGTGTGTGTGTGTGTGTATACACACACACACACACACACACACACACACACAGGGCTCGACAAACTGCGGTGAGAGCTACTCGCCAGCCCTGCACCGCACATGCGCCAGACCGGCACTGCACGTGTGCAGCACTGGTGAATAGGGCGCACGGAGCGACCGGCTGAAATCTACTCACCACGGGCAAGTAGAAACAGCAGTTTGCCAAGCCCTGTATGTGTGTGTGTGTATATATATATATATATATATATATATATGTATATACAGGGCTCACCAAGCGGCGGCGAGCCCTGCTCGCCAGCCGCATGGCTCAACACGCTGCGCATGCACAGACTGTGCTGCGCGGCTGTGCCGGCTTGTAATCTACTCGCCACGGGTGAGTAGATTACACTAATTGTCGAGCCCTGTGTGTACACACACACACACACACACACACACACACACACACACACACACACACACACACACACACACACACACACACACACACACACCCCAGTAGTGACACCAGAGTAAAAGATTTAAAGCACCCCTTCCTCTCCCACCCCACCCCCTCCACTTGCTGCCTCTTTCTGCAGCAAGGGAGGGGGGGAGCGACTAGTCGACTAGCTTGTCGACTATCTGATACGCTTTTGCTTATCGAATAGTTGACTAGTTGTTCACATCCCTAATGAGCACCATTAGTTAAAAAAAAAAAAAAAACCTTTGTTGTAAGCACTCTGCTAATCAACTAGGCAGCATTTGAATCTCACCTGAGCGGCTGCACAAGCACACAGATTACAGGGAACACTGGTGTCACGAGGGTAGATATGTGCAGAGTTGGCAAGGGGGACTGTTGAGGGATTCGTTCCTGGATTTTCTGTTGTGTGGTTTGTAATTGGTGGTGGGTATCTGTAACAGACTTGAAATTTGCCATACTCAAGCAAAAACAAAAAAACCTTCAAAAACAGATTGCAGGGAGAAACTGCAGAGCTGGAACTCAGAGGCAAACTTGACACTATCGGACTGGGACTGAAGAGAGACTGGGAGAAGCTAGCTCACTACAAAAAGTAATTTTCCCCTTTTGCAATTCCCACCTTCTCATCAACGGTTGGGAGTGGGCCACATCCATCCTGAGTGAACTGGCCTCGTTAGCACTGGTCCTCCCACGCAGTAATGTCACACTCCTAGCTTTGCACGTGTAAATATACAAGCTGACATTTCCATTTCATGCACATCCTGAAGTGGGCTCCTGCCCATGAAAAGTTATGCCCAAATAAATGTATTAGTCTTTAAGATGCCATGAGACTCCTCCTTGTTTTTGCTGAAACAGAACAACATGGCTACCCCTCTCATTGAAACAAGTTGAACCTTCCAACTCCAAGACTCTCTGGTCCGGCAACATCTGTGGTCCGGCAGAGCCATGGATGTTGCTTGAATAAAGAGCACCAGAGGCAGCAGTGGGAGACAACGTGGGGGCTGGGAAGCTCAGGCTGGATCAACAGGGCCAGGCTAGGGAGCCCCAGGCCCAGCAGGGGAATCCTCGGCGTTAGCAGTGCCAGGCGGTTCGGGAATCCCATCCCCAGCTGAGGAACCCCCCGGTGCAGAGGGGCTGCTGGCAGTGGCAGGCATGGCCAGGGAACCTCCGGCAGCAACGGGGCCAGCAGCAGCCAGGTGGCCCCTGCCGAAACCCCAGGAAACCCCCCAGTGGCAGCGGGGCGAGGGTGACTGAGCAGTGCCGTCCAAGAATGCCCTAACTGAAGCAGGGCTGGTGCAGATGGGCAGCCATGCCGGGGAACCCCAGGGAATCACCAGCCACAGTGGGACCAGCCCTAGCTGAGGGGCAGGACAGCCAGGCAGCCCTTTCTGGAAACATCCTGCGGCAGTGGGGCCACAGAGGCCAGGCAGTCCTGACCGGGAGCCCTAAGGGATGCTGAGGCTGTCTGTGGGCAGCAACACTGGGAGCTGCTGCTGGGCCCGCATTAGAGGGGCCACGGCAGCGCAGGGAACCCCAGGGAGAGGAACCCGGGACCGGGCAGCGAGCAGGGGAGAACCGACCTCCCCTGGTCTGGCAAACTCCCTGGTTCAGGACAGCACAGGTCCTGAGGGTGCCGGACTAGAGAGGGCCAATCTGTACTACAATCTAAACAGATATTTCACAGTAAATATTCATGTTTGTTTTTGCTTAAAACACAGTTAGGTGAGTGTGTATGTGCTATTG
Organism: Pelochelys cantorii; assembly: GCA_032595735.1. Classification (NCBI taxonomy): domain Eukaryota; kingdom Metazoa; phylum Chordata; order Testudines; family Trionychidae; genus Pelochelys; species Pelochelys cantorii. The sequence continues at coordinate 8,054,083 of CM064331.1, read as the reverse complement.
GAAAGCCCTGAACCATGAAAGAGCTGATGTGCATGTATACTAAGTATTATTTTCTTTCAGACTCTGATATTTATATTAAAGAAACCTAAAAGACTTGAAAGTTTTGAACGTGTTTATCTCTCTATATATATACACTTAGGGTGCATCTACACAGCACCCTTACCTCAAAATAAGGCGCTATTCTGAAAAGTCCATTATCCCTCATGCAATGAGGTTTACAGGGACATCGGAATAGCAAGCCCATTATATTTCAATATTACAGGCTTGCTCTTAAGACGTGAAATAGATATTTTGGGATACCGGAGGTACCCCAAAATAGCTCCAATGTGTAGACATAGCCATGCATGCCTACAATTTTATTTGACAAAATACTTTCAACCAACTGTCTGAAAGTATTTTAATACTAATATTTGCATCTCTGACATTTTACTGACATACTTTCTCAAAGTCTCAGATATACTTTATTACATCTTTCTGAGAGGTTATTTTTAGGTTATTCTGTAGTTTGGTTTTATTTTTCATTTAATGCACTAAAAATGTAAGCAATAGGCCCTGTGTATATTAAACTGCAGTGTATGTGTTCATTGAACAGGAGCACTTGCAATGTGAAAAACGTTTCTCTGGAGTCAGGACCCTGAATATACCTTGACCAAGAAATATGGACCCTGACAAAAAATAATTGGCTCCCCTGTCTCTAAGCCAATGGAAGAGAGCTCTCCCATCATCTTAATAATTCCATCTCCACAAGAGGCTATATATCTATGCGGGTGGAGAAATTCTCCTGCCAAAATAGCACTGGTGTAAATAGTCAGTATAACTATTAGGGATGTTAAAATGCATTTAAGTAACCATGCAACGGCTGAAAAATTCAGCAGTTACAAGTAGGGAGGGACAGGCAGCTCCCCAGGAGACAACACGCACTAGCTCTGGCCTGCTCCCCCACCACCCATGCTGCTGCCATGATACAGAGGCAGCAGTGCAGGATGGCAGGCGGCTCCCAGGGAGCCGGTGCGCATGGGAAGCTGCTTTTAAGCCAGCTCCCAAGCATACCAGGAGTCTGCGTGCAAATGTGAAGGTTAACCAATGAGCCAGGCACATCAGTTAACCATATACATGGTTGCACTTTCACATCCCTAATAACTATGTCAATAACCTGTTCAACATAGTTATACCGAAGTAATTCTGTAGTGTAGACTAGGGATGTTAAATTGCAGGTAATCAGCTAATTGAGTAGTCGAAGGAATTTCCATTGACTACTCGATGAGTCAATACGGGGGGAAACTGCAGAGCCACGGCTCTGCCTTTTAATTGTATTAAGAGCCGCTAGGCTGTTAATGCATTTAAAAGGCAGAGGCATAGCAGAGGGACCGGGTGCAAGCCTGGAATCAACTGATTCCTGGCTCGCAACCAGTCCCAGATGCTGTGTCTCTGCTTGGGGAATGAGCCAGGAATCAGCTGTCCTGGCTCACTCCTGGTCCCATCCCATCCCCCCCCCCCCCACACACACACACAGCGCCTCTGCTTTTTAAACGTATTAAAAGCCAAGCGGCTCTTAATACATTTTAAAAGAAGACGCACAGCGTCCGAGACTGGGCACAAGCCGGGAATCAGCTGATTCCCAGCTCGCACCCTGTCCCCCCCACGCCTCTGCCTCCACTGCCCCCTCCCAGAGATGTTGCTAGGGGAACTAGCTTTTAAGCCAGCTCCCACTCCCCCCACCCTTGCCTTCTCTCTCTGATGGAGGCAGCAGGGGGGAGAGGGAGAGCAACTAGTCGACTACCCGATAAGCATATGGGTAGTTGACTAGTCAGTTAGTCTCTTACATCCCTAGTATAGACCAGGGCTAATATCCGGGAACCAACACAGAATTGTATTTTCAGTGTTTTTTTCTATGCTATTCCTTCACTAGAACACCATTTTGGTTGGTTTTTTGTTTGTTTGTTTTTTACTGCTACTACTGTAAACAGTACAGGTTTTAAACTGAGTTATTTACAGTGATAAAAGTATCTTTGTCCTGAGTAGTTACAGGTAGCTTAGAACCTAGTATGATATAGGAGTAATTCAATTGGCTTTTTCAATGTGTATAACATTGCATTTGTCAACACTGAATTTCATCTACCATCGTGCAGTTTGTTGACCTAACTTTGTTAGCAACATCTGAAGTTCTTCAGTGTCTTTAGTAAACTAAATAATTTTGCACCATCTGCACATTCATTGTTGTGATGGGGCAAGCCTGGAGATAGGCAAGTCCTTAAAAGGGAGGATTCCCTTAAAAGATATATTGGCATTGGAAAAGGTTCAGAAAACAAAAACAATTAGAGGTTTGGAACAGGTCCCATATGAAGAGAGATTAAAACAACTTGGACTTTTCAGCTTAGAAAAGAGGAGACTAAGGAAGGATATGATAGAGGTCTATAAAATCATGACTAGTGTGGAAAAAGTGAATAAGGAAGTTATTTATTTATTCCCACAATATAAGAACTAGGGGTCATCAAATGAAATTAATAGGTAACAGGTTTAAAACAAACAAAAGGAAGTTTTTCTTCACTCAGTGCAAAGTCAACCTGTGGAACTCCTTGCCAGAGGATGTGGTGAAGGCTAGGACTTTAACTGGGTTCATAAAGGAGCTAGATAGATTCACAGAGGTTGGGTCCATCGATAGCTATTAGCCAAGATGGGTAGGAATGGTGTCCTTAGCCTCTATCTGTCTGGAAATGGATGACAGGAGAGGGATCATGTGAGGATTACCTGTTGTGTTCCCTCCCTCTGTGGCATCTGGCATTGGCCACTGTCGGCAGACAGGACACTAGGCTAGATGGACGTTTGGTCTGACCCAGTCTGGCCGTTCTTATGATTCCTGCTCATTCTAAAGGTAGCATTCTAAAATAGCAGGATTGCAACTCAGAACTCCATAACACCAGATGTTGCTAATAGAGGAAATGGCCTGATAGCCTGGGCATCCAAGGCTCTCTCTCAAAGGAGAATGGCTGGTACTTTTCTATTTCCTCCCTCTTTGACTGCCCAAAAGTATAGAAGTCTGCTTTTTATGGTCAAAGGAAGTAGATTGACTTTTTGTTTGGACTCCTCGACCTTCCCACCTGCAAGGGGGCTGATGCCTTGAACAGCACAGCTGCAAAGCTGTGCCAAGGACTCCCAAGACAGCAGTGCTCAACCCACGCCCCGAGCAGGAGCTAGAAGTATAGCTTAGTAGGATCTCTTTCCTCCAGATCACTGTTATGTTAAACATATGGACTAACAGCACCTTGGGCCATCTTGTTAACATTCTGCCACACTGAAACTTTACCAGTTAGCCATAATTCGTATTCTGCCGTAGTCTGTTTCTTGTCCAGGGTAGTACGCTTCGCCTCTCACTCCATGACTTAGTATTCTTAAGTGTGTCTTATGAGCAGCTTTCTCAAATGCTTTCAAAGGGCCAAATAAACTAGAAATGACAGAGGCACAAAGTCATGTATCACTTCTATGATGCTTTGCTGATGTCATTCAGGGAAGGCAGTGCATAGGTATTGACTCTGGATGCTCTGATGATCCTGTAGATCAGTGCTCTCCCCAGCACCTCATGCCCACTGACAGCTCTACCAATTAGCTCCTTTCCCTCCCTTCAAAATGATCTGGACAAATTGGAGAAATGGTCTGAGGATGAAGTTTAATAAGGACAAATGCAAAGTGCTCCACTTAGGAAGGAACAATCGGTTTCACACACACAGAATGGGAAGCAACTGTCTAGGAAAGAGGACGGCAGAAAGGGATCTAGGGGTCATAGTGGACCACAAGCTAAATATGAGTCAACAGTGTGACACTGTTGGAAAAAAAGCAAACGTGATTCTAGGATGCATTAACAGGTGTTTTGTGAGCAAGACAAGAGAAGTCATCCTTCCACTCTACTCTGCGCTGATTAGGCCTCAGTTTGAGTATTGTGTCCAGTTCTGGGCACCACATTTCACGAAAGATGTGGAGAAGTTGGAGAAGGTCTAGAGAAGAGCAACAAGAATGATTAACAGTCTAGAGAACATGACCTATGAAGGAAGACTGAAAGAACTGGGCTTATTTAGTATGGAAAAAAGAAGATTGAGAGGGGATATGATAGCGGTTTTCAGGTATCTAAAGGGTGTCACAAGTAGGAGGGAGAAAAATTGTTCTCCTTGGCCTCTGAGGATAGAACAAGAAGCAATGGGCTCAAACTGCAGCAAGGGAGGTTTAGGTTGGACATTAGGAAAAACTTCCTAACTGTCACGGTGGTTAAACACTGGAATAAGTTGCCAAGGGGAGCTGTGGAATCTCCATCCCTGGAGATATTTAAGAGTAGGTTAGATAAATGTCTATCAGGGATGGTCTAGACAGTACTGGGTCCTGCCATGAGGGAAGGGGACTGGACTCAATCTCTCGAGGTCCCTTCCAGTCCTAGTATTCTATGATTCTATACCTCCCACACACTACAGATCAGCTGTTCTGCAGCATGCAGGAGGCATGGGGAGGAGAGGGAGGAGTGAGTGCAGGAAGAGATGGGGAGAAGGAAGAGGTGAGGCAGAGAGGGAAGAAGTGGGATGAGAGCTTGGGGAAAAGGGTGGAGTGGGGGCAGGGCCTGGGGTGGAGTGGAGCTCTAGCACCCCCAGGAAAAGAAGAAGTTCACACCCACTGATGATGTTATATGTAGGCATATACTATGCCTACACTAGCACGTTATGCTGGCATAGTTAGGCTGCTATAGGCCACATCTACATTAGAGATCCCAAGTTCTTGGGAACAGGGGAGAAATACTCCCTATGCAGAGGATAGTTGGATTGGGATAGTGTAAGACATTTTCTCAACACCTCAGCTAGAAGGTGCTGCAACTGACTATTTCTGCATTAGTAAATTACATGTTTATTTCACTTCAGTGTTGAACCAAACCTAAAAATGAAACCTATTCTTTTCTTTATGGCATGAACACATATAATTCTAAGCCGTCTAATAACATATTTCAGTGAATTAAATTTAGCCAATTATGGAGAAACATCTTAAACAAATCTGTCATTACACAACAAAAAAATGAACCCTGAAGAACAGAACAAACAATGGTCAGTTCTCTGGAAAAGATCTGCCACTGTTTCTCAGTTCTGCAATTATATCAACTGGGAGAACATGACTTTTTCTGTTTCAGATGGTCCCCTTTCCCACACCTTTCCCTTGTTAAATTTGAAAAGGAAAGACAAGTTTAAAAGAAATTTGTACAGGATGTCAACAGATATGGCACTTTAAATAAAATCATCAAAAAAATCAACGCAGTTGAACTATGAATTCATGAGGCCAAATACTCCTGATCAGTGTAGCTGTTTTGAAGTCAATGCAGCAATACAGACTCTCAGTAGCTGAGTATTTGGCCCATAAACTCTAATCCCAGTTCTACTACTGATTTTCTATATAGCCTGAACCTCTCTGCCTTCGCCTTCCTATCTGCAAAATTGAGATAATATTTATCTTAAAAGGGTGTTGTGGAAATTATCTTTGAAGAGAGAGTGTTCTATAACCAACGACCTGTGTATTCCTCAGTTCTGTGGCTACAAATCTCTCTTCCTGTAAAGCAAGAGTTTACCTGGTTAACTGATAAGCTAATGGTTAACCAATAAGGGTTAGCTCGTCAGTTAGCCTTACCTGTTAAACTCCTGGCCACCACCGGGAGTCTGCAGGGCTGGCTGCTACCAGGAGCCTACGGGGCAGCCACCCACAGAACACTTAACTGTGTAACCAATTAACTTTCAATTAGTTACATGGTTAGTGTTTTTTGTTTTAATTTTTACATCCCTACTTCAGAATGTAAACAGAGGCTCTCGAGGACAGTGTTCTATACCATCCAGTGCAGTGAAGAAACCAAAAGATAACAATTACTGTCTGTGACGTAGTGTGGGTACCTTGCTGGTTGCTATGCTGGGCAGTGGGTTGTCAGTGACCTCCACTGGCTGCTGTCTGCAGCACGGCCCAGCAGGGCAGGGGATGAGTCATTATGCAAGGGGGCTTCAAAACTCGTCAGACAGGTATCTCCCATGGAGCGGAACAATGGAAAGGAAGGGGGCGAGGCCAGCCCTGGCTGGGGGCAGGGCTGGAAGGAAGAGTAGTTTCTGTCTGGGATCATGGAGGAGACAGCCTAGGGAAAGGGGCTGGAATTTAGGGGCCCACTCTCCCCCATCTCCAGGGGGGCTGAGGCATCCTAGGCCCGGTTCCTGTAACCAGATGACATCTGTACTGTGCTGTATCCTGGAGAAGCAATAAACCCCCTCTATTCTACTGGCTGGTGGAGTCTGTCCGTGCCATTACGGGGGTGCAGGCGTCGGGGGACCCCGACACGCCGCCACACTGTCGAAATTCACTATTTTGCTTCTGATTATTTTATCAGGGGTATCTATTAAATGTTCTTATCTCGCAGTCCAAACTGCAACCCATGCCTTCCCAGGTGCCAAAACCCACAAATGTTTTCTACCCAGCTGCCAAACCATTCCCAGCAGCATTGCCCTTGACAACTTCTGTGCTACAGTTACAGGTGGTTGAGAAAAAATCAGCAGCACGCCAAGAATCAAACGTGTGGGGAAACTGTAAAATAAATATACAGTATCCAGATAATAGAGGCCCACTTATACTAATTCATTAAAGAACCTCCTTTTTATTTAGGAAATGTCCATGTTAAAACAAAAAGACACCAGCTTATTCAAAAAGTTATTCCAGTCAAAGACAACGGGGTTGCACTTCAGTCAATGAGGAACTAATATATTATAGGTATGACATCCAAGCAGTTCAGACTGAGTTTGCAAAGCCAGCAGTGGTTTTGGAAAGGAGAGGGGGGACGGTGAGGGGGAGAGAATCCCACACCTCAAAATATGTTACATGCATACAAAGCAATGCTGAAAAAAAAGTTACCAAGATACTAAAAACCCCACAATAATATTTTTACCAGGATTTAAATGAAGCTGCTGTAATACAGAAGCCAAAGATATTGCTACTCCATTTAAGCCTAGTTTACCGTGGAGTGCATGGGGCTTTGGCTCTAACCGTGGCTGCCATTCAATCTTATGCTGTAAATAGTTCTCATTACCCCCGCACTATTTCTGGAATTTGTTACTGGAAATGGCATAGTACAGTAAACTTCCGATAATCTGGCACCTTTGGGACCCAGGGGGTGCCAGATTATTGGACATGACGGAGTATCAGGAGGTACTCCGGAAGGGGGGCTATGAAGGGTCTGGGGGAGGGGGGTAGCAGGGGAAGCCCTGCGCAGCCGCCGGCGACAGGCCAGCTGGGGCTGCAAGTGGCAGCGGCAACTCGGGGAAGCAGCGGGGCAGAGCAGCTGGGGTGCTGCCGGGTTGGTCCCGCAGTGCCATCCCTCACCTGAGCGGCGCTGTGAGACCAACCCAGCAGCACCCCGGCTGCTCTGCCCCATGGCTTCCCCAAGTCCGCTGCTGCTGAAACTGACAAGTGGCGGACTTGGGGAAACGGCGGGCAGAGCAGCTGGGGTGCTGCCCAGTTGGTCCCGCAGCGCTGCCCCTCACCCCGCTGCTCAGCACCCCAGCTGCTCTGCTCCGCAGCTTCCCCAAGTCTGCCGCTCGTCAGTTTCAGAAGCGGCCGCAGCACGGAGCAGAGCAGCTGGGGTGCTGCTGGGCGCCGAGCAGGGGGGTGAGGGGCGGTGGTGCGGGACCAACCGGGCAGCACCCCAGCTGCTCTGCTCTGCGCCTCTTCCCCAAGTCCGACACTGGTCAGTTTCAGCAGTGGCAGCAGCAGATTTGGGGAAGCGGCGCGCAGCAGCTCCAATTTTCCAGCTGGCCAGAGCACTTCCGGGTTCTAGTTGGTGCCGGACTATCGGGAGTGCCGGACCACTGTATGCTGGACAATTGGAGTTTTACTGTAATGTTACCTACTTGCAAACGACAACTGAAAAGACCTTGCCATGGTGACCATTGTGAGAGTCCCACTATTACTATTTATAGCCAAATACGCCCCCTACTCCCGGGTATGGAACATCTGGACTCCTTGAAGCCCAATATTTCAATATATTTTCATTCTTTCTTGGGAGAGAAAGCATGAGGAGCAGCAGTGGTTATAGCCGGGATGAGGATCTCTCTACATATATTAGTTTTCCAGTTGGTTAATAGTGGTCATAGAGGCTGCTAGATCTCAAGAGTGGCTCTCTCCTTCAACCTTCAGAGGTCAAAGTTTTTGTCCCTCCCATTCTGATTCGAAATTAAGAAAAGAATCTCAGCTTTCATTTTTTTAAAATTCTAGTAATTTTCCTTGCAGTTTTCTGCAGCAGGGGTGGAAAAACTGCTATTAGTATAAAATGAGCCAGTTATGTATGCCAAAGGGTACGTCTACACTTGAACTGTAGGCGTGTCTTACAGCTCAAGTAGGCGTATGTGCACTAGCTTGATCAAGCTAAACATGGAAGCAGCTACTACAGTGCAGGCAGCAACATGGGCTAGCAGCCTGAATAAACCCCCCTCCCCTGACTAGGGGTGTGAAAGGTTAACCGGCTAACTGTATGCGTCACCCTTAGCAGTTAACCGGTGGGAACTGGAGCAGCTCCCCACCCGTCACAGGCAGGGCGCTGCTTGAGCTCCACGGTGCCTGCCACGGACAGGGGCTACTCCGGCCATCTGGAACAACCACTACACGCGGCGGACCTGGGTTCATCGCAGGCAGGGGCTACTCTGGCCCCCTGGAGCAGCCCCTGTCCACGGGGGGGGGGGCACTCCAGCCCAGCCACAGGGGGCACGGGGACCATTCCATACCTAGCAGTACCCCCTTTTAATCCATTGAACTGGTTAACTAATTAAATTGGATTTTATATCCCTACCCCCGATACAGTGATCTCAGACAGTTACCCCACTGTACTGTCTGCACATGGGATGTTAGAAAGCAGGTAATTGTGTAACCATATAACCAATGAAAAACTGAACAGTAACACAGTTACATGCACCGGCAGCAGCAGCCAGGTCCCCAGGAGCTGATGCATACCAGAAGCTGGCTTTTAAGCTGGCTCCCAGTGCGTATGAGCTCCCGCCTGCTGGCCCTGCTCCCAGGAAGCCAGCTGCTGCCCAATGCTGCTGCCTCTGATACAGAGGCAGAAGTGCAGGGGGGCAGCTGGCTTTCTGGGAGTGGGGCAGGAGCCTGAGTGTAACTGTGAACATTAACCAATAAGTCCAGATTATACAGGGTTATACATTCACCTCTCTTGCCTACACTACTGCAGCTCCACTTCAGTTTTTAGTACTTTGATGGATAGGAGTGCAGGCCAGCACCCAGTGACTAAAGGGTTAAATTCAGGTACCTAGTGGGTGTTGGCAGAAAGCCAGGAAAGCCAATGGGAAAGACAGTTGAAATTTAAATTGAATATAGATACCTAGCTGCTGTTCCTTTATGTGAGTTCTGAGTTAGGGCTGGAGGAAACAAGATGGAGTAATCAAATGGAATTACCATATGCCTATAAGGAATATTGGTCATGGGAACGGACTTGAAGTACCGATCAGTATGGATCATGAGTAGAGAGAGAAATGTATGTTTAGTCGCAATCAGGGTAATTTTCTTTGTTTTGTGTTTGGTTAAACTTCTCTGTGTAAAATCCATGGTTGTGTCTAGACTGGCCAGTTTTTCCGGAAAATCAGCCGCTTTTCCGGAAAAACTTGCCAGCTGTCTAGACTGGCCGCTTGAATTTCCACAAGAACACTGACGATCTCATATATGATCGTCAGTGTTCTTGCACAAATACTATGCTGCTCCCGTTCGGGCAAAAGCCCTCTTGCGCAAATGCTTTTGCGCAAGAGGGCCAGTGTAGACAACGTGGTATTGTTTTGCGCAAAAAAGCCCCGATGGCTAAAATGGTGATCGGGGCTTTCTTGCGCAAAAGCACGTCTAGATTGGCCAGGGACACTTTTCCGCAAAAAGTGCTTTTGCGGAAAAGCGTCCATGCCAATCTAGACGCTCTGTTCCAAAAATGCTTTTAACGGAAAACTCTTCCATTAAAAGCATTTCCGGAAAATCATGCCAATCTAGACGCAGCCATTGTGCTTCCCTCCCCCCACTCACTATACTTAAATTGTGCTAGCAATACCATTTTTTAATCTGTGTTTTAATCCACTCTTTTCTCAGTTACTCTGTAACACCTAGCAACCAAGTATATCTTTTTGTTTTGTTAATAAAAATCACCTTTTTTAAGGCAACGATTTGATTCTTGTGTCCTGAAAAGTGTGTGTGCCTGCCTAGCCCGAGACGTCAGCTATCAGAGACACAGTTTGTTTTCTGTGGGGTTGTTTTGTTTGTTTCTTTTTTACAAGCTCTCTTGTGGCAAAAGAGCTTGGGGTACTCCTCTGGAAGAAGTTCAAGTGATTCTTCCTGGGTTTTAAAAGAAGGAGTTGGACACTGGATGGTGGCAGCCTATCTCCCAAGGCCAGGGAATCTGTAACCTTGAGGAGTTTTTTTAAGCAGAAGCCTATAGAGGCAAGGTAGTCAAGGTCTCTTGCGGGCCCCCGCTCTTCTGCGCTCAGAGTGCCAGAGTGGGGAACAGCCTTGACAAGCACACTAGCTCTATCAAAGCTAAAGTAACATATACATATATTCCCAAACCTGAAATTATGCCAGAGAAAACACACCCAAAGAGTCAGCCTTCTAGCCTTCTCCAACCTTCTAAGCCATTTTAGGAGTGGGAACTCACAAAAAGCTGTCTCCAAGGCCAAACCCAAAATGTTAAGGCTGATCCTGGCTGAGGTGGATAAATTAAATCTATACCTCTAATTTAAAGCAGAGGGTCCTTACACAGATGTTCTGCTAAATATTACATTAGACATCCCATGGCACTTTCCAAACTAGCTTATCCACAGTTTCTCCACTTCAGATGACATTGTGTGCAAGCTAATTGCTATTCTCCACTGTGGAGGTGGTTGCATTTTAGTGGTATTGTAATTAAGGTGCTGAAGTGTTTTGCCTCCCTTTAGCACTACAGATATATATTACGGTTGTCAAATGATTAAAAAATGTAATCGTGATTAATCGCGCCATTAATCGTGTGCGCCTCCCCTTTGAAAAGCCACCATGGCATTTCAAGGGGGCAGCGCTGCATGGAGCCCGGGATCAGCCAGAGTCCCCAGCTGACCCCGGACTTCATGCAGCGCTGCCCTGTTGAAGCGCCGGGGCAGCGTTTTCAAGGGGCAGCGCAAGGCGGAGCCCGGGATCAGCTGGAGTCCCCAGCTGACCCCAGACTTCAGCACTGCCCCTTTAAAGCGCCGCAGTGGCGCTGCATGGAGCCCGGGGTCAGCTGCATCGTGGTGGCGCATCAAAGGGGCAGCTGCCATGGAGACTAGGGTCAGCTGGGGACTGCCCGCTTATCCTGGGCTTCCCGTGGCAGTGGAACCCGGGATGAGCTGGGGACTCCCCAGCTGGCCCTGCGTTCTGGGGAAATGCTGCGCAGAGCCCAGGATCAGCTGGGGAATCCCCAGCTGACCCCGGGCTCCAGGGCTGTCCCTTTCAAACGCACACAGCTGATCCTGGGATCCACATGGCATTTTCCCAGAGCCTGGGATCAGCTGGGGAGGCCCCAGAGGACCCCAGGTTCCTCTGCTGCGTGGAGCCCAAGATCAACTAGGGAGTCCCCAGCTGATCCCAGGCTCCGCGCAGCATTTCCCCAAACTTCCCAGCTGATCATAGGTTCTGGGGAAATGCCACGCGGAGCCCAGGATCAGCTGGGAATTCCCCAGCTGACCCCAGGCTCCACTGCCCCTTTGAAACACTGATCCCTGCTCAGCTGTGAGGCAGCTAGCTGCTCCTTTGAAATGCCACCTCTGCGCGTTTCAAAGGGGCAGTGGAGCCCAGGGTCAGCTGGGGACTTCCCAGCTGATCCTGGGCTTGGCATTGTGCTGCCCCTGTGAAGCACTGCAGCAGCACTTTAAAGGGGCAGCCCAGCATTAATGCCTGTGATTGACGCATTAAAAATGTAACGCGTTAATCCTGGACTGCGTTAATTGCAGGCGTTAACGCATGTTAATTAACAGTCCTAATATATATATTTTTTTAAAAGCTAAGGTACAAGCTTAACAGTGACAGGCCTGTCCAGAACTGACAATACCAAATTGTTTTCAGTAAAGAAGCATGATCCAGTGGTGTAATGACTGAAGAAGGGCTCTAATCTCCATTTATGAACGTGACTCCATCAGTGGCCTTAAGCATAAACTCCAGGTCTCAATGTCCCCAGGTATAAAATGGAGACAACCGTTCACCAACTCCTACGGGTTCTGTAAGTAATTATTGAATGTTTGGTTAACCCAGAAGGAAAGGGCTATATAAACGCTAAGTATTATCAGTATGTCAATAAACTGAGTTTGTTAGAAACTCAAAACCCACACAGTTCTTACACAATATCCTGGGATGACTCTAAGCTGACACATGTCCTTAACTCAACCAGCTGGTTACACCCAGAACAACACACTGTATCTTGCATATTAAGAAAAGCTTTCATCCACAGGGTGAGCTAAGGACAGAGTTTTGGCCGGAAACTTGTCTTTATATCAGATGGTAAAAGTGGGTGGGTGTGATTTTATACAATCATACTCAAAATCAATTTTAATGTGTGTGTAATTTTATCATATACAAGAAGATAATTATCGATAAGCATCAACCTTATCCTGGCAGATTACAAAGTGGATTTGGAGGTGCACTATTATTTATTATTGATATATAAAAAATACACACGCTTTACAAAGTCTGAGATAAGGGTGCTAGCATGTAGTCGCTTACACAATTAACCGATAAGCCTTAGCTCACTGGGTAATCCTAATGACTACATGCACCCTCCCTTGCTGCCTCTGTATCAGAGGCAGAGGGGGGAGGGGTAGGTGGGGGTAGATACACACCAGGAACTGGCTTTTTAGTTGGCTCTCTGCGCATGTCAGCTCCTGTGGTGCCAAGCCCGCTCCCCCCCCCCCACTTGCTGCGTTCCACAGAGGTATTCCCCATAAGCACCGGCTCCCAAGGAGCCGCCTGCCCCCCCTCCTGACCCCCTGTGCTGCTGCCTCTGATAGAAAGGTAGCAGAGCAGAGGGTGGCGGGCACAGGTAGGAGATGGTACACGCAGGAAGCCAGCTTTCAGAGGCAGCAGGGGGAAGAGGATAGAGGGGCAAGTGGGAGCATGTAAACGTGTAATCACTGAAAAATTCAGCTGTTACACGTTTACAAACGTTTGCTAACATCCCTAGTCTCAGAAGGGGAGCCATGGCAGTCTCTAAGGTACCACAGGACAATTAATTGTTTTTAGAGTTACAGACTAACAAAAATATATATAGTATCATGAGCTTTCGTGGGTAAAACCCACTTTTTCAGATGAGCAGCCCAGTTCATCTGAAGAAGTGGGTTTTACACACTTTACAGTACACTGATATTACTTGAGCTTTATTCTCGTGATTACATCAATAATCTGTCAGTCAATAATTTATATAAGGCACTGGTTGTTCTCAATCTGTGGCCCACTTATCACAAACCTATGTCCCATGTTATGTCCTCAAAACCATACAGATAGTATTGGATGCGTGCATACCCTGCCTACAGTGATAACTAGGTTGAAAACTACTGTTATAAAATATCTTATGATGACTAGGTGCAGCACGGGATCTGGCTAGTAGAGCATAGGATCTGATATGAGAGCTGAATATACGTACACAGCTTGGTAATAGTGACCATAATATAATTAAATTTAACATCCCTGTGACAGGAAAAACACCACAGAAGCACAACACAGCAGCATTTAATTTCAGAAAGGGGAACTGCACAAAAATGAAGTTAAACAGAAATTAAAAGGTACAGTGTAAAAAGTGAAATCCCTGATAGCTGCATGGAAACTTTTTCAAGCCACCATAGTGGAGACTCAACTTAAATGTATCCCCCCGAATTCAAAAACATTAAAAAAAACCCAGAAAACTGCCACCATGGCTAAACAACAAAGTAAAATAAACAGTGAGAAGCAAAGAGGCATTGTTTAAAAGGGGGACATTAAATCACAGTGTGGAAAATAGAAAGGAGCATAAACTCTGGCAAATGAAGTATAAAAATATAACTCGGAAGGCCAATAAAGGAATTTTAAGATCAGCTAGCCAAAGATTCAAAAAGTAATAGCAAAAAAGCATTTTTAAGTACATCAGAAGCAGGAAGCCTGCTAGACAAGCAGTGGGGCCCCTGGACGACCGAGATGCTAAAGGACACATGAGGACAATAAGGCCACTGCAGAGAAACTAATGAATTGTTTGCATCACTCTTCATGGCTGCGGATGTGAGGGAGGGTCCCAAACCTGAACCATTCTTTTAGGTGACAAATCTGAGGAACAGTCCCAGATTGAGGTAGAGATGTGAAGGTTTAACCACTTAACTGGTGGGGCTGGAGCAGCTCCTCATCTGCCACAGGCATGAGGCTGCTCCAGCCCCGCAGGGGGGCCCACCGTGGACAGGGGCTGCTTCAGCACAACCCCGCAGGCAAGGGCTGCTCTGGTATACTGGCCGGAGCAGTCTCTGTCCGTGGCGGGCCCGGGCACCCCGCAGGTAGGGGCTGCTCTGATCGGAATGCCAGGGCAGCCCCTGCCTGCATCACAGGGGTGAGGAGGGGGAATGTTCCAGCTCAGTGGCGAGCGGGGCCGGGGGGGCATTCCAACCCCACTTGCCCCCCTTTATTTGGTTAACTAGTTGAACATATGAAACGGGATTTTACATCCCTAGACTGAGGTGTCATTAGAGGAAGGTTTGTAATAAACTGATAAATTAAACAGTCATAAATCAGGAGAACCAGACGGTATTCACCCAAGAGTTCTGAAGGAACTCAGATGGGAAACTGCAGAACTACTAACTACAGTCAGTAACCTATCATTTAAAACAGCTTCTGTACCAAATGACTAAAGTGAAAACAATTTTTAAAAGGGGCTCCAGAGACGATCCCAGTCATTTCTGGCCAGTAAGCCTGATTTCCATCCCGGGCAAAATGGCTGAAACTATAGCGAAGAACAATATTCTCTGACATATAGATGAACATAATTTGTTGGGAAAGAGGCAATGTGGTCTCTGTAAAGGGAAACCATGCCTCACCAATCTACCAGAATTCTTTAAGGGGTCAACAAGCATGTGGACAAGAGGGATCTAGTGAATACAGTGTACAGTAGAGTCCGGATTATCCGACCTTCGGTAATCCGACATTTCACTTTATCCGACCCTGAAGCTCCCGGGTACAAAGCGGCGCCGGCAGGAGTGGCATCAGCAGCTCCAGGGCGCAGGCTGGAAGAATGGCCCTGCTCGCTGCCCAGTCGCTTTCCTGGAGCAGCTAATGCTGCTCCTGCCGGCGCCGCTTTGTCCCCGGGAGCTGCAGGGTCGGATAAAGCGTGGGCCGAGAGAATGGCCCCGCTCACTGCCCTGTCGTTCTCCTGGAGCCGCTGATGCCTTCAGCTCCCTGGGACAAAGCGGTACCGGCAGGAGCGGCATCAGTGGCTCCAGGAGAGTGACAGGACAGCGAGCGGGGGCCATTCTCCCGGCCCACGCCCTGGAGCCGCTGATGCTGCTCCTGCCAGCGCCACTTTGTCCCCGGGAACTGCAGGCATCAGCGGCTCCAGGAGAGCGATGGGGCAGCGAGTGGGGCCGGGCGCCCGGGAGCTGTAGGGAGGGAAGGGGCCAGGGCCAGGCAGGGATGGGGACCAAGCAGCCCCGGCTACAGTAGAGTCCCTATCATCCAACATTTTTGGTAATCCGATCACCTGTTAGTCCCGTTTAGGTCGGATGATAGGGACTCTACTGTACTTAGACTTTTCAGAAAGTCTTTGACAAAGTTCCTCACCAAAGGCTCTTAAGAAAAGTAAGCTGCCATGGTACAAGAGGGAAGGTCTTCTCATGGTTTGGCAACTAGTTAAAAGATAGGAAACAAAGGGCAAGTATAAATGGTCAGTTTTCAGAATGGAGAGGTAGATATTTGTGTTTCCTAGGGGTCTGTTCTGGGAACAGTCCTATTCAACAGATTTATAAATAATCTGGGGGGGAGAGGATAAATAGTGAGGTGGCAAAATTTGTAGATGATACAAAACTACTCAAGATAGCTAAATCCCAGGCAGACTGCGATGAGCTACAAAAGGATCGCCCAAAACTGGATGACTGGGCAACAAAATGGAAGATGAAATTTAATTTGATAAAGGCAAAGTAATGCATATTGGAAAACATATCCCAACATGGGTCTAAATTAGCTGTTACCACTTAAGAGAGAGATCTTGGAGGTATTGTGGATAGTTCTCTGAAAACATCCACTCAGTGTGCAACAGCAGCCAAAAAGCAAACAGCACGTTGGGAACCATTAAGAAAGGAATAGATAAAAAGACAGAAAATATCATATTGCCTCTATATAAATTCATGATATATCACATCTTGAATACTGCATACAGATGTAATCGTTCCATCTCAAAAAAAGATATATTGGAATTGGAAAAGGTTCAGAAAAGGGCAACAAAAATGATTAGGGATCAGTGTTCCCTGCAAGTTGGGCGCTTGTGTGGCCACTCAGGAGAGATTTAAATGCTGCCCATCTGATCAGCAGAGTTCCCAGAGCTAGATTTTTTTATTTCTACTGGTGGTGCACATAAACACATGCCTCGGTACACATAAAAATGTAATCTGCACACAGATGGAAAAAATCTGAACATGGATTGAAAAGATTAGAAGAAACATTGTTAGGGATAGCGAACAGTTTTTATGTGAGGAGTGATTAAAAAGACTGATACTTTTCTGTCTGGAAAAGAGACGACTAAGGGGAAGGGGAATATGACAGAGGTCTATAAAATAATGATTGGTGTAGATAAAGTAGATAAGGAAGTGCTATTTACTACTTTTCATAAACACAAGAACTAGGGTCAGCAAATGAAATTAATAGTCAGCAGGTTTTAAACAAATAAAAGGAAGTATTTCTTCACACAATGTACAATCTGTGGAACTCCATGCCAGAAGATGCTATGAAAGACTATGACAGTGTTCAAAAAAAAAAACCTAGACAAATTTATGGAGGATAGGTCCATCAATGGCTATTACAGGTTGAACCTCTGTAATCCAGGATTCCCTGGTCTGGCAACATCCATCGTCCACTAGAACCATGGATATTCCAGGATCAGAGAGTCCCCAGTGGAGGGCTGGCAGCTGGGCTGCCCTCCTCCCCACAGCTGGGCTGCCTGGCACACTGCATCTGTGCAGCCAGGCACAACCCAACAGAGCTGCCCAGCAGGGCCAGGAGCCTGGCGCACTGCAGTGGGTCTTCCCAGTGGGACCAGGAACCCGGCATGCTGCAGCAGGGCTGCATGGCAGGGCCAGGAGCTTGGCGCTCCACAGTGGGGCTGCCCGGCAATGCCAGGAGCTCGGCACACAGGGAGCTGGGCTGCCCACCATAGCTGGGAAGGAGGTGGAGGGACTGGCAGGGCAGCAAGGCTGATGGCAAGGGGACCAGCAGCTGGCCCAGGGGTGGGAGGAGCTGGTATTGGGAGCCAGATCTGATCTCCTCTGGTCCAGCAAAATCCCTCATCTGGGACTGGTCAGGTCCCGAGGGTGCTGGACCAGGGAGATCCAACCTGTACCTGTTCTGTTCATTTCCTCTCTAGGGCATATGGCACTAGCTACTGTGAGAAGACAGAATACTGGGCTAGACAGACCTTTGATCTGACCCAGTATGGCTGTTTTTATGACTCTCGGGGATTATAATGCTACCAAGATATTATACTACTACAGCTTTGGTGCTAAATTCTGCTCTCGTGACACCAAGGTAAATGTGGAGTAATTCCACCAACATCAATTCAATTACTTGACTATGTGAGCTCACAAACTACAGGTTGGACCTCTCTGGTCCAGCACCCTCAGGACCTGACTGGTCCCGGACAAGGCAATTTGCCGGATCCCACCCCCACCCCACTGCTGTCTAGCCAGCCGTCACTCCCTGGGCTGGAGTTCTCCAGCTCCCATTGGCCCCACTGCTGCCGGGGTCAGAGTTCCTGGCTACCACCAGGGTCGGAACTCCACAGCCGGGGCCAGAGGTGCATGGCTGAGGTCGGAGCTCCCTGGCTGCAGCCAGGGCTGGAGGTGCACAGCCAGGCCGGAGCTTCCTGCCTGCCACCAGAGTCAGACCTGTCTATTCGGGGCCGGAGCTGCGTGGCCGGGGCCGGCCTCCTTCTATTGCCCAGTTGCTGCGGCCAAGTTTCCTCACTGCAGCAACCCCCCTCCACCACCACCACCACGGGGCTCCCAGGTGAGTACCTGCTCCCACCATCTCCCCGCCACGCTACTGCCCCTTGGCTAGACCTCCCTATTCCTGGATTCTGTGGTCTAGGAACATCTGTGGTCCTTCTGGACCATGGATGTTGCCGGATCAGAGAGTCCCGGTTAAGGGGGTACAACTTGTAGTGCCAAAACCACAGTATGTACAAACAAGAAACACCCAATGCACACTTTAAACATTTGCAAATCATAAATTACATAAATAATCTTGATGTTTGATAACATTTACTATTGGAGCTTTACTGTCACGTTATTACCAGAAAACTCTTCAATATACTCATATCATACACAAATATCACCAAACACACAACTACTTTATGATCTGACATAAAGATAAGGTTGAAGCCATTAATAATTATCTTACTCCTACCCTGCACAATTCTACTTGCCTGGCAGAATTTTGTTTCAAAAATGTATGAGTCAAACTATAATTAGCTGTTTCCTTAATATTATCAAGGTTGAGCACTGGAAGAGTTGGGAAATTTCTTGTACATTTCCAAGACAATTTTTGTAAGTCTGGCCTTGAAGCTACCTTTTGGACAGTCCACAAAATTCTCACTACTTTTATACCGTGAAGCATGCACCCACCAAAAATACGTGTTATTATGGTTATTATATACTCTATGTTTTGCAATGTGCATACACTGTTCATTATTTAAGTGGAGCACATCTCAAACTGCAGAGAGACGCAGCTGTAGTCAGTGTTGAAGCCCTGTGTAGTAACATCACTGGGGAAAGAAACAGGCTTTGTTTCAGGATTCACTGCTTTTCCATCCATCAATTCGCAACATCAACAACAGAAGAGCATAAAGAGGTCAAGAAAGGAGCCTGAATAAGCCGTGACTGCACAGCCTTTGCACGGCCGAAGTCTGACTGACACAAGAAGAGTCTAAAACAAACACACCAGAACAAGGATCTGAAGGGGGAAGGGGGGAGGTGAAGGACAGAGAATAACATTTACAACTAAGGTGACCAGATGCCCTGATTTTATAGAGACAGTCCTAATACTTGGGGCTTTGTCTTATACTATTCTCCCCCTCCCCCAGCCTCAGCCCTGCTTTTTCACACTTGCTAGCTGGTCACCTTATCTACACAGGCTGTTTCAAATACAGCTCCCCCGGGCGTAAGCTATCACCCCCCAATTCCTGGAGCAGGTGAAGCTATGACAGTGGGGAGAAGATATGTGCTCCTCTAGGGAAAGCGGGGGGGGGGGGGAGAATTCTCTAGGGGGATGGAGGGTTACAGGATGGGTCTCCCCAATTCCCCCTGGCAAGTGCAAGTGGGGCAAAGGGGATGTGGTCCTCTAGGGAAGGCTGGGGGCGGGGGTTACAGAATGGCACCCCCAATCAGACATGGGGGACTGGGAAGGCTGGGTAGGAGGCTGGGGGTAAGGGCCATGACGTGGGGCTGGGGGTTCCTCTAGGGGAGGCTGGGGGGGGGGTTACAGAATAGCACCCCCCAATTTCCCACCCCCAATCAGACGTGGGGGGACAAGGGGGGAAGAGGCTGGGGTCCTCTAGGGGGGCACCATCCTGAAACCCCCCCAGTCTCCGCTAGAGGACCCCCCCCCCCGTCCCCTACTTCTGATGCGGAGGGGGAATCGGACAGACTGGGGCGGTTACAGGATGTCGCCCCCCAATTTGCCCTCCCAAGAAGAACCGCGAGCCCCCGGGGCGCCGGCGGGGGGGGTCCGAGGCTGCCCCCCGCCCGGGCCGGGCCGTACCTGGCTGTGGGGGGCCGGCGGCGAGGGGCTGCTGCAGCCTGTCCAGCTCGGCTCGGCCGCTCGCTGCTCCGCGGCTGCTGCACTGAGGCGACAACCAGCGGCGGCCTGTTCCGCAGCCTCCTCCCCGCGCGGCTCGGCCCGCCCCGGCTCCGCCTCGGGCCCTCCGGCCGCCCGCCCCCCGCTGCCGCGGCCGCGGCCTGGCCCGGAGCCCGCGGGGGCCACGGCGGCCGCTCGGGGCCGGCCCTGCCGCGGGCACGCGGGACAGCGGAGCCGCAGGCCGGGCCCGGCGCGGACACGCCCCGCAGCGGGACGGGGGGGGGGACCCGGCTCCCCCCGCCGCGCCGGGACCGCGGCCGAGCCTTGCACATCCACCCCCCCACCCCGATCCCCGGACCCCGGCCCCCCCACTTCCACCCCCCGCCCCCCCCACAGCACCGGCACCCCGATCCCCGGGCCCGGCCCCCCCACTTCCACCCCCCGCCCCCCCACAGCACCGGCACCCCGATCCCCGGCCCCGGCCCCCCCACTTCCACCCCCGCCCCCCCACAGCACCGGCACCCCGATCCCCGGGCCCAGACCCCCCACTTCCATCCCCGCCCCCCACAGCACCGCACCCCGATCCCGGGCCCAGCCCCTTCCACCCCCGCCCCCCCACAGCACCGGCACCCCGATCCCCGGGCCCGGCACCCCCACTTCCACCCCCGCCCCCCCACAGCACCGGCACCCCGATCCCCGGGCCCAGACCCCCCACTTCCATCCCCCCCCCCCACAGCACCGGCACCCCAATCCCGGGCCCAGCCCCCCCCTTCCATCCCCGCCCCCCCCCCACAGCACCGATCCCCGGGCCCAGCCCCCCACACTATCCCCGCCCCCCACAGCACCAGCACCCCGATCCCCGGGCCCAGGCCCCCCACTTCCATATCCGCCCCCCCACAGCACCGATCCCCGGGCCCAGCCCCCCACATCTATCCCCGCCCCCCCACAGCACCGGCACCCCGATCCCCGGGCCCAGCCCCCCCACTTCCATCCCCGCCCCCCCCCACAGCACCTGCACCCCGATCCCTGGGCCAGCCCCCCCACTTCCATCCCCGCCCCCCCACAGCACCAGCACCCCAATCCCCGGGCCCAGCCCCCCCACTTCCATCCCCGCCCCCCCACAGCACCGATCCCCGGGCCCAGCCCCCCACTTCTATCCCCGCCCCCCCACAGCACCGGCACCCCGATCCCCGGGCCCAGACCCCCCACTTCTCATCCCCGCCCCCCCACAGCACCGGCACCCCGATCCCCGGGCCCAGACCCCCCACTTCCATCCCCGCCCCGCCCACAGCACCGGCACCCCGATCCCCGGGCCCAGCCCCCCCACTTCCATCCCCGCCCCCCCACAGCACGATCCCCAGGCCCAGCCCCCCACATCTATCCCCGCCCCCCCACAGCACCGGCACCCCGATCCCCGGGCCCGGCCCCCCCACTTCCATCCCCGCCCCCCCACAGCACCGGCACCCCTATCCCCGGGCCCAGCCCCCCCCTTCCACCCCCGCCCCCCCACAGCACCGACACCCCGATCCCTGGGCCTAGCCCCCCACTTCCATCCCCGCCCCCCACAGCACCGGCACCCCGATCCCTGGGCCTAGCCCCCCCACTTCCATCCCCGCCCCCCCACAGCACCGATCCCCGGGCCTAGCCCCCCACTTCTATCCCCGCCCCCCCACAGCACCGGCACCCCGATCCCCGGGCCCAGCCCCCACTTCCATCCCCGCCCCCCCCACAGCCCGGCACCCCGATCCCTGGGCCTAGCCCCCCACTTCCATCCCCGCCCCCCACAGCACCGCACCCCGATCCCGGGCCCAGCCCCCCCACTTCCATCCCCGCCCCCCCACAGCACCGGCACCCCATCCCCGGGCCCAGCCCCCCACTTCCATCCCCCCCCCCCCACAGCACCGGCACCCCGATCCCCGGGCCAGCCCCCCACTTCCATCCCCGCCCCCCCACAGCACCGGCACCCCGATCCCCGGGCCCAGCCCCCCCACTTCCATCCCCGCCCCCCCCACACGCACCCGATCCCCGGGCCCAGCCCCCCACTTCCATCCCCGCCCCCCCACAGCACCGCCCCCGATCCCCGGGCCCAGCCCCCCACATCTATCCCCGCCCCCCACAGCACCGGCACCCCGATCCCCGGGCCCAGGCCCCCCCACTTCCATCCCCGCCCCCCCACAGCACGGCACCCCATCCCCGGGCCCAGCCCCCCACTTCCATCCCCGCCCCCCCACAGCACCGGCACCCCGATCCCCGGGCCCAGCCCCCCCACTTCCATCCCCGCCCCCCCCACAGCACCGGCACCCCGATCCCCGGGCCCAGCCCCCCCACTTCCATCCCCGCCCCCCCACAGCACCGATCCCCAGGCCCAGCCCCCCACATCTATCCCCGCCCCCCCACAGCACCGGCACCCCGATCCCCGGGCCCGGGCCCCCCACTTCCATCCCCGCCCCCCCACAGCACCGGCACCCCTATCCCCGGGCCCAGCCCCCCCCCTTCCACCCCCGCCCCCCCACAGCACCGACACCCCGATCCCTGGGCCTAGCCCCCCCACTTCCATCCCCGCCCCCCCACAGCACCGGCACCCCGATCCCTGGGCCTAGCCCCCCCACTTCCATCCCCGCCCCCCCACAGCACCGATCCCCGGGCCTAGCCCCCCCACTTCTATCCCCGCCCCCCCACAGCACCGGCACCCCCGATCCCCGGGCCCAGACTCCCCACTTCCATCCCCGCCCCCCCCACAGCGCCGGCACCCCGATCCCTGGGCCTAGCCCCCCCACTTCCATCCCCGCCACCCCACAGCACCGATCCCCGGGCCCAGCCCCCCACATCTATCCCCGCCCCCGCCACAGCACCGGCACCCCGATCCCCGGGCCCAGCCCCCCCACTTCCATCCCCGCCCCCCCCACAGCACCGGCACCCCGATCCCTGGGCCTAGCCCCCCTACTTCCATCCCCGCCCCCCCACAGCACCGGCACCCCAATCCCCGGGCCCCGCCCCCCCACTTCCATCCCCGCCCCCCCACAGCACCGATCCCCGGGCCCAGCCCCCCACATCTATCCCCGCCCCCCCACAGCACCAGCACCCCGATCCCCGGGCCTAGCCCCCCCACTTCCATCCCCGCCTCCCCCACAGCACCGGCACCCCGATCCCCGGGCCTAGCCCCCCCACTTCTATCCCCGCCCCCCCCACAGCACTGGCACCCCAATACCCAGGCCCAGCCCCTCTACTTCCATCCCCCCACCCCACCAGTACTCCAGTACTGCAATCTACGGGTCAAGCCCCCGTCCATCGCCTCAGCCCTTCATCCCCATCCCCCCACGCCACTGGTACCCCAGTGCCACCATCTCTGGGCCAAGCCCCCAGCCCCTCCACTTCCATCCCTCCATACCCTGCCCCCATGCTGCCGGTACTCCAGTCCCCAGGCCCAGACTCTCCACTTCCATTCCCCCCATACCTCAGTTAACCAATCCTTGGGCCCAGCCCCCTGGGCTTTCCACCCCCCCAACGCATCTGCCACCCCCCCATACCTTGTCCCCCAAGACACTGGTACCCCGGTCCAGCCTCCTCATGCTTTGGTCCCCCAATCCCTGGCCCCTACCTCCCAGCCCCATGCCACTGCCCCCACCAATACACTCACCCCCAATCATCAGCTCCCCCCCCCCGACCCCTACATGGCCTACCATGGTCTGACCCAACTCCCATAGCTCCTACATAGTTGTTACCCCCAGGCCCTCACCTATACCTCAGTCCTCAATACCCCAGCCTGTACATCACCATCCCCCCAGGTATCTTGTCACACCAGTACCCTGTCCCTGCACCCTCTACCTCACCTGCTCCAGCCCCTCCATACCTCAGTCTCCAATATCCTTCCACAGCTCCCTGACCTCTACACCACCTGCCCCCAAGTACCTGGCCCCCTCATACCGTGCCACTGCACTCATATAAGAACATAAGAATGGCCATACTGGGTCAGACCAAAGGTCCATTCAGCCCAGTACCCTGTCTGCCGACAGTGGCCGATGCCGGGTGCCCCAGAGGGGGTGAATCGAACAGGTAATGATCAAGCGATCTCTCTCCTGCCATCCATCTCCACCCTCTGACAAACAGAGGCCAGGGACACCATTCCTTACCCATACTGGCTAATAGCCATTTATGGACTTAACTTCCATGAATCTATCTAGTTGTCTTTAAAACCCTGTTACAGTCCTACCCTTGACAGCCTCCTCTGGCAAGGAGTTCCACAGACTGACTATGCGCTGTGTGAAGAAGAACTTCCTTTTATTTGTTTTAAACCTGCTGCCCATTAATTTCATTTGGTGGCCCCTAGTTCTTATATTATGGGAACAAGTAAATAACTTTTCCTTATTTACTTTCTCCACACCACTCATGATTTTATATACCTCTATCATATCCCCACTTAGTCTCCTCTTTTCCAAGCTGAAAAGTCCCAGTCTCTTTAATCTCTCCTCATATGGGACCCGTTCCAAACCCCTAATCATTTTAGTTGCCCTTCTCTCAACCTTTTCTAATGCCAGTATATCTTTCTTGAGATGAGGAGACCACATCTGTATGCAGTAT
Source organism: Pelochelys cantorii (assembly GCA_032595735.1). Classification (NCBI taxonomy): domain Eukaryota; kingdom Metazoa; phylum Chordata; order Testudines; family Trionychidae; genus Pelochelys; species Pelochelys cantorii. Next base: position 8,029,450 of record CM064331.1, on the reverse strand, counting down.
TCCAGATGTGGGCGTAACATGGATTTATATAAGGGCAATAAGTTATTCTCCGTCTTATTTTCTATCCCTTTTTTAATGATTCCTAACATCTTGTTTGCTTTGTTGACTGCCACTGCCCACTGCGTTGACGTCTTCAGAGAACTATCCACGATAACTCCAAGATCTCTTTCCTGATTAGTTGTAGCTAAATTAGTCCCCATCATATTTTATGTATAGCTGGGGTTATTTTTCCCCAATGTGCATTACTTTACATTTATCCACATTAAATTTCATTTGCCATTTTGTTGCCCAGTCACTTAGTTTGGTGAGATCTTTTTGAAGTTCTTCACAGTCTGCTTTGGTCTTAACTACCTTGAGCTGTTTAGTATCGTCTGCAAACTTTGCCACCTCACTGTTTTCCCCTTTTTCCAGATCATTTATGAATATGTTGAAAAGGATTGGTCCTAGGACTGACCCTTGGAGAACACCACTAGTTACCCCTCTCCATTCTGAAAATTTACCATTTATTCCTACCCTTTGTTTCTTGTCTTTTAACCAGGTCTCAGTCCATGAAAGGATCTTCCCTCTTATCCCACGACAACTTAATTTACGTAAGAGCCTTTGGTGAGGGACCTTGTCAAAGGCTTTCTGGAAATCTAAGTATACTATATCTACTGGATCCCCCTTGTCCACATGTTTGTTAACCCCTTCAAAGAACTCTAATAGATTAGTAAGACATGATTTCCCTTTACAGAAACCATGTTGACTTTTGCCCAGCAAATTATGTTCTTCTATGTGTCTGACAATTTTATTCTTTACTATTGTTTCAACTAATTTGCCCGGTACTGACTTACCAGTCTGTAATTGCTGGGATCGCCTTTAGAGCCCTTTTTAAATATTGGCATTACATTAGCTATCTTCCAGTCGTTGGGTACGGAAGCTGATTTAAATGATAGGTTACGAACCATAGTTAATAGTTCTGCAATTTCACATTTGAGTTCTTTCAGAACTCTTGAGTGAATGCCATCCAGTCCCGGTGACTTGTTATTGTTAAGTTTATCAATTAATTCCAAAACCTCCTCTAATGACACTTCAGTGTGAAACAAGTCCTCAGATTTGTCCCCCTACAAAGGATGGGTCAGGTTTGGGAATCTCCCAAACATCCTCAGCTGTGAAGACTGAAGCAAAGAATTCATTTAGTTTCTCCGCAATGACTTTATCATCTTTAAGTGCTCCTTTAGCATCTCGATCGTCCAGGGACCCCTCTGGTTGCTTAGCAGGCTTCCTGTTTCTGATGTACTTAAAAAACATTTTGTTATTACCTTTGGAGTTTTTGGCTAGCTGTTCTTCAAACTCCTTTTTAGATTTTCTTATTACATTTTTATGCTTAATTTGGCAGTGTTTATGCTCCTTACTATTTACCTCACTAGGATTTGACTTCCACTTTTTAAGAGATGTCTTTTTATCTCTCACTGCTTCTTTTACATGGTGGTTAAGCCACAGTGGCTCTTTTTTAGTTCTTCTGTTTTTTAATTTGGGGTATACATTTAAGTTGGGCCTCTATTATGGTGTCTTTGAAAAGTGTCCATGCAGCTTACCTTTTAAGTTACTCGTAACCCCTACCCCACCAGTGCCATAGCACAACTCCCTCTGTCCCCCTCATAACTCCTGCACAGCCAGTACCCAGACCCAGCCCTCACACCACCATCCCAACAGTATCCTGACCCAGCTTCCCCTGCCCTTCTCCACCATGCCCCCAGTACTCTGGCCATATTCTCCTTTCCACCCTACACCATCATGCCCCCCATACACCAAATAGTCCTTGCCAGCCCCCCTGACTCCTACATCACCAGATACCCCATGGTCCCGTCCAGTACCATCCCCATCTTCCAGGACCCTTTTAGCATCATTCCCCAAATATACCTTATTCCAGCCCCCATAAAAGTCCCTATATCACCATCCACCCCATCCCCCATCCTAGTTCTCCCAGGGATCCTGATCCACCATCACTCAAACACCTCATCACAGTCAACTTGTGGAACTCCTTGCCAGAGGATGTTGTGAAGGCCAGATTAACAGGATTCAAAACAGAACTAGATAAATGCATGGAGAATAGGTCCATCAATAGCTATTAGCCAGGATGGGGAGGCAACAGAGCTGACAGCCATCACGGGCCTGGAGGCAATGGGGGGGGCAGCTCCAACTCCCAGAAGAGCCAGATCCTTGGGTGAAAGGGGCAGGGCTAAAAGCAGTCAGTCCTTAGCACCTCCTGGAGTGTGATGCTGGGCACTTCCCCCCAACCCTCAGAACCATGCAAAGTTGCAATTCAAAGAGGCTCAAGGTCTCTGGCTGCCACCACTGCTGCAGTAGTAGCAGCAGCTGAGAGCTCTGGGCCTCTTTGAAACACTAGGCCCCTGTGCAATTGTCCCCTTTGCCCCTTTCCCTCCCTCTCTTCCCCCCCCCACCCCCGTCAGCAGGCCGGGTGGGCAAGAATGGTGTCCTTAGCCTCTGTTTGTCAGAAGCTGGGAATGGGTGATGGGGTGGATCACCTGATGATTCCCTGTTCTGTCCATTCCCTCTGGGGCACATGGCATTGGCCACTGTTGCAAGACAGGCTACTGGGCTAGATGGATCTTTGGTTTGACCCAGTATGGCCGTTCTTATCCCACCCCATGGACCAACCTAATTACCTTCTTTAACAATACTAGCCCAGTGTTGGGAGAAAGCAGTAATCAGGGTATGTTCTGATTTGAGTATGCTGTCCCACAAGACATTCTTATAAGCAAACTAGGGATATGTGGTCTTGATGAAATTACTGTAAGGTGGGTGTATAACTGTTTGAAAGACCACAATCAGACGAATTATCGATTACTCACTGTCAAACTGAGAAGGCGTATCTAGCAGTGTTGTGCAGAGGTCAGTCCTGGGTCTGGTACTAGTCAATATTTTCATTAATGACTTGGATAACACAGTGGAGCATATGTTTATAAAATTTATGGATGACCGCAAGCTGGGAGAGGCTGCAAGCAGTTTGGAGGATAGGATTAGAATTCAAAATTACCATGACCAATTAGAGAATTGCCCTGGTACCAGCGCAATGACATTCATAGGAAGTGCAAAGTGCTGCCTATCGGAAAGAAAAATCAAATGTACAAATGCAAAATAGGGAATAAATAGCTGGGCAGCACTTGGGCACCAGGTGAAACTTTGCCTAGAGTAGATTAGTTTCTTATCCCATTTCTGACCTGTGGTCCCACCCAAACTTCACCCCAGACCCCACCCCTGTTTCTTCCCTGGTCAACCTCACCATGTCCCTCCTCACCTTTGACCCACCATGAGACCTCTTCCCATGCTGCTCACCTCCTCACCCCCCGCCATCGTGGGGGTGGGATGTGGAAGAGAGGAGAGACTTAGCAAGTGGTGGGAACCTCCTTATGAGGGCAGAGAGTGGAGAGGAGGAAAACTCACCAGGCAGCACAGCTGCATCAGGTGGTAAGAATCTCAGGAAAGGGGCAGAGTAGGTGGGGAAAAGGCAAGGCCACCAGGGGCCAGGTGTCAGGCAGCGAGGTAGTGGTAGTTGCTCCAAGGGAGGCTTAGTCTCCCCTGGCCTGTTATCCCTGCGGCCCATAGGACGGTCATACTGCAGAAAAGAGTCCAGGAGTTATAGCAGATTGCACATAGAATATGAACCAAAACTGTGATACAGCTGCAAAAAAAGGCCAATATCGTTCTGGGATCTATTTACAGGAGTGTCATATGTAACAGCTGAGCGACAGTAGTTCTACTCCACTCTGTGCTGGGGGGACCTCCGCTAGAATAGTGCCTCCAATTGTGGGTTCCACACTTTAAGAATAATGTGGAAAAATTGGACCCAGGTCCTCTTATGTAGTATTGCTGCCTAGCCAGTTAGCTCCCATTGGCAACCTCTCCAAGCTTGATGTCATCTGCATATTTTATAAACCTACTCTCCACTCCATCGTCCAAGTCACTGAAAATCTGCGTAGCACTAAGCCCAGGATGGACTCTTGCAGAACCCCACTTGATATGTCCTCTCATTTGACATTGAACCATTGATAATTACTCTTTGAGCATTGTCTTTCAGCTACCTTAAACCAATTTTCTCTGGACCACATTTCCCTCGTTTGCTCATGAGTGTTATATGGGACTGTGTCAAAAACATTAATGGAGTCCAGATATATCACGTCTCCTGCTTCCCTTCTGTCCACTTCTATCCATCCATTACTTTGTTAAAGAAGAAAACTAGATTGGTTTGGCATGCTATGTTCCTGACAAATCCCATGCAGTCTATTGCTTATCACCTTGTTAGCCTCTAGGTATACAAATTAACAGGTTACTAATGCTCCAACTGCAGAACTCAATCTGCTGGACCACACCAGGCTTTATAGATTAAGGCTCCAATTGTCTAAAGATTTATGCCCATGATTATCTTTAACCACTTGAACAGTCTCACTGACATCCTGGGACTTACTAACATGCTTAAAGCTTAGCACATATGTAACTCACACACCTAGTGTGGTTACTGAGCAATGCAAGTGGTACCTAGACCACAGCAACAGTTAACATCAAGAGACCTCTACAGCCTGGGCTGGGAGGCAGGTGGCTTTTAGCTCAGAGGGTAGAGGCTTCTCTACTCACCTCCAGAGGGCCCAGATTCAAATCCACCCGGTGGAGGTAACACATGCATAAGTCATTGCAGGATCAGGCCATAATTCTTACTCTAAAGGGATGCTGTCAGATTAAAATAATAACTTTAAAAAATAAAGTCTGTTGATAATTTAGAATAATCCAGAACAGTCCAATTTACTTTTCACCACATATGCTGTTTTGTTTATTTTGAAAAAAACAACTCGTTTCACTTTCTGCAATCTTAAAAAAAATTAATTAGACATTAAAATATAAGAAAAGGCAGACATAGCCTTACAGTTATACATCTCAATGCTGTGTTTTATTATGCCTTCAATCCACAGCATTTCTCTGATTTCCCACTTCAGTGACATTTGACTAGTCAAACAAAAATGTACACCACTATCACAGTGTCTGGAGTAGCTCAACACTGGAAATGCCAGCCTTGGGGGCAGACTGTCAAAAAAAGCAGATACCCCAAATTGTGGTATGTCGTATAGTTAGATTTTACCAACCAAGTGTAAACTCACGGATCACTACAACAGTTTTACCATAGAGTCACAGGCAGTCCCTCCAGGGTTTCTGGTCTATCCTGCCACCCACGCAAGCTGGACAAGATAATTGGTCACCTCTACCAAAGATCACAAAATAGTCAGGTTATTACCAGTTCCAAGAGACCAGTCACATATCACAGACCAATTTATGTCAGATCACATACCAAAGACAACACTGGTAGTGAATCCTGTAATAAAGTAACGGCTTATTAACCATGAAAAAGAAACAATAGTTATTTACAAGTTAAAGCAACGAAGCATACACACACGAGTTAACAATCTGTGGTTCCCAAAGATGACAGAGATGTAATAATCCATCCTATGATGACCTTCTTAATAATTTTCCTGGATGGGCAGAGGGAGCCACTCTTCCTGTCTGAACCCAGATGTAAACTACAGAATTACTTCCATATAACTACAGTCATGTGAATCTTCCACAAGCTTGAGCAACAATTATACTAACCTAAGTGTAACCATCTGCCACTAGTCAGATTTGAACTTGGGAACCTCTGGAGTTTAGTGTAGGTGCCTCTAGCAGTTGAGCTAAAAGCTAGCTGGCTCTCAGCTTTAGGCTGTAGAGCTCCCTTGTTCTTATCTCAGGCTGTATGTGGTCTAAGTGCCACTACATGGGATAGTGAACCACACTAGGGCTACATCTTCACTGTGAGTTCTTCTGACAGAAAATATGCTAATGAGTCCCTCATTAGCATAAGTCACCATCTCATTAGCATATTTTCTGCCATTTCTTTTTGCGTAAGGGGTTTTTGCAAAAAAAGAAGCAGCGTAGATGGGTTTTTTTTGTGCAAAAACTCTGTTTTGCACAAGATCCTTATGCCTCTCCAGGACAGGCATCAGGATCTTGCACAAAATAGGGTTTTTGTGCAAAAAAAAAAAAAAAAGTCCACACCTCCTTTTTGCGCAAAAACCCCTTGTGCAAAAAGAAACAGCAGAAAATAAGCTAATGCGATCTGCTGAAAAAACTGGCAGTATAGACGAAGCTCTGGTGTGTGGGTTACATACTTCATTGAGCTGAGAAAGCATGTCTAGAGTGTCAGAGACCCAGTTGAGATCCCAGGCAGATTTGAACCTAGGCCCTCTAGAGCTTATTGTAGGAGTCTCTCCTGCTTGAGCTAAAAGCCAGCTGCCTTTCAGTTTAGACTATACAGCTCCCTTATTCTTATCTCTCGCTGTAAGTGGTCTAAGTGTACTTTGGTCTATGGGACAGCGAACCACACTAAGTACGTGGTCTATGGGACAGGGAACCACACTAGGGCTACGTCTACACTGCACCTCTCTTGCGCAAAAGCCTATGCAAATGAAGCACATATTAGCATATTGCCACACTTCATTTGCATAATTAATTAGGGGGCATTTTTGCGCAAGAGGCTTTTGCGCAAAAAGGAGCTATGTAGATGGCTCCTTTTTGCGCAAAAACTCCCTTTTGCACAACAGCCATTCTTCCTCATTTTTTCAGGAAGAACGGCTCTTGCGCAAGAGGGGGGTTTTGTGCAAAAAGGAGCCATCTACACGGCTCCTTTTTGCGCAAAAGCCTCATGCACAAAAACGGCCCCTAATTAATTATGCAAATGAAGCACAGCAATATGCTAATCCACGCTTAATTTATATAGGCTTTTGCACAAGAGAGGTGCGTGTAGACGTAGCCTAGATGTTTGGGTTACATAAGAACCAGTCAGTATACCCGGTAGCTTATGTAGCCACAGCCTCTTGCAGAGATGGAGTAATTAAAATGGCTGACGAGCTCTCTCCAGTTGGCTTTTAGAGAGTCTTCATGAAGGCACGGCACCTGTTCCAATGCAGCATTTTAAGTGACATTGGTGAGAGGTGACCTGTGAGAGATGGTAGCTACCTTCACAGGAGAAGCTCTCCCATCCACACAGCACAGTCTATATTGGAGGCTTGGTCAATATAACTGCATCACTCTACAGTATGGATTTTTCACAACCTAGAGCAACATAATTATACTGATGTAAATTTGTAGTGTAGACCTAGCCTTATATTTTACCTTGTAACATGGAATACAGATGTTACAAGTGAGATTAATGAAGGCAGCACCTTACAAGCTTTTCATAGAGTCTAAACACCAAGCACATATCTATTTTGAACAAAAATAACATACAGGTGAGCTGGTTTGGTTTCCAGCTATGAGTGTGTCAGTTCTTAGCTAACATCTACTGCTGTGGCAGGAGCCCAGAGCTAACACATAGTTTACCAGTGACATAGCACTTATAAGACTAGTCTAAAAATAGAGTACAGTTCTATACCATAAAATGTGTGCTCGAGAGAAAGATTCTAAAATAGATTCCAAATTCTACTACTAAGATTTCCCCCCCCCCCCAGGCAGTGCAAATGGATTAATGTTTAGCACAGTGCTACGGGAGGTGGGTCACAAACACAGCAGAGGAAAGTTGACAACCAAAAACCTCAGTTTGCATTGACTTTCTCCCTCCCCCCTGCAATTTCATGACACTATTTCTACAAAAGGTTTGCAAAATCTACACATTGGAGCTGAAAAACATGGCCGTCTCTCTTTGGAAGTTGGTTTCATTCAAATCATTTGCGAAGGATGTCCCAAAGCAAGCTATGATTCGTTCAAAAAACCTTCACAGAAGCTGACGGTCCTTTGTTCAAAGGCCTTATAGCCGATGTGCCATTCCAAATAGCTGCAATAATTCAGCTACATTAAGGAAAGCTAATCCACTGTATTCAACAACCATCATGAAAGAGGTCTAGAGTGATGAATAAGTGCATAGTAAATAAATCAAGCCAGTAAATCATCTAAATACCAAACCATGGCCCAAGTCACTCCTGTGATTAAAACAAACGGGAGGAGGAAATATCTTAATATGCCGTTAGTAGCATTTTCCTCCCACTTCTCGCTCAGTCAGGAGGAGATTTGGGATGCTGCATTCCAACCTATCATAGCATTTGAGTGGGGCAGTGGGAAGGGATACGGAGATGCAAAAGTAGCACCTCTACTTGGAAAGTGGCAGATCCATGCGGCATTAAATGGACCCAATAAAAACAATACTGATTTTTTAAAAGAGAGGCAGGAAAACAGAACCACCCAGCCAAATTCAATATGGGAGAAAGTCAGTAGCCTCCAGATGGGCCACCCATTTTATAAAGGAGGCAGTTTCATGGAGGAAACAAAAAGACAGCAGATAGAGAAGCAACAAAAAGTAACTTTAAATGTGGAAATACAGGCATTGGAGCATGACTGCCAGGGCAGCTAGGAAAGGACTCTGGTTGACTTCTAGGGCAGCAATCCATTTGTAGCACCTCAGAGCAGGTGACAATGGATTTCTAGTATTTCCCCATACTGGCAGCTGGAGCTAAAATCCCAGAAAAGGATGGTGAATTATTTATAAAATTCTGCTCTTCCAGTACAAACACTGGTCAGACGGCAGCAGCACAGCCAAAAGCCACAAGTTTTTTGGCTACCTGGTTCCCTGTGGCTGCCCCCCCTCTCCCTCCAGCCCCTTACTTGCTTTCGCATGCTCCCAACAGGCACTGCCTCCCGCTGCTGCTATTGGCAGATTCCCGAGCAGCAGGGAAAGGCTCCAGGAAATGTCCCAGGCTCCTGTTCTCCCAGCTGAGGGAGGGCAGGAGGAGAATCAGCAGTGCAGCTGCTTCTAGCTGCGTTCGGAGCTTCTGGGCTTTTCAGGACATTTCACTACTGCATGGAGACACCGGGACAGGAGATTAAAAGCTGGGACTGTCCCAGAAAATCTGGGATGGATGGTCCACATAGTGTTAGAAGATCCCCCTCACACTTCTTAAAGAGGGTCAAAAACAGTCCATATCAACATTAAAAACAGAGCAGGCAGGGTGAAGAAAGCTGCATCTCTTCTAAGTACTAGAATTGCTTCTAAGTAGAATTTCCCCTCCCACACACACTGCAGTAAGGAATCCAGCAAACTAGATTGATGGCTGGTTCCCAAGGGAACATTAGCAGCCCATTTCTCTTTAAAGTAGGCACACAATTTTCCTTTGTTAAACTGTTTGGCCTGCTGTGTGACATTAAAATCTCTGTAAAATAACTCAGAAGCCTCAGACTGTGTTGATGTGTGTCCAGCGTATAAAATAAGAAAGGAAAAAAGCAGCAGTACTGGTAAAATAGGAATGACAAATGTGCTAGAATTCATAAATGGGTCATGTTTTTCCAGGAAGGTGTAAAAAGGAGGCAGTAATGGAGGGTATGTCTACACTTGCACGTGATCGACAAAACCTTTGTCATTCACAGGTGCTTAAACACCCTCCCCCCCCCCCCTCCATGAATGACAGAAAGCTTTTCCACAGCAAATAAAAGTTTGAAGACTACTTTGTCGGCAAGAGCACTTTCCTGCCAACAAAGCAGAACCTTTGCGTGGGGGGGGGGGGGAGTATTTTGTCAGCAAAAGCTGACAAACAACATTCACACAAGCTGGCTTTTAGCAGCAAGGCCATGTAGGCACAGCCTGTCGCTAAAAGCTGCATAGACATGCCCTTAATCTAACACCTAGACCAGGACACGGGGACTTTGAATTCCTTGATAGTCACAAGGAGTCGTGGTCTCCATTTGCTAGCTGTTTTGTGCCCCGCTACTCTAAGCTAGGGCATTCATTAAGTACTGGCTCTATGCCAAGCAGGGATGAAAGTCTGGCCAATTCTATTCTTCTTTTTCAGACATTAGATTGGACCCCTACAGTCTTGATCTCACGGGAGTCAGTGGAAATTCTGCCACAGCACGTCTACACTAATATGTGCAACTCTAGCTATGTTAATTACATAGCTGGAGTCGACTATCTTAAATCACTGTCCACACAGCAGGAGGTTGATGGAAGCAAACGCTTCTGTTGGCTTCCCATACTCCTTGTGAGGAGCAGGACTACTGGTGCTGACAGGGGTGCCCCCTCAGTTCAAATTAGTGGGTCTTCACTAGACCCATTAAACTGAACCTTGGAAGATCAACTGCTGCAGTGTAGACATGGCCCCATTGCCTTAATCTGGATTGGGCCCAAAGAGCACCTGGTCCTCAGTTGAACACATCCTTCTGCATATCCCAAAGCAGATAAAAGGGTAACAATGCTTTGTTGACTGTAAACTTTGAAGCCTTCTATAAAGTATCATTATTACGAAGGGCCAAGTTCTATTTTCTGTTACACCAGTTTAAATCCAGATTTATGCAGAATTAAAATTTGCCCAAGTGTCTGTGTTTTCTATACAGTAATTACTCGTTTAACACGTGCCCACTTAACACGTTTTCGCAATAGCACAAATTTTTGGGGGAACGTTTTTCGAATAACACGACTGTCCCTGAAATAACAAGAAAATAATCACGTGTTGGACTACTTCGCGTGGCGGTATAAGTTGGTGGAAACAGTGGTAATACGCATGAGCAGATGAATACATGTGGTCACAGCACTCCTCCACTCATTCATGTGTTTATCTTTGTGTTTTAACAATCCGTGGTGACATGTGTTGCTAGTTTTCTTGTGTTGCTAGATATCTAATGTTGATGACCCAGCACCAACAAAAAATTGAACTTTGCCACCACCACCTGAAACGCAACCCCCACCTTTTCCATTATTTTTAATGGGAAAATTGACCCCGCATAGCACGTTTTCACTTAGCACAAACATTTTCAGAAACTCATCTATAGTGTTAAATGAGGAATTACTGTATCTCTAAAGGTATGTCTCCAGTGCAGTAAAAGACCAGCACCACCGCTGTGGTTGGCGTGGGTCAACTGACTCAGGCTCATGGGGCTGTGATTAGAGGGCTAAATATAGCAGTGTAGATGGTCGGGCTGGAGATGGAATGCAGGATTTGAGACCCTGTACGGGAGGAGGGGCTCAGACACCAGGGTCCAACCCAAGCCTAAACATCCACATTGCAAGTTTTAGCCCAACACCCAAACCCCACTCACTGGAACCAGCTGACCCAGCTTCTGAAGCTTGGTGTGGCAGGTTATTTAATCACAGCGGAGACTTACCCATGGTCTGCTTTTTTATTTTTTTAATGTTTCCATTTAAACTTTTGTTGTTGTTGTTGTTTTAAGTTTCAAAGTAAAAGAAAAAGCTGATGAAACCAGGTGTTTTTAGGTGCTGAGCATCCTGTTACTGTGGCATTAGATAAACAGTGCATAAACAATAGCCCACAGCTTTGTTCTGTAAACTGCACAAAGAACCTCTGGTTAGCAAGCATTATGACACATTCTTCGCAGACACCGTCCCAAATTGGGGACCTCAGATTAATACTAGAGCTGGGCAAACTATGCTCAGGGAATAACCTCTGTTCACAAAGGATGCAAAAACAGACTTGGATTTTTACAGATTTGTTCGTTTTTTCAAAGCCACTAGACACGTTTTATGTGACTTAAGTTTCAGCCTATGGATTATTCAAGCTACTCACTACAACTATTGCTACAATGATTTGCTATTTCTAGTGTGATGTTTGTGTTCTGTGACCTAATCACATGGTAGTGATTCCGCTCCCTAATCAGGAAGCAGCCTTGAATAAGTTACTTGAAGTGGCATGATTCAGTGCAGAGGGCCATGGTGCCCATCTCTGCCATTGATCTATTGTATGACCTTCGGCAAGTTACTTCAGCTATTACTATTTCTCATTATACCATTTCTCTGTCCTAGTCTGCTTAAAGTGTGAGGTCTTTATAGCAGGGACTGCTTCTTACTATGGGTCTCTACCCAGTACAGGTTGAACCTCTCTTGACTGGCAACATCCGTGGTCCAGCATGATTTTTAGTTAGCCTGATGTCCACTTACCATGTGCATAGCCAAGTTTCCAGCAGTCCCATAAAGTTTGTTTACAGCCACCAATCCTGGCTCTCAGTGTTATGTGCTGTTATTTAGCTCTAATTTACCTATAAACATCTTCTAAGAGCCTAGTAAGCAGGGGAAGTGTTAGTAATGCTGCTAGACAATATTGACCTCCTCTGGTTCAGCAAATTCTCTGGTTTGGCACGAGTCTCAAGGGTTGAACCTGTACAATGAACCTCAGTCTGTATTCTACTATATATTTGAGCAGTAGTGGATTTAGAGTTAGTGGGGCTCTGTGCTCAGCTTTATTTTGGGAGGTTCACCTGAGGATCCAGACAAGAAAAAACATCCGCTCTTCCTGCCTCTCCCATTTTTCATTCTTTTTTCTTCATCCTCCTCCTATATTATAAGTAATAAGAAGTAAATGAAAATAAAGCGAGGTGCCTTGATTGTTTTTTTAGTCTAACTTTTTTTCACAGGCCACTTGAAAATTGCTGAGGGTCTCGGTGGACCACTTACTGATCTTTCAAAATATCATTTGTATCGTTAGCTAATTATTGTAATGTGCTTTAGATAAGAGCGATTTATATATATAAAAAAAACAGTCTTCAGTCCTCTGAATGGAGTTCTCAGAGCAGTCTGAGAACTTCTGGCCTAGATGAAAGCTTGTATTTGCATTAAGCTAATGTGGAAAATGTGGAAAAATAAAATGTTTAGATGAGCATGAATGGAAAAATAAAAGTTAACTTCCTCTGAAGAAACTTATTCAACTTATCCACCTGCAGGTGAGGGGAGAGGGCACAGTTCCATTGGCCATCTGACCTCCCCCTCTCTAGGGTCTCCATCCCCAAGCTGTTCTCCCCCTTGTTCGCGGGCAGGAGCCACTCACCCTGAGGCAGCCAACAGCAGCGCAACATGACAGCGGCTGGAGGACTCAGGAGGAGGGGGCAGAACAGCCCACTGCCGGAGAGAGGCAGCGCTTTCCCACTTCAAAGTGTGGCTTTTTCCTTCAGGCTGTGCAGTTTGCAGGCTCTTCATCCCCCGGCCGCACCCACCCCCTCCATGGCCAGCTGACCTCCCCATCCCGTGGGCAGCCACCACTCACCAGGAGACAGCCAGCAGCACAAACATGGGCCGGAAAGCGTCAAAGGAGCACTGGGCAGCCACACAGCTTACAGCCAGAGAGGAGCGGCCCTTTTCCGCTCTCCTGAAGCCTTCCAGCCCGTGTTCGTGCTGTTTACTGTCTCCTGCTGGCTGTCCTGAGGTTGCAGCCTGCAGGTGAACCTCTCTCCTCTGCTGCCCTCGCCCCATAGCCCTCTCCACAGAAGGACTGCCCCCTCCCTCCTGCAGAGAGGCCGCAACCTGTGCAGGGGATGGGGTGTGCCAGACTCAGTGCTGGACTGCCCGGCCCCGGGGGCCCCATGTCGTTGGGGGGGCCCCGTGCCAGAACACAGCACGTTTCATGGTAAATTCACCCCTATATTTGAGAGTGTTTGTCTGTCTATCCATTTGTTTGTTCAAGAACTCCTCTTAAATGGTAAGAGTTACCAAATTGGGTATCCAGCTTCCTCGTATCATAACTTAACGCAGGGTAAGAGTTTGGTTGTGCCAGAAAAATGGGATGTGCCTGAAATGGGATTGCTTCTCATAAAACCATATAGGAAAGAGACAGAATCACCAGACAGATGAAAGGCGCTGGCTGGGGGCACACACTGCCCTCCCCCTGCCTCGTCTGGGACTGACCCAATCCAAGCCAGGTTGCTGAAGCGCCCCTTCCTCCCCAGTTTGTACAGGGACATTTCTGGCTGTTCCCCTTTGTCAGGAAGGTAGGGGGAAGTGCGCAGTTTAGTGCATCGCTCACTCTGGCTGGGAAGTGCAAGGGCAGACAAACCGGGACCTCCCCCAGCCGGGGGACTGGCGCCCCTCCCCCACTGTGCTTACTGGAGCTTCAGCAGCTATGAAGAGTTACTTCTCACCTGGCCGCAAGCTGCTGCCAGGACAGAGCCCTGGCATAGCCCTCTATGCCCAGGGCAGCCTGCATCCTGAACCCCTCACCTCAGCCCCACCCCAGAGCAATGATTTCATCTCATTTTCCAAAACCCCCAAAATCAACTGAGTTGAGGGCCCGAGCAACGCTGGGTGAATCTTTTAGTTCAAATACAAAATGGAAATAAGTGTAACCCTTCTGCCCAACCAGGGCCGGGTTCAATATCTAGGGGTCCATCTCACACAGAACCGGCTCGAGCCCCCACCCAGTAACCTGGGAAATTCATACACCCCTGGGCACCTCTGAGAGGCAATGCTTCCCCACTCGCAAGCACAGTCTGAGTGTAGGAAAGAAACATTTAATGAAACAGAGAGAGAAGTCATACGGCATTAACTTGGGAAAATACCACAAACAGAGTTCATGGCCCAAACATGAGCTAAGGCCCCCTGTGACGGGGCGGAACGCCTCCGCCTGGCCGAAGCCAATCCGCCCCGCACTGACCCGGCGGTAGCGCTTGCGCTCCTCGGGGCCGGCCGGGAAGCTCCGGTCGTCTGCGCCCGTTGCTCGGCAGAAGCGGCGCAGCTGACGGGCGGGGGCGGAGCGAGCACGGGGCATTGGCCGCGCGCTAGGGAACGGTCAGAGCAGAAGGACGCCCTGCTGGCCAGCGGGGTCGGCGGGGGACATCAGCAGGTCAGGTGGGGGCGGAGGTTAAAAGGCCGGGGAGGAAGGGAGCCGGGGGGAAGAGGGAGACGGCTGAGGAGTTGTAGGGTGGAGGGGGCACTTGGAGACACCGCTGGGACCAGCGGGGTAGGAAGTAGCCCAGGACAGGGCCTTTAGGTGAGGCCATGGGCCAGTGAGTTGTGGCCTAGCCCCCACCGGCCGGACAGGGCACGGCGAACCTGTCCTTAGGGCCCTGGGCTGGGGCCCGTGAGAGAGGGTGGGCCCGGGCCCCCCACCCCATGTTCCCGAACCAGGAAGACACCTAAATCCGGAGTCGGGACCACCCTTCGCCATCCAAGCGAGTGAGCGACGCAGACGAGAGACTGGCCCCGCAGGCTGCAAGGACAAACACGGGGGTGAGTGCAAGACCGCCTGTGTACACCCCCCCAGCTAAGAATCACCCGAAGTCCCAAAGTCCGACACCTCAAAAGTCTCTGTCCCTGGTCAGTGCTGCCCAGAGTCCAAAAGTTCACGTGCAGGGTTTTACCTCCCAACCTGGGTGGAAATGGGGGTGGAGGGATAGATAGGGGGCACCTTATGTGGTCTGAAGCCAATGGCCCCACCTCTCCGCAGGGTTCTGCTGCAGTCTTTAACGCCAGCCACTCCACCACACTCCACCAGCTGTCTCGTTCTGCTCCTCTGGTCACCTGCCGCCGCTCCTACCAGCCGTGCCGCACCACTGGTCACCTGCCGCTGCTCCTCGCCTGCTGCCTCATTCCCAGCAGCCACTCCGCTGGCCGCCACCGCTGCTCCTACTGGCCGCCCACCACTTCACTGGCTGCAATGGGTCTGGCTCCCAGCCAAACCAGTGATTTCAGCTCTTAGTGATTTCAACTCTTTAGCCACCACCTAGACTGGCAAAGGATTCCAGCTTCCAGTGGACTAGCAAAAAGACGCCTCAGAGAGTCTGCTTTTGGTCTGTCCTTAAAACAAAGGGGGAAAGGGGCAAGTTGGGCTAATCTTACAGCTCACACCTGGCAGGTGTGGAGCAGGCTGACTCAAGCCCTTTCGCCCTTCCCCCCAGCTCAGCTCAACTCTGGAAGGGGCGAGACTTGTTCCTCGGAGACCTCTTACAATGATGGTGTCTCTCCTGCAAGCACTGGTGTCATGTTTTACAGTTCCCACGTTTAGGGGTAGCATGATTTGTGACCCCCACAACAGCCCCAAATTATTTACAATACGCCACATTCCATTCCAACACTGATCCTCCATCAGCCCTGGCTGAATTGGATTTACATAGCCACGCCTCGGATTCCTTCCCCCTCCTGGAATGAGCTGTATTTACATATCAACAGTTAACAGTTAATTAACTTGCAGAGCTAAACAATTGGGCTGTGTCTACATTGGCAAGATTTTGCACAAAAGCGGCCGCTTTTGCGCAAAATCTTGCCGCCTGTCTACACTGGCCGCAAGTATTTGCGCAAGAACACTGACATTGTAATGTACAAAATCAGTGCTTCTTGCGCAAATACTCTGACGCTCCCACTCAGGGATAAGCCCTCTTGCGCAAGTATTCTCGCTCAAGAGGCCAGTATAGCCAGCAACGTTAACTTCTTGCGCAAGAAAGCCCGATGGCTAAAATGGCCATCGGAGCTTTCTTGTGCAAGAGAGCGTCTACACTGGCACGGATGCTTTTGCGCAAAGGCACATGGCAGTGTAGACGCTCTCTTGCCCAAATACTTTTAACGGAAAAACTTTTCCGTTAAAAGTATTTGCGCAAAATCATGCCAGTCTAGACGCAGTCTTGGAGTGGGCACACCCATGCCCAGGGCAGCTCTGTCCTTTTAGCTGGCTGATAGCAAGCAGCAGTTCAGCCCCTGCTTACATAAGATTAAAGTTTATTCATTTAAATTAGATTAATAGATTCCAGGGTCACAAGGGACCAGTGGAATAAGTTAGTCTCATTTCCTGTACAGCACAGGGCATAGAACTTCCCCCAAAATAAATTCTAGAGCAGATCTTTTAGAAAAACATCCTGTCTTGATTTAAAAATGGTTAGTGATGGAGACTCTACCACAACCCTTAGTGAGTTGTTCTAATGATTAATTAAATTTCACTGTCAAACTTTTATGCCTTTTTTCCAGACTTAATTTGTCTAGCTTCAGCTTCCAGCCACGGGACCGTGTTATACCTACACTACGGGACAAAGTCAAATTAAGATACGCAACTTCAGCTACGTTAATTGCGTAGCTGAACTCGAAGAAGCTTAACTCGACTTTTGGCTCTGTCCACACTGCAGGAAGTCAAAGGGAGAACACTCTCCCTTCGACGTCCCTTACTCCTCGTGAAAGCAGGGTGACCAGCATGAACTGGAGTGCCCCTCTCACTTCGAATTAGCTGTCTTAAGTAGACCGCTAATTCGAACCCTGGAAGATCGACAGTGGGAGCTTTGATCTTCCTCTGTAGTGTAGACATACCCTTTCTCTGCTAAATCCAAAAGCATTAAATATTTTTTCCCCTGGAACATATTTATACACTAGAACCAAGTCACTCAACCTTTTCTTTGTTAAGATAAATAGATTGAGCTCCTTGAAAATCTATGGCAGGTTTTCTAATCTTTAACCCTTCTCATATCTCTTCTCTGAACCCTCTCCAAAGTATCAACATCTTTCCTACATGATGGGCACCAAATCTCAACACAATTGTTCAGAAGCAGTTGCGCCAGTGTCAAATACAGAAGTAAAATAATCTCTCTACTCCTACTCAAGGTTTCCTTGTTTACACATCCAAAAATCGCATTAGTCCTTTTGCCCACAGTTTCGCACTGTCGCTGCTGTGGGGCTCCACTATCAATCTTTTACCATAAAAGGTTCCATTACATATGAAATTAGTAGCACCACTGAATATTAGATCCAATAGAATTGTTAATCAAATGTGTTCTTCACTATTAATGTCAATTGCTTGCCCCACCTACACTCCACCCTCAGAACGCCTGTTGTAGGCGTTCTAAGGGTGGAGTGTTGCTGCCCCCCAGCGCCTGCCCTCCTGCTGCACTGGGGTTGGAGAGGCTGGGCCGGGCTAGGGGGTGCATTCTTCTCCCTTCCCCGGTGCTCCGGGGCTGGAGAGGCAAGGCTGGGCTGGGCTGGGCTGGGCTGCACGGCGTGGTGCGCTCTCCTCTGGGGCTGGGGAGGCTGGGAACATGCCGCACTCCCTCCGCCCTCCTCCCTCTCCACAGCTGGGGCAAGAGTGGCCCACCTGCCCACCCCTTCCCCTCCCCATGGGTGGGGCCCCACCTCCCTGTGGGGGGGGCAAGGAAGGGTCAGGGCCTCAGCATAAGGGACGGGGCTGGAGGTGGCCTGCCTTCACCAACCACCCATGCTAGGGGCTAACCTCTCCCAACCAGACCTTAATGCCACCTGGACTGTGCCGCCTGGGCCTCTGGCCACTGCTGCGGTAGCAGAGGTGGCAGCCCAGGGCACCGGGCCCTTTTCAATCACTGGGCCCCGAGTCAACAGCCCCTTCTCCTTCCCCACCCCACTGCCCATTGTTTGCGGCACTGCGTTGATCAGAACTCCATTGTGCTAAGTGCACAGAATGAAATGATTGCTCCTTCCCCGAGACATTTAAAATCTACATCCAAGCTTCCGCATTTCTGCCTGAATAATGAACTCAATCTTGTGAATTTTGCATTTGTGGCAAAGGCCCAGGCCGGGAATCAGGAAACCTGAGTCTCTTGACACGCTATGTGACCCTTGGAAGTTGTTCTTGCCTCTCTGTGCCTCCGTGTTTTCCATCTGCATGTTAGAAAGAGCAGTGCTTATACATTATGTCAAGGGCAAGATATTAATATGCTGACGCTGTTGGTTTCTAAATGGGTTCTGGTTCCTATACAGCATTCTGTGCTGAAGTAATTCTTGGGTGGCAAACACTGAAGAGAGAAGTTATTCTTTTAAAAGGTAATAAACCTCCATAGAAGTGTAAAAAAGTTGTACAGATTCCTTTCTACTGAGGTTCGATTTGGTGGGCAGCTTTTTGTGGAATACATTTTGCACGTTGCATGGGTCCATCCATATCCCTTTAAGACCTTGTGTTGTGCTTGTACAGGTCAAAAACTGTTTCAAAAACAAAACAAACTCAAACTCATCTGTTTGCCAAGTACTGTGTAGAGACTATGAATCATTAAAGGGCAGCCACGCGTCAGCAAGAGTAACAGGAAGCATCTTGCGCTTGATCTTTATTTATAATAGCAAGAATGGCTCTGCACTACATAGAGTTACTATGATCTAAGTGGCTTTGCTGCTTTACAGCCATCTGATCAATTGCATCCATAAACACACGTGTTTTCCATTAAAAAGCTTCTTCACATTTGTCAGACTGGAGCAACTGTCAGAATGCCCTTGCCCCTGGCTGCATCAAGATCAATGTGTTAAAGTGGGGTGGGCTGACAGGATTGTCATTTTTAGTACTATTTTGAGTAGAGTGTCACTTGTCTTTTGGTTCAGAGGGGAAGCCAAGTTAATCTGTAGCTGAAAAACTTAAAAAACAACAAATAATCCTGCAGCACCTTAGAGACTAACAAAACATATAGATGGTATCATGCGCTTTCGTGGGCACAACGCACTTCTGCAGATGAATGGAGTTATTAAAGGTCCATTTTCTAAATAAACAGGGGATGGAGAGGGAAAGGAAAAAGAGGGGGGAAGGGAAGAAATAGTCAATTAGAGAGTCCATGCTACATAAAGATGATAGAGAAGGTGCTAATTGTTCTTAAATACCCATTGTTTGGTTTTTATGTCATTAGGATGTGGAATATAACAAACATGCAGACAAGAGGGATATCCAGTAGATATAGTGGACTTAGATTTTCAAAAAGCCTTTGACAAGGTCCCTCACCAAAGGCTCTTGTGTAAATTACATTGTCATGGGATAAGAGGGAAGGTCTTTTCATGGATTGAGAACTGGTTAAAAGACAGGAAACAAGGGGTAGGAATAAATGGTAAATTTTCAGAATGGAGAGGGGTAACTAATGGTGTCCCCGAAGGGTCAGTCCTTTGACCAGTCCCGTTCAACTTATTCGTAAGTGATCTGGAGAAAGGGGTAAGCAGTGAGGTGGTAAAGTTTGCGGATGATACTAAACTGCTTAAGATAGTCAAAACAGAAGCAGACTGTGAAGAACTTCAAAAAGATCTCACCAAACTGAGTGATTGGGCAACAAAATGGCAAATGAAACTTAATGTGGATAAGTGTAAAGTAATGCACGTCGGGAAAAATAACCCCAACTATACGTACAGTATGATGGGGGCTAATTTGGCTATGACAAATCAGGAAAGAGATCTTGGAGTTATTGTGGATAGTTCTTTGAAAACTTCCACACAGTGTGCAGCGGCGATCAAAAAGGCAAATAAGATGCTAGGAATTATTAAGAAAGGGATAGAAAATAAGACACAGAATATCTTACCGCCCCTGTATAAAACTATGGTACGCCCACATCTTGAATACTGTGTACAGATGTGGTCTCCTCACCTCAAAAAAGATATTTTGGCCTTGGAAAGGGTTCAGAAAAGGTCAACTAAAATGATTAGGGGTTAGGAACGGGTCCCATATGAAGAGAGGCTAAAGTGACTGGCACTTTTCAGTTTAGAAAAGAGGAGACTGAGGGGGGATATGAGAGAGGTATATAAAATCATGAGTGGTGTGGAGAGGGTGAATAAAGAAAAGTTATTCATTAGTTCCCATAATAGAAGAACTAGAGGACACCAAATGAAATTAATGGGTAGCAGGTTTAAAACTAATAAAAGAAAGTTCTTCTTCACACAGAGCATAGTCAACCTGTGGAACTCCTTGCCAGAGGAGGCTGTGAAGGCTAGGACTATAATAGAGTTTAAAGAGAAGCTAAATAATTTCATGGAGGTTAGGTCCATAAAAGGCTATTAGCCAGGGGATAGAAATGGTGTCCCTGGCCTCTGTTTGTCAGAGGCTGGAGATGGATGGCACGAGACAAATCGCTTGATCACTGTCTTCGGTCCACCCCTTCTGGGGCACCTGGCTCTGGCCACTGTCGGGAGACAGGCTACTGAGCTAGATGGACCTTTGGTCTGACCCAGTACGGCAGTTCTTATGTTAATGTAGCAGGCCATCCAGCCAATGTCTTCATTCATATTTCTGTTATAGGAATCAAATTTGTAAATGAAATTAAGTTCTAAGGCTTCCCTGTGGAGTTGGCTTATGGAATTGGCCTGAAACAACACGGTGACTTTGAGATCCATTAATGAGTGGCCGGGCAAGTTAAAATGTTGCTCAACAGGTTTCTGTGTGTTGCCTTTTCAGATATCTCATTTGTGTCCATTAATTCTTTCCCATAGAGACTGCCCAGTTTGGCCAATATCCACGGCAGAGGGGCATTGCTGGCATTTGATGGCATAGACCACGTTAGTGGATGTGCAGTTAAGTGAGCTTCTGATGTGGTGATTTATGTGGTTAGGTCCTGTGATGATATCACTTGTATAGATGTGTGGACAGAGTTGGCCTGGGCTAGATTGCAGGGGTGGATTCCTGGATGAGTATGATGGAGGTGTGCTGTGTGGTTACTGCAAAGAATTTGTTTGAGGTTAGGGGGTTGTCTGTAGGAGAGGATTGACCTGTCCCCCAGGGCCTGTGCGAGTTAGGGGTCATTTTCCAGGATTGGTTGTAGATTGTTGATAATGAAATGGTGGGGTTTAAGTTGTGGGCTGTAGGTGATGACAAGTGGTGTCCTGTTGTTTTCTTTTCTGGGCCTATCTTGAAGTAGCTCATGCCTGGGTACTCGTCTGGCTCTGTCGATCTGTTTTTTCACTTCTCTGGGGGCATATTTCAGTTTTAGGAATGCTCTATATCAGGGCTACTTAGCTTTGGAAGCCCCGGGGGCCACGATGATACTCACAGCACATGCCGAGGGCCACAACTTAAGTGCAGGAGCATATGCATGCAACTAAATATGCAA
Organism: Pelochelys cantorii; assembly: GCA_032595735.1. NCBI lineage: Eukaryota > Metazoa > Chordata > Testudines > Trionychidae > Pelochelys > Pelochelys cantorii. The sequence goes on along the minus strand of CM064331.1, from coordinate 8,007,868 downwards.
ATATATGCAAATAGCTTATTTCACACTGACGGTCATGAATACAAAGATTAAGGCAAGACTACACAACACACAGGCCCCGTTTAAGTCAGTTCTGCTGATATTAATAAACTGCAATATTTATGCAATTTCCACTCATATGAAAGCACTCTCAATGAGCAATGACAGTCCTGGAATTTAACTACTAAAATGCATATAACAGAAGACCATTATATTGACTCGCTGTTGTGGAGCGTGTTCCCAGTGGAGGCCATGTTCAAAGGATCCCCTCCGTGGGTTGTGTTTTGAGCCCCGTGTAAACTTGAACTGCACCGCGGACCACAAACAAACGGGCCACAGGCCGTGTGTTGAGTAGCCCTGCTCTATATAGATCCTGTAGGTGTTTATCTCTGTAGGATTGGAGCAAATCCAGTTGCATCTTAGGGCTTAGCTGTAACCAATTGATTGAGAAACCTGTCTTGGATGGAAGCTCGAGGACCATTACACTTACCTTCAGGCTTCAGCTCCTGCCCTAACAAAGAATTTCCATTCATTATTAGCCGCATAAGGCTGATGTCACATTGTCGAGCAGCTCGCCTCTCAATCCAGTAGGAAGCAGTGGTGCAAAGTGTAGCCAATTCCTTAAGATACTTAGTACAAATGTTCCTTGTTTGCCCTTTTAATATTAGTTGCCCTTTTAATTTTGAGTGGTCTCTTAATCTTGCTATGTGATGGGGACTTCAGGAACACCTAGTTTGTCTTTCCTATGCCATTGGGTATTCCTGTTTAGTAGAATCAGATCTGCAAGAAACTAATCACTTCTTGGAGCGGTATGGGGGCCACAACTGTCTATGGGAGCTAAGACACTCAGCTGATCTCTTGAGGGGCTGTGCAGTCATATGATCTGCTACAGAACAGCTCTGTCTTTAAAAACTCTTACACAAGACACGCCCCCTCCCACACACACACACACACATACCTCCTGTAATAATTTGGTTGCTGTTCTCCACACCTGTTCTGGTTCTGGTCTGGTCCTATTGAGATGCAGATGCTGTCAGTCACTGCATTTTTCCAGGATGAAGTCCCCCCATGGTGGAGATCCAATTACTCATGTATATAGAAGTCACTCATCAGTCTGAAAATCATTTTCCTGTGTCCAGTGTAGTTTCTGGAGGGGCTCTCTTGGTAGAGTTGGCTGACGCCTGCCTCCAGACAGTCTAGATCCCATTCAGCTCTTCATGCTCATGCAACGCTAAGCCAGATGTCAGGCCTGAGCTACAGCTGTATTTCTGTATCGTGGGGGGAAGGGGGAGGGCACACACTCGGACATTCTGTTGCCTTGGCAACCATTCTTGACATCATTGTCCTTTCCACATGTAACCCCAAATAAAAAGCCCAGTCACCGAGGACTAAATTATGCTCTGCTGGATTGTCAGTGACAGGAAGCATTGAGCTTTAGAAGGCTTTGCTCCTCCTCTTGAGTAGCTGGGTAGGTGTCTCCAAGCATGATACTAGGGAAACAGTTGTGGGCAGGGCTGTAATCCCACCTAGATCTCACATCCTTTCTGGAAGATTATGTCAGAGCTAGCAAATACCCCATATGCAGCCTAATCACATCTGTCTTCTGTGCCCGACTGGATGAGAAGGAAGTAGGTTTGCCAACTTTGACTTGAGCTATTCCAGAAGATTTCTGAGCTCCTTCTGGCATCCCAGGGGCAGGTGTCTTTGGGCTCTCACTGTTGGGTGTGATCCCAGTCATAAATATCTTTTAAAGGTCTCTGTGTCCAAGTGAGGAGAAGGTGTTTTGCCACATTTAGAACCTATTCCCAGCCCAGAGGTTCTAAACAGAGATGAAAACTCAAAACTTTGGAGGTTCAAGTGAGGAGGGGATCATGATCTGATAGAATTCAAGAGCCTAGGGAAAGGAGAACATAAAAATGGAAAGAAAAAAAAAGGACACTGGACTTCAGTCAGATGGATTTCAATCCACTGAGAGACATAGTAGGCAAGGTCCCATGGAAAGACCATTTAGGAAGAAAAGGAGTTGAAGGGGTCAGGAAGTTCCTTAAAGATGTCATATTAAAGGCTCAACATCAAACTATTCTGACAGAGGAAAAATAAGAAGAGCCACAGGAGGCCAACATGGCTGCAAAAAGAGCTTTTTAGCTATCTAAAGAGCCAAAAGGAATACATACGGTGCCCCAGATTTTGCGGTGCCCTATGCAACTACATGTTTTGTGTATAATTAGGGACAGCCAATCAATAAACGGAAGGAATGTGGGTTCAGCAGAACTATCAGTAAGTGGATACATAATCGGTTAAACAACCACAAAGAGTAACTATTACTGGAGTGTCATCCGATTGAAAGGAGGTCTGAAGTGGGGTTCCACAAGCATCTGTTCTGGGTCTGGTGTTGTTTAACATCCTTACTAATGACCTGCATGTAGGACAAGAGAGCAAACTGATCGAGTCTGCAGATGACACAAAACTGGGGGAGGGGTTGCCAACTCTTTGGAGGGTAGAGCTAACATTCAGGGGAATCTTGATAAGTTGGGAGAACAGAGCTATAGACCACAAAATAAAATTAGACAAAGACAAATGTAAGGTGCTTCACGTGGGGAGCAGGCCTGCTGAAAAGGATCTGGAAGTTGTGGTGGATCACAACCTCAAGATGAGTCAGCAATGAGCTGCCGTTGCAAAAAAAAAAGCAAATGCAATGTTAGGCTGCATTACAAGAGGTATAAGACACACGTCATAGGGATGTGATAGCACTGCTCTGGTCAGCGCTGATTAGGCCTCAGCTAGTGTACTGTGTCCAATTTTGGTCATGGCTATAGAAAAGTTGTAGAGCAACTGGAAAGGGTCCAAAGGTGAGTGACAAAGACAATCAAAAGGAAGGAATACAAGCCATGTGAGCAAAGGCTGAAGAAAATGGGTTTGTTTTGTTTGGAAAAGGAGATTAAAGCGGACAGGACAGTGGTCTTCAAATACTTGAAAGGCTGCTATAAAAATGATGGAGAAAAACTGTTCTTTCTTGCCACAGGGCAGGACAAGAGACAGTGGGTTCAAACTAGTGCATAGCAGATTGAGATTCAATCCCAGGAGAAACTTCCTAACTGTAGGAACAGCAGGACAATGGAAAAGACCTGCCGAGGGAGGTCGTGGAAGCGCCTTCCTGAAGGTTTTCAAAAGGAAGCTGAAGAGTGATGTATCTTGGGCTACGTCTAGAATGCGAAGAAAAGTTGGAAAAAGATACGCAAATTGTGAATTGCCATTTGCGTATCTTTTTCCACTTTTCTTTCGAAAGAGACTTTTCTGAAATTTGGTGCATCTACATGTCCACTTTTGGTACATCCCTTCTTCCTCGTGAAACGAGGTTTACAGGGATGACGAAAGAACGCGTCCACTTTTCCAAAATTTTTTACCTCTGGTATCCCAGAAAAACGCTGCAGTCTAGACACAACAAGCCCTGCATCTTCACAGGGATTTAGGGTAGATGGCCCTTGCAGTTCCCTTCTAATCCTATGATTCTGTGATTCAGCCTTCTATCGTCCATCTCTCTAAAGACCTCTCTTGCTGTTTTATCAGTGTCTCCTGTTATCGGGTGTTTTGTTAAAGCTCTGTCTCTTTGGGTGAAAAAATTGCATGAGAATCGCTGTTTTCATTTAAAGTAGCCACAAAAAATCTGTACAACTGTCTCGTTCTCCAGGTGACAGACTGGTAACACTTGAAGACATGAAGCCTGAATGCTCAAAAACCAGAAGGCAAGACAAAGGTACCCCTGTACTTATCTTTTTAAATCTCATGAGTTTGTGGGGCCTGCAGGCCTGCCAATGGAGGTGGGGGGCAAAGTGGACAGTTGCCCCAGAGCCCAGCGATTTGCCCGGGGCAGCCAGCTGCTGCTTCTGCTACTGTGGCAGAAACATTGGCTGGAGGCCTGGGCCCTATAAATCACTGCTGGCATGCTGCACCATGCACTCTGTGTGACTCTGAGAGCTGTGCCGAGCTCCAGGCTGATTCCCGCTGGCCCCGCCCCTTCTGCCCGAGGCCCCGCCCCTTCCGGAGTACAGAGCCAGCAGCTGGGCCAGAATTCATTCCAAGCTGTGTTATTACTGCTCTCACTCAGATAGATCTTCACTTGTGAGTGGCTCTCAGCACTGCCACAGTGGATGCTCTCTGCCCCCCGAATGCTCATCGACAGAGCTGAGACGGAGAAGTCAAGACATGGGGCAATGGATCAGGAAAAGGTGGGGGGTTAATGTGACCCTCAGTTGTGCTGGGACACTCATTGGCCAGCAGGGCAGTAGCCAGAATCTCCTGCCTTCTCTCTCCCCTGCAGAGGGGTGGCACAGAGCACAGCTGAGCTCACACAAGGCAGGCAGCTATTAAGTGCTATGGGCATCTCATGGTTGCGTGGGAGGAGACAGAATCCCCTCCTCCCAGCGATGGGCTGGGACAAGGTGTCCTCTAGCCTCCAGCCATCCCGCAGAGGCAAATAAAAAGAGGGGCCTTACTTTAACAATAGCCTCATGGAAGCCAGCCTGGAAAAGCCAGACTCACCAGGGGAGCAAGAGAGGGAGCAGAAGCCTGGTTCATGTAGCCAAGAGCAGCAGGGTAGGCAGGGCTGATATGAAGTCACATCCCAGAGCGAGGATGGAGATCATGACACAGTGGTCTCCCTCAACTCTGACCCACACCCCGGTATTGCTACATAAGGCAATCACAGCTCACAGCTCCCCCGGAGATAACCTTCTCGAATTAATGGACACAAATCAGATATCCGAAAAGGGAACACACAGAAACCTGTTGGGGAACATTTTAACTTGCCTGGGCACTCATCAATGGATCTCAAAGTCACCATACTAATTCCACAGCCAGATACACAGGGAACCATTTGGTTCCTATAACAGAGGTAGGAATAAAGACATTGGCTGAATGGCCCGCTACATTCCACATCCTAATGACATAAAAACCAAATAATGGGTACTTAAGAACAATTTGCAACTTCTCTATCAGTATCATGGAGCATGGAGACTCTAACTGACTATTTCTCCCCCCTGCTTCTGTCTTTTTTCCCCCTTCTCTCCTCCCATTCCCTATTTATTTTGAAATTGGACCTTTACTGACTCCAGTCATCTGAAGAAGTGGGTTGCACTCACCAAAGCTCATGATACCATCTACATGTTTTATTAATCTTTAAGGTGCTTCAAGACTATTTGTTATCTAAGTCCTTCTCTTCTTGAGTTAGAGAGTCCAGCTGAGCTATTTAGGTCCCTTCTAATAAGAAAGAAAAAGGAAGTAAAGATGCCTCCTCTGTACCAGATTAAGTGGGGGTACAAAGGCATAGGCAGTCCTGTTTCAGCAAGTTATAGGGTCAGTAGTCAGGGTTGACTGTGATCCTAAGCACCCCATTATGCCAGCTGACAAAGGAATCACCTATCACACTGTTGTCAGAATATTTATCCAAACAGCGGTTTGTAAGGTATCACATAAAAGCTAGCGATGCGCTGGTTGTTAATATTAGTGAGTGATATAAGTATGGTTAGCGGGTTAATAACTGTGCGTGTGTGCTGGAAGTATGTTCTGAAAATCGGGTCACACCAAGCACTCTGAGCAGATCCCTTATTCCTCAAAAAATGAGATTTACAGGATCTTGCACAAAAGGGGTTTTTTTGCAAAAAATAGCCCCGTCTACACTGCGGGGTTTTTCCGCAAAAACCTCTTCCACAATAAGGATCAAAGAGACTATGCAAATGAGAATGCGAGAAATGCTAATGAGCGCTTCATTTGCATTTCCTCTTCCGCAAAAATGATGCAGTGTAGACGTAGCCAGAGGGGTAGCTGTGTTAGTCTATATCTGTAAAAACAATGCGGAGTCCTGCGCTACCTCGGGGCATGTCTACACTAAGAAATTATTTCAAAATAACTTATTTTGAAGTAATAACTCCCAAAAGAACTATTTTGAAATAAGCTTATTCCCTAAGGAAAGCAGGAGTTATTATTTCATAATAACCAGTCCCTTATTTCAAAATAATGGGCTTGGTAGTGTGGACGCGCTGCTTGTTATTTTGAACTAAAGGGAATTATTTCAAAATAACTCCCCAGTGCAGATCAGGGCTCAGAGACTAACAGGTTTCTTAGGGGATAAGCTTTCATGGGTAAAACCCACTTCATCAGATGGAATGGGATTTCACCTGTTTGCCTGAATAGCCAATGAAAATGGAGCAAGGGGAGGCCAGAGACAATGGAAGTACATTGACATCTTCAGTAATCAAAATCATTAAGCCAACTGAAAAAGCAAATTGAGTAGAGGATGAGGAAGACAGCATGGTGTTTTCAACCCAGCAGGGGAGAGGAACTTTGTCTGGATTTGTTTTGCAAAAATGCATTTCAGAAAGGAGAGATACTGGCATGCAGAAAGTGAATAAGGAAAAGCTATTTCCTTGTTCCAATAACATAAGAACTAGTGGTCACCAAATTAAATAAGGAGCAGGTTTAAAACAAACAAAAGGAAGTATTTCTTCACACAACTTACAGACAACTTGTCGAACTCCTTGCCAAAGGATGCAGTGAAGACCAGGACTTTAACAGGGTTCAAAAAAGAGCTAGATAAATTCATGGAGGACAGGTCCATCAATGGCTATTAGCCAGGATGGGTAGGAATGTTGTCCCTAGACTCTGTCAGATGCTGGAAATGGATGACAGGAAATGGATCACTTGATGATTCCCTGTTCCATTCATTCCCTCTGGGGCATTGGCCACTGTCAGAAGACAGGATACTGGGCTAGATGGACCTTTGGTCCGACCCAGTATGGCCGTTCTTATGTTCTTAACACCTTAGGGTGAGTCTACACTGCACTGTAACTCAAAATAAGATACGCAATTTGAGCTATTCAAATTGCGTATCTTATTTTGATGATATTTCGAAATAGCTTATTTCGTCATTTGGCACTGACTGCATAGCACTAAATTTTGAAATAAAGAGCTATTCTGAAACATCCCTTACTCCTCGTAGAATGAGGTTTACAGGGACGTTGGAACAGTGAGCCCAAAATAATGGGCTTGTTGTTAAGACCCAGGATAGCTATTTTGGGATACTCTGGTATCCCAAAATAGCACTGCAGAGTAGATGCACCCTTAGTTACCCACCAGTTAGGGAACACGGGGGTGGCATGCTTTGATTCCGTGAACATTGGATCCTCTAGCCTGGAGGGCTGGAGATGCTGATCACCTGGAGAAAGAAAGAAAACTACCTCCTAGGCAAAGATTGTAACTTGCTACAAATGAGTTTCAGTCTCTAGAAAGAATGTTTTGTTTGGAATTATATACCAGACTCTCTTTCTCTTGCTTAGTACCACTTAAATCTCTGTTCTTTGTTAACAATTTATTCTTCATTGTTCTATAAACAATCTCAGTGCTGTTATATTGAAGCATAAGTGAATTTTCAGCTAACTTAACAAGCTGATGAGTACACTCTCTTTAGAGGGAGCAAACAATTTCCGAGAGTGTCTAGTAACAGCAGCTAAATGCTGCAGGGAGATGTTTCGGGAGCTGGGGTTCACTGATTGTTACGTGCAAGGCCAGGTTTACAGCGGCAGAGTTTCAAGGAGTTTGCTGGTGAAGTAGCCAGGCTGGTGTGACAGGGAGCTGACACTCAGGCTAATCTCCGCTAAAGCTGGCTTTTGCTAAGGCAAAGGGGTAGCACAGTGGCTTACAAATCTGGGCTGCCCTGAGGGAAGTGTCACACTAGATTCATAACTGCTCTGGGAGGCAGTGACCTGAAAAGAAAGAGGGGTTTGGAGCCTTTACGCAGAAAGCTCCTTGATGGGAACTACAGCCACCCTCAGCAGGATGTTGGTTTGGAAAGTCCAACTTAGAATTCAGGTTGTAACAAGTTCTCTGCATGGAGAGTGTTTTCAGGCCCGTACGCAGGAATTTCGGGGCGTGCTTTTTTTGTAAATGTGGACCGCAATTTTTTAAAATATAAAGGAGTTCAAAATAGACATGCAATGGGCATGCATAAGAGAGGTTAATGAAAAATTTGAGTGGAAACAATGATTGGTAAAATGATTTTGTTATAACATACTAAAAATGTGTACAGTAATAAAGGTTTTATAGAAATTACCTTCTGGGATTTTTCTGTAATACTGCAAGTGAAAAAAAATGTTCCAAAAGTCCCTGGCCGCCCGGGAGGACTGGGACAGAATCAGCCCCCGTCTGGCTGCGCCGCAGCTGTGGCAGCCCGGCCCGAGCTGTGGGAGGGACAGGTGGCTGCCCAGCTCCTACCACGATGGCCCAGCCCCGCCCCAACCTCGCTCTTGTGGGAGAGCAAAGGAAATCAGCCCCTGTCTTCCCCACAGCCAGCCAGAATCGGCTCCATGGAGGGTCATGGGAGGGGGGTGCATTCATACCCTTTGCACATGCACATACCCTCCCCCGCGCACGGGCTTTTACAGATGGAGCTGGTAGTGATACAATAAACACTGCCTGACATCTACCATTATAAGACCTGTTTACAGTTCCTTATAACACTGTCAAATTTTAAATGGCTGGGGCCAAAATTTTCAATGTTGAGTGTCTGTCTGAAGACTGAATTATTTTGGTAAATTTCATCTTAAAGTGCTCAATGGTTTCAGAAAAGATTAGCGAGGAATATGTTATTTGTCCCTGTTCATTTTTTTTCACAAGTATTTCACTGAGAACCTCTAATGCCCGTATCCTGTGGAACAGGGACTTGAGGTTAAACATTGGCTTCCCTGATGTCAGGGACGTGCCTTTAGCTATCCCTGTTATAATTCACCCAAATTTAGCAAGACAGAATCAGGGGGAGTTACACAAAAACAGTGTTAAAAGAACATTAAGGCTGCAGATTCAGGTATTAGAATACAGTCTTCAGCTACTCCGCCAAATTTTTTTTGTTTCCACAGAACCCCTGCCTCCTTCAGTGTCCTGGATGGAGAACTGCTCTTCACCATCAACCTGTGGAACAATTTGCCAGGGATGGTGGAAAGGCCCAAACTACAACAGGGTTCCAATAAGAATGAAATAAGTTCAAGGGAGATAGGTCCATCAATAGCTATTAGCCAGGGTGGGCAGGGATGGTGTCCCTAGCCTCTGTTTGTCAGAGGCTGGGAATGGGCAACAGCAGATGGATCATTTGATTATCTTCTATTCACTCCCTCTGAGGCACCTGGCATTGGGCACTGTCGGCAGACAGGATACTGGGCTAGATGGATCATTGGTCTGACCCAGTATGGCCAGTCTGATGTTCTTATATAGTTTTCAAATGCTCCTGGAAAGAGCTGATGTTGGGGGGGGGGGGGGAGGAGATGGGATTGATTCCCCCACCTCCTGATTTGCTGCTTGGCTTCTACTGAGCATGCTCAGTAACACTTCTGAAGCTGCTGTCCTCAGTTGGCCCCCCCAACGCCCTCACTCTGCCACCCCATCGCTGCAGCATGCAATGGTCGCCCTCCCGCGCCAAAATCTGAAATGGTGCCTCTGCCTGGGTGAGCAAAATCCGCGATTTATCCAGAATTGGAAGGTCAGGGACCAGCCTGTGAACACGAGAAGGTGTGTCCGCATGCACAATCCTGGCCTGCCTACTGCCATTCTGTGCCTACTGTAGGGATGGTTTCTATGGTGTTAACAGAGTGGACTAGGACCGCTCATTCCTTTCCACAGGTACATCTCCGGATCTCTTCTCTCTCTGTCCTTACCTCAGTGTTATGCCTTGTTTTCCCACCAGTTGTGAGCTCAGAATTATTTGTATTGCAAACAGCCCCTACAACAAGCCCCAACTCTCAGCCACTCTAATTAAAGGAAAAGCTTCAGCTTCACTGATGGGTAACGCTGGTTTTTGTCACCCGGCTGTCGCAAGCCCATTCGCGTTTGGGTTCGGTTCACATTTCGTTGTGGTTCCTCCCGCAGCGCATCATACCGCGTCTGGTGCAATCCTGTGAAAAGCAGATCTGACCTGATGTGTCCCAGGCTGAGGCTAGCACCCCAGCTGTGGAAAGGAAAAAAGCCACAGACAACAAAACCACTAGATCCCAGCCCACATCCTGACTTCTCTGCCACGTGATCTCCAAAAAATGGGACACATGCCAAGCCCATCTTCATAACTCACAGTCTGAAGTTTGCAGGCAGAAGTATGTTGTTGAAGCTCTTTCTGTGCTTTTATAGGTCAGCCAGTGGTGCCAAGGGACATCAAGAATCCTTTAAAGATTACTAATTTGAAGTATCTTAAAAATCCACTCAGGTCTGATTCCTGATCTCCCTCTTCCTCGCACATCTTGCTTTTTAAAGGTCACCTTGGATTGTATTTTTTAACTGTGGGGGTGGGGACTTCTTGTTGGGTCCTGAGTCGACCCTATTGCACAGGGTATAAAACAGGGTCCATTTCTGCACATGGAATGCCCACTGAAGTTGGCGGGAACTCTGACTGTTGTAATGAGCTGACACGTGCACAGCTATAAAGGTATCGCTGTCATATAGCACTGGTAGGAGGGATGCTCCGGTGCCGTGGTTTTCAAACTTTTTTCATTTGCAGGTGCTTAAGAATTTTCCAATGGAGATGCAAACCCCTTTGGAAATCTTAGACAAACTATGTGGACACCCAGGAGTTTACAAACTACAGGTTGAAAACCACAGGTATAGTGGACAAGTAAAGGTAATAATTTGGCTGTACTACTGGGGTTGGAATGGAATGGGATGGGATGGAAGTGAGGTTGGGCCCTGTTTTGCTTATGTGAGAAAGCACTTAATCTGACATAAACTGATCTCTAATTCTAATTTAAGAGAGAAAATAAACATTTATACTCCTATAACAATTATGGTCATAACGTGCCTTGAAGCTGAAAAGTGTCAATAAGAGCTGTTAGAATACAGTTCCCTGAGCTCCATAACAGTGGCCAACTTAATCTCATGCTGTTCACTTAGGCTTCTTGGATATCAGTGTGGCATTTGATAGAGTTTGGTATGCTAAGCACTAAGGATATGTCTACACTGCCACCCCAGTTCAAACTAGGGTGGCTAATGTAGGCATTCAGAGTTGCAAATGAAGCCCGGGATTTAAATATCCCGGGCTTCATTTGCATCTTGCCGGGCGGGCGCCATTTTTAAATCCCCTTAGGTCGAACTCCGTGCCCGCGGCTACCCGCGGCACAGAGTAGGTAGTTCAAATTAGGATCTCTAATTCGAACTGCCGGTACACCTCATTCCACGTAGTCCTAATTCGAACTACCTACTCCGTGCCACGTGTAGCCGCAGGCACGGAGTTCGACCTAAGGGGATTTAAAAATGGCGCCCGCCCAGCAAGATGCAAACAAAGCCCGGGATATTTAAATCCCAGGCTTCATTTGCAACTTCGAATGCCTACATTAGCCACCCTAGTTCGAACTAGGGTGGCAGTGTAGACATACCCTTAGTGATATTCAGTGATATGGGAATTGATAGTAAAGTCAGATTTCCTAGAGTAAAGAAGAACAGTAAATCAAAATGCTACTTTTTTGAAGACAAGGCCAGTTGGTGTAGGAGTTCTTCAGAGCTTAATTTTCAGTCCCCTTCCCTTCCAGCTGTACTCCTTTGGATAGTCTGGCTGCTTGAAATCATTTGTTTCCACATATGCAGAGGATATTATGTTTCGTATCATGGATCATGAAATAAATGTTCTGGAGAATGAGTTGAATGAAGACTAGGAAATTATGACCAGATGGGCGAAGGAACATCAATTCCAGCTGAATCTATCCCCCCCAAAAAAATAAATAAAAGGCTGCCTACTTTACCACAACTTGTAGGAAGTTCAACCACAGTCCAAACTTGAACCAGATATACCCTTGGTGTGACCTTGGACACAGGCCCAAGGTATGGACAACAAGATGGTGGCCACTGTTGAGGCTAAGGCTCATAGACCGCAAAAGAAGACACTGATCAGCATTCATTCTGCACCCTCCATAAGTACCCAGCCCAGGCCAGAGAAACTAATGATCTAACCAGTGGACCGAATTCAGTGGTGAATCCTGATCAAGTACAACTGATGCATGCTGCACATATGCTAAGATAGGCCTCAAAGCACTATGCTAACTCCTTAAGCTAAATAGCTTTTGGGATACAGACCTGTAAGTTTCTTGCATAGCTGCTAGATAAAACAGGTTAAGCTACTTCTATAGGCTACAATCTTTGATGATGTATTGCCAGTGCCAATTGTGGTTCATGTATTAATACACCGAAAACAACAAACTGCTTAATAGTTTGCCCAAAACTTGACTATGCATTACCTGTCTCGTCATGTCCTGCTCCCAGTAATCTTGCTAATATTGACTTTGTGCTGTCGGCTGCAGTTCTCAGGATAATTGGAGCAGTAAGAGATACCCCAAAAGAAATTGGTGAAAAAGCATCAGATGTCCAATAGTAGAAAAGAACAGCTAATTCCATATGGAAATTGTCTTTGTTCCCCACCTGAATCTCATCACTGTTCAGGTCTGTTCAGAAACTGAAAAGCCAAATCAAAGCTGAAATGACCCTCTTTTTTCAAAGGGCAGGTAAAGATTACTAAGGAAATGGAGGGTAGAGCACATGATGAAACCTCTCTTTTTGGAGCCTTGCTCAAAGGAACAGGCCCGGCCCTAGGGCAAGGTAGGCAAGGCAAATGCCTTGGGCCCCGCGCTTTTGGGACCCTGTGCTGCTGAGTATTCACCATCCACCAGCCGGACCTAGGGCCCCGCTTCCAGCATCCTGCTTTGGGCCCCGCAAACCCTTTGGCCGGGCCTGCTAAAGAAAATCGGAGAAAAGACCATCCAACAATATCAGCCACAAGGCAAACAGATTCATGTGTACACTGATGGTTCATTGGACAAATCCTTCGAGAATGGTAGTTTCAGTATCTTCATCCAGTGGCCAAATGGAGTGAGAACAATAAAGAGTGCTAGTTCAGGATATGAACTGAAAAGCAACTTTCACTGCACTCACTGCAAGATTGGAAAGGGAGGCTATACATTGACTTATCGGGGGATTCCATCAAATGTCAGTGCACATGAGAAGGTATTCTTAGCCTTCGCAAGGAAGTATTACCTGAAATAAAGGACTAAAAGAGGCAAGATTCTCTGGTTGACTGCAAAGCAACTCAGAAAATCGTACCCATGGTTGTGAAATGGCAGATGGGGCACTCTGCAGGAAAGAGAATCAGTAGCGACTGGACTAAGTTATAATCACTCTGCAGATGTTTCAGGAGAATGCTCTTTCACCGGCCCATGCTTTTGAATGAAATATTGTAAGGAAAGTGAAACTTTTTGGATTGACTACCTTGTCTCAAGCCCTTACCAAAAACCCTGTATGAGTTAGGTATGTGAAAGGTTAACCAGTTAACTGGTAAGCCTCACCCTTCAGCGGTGGATATAGGGCTGGGCGAGCGGGGCAGCTGCCCCGGGCCCCACGTTTCAATAAGCCCCGTGCCAGCACCAGGGGCGGACTGGCCCGGCGGGATACCAGGAATTTCCCAGTGGGCCGTCCGCTGAAGGGCCGGCTGGCAGCTGCTGAAGGAGGAGGGCGATTGTGACAGGGCACCGCAGCCCTGCACTTTAAATTCCCCGGCGCTGGCCAATACGGCGGAGTGCATGTGTGGCGTGCTGAAACGCCATGCAATAGCTGAGAGGGGAGATGCCCGGGCATGGCGTGATGTCATGGCCTGGGACTTTAAAACTGTGCAGCCCAGTGTTGCACTGCTCAGTTCGGCACGTGGTCTGGAGCCTGGGCCAGGGTCGCAGGCACCCTGCAAACTGGAAGGCAGAAGGTGGATGGCAGAGAAGGGGCTTGTGCTGGGGGGACAGGTCAGGAGAAGAAAGGGGAAGGCACCAAGGGACAGGGTGGAGGAGAGAGAAATGCCAGGGGGCCAAGTGGAGACAATGAGGAAAAGGGCAGGAGGGGAGGTGTCAGTGGGAGGAGGGACAGGGTGATGCTGGGAGAGGAGAGGGTAAGGGCATTGGGGGGTTAAAGGGGGGAGGGGGAGGTGCTGGGAGAAGGCTTGAAAGAAGGGGTGGGTATGAGGAAGGCAGGGATGGAGCAAGGCATGTGTGAGGGCACAGGGGCATGAGGGGAATGGGGGCAGAGGGTGGTGAGGGGGTGGGCATCAGGGAAAAAGAGGGCAAAGGGCACAGGGACAGTGAGGGAAGGGGGAGGCACCAGGAGGGTGCAGGGCTAAGGGAAGGTGCAGGTGCCAGGGGATTCTGGGGGGTTAAGCAGAAGAGCAGACACCTGCAGGGGAGGGACCAGCACCAGAGGAGAGAGGCAGGGCAGGTGTGTACAGGGAGGTGTTAGGAGAGGGGATGAGGAGGAATAGCTCACATGATCACAGTGGGGCTACTGGAAGAGTGGGCACAGGGGGGATGCCTTTTTTCTATTTTTTCTCCAAAGGTGGCCCTGCGAAATTGTGCTGCCCTGGGCCCCACAAAACTCTCATCCGCCCCTGTCACCCTTAATGGGTGAGGCTTACCAGTTCCAGTTAACCAGTGGGAGCTGGAGCAGCTCTCCACCCACCACAAGCAGGGAACTCCCCCTCCCCCACCCAGCCCTCTTTTAATTGGTTAATTGGTTAAAACATTATGTTTATTATGATTTTACACCCCTAGTATGAGTTGCCAAATTCATTCTCAAACTGCATGGCCTAATATGATTGAAGCATAAGACATTATGAATTGTTTAGCCAGGGAGAGGAGGGGGCGCTTATGTCAGGGTGCCCCTTCCCGCCCTGTATTCTGTCTCCACAGAATGGAGGGGGGCACAACAGGGCTTGGGAAGGAGCAATAGGAAGGTACTTTAGAACAGTGCGGGAGAATATCACTGGTGTCACACGATAAGAATTAGAAGCTTCAGGGGGTAGCCGAGTTAGTCTGTACAGGATAAACTTAAAAAACAGCAAATGGTCTGGTAGCACTTTATAGACTAAAAGTGCTACCAGACCATTTGTTGTTGGATAGGAATTAGGTCAGGCTACAACACTGACCTGTGGATTACAATGCCACCCATCCCCCAAATTTCCTGGGGTTTTGGTTTGACCCCATCTCTGCCAGAAAACAGCACATCTTCTCTCACTGCAGCAACCAAATACTGAAAGCAACATCTGTATACAGAAGTGAAAATAGCATTAAGGAATAAGACGCACATAGCTTTGTTCCTGGTATTACACTTGCAAAGTGTTCTTACTGAGCTGGAAGACAGTTTCTCTTTGCCTCAAGCAAAATAAATCATGGTTCCCATTGTTCTTGGTCTTTAACAAGTGAGGGACATTGCAGTTGGATATTGGAGAGACACCTGAGTCAATTGACACATCCGTATGCCATCTAGTTAAACCAATATGTACGCCAGTGATACCAACCAGTAGATCCGGATCTAATGGTAGATCTTGGAGCCTCTGACCAGGGCCAGCTCTAGGCACCAGCAAATCAAGCATGTGCTTGGGGCAGCACATTTCCAGGGACGGCATTTCCAGGTAAGCAGCTGCCCCCAGCAATGCCTGGCCCTGCCCCGCCCTGCCCCGCCGATTTTAAAGGGCTGCAGGAGCTCGGCTCTGGCTGTGTGTCCCCAGGAGCTGGCTGCAGAGCATAGCGCAGCCAGGCTCGGCTCCGCCCCGCCCCGCCGGCTCCAGTCCTGCCACGGCCCCAGCCCCCTTCGTCAGCGGGAGACCATTCCCTGCCAGCTGCCCGGCTCCCTGCGCCCGCCCCGCCCCGCGCCCCTCTGGCTCCTCGCTGCCCGTTCCCCATGCCGCCTCTTCACCCTGCTCCCCTGCACCCCGGTCCCCCTGCTCTCCCTGTTCCCCCCAGCCTCCTGCTTGCTATGCAGGGCAGGAAAGGGAGAGGAGGGGGTGCTTATGTCAGGGTGCCCCCTCCCGTCCTGTATTCTGTCTCCACAGAATGGAGGGGGGCACAACAGGGCTTGGGAAGGAGGGAGTTTGTTGTCTGCTTTTGGGAATGGTGCAGGGCCAGGGCAGGGGTGAGCCTGCCTTAGCCCCACTGCACCACCACCCAGGACACCTCAGGTAAGCAGTGCCCAGCTGGAGCCAGCTCCAAACCCCTGCCTCTGTCATGAACCCCCTCCTGTACCCCCCGCCCCAGCCCTGAGCCCCCGGACCCAACATCCCTTACAGAGCCTGTACCCTGAGCCCCCTCCTGCACCTCAACTCTTTGCTCCAGGCTCAGATCACAGTCCCTCTCACACTCCAAATCCCTTAGCCCATGATCAGATCCTGTGCCCCAAACCTCTGCTCTAGCCGGTGAAAAGGAGGGAGAATGGGAAAGGGAGGGAGGACGGAGTGAGCAGAGGCAGGGCCTCCCAGAAGGGGCACGAAGGAGGCAGGGCAGGGCATTTGGGTTTGAGGTAGATCGCAGATTGCACTTAAATTAAAAACGTGATCTTGTGCTTAAAAAGGTGGGAGACCACTGGTGTACACATAGAACTCTGGGAAAGTTTATAACTGAAACTTTTTCCTGGCGAAAAGTGCAGGGTTTGGCGTGACAGAAACCATTTCTGAATTCACGTTGATTTCGGCTATTTGTTTCAGCAAAATAAGCCAACATCCTGAAAAAAATCATGATGCTTCATTTTAGTGGTTTCAAAACAATTCTCCATTCAAACCTTCTTATTTTTAATGTAAAATATTTTAAAATCTTCCAAATGGAAACAAAACATATCAGTTCAGGTCAAAGGTAATCTTCTGGTCAATCCAAAACTTTTTTTCAGAAATTGCCAGCTAATTAAAAAAAAAACATTCACAGAACTCTCTCATATGACCTGTGACCCTTGACAGCAGCATCATGATTCACCAACCACCTATTTGGATTTCCTTAATTGATGCTCAACTCTTATTTAAAAACACTAGAGCACTCAGCACTGCCACAGCACTCAGAGACCACTGCAATGATCGAAACTTCTTAGAAGCCAACCCATTTATTACTGAAGCTGCTACTATGCAGGGCCATATCCTCAGACTAATTAAAACAGCAGCAGGGCTGGAACATTAGGCACAGCTATGTGCCGTTTTGTCTGCATCACCATAGGCTTCTGGCCAATAGAAAGAGAGTTCCTGACATGGTGTCCTCCTTTCTTTAATGCACAGGTTCTAAAATAATTAACCCTTTAGTTACTGGTTTAAAACACTGTGTGAACACACAGTTTCTGAGTTTTGTAGGCTCTTTTTTCTCTCCACTCCATCTGGGAGGAAGGCCAGATGAGCTCTTACCTGAGGCTCTACCATCTGAGAATGGTGAAGAAGTTAGGAATAAGAACTCCAGCAGTGTCAAAGCTGTAGGGGAAAATAGATTTTTCTTTAAACCTTGCTAGCCCATCATAAAGATGCATGCCACATAAATAGAAATAGGAAAATTCAATTCAAAAACAGATCTCCATTTCAGATTTTTAAGGTTGTTATTGTATAAATAGCAACTGAATTATCCTCAGAAAAGTGCTTTAAAAATACCCTGCTTTCTTTTCAGATTGTATAAATCTTTCGCCTTTTACTATATGCAGTGTCTCTCACCTTAAGATAAATAGACTCTCAAGGTGCACAAAACCCTATCCCATTTTATAATATATCTCCTCTTCTTCAAGATATAGCTTCCAAAGACATAAATAGAATATAACACTTGTTATCTCAAAGCACTTCAACTTAAATACACTACATATTGTGTAAAGGGATTACTTCCATCCACCTCTGAAATTCAGCCACCTCTGGAGTGAAAAGGCAACAGCTAATCTCACAAGAGCAATATTATACATTTTAGGGCAAGAAGTGATACAAAATCTCCACTTGAACCTGCAGATGGCATTTAAGCGGGTAGAATACAATTACCTGGGTTGGAATTTCCTTAGGACCACAAGGCTCTTCGGTCCCATCTGAAAGGCAGCACTTCCAGCTCAGCATCTTCACTGTGGCACAAGTCCTGACCTGACTCAGAGAGAAAACTGCCTCTCGATGAATGAACATAATAGTCCATTGTGCCATCAGCAGCACCTTCAGTAATAATGCCTTCCTCACTGCCTCCTGGGGGTGCCACAAAGAAAAATGCGTCCTCATCCACAGAGCACACGATGCTCCATTTCTGGAAGGCGGGAAAAAGAAGAATAATTTAAATGGGCTGGTAGAGAGTTCCTACTGTAAGTCACTACCTGAGTCCAACATCTGCTGCGCGACTTCCCAAATGGCAGTTTCAGAGGGTCCCTCCCCCCACATCTGAATTGCATACTGGAGTCAAGTTAAGCCTAGATTTAAAATAATAAGTCGTGAGGTAATAGAGCCCATGTATGGTGCCCCGTCATTGACCAAGAACCTTTTTCCTTTACTCCATGCTTTCTTTTGTGGTAGGAAAGGTGTCTGTCAAGCCAGCCAAAGCCTTAACCCTTGTTCTGGGGACAGTGCCACAGTGTAACAAATACTTCAGGACCCGGGTCTTATGGTTGTCTTTATGCTGCACACAACGGCAGGGTTAGCGCTCAGATCTCCCAGCTTCTTTTGCACACACCGTGCCAAGTGAGCAGACAACAGGGACACAGAGGGCCCCTGACATGAATATGAAGAACAGTGCCTGCTGAGCTAGCCTCTCTGTTTCCTTTGCTCCTGTCATCTGAAGAAGTGGGCTGTGCCCACGAACGCTCATGATACCATCTACATGTTTTGTTAGTCTTTAAAGTGCTACCAGACTATTTGTTGTTTTTTAAGTTTTTCCTGTTTCCTTTAACATCATCTTCACTGGTTTTTTACTATGAATGTGACAAAGAGATACCATCTTCTGAGACATTCCGGAAGCGTTGTGTTTACTGTTCCAACGGGAGAGGCGACAGACCTTTCTCGCCCACCGTTTGCCACACAGATCCCTGTCAGTGCCTGCCAAATGTTTGCTGAGTGAACATGAGACAGGGAACCAACCCAATGAGACCAGTCTCCATGAGCAAATACTGAGGTAGACGAGGGCACAAATGACTGAAGTGAAGCCTGAAAAACATGTATAGAGCAGAACAAAGGGACTGAAATGATGTAAGTCACAGATCCCTATCTCCTGCTTGGGCAAGATATAGACCTGAAACTGAGTCAGTCTTTTATCTTAATTCATAAGGCCAAGAAATGACAAATTTCTGTTGCTGCCAGATCTGAGGGGTGGGGGTTTGAAGGGGCGTTTTTTTGCTACACCGTGATAGCACACTATGAAAGTGATGAATGTATCTTTGTCTCTGCTGTTGGGGCTGGTCCACATAAGAAGTCAATGAGTCCACTACAGTTGCCAGCTAGAGAATTTAGGTCCAGAGCCTCACAGGCGTATTGGCACCTAGTTGTTCATCCTTGCTGCTGTGGAAGGCAAAATTCAAATCCCACTCTTGGTCCAAGTGGAAACTAGGACAGGAAACATGCTCAGAACTTAATTAGTAGTCAACCAGGGATTGTCCTGTCCAGCTTGACAAGAGTATTGCTATTTCAAATTGTGCAACGCTGGTAGTTCATGTGAGGTATGTTTGGCAAGATGACTTTATGGAAGATTTGCTGTGTTGTCGGACTTTACCAACCAACACAACAAGAACACAGATTTTCACTACATGACTGCATAGTTGGACTGAGCTAATTGCAAAGGAATTACAAGTGATGGTGCAGCAAACAGGACAGGCAGAAATAGCAGAGTGGTGAATGTAATATCTGAGGCAGCTGGTAATGGTATTGTTTGGAATCACTGTTTCATTCTCCCCAAAGTTTTGGCATCCAAGGGTATTTCCCCTGATCAGATGGACATACCGTAGGAAGATGTGAAAACGATTAATTTAATTAAAGAAAGCTCACTGAAGAGCCAGCTTTTGGAAGCATTATGCTCAGAAATGGGAGTGGAGGGTACCCATTTACTGTTCCACTCTGAACTACTGGTGGCTGTCACAGGGCAGGGTGCTTACAAGTGTGTACGAGGAACAAGATTCACATTTTTCTGGTAGAGAGGTAGTGCATTGGTTTGACAGGGACAGCTGGTTGATAAAGTTGTCATAGCTAGCTGATGTTTTCTCTATTTTAAACTGAAGTTGCAAGGAAGAAGCAGTGATTCGTTTTGCCACTGTGAATGGATAGACACATTCCAACAATCATTAGCACGGTGGAAGGGGAACTTACACACCTTCTGGGTGTGGTGCACTGTCCCATCCAGTGGCTCCGAGACCACTTACCGGCAGAATAAGGAGTCTGTTCTACACAGCCTTAGCTGAGAGCCAGCTGGCTGAGAGCCAGTTACTGGCCAATGGGAGCTGGGGGAAGCAGTGTTTGCTGGTGAGAACAACGTGCAGAGCTGCTTGCACACCTCTGCCTCAGAGCTGAACCTGCTGCTGGCCACTTATGGGGCACAGAATGGTCTGTGGTGCAAGAATAATCAGGAAACCTGCCTTAGCACCCCTACAGCACTGCTGACTGGGTGCTTCTAGAAGCAAGTTTGCACCCCAATAGCCTGCCTCAGCCCTGAGGCCCCTCCCTCATTCCTGGCCCCACCCCTTACCCTGCCTTCTAGTCAAAGGATATAATTATGTTGGGTCACGAGCATCAACAATTTTCTTCATCTGGGTCGCAAGAAAAAAAGTTTGAAATCCCCTGCACTAAGCTCCAGAGGACCCTGGCTCAATTTTGCCTCATTACACAGGCACAACTGAAAAATGACCATCCCAGCTTCTACGTGCTCCTAACACTGTTACGACACACTGAGAACAGCACTAGTGAAGAAAAAAATGAATGCCATGAGAAGTGTCATACAGTTACGTCTCGCTGCTCTGTTTGACCCTTTTAGTCACTGTAGCTCTGAAAAGGGGGTTGAAAATTTGAAAAAAAAAAAGCGTTGGATGAAAGATCCTTTTGCTTTCCAAAATCCTGACTCAATAATGGAGCTAAACTGGAGACCTGAACAAGAAAAAGAGCTGTTGAGACTCGCCTGTGGTAGAACATTCAAAACATGCCACTTCTGTCATTATTTTGGATAAGTGTTTTCAAAGAATATCGGCCATTCTGTACCATTAGGCTGTGTCTAGACTGGCCACTTTTTCCGGAAAATCAGCCGCTTTTCCGGAAAAACTTGCCAGCTGTCTACACTGGCCGCTTGATTTTCCGCAAAAGCACTGACGTTCTCATGTACGAAATCAGTGCTTCTTCCGGAAAAGCTTTGACGCTCCCGTTCGGGCAAAAGTCCTTTTTGCAAAAAACTGTTGCACAAAAGGGCCAGTGTAGACAGCTAGCTAAGACTTTTGTGCAAAAGCAGGCTAAACGGAAAAAAGCTGTTTGGACGCTGGGAGACCCCGTAGTAGCCCTGGACGTCCTGGTAACCCGAGCTCTTAAAGGAGCCGCAGGCTGCTGAGCGCACGTGGCAGGAGCGTGCCTCAGACCTCTGGCCTGAGGTCTGCCACGGTGCCCCTGCCGTGCCCAGCAGCCACCTCGCGGCCCAGCATGGCAGCTCCGGGCACTTAGCCACCTGCACCCCCAGCGCAGGAGGCCCCCAGGGGCCAGAGAAGAAGCGCCCCATTGTGGACCTGTGGCAGGAGGAGGAGGGCCTCCACGACACCCGGTCCCGGCACCGCAACGCCGACATCTTTGGCCGCATGGCCCAGGCGCTAGCCCAGCAGGGCCATCCAGCCCGGAACCTGGAACAGGTCCGGGCTAAAGTCAAACAACTTTGCCTGGGCTATGTGTGGGCCAGCAAGGGCCGGGGGGCAGGACCAGACACCTGCCCCCACTATGACCAGCTGCACGCCATCCTGGGCCAGCCAGCCCCGCAAGCCCCGGACGTGCCCGTCGACAGCAGCGTGTGCCCCCGTCACCAGGACCACCGAGGCAGGGGAAGGAGACGACAGCAGTGCATCAGAGGATGAGGCCAGCACTGCCACCCAGCAGGCCCCCTCCAGCAGCCCTGACGTCTCCCGCGCATCGTCCGAGGCCGGGGAAGGATCCACCGGTGAGTCTTGCACTTTGCACTCACAAGGGCGGGAGGTGAGGGGGGGAGCCAGGCGCCCGGAGGGGGAGCGGGAGAGCATGTCACTCAGGCCACGTGAGCTGCACGCTGTGTAGCATTAGGCAGTAAGCAGCACATGCAACCACGTGCAGCCTGGTGACCGAGCGGCATGTGGCTGTGGCAGGCAGCTGCAGGGCATGCCTGGGACCGTGCTGCTCACACACATTGGGCGGGACCAGGGGGAAGGGTGGATGCCAGCTGGAACCAGCCAGGGCCCCAGGGACTCAGGCCAGAGCCCGCACCTCCGCAAGGGTGCAGCACGGAGAACGGCACACTGTCCTATGCCTGGCTGTGAGGCACAGCCAGCTGCTCCTGGGTAAACCGCAGCATCACAGCCCTGTGAACGTGGCCCCCACTAAGCCCCTCGCCTGCTCCCGGTGCCTTGGCTGGCTCCCCAAGGGAAGTCCCCACTGCGGCCACACGTGTCCCTGGGCTACGTGTGTGAGGGATAGTGGGAGGGAGAAGGGGGGAAGTGCTCAGGCCGCCCCTAGGGCCGCCTGAGTTTTGCTGCAAGGATGGGACATCCCCCCCCCAGTCACTCTCCTGGTTCCGTCCAGGAGATATCCCACGCGATGGGGATCTGAGAGCCCAGACCACCTCTGCCAGATGTGCTCCCAGGCACTGTGTGGGGATGCATCTCACTCCCTGTCAAACACCAGTGATTAGCCCAAAGCCTCACAGCCTCCACCGGCAGGGAATTCCACAGTTTAACGCAACACAAGCGCCCTCCACGGGGCCAGGACACAGACGGGTGGTTACAATACATGGAGGAGGACCCTACTTCAGGAGCGGTCCTCCTTGCAAACATACAACACGGGGGCCGGGGGGGAAACCGAGTGGGCCCAAGCCACACTACTGTGGGGTCACCTGGACTCAGGGGTGGAGGGCATGAGGTGTGGGGACAGTGGCCAGCCTGCCTGACTGACCCATCCTTTCTTCTCTTCCCTGCAGCGGGACCAAGCACAAGCCGGGGACCCTCCAGTCCGGCAGCAGCGGCACCCCCAGCTGCCCAACCATGGAACCAGAGGCTCCGCCACCGGGACCAGCTCCTTCAGCGCCATGTTCAGGCCGTCGAGTGCACTGAGGCTGCGATTAGGCAACACGTCGAGGGGGACCTGCAGTGGCGCCAGGAGGTCTGGGCCGCCTTCCAGGCCCAGTGCACCAGGATGGCTGACTCCATCGCCACCCTCACTGCCCACATAGCCCATGCCATCCATTATGGCATAGCCTTACCCCATGCCCCCGCCATCCCTCCCCTAGCACTGCCCATGCCCCCTCCTGCCCCTGCAATGCCCCCTCCTGCAATGTCCCCTCCTGCAATGCCTCCTCCTGCCGCCCCTGCAATGCCCCCTCCTGCCGCTCCTGCAATAGCCCCTCCTGCCCAGCTCCCCGTGCAGCCTGCCCCGATGCGGCCTGCCCCCCATGTCCAGGTCCGCTCCCGCAGGAGCGCTCGCAGGGGCCACCCCTCTCAGGAGTAGCCCCTCCCCTCCCAGTTGAAGGTCTCCTCCCCCCCTTCCCCTCCCCCTCGAAGGTCTCCTCGCCCTCCCCTTCCCAGTTGAAGGTCTCCTCCCCCTCCCCCTCCCAGTTGAAGGTCTCCTCCCCCTCTCCCCCTTGTAAATAAAAACATACAAGTTTTTGAGTTGAAAACAAAACTGTGTTGGTTATTGTGTTACTCAAGGTAACTGTAATAAATGATTTGAGATGCCAATTAGCCAACTAAATTTAAGAGGATTACAAAATGCGGACACCAAATTCTGTATCTATCACCGGTCGTTCCTTTCAGTGGTCATTGGTTTGTGGCACATAAATAAATACTGACACTTTTAAGTAAAATTTAAACCACAACTATATTAACATAGATAACAAACAAGCAAGAAAGGTTAAAAGACGCACACAAAAGAATATGTACATAGTATAGACGTAGGGACGATTGTAGTGTTGCTGGCAACCTCAATCCTTTGGTCCTTCCGGGTCTGTGCTTCGGCTGCCATCCATGCAGGGAGGAAGACCTCCCCACTCCGCTCCGCAATGTTGTGGAGCACGCAGCATGCGGCCAGTACCTCCGTTGCATTCCACTCACCCATCTCGAGACGGGTGAGCAAACAACGGAAGTGGGCTTTTAAGCGGCCAAAGGCACACTCCACCTGATTTCAGGCCCGGTTGAGGCGGTCGTTGAACCGGGCCCGGTTCTGGTCCGGCCGCCCCGTGTAGGGCCGCATTAGCCAGGGCACCAGGGGGTAGGCCGCGTCCCCAATGACGCAGATGGGCATAGGCACATCCCCGACAGTCAACTCCCACCGAGGGAAGTAGGTGCCCACCTCCAGCCTGCGAAACAGTCCAGAGTTGCAGAGGATGCGGGCGTCATGTGCCCTGCCAGACCAGCCCGCGTAGACATCCAGGAAGTGGCCCCGGTGGTCCACGAGGGCCTGGAGAACAATAGAGCAGTACCCCTTCCTGTTCGTGAAATGGGCTGCTCGATGCTCCGGGGCCCGGACGGGGATGTGGGTTGCATCCAGGGCTCCCCCGCAGTTGGGGAACCCGAGGGCAGCGAAGCCGGCCAGCGTAGTGTCCACGTCGCGCAGGCGGATCACTCTCGGGAGCAGGACATCACTGATGGCGTGGACAACCTGCAGAAGGGTGCAGAGAAACACAAGGGAACACATCACATAAGGCAGGAGTGAGTGTGCGTTCCCTTGGGCCCCCCCCGTGATTCCCTCTGTCCTCACGCACGCACACACACACACACACACCAGGGCCCCCTCACCCCACGGCCTCCCCCCCCCACCAGCAGGCCTGTGCAAAGGAGGGATGGCCCAAACCCCTGGGTGACCCAGCCTGGAGTCTTGGCTGCCCCTGGGCATGGAGTGCAGCACCCTCCCCCCACCCCACTCCCCACTCCCCCTGGGACTTACCTCCATGACGATCTTACCGACGGTGGATCTTCCCACCCCGAATTGGTGTGCCACCGATCGGTAGCTGTCCGGGGTGGCCAGCTTCCATAGCGCAATGGCGACCCTCTTCTTCACGGGGATGGGCGCACGCAGCCGGGTGGTGGCTCTCTGGAGCGCGGGGGTGAGCCAGACACACAGCTCCAGGAACGTCCGCTTTCGCATGCAGAAATTCCGGAGCCATTGCTGGTTGTCACATTGCCCAAGGACCAGCCGGTCCCACCAGTCCGTACTGGTGTCCAGTCTCCAGAGTGGCCTCTCCATGGTGGGGTGGGGATGCCACAGGGACTCCATGGCCTCCCTGGTGAGGGAGTCCAAGGCGATCTGCGCCTCCTGGTCCTGGAACACGAGGGCACCAGCCTGAAGCACCAGCTGCAGGCACTCGAAAATGGCCGACGGGGCCAGAGCAGGCACATGGCCACCCGTGGCTCCATGGCAGACAAAGCAAGGCACAAGAAACCAAAACCAGGAAAAAGCACTAGGGGGCAAAAGGGTGGTGTCCAAAAGGCAGAGGGCAACCACCAAACCTGCTATGGCTGTCAGTCCCTGACAGAGTTCCTAACGCACGGAGCAGGAGACAAACGGCTGTCCGGCGAGACCCCTTTAAGCACGTGTCTGAACGGAGCTCCAGCCCCGCCCCCGGAAAGGGCTGGTGCCCTTTTGCCCTCTTCAAAATGGTTCCAGGCTTCTGCTTTTGCGCAAAAGCGCATCGTTCTAACGATAACTCCAGGACCAATCCAGACGCTCTTTTGCGGAAATACTTTTAACGGAAAACTTTTCCATTAGAAGTATTTCCAGAAAATCATGCCAGTCTAGATGCAGCCTTAGTGTTCTGTTGTTGCTACAGTGCACAACAACCTCCAGGTGCAAACTCGGATTTTCAACTTGGACAAGCTTAGAAACAAAAAGAAAGAAACTGACTCAAGAGCTCACCTGAGATGCGGAAAGCACTTTCATCTCTTGAATCAGGCTGGAGCGAGGTCGTGAACTGCCGGCGGGCCCACCTGTCACATTAAGTAAGTGAAACTCAATCTGATCACCAGTTTTACTGAATTATACTGAATTTACAAATGCTTTACAAGTAACAATCTCTGATTTTAGTTATTATTTTAAGTGACATGGTTAAAACTAGCATGTATTGCCCTTTATTGTGATTCTATGAAAATTTTAGTCAGGAGATATTGTAGTTTCAGATCATGGGGATAAGTATTTTTCTTCAGTTGGGTTGTGAGGAAAAAAGTTTGAAAACCACTGTGCTCAGCATCACAGAAGGTCAAACTATTAGGGTGTGTCTGGACTACAGGGTTTTGTCGACAAAAGTGAACTTTTGTCAACAAAACTATATCTGCGTCTACACTGCCGCTGAGTTCTGGCGACATAACATTGACAGAACTCAGCAGTTTTGTCAATGGCTGTAAACCTCATTCTATGAGGAATAATACTTTTTGTCGACAGAGTTCTGTCGACAGAAGGTGTTATTGCGTCTACACTGTCCTTTGCGTCTACACTGTCATGTCGACAAAGCAGCTTGCTTTGTCGACAGAACTGGATGTAGTCTAGACGCTCTTTGTCGACAGAAGCTTTGTCGACAGTATCTGTAGACAAAACTTCTGTCGACAAAAGCCTGTAGTCTAGACGTACCCTTACTGACTATGACTAATTCAACTCCTCAGATCAACAACAGACAGCCCAAAGACCTCTGTACACTTGACGAGGAAGTGAGGCATAAGCCTCTGATTCTATTCTTAGACTAGTGTTACATCAGTAACTGATGTTGGTGAAATATTCCTTTTCTGAGGCATGAGGTTTTCGTGCCTCACGAATGAGGTATTTCACCAACAGCACGGGAGGTATTTTGATTGCAGGGATGCTTTTCAAGTGGCTTGGGATAGCAAGTTTTGCTAAATCTAGTAGGAATAGGACGGTATTGGTGGCTTTTTAAAAAACATTCCCTAGCTGAGCTAGAAAACCAAACCCTGGCTGCCCTTGTGTTAGTGAATGAGTGAGAAAAAGAATGGCCCAAATGGCAGAGCTGTATGGATGGCAACAAGGAAACTAAGAGCTTTTAAATGGTGAAAATGAATCAGATTTCTAAAATCCCTTCAGTATTTGTAACCTAGGACCTGCTCCTGCTGCAACTGAAATAGACGCCAAGACTCCCATTGGACTGGATACTGCAACAATGTGAGTCCAGAGTAACTCCATTAAGTCAATAGTCTCACACTAATAGAACAGCAGTGTGGGAAGAGAGTCTGAACCCCCTGAGTCAGATTGTGATCCCGCACTTGCTTGACACCAGTGTCACTCTAACTTCAGCAGAACGACTCTTGATTCACCCCAGTGCACGCCATCAGAACTGGACTCGTTACATGCATTTTGAATGCTGCTTTTAAACTACGCTCCTGATGAGTGAAGACCAGCTGAATGACCAATGCCTTCCCCCCCCCCCCCCACACACACACTAATGACCATTTGACCAAAGAGATGTCATTTGTTCAAAGAAATGAAGTGGCAGTTGTGATAACGCAGGTCAGGTCTACGCTACAGACCCCTGCCAGCACAAGCGTGTCACGTCAGCGTGTGCGGATGTGTGGTTTGTTGATGATTGGCATAACTGTAGTTAGCAAAGGGCCCTAGGGCAGACACATTGCGCATTAGCTAGCATGGCTTATTGCAATCCAGGGCAAAAGCAGTGCCTGGAATAAGCTGTGCAAGAGGCCCCCCGACTTGCGACCACCCAAGTTCCGACCCCCCCGCACTTACAACCATTTTTGTAAGTGCGGAAGGGGACGGAAACCTCCGACTTACGTCCTCGGGCCGCATTTACAACAGCGCATGGTGCCTATTGTAAATGAGGGTTCGAGTTACGACACCCCTGACTTGCAACGCTTCCCCCCAAACCAATCGGGTCACAAGTTGGGGGCCTCCTGTATTTGCTTGTCACAGCTCCAGCCAGACCCACTGTCCTCACCAGACTGCTGTGTGGGGAATCCAAACCTCTGGATCCCCGGGTGTTTTAAGCCTCCGGAGCCTGAACAGAACCTAGCCACTGCCCCAGTCTTTGGGGTCCCCAGGCATGCTCTCAGAAGGGCGTAGATGCCAACTCTAGCACCCCTCTTGAGAACTGGAACCCGCTGTCCCACTGCCTCACCCCTGGGCTCAATGCTGGACTGTCAGACTCCCCCAGGGCTAAAGACACGCTTCTCCAGGACTCCACCCCAAGGTGGGAGCCTTCCGGATTAGCACTTAACGCTCTCCAGAGGCACTGAGCAGCTGTGACGTGGTGACACCCTAACACTCTGCCCACAGGCTAACTCATTGGCTCATTGACTTTACAAACAGAGCAGGAGAGTGTGCAGATCACTTAGAAGGCAACACCTTCCCCCTCCCCCCCCCGCAACTACAATGCCCCACACTGGCTCACCCTTCCCTTGGGAGACCACCCATGTCCAGGAAGGTAGACAGTGTCCCCTCCCTCCTCAGGCTGCTTCCTGCGGGGCTGCCTCCCCCTCATCTTGAGCTGGAGAAAAATAGCCCTGGAAAGAGACACTTTTAATAACTTTTTGCCCCCTGTTAGGGAGGCCCTGCTCAGCTTAGCACAGACGCCTGCCACGTGACTTGGTTGCCAAGGCAATTTCGTCCCTGTCAAACCAATTTCCCTGTTTGGGAGTCAGTCTACTGTTTAGGGCACCAGGTTTTCTTTAGATCCTCCATTGGTGACCGACATGTTCTGGTTGCTCAACTTCCTCCAAGTGTCAGAAATTGGATTGAAGGTGTTTCCTGATGGGAGGTGGGGAGCGAAAAGGAGTTACGGTCCTACAGAAGCAGATAATCACTAGGAAGTTGTAGAGGGAAATGACAGTCCCTTTCCTCCTTAGTTCCAGTTTCTAATTTTGAGAGGGTCTCTTTTACTGTCTGCCTTGAACTTTACACCTTTTGGCCTGGACTCTGTCCTTTTTTATTTCCTGTTGTCCCTAGCTCCTTTTCCTCTTCTCCCTCCCCTGGTCCCTCCAGGCTCAATTTGCTCTGCCTTTGAAAGACAAAAAAATTCTCTTCATCCTACATCTCTTCTCTCTCTCCTTATTTTGTGCCCCTCACCATAGTATCTGACATACCTCTCTAAAAGCCATCTCCTTTCTCCCCATAGCATGCAGCTTGCCTATTGCTTTCACTGCCTTATGTTTCTTGCCCAGCTCTCTCATCAATTTCCCCCTCCCATCTGGCTTCCTGTGAAGCTTTTCAGATTTTCTTACTAAAAAAAAATGGGATCTATTTTTGAGTGCAGATGGATTATTTTTGCAAAGAACTCGCTTCTTGAATTTAAGATTTTTCTGGATGACGATCATTTTTTGCATATTTTGATGCAAATCCAGCTGCTCCATCAAAACTATGAGAAAGGAAGTTTCCAGTGGCTAATGTTGCTATTTTGGTGTTTGGTATTTTTTTCCCCTGACAAAACTTTCTCTTAAAAACTCCCATCAGTTTTGTCACTGCTACCCAAATGTGTTGGCATGTAATGCCCATGTTCTGACACCTATTGCATACATATAAATATGGTTGAATTTATTTTGATCTCATTACTGTGAGTAAAGAATTATAAAATATTTAGAAGCAATATTTATTTTTTTATTTGAAATATTTTATTCCGCCTCTCTATTTAAAATATTTGAGGAGGCTTACAAATTTTTTAAAAAACACAAAAATACACTATATCTATCTATATATAGATAGATAGATATAGATATATATAAATAAAAGTAAAATACAGGACCCTGAAGGGGGACATAAAACCTGCTAAAACACCTCAGGAGGAGGGACACACACAATCACTCAACTCTCACTTTGATGTTAGTGGTGGACGTTTTGCTTATGGTTCACAAGTGCTAGCACGTTTTGTACTCCTCTAGACCTGCCATCTGACAATCTTTGAAGCACCTTATAAGCATTACTGAGTTATACTTGCAAGGTTTAGAATGTAAATGTTTATCTCCACCTGATGTATGGGGAAACTGAGGCACGGAGCTTAAGTGACATGCAATGTTCTAATTCTTCTGCGATAAATTTTATTAAGTGTCCAGCCCTAGATCCACGAATGCTCATCGAATGACCAGAGCTGCTATTCCCAAAGGAACAGAACTCACCTGCTTGTGAGCTTCACCACAGCACTGGCACCTGGCTGAGCCTCACAGCACTGAGACAGAGTTAGAGTGAAAACCACAATACGTTTATCACCAAAGATTCAAGTAATAGCAGGTGAGAATATGGGAAACAAATGGCTGCCTCTAAAGAAAAATCGCAACTTACGTTCTAACGCTAAACTAACAGGGGAATCTCCTGGCGAAAGAAAGTTTCTCACCCAAAGCTCTTCTCAGGAATTTCAGCCAAGCCTGCCTGAGAGCCCCTGTTCATTCGGCAGAACCGCAGTCCTTTTCCACCCTCCACAAAGAGTGCCTGGGGGCATAGGTGCCGACTCCATGGGTGAGCTGGGACAGGAGCACTTATGGGAAAAAATAGCAAGCGCTTAGCACCTACTGACAGAGTCTCTCCCAGTGCCCCCCCCCCCTGCCATCAGCTGTTTTGCAACATGGGAAGGAGGAGCTGGGGCAGGAAGACGCAGGTAGGGGGTGGGGATTAGGAGGAAAGGATGTGTAGGGGTAGGCATGGGGTGAGGCGGGGTGGGATGAGGTGAGGACTGGGGGAGGCGGGACCTGGGGAGCGCACACACACACGCCCAGATGAAGCTGCATCTAAACCTGGATATCTTCTCTGCCTCCCACATGCAGTGAAGCAAGCCTTTCAAATGCTGCTACTGGCAGGGGTTCCCACCCCTCCTGCTGCTTTTCTCTCTCACTTAGCACCTCCCTCTGGAGTCCTTACTCTCCATGGTTAGTATTCGGTGCCGGCGGGGGACATGAAGCCCACTGTCCATGAGACACGTGAAGAGAGAGATGATGAACAGCGCTTGTTTGAAAGAAAACCCATTTTCCACCTTTGCTAGTGACCGGTGCCTACAGCAGTTCAGGGTATAGACAGAACTCCTCCCACCCATTTCACAAGGATTTTGATGACCAGAGTCAGGTTTTTACTCAAGACTGGACATGAAACTCTCTGAGGCACAAGGATGTGCACGCCAGACCTAGGAGAGCCCGTGGCTGTGTACACGTCCTTGCCACGAAGAGAACCTTGGTCACGACACGTCCTGAGTAAAGACAGAAGGGAGCAAGCAGGTCATCTAGGCCCGAGGTTCTCAACCTTTTTCTCTCTGCCACTCCCCCAACCTGCTACACAAACGCCACAGCCCACCTGTGCCACCACTGCTTTTCTGCCTATAAATGTCAGGGCCATGTTAGGGGGGTAACAGGACAATTACCTGAGGTTCCCTGCCACACTGGGCCCCCTGATACTAAATTGCTCAGGCTTTGGCTTCAACCCCAGGTAGCCTTTTGCCCGAGGCCCCTGCAAGTCTAATGCTGGCCCTACTGTTGGGCCTCTCTGACACTAGCTTGCCTCCCCCTCCCCCCCCAAGGGGACACTGGACAGCTGGCTGAGAACTGCTGGCCTCAGCCAAAGCTTTCAAACCTGGGTGACAACGAAATCCATACAGAGCTACCAAACTAAGTGGCCCAATTTTCAGAGAGGCCTGACACATGCCCAGAGGGACTGACAGCCTTGCCGGGCCCCTGGGCAAGGTATGGGGGGGCCTGCTCTGCACCCCGGGAGGAGTAGGGCCTCAGGAAAAGAGGGAGCTGGGGCTAAGCAGCCCTCAGTGCTGCCCAAAGCACACAGCGTCCCCCCCCCCAGCTCTCAGTGTGGCCTGGAGTACATCACAGTGCTCCAGCTGGGATTTAAAGGGCCCTGGGTTCCAGCCATTGCTGCAATTGGAAGCACTGGGCCCTTCTGAAGTGCTGACACCGGGGCAGAGTTGCCTCTCAACCCCGTCGGCAGCCCTGCATGGGCCATTCATATTGGTTTCAAAGGGAGCTGCGGATGCTGCGCTCTACTAAAAAACCAGGGAATTTGTTCAGCGTCTGAACTTCAGATAACTTCAGTTTGAAATGTCGCGCCACCGCCAGTGCCTGGTGATGGAGGATTGTACTGAACTAACATCGGGTCCAGTTTGCAGTGACCCAAACGGTGATGTTTCCTCCCCTTCCCTTAGCAGACTCTTCCACGCTATCGTCGCATCCGCAGTTGAGATGTTATTCCCGATATTCCACCTGAGTTGACTTTGCTCATCAGTTTCATTCAGTCCCACTTGTTTGGCTCCGCTTGGATTGCTCTGCCCAGGGCTCTGCGCGGGCACTCCCGTTCTTCACAGTCCTTCACACTGTGCTGAGGAGGGAGAACCTGGGAGCGGAAGTGACTTGGCTGTTCTCATGGCCTGAGGAGAGAGAAAAGCACCCAGGGAACCACCCCGAAGAAACAGGGAAAAGAGTGTTAGAACTGTAGAATTCTCTAGGGTTTAAAGGGAGACGGGGTCAAACCAAACCCCTAGACATAGGGTTGCCAGATGGTTGAAACAAAAATACCAAACATTCCTCCCACCCCCGCAAAAAAAACACCGGGAAAAAATTCTGTTAAAGGGGGGGGGGTAGAGACCAAAGTTGTTGAGCAAAAAAAAAAAAAAGGACTTAACCCAAAAAAAATAAAACACCATTAAAACAGCATGTCCCCTTTAAGTGCAGGGATAGGAACAGGGGAGCAGCTGAGCACTAAGACCTACGGGAGCTTCCCCTAGGTCTTTTGGCAGGCAGCCATTTTGTGCTGGCAGCCTTGGGGAACCAGGTAAGCATGGGGGCTGGGGGGGGAGGGGGCCAGGTGCCCAGCATTTTTGCCTCCTGGCCAGGGAAAAATTCAGAAAATACCAGACATTTTAGGTGTCCGGTATTTGCTGACTTTTTTTACTGGACAGGAGGTGAAAATACCGGACTGGCCGGGTGAATACCGGACACTGGCAACCCTACCTAGACACCCCCTGTGTTCTGGGGAAGTTCAGACTGAGACGTAGCCAAGAGATTAACGTGCCAGTGACAGAGGTGAAAGTAAGCAGGTGAGGCCCTAGTGCGCCACTGCGGCATGAACCGCCGGGGGCGCTCGGCTGCAGGAGGAGGCAGGGCGCGCTCCCAAGCAGGCTCCTGGGGTTTTCCTGCAGGCTGCCACACTATGCAGCAGGCAAGTGAAAAGGGCTGTCTGGGGGCACACCCCACTCCAGTCCGGTACTGCTCCAGCCCCGAGCGCTCCCCCCAAGGTGCCCTTTAAGGAAAGTACGGGGGAGGGGAGACAGAGAGAGAAGCCCCTTCCCCGTTCCTACCAACACTGCTTGTTAATTGCTGGTCCCCTTCCGTCACTGTCAGAGAGCAAGAGTGCAGCACACCGCAGCCCTCTCTCACCTGGCTGGTGTGGGGAGGGGCCAGAGGAGTGAGCAACTTGTGTTGAAACAAAAGACAGGACTATGCAGCACTTTAAAGACTAACAAGATGGTTTATTAGGTGATGAGCTTTCGTGGGCCAGACCCACTTCCTCAGATCAAATTCTGGAAGAGAATTGGCATTGTGAGCGTCCCTCTGGCTCCCTGACAGTGACCGAAGGGGAACAGCAAGCAACAAGCAGCGTTAGTAAGAATTTGGCAAGAGCTGCAGACCCCTCTGCTCTCCCTAAAGAGGACCCTTGCCCCTCCCTGCATGCCCCCAAACACCCCAACCCTCTGCTCTGAGCCCCCCCACACCTACCCACCCCAACTCCCTGCCCTGAGCCTTCTGCACTTCACTTCACACTAAAATTTCTTACAGATACTGTCATTTTGCAACACCCCCCCCCAATCCCCTGCCCTGAGCCCCCCACTTTCCCAATAGGGCAATACAAAAGTACTGCTAAGAAATTTAAGTTACCTTCACCCCTGGCCAATGAGCATAGTGTGGCAGTGAAACAAGGTATGTAAGACTGAAATCCAGGCAGACACAGCTAGTGGAATTCAACTCCAAAGCACAGTGTGCAAAAATCTTTCAAGTGGTCTAAACCAGAGATGAACATCTGGACTTAAGAGGTCAAGGTCAGGCCTAGTTCTTAGTTATCTGAGGTCATTTTTATGGGAGGCATTTACAGGAGTGTTGTGAGCAAGACACGAGGAGTCATTCTTCTGCTCTATTCTGCACTGATTACGCCTCAGTTGGAGTATTGTGTCCAGTTCTGCACAGCACATTTCAAGAAAGATGTGGAGAAATTGGAGAGGGTCTAGAGAAGAACAACAAAAACGATTAAAGTTCTAGAGAATGTGACCTATGCAGAAAGACTGAAGGAACGGGGCTTGTTTAGTTTGGAAAGAAGACTGAGAAGGGACATGATAGCGGTTTTCAGGTATCTAAACGGGTGTTACAAGGAGGAGGGAGAAATATTGTTCTCATTGACCTCTGAGGATAGGACAAGAAGCAATGGGCTTAAATTTCAGCAAGGGAGGTTTAGATTAGACATTAGGAAAAACTTTCTAACTGTCAGGGTGGAGAAACACTGGAATAAATTGCCTAGGTAGGGTTGTTGAATCTCCGTCACTGGAGATATTTAAGATCAGGTTAGACAGACATCTATCAGCAATGGTCTAAATCAGGGGCAGGGAACCTTTTTTGGGTCGGGGCCGCTGACCCACAGAAAAATCAGTCGGGGGCGACACACAAGAAGCATAGTGAGAAGCCCCCAACTGAGAAGGAGAAAGACGCTCCCCACATTCCCCTTGCACACCAGAGCCTGGGGGGGCCCAGACTAGTAGATTTTGTGTACTCCAGCCCTGTGGGTGGCTAGCAGGGGGGCTGGAGTGCCAGTGCAGGTTCCTCAATGTGGAGCCTCAGGGGCCAGATCCAGGCAAGCCAGGGGCCGCATCTGGCCCCCAGGCCTGAGGTTCCCCACCCCTGGTCTAAATGGTACTTGGTCCTGAAAGCAAGGAACTGGTCCTGATGACCTCTCAAGGTCCCTTCCGGTTCTATATTCTGTGATTCTATGAGACAAACAGCAGTAAGAACATTAAAAAAACAGAGAGGCAAAATTCCCTCTAACTTCATTTGGAGTTAGATTGGGCCTATGAGGTTTGTGTCAGTGTGTCCCTTTAACAGAACTCTTATCTTCAGTTCTGTGGCCATCCCTCACCCCCACTCCCACCCCCCCCCCCGCCTTTTATTTCTACCTACATTAATTTTGGGGGGGAATCTCCCACCAGTTGCCCTGTCTTTGGGTGCTGCTACATCCGCATTAGTGACATATAAAACGTGGGCCGTTTTACTGCTATGTAGAATGGCCTGGTGGAACAGAATGGCCCATGTGAGGTTGGGGCTAGCTAGTTCTGCAAACATGACATTCCCTTTAAAAATAAGCAGCTTCACACAGACTGCAAGGAAAGGAACCATAATCATTCTTTTCCGAGGTAGCCACAACAAACAAAGGCAACATCAGAGCAGATGCCAACAGGAGAACCAGAGTTACAAATTGCCCAAGAAAATGCAAAGAATTTCCTGGCAGAACCAACCCTCCTGGCAGGATCCAAGTGTATAACCGTGAAATTGAAATCCCTGCATTGTTAGCTAAAACGGGATTTAAAAGCACAACATCCAAGCAAGCTGTGGCTTCTCACACCACCAAATAGACACCATAATAAATAGGGCAGCGACATGGTGCCACCTGGCAAAGGCAGCAGATCGAACAGGGAAGCCAGCACAGAGCTGGGATGGTTTCTCTCCAGGGGCTTCCTAATGATGAAACTGAGCTACCAATCCGCTGCTGTGCAGAGTGTCATCATGGTGTGAGAGATTAAATGGTGATCCCAGTCCAAAAAATGGTCTTACTATCGTAATGGGTCAGCTTTTAAAGGGACAGAACTTTGATAGATGTCACAAGCTTTGGATGCTTCCAATGCTAATAGAATAGTAATAGAGATGTAGCCCTGTTAGTCTGGTCTTGCTGAAACAAAAGACAGGACTATGCAGCACTTTAAAGACTAACAAGATGGTTTATTAAGTGATGAGCTCATAGTCCTGTCTTTTGTTCCAATGCTAATAGTTTGCATTTCTGTAAATCATACTGTTGATCTGAGGACATGGAAGGATTGCAGGAAGGTGAGCAAGTGTTGAATTCCCAAAAAAATTCAAAACCAGACTACAAAGAGAAACAGCAGCACCACAATTTACTTGCAAATGTAGCAATCAAATTAGGACTGAATAAGACTATATAGGCTGGTTCTCTCACTACAAAGGCAATTTCCCCTCTCTTGCTATTCACACCTCCCCATCAGCTGTTGGGAATGAGCCAAATCCTCCCTGACTGAATTGGCCTCCCTAACACTCATTTTACACTTGAGAAGTAATTCCCTTCTTTTGACATGCTAATACATTAGGACAAGAAGCAATGGGCTTAAATTGCAGCAAAGGGAGGTTTAGGTTGGACATTAGGAAAAACTTCCTAACTCTCAGGGTGGTTAAACACTGGAATAAATTGCCTAGGGAGGTTGTGGAATCTCCATCTCTAGAGATATTTAAAAGCAGGTTAGTCAGACTTTTCTCTCCTGGATCAGGGGGATGAACATAGCTGGCTGCATTCTAGACTCTCCTCCATCAGAGGAGCTCACTGCTCTTTGGTAAAAGTAAAACATTAAGCCCTACAGCAGCCCAGTGAGGTATGGGAGTAATAATGTTCCCATTTTAGAGATGGGGAAACTGAGACACGGCTAAGTGACTTGCCAAAGTCACCTAGTGAGAAGTCACCAGCCTGTAGATGCTGGTGTCCAATCCTGTGACCACAAAACCATCCTTGCTCCCTTATGGATGAAGAGACTATACAATATGGAGGTATCAGAAGTGGTGAATGGTTTCTGATCTGATGCTTCAGAACTGCGTCCCATTTCATACCAGGTGAATTCAGAAAAATGGCTGCTATGCTAGCTTGTTTCTCATCATTTTAAGTAGAAAGGCTAAAAACGTCTGGGCTCTGAGGCTATGTCTAGACTACGTTCTATTTTCGAAAGAGGATATGCAAATTCCATGGGAATTTGCATATCTTCTTCCGATCTCACTTTAGAAAGAGGATCTTTCGAAAGTGAAAGTAGTCTGGACACTTTTTTTTTGAAAAAAACTCCCTTTTCAAAAAAAAAACGCTCTTCCTTAAAAAATGAGGTATACGCGGATTTTTCGAAACAGGGTTTTTTCCCCCGAAAAAACCATGTACAGACTACTCTCACTTTCAAAAGATCCTCTTTCGAAAGTGAGATCGGAAGAAGATATGCAAATTCCCACAGAATTTGCATATCCTCTTTCGAAAAAAAAAACGTAGTTTAGACATACCCTTGTAAACTGAGCCAAAATTATAATGGAAGCCGCAAAAAGAAACTAACCAGAGAACAGCAGGATGTCTTCACTTTCACTCTGTTTCAGAGCAGTTTAGAGTTATGAAAAAACAAGATGAGCTTAATTATTCCTGTTCTAGAAAATGCTGTCTCTGACAGCTTTAATTTCTTGCCCACCTAGAACCAGCAGGCCTGCTATTTGCACTGTTGGCTCAGGCCGAAGAGCTGGGAGCTAAGAAAGTGTTCAGAAGGCTCGAATGAGTAACTGGCACTGTGTTTGGTCTGAATAGCAAAGAACTTGTGTGGGCTTTCCTTTCAGGGGCATATGAAAAAAGGTTTTGTGGTGGCTTTTGTTCTAATCTCTGGGCTCATTTGTGCCTATTTTTAAAATTTACACTTTAGTTACCAGAGGCTTGAAGAGCACCTCCGCAGAGACCTCCCTAGATATTCCCCCATTCACTCTCTCTACCCTCAGAGATCCAAGGCCCTTCTAATCAAGGTTAGCCATATGCCAGGACCACCAGAGCCCCCCAACTCCAGCTCATCATCTAGGTTATCTGATATAATTGATCCTAGATAAGATACCAAAACTTGTGCACAACTTTAAGTGTGGTGCTAGCTATTAAAACATCGGGGGCAGTCAACATACTTTGTGCCAAAATCATCATGTTCTTTAGCTCAGTGGTTTTCAAAGTATGGTCCGTGGACCACTGGTGGTCCATGACCATTATGCAGGTGGGCTGTGGGCTCGGGGCTCCTCCTCCTCCATGCAGTGGGGAGCCCCATCCCTGCAGCCTCACACATTCCCTGAAATGTTGCAGACTAGCAGATGTGGTGTTCACAAGTTATTGTGTTACTAACAAAGAAAAAATACCATCTGGTTGCATGTAGGGCCTCACTTTGTCCAACCGAAGAAAAAAGAAAGTTACAGTTGAAGACATGGAAACCGCCGGTAACTATTCAACTAACTCTTTGTGTAGAGCCCTGCATGGATATAAAATTTGTATCCGCCTCCATAGCCACCATGAGCCGCAAATATCCACATCCATAGCCATGGATGTAGATATCCCTGTATATAAAGGAGATATTCGCAAATTTGCGAGGTTCTCTCTACAAAATTTGTATTTGCCTCTCCATCTATATCTGCCAAAATGAATCACAGACAGATGTGGCTATCCAGTGGGATTTGCAGGACTCTGTCTATGGGCACAGTATCTGAGCAACTAAATATTAATGGATCAATCTGTACATCATCTACCTGGGAGATGGGGAAGTGCTGTTGTTCTCATTTTACAGAACCAAAGCACAAAGCAAGGAATGGAGTTGCCCAAGTTCACACGAGGAAATTTATGACAGAATAAGGGAACTCACCTCAGGTCTCCAGCGCCACACCCCAGTGACTTAATGATAAAACCTTCCTTCCATCACTAAAAAAGGACAGTATGTTTTGATATATTTATAACTTTTCATTATTTTTTCCAAATGTAACAAAATACTAGATTCATCATAATATGCAAAGTAAATAAAGAGGGCTAAGATATAAGCAGAGGAGGGCGAGTGACATATTTCCAGGGTCTATTTTAACCACAGGCCTCTAAAAAACTTAACCGTATTGCTTTGAATTTTGGGGGCATTCTTTTCTGTGGAGTGCCAGTTGTTTGTTAGCTGTGAGGCCAGCCATATCATTGATCCAGGCATCCACATATGGTGGGGATTAACGTCTCCGTTTTTGCAGGATTCATTTTTTAGCAACCAAAGCTGCACATTGGCACCATGCCATCTTGTTGTCAGGTAACTTCCAGGTATCGGGAATAGATATAAGAATGAAACTTAAAGAGAAGGGCTCCCACTTAGCATCCCATATCAAATTGGTTCATTGACCCACCCTGTACCAGAAATTCTGGATATAGGGGCATTCCCAAAACACATGAGCAAACGGAGCATCAAGAGGGATACATTCCCAACAACCGTCAGTATTTATGAGGGCCATTATAAATGGGGACCAGCATATCAGGAAAAAGAGGACTGGATCTTAAAGTAAAATTAAAGCAATGGGAGATAGTTTTGCTGAGAAACAGAAGAAATTAAAAGCACTAGGATTCATTAGCTTTCAAACCAGAGGGGCATTTTTAGTGTTGGTTTAAAAAAAAAAAAAAACTAGAGAAGCTTTTGCAAGCCTCTGACTGAATATACCACGTGAAACTCACTCCATTTCATTCTGGCAAATCCTACAAATTAAAATGACTGTTTTAGTCGCCTGCAATCACCCCGAAGGATTTATATCCCTTGCAATGGATTTTAAACATTGATTCTCTGACCCCTTTCTAGCTGAAACAGAGAAACTAATTAGCCTACTACAGTGGAAATGTAATAAGACTTTACTCTGGGTGTAGGAGTGGGTGATTTGTGATCTAGAGAAAAGGCCCACTTGTTATACGCAGAGCCATCCGTACCCACACTCAGAATATGCAGTTGTATAGGGCAGTGTTTCTCAACCAGTGGTACAAGTACCCTCAGGGGTACTTGAGAGAAGTCTGGGGGGTACGTCAACACAACTGGAATGTGGAGAAAACTGAATTTTTGTTTTAAGTTTTACAGCGTTTTATTATTTTTGTACTTTTTACACCCAAAAATTTCATCACCCGCCCAGCTACGATTAAGTTGTTTAAACAAATGTGTTGAAATAGTAGAAAAAAAAATTGTGTGTCTGAAAACTGTAGGTACTGGGGGTACTTTTTTTTTTTTTTTGAAAAAGAGGTACTTTATAAAAAAAGGTTGAGAAATACTGGCATAGGGCATACAAAAATTTGGGGCACCATTGGGCCTCCATATCTCCTCCTGGCCCTGTTCTGTGGCTCTGCTTCCTCCAGAGAGAATCTAGTTCACTTAAAAAATGAAAAGGCCTGCCAGAGCTATTAGCAGCTCTGAACCTGTGAAAGAGCCATTTCAGTGGTAATAA
Source organism: Pelochelys cantorii (assembly GCA_032595735.1). Taxonomy (NCBI): domain Eukaryota; kingdom Metazoa; phylum Chordata; order Testudines; family Trionychidae; genus Pelochelys; species Pelochelys cantorii. The sequence continues at coordinate 7,967,662 of CM064331.1, read as the reverse complement.
AGTCATTCAACAGGCATCTGCTAACCCCAGGTATGTACTGTCAGTTTCTGAATTTACTGTGTTAGCCTACAGGCACTTTGTTTAAAATTTGTTTTAAAACTATTTCATTAGTGTGTTGCTAAAAATCATAAAATCACACTCACTCCCCCCCCCCACGCCTCCTTCTTTGCTGGCTGCCGTCGGGCATAGAGGCACTAGTTTAATTGTAATGTGCGAGGCCCCATAAATCCTGAGGATGGCCCTGGTTCTCTGTGGTGAAGAAAGTGGGCATGACAATTACCCCTGGAGAGAGGGAGGAAGATCATTGGTGCAAAGCAAAAAAAGGGGACAACTGTTAAAGATGGAGCTGAAGGATGTGGCCCTGGGCTGGGAAGCTCATGGTCACAGGCTAGGTAGACATCCCCTAAGAGGGAGTAGGGCCACTGCAACTGTGCCTGGCCAGCTGAGCCCCAACTGGGTGAAAAGAGAAAGCAACTGGTCCTGAGAGGAGGGGAAGGATAGGTGAAAGAGCCACACCCACTCATTGTGGCACTTTGTCACCCCTTAATGGTAGCTGAGGCCCAGTCCCCGCTAGAGGGAAATTGATGAGCTTGCTCCAGCCTTGAATAACAGAAGGGTCTTTTAACTCAGGCAGTGGAGAGAGACTCATCCAGTATTTAGATCCAGGGGTCCCAGTTTTAGTTCCTGCTGCTAATATCCCACCTGGACATTAGCAAAAGCCCTTTGGTGTCGTGTATGCAGGAGCAATTACAAGGAGACATGCACTCTGGTTATCATTTCAGGCCCAAAACAGATTATTCCAGAACTGCTGCACCACTCCTGAGGAAACCATCTGTAACTTGGTGAACAGGAAATCCAAGAGACACTTTCCATTGATTTCACGGAGAGTTGGGTCAGATTCTGCCTTTGCTCAATTGACGGGTGGGACGATTTCATCTTTAAAAAGCAAATGTTGCTGGTTTATCCTGTGACCTGAGATGCAAACTGGGTCTTCTCTACCACTTACAACGAGTTTGCCCTGGCGTATAAATACTCCATTCTAGGGTTTCACTGTTTTGCTGATGCACAAGGCAGATAGAAGCCAGCTTGCTTTTCCATAGCTGTGTTGTCTTTGCCGTGTAGAAGAACTGTCAAAACTTGTTTGGCTCTGTCCTGTCAGGAGATCTGAATCAGAGAGACTCTGGATGGGAGCAGGGAATTCAGGTGGAAGGTGCATTTTACACAGGGAATGTCAATAATTTAAACCTAGCTAGGTCTGACACAAGCCTGCCAGGAAACCCAGAATAACCATGTGTGGGGCTAGCCTGCACAGAGCCTCATAATGCTGCAGCTTGGCAGCTCCAGGCTGTGTGCTCACTAAATTAGAGCTAGCTGTGATATGTCTACACAAGCTGCAATCCACAGCCTATTCCTTTTTCTGACCACAGCCACACTGGACAGGTGCAATGATTGCCATGGTCATCAGTGAATATTGTGCTGCCTATGTACGGTATGGGGCTCTTGCCTTCAGAACCTGATCCAGGTCACATGGCTTGGGCTGGCAATAGAAGTACAGTCTCTCCCCCATGCTCCTGTGTGTGTGTCACACTCTGGTTACATAAGTGAGGTCAGTGATCAGGTTTAATAGACTTGACAGGATCTTTTACAGCGCTTTGGCAACTCGCTGCTAACAAGCTCACGGAGGAGTTGGAGAGCAAGGGAGACCCCTGCTCTCAGGAACGGGGAGGGTTCTGAATAAGACTTGGTGTGGCAGCTTGCCCTCTCCCATCTATTCAGAGGGCAGCATTCTGAAGCTGGCCTAGAAGTCACCGGCAGACTCAAGCATCTCCCTTTCCCCACTGTTCCAGACTTTGTCATCCCTTAGTCCAGGCCAGTGTATATCACCTGAATTTAGCAGCAAATGGGTGTCTAACACAGTGAATGCCAGTGAAAATGAGGTAGGATCTGAGGTTAAAATAGGGAAAGAACAAATGAAATTACTTAGACAAGGTAAGTGTCTTTGGGCTACCAGGACCGGATGAAATACATTCACAAATACTCAAGAAGATGTCCGAGGAGGTATCTGAGCCATTAGCAATTACCTTTAAAAAGTCATGGAAGATGGGAGAGATTCCATAGCACTAGAAGAGGGACAATGTAGTGCCAATCTATAAAAAGAGGAATAAGGATAAATAGGGGGATTACAGACCAGTCATCTTAACTTCAGTACCCAGAAAGATAATGGAGCAAATAATTTGCGAACACCTAGAAGATAATAAGCTGATAAATAATAGTCAGTATGGATATGTCAAGAATAAAGCGTGTCAAGCCAACCTGACAGCATACCAAGCCTTGTGGATGGGGGCAAGCAGTAGATGGGATATATCCTGGCTTTAGTAAGACTTTTGATACTGTCTGACATGACCTTCTCATAAACAAACAGGGAAATCCAACCTAAGTGGAGCTACTATAAGGTGGGTGCATGAGTGGATGCAAAACTTCTCCCAGAGAGTAGCTATCAGTGATTCACAGTTAAACTGGTGTGGGGGAGGGGGTACCAGGTTCAGGCGCTGGCCAGGAGGTGCTTACCTAGGTGGCTCCTGGCCAGCAGCCCAGCGGGACCCTCAGGCAGGCTCCCTGCCTGCTGCAGCCCCAGATCACTCAAAGCAGCAGGCTGTTCCCTCCATGTGCCTCTCTGTGCCAGGTTCCATTTCTGGCTGCTCTACAGACTCAGCATGTAATCATGGGCAAGTCACCTCATCTCTCTGTGCCTCACCTCCCTATCAGAAAAACAGGGATAATGAATCTTCTCTGCCTTTAGGCAGCACTCTGAGATCCATGGATGGAAAACCATGCTTTAAATCTGAAATATTACTGGCAAGAAAGTCCCCTGCAATAAGAACTGGCCTTTGGGAGAGGAATCAGGTTAGAAAGACCTAAATTTACCCAGAAAAGATTCAGGCTGCAGATGAAGAAAGGGCAGAAGTCCAACTTGGCTCTTACTTTAACCCAACAGCCATTGTTAGTCAAAAGGCCGAGTTGCCACCAGTCAAGAGAACAGGAACCGTGCTTAGCAGATGGAACGCACCCACAATACAGAGTGATCCGGACCGCTGTAAATTCCCTAACCTCGTGCACGAGAGATCGAGCACACATTGCTGATTAGGCCACTTAACCAAGCATGCGATACAGCCACTGGGGCCAGCCCTGCCAAAGGGCTCGTGGGAGAAAAAGGACAGGCTCTGTTGCTCCTGCCAGTTTCCATGATGCGGAGAAGCTGCCCCTTTGTGTCCCACGGGGGCTCAGAGCAGCCCCACAAAGCAGGCATTGTGGGTGAGCCACAGCTACTGCCGAGCTGTTTCCCCGCTCCGCTGCCAGGATGCAGTGATTGTGCTTTCACCATTTCATCTCAGTCCAAACAGGAAGAGAGCCCAGGAAGCTGGTTATGGACTCTTGTGTGTAAATCTCAATTGCCTCCCTTGAACTAAGTGCTTTATCCACCACTTAAGCCAGCTGATAATGTACCAAGCGACTCTGGCTAGAGAAGGCTGCGCAGAACAAAAGGCGGTTGGGGCAACACAGGGTTTAGCAAGGTCACGCCAAGCATTGCTTGTGCCAGGAAATTGTTCGGGGCACTTTCTGCTGGGTAAGAAAGGAATCGGCAGCAGAGAGGTGGGAAGGTCAAACGCATCATTCTCTGGCTTGCTTAGCCATAGTCTGGGACCATTCGGATGGGGGACAGGAATTCAAGCTCTCTTTAGTATTGGCTAGACTTCTCAGACTGAGATCAGCCCCCTCCCCCCGTCATGCAAGGCATTGTGCATAATCCTTTTTGCCCTGAGGAGCTTAGAGGCTGCACCAGCAAGGGGGAAAGGAAGTGTGTATTCCCAATTCTCGGACAAGGAGCCATGGCACCGAGCTTGAGTGACTTGCCAAGGTCACACCAGACATCTGTGGCAGGGCTGGGAAGGGATCAAAGGCAGCCTTGAACTAAGAACAGAGCTGCACTAGAGTGTTTTTTCCTTTTCACATCCATTTCCTAAGTCATTTCAGAATTGCATGTAGGGCTGGGACAGGCAAACTTTCCCCCTTCCCCTGGTTACCCCAGATGCTTGGTGTGTGTTCTGGGGCTGGGACACCAGCAGCCATAGTGACTCGTGGTAGCACCTGGGAGGTGATTGGCCCCCCTGAGTCCCCACCAAAATCTTAATTGCTAAATGGGGTGCTCCCCTCAAGGCCCCTTGTTTTTCTGGGTGGCCTTCCCTTGCACCTCTGCCAGGAGCTTAGTTTCATGCCACTGTAACCACCACCAGGTGGATTTGAACCTGAGATCTTTGTAGTTTACAATAGGAGCCTGTACCTACAGAGCTAAAAGCCAAGTGACTCCCTGCCTGTACTGTAGAGGTCTGTTGGTCTTATCTGCTACTGTGGTCTAAGTGCCACTGCATGGGTCAGTGAACCACACTAGGGCTATGTCTACACTGGCGCGATCTTGCGCCAGAAATATGCAAATGAGGCTAAGCGTGGAATATCGCCGAGCCTCATTTGCATATCTAATGAACCGCCATTTTTTTCAGAAGAGGCTCTTGTGCAAGAAGGAGCGTCTACACTGCCCCTTCTTGCGCAAGAAAAACCCTATTGCGCAATACCGTTACACCTATTATTTTTCAGGAAGAACGGTATTGCACAAGAGGGTTTTTCTTGCGCAAGAAGGGGCAGTGTAGACGCTCCTTCTCGCGCAAGAGCCTCTTCTGAAAAAAGTGGCAGCTCATTAGATATGCAAATGAGGCTCGGCGATATTCCACGCTTAGCCTCATTTGCATATTTCTGGCACAAGATTGCGCCAGCGTAGACATAGCCTAGGTGCGTGGGTTACATCAGCTCAGCCGTAGGTCTCTCCACAGAGACGGCCAACAATGGTGCTGGTTACTGTTGGGTTTTTTTGTCCTCCACCCATGACAGAGACACCCCCCCGAAACACACCCCCATTTCACATAGGACACCCAGCAGGGGTCAGAGACCAAGGACTGCTGGTCACCTTGCTCCTGGAGCTGAGAGGAGAGATGTTTGAAGTGGTGACCTTGAGGACACCCTGGGAGGGTCTTGAGAAGATTTGGTTTAGATAAGGGTATCTGCCCTGAACAGGAAACACAAGGCATCCTGTCTGGAGCAACTCAGGCAGCTGGGAGGGAGCCAGACAGCACGGTGAAGATGGGCAGGTGGTGGCCATCACATGTCCAGCAGAGGAGCTTGTATTACCCCATAACAGCTTGTCACGTTATTTTTAGCCCGTTTGGGCTGGACAGTGCGGGGCTGGATCAGGGTTTGTTTGGATCCCTTGAGGTATTTTTAGCTTCACCCTAAGGGGGGTTATAAACAAAACTACTAGCTGGCTAAACGGTGTGTAAACACACCCCGGCTGCTGTGGTACGTGTGTGTCTGCGTGACAGGGAGGAGGCGCTGGGTGTTACAGTATCTGAGCAAGAGCAGGCTTAGGGATAGAGCAGTGGCTAGGAACTCAGAGAACTTTGCTCCCTGGGAAGATCTGGTGAGAGCACAGCAAACTTGGGGAAGGAATAAAGCTGGCACATTGCACTAGAGCTGCTGCTCACCCAGATAGTTCAGTTTCCACAGTGACTGCTGTGTTCGGGTGTCATTCAGGATTGCCAGGTGCCTGGTTTTTGACTGGAAATTCCAGCCCTAAATGGTGCCAAAACCAAAAGACCAGTTCATGCAGGATGGAGGGAAGGACCAGGACATTAACCCATGCCCGCTTCTCTTCAGCCATGGCCACCCCCTACTTGCAGGCAGGGTCACTGGGACAATCGCTCCAGGAGGAGAGCGGGAAAGGAGCAAGTCCCAGGGGCAGGGCCTTGAGGGAAGGGGCAGAGCCTCAGGGGAGAGGCAGAGAGGGACTTGGTGCCTCAGGGGGTAAGTTGCCAGTCATTAGAAAGGTGGCAACCCAACCCGGTATTACATGTTCTTGGCTCTGAGCTTGTGTGTGCCTGAACAGTGAGAGGTACAGCCAAAGACTGGCAGTTGCTCATGAAGAAACTCTGTCATCTCTTCAGTTTAGCCTTTAGCCCAGGGGTGGGGAACCTTTATTCAGTCGGGGGCTGCTCACCCACCAAAAAAAAAAATCAGTCAGGGACCACCCAAGAAAAACAAACAAACCCCAAACCCTCACTGAAGTGGCCCCCATTGAGAAGCAAAAGGACACTCCCCACATTCCTCACACACCAGAGCCTAGGGGGGCCAGGCTAGTAGATTTTGTGTGCTCCAGCCCCACGGTGGGGCAGCAGAGGGGCTGGAGCACAGGTATGGGCTCCCCAATGCTCAGGGGGGAGCCCTGAGCCTCAGAGGCCAGATCCAGGCCAGCCGGGGGGCACATCCAGCCCCCAGGACTTAGGTTCCCCATCCCTGTCTAGCCTTTTTGCACCCTCAAGGCCTGTGGCTGTTAAAATCCAGCCTTTTGGTTTAGGTCCCTACCTACTCTCCAGCCTCACTCTGATCTGTTTTGGCTGGCAGAAGCCAGCAGGGGGCGAGCAAAGGGGACAGTTGCCTTTGGGCCCATGAGTCAAAGGGGCACGGAGCTGGGTCCTAACTACACCTTGCCCGGGGACCCACAAAAGCTGTTGTCCCCCCGCCCATGCCAGAAGCCAAACAGACTGGAGAGCAGCTAGCATTTAAAGGGCAAGAGTCAGAAATGTTGACTCTAAAATGCATGAGGAGCTCCATGTTTGGGGCCATTCAGAAGAGGCCCTGGTTTTTTCCCCCCCTCAGGAGACTGATAAAGGAAAGTACAAAGGCAACAGCTGCTGGGAAGAGGGTCATGTGGAGCTCAGTGAAAGGAGGAAGGCCGGAGTGGCTGGGATGAGGCTGAGCATGACACACGCTGCTCTGGCCGGGAGCAGCTGTACCAGGAAGGACTTAGGTGGGCTGGGAGAGGTTTCAGGGTAGCTGGGAGCTGCCTGTATTCGGTCTTCCCACAGTGGCCAACATAGGATGCTTCAGAGAGAGTGAACAGAACCAACAATCACCAAGTGATCCATTCCCTGTTCTCCACGCCCAGCTTCTGGCTGTCCAAGGTAGGGGCACACAAAGCAGGAGGCTACATCCCTGCTTGCCTTGGCTAACAGCCAATGACGGAGCTATGCTCCATGAGCTTATCTAGGTCTTTTCTGAACCCCCTTGAAGTGTTGGCCTTCACATCTGCCCCTGGCAGGGAACACCACAGGTCAATGCTGCACTGTGGGAAGTGGTACTCGCAGACTGCACAACTAAACATTGCTTCAATCCCAGAGGCCTCCATTAAAAAGGTGCCTAAAATAAGATGCTGGTAAAACGCTCTCCTTTCCCCCCTATGGCCTAAGGCCTTTCAGCCATCAAATTCCTCTGATCTTACATGCAGCACGTAACTACTGTGTTTTGTTTTCCCATAGAAACTGCTCTTGTAACCCACACACTTCCTTGGATCAGGCCTATACTAGACCTGGAATGTTGCTTAACATTGGCAATTCCAGCTATGGAAATAACATAGCTTGGCGCCGTCTCCATCGTGGGAGGTCGCTGAGAGCAAATGCTCCTTGCGGCCGCCCTTGCGCCTCGCAAATCAAGGAGTACTGGTGCTGATTGAGGGCGCCCTCAGCATCTGATTTAGTGGGTCCTTACTAGACCTACTAAATCAAATGCTAGAAGATCAAGGTCTGGCATGACAAGTGGAGACACAGGCTCAGTGTGGCATTCTGTCCCATCTAGTGGCACCGAGAACACCTAGAGGGAGATCACTGAGTGTGGTCTACAGCCTTAGCAGAGAGACATGAGGCTTTTGCCCATGCAGTAGAGCAGTGGTAGGCAGCCTGCAGCCTGAGGGCATTCTATATGTGGCCCACGAGACATTTTGTTGACCATTGCCCAAGCACAGGGTTGCCAGATTCCGCTGGTTTCTGTGCATAGTTTTTTTTCCTACTTGTATTACTGAAATGACACGCATGTAAAGCCAGAGCATGTGAAGTGAGGTGAATGCTGACTACACACAACACTGACTGTGAAAGCCATGCACTCCCTCTGCATCCAAGGAACTGCTATGGTTCCATCAGCACAGCCCACAAATTCTAAGTACACAAGCGCAGTTAGCAAAACTACCCTGTCCTGGGAAACAGTCTTGATTGTGACCGAGATGAAGGCGGGCCACTCATGCAGCCCACTCACTAGCCTTGGGTGCCCATCACTGCAGCAGAGGCTAATGAACTTAGCTCTAGAGGTCCCAGGTTCAATCCCAGCTATTGTGAAGTATTATACAGTTAGATGACCAGCCACGGAAGGGAACACAGGAGTTAAAAAGCTAAAGTCCTGTGCATTTCTGGACCCAACACAGTCCTCACTTCAAAGCTGCTCTAATATTTCACATCTGTGATGTTTTATGGAAGTCGTAGCCAGGACAAGAGCAACCAGAAATTGTTCCTGTCTGACGGCTGCATGTTTTCCCCAATGTGAAAAGATCTGGTGTCGATCCAGGATTCTTGCCAAGGCTTTGGAGGAGTAATTAAAAGTTGACAATACCAAATCCCTATAATTGCATGATACCAATCGGAATGTGTTTCAAAACAGGAACGTGTTTCAGAATTCAGTGATAACACTGTTTCAGAATTGAACTCTGCAACCTCCGTTAATCCTTGCTCTTATAGCTGATAGGAGAGAGGTAGTTGAAAAGCTTAGATATGAAAGCTTAGTCTCCCTTCTGGAGAACCCTCAGTTCAGGCAGCTGGAAGATGAAAGCTGCTCTTCAGGTAACTACAAAGTGAAGATATAATTATGGTGTCAGGTCAAACAGGAAAAAGAGAAAGGTACCTAATGAGTAGGTGCTTCTGTCTCGCTTTTCATCTCTGGGTGTCTACATGCAGATGAACCCTGCCAACACTCTTATGAAGTAGTTATTTAGCTGAGGAAACATTGCAGAAAGTTCCCTCTATTTGCTTCATAATAATCAGCTTCACCCACTTCATAATAATCAGCTTCACCCACTTCACCTTGCCCCTTTCCTGTTGGAATATTTGGGCATGTGAGTTCGCCAGTGGGTATATGTTTGGAAATCCTGAATTTTAAGAGAATATTTTTGGAAATCCAAAAAAAGCTTGCACCATAAACCTGAACCAAAGAGGTACATTCTTCCAGCCAGGGAATAAGAATGCCAGCAACAACATGTGGCCCGTGCCCAGTCAAAGTTTACCAATGGACGTAGTCCACATTCAGAGATCAAAAAATTGCAACAAATTCCTGACCAAGAATTGGCTCAGCAATCATTTGTTCAGGAAACACAGTGGAGAAAATGTAAGCAAAGTCACACAAGAAATAATGAGGGGAGGTCAGGCAAAATCCGTCCAAAAAGTATTTGATATGCCTATTCATAGGGGAGGGATCACTTGATGGGTTCCCTGGTCTGTTCATTCCTTCTGAAGCACTTGGCATGGGCGACTGTTGGCAAACAGGTTACTGGGCTAGATTGTTCTTTGGTCTGACCTAGTGTGGCCGTTCTTATGTTCTTATTCACCCTGTGCTAGCAAAGACTGTTGTGAACTGGGGTTGAACAGAGGCACAGAGCAATTAAGAGATGAGCCCAAGGGCAGAAAGCAAGTGGGAATTATTAAGGTTTTGTATTACGGCGATGTCTAGAAGCCCCCGCTGAGATCAAGGCCCTACCCTGTAACGCAAGACACTGTAGAAATAGAGAGAGAGAGACTGGCCCAAATTGCTCCCAATCAAAATAGACAAGACAGAGGGTGAGAGAGGAGACAGAGAGATGAAGTGACTTGCCCAAGGACTCTCAACAAGTCAGTGGCTGCGCCAGAAATAGAACCCAGGAGTCCTCGGTCCCAGTCCTTCAGACAACACTACCTCAGTAAAAGAGGTGACTCACCTTGTGCAGGAATGGTGTTCTTTGATATGGGTATCCCCATGGGCACTCCACCATCGGTCTCTTGGCGCTTCTGCACTTGGAATCAGAATTTTTTAGCAGCAGTATCCCCCCGTCCCGGGTGCCAGCGCATACATGCAGCACCACCCGCGACACAGCAAACGTGCCAACACACACGTGCCATCAACCGTCCCTCATTTCCTTCTCTACCATGGAGAGAGATCACAGCTCCGAAGCAGAGGGGAGGAGAATGGGTCATGGAGAGCCCACAGACACACCCATCTTGAAGAACACCAGTCACTGCACAAGGTGAGTCACCTCTCTTTTCTTCTTCGAGGCATGTCCCTGTGGGCGCTCCACTATAGGTGACTACAGAGCAGTACCCTGAGAATCCAGAAGGAGGGACTTCGGATCTGATCGGTGGGAGGCCGAGAGGACTGCCATCCTAAACCTGATACAATGCGATAGATACTTACGCTTCACAGTGTGTTTTGTAAAGGTATGTGCGGAGGCCTATGTTGCAGCCCTATAAATGTCCGTTATGGAGGAAGACCGTGGAGGTGGCCACCACCGTGGTAGAGCGTACTCACAGCTGAGTCTATAGCGCCACCTTTCTGGTGGCATAAGAAGCTTTAATACAATCTGTTATCCACTTTGAAAGCCTGTTTCGAGATCGCATGCCCTTTGAGACTATCTGCTATAGAAATGAACAGTCTGGGAGAGTGTCTGAACTATTTTGTTGTATCTAGGTAAAAGGCAGTCGCGCGTTGACTATACAGAGAATGAAGTCGTGCCGCATTAGTATCAGGACGAGGCTCATGGTGAAAACAGGGTAAGTATATAGGTTCATTGAGGTGGAACTGAGACACTATCTTTGGGAGAAATTTCGAATGAGGTCCTAGCACAACCTTGTCTTTGTAGAAGGTCGTAAATGGAGGATCTACCATGAGCACAGCCAACTGTTCTGGCTGTTGTGATTGCAAGTAAGAAAGCCACTTTCATGGAAAGGTGTGACAAGGACCATATTGCCATCAGCTCAAACTGAGAGCAGGTCAAGGTGTTGAGAACAAAGTTAAGATCCCAGGTCAGCACTATGGGCCTCATCAGGGTGGGAAATATTGTTGAGAACCTTTAAAATTTTCTTACTGGTGAGGTATGAAAAAATCATTTGGCCATCTACACTACCATGCTCACTACAAATAGCTTCTAAGTGCACCTTTATCAATGAATTCAAAAGGTTCTGTGTCTTCAATGAAAGGAAAGACAGGACTATGCAGCAAGATGGTTTATTAGGTGATGAGCTTTCATGGGCCAGAAAAGCTGGTCTGGCCCATGAAAGCTCATCACCTAATAAACCATCTTGTTAGTCTTTAAAGTGCTGCATAGTCCTGTCTTTTGTTTCAGCAAGACCAGACTAACACGGCTACATCTCTATTACTATTCAATGAAAGGAGGTACTCCAAGACCATCATCAACCGTGTTGAATGAGGCTGAAGTGCACTGTGGGTGGCCCACTTATAGAAACGGCACCTGTTCTGTCAGGGCCGGACTGAGACATGTGGGTGCTCTGGGCAGGCTAATAATTTGGCGCCCCTTCAAACAGATACTCTATAAATACATTTATTCTCGACATTTATTATTGTTTTTTTTAAGTTCAATACTTATTTATTAGGTATTTTTATTAATAAAAATTGTAAACAGTAAATTGTTTTTATTCAAAATAAGGAATTTATTACATTTCTGAATTATCTTTAATTCAGAACATTACATTTTAACTTATCTTTCACAGTGTTCCTGTACCTGAGAAATGAATGATAGAGGTAACTTACATGGAGCTAGGGCCTGGGGGATACAGGAGTATTATAATGCTGTGGCCAGATGGGGGTTTGGTGGCCAGGCTTCATTTTTAAATAAAAGACTAGGTCAAACACAAAAAGTTTCTGCATTGTCTTTATTTATGAGACGGGCAGGGAACCTTTTTGAGTCAGGAGTCACTGACCCACAGAAAAGCCAGTTAAGGCCACACAAAGGAGATGCAAAAAGACTTCCTCCCAAACCTCCCCAAGCCTCACTAATGTGGCCCCAGCTGTGCTGCTGGGAGCACGTGATGTACTACTGGGACAGGGTGTTAGTGGGGGTAAGGGCACAGGGTTCTGAGGGGTGGGCAGGGAGTCCCCGGTACCTGCCTCCTCCGAGGACTTTTCCCCACTTCCCCCATGGAGCAGGGAAGCCCCAGCGGGCACCTCCTCTGGGGCCAACTCCCCCCTCCCACAGGGGAGGGTTCACCTAGGCTGAACAACACCATGGCCTGGCTCCTCCAAGGCCTGGCTGCACCGTGCTTAGCCCGGGGATGCTGCACCTGGGCTGGGGCAAAAGAGGAAGGGCTTCCCGATCAGCAGGAGTGCGGCACAGCTTCCCCGGGCTGAGCACAGGGCAGCTGGGCTGGAGGAAAGAGGAGTGGCTGCCCGGCCAGCTGGCCGTGGCGCTCAGCCCAGGTGCACCACGCTCCATGTGGGCTGATTCTGAGAAGCAGAGGGAGGGAAAGCCCCTGCCCCGATTGGCTGGTAGGAGCCTAGGGGGGCTAGACAGAAGAAAAACTGAGGCTCCGGCAGCACCCTCACCTTTAATTCATCGCCCCTCAGGAGCTGCAGAGTCTCAGGGCAGGAGCTGGGGCTGCAGGCAGGATGCGTCTGGGCGAAACAGCCGCCACTCTACTGAGTTCCACGGGCCACCTCTAGAGGTGCCCATGGGTCAACCTGGGGGTGTTTTACCGCCCCCCATAGGATGGTGCCCTGGGCGGCTGCCGAGCTCGCCCACCCCTTAGTCCGGCCCTGTGTTCTGCAGATAGGACTCTCTCATACTCTCTTTGCGAGAGTTCATGATTACATTCCAAGCTTCTTCCAAACAGGGGAAGTCCTGCCTGATCAGCCTTGGAGGAGCCAGGCCTTGAGACGGAGCTTGTTGACCTCAGGATGGAGAACACGACCCTGGTTCTGAGACAGTATATCCAGCCATCGTAGAAGAGGAATCGGAGGAGCAACTGACAGTTGAGACAGGTAAGAGAACTAGGCTTGCTGGGCCATGCAGGTGCTATCATGAGGACGCTGGCCCTGTATGACTTTGCTGAGGAGGGGAAGGGGCAGAAAGGCATATAGGAATTTGTGAGACCAGCTGATCATCACGGAATCTCCTATGGAACTCTTGCCCAGTTCCGCTCTGGTATCCTGTCTGACTGTGGTGAATGGCAGATTCCAGAAGGCAAAGGAAACCCCTTCATCGACAATGAGGGAATAAGTTGCCCATAGATGGGATTTCTTCCTACCTCCAGGCAGTCAGTGGTTTAATCAATTTCGAATTCCTTGCCACTGAAGCCTACATCAACCCTGGCAGATGCACAAACCCAACCTCAGCTGTATCCGGTAGGGTGATGGAACGAACATTTCCCCCTCCGGCTCCCCCCCAGGCCTAAGGCCAGAATTGTTCAAACGCTGAGTGTCTAAATAAAGAACTTTAATTGTGTGAACTTCCCAGAGAAAACCTGGCTTCTGCTGGAGAGGGTAGAAGGTATGTTCCCTAGGAGAAATTATGACAACGGCACCGGGAAGTTCCTTCCGGGCTTCCTGCGCAGGCAGGAAGATGCTTTGATTTATTCTAGGTGTCAAACTTGGCAAGGCAGGCCAACCAGATGTTTTTGTTGGCTCCGTTTCTCATCTGACAGCACTTCCCTCTCTGACTCGGCTCCCTCTCAAGTCGTGCACTTCTGAGCCACGTTTGGAGTTGCCCTTCGAAAGCCCAGGGGGCAAGGGGGGAGACAAGAAAGGGCTTGCCCCCCACCCCAATCAGCAGGGATGTGGCTCATAATTCGTCCAAGGCAGGGAGAGCCCGTTCCTCCAGCTGCCAGAGGAGAACAAGGTCCTGGGGCCACAGGGGGAGCGGTAGCGCCTCTGGCCACGGGCTGGGGTAAAGCCAGCTCCTCTAGCCACTGGGGGAGAGCAAGGGCCACTGGCCATGGTACCACAGGGGAAGGGAAAGCCAGGTCCTTGGATCTTTGGGGGCATAGCAAGTGCCTCTCCAAAAGCATCCACATGTTTGTTTCCATGCACCTACCTGAAATCCATTGAAGAATTCAAGTGGTGTACAGGGGTGGGCTACAGGAGGGCAAGAGGGAGAGGGGAAGACGCGTTACATAGTGAGCCAGGAATTCCCAAATTCCGTTTCCAGCTCTGACACCGACACCCTCCTCTGTCCTGAAGTCAAGTCACTTACAGCTAGTGTGAGCAGTGGGAGGAGGCATTGTGTACCACGACCCCAGCCAGGTGACACTTCTGCCTGCCTAAGGCTGAGCTGGGCAGAATGCAAGTGGGGGGTGGGGGAGAGCATTCCAGCTGAGCTGGCTGACAAGGGGCGGTGTTTATTGCTGCCTGTGAAGCCACATATGGCTGCCTCCATGGAACAGGCTGGGACAAACTTCAGCCTTTCAGAGCTGATTCACGTTGCCAGAAATCCAGGCCAGCCCTGGCTAATTGGAACAGCAACGTGCTTCCTCCAGAGCAGAAGGGTCAGGAAAGTTGGCAGCAGCAACACCATGGGGATGGACAGCAGGAAATCAAATGCCTTCTCCCGTTCCATGCACCAGCAATTCTCCAGTCGAGATCTAAAGCTCAGTTGTATCAGATGTACCCACAGAGGCAGCAGTCCCCTGAGGGAAGCATAGCTGTTGCCCGTACAGCGCCAGGCATGAGTCACTCACTCACACACAGCTGCCTTCCGCTGAGCCTGGAGTCACGGGAGCCAAAATTCTCTCTGGTTCCTCATGCACATCTCCCATCCCCGTTACTTTCCTCTTCTGTTCGCTAGCCCTGCATGGAGCTGTCTGCAAGCACCTCGTAGAGGAAAGATATAGAGGCACATGGGGCAACATGAAGCTATTGTTCACAGCAGGGCCTTTTCGTTTTATTCCCAGCTGTGAAAAGCACTAACTACACTACTTGTTATTACTGCTGCAACTGAAGTAGGTTTGCCAAGATTTTTTTTTAAATATAGTGGCTAAGTGGCCTTTGATCTTCATTTAGGATTTCCTGGTTTCCCAAGGAACCTCAACCTTTGTGGTCCTTTATTCAAAAATACTAAGTTTCCCAGGGATTAATAAAGTTTGACACTCCCTAATGCTTTCTGACCCATGCCAAGTTCTGGTAGAAATGCTCTTTGTCGGGGAAGAAGAGACGGACGCTTACCAGAGCTGAATGCACTCACTGCAGATCAAATCAGTGTGGGAACTGTAGAACTTCGTGAGAAAGGATGTGATGCCACCACATAAAGCTTAATTTTCTGGATACTTTGTGGTTAGCAAACTCTAAATCATGCTCTTCTACCTGCCTGAGTAGAATGTTTAAATCATATTTCAAATCATTTTGATAGCATCGAGTGGAACATAACAAGAGAGTAGTTATTAATGGTTCACAGTCATGCTGGAAGGGCATAACAAGTGGTATTCGGCAGGGGCAGTTTGGGGATCGGTTCTGATCAATATCATCATCAACTATTTAGATAATGGCATAGAGAGTATGCTTCTAAAGTTTGCAGATGATACCAACCTAAGAGGGGTTGCAACTGCTTTGGAGGATAGGGTCATAATTCAAAATGATCTGGACAAACTGGAGGAATGGTCTGAGATAAACAGGACGAAGTTTAATAAGGACAAATTCAGAGTGCTCCAATTAGGAAGGAACAATCAGTTTCACACATACAGAATGGGAAGTGACTGTCTAGGAAGGAGTCCTGCAGAAAGGGATCTAGAGGTCATAGTGGACCACAAGCTAAATATGAGTCAACAGTGTGACGCTGTTGCAAAAAAACCAAACATGATTCTAGGAGGCATTAACAGGAGTGCTGTAAGCAAAATATGAGAAGTCATTCTTCTGCTTTACTCTGCGCTGATTAGGCCTCAGTTGGAGTATTGTGTCCAGTTCTGGGCACCACATTTCAAGAAAGATGTGGAAAAATTGGAGAAGGTCCAGAGAAAAGCAACAAAAATGATAAAAGGTCTAGAGAACATGACCTTTGAGGGAAGACCGAAAGAATTGGGCCTGTTTAGTTTAGAAGAGAGAAGATTGAGAGGTGAAATGCTAGCAGATTTCAAGTACCTCAAAGGGTGCCACAAGGAGAAGGAAGAAAAATTATTCTTCTTAACCTCCAGGAAGCAATGGGCTTAAATTGCAGCAAGGGAGGTTTAGGTTGGACAGTAGGAAAAATTTCTTAACTGTCAAGGTAATTAAGCACTGGAATAAATTGCCTAGGGAGATTGTGCAATCTAATCACAGAACACTAGAATTGGAAGGGACCTCGAAAGGTCATTGAGTCCAGTCCCCTGCCCTCCTGGCAGGACCCAGTACTGTCTAGACCATCCCTGACAGACATTTATCGAACCTACTCTTAAATATCTCCAGAGATGGAGATTCCACAACCTCCCTAGGCAACTTATTCCAGTGTTTAACAACCCTGACAGTTAGGAAGTTTTTCCTAATGTCCAACCTAAACCTCCCTTGCTGCAATTTAAGCCCATTGCTTCTTGTTCTAGCCTCAGAGGCCAAGGAGAACAATTTTTCTCCCTCCTTCTTGTGACAGACACCCTTTTAGATACCTGAAAACCGCTATTATGTCCCCTCTCAGTCTTCTCCATTTCAAACTAAACAAGCCCAATTATTTCCTTCATAGGCCATGTTTTCTAGACCTTTAATCATTTTTGTTGCTCTTCTCTGGACCCTCTCCAATTTCTCCACATCTTTCTTCAAATGCGTTGCCCAGAACTGGACACAATACTCCAACTGAGGCCTAATCAGCACAGCGTAGAGTGGAAGAATGACTTCTCGTGTCTTGCTCACAACACTCCTGTTAATGCCTCCCAGAATCATGTTGGCTTTTTTTGCAACAGCATCACACTGCTGACTCATATTTAGCTTGTGGTCCATTATGCCCCTAGATCCATTTCTGCAGTACTCCTTCCTAGACAGTCGCTTTCTATTCTGCATGTGTAGAATACTAGAACTGGAAAATAGTCAAATTAATCTATGAAACCCTGCCTGTCAACCCCCCCTTTAAGAACATATTTCCAGCACATATTTATGATTTTTTTGCGTATCACCCACACACATCTCACATATCCCTTATAGGTCAGGTTTTCTAGACCTTTAGTAATTTTTGCTGCTCTTTTCTGGACCCAATTTCTCCACATCTTTCCCAACAGCCAGACCACTTTCCCTGATTTGCCAGCCCATACACAGGGGGGTGTGAAGGGTGTTAATGCAACCCCCACTATGGTCCCCCATGTAAGCGTGCTCCAGCTGGCCAGAGGAAGGCAGGAGCGGTGTGCTGCCCAAAGCCTCCCTCCTAGAAAAGGAAGGGAAATCAGCTCTGATAGTGTCCCAACCTAACATTCAGTGAAGGTGCAAACAGCTCTTTGTGTAGATTCTAGGTCAGGGATGGCCACCACAGAGACTCCTTTAACTGCAGCAGTTTTATCCTAATGAAACTTGTGTCCGCCAAAGTTAGTAGCATAGACATGGCCTCTGGGCTTGTGTGCATTAGTCACTGTTGCCTCCTTGTGGCTGGCGCAGAGAGGAATATAGACTTATTACTGCTTTCACCGAAGGGAGTTTTCCTCCCACTCTAGAGACCGGTGGTTTTGGAGCTTATCATCCAAGGTCCAGGTTCTAGCTCCAGTTCCATCTATTTGCGGGTCATTTATACAAAAAGTCCATCTACTGTGTGCAGGACACTGATTGGGGCCCAAATGGCCACCATTATAAGCAGGCAGTTGGGTCAGAAATCCAAGCATAGCCCAGGCGGTATTTCTGTTGCAGTTTTCATGGGAATCATGGCTTCTGTGAGCTTCATGGATTTTTTTAAAGCTGTAAACATAGCTTTTGACCTCTCACATGAATATGGGCATGATGGTCACAGCTGAGGGAACATCACGGAACTTTGAGAGCCGCTGTGGGAGACTCAGGGAGAACAGGAGCTTGGGGGCTGGTGGTTTGTCCTAGAGAGGAAGGTTCTCAAGTTCCCCTTCTGGGTTTGTTTGGAAATAGAGTTGTGTACCTGATTGAAGCTTCTCCAAATTGCCGGTTCCTGCTGCACAAGCCAAGGAGGGGAAGACAGCACTGAGGAAGCAGTCTCTCCCACACATCAGCCTTCCTGTATGTGTAACCCACACACCTAGGCTGTGTCTAGACTGGCGCGATCTTGCGCCAGAGCTATGCAAATGAGGCTCAGCGTGGAATATCGCAGAGCCTCATTTGCATAACTAATGAGCTGCCATTTTTGCGGAAGAGGCTCTTGCGCAAGACGGAGCTGTCTACACTGCCCTTTCTTGCGCAAGAAAAACCCTCTTGCGCAAAGCCGTTATGCCTGAAAATAATCAGCATAATGGCTTTGCGCAAGAGGGTTTTTCTTGCGCAAGAAGGGGCAGTGTAGACAGCTCCGTCTTGCGCAAGAGCCTCTTCCGCAAAAATGGCGGCTCATTAGTTATGCAAATGAGGCTCAGCGATATTCCACGCTGAGCCTCATTTGCGTAGCTCTGGCGCAAGATCGCGCCAGTCTGGACACAGCCCTAGTTTGGTTACTGAGCAATGTAAGTGGTACCTACACCACAGCTACAGTTAAGAACAAGAGAGCTATACAGCATGGGCAGGGAGGCAGCTGGCTTTTAGCTCAGAGGGTAGAGGCTCCTATACTCTGCTCCAGAGGTCCTAGATTCAAATCCACCTCATGGTGGTTACACATGGAGGTCACAAAGGCATGAATCACTGTGTCTACACCTGCAGCAGAGTGGCCAAGAAGCAGACTCCAGAGGCAGTGATGACAGAAGTGCTTCATGTTGCAGTGGTCACCTAAGAATCCAGGAGCAGTGATGGGACCAAAAGGACCACAAACTTCTCTTGATACAAGCTGGGTACATACCCTGAAAGGAGGGTGCACTCACAGCCTCTTCCCTGTCCATCAGATGCTTCTCCTTCCCTGTGTCGGTGCCGGCTCTTTCTTATCCAGACTGAGCCAACGCCAGATTGTTGCCATCCTCTCCCCCAGTTCCATCGAGCACCGGGACAGCAAAGAACCTACAGCTTCCAGGTGGCGTGAAAAGGGATAGATTTGAGTGTCACTCACGCTGGCAATGCTGTGAGCTCAAATAGTTCACCATCACCGTTATGGCTCTGTGGGCACATTGAACAGGATGGGACAAAATGGAATCACGTTGAGCCCAGCATGCGAGAGTCCTCAGCACATCTCAGACAGGAAGGAACCCACTGAAAGGTCTTTCTGGCCACTTAACTCTTAGTACTCAAGTCAATCAATTCACCTGGGTCCAATACTGCCAAGAGATCTAATAAAACGAGCACTGACTTTGCTGGTGTCCATCACCAGGAGGAGATGGAATTATCTCCTCCCGGTGATGGGATTGGTCCTGCTTTTCGCAGGGGGTTGGACTCAATGACCTCCTGGGCTCTCTTCTAACCCTGTGATTCTATGATCTGTGAACAACTCTTTCCATTCTGAAAACTAAATGAACGAGGAGCATGGAACCCCATGAGATCAAGATGTGCCCAGGATCGCTGTAATGGCACCGACTTAATAGCCTTCCCCAAAAAGAGGAATTGGGGCAGTAATTAGCAAGGCTGAAAAGGTCAAGATGATTCCTAGAGCAGGGACCTGGCCACTGAGAAAGGATTTCTGCCTTTTGCGATTTTTGTCAATCATGAGCAACAGTAAAATCTCACTATATTCTATCCACCACAGGGATCTCACTCACAGGTTGCTGCTACAAATCTGAGACCTCAGGTGAAACACAGCCACAGAAGGAGGTTTATTGATAGCTTTCTCCCCTGTCATTGCTTCCAAGGCAGCCAGGATAAAATGGATCTTTTCAGCAAGACAAATGGGAAATTCTTCACTGCAAGAATAACTCAAGTCTATAATTTCCCTTCTGTACCCACCGAAGCAGAAGAATGGCAAAATTCTCAGCTGGGATCAGTTTCATTTGCAGTGAGTTCTCCTGCACCATCCATCTACCTTCCTCCCTACCAAGCCATAGGTCAGCTATATGCCATAGTGACACAGCCATAAGTGCCTGCCACAGAGCGAGTAACAAATGGTCATTATACCCCACTAACTGGCCTTGTGGTCCAATGTAAAAGTGACAGAGTCCCTTGAATTTACATAAGTATGGCATACGGAGTCCACCTAGCCCAGTATCCTGTCTTCTGATAGCGACCAATGCCAGATCCTTCAGAATAATGAAGAGCATGGGCAATCATCATGCGATCCATCCCCTGGTGTCCACTCCCAGCTTCTAGCAGTCAGAGCTAGAGACTCCATGAAAATGGGGTTTCATTCCTGACTGTGCTGGCAAAAAAATCATCAATGGATCTATCCTCCATAATCTTATCTAATTCTTTTTTAAACCCCATATTTACTTCTTACAAGCAGCATTGTCTTTAAATATTTATGGTGTTTTCCTGTATTATATAGTGTTTTCAAACAGTCGCTCTCCACCTCTTCTCATTTTAAGGGGCACCACAGCAATGTTACCACATGAACGATACCTTAGCAACCGCCTGTCAGGAAAGCTTGTTGCCAAAAAAACACTGGTGTCGTGTTAAGCTGCAATTAAAAGCTATCCTGGGGCAACAGACTGGTTGGAAAGGTACAAACTCAGCTGAATAAATATCCTTCCCCCAGAACTGCAGTCTCGTATTTCTGTAAGCTTCTCTTCGTTCATGGAAGGGCTCAGAACCTTATACGCTAATAAATTCCAATTTCTGCCGGCTTCAGAACACAGAGGAAAGCTCGGTGCTCTAAAGCAGATTAAAAGAGAGCTCTCTTTATTTTAAAATAGGATTTTCTGCAGTTACTTAGATGAAGAGCCCAGAATGAGAGACTGAAACTGACTGGACAACAATGCAGAATTGGGGAGCAGGGCAAGATTTAGGGTGGGGTCAGACAGGTCTGTGCCCTCTAGAACATGCACACTCACCAGAACATGGAACCAAACCCAAGATTCCAGAGTCTTTATGTTCCTCTACCATCGGCAGCTCTGAAATCCACTGGCAAAGTGTGTGTCTCATTGCCCTCTAGTGCCTGGTCCACACAAAGGAAGACGCTTGATTAAAAGAGCCACAGAAGAGATAAGTGTTATTGTTACTGCTATCAGTTACTCACTTAGCCTTACGTGCCAACTCCACAAGCACTTTAGGGCTGGAGCACCCCCAAGGAAGAATCAGCAGGCACTCAACACCCACCGAGAGTGAAGCCCCTCCCTTTGTCTCCTCCCCCCAGTGCCTCTCATCCACCAGCAGCCCCGCTGACCAGCTACTTCCAGTGCCTCCTGCCCACCGCAAAACAGCTGTTTTGCAATGGTCAGGATGCTCCATGAGGAAAAGGCAGGAGCTGGAACGTGCATACACAGGGGAGGTGTAATGGACTGGAGAAGTGCTGACCAGCACCCAGTGAGGTAGCTAGCAAAGGTGTTGGTCAGGGAGCCAGGAGAACCAATTGAGATAAGAGTTGAAATTTGATTGGTTATAGGTTCCCTGCCTGCTTTCTTTGGGTATGTCTAGACTACATGCCTCTGCCAGCAGAGGCATGTAAATTAGACTACCCGACAGTCAATAAAGCAGGGATTTAAATATCCTTCGCTTCATTAAAATAAAAATGGCCACCGCATTGTGTCGGCTCAGCTGATCATCGGCACAACGCAGCAGTCAAGACACAGATCGGTTGGCAAGGAAAGCCTTTGCCGACTGATCCTGTAAACCTCATTTCACGAGGCATAAGGGATCGGTCGGCAAAGGCTTTCCTTGCCGACCGATCCACGTCTTGACTGCCGCGTTGTGCCGATGATCAGCTGAGCCAGCACAACATGGTGGCCATTTTTATTTTAATGAAGCAGGGGATATTTAAATCCCTGCCTCATTGACTATGTCGGGTAGTCTAATTTACATGCCTCTGCCGGCAGTGGCATGTAGTCTAGACATACCCTTGGTGTGGGAGAAAAAACAGGAGTTGAGAGAGACAGAATGATTTAAACCCAGGCAGGACTGCCATGTCTCCAATGATTCAGAGCATGGGAGTGGGCTGAACAAGAGAAAATTAGAAGTAAAAGGGAACCCAGTCATGTTCAGGGTCATTTTTCTTTATTTTGAGGTTTGGTTTGAACTGCTCTGTGTGAATCTATGTTTCCCCTCCCCATTTACTACTTTGCATTGTGCCCAGAGGCTTTTCTCTGTGTTTTGTTTTCCTTAATTGCTCTGTAACATCTAGCAACGAAGTATGCTTTATCAAGTTTATCTTTTGTTTTGTAATAAAAAAATCACTTTAAGATAATTATTTGATTCTTGTGTCCTGGATGGTCTGTGTGTCTCTGCAGGCCTCAGATTGAGGGGTCAGCTACCTGAGACTGCAGCTTGTTTTTCTCTTTTCAAGCTCTTTTGGGGTAAAAGAGCTTGGGGTACCCCTCGGGTGGGTTCAAGTGTTCACCCCCTGGTTTTTAGGGATAGAAAAGCATGTGATTGTGACAGCGATTCTCCAAAATCTGTGTATTGTGATTCCGGGGCGGGGGGGGGAGGGAAGAGAGGGAGAGAGTTTTTTGTAACCAGTGCCTGTAGAGGTGTGGCTCTCAACTGGTGGTCCATGGTAACTTTTTCGGTGGTCCACAGGAACATTGTCCAAAGTCACATGGCGTGAGCAGGCACCAAAAATCTGTTAGTAAGAAATAAATTTCAAACTAAAATGTTCATTGTCTGCTCTTTTTTGTCATGTCTCAAAAAGGAGGTGGTCCACGAAAATTTTTTGATTGGCCTGGTGGTCCGTGGACTGAAATGAGTTGAGAACCACTGCTGTACAGGCAAGGTTTTTAAGCTCTCTGGCAGGCCCTCACCTTCTGCACTCAGAGTGCCAGAGTGGGGAACAGCCCTGACAGCAGGAGATAGGAAAGAGGCTGGGGGGGGGGGGGTCGAGCACCCTGGCTAGAGGGGAAATCATCTATGTTCTTAGCTCAAGTGGCAGAGGTCTGTGTGGTGGGACTAAAGGTTGCCACCCTGCTAGTGACCCATGTAAGGGCCAATATGAGTTCACTTAATGGCACTTGTGTGTTTGGTTTGCTTTTTTGGAAAACCCAGGAAATTATGCCCCTAAAACAAAACAAAAGCACCCTGTGCCAAAAGAACATCAAGCACCCAAATACTAGGACATTTCAGGATTAAGGTTGACTGTGCAACCTTAACTTAGCTGCCCTGTGTGTGTGCATTCTGCTATGGTCATTAATTATAGAATCACCTCCTATTTTTTCAGCAGGACTTGCTCTGGGGGGTGAGACAGGGTCACGTAGTGAAGGATCCCATTTTTCTGTGGCACCCTGGCCTCATTTGCTGCAGATGCTGGAAGATGTGCAGCTAATGAGGGAGGGGGCTGCAGGTAGAAAAAGGATGGTCTAATGAGGAAGGCAACTGAGTGGCACCTAAGACCACTGGATTCTCTCCCTGCTAGTGATACTGGCCAGTTTGTTTAAACCACATGATTCACAAATAGTCCCTAATTGTGTGTTCCACATTTTCTGGGAGCCCAGCTTCAAGCCCTAGGGTCTGCTTTGTAGAAGGGCGGAGCACTCACAACTGAACCCAGAGTCAATGGGAGCTGAGCTTTGAAGGTCTAAACTAGGCTCTGGAATGCCAAGTAGTCTGAAAAACCAGGACCTCCTTATCTCAAATGGGGCTCCAAAAATCAGGTATGCTCTGGCCTTTAATCGCTGTGTGCCTCCGTTCTGCATCTATAAACAGAGATGAATGCCATAGTCACTGACTTTCTAATATGGTAGGGCAGGCTCCCTACCAATCTGCCCTGCCCCACTCCACCCCTTCCCTCAAGTCCCCACCTCACCTCTGCCCCCTCCCAAGCGCATGTCACCTCATTCCACCTCCCAACACCTCCAGCACGTGGCAGGATAGCTGATCACAGTGGGTGGGAACCACAGGGTGGGAAGGGGAGGCGTGGCTAGGGAGCTGCTAAGCACCCATCTTTTTTTTTCCCCCAAGTCCATGCTTATGGTTAATATCACCCCCTCATTTCATAGGCATAGTGTGAAATTAAAATTACAGTATCTGATCTACAGTATTACCGTATGCTTCACTAATATTAGCTATGAGCACCACAGAAAAGCCCACAAACAAATTGATATTTCCATCTTCAGAGCGGGTTTTGAATAGGGTGCAGTAAATAAGGCCTGGAGCCAGGGGTCCTATAGAAAAAAAAATAGTATCTGACCATGTAATTAAAGGGTATTATAAAGCATGCACACTGGAGAGGTGAATCAAAGTTAAACAAGCAGCCTGAACTCTGGCATTTCCTAACTTCCGAGTGCTTGATTTTCCAAACTTCATGTTTTTTAAAGCAACTTTTGTGTGTAAGATGCATAATGAGAACACCCAGGGATATGTTAGGTAGGAGGCAGTGGGGCTATGAGGGATACAAATACCGGGGTACTTTTGCTTCAGGATACGAGCCAGCCACTAAGTGATGACGGCTAAGGAGAAACGTACCCTATAGGCAAATTATTTCATAGTTTTCCATTACAGGGTTTTTGGAAAACAGCTAGCACTGGCCACCTGTCAGAGAAAGGTTTCTGTACTAGCTGGAAGTCTGGCCTGAATAAGTGTCATCATTCCTTACGTGCATGGAACAGCAAGAGTTCTGTTTTTTCCCAGAGCCCAAGAAAGTGAGGCAACAGTGGATAGGTTAAGGGAATATAAAGAAACAATAAGTTAGTTCTTTGAATTACAGTATTTGATAACTAAATGGATACCAAAGTCTGGGTCTGGTGGTTATAACTACTGGCTACAATTAGACTGCATGCCACTTTCCTAGCGTAGTCCCAATCCAAGGGACACTCACCAGGGTGGGCTTTCATTACATGCCAGTTTGTCAGAAAAGCTTGCGGAGGCTGGGACATTCCCATGGAACCAGTTCCACAGGGCTCTGCCACTTTTACTCCTTCAGTAGTCCGTTACTCCATTGATTTGAAAGGGATTGCTCCAGGACCAAAGTATTTATTCCCCACAAGGTAGCAGAATCCAGCTCATGGGCTTTTTACCTAGGTAATTCCATGGGCTTGCTATGCAGCGACTTCCGCTCTACGCCAATTTTCATCTACTTCAGCGGGCTTTGGATCTATTGTGAGCAAGAAGAGAACTGGGCCCTTTGTTTTGCGGTGCCTTATGGCAAGGGCGGATTGCAATAAATATACTCATACTCCAGTTATTAGCCTGTGGCTTCCAGAAGATTACTTAATTAAACTCAGAGACAGGAAGAGGGCAGGTATCCATGTCACAAACACAAACAGCAACACACCGAACCCAGACAGCAGGTGTTTCCTGTAGCCCTGCCAAATGAATCTGTCTAGCTTGCGGTGATGCAAATACAAACCCCAGACATGACTAAAACAATCTAATCAGAGCCCCTTACTTTCAGATCGATAGCCCATTGTTAAGAGAGCAAAGCTATCTCTAGAGGAGCCTGTCATCCCCACGCTTTGTGGGCTGTGATGGCAGCCAGACCAAACAGAAATGGAAGGGACAATAGTCAGGTGAATTGTCATCATCAAGGAAGTCAAGGTGAAACTCTGCAGATTGGGCTGTACTTTTAAGTCTGGTTTATGTGAATCTGTTGCTGGGGAAAAGAAAGGAGGAGACTACACATGCCATCCCAACTCTCACGGTGAAACATTCATCCCATGAACCAGGCATTTACCCACTCTGGCATTGGTGCCATCCTCTGCCTCAGTTTCCCTCTCTCAAATGATTGATCTTAGGTCACGGAGCTGATTTTGCCTTCCAGCTAAGTTGTAAAAGTCCACGCCTTCCAGAGACAACTAGAATCCAAAAGGAAACAAACCCAACCCTCCACTCGACTCCTGCCGGGCACAGCCCTCCTTCTCAGGGTCTTTCCTCTTCCACAAAAAGCTGTCTTCTCTTGGGTTCAACTTCCAGCCCTCACTGACAGGAATCAATCCCATCTTCCCCTTGATGACAAGGGTGGCAGCACATGGCAATCTGCACCTGCCCTCGACTACAGGCCCCAGCACTGTCAACTCTCAAGAGTAAGGCAATTTGGGCCACAGCTGAAGCCACTCTGATTGTGACAGAGAAGGCCTTCATCTAAATTCGAGCAATGGCCCTTGGAAGATTCCCAGTGATTGGCTGCCTTCCTCACATTCCCACCCCTCGGGGGAAAGCAACCAATCAAGTCTGCGGCAGGAAGCACTTCACTTGGGGGCTGAAAAGAGTGTTTGGCATCGGCCTTTCCTTTCCCTTATCCATTCTCATAGAAGAGACAGTGGGGCACTGAAAGACCCCAGCAGCTCGGGGAAGATCTTTTCCGTCTTCCTGTGACTAGTGGGTCAGGCTGCTCTGTGCTCCTCCCTCCTGCATCACTGCAACCCCAGGCCTGGAGATGGGGGAGAGGGTATGAAAAATGCCTTGAAGCTGCATTCCTTAGCACAGGCCTAGAAGGGGTCAGAAGAGGACCCACTGTGGTTAACCCTTCAGACCTGCAGTGAGGGGTGGGAAAGGCCCCTGGAAAAACAGGCCGAATGGGTGTGGGGCTGAGGGCAAGAATTGACCAAGGGCTCATAATTAATTGCAGGATTGAGGGGTGGCAGAATAATTAGACCTTGGCAGAGAAGGTGAAAGCTCTGTACCATCCAACAACCCACAAGGCCTGCTGCAGCAGGGATCTTATTCCAAAAATCTTGGGGAAGTTGGCAGCCCCACAGCTCTCTCACATACAGACCCACACAAGAGAGAAGTGAGGGGTTGGGAGGTTCAAAACACTCAAAAGAAGAACCAAACATTAAAGATACACCACCCCCCCCACACACACACCTTGTGGTTTTGAGCTTTTGAGTGTTGCAACACTCAGGTACCTACCCAGCATTTAATTCATAATGAAAGAGACGCCCGGGCTCAAGCCATGTTTTTACATTCATAAGTGATGCAGCAAGCCCAGAAGTGCCAGGGCTATGAACTGTCAAGCCTAGAAGAGCTCAGCCCTGGCAAACATCAAGCACCTGAGACCCTACACAGGTGGAATATCTATCCCCTAACTCAAACAGCCCTGACTTTCCTTCCCAGGGCGTCTTTTCAGGGCTCAGCCTAGACCACTTGGCTGGTCTCCTGTTCTTTAACTGGCCACTTACCACCAGATTTGCACTCTCTGCAGAATCACCCCAACTGACGAAGACATGGACAGCGAGCCAAGGAGTTCACAGGTCACAGTGTTGTTTCTAATATTTTCAAGGATACTCAACAGGTTGCTGGACCTCTAGAACTACAGTCTACACTCAGACCCATCCTTGACCTGTACTTCAGAAATGGCTTGTGTGTTCCCTCAGTGCCCCCTACAGGGCAGCAGTTGATGTGCAGGGAGGGTGGAGTCCCACTTTGCCCTTTATCTGAATGACCATGTAAACAAGACCCTATAGCTGCTACGTAGCTAGCTAACCCACCAATCTACTACATCTTCTGCACAGGCTTCATGTTCATATGTCCGCCCCTCTTTGTCATTTCTCTGCATTGTTTTCCCATTCGTTGGTACCCTTACAAAACAACTAGCATCACACCTAATACTTGTTACTTCTGACTCACAAGAGCCAGAGTTCTGTCTACCACTTAGCAAAGATCTGGCCTTAATGCAACACAATTTACCATGTATTAATCAGTAACACAGGATTTAAAAAAAAAAATCATTAAGTTCAGGGTTTAGATAACTGCAACACTCTAAAACACTTCTGTTAAAAGAATTAAAAACCAACACAGTCCTGCAGTGAGGTAGAGGCAGGGGGCAGTTTGTTTAGGGTGTCTGACTCACTGTAGTCCTCTCTGTTAGGCTGGTTTGGAGAGAGGAGGGCGTTTGTGCTAGGAGAACATTTGCATGATTACATTTGTATATAGGTGTTAACCGTGCTTTTTTTGTAAGAGAAAAGGTGCCAATACTCCAGGCTCAAATTTGTTGAGGGGGGAAAAAAAAAAAAAAAGCCACGCCAGGGGCCGAGCAGGCTTCTATCAGGAGCCAAGCCACCACAGGAAAATGCTAATAAGTGCCTGTAGTAGGAGGGGAATCCCATTCAATTAAGGTCTGAGGGGCGTACCGTCACAAAAAAAGCACTGGGTGTTAATGGCTTAAGAAAAGAAAGAAAAGGTTCTTCTAACAGTTTCAGAGGGGTAGTCATGTTAGTCTGTAGCTGAAAAAAAAAAATATTAAAAAACAGTGAATAGTCCTAAGGTGCTGCAGGATGCTAGTTGTTTTGTAGGATGAAACCTTATTTGCAAGCTCTTTGAAACATGGATCTGTCTACAAACCCCGAAGCCGGGTGTTAATTTATTCTGGGGTTTCTACTCTTCCTCCAGTGGAAGAAGGCTAATTCCCTACCTTTGTACAGAACCTTTGTAGTCACCAAATGTACCTCACAGCAACTAGTCACAGGTGTCTTGTTTTAATGTATTTTATTCCACACGTATGGACTGCTTAAAATATATGTATGTATGAATGTGTGTGTGTGTTGCATACACACAGTGTGTTTTGTTTGTATTGGTGGTGCACATCGACACACTACCTCAATCTTGGTGGTGCACATAAGAAAATTCAACCCACCGAAGGCTAGGAAATGTTAGAGGGAACACTAGGCCCTATGTCTCCAGTCTATTCCCTCAAACAGTGCAGGATTGATCCCTTCAGTGAACTTGACAGTGCTTTGCCCCATTTAGTTTTAAGGGTATCATTTAAATGCAACAGTGCATTAAGTACATCTGTCTAGCAGATTTCACTATTAACACTCAGACCTGGTTTTCTTTTGCTTAACTTAATCCCCTTACTCCTATTACAACCACATACCATTCTGAACAACTGCCCCTTCTTAGAGCCACAGTGTAAAATCCCAGATGAGCAGCTTCTTTTAGGAGGAGCTATGTTGTAGACTAGTTAATGGCAAAACAGAGTGGATAACTGCTCATCAATAGGAATCTGTTCATAATCTAACCCCCAGAGCTTTTCACCTTCAGATACGTCTCATAACCCTCAAAATACACACACACACTTGTCAGTCTGTATCACAATAAAGAACGCATGCACCTTAGACTGCACACCTGCTGCCTGTCAACACTCCCAAAGCTTGGCCCAGGCAGAAGGATGTAGACTAGATCCAACATTCTCTGGGAGAATATTCAGGGCAGACGGTGTCAAGAGCAGGACTAGAAGCCCTGCAAAATAAGCCTCTTTCCTTCATTTTCACAGAAGTCACCTACAGGCTTATCTGCATACAAGAGTCACACCACTGTACAACCCCTCTGGCACGGACACAGTTATACTAGTGTAAATGTGCTTGTAGCAAGATACAGCTTATTTCCTTTTCCGTGTGGAAATAAGCTATGGGAATAAGGCACCTTTATTGATATATAAGTGCATCCACACTAGGAGTTGTCCTGGCATAACCATTATCAGAAAAAAGAAAAGCCACTTTTCCCCCAACCTCTTTGTTGAACTTGTTATATCAGAACAAAGTGTGTGTATAGACCAGGCTGAGGGATTATGGAGAACAAGTGTGATGGAAAGGCAATAAGATCTGTGCTCCTAAACCACATAGGTGTTTCTGAAAATCCCACTCAGAATGAACACCTGAGTATCCAAATCACTCTTCCCCCCTACCCAGCCTCTAACAGGTTTTCAAACCATTGAGGATCTCTCAGTTTGTACATGTTTGACTTTTTCCCTAAGCCTCCAAGAGTAGCTGGGTGGGGATGTCTACACAGCAGTGTTATGTCAGAATAACTGACGTTATTCCGAAATAACATAGCCTGCATCTACACTAAGGATGTAAAGGACTAGTCGACAGGATAGTCAACTAGTTGCTCCCCCTCCCCTGCTTGCTGCCTCTATGAGATAGAGGCAGCAAGGGGAGCGGGGAAAGGAGGGTACTTAAAAGTGGCAGCGCCACATGGAGCCCGGGGTCAGCTGCTCCGTGTAGCACTGCAGCTTTGAATGGCACATGAGCCCAGCATTAGGCTCCTTGTGGTATTTCAAAGTGGCAGCGCCACTTGGAGGCCGGGATCAGCTGGGACTCCCCAGCTGACCCTGGGCTCCAGGTGGCGTGCCAGCTTTGAAATGTTCAAGAGTCCCCCACTGGGGCTCTTGCGCATTTCAAAGTGGAAACGCCCATGTGGAGCCCGGAGTCAACAGGACTTCCCACTGGCCCTGGGCTCCATGTGGCGTGCCAGCTTTGAAATGCACAAGAGCCCCCAGTGGGGCTCGTGTACATTTCAAAGGCAGAACGCGGAGGTGCTTATCGACTAGTTGAGTAGTCAACGGAAATTCCATTGACTACTCGACTAGCAAATTAATTGCTACTTAACATCTCTAGTCTACACTACAAGCAGTTATTTCAACATAATGTCAAAATAATGTCGAACTGGAGGACTTCTTACTCCGACCCCTGTAACCCTCATTTTACCAGAAAGGGAAGTCGGAGGAAGAGTGCTCTCTCTCGGACTTCCTGCTGTGTAGACCACGCCAAAAGCCGAAATAAGCTACTTCGACTTAAGCTACGCAATTGACATAGCTTAAGTTGTGCAGTTTATTTCAGCTTTACCCCTGATGTGTAGATGTGCCCAAAGGATGGACAAAGATGTCGGCCACTGTGAGCTTATCACAGCCACGCCAGAATTGGCCAGAGGGGTCATCATAGAGCAGTGAAACTTGCCTACCACCTCCAGAAGCTAAACCCTACAGCTTGATATGAATTTGACTAAATGGGTTTTTCCCCCCCATTGTAAAATGCTGATTTGGCAAAACCAAACATTTTCATGGGGAAGGAGCAATTTTGATAAATACTATGGCAACAAAAATTTGGAGGGAAAAAAATCAAAATTGTCATTTCAATATTTTCTAAACAAGCTAAATTTAAGACAAATTTTGGTAAGAAATATGAAAGAAGATCAAAATAAAAGCGAAACATCCTTAAATTATCAAAAAAACATTTTGATGGATCAGATCCAAAAGTTTCATTTTTTTTTAAGTTAACAAAAATTTTTATGATTTCAATTTTTTGTCCTGGGTTGAGATGGGAATTTTTATTATTATTTTTTGCTTGAAAATTCTCACCAGGTGGGAAGACTGTTTCCCACTCAGGTAGTCTCAGCACAGATTTTTGGGAGATCCTTGGCCTATGGCTGCTTGGGATCAAAAGCTCTAGCTTGCTGATCCTCATCCCCACAGACAGCATAGCATAGGCAGCAGCAGGGCAAGTTCCACTCAGGTTGCCCTTAGCTCCATTCTGGGAAGCCCGCTGGACCACATGCTCCTCCCCTTGGTCCAGTCAGTGCCTCCTGAGCCAGTATAATGGAGCCAGCTCATGGAGCCAGCTCATCAAGCCACAGATAAGAAGATGGTGTGTTTTGCAAGATACAGCTTCTGTTTCAGTCTGGAGGGTCTGACAGAGACCTCCAGCACCATTCCACATTGGCTAGAGCTAATGCTGTCAGGGGAGATTTCAAGATTGGTTTCTTTCTCTGTGCCAAATTCCAGTTCTGTTTTTCCCAGGCTTGGGTAGAGATTCAGAGGCTGGGTTGGGATGGAAAATGAAGTATTACTCAAGTCTGGCAGCGTACCTCTGGGAATGCCCACCTGCAGCCTGAGGAAATGCAGAGACTGAAATCCGCGCTGCGTTTTTCCACATTGAAACTGCCAGGAGCAGCCAAGAGGGCTTCTTGGTGGACAGCTACTATTCAGCTCGATGATAGGAAGGCTCAGAATATCAACTTCCTGTTTACCAAACAGCCTGCAGTGGTAGCACAGAGCGTGGGATCAGCAGGTTGCCGCTGCATAGTCTGAACTAGATGCTAAACAATATGGCTGCATAGAAGAGAACCTGCCTCCCTCTCTCTTTAGCCGAAATGGAGGCCTTAAGATTCATCCACGTCTGGCATCACAATAACAGCTTTCTTTCGGTTTTGCAGGCAAACATTTGCCCCCCGCCCCCCCCCCCCCGCCCCGATTTCTTACAGGGATTTTTTGCCATTTCTCCCCAGTAGCAAAATAAGGATCTGTAGCAAGCCCCATAACACAGCCAGCATAGTTCACACTGAGAATCCCTCCGGAAGCCTCAACGCTATTGATCGAGAAGTGCGGAGCAGCGTAAAGGAGAGATGGGCCCCAGGCCACAAAGTTCAGACTGAGATCTGAAATTTCCCAAATGCTGGGGATATTTAGATGTGTAAGTGGGGTTTGGCCCCCAATACAGAAGAAGCAAGAGTGACGATCCGATCCAAATGCAGATCTGAGCTTCCTCAGAGTGTTGGAACCCTGTGTTTTAGATCGGGCCTCAGGGGTGTGAATTAATGTTCACATCACACTCCCAGTCATACCCAGTCCAAGTCAGGGAAGATAATGATTCGACCAACGGATTGGGCCTATTTGGTTCAGAGGACAGAAACCTTTCAGAGACAACAGAAAGCCCCCTCCACTTCTAATCTTTAAAGATCCTCTGGCATTTTAATTAGAGCAAAATCTTTAGACCTGGGGTCTTGGCTGAGTTCCAAAGGGCAGAATTATATTCTGTCTCCTTGAATTCCCACTACATTTTCAATGGATGATGGCACACTTCATGGCATTCTCAGACAGAAAAACTTCAAAAACAGACTGCAGAGAGAAGCCGCTGAGCTGGATTTCATATGCAAAAGTGACAGCCTGAACTAAGGTCTAAATAAACACAGAGTGGTTCTCCCACTACAGTAGGTAATTTCCCATTCAGGTACTCTCACTTTCTCACCAGTAAAAACTTAAAAAACAACAAATAATCTTGCAGCACCTTAAAGACTAACAAAACATGTAGATGGTATCATGAGCTTTCCTGGGCACAGCCCACTTCTTCAAATGAATGAAGTTATTAAAGGTCCAGTTTCAAAATAAAGGGGAAGGAATAGTCATTTAGAGTCTCCATGCTACATGAAGCGGATAGAGAAGTTGCAAATGGTTCTTACGTACCCACTGAGACTCTAAAGGGTAGGTCTACACTGCACGGCTATTTTAAAATAAGCTATTCCAGAACAGTTATTCCGAAATAGCTTATTTCAAAATAGCAGAGTTGTTGACTCGAGTCCCACGACTTGAACTCGAGTCCAACTTAAGTCACCTAGGGGACTCGACTCGCGTTCATTGTTTGTGACTTGAGACTCGACTTGAGACTTGCTAATTTTGTTAAATCGACTTGGTGAAAAAATTGTCCGAAAAAGGCCAATGTTGACGGCTTGTACAAAACTGACTTGACATTTTTTAAATTAAGACTTGAGATTCGACTTGGGACTTGACTCAAAAGTGACTTTAGGGACTTGAGACTCAACTTGGACATGATAATGACGACTTGAAGACAACACTGCAAAATAGCACTGAAGGCTCAAAACCAGTCCCCAGGAGGCACTGGGGAGGAATAACTTAGAATGCTGTGTCTATCTCTCCCACCCCCGTAATAGGTGGAGCATTTCCTCCCAGAACAAGAAGATATTCCAACCCCTTCTCTCCGTGTCTTAGGCTGGAGACCTCTTCCTCACGGTTTCAGTTTAGCCTGTCTCCTTCATGCATCTTGCCCTTTAAATGATTCTTCTCCTGCTCTCTCTGGTCCGTTGTGAACCATTTTCTGGCACAATGCTTCCAGCAGTAACTACTGCATTCAGAGCCGTCCCATCCATAGGATAGTTCGGAGTGGCGTCCCCAGGCCCTGCGCTTGGGGGGGCCCTACAGTGGCCGCCTCAACCATCCTATGGCTGGGGACCTGGGCAGCCTGGGAGACTGGAGAGGGTCCAGAGAAGAGCAACAAGAATGATTAAAGGTCTAGAGAACATGACCTATGAAGGAAGGCTGAAAGAATTGGGCTTGTTTAGTTTAGAAAAGAGAAGATTGAGGGGGGACATGATAGCCGTTTTCAGGTATCTAAAAGGGTGTCACAAGGAGGGGGGGAGAAAACTTGTTCATCTTGGCCTCTGAGGCTAGAACAAGAAGCAATGGGCTTAAACTGCAGCAAGGGAGGTTTAGGTTGGACATTAGGAAAAAGTTCCTAACTGTCAGGGTAGTCAAACACTGGAATAAATTGCCCAGGGAGGTTGTGGAATCTCCATCTCTGGAGATATTTAAGAGCAGGTTAGATAAATGTCTGTCAGGGATGGTCTAGACAGTACTGGGTCCTGCCATGACGCGATCTCTCGAAGTCCCTTCCAGTCCTAATATTCTATGATTACCTGGGGGCCTGGCACAGGCTGACAACAGGGATCGCTCTGCTCCCCTCCCCC
This sequence comes from Pelochelys cantorii, assembly GCA_032595735.1. Classification (NCBI taxonomy): domain Eukaryota; kingdom Metazoa; phylum Chordata; order Testudines; family Trionychidae; genus Pelochelys; species Pelochelys cantorii. The sequence goes on along the minus strand of CM064331.1, from coordinate 7,933,393 downwards.
TCACCATGGTGACAGGAGCTGGAGTGACCCTGCAGCCTGCCCTGCTTTGCTGCGGCAGGGAGAAGCGGTGCACCCTGGCCCAAGGGCACTCCCCTTCCCACTGTTGGGGTGAAGAGGAGCACAGCCGGCTAGGAAAAGCTGGTGGGGCAGAGCAGAACAGGCTGCCAAGTTGCTCTAGCTCCCACTGCCACAGGGAACATGAGGGGGTAACCCCTGCTGCTGCCACCCCATGCCGGGCATTGCTCAGGAGAAGGGGCTGTGTGCAATGGGACACAGCAGGGACAGGGCGGGGCGAGGCAGAGATGGGGCTTGGGAGAAGGGGTGGAGCAGAGGTGAGGTAGGGGCAGTGCCCAGGGCAGGGGGGTTTGCCCTGGGCCCCATGCTTGGAGCACTGGGAGAGGTTGCCCCAGGCTCCGTGCCCCCCCCTAGGACAAACCTGGCTGCATTATCTATAATTGGCTCACAGGTCTGCAGGCTCAAATGGTGAAGCATTTCCTTCACCAGATAGAGGCATCTTAATCTCACTGGCCAGCCTCTCACATTCGCTTTCCCATGGCTGCTTTGCCCTTTCAGGGACTGCTTCTAGTGGCCTGTTTCATCCCTTCTGTGGGGCCCCCCCCTTCACCTCATTTCTTGGATTTGGGCCTCCTGATTCTTTGTCCAGCCATCCAACTGTGGGGAGGAAGCCTCCAAGCCTGCAGTCTAGTGAACTACTTTGACAGCCACATCACAGTTCTTGTTGCTAGCCTCTCCCTGGCCCGCTAGACCTCGTGAGCCTTTTTTTTCCTGGCATGCTCGACCTCAGATCTTGTCATTCCCCAGGGCAGCTGCTTGAACTCCTCTTCAACAAAATAGCTTCTGGTCTTTACCAGAATTATTTGAGTTCCCCAACTCCTGTGGGGCTGAAAGTGGTGTTGGAGTATCTTCTCTAACCAATGGGAAGCCCATGGCCATCCTCCCACTTTTAATTTTACACTTCCAGCCTATTTTCTGGACTATCTCCAATTCATCTGCTCTTGTAGGCTCTAGATTCCCCATAATTACCACCCATCTGCTCAACATGGAGATTTTTAGTAGACACTCTGTGCGCCAGCTCTCCTCACAACTAAAACAGACTGTCCCGGTGGCATTCTCTTTCCTGGCCCAAAACAGGTCCCCCGGTCCTTTGCTCAGACTGCACAATAGGGCAAGTCTCAGCAGTCTGTAGCCCAGTGTGTTTAACTGCTTGGCTCCCCCCAGTTCCTCTAGTGCTCAGTACAACCAGGCCAGATTTATCATCTGTGTTATTAGAGCAGCCAACCCACCCTGAACACCCCACTTCTTCACAGTCAGCTCATGCTGTTGGCCAAGCCTGGAGCCTTTGTCCCTTTCCAGGTCAAGCACTACCAATTCTTACCTCTCCTAGACCAGCTCCACAGACCTCTCCTGCTTCCTTTTCTTAAGCCAGGAATCCACCAGGTCTCCTCCAGTCCTTCTGCTAGGGTCTCAGATAGCTTCTCTCTCTAGGAACGCCTCTCTGCTACTCAGCCCTGGTGCCCGTCCATCAAGCCCAGGTGTTCATTATTCAATTAACTGCCTAGGTGGGCTCACTCTCTTTAAATGATTTCCTTGAAAGTAGCCTGGGCTGAGATTCTCCAGATGCTTATACGGCCTTCCTTCCCCTTGAATCACAGCACATTCTAGTTGCAATGCAACATTTAGGTGCCAAGAGTTCATATTTGCTAGAGGAGAAATTACTGCTCAGAGGGAATCACTGGAAAATGGGCAAACAACTTTTTTACAATTAGAAAATAAAGAGAGAGAGAGAGAGGCACATTAGGCAAGAGATATTCAACCTGCAATCTGGGATATAGTAACTATTTACATGCTAATTCAAGGCTGCAGGCAGCAAACAAAGCTAGACAGATTAACAAGATTAACTAATCAAGCCTGTTTGCCCAGGAAAAGGCGGATTATTGTACATTTCCACATATGCAAAAAAGCCTTCAAGACTGCAAGCAAAGACAGGCCACCCAAAGGTCACCCCACACGCGCTCAAACCTTCTGAGAAGAGATGGGTCTGCACCGCAAACCTGTGATCTGGATGTCAAACCAACTGAAGTTGTGGGGTGGGGGGTGGTGAGCAGGGGTGTCAGAGCCAGAGCTTTTGATTGATTTTTTACAGAGCTGGCACCCAAGCCCAAAAACTCAGCTCAGGACTTTGTACAAACCCAAGCCAATTGGCGGGTGGAAGGTTCCTATTACAGAAGTAAGACCCAAGCTATGCAACTCAAGTCTGGATTTCAAAATTCAGGGGCAGGAGCCGGCTGAGCTTTCATAAAGCCAGGCTGCTGAGAGCAGAGGGGACTGCAGCATGCAGAGCTGTAGTCGCTGTCTGGACCTAAAGGTCTCAGAGGGGTAGCCGTGTTAGTCTATGACTTTCAAAAACAGACTATATAAAGGTATATATCACATTGGAGGATGTGCAGTTGTATGAGCCGCTGATGTTGTGGCTTATGTGGCTAACTATCTATGTGATATGTGATATAGGCCATCAAGTGCCAGCAATGCCCCCTGCCATGTATGTTGGCCAAACTGAACAGACTCTAAGACAAAAGATAAATGGACACAAGTCATATATCAGAAATGATCACACACACAAACCTGTAGGAGAACATTTCTGTTCACTCCCTCTGGGGCACCTGGCATTGGCCAATGTCAGAAGACAGGATACTGGGCTAGATGGACCTTTGGTCTGACCCAGTATGGCCACAGTGGTGTAGCAAGGAGGAACAGGGAGGGCAGTTGCCCCTGGGCACCATGCTGGGGGGGCTCCAATTTAGTCCCCCTCCACTTGCCCCTGCCATCCTTTGGCTTGCCTGTTCCTCCTTTGCCTGCCGCCGCTGGCTGGAGCCTCCTCCCTGCCTCTCCGCCCCCAGCCCAACCCTCCTCCATCTCCAGGGCGCTGCTGCTCAGAACCCTTCCTTAGCTGCTGGCGGGTTAGTGCGTTCAGGTGCCTGGCCCCAAACTGGAGGGGGTGGGGGAAGACACGGTACAAGCTCCCCTTCCTCCTTCCAGGGTCAAGCTCAGCAAATGGTTGGGGGGCACAAATTTTGCCTTTGCCCCCGGGCGCATACAACCCTCACTACGCCACTGTATGGCCATTCTTATAGTCTTATGTTCTTATGCTCTTTAACCTACCTGGGCACTTATTAATGGATTTAAAAGTAGCCATTCTTCTACAAAGGAATTTCAAAAACCAACTACACAGAGAAACTGTGGAATTGGCCTTCATATACAAATTTGACACTATCGCTCATGGCTTGAACAAAGACATGAACTGGATGGGCCATTATAAAACCTGCTTTCCTTACATTCGACACCCAATTGACATCAAAAGCGAAGTATGGAACACTTCCAGCCCACTCAATTAGCCTCATTAGCACAGGCACTACAATTGACAGGTACTTTTATTTCCCCTCTCCATTCTTTTTTTGTTATAAATTGTGAGGGTCCCCCCTTTTTTCTCCACTCTGCTCGTCTGAGGAAGTAGGTTTTGTCCATGAAAGCTCATGACACTCTAAATATAGAGAGTATATATAGTTAACTATACATACATATAAATATAAATAGTTATATATAGTTAGTCTCGAAGGCTACGTCTACACAGCAACATACTTTCAGAATAACATAGGGTATGTCTACACTTGCACCCTAGTTCAAACTAGGGATGCAAATGCAGGCATTTGAAATAGTCAATGAAGCGGGGATTTAAATATCCCGCGCTTCATTAGCATGATCTCACCAGCGCGTTACTCTGATCAACAGCTGTTTCTAAAGAGAAAGTGTGCCCCGGGATGCATTAATTCGAACCAAACCCCTTGGTTCGAACTAACCGTTACTCCTCATTTTTTGACGAGTAACTTAGTTCGAACCAAGAGGTTTGGTTCGAACTAATGCATCCTGGCGTGCACTTTCACTTTCGAAACAGCTGGCATTCGGAGTAACACACCGGCGAGATCATGCTAATGAAGCACGGGATATTTAAATCACTTTGCATAGCTTATTTGGAGTTAAGCCCTGCTGTGTAGACATGCCCTAAAGTGCTACAAGAGTACTCTCTGGACCTAGTGAGTGGAGAGTGAAGAAACCTAAAGGTGGGAGCAGACCTTGACTCTGAAGAGAGGAGTCCACCCAGAGAGAGAGCAGAGGAAAAAGCCTGCAGCAGAGAGACTAGGAAGAAGGCCCGGAAATGGCAGCAAGGATTGAGATGGTGCAGACCATGGCTGCAGATTGTGGGGTCCCTGGGCTGGAACCCAGAGCTGTAGGTGAGCTTGAGTTCCCTCAACAGCCACGAGGAAAGAGGCACACTCCTGAATCAGAAGCCTGGCTAGAACGGCACTCAGATAGCTGCTCTCATGAGACTGTGTCCCTCTGGAATGGGAAGAGTGTACAATGACATGGCCGGAAGGCCAAGCCACGAAGTGGAAGCTCTGCAGCTCCTGGAGAGCATGAGGAGATGCAGCATGAGCCAACCAAGGAAGGGGGTGACCTGTCAGGGCTAATCCCCAGCCACAGACACAAGGGAACCCCCCAGGGTGAGTAAATCCTGTTAAAAACCCATTAGAGAGGGAAAGGCTATCTGCAAGAGTCAGCTCGCCAGCATCATAACCTCGCATGACCACAAATCCGGCAAAATCAGGAGAGTGGCTTAGAAATCGTTCGACTTTAAAAACAGAACAGCTGGGTTCTTTCAATTTGCCTTAGGAACCTTAAGGGCTCACGTTTCCAAACTCTTCTCTGCAACCATGAGGGCTAGAAACTTACTATTTTTTAAATCAAAGGTGGAGCTTCTGGTTTACTCACCTGATTCCAGTGTCTAAGGCTGTGAGGAAGATGCCAAGGATCCCTGGATCTGCAACACCTGCTGTGATCACGTGTGGTAGTATTCTTATTATTTATTCTTTATATTCTCATAGTAGCCCATCATAGACAGAAACCTATTGTGCTAGGGGCAGTACAAACACAACAAAAACACTGTCCCTGTCCCAAAGATCTTATATCAGCCAGGATTTAACTGCAGGCCCATCTGAGTTTCTGGTTGCAACAAACCTAAAACCCAGCTGAGTTTCTCTGCTATTGAAGATTTCAGTCCCTTTAACTCTTTGGAAGGTAGGTGTACTGATCTATGGGAAAGTTCCCTAAGGACAGGGCAGCACACAAGGTCAGGAGCAAACGGGAGCACGTCCCATCAATCTCTAGTCAGCGTGAAATGCACAAAACCCTCCATATTTGTGTCCCAAGTGCAGTTAGAGAGCAGTAGTGCACACAGCACACACCAGTGTGCACTAGCATTGCTGGGGCTTATTAATTGCTTTTTCCTCCAGAGCCCTTGAGGGAGAGAGGTGAAATGACATTTTCAAACATTTAATCGATCTTCCCCATCTCGACCCTCCAGGCCTGGTGGCCGCTCCCTCTCCTCCACCCCTCCACCCCCCCACCCTCCCCCAGATAATGCTGCCAAACAAACGGAGTCTCCAGATCTGTGGCACTGACGTTTATTCCATATGAACTGGCTTGTTTATGTTGAGCTTGGCTGGAAAGCTGAGAGAAAGGGCTGGATCTGAAGTCTGACTAAAGGAAATATAGGTCAGTGCTCCTTGGGCATGAGTGGGGGCTTTACTCCCTTTAATATAGTTCTGGTTGGGGCGGGGGGAGGGGGATGTTGAGACAGCTGCATCAGTTGTTCCAGGAAATCCTGTACAAAGAAAAGACAGCTCCTGTGTATAGGAAGAAAGACAGGGGAAATGAGGCTCTTTGGATTCTAAACAACAATATCCTGTGCAAGTTGATCTAAGGTTAGATCTAGTGACGTTTTCACCTTCCTCTAGGCTTTTAACCAGAGCTATCTGGGATTAAGAACATAAGAACCAGGTCAGACCAAAGGTGCATCGAGCCCAGTAGTCTGTCTTCTGACAGTGGTCAATGCCAGGTGCCCCAGAGGGAATGAACAAAACAGGGAATCATCAGATGATCCCTCCACTGTCGTCCATTCCCAGCTTCTGACAAACAGAGGCCAGGGACACCACTCCTGTCCATCCTGCCTCGTCGTCTTGGTCTTCACAACATCCTCTGGCAAGGAGTTCCACAGGCTGATTGTGTGTTATGTGAAGAAAAACTTCCTTTGGTTTGTTTTAAACCTGCTGCCTGTTTTCATCTGGTGACCCCCTAGTTCTTGTATTATGGGACGGAGTAAATAACTCTTCTTTATTCACTGTCTCCCCACCAGTCAAGATTTTATAGACCACTGTCATATCCCCTCTTAGTCCTCTCTTTTCCAAGCTGAAAAGTACCAGCCTTATTAATCTCTCCTCATATGGCAGCTGTTCCATACCACTAATTTTTGTTGCCCTTTTCTGAATTTTTTCCAATGCCAAGATATCTTTTTCTGAGAGGAGGTGACCACATCTGCATGCAGTATTTTCAAGATGTGGGCATACCATGGATTTATATAAAAGCAATAAGATGTTCTCTGTCTTATTCTCTATCCCTTTCTTAATGATTCAGATTTTTTTGTTTCACTTGTTTAGTTGCTTTATTTTGTTGTTTTAAAATATCTTCATAACAGCTTTGCCTGCGGCAACCTCTTCAGACCCGATCTCCTCTCCTCCCCTCGCCCTTTTGGCTCTGCCAGTAATTCCCACAAACCTCCTTTCACTCTTCCCTGCACACTTTTCCCCATGCTGCTGGGAAACTCGTTCCCCCTCTCCTCAATGTACCAGTCAGGCACCCACACATCCTTCCTGTTCTGAAATCACTTTTCCAAGCTCACTTTTCTCTCACTTTTCAAGCCCTGCCCATCTTTTTATTCTGTATCATATCAAGGTTCTAAAGTACATCTTTCTGTTGAGTGTCCTCTGCATGTGTGTTGTCTGCCTTAGCTCTACTCTAGTCTACACTGGGGAGTAATTTTGAAATAACAAGCGGAGTGTCCACACTACAGGTGTGTCTAGACTACAGAGTTTTTTCGAAAAAAGTGGCCTTTTTTCGAAAAAAACTTCCCCTGCATCTAGACTGCTGCTGCGTTCTTTCAAAATTAAATCGAAAGAATGTGGCGTTTTTTTCAACCACAGTAAACCTCATTTTACGAGGAAGAACGCCGTTTTTTGGAAAGTGGTCTTTCGAAAAAAGGCGTTCTTGAATGCAAACAGGGCTTTTTCAAAAGAGAGCATCCAGACTGCCTGGGTGATCTCTTTCGAAAAAGCAGCTCGCTTTTTCAAAAGAAGTGGTTGCAGTCTAGATGCTCTCTTTCGAAAAAGGCTTTTTCGAAAGCCTAGATGCTCTCTTTCGAAAAAGGCTTTTTCGAAAGATTCTTGGAAAAAGCCTCTTTTGAAAGAGGCTTGTAGTCTAGACGTAGCCTACCAAGCTTGTTATTTCGAAATAGCGATTGTGTGGAAGCTTCAGTGCCACTATTTCAAAATAACTACTCTCCGGGCCATTCAAAGTAATAACGGCTGTTATTCCGAAATAATTATGCGAGCATTTTTACACAGCAATTCTGTTATTTTGAAATAATTTCGAAATAAGGAATGGCTTATTCAGACTTCTGTAAACCTCATTCTATGAATAATAATGCCTATTCTGAAATAACTATTTTGAAATAAGGTGTTTAGATGCTCCACTTCTGCTATTTCGAAATAGCCCCTCACCAGGGCCATTCTAAGTTATTCCTCCTGGGGCTCTAAATTGAGATAGGATGTCTACATTAGGGAAGCATGCCTCGGATTAATTTTGAGGCTTCCCTGCAATATAGACATGCTATTTCGAAATAAGCTATTTTGGAATAATTATTCTGGAATAGCTTATTCCAAAATAACTGTGCAGTGTAGACGTAGCCTAAGGGTGCATCTACACAACACCCTAAACTCACAATAAGATACGCAATTTGCACTACAGAAGTTGCATATCTTATTTCAATTGAATTTCGAAATTTGGCGCATCTACACAGTGCCAAGTTTCGAAATAACGCACTATTTCAAGACATCCTTTATCCCTCATGGAACGAAGGTTCCCGGGATGCTGAAATAACGCACCCATTATTTCAAAAAATATTTCGAAATAACAGGCGGCTTCTTAAGATGCAGAGTAGCTATTCTGGGATACCTCCGGTATCCCGAAATAGCCGTGCAGTGTAGACGTACCCTAAGTTGAGGTAGCGTGTCCACATTAATGGAGCCTGCCTCAGACTAATTTTGAGGCTTCCTCTTGGTGTGGGCATGGTATTTCGAAATGATTATTTTGGGAGTTATTTCAAAATGAAATAATTTCCTAGTGTAGACGTGCCCTCTGTGACAGGCTCCTTCCCTAGCTTAGTGTTAGGTAGCTATGTCCTGTAGAAGCAAAGACTTCACTCAGTTTACACGGCTAAACAGATGGTTTTATTGGCCAATAAAAGCAAAGTGAGCCAAACGTGGTCCCAGCAGAGCCGGGCCCAGTGAGGCTGGCTAATACAATCAATCCTAGTATTTTATACCCTTAACCAAACAAGTCTGATGCCAGGGCATTCCATCAAAACAAACTTCAAAGAGAAATTGTTATCAGCACAGAAAGAAACAGGTTCTTAGGGAGTTTGAGCTTCAGCTCAAAATAGTTCATTAACACATTCCAACAGCCCATCCTCCTGGCCTTTCTCACATTGGTGAAGGTCAGTTAACTTTCTAGTGTACGTGCAGAAGCGAGAAACTTAAATGGCTTCTGTTATATGAAGTGGCTTCTAACTAAATATGAAATGGTTTCTACAGTTTTTCTACAATTCCCCCCTTTTAGCCTTTTAAAGGCTAACCTTGAAACCATTTTACACCTCCATTTCCATTAAAGTATTTATATACATTTCTTGTTCCTTTCTTTGCTCATCATATTTTAACATCATTACTTCCACATTCCCTTTAGTAAGGGTCTGTCTTGTGTTTTTCAGAATACAAGAAATGCAGCATTTAATTAACAAGAAACAAAAATAAACATAAAAGAATATAACCAATACTAAAACTACACCTTGCAGAATCCAAGATCCCACATGTCCAAACCAGCCTCCCAACCAACCCCAGAGGGTCCAGTCTTCCTCCTGTCTTAGGCTTTCCACAGTTCTTTCAATCTCTGAGGCATCTTCCTCTACTTCCTTGCTGGTGTCAGTGATATACACACAGCATTTCTTTCCCACTAAGGCACAAACCCCGCCCTTACTAGCTAGGACATAGTCTAGGGCCATCCGGTTCTGGAGAACCATTTGTCTCACTTCTCCTAACTCCTTATTAATGGCACAGAGAGCTTTGGTTGTGGCATTAGCTACTTTCTCGAAAGCTACTTCCAGCCTCCGAATTTCTCTTACTGCATAGCCCACGCCCAATCCTGGGAACATAATTCCCCAAAACCTCTGTGATTCTGTTATCTCTCGGTAGTTTCGGATTCTACTACCAGGGAGATGGTTAGTGATTCGAATAGCTGGGAAGGCTGCTCCAATATAGCAGGTTCCACTCCAATCCTTGGGCAGTGTTTTGTATGCCCGGCGGCCACATATGAAGTAATGGCCAACCTTTGCTGTTAAGGTTCTTTGGCATTGGGGCTTCATCATCCATTGCAAATAGTACCCATCGATCCGAAGTCAGAAGGACCTTTATTATTTTCCCAGGTGTTGTTTCTGTACCATGCCCCATTCAGGACAATGTTTATCTTACACCTGCTTTTCCCCACTCGGGCTCCTGAACCATTACATGTCCAGCAGTATTCTCCACTTGGGGTCAGGGCTAGGCGGATATACCCTGGGCTAGTAAACCCTTTATCCTGCCAAGTATCATTTGGCTTTAGTTCACTAAACAATGGGCCATTCATTTGAGTGTTGTTCAGTGGGACTGGAATCATTGGGATGCCTCCTTCTGAATGTACAGGACTGTGAGCACATATCCAGCAACCTGTGGAATTAAATTCTTGGGAAACTTGGTTCATTAAAAGCATAAATACATTTGAACCATATAGGTTATAACTACTAGGTATTAAAAACAAGATTAAGCATAAGCTCAACATGAATTGTTTGTCCAGCCTCATGCTGGCTGTTCTTCAGGACTTCGTAGTTTGTTTCACCTATCGCTGGCAGGTTCTTCTGGGCCGCAGCTGGTACCTTGGCCTCGGTCTCTCAGGATCGTCTGCTTCTGGGCCTGGATTGCCGGTACCAAGCCTGTGCTGATCCCCATCTACTTCTGGACCTGGGTCTCTGGTACCAGGTCTGTGGTGATTTCCGTCTGCTTCTGGACCTGGGTCTCTGGTACCAGGTCTGCGGTGCTCCTTGTTAGGGCCACCCTCTGTAGGGGCTGGAACCAGTTTGCAGTGGGAGGCGTGAATCCAAGTGGACAATCCCTCGCACTTTACAGCAGTATGGGTGGTCAGAAGGACTTGGTAGGGACCCTTCCACCTGGGTTCCAGGGCAGTCTTCCGCTGGTGAACTTTCACGCAAACCCAGTCTCCTGGTTGTAGTTTATGGCACGGCTCAGTCGGGGCCTCCTGGAAGGCGTCCTTAACCTGTGAATGATAGGACTGTACACACCTCATAAGTTTCTGACAACACTTGACTATGCTTCCTTTAATAAGTGTGGCATCAGCCAGATCTTTTTTTTTTTTTTAGGCTGCTTAACAGTCTTATAGGTTGGCCACATGTAATTTCATGTGGACTGAGTCCAGTTTTCCGATTAGGAGTGGCTCTCATGCTCATAAGGGCAATCGGGAGTGCTTCTACCCATGTTAAACCAGAGTTTTCACATATCTTAGCAAGTTTGTTCTTTAAAATCCCGTTTCATTTCTCTACTGCTCCTGGGTGTTACGCGCAGTGCAGTGCTTGTCTGATAGAGTAGTACTTTGCCAGTTTTTGAACAATTTGTCCAGTAAAGTGGGTACCTCTATCACTGGAGATCACAAGGTGTATTCCCCATGATGGGATGTAATGATTTAGAAGTTTCTTTGCCACTGTGATATAAGAACATAAGAACATAAGAATGGCCATACTGGGTCAGACCAAAGGTCCATCGAGCCCAGCATCCCATCTGCCGACGGTGGCCAATGCCAGGTGCCCCAGAGAAGGAGAACAGAAGACAATGATCAAGTGATTTATCTCCTGCCATCCATCTCCTGCCCTTGTTATGAAGGCTAGGGCACCATACTTTATCCCTGGCTAATAGCCATTTATGGACCTAACCTGCAAAAATGTATCAAGCTCTTTTTTAAACCCTAATAGAGTCCTGGCCTTCACAGCCTCCTCGGGCAAGGAGTTCCACAGGTTGACTGTGCGCTGTGTGAAGAAAAATTTCCTTTTATTAGTTTTGAACCTACTACCCATCAATTTCATTTGGTGTCCCCTAGTTCTTGTATTATGGGAAAAGGTAAATAATTTTTCTATAATCACTTTCTCCACACCATTCATGATTTTATATACCTCTATCATATCGCCCCTCAATCGCCTTTTTTCCAAACTGAAAAGTCCCAGTCTCTCTAGCCTCTCCCCATATGGGACCCTTTCCAAGCCCCTAATCATCTTAGTCGCCCTTTTCTGAACCTTTTCTAATGCCAATATATCTTTTTTGAGGTGAGGAGACCACATCTGCACGCAGTACTCGAGATGTGGGCGTACCATAGTTTTATATAGGGGAAGTATGATATCTTTTGTCTTATTATCTATCCCTTTTTTAATAATTCCTAACATCCTATTTGCCTTACTAACTGCCGCTGCACACTGCGTGGATGTCTTCATAGAACTATCCACTATAACTCCAAGATCCCTTTCCTGATCTGTCGTAGCTAAATTTGACCCCATCATGTAGTACGTGTAATTTGGGTTATTTTTTCCAACATGCATTACCTTACACTTACCCACATTAAATTTCATTTGCCATTTTGCTGCCCAATCACTCAGTTTGCTGAGATCTTTTTGTAGTTCTTCACAATCCCTTTTGCTTTTGACTGTCCTGAACAACTTTGTGTCATCTGCAAACTTGGCCACCTCACTGCTTACCTCATTTTCTAGATCATTGATGAACAAGTTGAACAGGATTGGTCCCAGTACTGACCCCTGGGGAACACCACTAGTTACCCTCCTCCATTGTGAAAATTTACCATTTATTCCCACCCTTTGTTTTCTGTCTTTTAACCAATTCTTGATCCATGAAAGGACCTTTCCTCCTATCCCATGACCACCTAATTTACGTAAAAGCCTTTGGTGTGGGACCGTGTCAAAGGCTTTCTGGAAATCTAGGTATATTATATCCACTGGGTGCCCCTTGTCCGCATGTTTATTAACCCCTTCAAAGAATTCTAACAGATTAGTTAGACACGACTTCCCTCTGCAGAAACCATGCTGACTTTTGCCCAACAATTCGTGCTCTTCTATGTGCCTTGCAATTTTACTCTTTACTAGTGTTTCTACTAATTTGCCCGGTACTGATGTTAAACTTATCGGTCTATAATTGCCAGGATCTCCTCTAGAGCCTTTTTTAAATATTGGTGTTATATTGGCCATCTTCCAGTCATTTGGTACCAAAGTGGATTTAAAGGATAGGTTACAAACCACTGTTAATAACTCCGCAATTTCACATTTGAGTTCTTTCAGAACCCTTGGGTGAATGCCGTCTGGTCCCGGAGACTTGTTACTATTCAGCTTATCAATTAATTCCATAACCTCCTCTAATGTCACTTCAATCTGAGTGAGTTCCTCAGATTTGTCACCTAAAAAGGCTGGCTCAGATTTAGGAACCTCTGTAACATCCTCAGCCGTAAAGACTGAAGCAAAGAAATCATTTAATCGCTCCGCAATGGCACTGTCTTCCTTGATCGCTCCTTTTATATCTTTATCATCCAAGGGCCCCACTGCTTTTTTAGCGGGCTTCCTGCTTCTAATGTATTTAAAAAACATTTTACTATCATTTTTTGAATTTTTGGCTAGCTGTTCCTCAAACTCTTTTTTGGCTTTTCTTACTACATTATGACACTTAATTTGGGAGTGTTTATGTTCCTTTCTATTTTCCTCACTAGGATTTGACTTCCACTTTTTAAAAGCTGCCCTTTTCTCTCTCACTGCCTTTTTAACATGGCTGTTTAGCCATGGTGGTTCTTTGTTAGGTCTCTTACTGTGTTTTTTTATTTGGGGTATACATTTAAGTTGGGCCTCTAGTATGGTGTCTTTAAACAGTTCCCATGCAGCTTCCAGGGATTTTAGTTTAATTACTCTCCCTTTTAGTTTCTGTTTAACTAGCTTCCTCATTTTAGTGTAATTCCCCTTTTTGAAATTAAATGCCAGAGTGTTTGACCGCTGCGGTGTTCTTCCCAACACAGGAATATTAAAAGTTATTATATTGTGGTCACTATTTCCAAGCGGTCCAGTAACAGTTACCTCTTGGACCAGATCCTGCGTTCCAGTCAAGACTAGGTCGAGAATCGACTCTCCCCTTGTGGGTTCCTGTACTAGCTGCTCCAAGAAGCAGTCATTTAAGGCATCAAGAAATTTAATCTCTGAATCCCGTCCTGAGGTGACATGCACCCAATCAATATGGGGATAATTGAAATCTCCTATTATTACTGTGTTTTTTATTTTGGTAGCCTCTCTAATCTCCCTTATCATTTCAGCATCACTATCACTGTCCTGGTTAGGTGGTCGGTAATATATTCCTAATGCCATATTCATATTAGAGGAATGAATTGTTATCCATAATGATTCTATGGAACATTTTGATTCCTTTAGGATTTTTACTTCATTTGATTCTATATTATCCTTCACATATAGTACCACTCCGCCACCGCACGACCTGTTCTGTCTTTCCGATATAATTTATATCCCGGTATGATAGTGTCCCACTGATTGTCCTCATTCCACCATGTTTCTGAGATGCCTATTATGTCAACTTCCTCCTTTGATATGAGGTACTCCAGTTCACCCATCTTATTAGACAGACTCCTAGCATTAGTGTAAAAGCATGTTAGAAAACTACCACTATTTATATGTCCGCCTTTCACAGACACATTGGATTTTTTTATGCACGATTGTTTCACATCTGATCTTGCCCATATATTATTTCCCACGTTCCCTATCTGACTAACTTCTAGGGAATCCCTACCTATGGAGCCTCGTGTAAGAGAAGTCTCCGTCCGATCCAGGTGCTCCCCCGCACCAATCGGCTTTCCCCCACCTCTTAGTTTAAAAACTGCTCTACGACCTTTTTAATGTTTAATGCCAGCAGTCTGGATCCACCTTGATTTAGGTGGAGCCCATCATTCCTGTATAGGCTCCCCCTACCCCAAAAGTGTCCCCAGTTCCTAATAAATCTAAACCCCTCTTCCCTGCACCATCGTCTCATCCACGCATTGAGACTCTGAAGTTCTGCCTGTCTATCTGGCCCTGCGCGTGGAACTGGAAGCATTTCAGAGAATGCCACCAAAGATGTTCTGGATTTCAGTCTCTTTCCTAGTAACCTAAATTTGGCCTCCAGAACATCTCTTCTACCCTTCCCTATGTCATTGGTACCAACATGTACCACGACGACCGGCTCCTCCCCAGCACTGCCCATAAGTCTGTCTAGATGCCTTGAGAGATCCGCAACCTTCGCACCAGGCAGGCAAGTAACCATACGGTTCTCCCGGTCATCACAAACCCAACTATCTATATTTCTAATGATCGAATCCCCCACTACTAAAACCTGCTTCTTCCTAACAGCTGGAGCTCCCTCCCCCGGAAAAGTATCCTCGGCACGAGAGGATACAACATCACCCTCTGGAAGGAGGGTCCCAACTATGGGATGGTTTCCCTCTGCTCCCATTGACTGCTCTCCTTCCCTGAGCCTTTCATCCTCTGTAACAGCATCAGGACTGTCAGATTGGAGGTGGGACAGCCCTACTATGTCCCGGAAAGTCTCATCCACAAACACCTCTGCCTTCCTTAGCTCCTCCAGTTCAGCCACCCTGGCCTCCAAAGCACGCACTCGGTCTCTGAGGGCCAGGAGCTCCTTGCATCGAGCGCACACATACGCCACCCACCCACAGGGTAGGTAGTCATACATACTGCACTCGACACAATAAACAGGATAGCCCCCACTCTGCTGCTGGGCTTCTGCCTCCATTTCCTACTCTAATTATATATGAGGGTTAATTAAATGTTTCAGATAGAGGTTGTTATAAAGGATTTAGTTTAAGGGCAATAGAAGTCACTGGCTCCCCCCAAGCTCCCCCTTTAAACTCCCCTCTCAAAACTCCCTCCTGTTAGCACTCACCCTGTCCGCGAGCACCCGGTCGCAAAGCTCCCTGGTCGCTTACCAGCAGGGTTTAAGTGCTCAGCCTCCCTGATAGCTCCTCCCTCTGCCTACAGCTCAGCCAATCAGCACACGGTGTTTCAATTCAAACCTAATCAGCTTCCAACTGCCTGCCTGCCTGCCTGAGCACACGGCTCCCATTTTCTTGGGGGTCTATTTTGACCCCCCCCCTTTTTCTCCACCTTGGCAGGCCGGACCTTCATCTTTCCTGCTGCTGCTGCTCTCCCCAAAGAAGAGACGGTAAGGGGGCTGCTTTAAAGCAGCCCCTGGGGTTTCCCTCTCCCCACAGCCTGCCTGGTGCTGGGGAGGGGAGATTAGGGGCCCTTTCCATCAGGGCTCCTGGGTGGGGGGGCTGATGCAGCTCCTTTGGGGTGCTGAGGGCAGGGGGTGGCTTACCTCCCCCTAGTTCATCGGCCCTCACACTTCTCCTGCTGCTCCCTCTCCAAGCCCCGGTTGCTGTAGGGGCCTTTCCATTCTCGGCCCCACTGCTTGTCTCCTTGCCCTTCTCTGCTCTTCTGGGCCTTGCAGCAGGTACTGTGGGCCTGCTGCTCAGGTGCCTGTGGGTACACTGTTTCCCTTTCCCTCAGCAGTGTCTCCTCCCTCTTCCCACCCTTGAACAGGCATCCTTTAACTGCCTGTCTTCCCACTCCACTGCTTGTCCCATCCACCCCTTTGGGTGCCAGTGCTTCCGCCCCCCCCCGCTTTCTTTTGTTAGGCGCTTGAGCTTCCCCCTCCTTTTAGTTACTCTTCCCACACACACAGCTTCACTTGTCCCCATGTCCTTTTAATGATTATTTACCCCTCATCTCCCCAGTGCAGCCGGAGGAGCCACTCTTTCCATTCTGTGCTGGGAGCTGTATTCCTTACACCTTTTCCCCTTCCCCTTTCTTCTGAATTATCACCCTCCCACCCCACTTCCAGCCTAGTGGGGGGGAGTGGTAAATCTCCTTCCTCCCCTCCTCTTTCTCTCCCTGTTCCCTTCCCTGGTGTTTTTTTTGGTTCTCCCCTAATTGTTTGTTTTGTCCTTTCCTCCCTACCCATGACCACAACGAAGGGGTTGTCGGATGACACCCCATGCAGAACCTTCCCCACCCCTCCCTAAAAACAACAACTCCTCTGAGGCTGCCGGGCCCCCCGTCACTACGGTAGAGGGGGCGGACATGGACGAGGACCCCGGGGCCTCGACCGCTTCTGCCGCGGCACCTCCGGCTACCATCAAGAATGCCCCCCTGAAGGGTAGGAAGGGCCTGGGGACCAAAAAGGGCAAGAGCCCCGCCCGGAAGGCAAAACCTCCTGAGGCGAGGGCTCACTCCCCGGCCGCGACCCACATGTTGGCCGCGGCTCCCCCTCCTTCCCGCTCCCCTGTTCCTTCCACCAGCTCTGGGGGCAACGGTGTCCCGGGCCCCAGGGCGTACGCCCAGGTGGCCGCCACCCCCCCGCCTGTCGCCTCCCAAGCCGCCTCCCGGAATACCATCCCCGGCGGCCGCGGCCCCTTTCCCACCCTGACCAGGAGGCACGGGGTCCGTTGTCTCCTGGTGGCGGCCTCGCCCCACGTGGAGACCTACGTGCGGGCGTTGGCACGCGTGGTGGGGCCCGCGGCCGTGGTGGCGGCCTCTAAGATGTTCGGGAAGGTGGTCTTCTTCCTGGCGTCCGAGGCCGCCGCCCAGAAGGCGGTGGAAAGGGGTTTGGCGGTGGGGGGAGTCCACGTTCCCCTCGAGCCTTTGGAGGACCTGGGCGTACGGGTGGTTTTGTCCTCTGTTCCTCCCTTCCTCCCCAATGCCGCCCTACTGCCTTTCCTCTCCACCCTGGGGAGGCCTCTGTCAGTCCTGAGTCCCCTTCCTCTGGGCTGTAAAGACCCGACCCTCCGCCACGTCCTTTCCTTTCGCCGGCAGGTACAAATCCTACTACTGCCGGCGGGACGTGGCGGAGAAGCCCTGGAAGGGTCATTTCTGGTGCCCCATCAAGGGGCCCGGTACCGGGTGTACTACACCATGGGGGAGGCCCGGTGTTTTCTCTGTCGGGCGACGGGGCACGTCCGAAGGGACTGCCCCCTGGCCCGGTTTGGAGAGGCACCCGGGACCCCCGATGCCCGGGAGGGCACCGGCCCTACCATCGCCGGTGGCCCTGACGGTCCGGACCCTGGGGTCGCCCCTCCTCCAACCGTGACCGTCGTCAATCCCGCTCGGGTTCCGCAGGGCCCAGACGAGCGTGCGGGTGCTGATGCTGCCACCGCCAAAAGCGGCAAGGCTGGGCCCGCGGAGGAGAGGGCGGCGGGGTCAATGACGGGACTCGGGCAGAACCTACCTCGGGGGGAGGTATCCTTTTCCCCTGCTGCCCAGCCCCCATCTACCCTTGCCCCCCCGACGCTGCCCTTGTCCCCTGGCTCTTCCTCCATTCAGGCCCAGCCCTCTTCCTCCGAGGGATGGGAGCTCGCAATGGGGAAGCGCCGAAAGCGTGCTCGGCGTTCCACCCCGCCCTCTGAGGGGGAGGACAACCTCCCTGTACCCATGGGGGTGGACGCTGGGGCCATTCCACCCTCTGAGCCCGCAAGCGATTCACAGCACCACGAAGCGGTCGAGGTGACTGCGGCGGACGCGGGAGAGGTGAACACCTCCCTCCCGGGGTCCCTGCAAGAGGGGGTGTCCATGGAGGATGCTCCCACTGTTCCCGCCTCCACTGAGGGGGCGGCCGCTGACCTTGCCACCGACAGAGATCAGCACCTGGTGGCGGGCGGCGGGCTCGCCTTCCTCTCTCAGGAGGTGGAGGCTTTGGGGCTGACCCCGGCTGCCTCGGAGGGGGATCATCAGGTCCTGGAGGGACAACAACCGACCTCTCCTTCCCCTTCCGACCCGCTGCTATCCCTTCTCCCTGCCTCTGAGTTGCCCCGGGGTGCGACCGTCTGCCCGGCCATCGACAACACCTCGGCCGCGGCCGCGGCAACCCTTGAGGCTCTCAGCGGGCGGGAGAGCCCGTTAATATCTGTTACCCCCGGCGCTGAGGCCTCCGGTGCTGCACTCTCTGTGGCACTGGAGCTCAGCGCTGGGGAGACTATTACTACCCCTACCACTGCCATCGATTCTCTGCGCTGCGAGGAGGCACCGCACCCCGGTGCCTCCTCTGCTGAGGCATCTCGCCCTGCTCCTTCTCCTGCTCCCTATTCAAACGCCCTCTCAATCGAGTTTCCCACCCCTCTTCCTCCTCCCCGCCATTCTTGTCTCTTCCCTAATCCCTCACCTCTTCCTCCCCCTACTCTCCTTCCTCGTCTCCCTCCTTTTCCCGATCCCCTCCCTGAACTCTTTTCCTCCCCTTACTCTGTTACTGCCGCCCCTGGGGTTGCCACGTTTAGTCCAGACGTTGGCCCCCGGGAGGCGGTTTTCGTTTCTTCTGCTCCCAGCACATCTGGGGCTGATCTCTCTCCGCCACTGTCCTCTCAGCAGGGACCTCAAACGCCCTGCGTCCCCGTGCCGATGGGTCGCGGGGCTCACGGAGGGGTCTGGCCCCAAGGCGTTCGAGGGCCCGAGGCCCCGACGCCAGACGCGCTGAAGGGCGAGATGCGTGTTTTCTTGGAAGACATCCGTGGCTCCAAGAACAAGGTCGCTCTCGCCCTTCAGCGCTGGGGAGATTTTCATCTCATTTTGCAAATAGTCAGAGCCCTCTTGCGGGAGGGTAAAGGGACCGGGCGGCGGGGGGCCGCGGCTTACCAGCGGGTCCGCAGCTTCCGTGACGCCCTGCTCACTTTTGGGAACGGTCACGGTTTGCTGCGGGGCCCGATGGGGGCCGTCGGCACTCCTGCCAATCAGGATCTTCCCCAGCCCTCTCGATGCCGCCGCTCATCTTTGCCACTCTAAACACCCGGGGCTGCGGGTCGGGCCTCCGTACGTGTCAGGTCCTCTCCTTCCTCCGGAGGGGCAGGTACTCCGTCATATTCCTCCAGGAGACCCACACAGCTCCGGCCACCGAGGCTAGCTGGCGGCTGGAGTGGGGGGACAGGGTTTATTTTAGCCACCTGTCGGCCCGTCAAGCCGGGGTGGCTACCCTGTTCTCCCCGAACCTGCAGCCCGAGGTGCTGGGGACCGCCGAGGTCGTGCAGGGTCGCCTGCTGCATCTCCGGGTTCGGACGGAAGGGCTGACACTAAATCTCGTCAACATCTACGCCCCGACGTCCGCCCCGGAGAGGCTCCGCTTCTTTCGGCAGGCGTCGGCCTTCCTCGGCACTTTGGATCCTCGCGAGTGCCTGGTCCTGGGCGGAGACTTCAACTGCACCCTCGAGGAGCGGGACCGTACGGGGCTCGAGCAGTGCCCGGCCGCCGCGGACGTCCTCAGGGAGATAATAGACCATCACTCCCTGGTGGACGTCTGGCGAGACCTCCACCTGGGCGAGGAAACGGTGTTTACCTACGTCCAGGTGGCGGGTCGTCGGTCTTTCCACTCCCGGTTGGACCGCATTTATGTGTCTCGTCATCATCTCTTCCGGGCCCACTCCTCCGGCATTCGGCCGGCCCCTTTCTCGGACCACCACTTGGTGGCCGTACGGGCTTCTCTTTCCTCGGAGAGGCCGGGGCCGGCCTATTGGCATTTCAATAACAGCCTGCTGGAGGACGTGGGCTTCGTAGCGTCCTTCCGGGAGTTCTGGCTGGCCTGGCGCGGGCGGCGGTGCGCCTTTCCCTCGGCGCGGCGGTGGTGGGATGTGGGGAAGGTGCGCACGCGGCTCTTCTGCCGTGACTACGCCCGGGGGGCCAGCCGGCGGAGGGATGCGGCGATAGAGCAGTTGGAACGGGAGGTTTTAGAGCTAGAGAAGCGGCTGGCCACCGGCCCCGAGGATCCGCCCCTCTGCGGAGCGTACCGGGAGAAGCGGGAGGAGCTCCGGGCCCTCGAGGACCTTCGAGCCCGGGGTGCCTTTGTTCGTTCTCGCATCCGCCTCCTTCGGGAGATGGATCGAGGCTCCCGCTTCTTCTACGCCCTGGAGAAAAAGAGGGGGGCCAAAAAACACGTCCTCTGCCTTCTGGCGGAGGACGGCACCCCCCTCACGGATCCGGTGGAGATGCGCGAGAGGGCTCGCGCCTTCTACGCCTCTCTCTTCTCCCCGGATCCGACCGACGCCGACGCCCGCAGGGTTCTCTGGAACGAACTCCCGACGGTCAGCGCGGGCGACCGGGACCGGCTAGAGCTGCCTCTCTCTCTGGCCGAGTTCTCGGAAGCCCTCCGTCTCATGCCCACCAATAAATCCCCGGGCATGGACGGGCTGACCGTGGAGTTCTACCGCGTGTTCTGGGACGTCCTCGGCCCGGACCTTGCTAGCGTCTGGGCCGAGTCCTTGGAGAGCGGGGTCCTCCCTGTATCGTGCAGGCGAGCCGTGATCGCCTTGCTGCCCAAGAAGGGGGACCTCCGCGATCTGAGGAATTGGCGTCCCGTCTCGCTCCTCAGCACGGACTATAAAATTGTCGCCAAAGCCATCTCCCTAAGGTTGAAGTCCGTGCTGGCGGACGTGGTCCATCCAGACCAGACCTACACCGTCCCGGGCCGAACCATCTTCGACAACCTCTTTCTGGTCCGGGATCTCTTAGAGCTCGGGTGTAGGGACGGTCTGTCGTTCGCCCTCCTGTCCTTGGATCAGGAGAAGGCGTTCGACCGGATGGACCACGGGTACCTCCTGGGCACCCTGCGGGCCTTCGGCTTCGGGCCCCATTTTGTGGGGTTTCTCCAGGTGCTGTACGCCTCCGCAGAGTGCTTGGTCAAGCTCAACTGGACCCTGACCGCACCGGTCAGCTTCGGGCGGGGAGTACGTCAAGGCTGTCCGCTGTCGGGCCAGCTGTACGCTCTGGCCATAGAGCCCTTCCTCCGTCTCCTTCGCAAGAGGTTGACGGGGTTGGCGCTCCGTGAGCCGGAGAAGAGGCTGGTCCTGTCGGCGTATGCCGACGACGTGCTCCTCGTGGCCCAGGACCCGGGAGACCTGGCGCGGGTGGAGGCTTGCCAAGCCGTCTACTCGGCGGCCTCCTCCGCCCGGGTCAACTGGGTCAAGAGCTCTGGCCTGGTGGTAGGGGCCGGGTGGCAGGCGGGCTCCCTCCCACCCGCGCTTCAGGCCATCAGGTGGAGCGCGGGTCCGCTGCTCTATCTCGGCGTTTTTCTTTCTGCCACGCATCCCTCCCCGCCGGAGAACTGGCAAGGTTTAGAGGCCAGGGTGGTCGAGCGGTTGCAGAGATGGACGGGACTGCTCCGGTGCCTCTCCCTGCGTGGGAGGGTACTGGTACTCAACCAATTGGTCCTGTCCATGCTCTGGCACCGCCTCGGCACCCTGGTCCCGCCCCCGGGCCTCCTGGTCCGTATCCAGCAGCTCATGCTGCGGTTCATCTGGCCAGGACTGCATTGGGTCTCTGCAGGGGTTCTCCATCTCCCCCCGGAGGAGGGAGGGCAGGGCCTGACGTGTTTGCGCACGCGGGTTCACGTCCTCCGCCTCCGGGCCCTGCAGAGACTCCTATTTGATGCAGGTAGTCCGGCATGGAGCACGCTTGCGCACGCTTTCCTTCGCCGCCTCCGAGGGCTCCGATACGACCGGCAGCTCCTTTATCTGAGAGGTCTTCCGCGAGACCTCTCCGGGCTGCCGGCCTTCTACCAGGACCTCCTCCGGACCTGGAAGCTGCTTGCAGCGACCAGGTCCTTGGGAGCCACCGTGGGGGCAGACCTCCTCGCGGAGCCCCTGCTACACAATCCCCATCTACGTGTGCAGGCGGCGGAGTCCCCCTTGGTGCGCCAGAGGTTGGTCCTGGCAGAAGTCACCAGAGTCGGAGACCTCCTGGACTACGACCGGGGAGACTGGGTGGATCCTCAGGCGCTCGCCCAGCGCATGGGGCTCTCCACCCTACGTACTCCCCGGCGCGTACTTCAGGAGGTGAAGGATGCTTTGCCGCCCACTGCTCGGGTGTACCTAAACAAAGTCCTGCGAGAGGGTGCACCCCGCCCACCCCTTACCCCCGGCCCTCCCGATCTCTCCATCGGCCCCCAGCCCCGCGTACCTTCCCGACCTCCTCCCCTTCGTCACCTGAGCCGGCTGCACTCACTGCGGCCAGTCCCCTTCCGAACCGCGCCAAAGAGTCACCTGTACACGCTCGTGCTTCACACGCTCCACTTCCCCACCCTCGTGTCCCGCCCAGACACCAAGTGGCGGGACCTCCTACCATCAATAGAGGGTGGGGAGCCCCGGTGGGCCAGCCTCTATTCGACTTTGGTTCCACGACCCACCGGGGACATCTGTTGGAGAATCCTGCACGGCGCGGTGAGCACGGGCGTGTACTTGGCGCGGTTCACCCCCACCCCCGAAACGTGCCTCTTCTGTGGCGTGAGGGAGACCCTGGCGCACATCTACCTCGAGTGCGCCAGGTTACAGCCCCTCTTTCGGCTCCTCCAGAACCTCCTGTTGAGGTTCTGGCTGCATTTTTCCCCCCACTTGTTAATTTACGCACACCCCATCCGTGGCCCCACAAAGTCGCGGGACCTCCTGGTCAACCTCCTCCTGGCAATTGCCAAATCGGCAATCTATAAAACCAGGGAAAAGAGGTTGGCCGGGGGAGGGACCTGCGACTGTGGGGCCTATTTCCGTTGCTGTATCCGCTCACGTATCCGGGCAGAGTTCCAATGGGCAGCGTCCGCTGGCTCTCTCGAGACCTTCGGGGAGCAGTGGGCGCTGTCCGGGGTTCTCTGCTCGGTATCCCCATCCGGCTCCCTCGTTTTAGCCCTTTGACCCTCACACCCGTCCCTGTTTTTTTTCATTATTTGTCCCCAGTAATTAGTTGGTTCTCCTGGGTTCTGTGGTCCTCCCCGCAGGCTGGGGGGAGGTCCTTTTGATGTGGGCGGGCTAACGCCCGCCCACCTCCCGGACACCAAATAGTGCCTGAGCACACGGCTCCCATTTTCTTGGGGGTCTATTTTGACACCCCCCCCCTTTTTCTCCACCTTGGCAGGCCGGACCTTCATCTTTCCTGCTGCTGCTGCTCTCCCCAAAGAAGAGCCGGTAAGGGGGCTGCTTTAAAGCAGCCCCTGGGGTTTTCCTCTCCCCACAGCCTGCCTGGTGCTGGGGAGGGGAGATTAGGGGCCCTTTCCATCAGGGCTCCTGGGTGGGGGGGCTGATGCAGCTCCTTTGGGGTGCTGAGGGCAGGGGGTGGCTTACCTCCCCCTAGTTCATCGGCCCTCACACTTCTCCTGCTGCTCCCTATCCAAGCCCCGGTTGCTGTAGGGGCCTTTCCATTCTCGGCCCCACTGCTTGTCTCCTTGCCCTTCTCTGCTCTTCTGGGCCTTGCAGCAGGTACTGTGGGCCTGCTGCTCAGGTGCCTGTGGGTACAGTTTCCCTTTCCCCCCAGCAGTGTCTCCTCCCTCTTCCCGCCCTTGAACAGGCATCTTTTAACTGCCTGCCTTCCCACTCCACTGCTTGTCCCATCCACCCCTTTGGGTGCCAGTGCTTCCCCCCCCCCCCGCTTTCTTTTGTTAGGCGCTTGAGCTTCCCCCTCCTTTTAGTTACTCTTCCCACACACACAGCTTCACTTGTCCCCATGTCCTTTTAATGATTATTTACCCCTCATCTCCCCAGTGCAGCCGGAGGAGCCACTCTTTCCATTCTGTGCTGGGAGCTGTATTCCTTACACCTTTTCCCCTTCCCTTTCTTCTGAATTATCACCCTCCCACCCCACTTCCAGCCTAGTGGGGGGGAGTGGTAAATCTCCTTCCTCCCCTCCTCTTTCTCTCCCTGTTCCCTTTCCTGGTGTTTTTTTTTTTGGTTCTCCCCTAATTGTTTGTTTTGTCCTTTCCTCCCTACCCATGACCACAACGAAGGGGTTGTCGGATGACACCCCATGCAGAACCTTCCCCACCCCTCCCTAAAAACAACAACTCCTCTGAGGCTGCCGGGCCCCCCGTCACTACGGTAGAGGGGGCGGACATGGACGAGGACCCCGGGGCCTCGACCGCTTCTGCCGCGGCACCTCCGGCTACCATCAAGAATGCCCCCCTGAAGGGTAGGAAGGGCCTGGGGACCAAAAAGGGCAAGAGCCCCGCCCGGAAGGCAAAACCTCCTGAGGCGAGGGCTCACTCCCCGGCCGCGACCCACATGTTGGCCGCGGCTCCCCCTCCTTCCCGCTCCCCTGTTCCTTCCACCAGCTCTGGGGGCAACGGTGTCCCGGGCCCCAGGGCGTACGCCCAGGTGGCCGCCACCCCCCCGCCTGTCGCCTCCCAAGCCGCCTCCCGGAATACCATCCCTGGCGGCCGCGGCCCCTTTCCCACCCTGACCAGGAGGCACGGGGTCCGTTGTCTCCTGGTGGCGGCCTCGCCCCACGTGGAGACCTACGTGCGGGCGTTGGCACGCGTGGTGGGGCCCGCGGCCGTGGTGGCGGCCTCTAAGATGTTCGGGAAGGTGGTCTTCTTCCTGGCGTCCGAGGCCGCTGCCCAGAAGGCGGTGGAAAGGGGTTTGGCGGTGGGGGGAGTCCACGTTCCCCT
Source organism: Pelochelys cantorii (assembly GCA_032595735.1). Classification (NCBI taxonomy): domain Eukaryota; kingdom Metazoa; phylum Chordata; order Testudines; family Trionychidae; genus Pelochelys; species Pelochelys cantorii. Next base: position 7,908,599 of record CM064331.1, on the reverse strand, counting down.
CGAGCCTTTGGAGGACCTGGGCGTACGGGTGGTTTTGTCCTCTGTTCCTCCCTTCCTCCCCAATGCCGCCCTACTGCCTTTCCTCTCCACCCTGGGGAGGCCTCTGTCAGTCCTGAGTCCCCTTCCTCTGGGCTGTAAAGACCCGACCCTCCGCCACGTCCTTTCCTTTCGCCGGCAGGTACAAATCCTACTACTGCCGGCGGGACGTGGCGGAGAAGCCCTGGAAGGGTCATTTCTGGTGCCCCATCAAGGGGCCCGGTACCGGGTGTACTACACCATGGGGGAGGCCCGGTGTTTTCTCTGTCGGGCGACGGGGCACGTCCGAAGGGACTGCCCCCTGGCCCGGTTTGGAGAGGCACCCGGGACCCCCGATGCCCGGGAGGGCACCGGCCCTACCATCGCCGGTGGCCCTGACGGTCCGGACCCTGGGGTCGCCCCTCCTCCAACCGTGACCGTCGTCAATCCCGCTCGGGTTCCGCAGGGCCCAGACGAGCGTGCGGGTGCTGATGCTGCCACCGCCAAAAGCGGCAAGGCTGGGCCCGCGGAGGAGAGGGCGGCGGGGTCAATGACGGGACTCGGGCAGAACCTACCTCGGGGGGAGGTATCCTTTTCCCCTGCTGCCCAGCCCCCATCTACCCTTGCCCCCCCGACGCTGCCCTTGTCCCCTGGCTCTTCCTCCATTCAGGCCCAGCCCTCTTCCTCCGAGGGATGGGAGCTCGCAATGGGGAAGCGCCGAAAGCGTGCTCGGCGTTCCACCCCGCCCTCTGAGGGGGAGGACAACCTCCCTGTACCCATGGGGGTGGACGCTGGGGCCATTCCACCCTCTGAGCCCGCAAGCGATTCACAGCACCACGAAGCGGTCGAGGTGACTGCGGCGGACGCGGGAGAGGTGAACACCTCCCTCCCGGGGTCCCTGCAAGAGGGGGTGTCCATGGAGGATGCTCCCACTGTTCCCGCCTCCACTGAGGGGGCGGCCGCTGACCTTGCCACCGACAGAGATCAGCACCTGGTGGCGGGCGGCGGGCTCGCCTTCCTCTCTCAGGAGGTGGAGGCTTTGGGGCTGACCCCGGCTGCCTCGGAGGGGGATCATCAGGTCCTGGAGGGACAACAACCGACCTCTCCTTCCCCTTCCGACCCGCTGCTATCCCTTCTCCCTGCCTCTGAGTTGCCCCGGGGTGCGACCGTCTGCCCGGCCATCGACAACACCTCGGCCGCGGCCGCGGCAACCCTTGAGGCTCTCAGCGGGCGGGAGAGCCCGTTAATATCTGTTACCCCCGGCGCTGAGGCCTCCGGTGCTGCACTCTCTGTGGCACTGGAGCTCAGCGCTGGGGAGACTATTACTACCCCTACCACTGCCATCGATTCTCTGCGCTGCGAGGAGGCACCGCACCCCGGTGCCTCCTCTGCTGAGGCATCTCGCCCTGCTCCTTCTCCTGCTCCCTATTCAAACGCCCTCTCAATCGAGTTTCCCACCCCTCTTCCTCCTCCCCGCCATTCTTGTCTCTTCCCTAATCCCTCACCTCTTCCTCCCCCTACTCTCCTTCCTCGTCTCCCTCCTTTTCCCGATCCCCTCCCTGAACTCTTTTCCTCCCCTTACTCTGTTACTGCCGCCCCTGGGGTTGCCACGTTTAGTCCAGACGTTGGCCCCCGGGAGGCGGTTTTCGTTTCTTCTGCTCCCAGCACATCTGGGGCTGATCTCTCTCCGCCACTGTCCTCTCAGCAGGGACCTCAAACGCCCTGCGTCCCCGTGCCGATGGGTCGCGGGGCTCACGGAGGGGTCTGGCCCCAAGGCGTTCGAGGGCCCGAGGCCCCGACGCCAGACGCGCTGAAGGGCGAGATGCGTGTTTTCTTGGAAGACATCCGTGGCTCCAAGAACAAGGTCGCTCTCGCCCTTCAGCGCTGGGGAGATTTTCATCTCATTTTGCAAATAGTCAGAGCCCTCTTGCGGGAGGGTAAAGGGACCGGGCGGCGGGGGGCCGCGGCTTACCAGCGGGTCCGCAGCTTCCGTGACGCCCTGCTCACTTTTGGGAACGGTCACGGTTTGCTGCGGGGCCCGATGGGGGCCGTCGGCACTCCTGCCAATCAGGATCTTCCCCAGCCCTCTCGATGCCGCCGCTCATCTTTGCCACTCTAAACACCCGGGGCTGCGGGTCGGGCCTCCGTACGTGTCAGGTCCTCTCCTTCCTCCGGAGGGGCAGGTACTCCGTCATATTCCTCCAGGAGACCCACACAGCTCCGGCCACCGAGGCTAGCTGGCGGCTGGAGTGGGGGGACAGGGTTTATTTTAGCCACCTGTCGGCCCGTCAAGCCGGGGTGGCTACCCTGTTCTCCCCGAACCTGCAGCCCGAGGTGCTGGGGACCGCCGAGGTCGTGCAGGGTCGCCTGCTGCATCTCCGGGTTCGGACGGAAGGGCTGACACTAAATCTCGTCAACATCTACGCCCCGACGTCCGCCCCGGAGAGGCTCCGCTTCTTTCGGCAGGCGTCGGCCTTCCTCGGCACTTTGGATCCTCGCGAGTGCCTGGTCCTGGGCGGAGACTTCAACTGCACCCTCGAGGAGCGGGACCGTACGGGGCTCGAGCAGTGCCCGGCCGCCGCGGACGTCCTCAGGGAGATAATAGACCATCACTCCCTGGTGGACGTCTGGCGAGACCTCCACCTGGGCGAGGAAACGGTGTTTACCTACGTCCAGGTGGCGGGTCGTCGGTCTTTCCACTCCCGGTTGGACCGCATTTATGTGTCTCGTCATCATCTCTTCCGGGCCCACTCCTCCGGCATTCGGCCGGCCCCTTTCTCGGACCACCACTTGGTGGCCGTACGGGCTTCTCTTTCCTCGGAGAGGCCGGGGCCGGCCTATTGGCATTTCAATAACAGCCTGCTGGAGGACGTGGGCTTCGTAGCGTCCTTCCGGGAGTTCTGGCTGGCCTGGCGCGGGCGGCGGTGCGCCTTTCCCTCGGCGCGGCGGTGGTGGGATGTGGGGAAGGTGCGCACGCGGCTCTTCTGCCGTGACTACGCCCGGGGGGCCAGCCGGCGGAGGGATGCGGCGATAGAGCAGTTGGAACGGGAGGTTTTAGAGCTAGAGAAGCGGCTGGCCACCGGCCCCGAGGATCCGCCCCTCTGCGGAGCGTACCGGGAGAAGCGGGAGGAGCTCCGGGCCCTCGAGGACCTTCGAGCCCGGGGTGCCTTTGTTCGTTCTCGCATCCGCCTCCTTCGGGAGATGGATCGAGGCTCCCGCTTCTTCTACGCCCTGGAGAAAAAGAGGGGGGCCAAAAAACACGTCCTCTGCCTTCTGGCGGAGGACGGTACCCCCCTCACGGATCCGGTGGAGATGCGCGAGAGGGCTCGCGCCTTCTACGCCTCTCTCTTCTCCCCGGATCCGACCGACGCCGACGCCCGCAGGGTTCTCTGGAACGAACTCCCGACGGTCAGCGCGGGCGACCGGGACCGGCTAGAGCTGCCTCTCTCTCTGGCCGAGTTCTCGGAAGCCCTCCGTCTCATGCCCACCAATAAATCCCCGGGCATGGATGGGCTGACCGTGGAGTTCTACCGCGTGTTCTGGGACGTCCTCGGCCCGGACCTTGCTAGCGTCTGGGCCGAGTCCTTGGAGAGCGGGGTCCTCCCTGTATCGTGCAGGCGAGCCGTGATCGCCTTGCTGCCCAAGAAGGGGGACCTCCGCGATCTGAGGAATTGGCGTCCCGTCTCGCTCCTCAGCACGGACTATAAAATTGTCGCCAAAGCCATCTCCCTAAGGTTGAAGTCCGTGCTGGCGGACGTGGTCCATCCAGACCAGACCTACACCGTCCCGGGCCGAACCATCTTCGACAACCTCTTTCTGGTCCGGGATCTCTTAGAGCTCGGGTGTAGGGACGGTCTGTCGTTCGCCCTCCTGTCCTTGGATCAGGAGAAGGCGTTCGACCGGATGGACCACGGGTACCTCCTGGGCACCCTGCGGGCCTTCGGCTTCGGGCCCCATTTTGTGGGGTTTCTCCAGGTGCTGTACGCCTCCGCAGAGTGCTTGGTCAAGCTCAACTGGACCCTGACCGCACCGGTCAGCTTCGGGCGGGGAGTACGTCAAGGCTGTCCGCTGTCGGGCCAGCTGTACGCTCTGGCCATAGAGCCCTTCCTCCGTCTCCTTCGCAAGAGGTTGACGGGGTTGGCGCTCCGTGAGCCGGAGACGAGGCTGGTCCTGTCGGCGTATGCCGACGACGTGCTCCTCGTGGTCCAGGACCCGGGAGACCTGGCGCGGGTGGAGGCTTGCCAAGCCGTCTACTCGGCGGCCTCCTCCGCCCGGGTCAACTGGGTCAAGAGCTCTGGCCTGGTGGTAGGGGCCGGGTGGCAGGCGGGCTCCCTCCCACCCGCGCTTCAGGCCATCAGGTGGAGCGCGGGTCCGCTGCTCTATCTCGGCGTTTTTCTTTCTGCCACGCATCCCTCCCCGCCGGAGAACTGGCAAGGTTTAGAGGCCAGGGTGGTCGAGCGGTTGCAGAGATGGACGGGACTGCTCCGGTGCCTCTCCCTGCGTGGGAGGGTACTGGTACTCAACCAATTGGTCCTGTCCATGCTCTGGCACCGCCTCGGCACCCTGGTCCCGCCCCCGGGCCTCCTGGTCCGTATCCAGCAGCTCATGCTGCGGTTCATCTGGCCAGGACTGCATTGGGTCTCTGCAGGGGTTCTCCATCTCCCCCCGGAGGAGGGAGGGCAGGGCCTGACGTGTTTGCGCACGCGGGTTCACGTCCTCCGCCTCCGGGCCCTGCAGAGACTCCTATTTGATGCAGGTAGTCCGGCATGGAGCACGCTTGCGCACGCTTTCCTTCGCCGCCTCCGAGGGCTCCGATACGACCGGCAGCTCCTTTATCTGAGAGGTCTTCCGCGAGACCTCTCCGGGCTGCCGGCCTTCTACCAGGACCTCCTCCGGACCTGGAAGCTGCTTGCAGCGACCAGGTCCTTGGGAGCCACCGTGGGGGCAGACCTCCTCGCGGAGCCCCTGCTACACAATCCCCATCTACGTGTGCAGGCGGCGGAGTCCCCCTTGGTGCGCCAGAGGTTGGTCCTGGCAGAAGTCACCAGAGTCGGAGACCTCCTGGACTACGACCGGGGAGACTGGGTGGATCCTCAGGCGCTCGCCCAGCGCATGGGGCTCTCCATCCTACGTACTCCCCAGCGCGTACTTCAGGAGGTGAAGGACGCTTTGCCGCCCACTGCTCGGGTGTACCTAAACAAAGTCCTGCGAGAGGGTGCACCCCGCCCACCCCTTACCCCCGGCCCTCCCGATCTCTCCATCGGCCCCCAGCCCCGCGTACCTTCCCGACCTCCTCCCCTTCGTCACCTGAGCCGGCTGCACTCGCTGCGGCCAGTCCCCTTCCGAACCGCGCCAAAGAGTCACCTGTACACGCTCGTGCTTCACACGCTCCACTTCCCCACCCTCGTGTCCCGCCCAGACACCAAGTGGCGGGACCTCCTACCATCAATAGAGGGTGGGGAGCCCCGGTGGGCCAGCCTCTATTCGACTTTGGTTCCACGACCCACCGGGGACATCTGTTGGAGAATCCTGCACGGCGCGGTGAGCACGGGCGTGTACTTGGCGCGGTTCACCCCCACCCCCGAAACGTGCCTCTTCTGTGGCGTGAGGGAGACCCTGGCGCACATCTACCTCGAGTGCGCCAGGTTACAGCCCCTCTTTCGGCTCCTCCAGAACCTCCTGTTGAGGTTCTGGCTGCATTTTTCCCCCCACTTGTTAATTTACGCACACCCCATCCGTGGCCCCACAAAGTCGCGGGACCTCCTGGTCAACCTCCTCCTGGCAATTGCCAAATCGGCAATCTATAAAACCAGGGAAAAGAGGTTGGCCGGGGGAGGGGCCTGCGACTGTGGGGCCTATTTCCGTTGCTGTATCCGCTCACGTATCCGGGCAGAGTTCCAATGGGCAGCGTCCGCTGGCTCTCTCGAGACCTTCGGGGAGCAGTGGGCGCTGTCCGGGGTTCTCTGCTCGGTATCCCCATCCGGCTCCCTCGTTTTAGCCCTTTGACCCTCACACCCGTCCCTGTTTTTTTCATTATTTGTCCCCAGTAATTAGTTGGTTCTCCTGGGTTCTGTGGTCCTCCCCGCAGGCTGGGGGGAGGTCCTTTTGATGTGGGCGGGCTAACGCCCGCCCACCTCCCGGACACCAAATAGTGCCTGAGCACACGGCCTTTCAAACAAACAAACAAACAAACACACTCAGCTCAGCACTCCAAACGCTCCAAACAAACAAACAAACTCCAAACAAACAAACTCCAAACAAACACACACAAGCCCAAAACCTCCAAATATAAGCAGCCACTTACCCCAAGGTGCTTTAGTTTGCTCCTTCCTTCTCCTCCTCCAGGAGAGCCTCTCAAAACTCCCTCCTGTTAGCACTCACCCTGTTCGCGAGCACCCGCATCAGTTTTCCTGCAGGGATAAGCTTCTACTCATCTCTAAAACAAACAAACAATAACCAGCACATATTCAAAAGATTGACATTTAGGCAATTGAATAAAGTCCATCTGTAAATTCAGAAATGGTTCCAAAGGCAGAGGTCTGGTTGCCGGAACTGTCTTTACAGGTTTACCCACGTTGTGGGCTTGGCAGACAGGGCAAGCCAGACAGTAATCTTTGGCTACTTGGGAGAATTTGGGAGCAAACCAATTTTCTTTTAAGGTGGCTACCATCCCCCCCTTTTTCTTGTGAGATGCTGGACCAAAATCCACCCGCTCACAGGGGTTTCCGGCACCCACCCCAGCCCGACAGAACACCACGTCCTGGCGCCTGGAGACAGCCTGACGGAATGGGGAAATACTATGGCCTGGGGTTAGCCTCAGAGGTCAGTACTACGTCCACAAGTAACAGAAAGAGAGTCAACAAAGCTTTCCCACAGTTCCATGTGCCGAGAGAGTGTAATGGCACCACACCAGCTTTTAGCGTCCGAACACAGAGGGTCCAGCACATGGCTGCCTCACTAGAGACACCGGTGTGCCCTTTTGGAACTGTGACACATAAGATAGGCCTAATAGACACAGACAGACACAGACAGACAAAATGTTAGCCGCTCCACAAAATTGGATTCCGTAGCTCCCCTTACCCCAATGGCCAGCCGTCACTCCAAATCCTAAGCCCTCACTAGGAGATTTCATAACAGGTATCCCCCTTACCTTTTATTGAGAGCTCTGAGAGGTTTGGTAGTGGAGTGCCGGTCCGTCCATACGGGCAAGTGGCGCATTAGGAATCTCGGTGGAACCTCCAAATTGTAGAAGCAAAGACTTCACTCAGTTTATGCAGCTAAACAGATGGTTTTATTGGCCAATAAAAGCAAAGTGAGCCAAACGTGGTCCCAGCAGAGCCGGGCCCAGTGAGGCTGGCTAATACAATCAATCCTAGTATTTTATACCCTTAACCAAACAAGTCTGATGCCAGGGCATTCCATCAAAACAAACTTCAAAGAGAAATTGTTATCAGCACAGAAAGAAACAGGTTCTTAGGGAGTTTGAGCTTCAGCTCAAAATAGTTCATTAACACATTCCAACAGCCCATCCTCCTGGCCTTTCTCACATTGGTGAAGGTCAGTTAACTTTCTAGTGTACGTGCAGAAGCGAGAAACTTAAATGGCTTCTGTTATATGAAGTGGCTTCTAACTAAATATGAAATGGTTTCTACAGTTTTTCTACAGTCCTTACCATTCAACAGTCTCCCTCTGGGGATAGGGCAGTTCAACCCTCCACCAAAACTAGTAGCATCCCCCTTTCTGGAGCAGTAAGCTTCTCAAACAAGATGGGGGGTCCAGTCAGCCATTCTTGGCCCTCTCTCAGCCACAGCGACTCTTGCAGAGTCCTCCAATGATCCTTCACCCTTCCATGTGGCCACAGCCTCCCATCTCAAGTGTGTGTGTGCAACCACTCCCTCCCCTAAGCCGGAGAATAAAGACACGGGGCTTCTTTTCATTCGCTCGACAAGACAGCCTGCGACCCTTAAACATTCTGTGGGTGCCCACTCAAGCTCCCAAGCCTACGTGGTTTCATTTGTCCCAGGACGTCCCCTTCACTTCCAAGTTAAGTCACTCTCTTCCGTCTATGCAGAGCTCCCCAACACCGTATAGAGCTTGTAAATGGACCCCGTCATGGTCATGAGGAATGGCCAGCAGCCTGGGGACTAAGGGGTTAACTGTACCTCTCCAGGTAGCAGTCAGCCAACAGAAATGCAGGTAGGGATTTCAAACTGAGACAAAGGAATTTTTGGGTCTTCCCTCCTTTGTCTCTGAGCCAGTTTGCTCTAGATATTGAGGGAGACAGACGACATGTCTCTCTCCAAGAAAAAGACTCTTCATAATGTGTATGTGGGGTAAAGTTTAGATAAATCCGTTAGGTTTTATTGTTTTATGGTTTGGGACTGTGGATCTGATGTCTGTGCTGTTAGAAATGTGCTTTCCTCTCTTTTGTAATTAAGTTTTGAGCCTATGGGAAAATTCCCCATGAGTTTATTAATTGGTGGCTCTTACCATCTAGCCAATCCAACTATGCTTGTAACAGGAGTATTGTTTTGATAAGTTCTTTCTTTTTTTTTATTAACCTGGTATTGGTTCAGTTCTGTGTCCTGGAAAATCTGTCTGTGGGATCTGCATGCCTCTGACTAGGGGATAGCAACCACAGACTGCCGTTTATATTTTCTCTTTCTTTTTCAAGCTCTTTGGAGAAAAGAGCTTGGGGTGCCCTGGGGTTGGTTTCAAGTGTCCACCCCTGTTTGTGGGTTCAAAAGCACTTGATGGTGGCAGCGGATTTTTATCCCCAAAATCTAGGTTTTTAAGATGGGGGGGAGCTTTATACCAAAGCCTAGTAAGATAAGATTTTGGGGTTGCTTTTGCGGGCCCCCACTTCTGCATTCATCATGCCAGAGTGGGAAATTAGCCATGACAGACCCTGTCAAGGGCATCTTATTGCCCTACCTATCTCTGCACCTACTTCCCAGCCAAGAGGTTCTTTTCCGCTGGGAGCACCGTGTCATCCTGGCTAGTCATCTTTTCCTTTCTGGATCACCTCAGGCTTCTCTCCTGTGGGGAAGAGGTGACATTTATATCCCTTCCTCAGGGGCATGCTCATTGTTTGCACTTCTCCATTCCTAAATGACCCTCATGGATCTTCTATAGCATATTTTTTCAGAGGCTTATTGGAATTACAACCATACTGCCCTGGAAAATCACTCCAGCTATCACAGTACGTTCATGTCTGCAGTTTCAATAGCTTCTTATACTTGGACAGCAGCTGCTTTTTTTTTTTTTTAGGCCACCCTTTAATTACCACTTCTGTAAGGATTCCCAATGAATCCTCTTTCTCCATTTCCCCTCATATGTGTCGCCATTTCCTGTTAGCTACAGGAATTAGCCTTATATCTACATAGGCTTGGTCTTCTCTGGTTTCATAGTGGGCACCACAGCTCTGGAAAGTTCATCTGCAGTCAACATGAATTTACCAGGCATTTAGGTCACAATCAAATCATACTTTTGTAGCTTTATCATCCTCCTTTGACTCCTTAGCTAGTTAGTATCCATTACACTTCTGGAGTTTAGGGCAGTGACAAAGTTCCTCCACTCCTGTTTGTTTCTGGCAAGTCTTTCAGGGGTTCCCCAGCTGTCCCCCAGGTTTCAGCTCAGCTCCTCTGAATCCCAACTATCTGTTTCTTTTTCTTTCACTTCATGCATGCGACAAAGTGAGTTGCAACTCACCAAAGCTTATGCCCTAATAAAATTATTCGTCTTTAAGGTGCCACGGGATTCCTTGTTGTTTTTGTGGTGTGATCATAGAAGATTGCCCACTGTAACTGAATATTAATTACGTTTCTTAATGGGACCACTAGAGGACAGCAAAGCACTGTTTTAATTTCTTTTTGGCTCACTTTGTAAAAGACAGCTACAAGGGGGTTCCAGCCTTGGGTCATAGCATATGTCTACACTGCTATAAAACACTACAACTGGCCTGCACCCATTAAGTAGGTCTGTGGGGCTATAAAATTGCAGCATAGCTATTTGGAATCTGCCTCATTCGTACAATCCCAGGATGCAGACCAAGGGTGAATATCTACACTGCAGTTTTAGAGTCCCGCAGCCTGAGCCCCACAGGCTGGAGAAAGCCAGCATAAGCTGCAGGCATTTTATGGCAGTGTAGGTGTACCTATCAAATTTTAAGCCAGAGGGAACCACCAGATCATCTTATTTGATCTCCAGCATATCACAGGTCACCAACACCACCCACGCCCTATATGTCAAGCCCAGCAAACCAGGAGTTCAGAATACAGTAATTACTCATTTAACACGTGCCCGCTTAACACGTTTTCGCAATAGCATGATTTTTTGGGGGGAACGTTTTTCAAATAACACGACCATCCCCAAAATAACATGAAAATAATCAAGTAGTGGACTACTTCACGCAGCAGTATAAGTTGGTGAAATCAGTGGTAATACGCATCAGTGGATGAATTCACATGGTCACAGTGCTCCTCCGCTCACTCACATGTTTATCTTCGTGTTTTAACAAACCGCGGCGACTTGTGTTGCTAGATAGCTAATGTTGACGTTGACGACCCAGCACCAACAAAAAATTGACTTTGCCGCCAACACCTGAAACACAACCCCCACTTTTTCCATTATTTTTAATGGGAAAATTGACCCCGCATAGCACGTTTTTGCTTAGCACGAATATTTTCAGAAACACATCTATAGTGTTAAATGAGGAATTACTGTACGCTAGCAGGACAATCTGGTGACGGACACATATAGCCAAATCAAGGCTAGGTCAGTAGTGAGTGAAAATTATGGCCATCTAGTAGTAGCTTGTATAAAATGAGCCTGATTGTCTCAATCCAGGCCCCAGTATTTCAGTGCCCCCACCTGCACCCCTCATTGTTAGCAATCATGGCAGAGAAGCAAAGGCGGGAGCAGGCCATTGACTAAGCTACCTACCATGTGTTTTGGTGTGCATCTTGGGGTTAAAGGAGGAGTGCACTGGTAGGTAGTTTGGAGGAAATTGCATTGCTGATGACTGCTTCTGCCCAGCGCTTCTATTGGACCAGCACCGACTACACATAAAAGGGAAATAGGCATTCCTGCTCAATAGTCATCTACTCAGCCATAATGCGGAACCTTGTCATTTACTCCCCCTCTCTCCAGAGGATATAAATAGGGGTTCAGCGCTAGGTCCTTTGGAAAGCATTAGGAATGACAGTCTTGCAAAGCTATGGCACACTGTTGAGTTAGCACAGAACCAGAGATTGGGGAGGCAAATACATTTTGAGTGCACTGGTCTCTACCAGAAAAGTGCTGTCATTTAGAGCCGGTCTAAACATTGATACTCACAGCATAGCATAAGATGGGAATTAAAACTGATTTTGTTAGGCTGGTTCCAATACGTGTGTGGACACTTACTTTGGAATACAAGGGGCTATGAGAAACAATGGACAGAGTGTGGATTTAGCACCCCCACTACCTAACTGCTGTCAAGTATTTGTAGGCCTCACGCCAAAGGAGAGTGTAGCCACTTTTATTCCCAACGTGCACAGACTTGCACAGAAATAACAAAATGGGTTATAATGAACCAATTTTGGGCTGCTAGTTTATGATTTTGTTTTTTAATTAATTTGCATAAAGAAACCATCAACATTCAAAAAAGGTCCATGACTTGTGTATAGCGTCATGTACAGCTCATTTTACAGGCTAGCCAATAAAATTGTGCAAAACCAAAACTTTACAACTTGTCAAAGCTGCAAGACCAGGTAATAGATAATCAGATAATATTACACAGATGTAACATGGTAGCATGGGTAACTATAAAAAATTAAAAATTAAATAACAGACATACACAGATAGGCAAAAAAACAAAACAAAAAAAAAGAAAGAGGAGACCAGGGACAGTGGCAGTGAAACTGGAAAGGAAAAGAAGGTGGAATGGAAGTCTGACATTATTTGAGCTCAGTATTCTTTATCCAAAGGTAAACAGGATACAAATTTCTTCAGATTCATGTAATTGCTCTCTCTATTGACATGCTATTTTTTCTTTCACCGCTGCCTCTGAATATAACTGATCTATTCTGGGCATAACCCTGCTCTTCCATGGTTGTCAAATCAAGCACTTGGTCATGGCTGCTGCCCTCAAGAACCAACGTCTTTATGGTGAAGTGAAACCCGGCCACGTAGGTCCATTATCTAAGATCTTGTTTTCAGCTGCAGTTTAGTTGCTGAAGCCAAATGCTATTTTCACTCTTGTGTGCACCTTCTTCCACAGCTGCCTGACAGCTGGGCTGTCCCAAAGCATACATATAAAATCATGAGTGGTGTGGAGAAAGTGAATAAGGAAAAGTTATTTACTTGTTCCCATAATATAAGAACTTGGGGTCACCAAATGAAACTAATGGGCTGCAGGTTTAAAACAAATAAAAGGAAGTTCTTCTTCACACAGTGCACAATCAATCTGTGGAACTCCTTGCCTGAAGAGGCTGAAAAGGGTAGGACTATAACAGGGTTTAAAAGAGAACTAGATAAATTCATGGAGGTTAAGTCCATTAATGGCTATCAGCCAGGGTGGGTAAGGAATGGTGTCCCTAGCCTCTGTTTGTCAGAGGGTGGAGATGGATGGCAGGAGAGAGATCGCTTGATCATTACCTGTTCGGTTCACTTCCTCTGGGACACCTGGCATTGGCCACTGTCAGCAGACAGGATACCAAGCTGGATGGACCTTTGGTCTGACCCAGTCTGACCATTCTTATGTTCTTATACACATCAGGGCTCTTTTTCCTTTGTTACACCATGAGTAACTTAGGGTACGTCTACACTAGCCCCCTAGTTCGATCTAGGGAGGCTAATGAGGGCGACTGAAATTGCAAATGAAGCATGGGATTTAAATATCCCGTGCTTCATTAGCATGTTCCCAGCCGGTCACCATTTTAGAAATTGACTAGCCCGAAGTAACTGCCCACGTCTACATGAGGCAGTGAAACGGGATTCCAAATTAAAGCACTAAATCGAATTAGCTGTTAAACAGGATTCTGAATTAAAGCCCTAAATCGAATTAGCTGGTAAACCTCATTCCAGGAGGAATAACAGCTAATTCGATTTAGGGCTTTAATTCAGAAACCCGTTTCACTGCCGTGTGTAGACGCGGGCAGTTACTTCGGGCTAGTCAATTTCTAAAAATGATGATCGGCCGGGAACATGCTAATGAAGCACGGGATATTTAAATCCCACGCTTCATTTGCAATTTCGGTCGCCCTCATTAGCCTCCCTAGATCGAACTAGGGGGCTAGTATAGACGTACCCTTACAGAGGACAAGGCCCTATATTAGCAGAATCTTTGTGGCATCCAATAATTTTGAATAGACTCATTTGCCATACCAGGCATCACCTGAGATGCACAGAAGCACTTTCAACATTCTGTAACATGCTCTGCTAATGGAGCTCTTTTTCACACAGAACTCCAGATCAGTACAGTCCCTCTTCATGAGCGAAGCATGCATATCAGAAATGGACCTAGCGAATTTAAGTACATCCAAGATTCCCAGCAGTTCAAGCAGTTCCTGGCAGTCCTAAGGCATCTGGACCAAACTGATGTGTTAGCCAGCATTTTAGCTCTTGGTCCTGCCACTGTGCAGGTCACATCATTGTAATTACACGGTGGTACAGACATAACCTGGTTAGTCCTGGCTTCTTTGTGAGTCCCAGAAGTAGTTTTATCCCCATTTCCCTGAAGAGGAAGCTGGAACAGAGGCGAAATGAAGCTGAGAGGCTAAGCTGGGCCTGCCCTAGGCCCCAGAGGACAGTTATAGGGGTTCTGTTGGCCTCAGCTGTTGCTATGGAGGCTTTGCTGGCCTCAGCTGTCACTTAAAAACATTTTGGTCCGTACTCAGCCTCAGGCTTGGCTAAACATTGGGTAATTAGCTGAGGGAAAGGCCAAACAGTAAGAGTTCTGAGGGCATCTGTCAAGTCAGGGATCCTTTACTAGAGCAGTTCCCTGGCTCTGTGACAGGGCGGCTGTATCAGGAGGAAGGCAGAACCCTATTTGCAAGCCCAGCTGCGTCTACTGGCTCAGACACCCCCGATCGCTGGCCCACTGTTATTAGTGATGAGAAGTCAACTGAGCAGGCTGCCTCCTTGGCGCTGAAGAGATGTTAGCTGAGCTGCCCGTCCTGGCTGGACTTGTGGGAAGGCATGTTTCTCACTCCCATGCGGCGCACAGCAACTACCATTAGCTTTATGTCAGGAGAGATTCTCTACCAGTGGCCTGAGCCCTACACCCTATCCTTACACACAGCGAGGCTTCTTATTCTGAAACCACTTCAGCAACTCAGTCGGGGGCCTTAATCATAGTGACACTCAAGCATCTGTATCTGGTGAACAGAAAGTAGCAATCCGTGGGAACTATCTGGGGTTAAATGCACAGTCTCCCAGAGACTGGGACGCCCAGTAACTCCCATTGATTTGAACAACGCTACCGGATGCACCATGAAACCCTCAGGAAAGGTCTCAGTCTATAGCCAAGTTTAATCATTACCAGGAAGGCCAACAAGTTACCTGAGCACAGAAGCATGAAAAGGTGCAGTGGCAGGTCAACAAGGATTTAACATAATTTCAGCATCCCCCTCCCCTCTTACAGGTTGTCAATGAGCTGTGGGGAGTCACTAGGCCCTGCACCTCCATCTTCAGCCAGATGGGACTCTCAGCCAGCAGGTAGAACAGTAGGTTGATTAGTTCACAGGGATACAGTGCAGAACAGACTTGAAGCACAGGAACCAGGAGCAGTCAGTACAATCCATCTTGGGGAATCATAGAATCATAGAATACTAGGACTGGAAGGGACCTCAAGAGGTCATCGAGTCCAGTCCCCTGCCCTCGTGGCAGGACCAAATACTGTCTAGACCATCCCTGACAGACATTTATCTAACCTACTCTTAAATATCTCCAGAGATGGAGATTCCACAACCTCCCTGGGCAATTTATTCCAGTGTTTGACCACCCTGACAGTTAGGAACTTTTTCCTAATGTCCTACCTAAACCTCCCTTGCTGCAGTTTAAGCCCATTGCTTCTTGTTCTATCCCCAGAGGCCAAGATGAACAAGTTTTCTCCCTCCTCCTTATGACAGCCTGTTAGATACCTGAAAACGGCTATCATGTCCCCCCTCAATCTTCTCTTTTCTAAACTAAACAAACCCAATTCTTTCAGCCTTCCTTCATAGGTCATGTTCTCTAGACCTTTAATCATTCTTGTTGCTCTTCTCTGGACCCTCTCCAATTTCTCCACATCTTTCTTGAAATGCAGAGCGGGGAGGGGGGGCCCAGAGCCAGGGCCTCCCTGTATCCTAAGTCAGAGGAGATTCACCTATACATCCCAGCAGCCCATCTCTGTCTGCAGCCAGCCCCGCCTCTAGCCTTTGTCCAGCTTCCGGGAGAAAAGTCGTCACCTGATCCCAGCCCCCTCCCAGGCTCGGGTTACGGTGAGCCTGAGCCATTGTGTATGTGCTGGCCTGGGCAGCCTCCCTCAGCAAGTCACACCCAGAATTCCCATTCCTACCTAGATAGTGATGTGGTGCCCAGGGAAACTGAGGCACACACAGGATTATCACAAGACAGCAGAAATGCAACATCATAAAGCGAGCAGAGTGAATACAATCCCGGCTTTGTCACGATGTGCAACAGAACAGAGCAAATATAGTGCCCACCTCATCACACAGGTGCTCTGTAATGATAAACCAAGAAGGCTGGGGGCTTTTGGGAAGAGAATTCAGTGTTCCCAGCCAGAGCCAAGGGGAACCCGAAGAGGGGGTATTTTCTGCACCTCACGTGCTTAGGTTATTGGCACACCTTGTCGTCTGCCGCTGTATTTTTTTCTTCTGGCTCCGCTTGCAGAAAACAAACATCCCTGAAGCCAAGACATCAAGCAATAACAACATATTGAAAGGCAAAGTCATCATCTACCTGGACAGCACCATGCTAGCCAACTGAGACCTCTGCAAAAAAGGGAGATAAAGAACAGGAAGGAAAGTTACTGCACTCCCTAACTTCGACAACCTCCTGGAGGGGTGAAAGGAGAGTTCCAGGGAGAAATGTTAAGAAGACCCTGTAGCAGGGAGGGCAGCATGTTTGTTTTCAACAATGAAGAGCAGAAGCAAGCAGCAGCTGATGACAAGGAGGGATGGAAGAAAGTGTTTTCCTACCCTGTGCACCAGCATTGGCATGAGAAGCATGTAACCACTGGAGAATCCCTCTTGGATCCGCCATGGAGAGAATCAATCAGCAGAGAAGAAAGTCCTGTTAGATTAGTTTGTCTGTCATCAGCGACCCTCCCCACGCTGAAGGATTGTTCCTTGTACTATGTTCCATGTATTCTTTTCAAGTCGCTGCATGACTTTCAGTAATACAAGACAGTGGACTTTTGAATCTATGATACATTCCTTATTTCAGTGCGTAGGATGAGGCAAGCTTCAGAGCGTCTGAGTTCCGAGTCTTGTTTTTAATTTTTTCTAAGCTCCAACTTCTTAGTTCTTTGTTTTACTAATCTATTATTCCGTGAGTTCTTACTTTTATGTTTTAAGTCAAATCAAGATATGCATCTCCAGCTATGTTAATTACATATTCGAACACTGATCT
Organism: Pelochelys cantorii; assembly: GCA_032595735.1. NCBI lineage: Eukaryota > Metazoa > Chordata > Testudines > Trionychidae > Pelochelys > Pelochelys cantorii. Next base: position 7,891,967 of record CM064331.1, on the reverse strand, counting down.
CACGGAAGTCAAGCGTGCTTGGTCAGCACTGTATTCTGACGTGCTGTTCTGCTGTCAAATATCCGTCACAGACAAAATGAGGCAATTACCTTGCAAGATCAAGAAATTCTGTCTTGGGCGTCTAAGCAAGGAGCTGTATGAAGCTGGCTCATCATTCTGAAGTACCAAGTGCAGAGAGGAGTATTGAACAAAACGTTGGAGAAAGCAGCTTGTTGTGCCTATTTAGCGCTTAGGCAATATAGGGCTTCACAAACATTGGGCTAAATTCAGCAAAAATCCCAGTGGCTTGACTGACAACTACATCAACTCGAATGAGGTATCGTTTAGAAGAGCATACCAGCAAGGTCTACAGGCAGGGCAGTTAGTGCATGCCAGCAGAGTCTACATGGGGCTGTTAGAGCACACTAACAGGGAATACTGGGGGTTGCTAGAGCACAGCAGCAAGGTCTATCTGGCAGTTAGAGCGCACCAGCAGGGTGTACAGGTACAGTTAGACCGCACCAGTAGGGTGAACAGGAGGCAGTTAGAGCACCCAACACATGAGAGTGCTCCATGGCCACTTCAGTCAGTGACTTGCCCCAGAGCAAAAGAACAAAGCTCAAGCAGCAACAGCAGCTGTGGACTGTGGGAATTTGCCCTCATCAGTGCTCCAGGAAGGTTCAGGCAGAAGTGCTCTGCCTGCTGGCAGCTTACCACAGACCCTTTTTCTGCAGCTGCTGCTTGAAAGAGGGACTTGACTCTCTGGGGGTGCACAGCTGCATCTCATCTGCCCCAAGGCTCACCAGCTGCCACTAAATCAGGACTGGAACTCAGAAATCCCCCCATTCCCAACCCTGTACAGAAACCAAGAGACTTCACTTCCCACCCCAGGATGGGAAAGTCTTGTATAACCATTAATAACCCCCAGAGCCTCCCTCCTTCTTGAGTTAATTAGTATACCCAGTGAATTTACAGATGGTGAAGCCTGCACCTTCCTCAGGAACATCCGCTAGTGTCTGCTCTCAGAGGCAAGATTTGAGACTTTGTGGGCATAGGGCTGATCTGCTATGGCAAGTCTTATCAACTGAGGTTCAGAGGTTGTAACTTTCCCTCGACCACCAAACAAACCAGGGACAAATGACAGCAAAACCAAGGTATCTCTACTCTGGCCATTCACCTACAGGCTCTTCCTGTCAACCTCAGGCCAGGAACAGGGCTTCATTCTTGCTGAAATATCTAATATGTAGGCACAGAAGTCTCCTACACTTAGGTTCTGTTCTTTTTACTCTCTGCAGCTCTCCCACCCCCCTGCACATCCTTTATATGTTTAGGTTCTGTTCCCTAGAAGGTGGGATGAATGTCAGGAAAGTTGCCAGGTTACACTCCCTCTCCATCTCCAAAGGATGCCAAACTGTTCATTCATGCCTCTGTGATATCTTGGAGGTATTATGGCATCTTACTGTCTCCCTTGAATGTCTCCCAGCAAGAGTGTCAAGTGGAAGTAATAGATTTCAAATGCCTCTGCCATCATTTCAGCCAGACATGAGGAGTTGGTGTTTCCTCCAGTTTTATCCAGCTGTATTTCACTAGAGTGGGGTAGCATGCTGGACTATCAGAGTGTCCATTGATTTTGATTGTATGTGCGGCATTTTGACCATACTGAATTTTTATTGGGAATATGTCTCTACCTCAGCGGCAGGGCTCTGTTTGCTCTGTCCCCGGTGCAAATCGCCAGCTCTCTGCCTCAGTTTCCTCTCTACCATGAGGATAACTCTTGCATAGTGTCCACAACTCAGACTGAGGGAGCATTCCCAGTGCGGGGCTCATGACACACAGCTGAGCAGGTCTAAATCCATCCAGCCGTGGGCAGTGACACACCCACACAATTCCGCTCTTATTTCTAAGGGCTCTTGCAAGGATTAGTTAAAGTTTACAAAGAATCTGGAAGATTATGAAAAGAGTTAAGTAATGGGGTGATCACTTCAGAAAAGCCCTGCTGCAGAGAAATATTCCTATTAATGGGAACATTATCAAACGAGCTGAGCTCTGGAATGAAACTGGCTTATTAAATGTAAATGGAAAAGCATTTTAGAATAAAACGTTTCTCAAATTGATTTTAAATGAGATTATAATTAGCAAGATGATCTGACTCTCTATTACAGGCTGGCTATTAATGCTTGTGCATAACTCTATTAACCCTCACCCTTTAGTGCCTGGGGGATCCAAATGGCTTCATTAGGAGTCTGGCCTCCTTGGTCACCCAAGGGTTTAATGCTGGCCGGTTCTGAGAGCACTCTGCACCAAGTAGAATCATTTGGAACAAATGGCACTCAGTCTCTTGGCAGGATCAAGCCCGGAGTGGAACTGTAATAATAGCACACCTGAAGTGTGCCTAAAAATTGCCTGGGTAAAGCTATATGATAGTTCTTTTGCTTCATTAGACAGTGAATTTTATATATGCCTCTTTGGAATGTAGTTTTTGGGGGTGCTTGTATGGACCCGACCTTATGCGGTTTGGTTATCCCTAGCTAGAGGGAAGAATGGAGACTTAGGGGGTTGGAGGAACTGTCAGCTGTCAAAGCTCCCCCAAGCTGATGGCTCAGCAGACTAATGGAGTTAAGGCAATAGTACACAAGAAAGCAACTGGGCTGGCATCACAGCCAGCCATCCTACCCCAGTGGATCAGGCATCGCACCTTTCAAGGGAGACACAATCCCGCAGTCTTTGGGATTGGCATCAAGCCCTTTGACCACTTAAGCTACTCTACCACTGGACAGGGGAGTGGAGTAAAAATCCAGCTGTAATGGACTGTCCTGCCAGAGAGTCCCTCTGCACAACTGGAGGGGGGAGCCTGAAGCCCTGACAGGATCAGGCTGGTACTGATACACTGTGGAGTTTCTGGCTCACTGGAAAAACGCTGGTTTTCTTCCTTGCCATTTGGATCGTTTGGCTGTACGGCCCTACTCTCACAAAGCTGCCTCCCACCTACTCAAGCTACTAGGCACTTCTGCGGAAGAATGATTGGATCTGGAGTTTCTTACTGGCCATGCTATTTGGGCCGCTACCCTCCTGCAATTGCTACTCACACCACCTGCTGCAGCCTGTCTCACAAGCACACAGATACAAGCTGCAGTGCAGCAGCAGCGACCGTAGGTGGCAGCTAGGCAATGTCATGATGGCTTCATTCCCATTCCAGGATATCACCACTTCCCCTCCCTCAGCCAGTGATCTCCAGACACACTCCCAGCACTAATGAAACCCTCCTAGTTACATTTAAGTCGAGACGTCACACAACACCTGAGTTCACGCAGGGCTTCATGATGAGTCAGAGACAGGTGGAAATAGATCCCTGGATTTGAGTCTCTGTTCTAGGCTCGTCTTCTCTATGTTAGACGGGTCTTCTCACAGTCACATCCCCTGAAGGATAAATCCCTCTTCCTCCGTTTCCGTAGAAACGTGGGGAAAGGCTTGGGAAACACTGTGCTGTGCTAGAGAGCTTCCCATGCAGAGAGGGCTGGTACTGAGTCAGCAGCCCGGAGGGTACACTGCCAGCCTGTTGCCATGACAATTTCAGTGACTAGGCCCTGAAATGGGATTTCCTCAGCTAGATACATCAGGGCTACGTCTACACTGGCGGCTTCTTGCACAAGAACTCTTTTGCGGAAGAGTTTTTCTGTAAAAACTCTTCCAGAAGAAAGCGTCTACACTGGCACGTGCTTTTGCACAAGAGATGTGCTTTTGCGCAAGAGCATCCATGCCAGTGTAGACGCTCTCTTGCACAAGAAAGCTCTGATGGCCATTTTAACCATAGGGCTTTCTTGCGCAAGAAATTCATGTTGCTTGTCTACACTGGCCTCTTGCGCAAGAACAGTTGCGCAAAAAGGCTTATTCCCGAGCGGGAGCATCAGAGTTCTGGCGCAAGAAGCCCTGATTTTATACATTAGAACATCAGTTTACTTGCGCAAGAACACGCGGCCAGTATAGACAGGCAGCAAGTTTTTGCACAAGAGCAGCCACTTTTGCACAAGATCGCGCCAGTGTAGACACAGCCCAGAGGTTTTGATGGAGACCCCAGTGCCTCCATGCAGAGGGGCGCTCTCTAGCTACCCCACCCCCTAGCACAGTGGGTCCACAGGGGCAACCAAGGGTCCTGTTCATACCCGGCAAATATATTTCTTCTCTCACCACCCCGTCCCTCTTGGAGACTTCGGGCAAGAAGGGGTCACCAGCTCAGCACTCTCCAGCCTGGCATGGTGAGAGCCCTCCCATCCACAGAACAGAGTGGGCTCGCCGCCCCAGGCCCATTCACCTGAAAGATGGGCCAAAGACTGTGGCTCAATGACCTTATAAAAAGGAGGCAGTGTGTGAGCTCTGGGAAGGGTTGCAACAACCGCTTTCCAGCTCAGTTACAAATCCTAAACTTGCCACATGACATTGAGGAAGTTGTGTCACTGCTCCATGCCTCAGTTTCCCCACATGTGACATGGGGAGCATACCTGGCAGGGGTGTTATGAGTCTAAGGAAGTGCTTGTAAAACTCCGGGCAGATTATAAACATCAAGCATTGTTACATAAGCAGAAACCCTGCCGGTTTGTCCAGACTAAACCAAGCACAAGCTGGCAAAACATAAATAGTGCAGGTGTATCTTAGCCGTTTAGATGATGGTGAACGAAATAACAGAGGTGTGTCGGAAGAAGGCTTATATTTGATTACTTTCTGACATGTGGCTGCTGGTTGCCTAGTTACCCCACCAGTCACTAATCCCGGACATGTCTCTTGTAGATTTTATCTCAGGAGATACCTAAGCTGTACCCAGGCATTAGATCACAGAGGCATGTGGCTATCCACGTGAAAGCAGTCGTTCCACTGCAGACAGACGCAGGAGGGAAAGATGGTGTTGTTGGTCTGACACTGGATACGCGGGAGACCCAAACTCATTTTCTGGCTCTGTTAGACTCTCTGTGACTCTCTCTGGCCCAAGTCCAATTGAGTTAGGCACCTGCAAGCCTTGGAGGATCTGGGCCCCTATGCCTTAGGCTAGGTCTACACTAGATCTGGAAGGTCTGCTTAAGGTACGCAACTCTAGCTATGTAAAATACATAGCTGGAGTTGGCTTACTTTAAGCCAAGCTTGGCGCTGTTTTCACAGTGGGAGGTCAACAGGAGCAAATGCTCCAGTCGGCTTCTCTTACTCCTTGCAACTGCTGGGAGTACTGATGCCAGCTAGAGCCACCCTTCATGTTCGATTTAGCAGTTTTTAACTAGACCCGCTAAATCGAACACCAGAAGATCCACCTCCGACACAGCAAGTGAAAACGTGGCCTTAGCTCCATATCCATCAAACGGAACTGATATTTTCCTCCTCCCACGCTTTGTCTTGTCTGTTTAGACAGTCTTGGAGAGGCAGTTGTCAGGGCACTGGTCTGGGAAGCCGGACACCTAGGGTCTATCCACAGCTGGGCTCCTGATGTGTTGGGTAACCTTGGAGAGGTCACTTCCTCTCTCAGGGTCTGACTTCTCCATCTGTATCGTGGGGTGCTGGCACATCCTTGGACTGCTTGATCTACTGAAAGCGTGTCTCTCCCTGTGTCTGCAGGCACAGCCCCTAGCGAGGCAGGGCCTCACTCTCATTTGGGGTCCCTAGGCACTGTTGTAGTAGAACATTACCAGCTCTGATACAGCCCTTCTCATCTTTTTTTTTTTAAAAGGTCTCACAGCACTTTGCCTAGGAAGTTAGTTTCATTATCCGCCCTTTCGCAGCCAGGGAAACAGAGGCACAAAGAAGGAGGTGACATACCCAAGGTCACTCAGTAGGGCAGTGGCAGAGCTGTGGGTAGAATGCAGGTCTTCCGAGTCCCAGTCTCATGCCCTAGCCAGGAGGGTGTGCTGCCTAAATAATACATCATAGCCACACCCCGATGAAATGCAGTTCTTGGGGTAAAAGGTGTTGCAGCAGTTTAACTTGGCATCCCAAGAGTGGTGTTCCTGCCTATCGTGGTTGGGTCTAGGCCCAGGCTCAACGTTGACACAAAGGGTTCAAAGCCACCTTCTGCCTCACCCAGACCAACAACTAGGCCTGGCCTGGGCAAAATATAGCCTGCAGGCCAAATCCGGCCTGCCAAACCACAGAATCTGGCCCTTGGAGGCAGTGGGGAGCCCCAGGTAGGCTCCCCTACTTGCCCCGCATACCCCCACACTGTTCAGAAACACGGCTGCAGGGCTCCATTTCTGTTTTACAACTGGAGAAGGGGGGGGGAAGTTTCAGGAGCTGCCCTGCCCCCAGCACAATCCCATTGGCCTGTTTCTGTCCAGAAACCAGCCAATGGGAGCTGCTTGTTGGAATAACAGGCAGCCAAGAAGAACCATGCCCCCTCTTCTCTGCTCAGTTATTCATTGAAGCACATGGCCAGGCAAGCAGCAGGCTGGGAAACGTTTTAAGCTCTGCAGGCAGCCAAGCTAGTTTGGCAGCTGTCAGGTAAGTCTCTTGGCCACAGCCTGCTTCTGGCACTCCAGCCCTTTCCTGCCCCAACTCTCTGCCCCCCGCCCCCCCCCCCCCCGCACTCAACATACCCAAACCCTCTGTCCCCCTCTTACACCCATACCCTCCTCCCAGATCTGGCACCCCAATCTACTGCCCCAGATCACAATCCCTTCCTACCCTAGGTTACATCCCAAACCCCTGCACTCCAGTCTCCTGCCCTAGGTCACAACCACCTCTTTCACCCAAACTCCCTCCCAGACTCCAGTCTCCTTCCTGAACCCCAGTCCCTCACCCCAAGCTCCCTTCTGCACCCGACCTCCATCCCAGAACCCGCATCTCCTCCATTAATATCATGGAAGAGTGTGGCCCTCAACCACTTTCCAAAATCTTGGAGTGCCCCCCACTCAAAAAAAATTATTGTCCACCTCTGACCTAGACACTCTTTGGAGATTTCCTAACCAAATCCCAAGCCCACTCAGCCTGCTTGTCTGGGAAGAGCTACTAGGAGGCCAACACAGAGGGCTGGGGCTGTTGGATGTAGAGCAGGGCTACTCAAAACGCATGCAGCCCGCAGCCCATTGTTTGCGGCCCATGGTGCAGTTTGAGTTTACGCGGGACTCAACACATGGCCCGCAGGTGGAAGCCAAAACAAAAAAGCAGTCAATATAATGGTCTTCTGTTGAGATGCATTTTAGAAGTTAAATTCCTGGACTGTCGTTGCTCATTAAAAGTGTTGTTATATGGGTGGAAATCAGATAACTATTGCATTTTATTCATACCAGAAGAACTGACTTAAATGGGGCCTGTGCGTTGCGTAGTCTTTCCTTAATCTTTGTATTCATGCCCATCAGTGTGAAAGAAACTATTTGCATATATTTGCATGTATATGCAACCACACTTAAGTTGCGGCCCTTGGCATGTGCTTTGAGTATCATTGTGGCCTCCAGGGCTTCCAAAGTTGAGTAATCCTGTTTTCAATTTCCCACCTACAAATTACCTCCTGGGCTGAAATGCCTCATCCCTGGGCTTGGCTAGCCCTAGCCTTTGTGGTAGGGAAGAGATATAAGTGCCAGTTATTAAGTAACTCTCCCTCTCATCCTACAGATATTAATTTAATTAGGAATATGAATACTTAGCCCTTACATAGCCTCTTCGCTCTTTAAGTATGGTACAAACATTACCTAGTGAACCTCCCAACATGACTCTGAGGCTAAGCGGATAAGTATTAACTCCATGTCACAAATGGGGAAACTGAGGCACAAAGTGGTGGCACGATTTGCTGAAGGTCGTGGAGTCTCCAACACAACTGTAATCTAAAACCCTGGAGTTTGTGGGACCCAGTCTTGTGCTCAAGCTTCTAGCCCGCTACGGCGGCTCACAACAAGCTCTTCTAAAAGGATGGTCTGCGAAACCTGGCCTAGCTCAACCCAAAGGCCATCTGAGCTTCTGGGCTGGTAAGGCCGGGCAGGCAGCTGCCTCACTCCCTTTGAGAAAGCAGCATGTCATATCCCATTGCCTTGGGTTCTCAATGGATCTGCTCTATCTCACTGATTCTGGATGTGACCTACCAGGCTGCTTGCCCACAATGGCAACTAATGAACATGCTCTCCTAGTACCCCCAACACCCAATTTCTGGATGTTCTGGCCCCATCCAACAGAGTAGCTCTACCTGGCTCACAGTGAGGAGGTGAATATACAGGCCTTGCTTTTGTTCGGAGGATGCTGTTTTCCCCCTTACTTACATCACTAAATGCTGCAATGAAAACGTGGGTTACAGATGCATGGACAGCCGGAATTCAAGCATTTCCTAATATCAGAGTGCTTGATTCTGCAACCTGAATGTTCTAACAACACCTGGGGGGGAGTATATAATTTGAAATATTAATTGTGCCAGATTTGCTATGAATGCCTGCTATGGAGCATACTGGACCTTTAAGACTAGAGGAGCCAGGAAATCCCACTCTCGGGACATTGTGGGAAATGGCTTTGTGGTGGGAAGAGAAGAAGGGAGCCTGGGGAATTAGTAACTGGATGGGGGAAAGCTAGGATGCTATCTTTTTAAGGGCCCAATACCAAGAGCTCTGCAGTGTAGGGTGGGCAGGGCTCCCTTCTCTCAGCCTATCAGGGAAAGCTGTCCAATGGAGGAGGATATAGATGCTGCCTCCTCCCTTAAAACAGGGAGAAGAAAACCAGGGAAGGTGAATTCCTCCTAGGAAGGACAGTAGAATAACAGCTCTGTGTGTGGCAGAAGAGCCGGAGATGGCTGTGACTTTTTGTGTTGCTGTAGTGGGAGTTATTCTGGGGACACTGAGAACTATTTTGAACTGCGTTTTCACTATTAACCCAGGCCCGAGAGACATTAGAGCTATGTCTACACTCGCGGCTTCTTGCACAAGAAATATGCAAATGAGGCTAAGCGTGGAATATCGCCAAGCCTCATTTGCATACCTAATGAGCTGCCATTTTTGCAGAAGAGGTTCTTGTGCCAGAAGGAGCTGTCTACATTGCCCCTTCTTGCGCAAGAAAAACCCTCTTGCGCAATGCCGTTATTCCTGAAAATAATCAGAGTAGCAGCATTGCGCAAGAGGGTTTTTCTTGTACAAGAAGGGGCAGTGTAGACAGCTCCTTCTGGCGCAAGAGCCTCTTCTGCAAAAATGGCGGCTCATTAGGTATGCAAATGAGGCTCGGCAATATTCCATGCTTAGCCTCATTTGCATATTTCTTGCACAAGAAGCCGCGAGTGTAGACATAGCCTAGGAGTTCCTAAGGAGCCCTGAAAAGGGGAAATAGAATGAGGGTGTGGTAGAGGAATGCCCAGCCACAGGGGGCAACCTTGCTGTGATACCCACAGGTTTGATACCCACATGTTACTGGGATGGATTCCCTAGGAAGGGGGTGGAATATCCATCCCTACAGGTTTTTAAGTTCCGGCTTGACAAAGCCCTAGCTGGGATGATTGAGTTGGGGTTGGTCCTGCTTTGCGCAGAGGGCTGGAGTCAATGACTCCTGAGGTCTCTTCCAGCCCTAGGATTCTATGATTCTATGATTCGTGTCGTTAGAATTCTCCCTGTTTGTTTGAACTTTTATTTCAGCTGACCGTGATGGTTTTCTGGTGGGATTTTTTTCATTTATTTTTTCTCTCTATCCAAAATTACTCCAGTTCGTTTTTTATTTATTTATTTTTTAATCTCAGTGACTTCAAACTTCCAGTTGCTTGCAGTCTGCACTGGGAGTGAGTTAAAACTATTGCTAGCCTTGGCTAACACCCAGATCCTAGTCCTGGGGGGGAATTCACAACTTTCTTGTCTGTCAAGTCTCTGCAGAACCTGAAAGCTACCACCCCCCCCCCCCATTATGTAACTGCTTTAATGACATTTGATATTCAGGGTGCCCTTCCCCTCCCACACCCAGCTGCTGACAGTCTAGTAATGTTGCTACCTGCATCATTAAATCCTGATTTACAGATAGATACTAACAGTCTTAATCCTGCTTTAAGAGTTAACCATCTCTCATTAGTTGGCCCTGCTCTCTCATTATGTCTCAGTTGATTTGTCATTTGGGACCATTTCCCACTGTTTGTCTAATGACTTGTTTGGGTTTTTCTTTCCATGTGTTTGGTTTTGTGTAGGCTGCCTAAGCAAATAGAGTTTAGCCTTTACCTAGTACTTGCTCTTGCCATTCATCCTGAACCCAGAAGAGCCCAAGATTCAAGCATGGTGTTTACATTTTAGGGGTGCTTGGGTTCAAGTCCAGCACCAGGTCTGACGGCCACAGCTGGCTTCTATATCTCAGGATAAAACAAAAATTCAGAGCACTCCTGAACCTATGAAAATTCAGATTCCGACCTGGCTTGGGACCATTTCTAGATAAATGGTGGGACCATATTAAAGGGCAGATCCATTATGACATGGCAGCACCAACATCAGGTTTTATTTCTCCCATCTGCAAACTCAATTATTGTTAATCCTTATCAAGAGGCCTTTTTGTGGGGGGCAGATGGGGTTTGGTGGGTTTACTGTGAGACCAGGAGATAGTCAGGAATTTTATACCCCTGACTTTGCCATTTGTCTTTCTGGTTCTTACATGGTGTCCTTCACTATGGTATCTGAACCCTTTGTGGTACCTTTTATTTAGGCTTTGTCTACACTAGCACTTTTACTGGCAAAACTTTTGTCGGTCAAGGGTGTGAAAAATCAGAGTGGCTAGACGGGACACTTCACAGTGGCACAGCTGCATCAGTACATCTGTGCCCCTGACAGGTCTGTTCCCTAGACAGAGCCCAAATCTCTTGGAACCTTGCCTGCATAAGAGGGATAATAATGTGTACTCAAGTTTGATTTCAATGGAAGCTACAGGAGCTCAGCTCTTCTGAAAATAAGGCCCCTGGTATTTATGGAGGTTAAGTTTGGCACCCAAGTTTGAACAATGTGACTAATAGTTATCGGCATCGTACCAAACAGCATGCATGGGGCTTTCCAGAGGAATATACAGACGAGGCCCCCAGCAGTTTCTATGCTAGGCTGAAAATATGCAGCCAAAGGAGGCTGAGAAGGGGAATTTAACAACAGGAAAACTGACTAGAAACAGACTCTGAACAGCAGTAACTGATTTACTTTCGCTTTCTTAGCATATTAAGTGCTGAACACAATAAGCTGTTTGGGGCAGACACACTGACCCTTCAAACTTATACTTCTGTATTTGTTCTTGGAGCCAGGATTAACCTGCCCATTCTACCCAAAGTCAAAGGCATGGCATTGATGGATGTCTTGTTAAATGTTTGGATATATTTGCTTTGGGTGTCAGTGTGTAATATTCTGTTGCTATCAATAGACATTACTATGCTTGCAGTATGTCATGGGTATTAAGGATGAGGATTGGTTTTTGTTTCTTGGCTTAGGTAAAACTTCATAGGAACACCTAATACATAAACACTGGGGAAGACCATAAAAACAACCATAATGTGTCAGATCAAAGATCTATCTAGTTCTGTCTTCTGACAGTGGCCAATGCCTGCTGCTGCAATGAACAGAAGGAGCAGTTATTAAGTGAACCATTCTCTGCCACTCAGTCCCCAGTTTCTAGCAGTTGCAGGTTTAAGAACACCCGGAGCAAGAAGCTTTTGATGGCAATTCATCAATATTTGTTCCAACAGACCTATGGATGATGCAAGTTAATTTACACCAAAGGTATGATGCTGGTGGACCTACGATGGAAGAGCTGGCATTGTCATTTCTCTTGAAGATTTCAGGATTTTTCCTCTTTTGAATTATTATTTTGAATGTCCGGGATAGGCACTTTGGGGGTGAGATGTTGGCTGAGCAGTGTCCACCCATACGAAGTATTAGTGTGATGGAACATTTATACTGCAATTGTCCTCCACTTTGCCAGTCTCAAGTAAGCAGATGGGGATAAGCTCACTGCTAAAGGACCCTCCCCCTGCCTCTGTGAAGGATCCATAAGGCCCAGGAACACAACTAATTACGAGGGGCAACCAAGAATATAACAGAGACAGGGTCAAAAGGTCATAACAAGGGAATCTGAAGGGGACACTGAACAGAGAACCCCAGACAGCCCCCACTGGCTCCAGGGAGCCAGCAGACACTGTCCAGAGGAACACTGCCTGGATTCATGACCAGAAGAAGGATCATAAATAGGCCCCAGTCTCAGGAAATACCCTCCCTCCACCAACTTCCTCTTCCTGGTATTCTATATGGCCACATAGGCCAGCATCCGTTGTGCTCATGCTTGGCAAGCAAATAAGGAGGGACTAGCATTTGTGTGGGGCAGCAGAGACATAGTCAAGCGTGACAAGGTGGGTGAGGTAATCATTTGTATTGCATCTACTTCTGTTATTACCTCACCCACATTGTCTCTGTAACATGCTGGGCCTGTCACGGCACCCGCGTACATAGCATGGCAGTGAACCTGAGAGCTTCAGCACCACAGCATCCTACCACCAGAGCAGCTCTGCTTGTGCTCAGTAAACAGCGGGGTTGTCTTATTCCCACTGAGGCCAACCACTAGAGGCAGCCACAATCACGCACAGTAGCCCAGGGTATTATGTCATGTAGCGATTGTGATTCTTGTTCAGGGCTGCCGAGTAAAACCATGGGGTGCATAGCAGGCTAAAGAGGGGGGGAGGTGTAAACCAAACAGTAGCTTTCAATAGGGCCTGCAGAAGTGCATCTACACAAACAGGGCAGTCACTGCAGCCCATTCGGGAAGCTTTTGCTATGACTTTTCCATGGCTTTCATCTCATTCTCCATCCCCACCTGCACCCATCCCATCCTCCTCTCTACTGTATATGTTTTTAGCTGGTTATGTCCCTCTGGGGTCTCATATTTTAAATTTTTATATATATTTGTATTGTGGTTTTTTTTGTAAGCCGCTTTGAATATTTTAAATAGAAAGGCGGGGTAAAAATATTTAAATAAATAATAAATGGTGGGCTGCCTTACTGTGGCAGATTGACCTGATAGACAAGGGCTCTGCTCCTATATGGGGACTTTATTCCACCCACCCCATGCACACAACTTAACAGAGGTACAGTCCTGCCCTGTGGGCAGCAGCAGAGGAAGGTGGAGGGGGTAAGGATGGAAGCAGAGGAGCTAACTCTGATTTTTATGTCCTATCTCCTAACCCCAAGGAGTTAGGAGAGAGAGTGATGGAGGAGAGAAAGGGGAGGGGCAGAGAACTGCACATCCTGTGCTGTGCGGGCTGCTGCTTGTACAGAAGGGCAGGTGCAATGGAAAGCAAACTCCTGTTTGACCTCACTAGCTGGGCCTGTCTCTCAAGGGGTTCTATCTGCCTTCTCTGCTCCCCACCCTGCCCTCCACCCTGAGAGCCACTGCTCGCTCGGCCTGCCCCCTACATCTGTCCTCTCACCTCAGGTCCATGCGCTCCCTCCTTTCCTCCAACGCCACCCCATCGCCCAGATCACATCCGTGTGTTCAGCTTCCCCTTGGGCTTCCTTTGCTTTTGCCAGCTGCATCCTTCAGTCCCTGGAAGGAGAAATGAGGCTCTTAACGAGCGTGATTGCTCGGGTCTAAGCTCACTTCTCAGACTCATTCAGTGGTAGGAACAATCCTTTCTCCTTCGCCACTTCCCTGCCTACTGGCCTTTAGTCCACAAGGCAGCCACTTGGTTTTTCTCTTGGTTTTATTTGGGAAGTTTTCTCTTCTCCCCATCCCGCCCCTGGTCCAGTGAGGAATCCTGCCCTTTTTCAGACAGGTTTTTACTATCTTGGCCACTATCCACACACACATGGCCTTTCTGTGCTTTCCCAGGTCTGGCCTCTCTCTGCCACGTGCCCTCAAACCCCATCCAGTGTGCAATCTGACTTGGCAACCCGTGCAAATGTGATTGCTGGGGAGAGCTCTGCACCCAGCTTAGAGTTCTGCTATGTCGTACCCGGTGCTTGCCTAGCACCTTTCATGCACAAATCTGCAGTCACTTTACAAACCACCCTGAGAGCACACAACATCCATGCAAGCTCAGCAATTTTGGTACTTCCATCTGACAGCTGGGTGACCACAGAGCCAAGTTCACCCAGTGGTTCCCAAACTTTTCAGCCTCATGCCCCCTTTTTGATTTTTGAGACACCCTCATGCTCCCCTTCCCCCCAAAATAACAGCAAAACTTGTTGAGCAAAAAAAAAAAAAAAATTGGCCTTTTAAGAGCAGAGCAGGCATTGCCCTTTTAAGGCGGCCATTTTGAAGTCTGCCCCAGCCAGCTCAAGTAGACAGATGGACCGGGCTCTTTCTTGGGGAGGGATTGATGGGGGGAGCTTGGGTCGCCTCACGCCCCCCTCCCCAGAATTTTTTCACACCCCCCAGTTTGGGAACTCATACGCTAAATGAATCTGCTCCAGAGGCAACATGGCTTTCTCAGTGGAAGGCCCTCACCCTCAAATTCATTTCCCTTGCTGCCCTAACAGAGTCACTGCTTGCAACATTTATGGGGTGCTTTAAGGCCCATCACCTGGCAGAGGTACGTATGTGAGGGGTGCTGGGAGCGAGGAGTGGCACTGAAAAATGTACATTGCCTTAGAACAAAAGAAAATATGGCACCATCGGATTCCACAGATTTTATTTTACGTTCATTTTTACTCCAAATCACATGTGATCAGTCTTTGTGTAAAAAGAGATTTACTCATGGCCACCCCTGTAAACACAACCAAGGGGACCAGAGTAAAGCAGGAGTCTTTGCAACTCCTGCATTGTCCCCAGGAATTCCGTTGCACTGAATTGGAAGGCAGGAGACCTACTGTCAAGTCTCATTCTGCCAGACTTCCTGAGTAGCCTTGGGCAAGTCACTTAATCTACTCTGTGCCTCAGTTGTCAAATGGAGCCAGTGCTTCCGAATCAGAGTTGACGTGAAGGTGTTTGGAGAAAGTGATGAGAAAAGCCATATAAGTACCTAGATAGATTCATGTTGCTGGAGTACCTGTTTGGTCCTGCAAATGAAGTTTTACAACCAATTCTGTTTATGAAACATGAGAAGGAACAGAATCCAGCTCACATGGCGTTACGGGGAGTAAAAAGCATTAAGAAATTATTTTTTGCTCTAAAAGTTAGCAGCTCTGATCTGAATGCAGCCAGGCGGCCATTCAACTGCTGTTATGACATAGTTCCTTTTCACAGTAGAGCTGTGCTTAAAAAGTCACTTGCAACATATTTTGTGTTCAGCATTTGGAAAATGATGGGGAGGAAAGTCAAGGATAGGGCTGGAGACAGAACCCAGGAGCCCTGGCCTATCCCAGGCTACTGCATAACCATTTTACAGAACAGGCAGGCAACCATTTTACAGAATCAAAATGTTGCAGGTGTTTTGGAAGTTAGAAGGACACCAGCTTGAAAACAAAAGAATCACAATTGCCTGCACTTTATTTACCTGCTACTGTTTCAAGCACCACCGATGATGACAATGTTGAAGGAAAAGATCCAGGTAGGGATCATCATATCGTGAAAGTAAATGCGTGATTGCGCAAGTGTTGTCGCAGAGAGGGCTTTGATTTCTTCGACCATGGGACTCTGTTCTGGGCACAAGGATTGCTAAGAAGAGATGGGATCCACCTAACCAAGAGAAGAAAGAGCATCTTCACGGGCAGGCTTGCAAACCTAGTGAGGAGAGATTTAAACTAGGTTCATTGAGGGATGGTGACCTAAGCCCTGAGGTAAGTGGGGAAGTGGGATACCGGGAAGAAACACAAGGAGGAAGGAGCAACAAAGGAGGATCCCTGATTCGAATGGAGAAGGTAGGGCAATCAACTGGTTATCTAAGGTGTTTGTACACGAATGCAAGAAGCCTGGGAAACAAACAGGAAGAATTAGAAGCCCTGGCCTAGTCAAAGAACTATGATTTGATTGGAATAACGGAGACTTGGTGGGATGACTCACATGACTGGAGCACTGTCATGGAAGGGTATAAACTGTTCAGGAAGAACAGGCGGGGCAGAAAAGGAGTAGGGTTGCCAGATGTCCGGTTTTGAACCGGACAGTCTAGTATTTGAGCTTTCTGTTTGGGAAATATATTGAGAAAATATAAATGTCTGGTATTTTCTAAATAAGATGTAATGTAGATTGTGGTGTAATGTCAAGCGTGTCTGGTATTTTTGCTGAAACCATTTAGCAACCCTAAAAAGAAGGAGGAGTTGCACTGTATGTAAGAGAGCAGTATGATTGCTCAGAGCTCCAGTATATAGAGGGAGAAAAGCCTGTTGAGAGTCTTTGGGTTAAGTTTAGAGGTGGAAGCAACAGGGGTGATGTTGTGGTTGGTGTCTGCTGTAGACCAACGGATCAGGTGGATGAGGTAGACGAGGCTTTCTTCAGACAACTAAGAGAAGCTTCCAGATCACAGGCCCTGGTTCTCATGGGCGACTTTAATCACCCTGACATCTGTTGGGAGACCAGTACAGCAGTACACAGACAACCCAGGAAGTTTTTGGAGAATGTTGGGAATAACTTCTTTAGGCAGGGGGCTGGACTTGATGACCTCCTGATGTCTCTTCCAGCCCAAGGATTCTATGACAATGGCCCTGGTACATTTAAGTCAATGGAAGCAGCCCTGTTAATATTGGTGAGCTCTGGATCAATTCCTTGTAACTGAAAGAGATTAGAGAGAGACACATTTGGTTTTAGTGTATTTATTGTGTGTGTGGCTGCACATTGTGCTTAGCCACTTTGACCTGGGTAGTCGATTTCCCTTGTTTGTGCGGGAGATTATTCGCAGCAAGGAGAGCAAAATATCTCTGCAAAGAAGGAAGTGTGATTGTAATACCACAAAACTGGCTGGAGCCCAACTTAGATTGCCAGCTCATTGGGGCTGGGAGCTTCAGTGTGTTCTGTGTATGTACTGACGATAGCACATGGGGCCCTGAGCCAGGACCCCTAGGCACCGCTGCAAAACACATCCTAAATAAATAATAATAATAATAGGGGGCGTAAGGAAGTGGTGACACTCTTAAACTCCACCTTTATCCAGTTGAGTAGGTTTCAAGTTGCTGGATCCCTTTTAACATCACATTAACTGGAATTATGAGGCCAGCGTAGCGTTTTCAGTGCTCGTTCCGTAAACAGACACTACCCAGCTATAATTAGCCTGAGCACTGAGAGCAGACAGCTCACACCGCCGCCAAACAAACCATGTGCCTTTCCTGGTCTCCAGGCAGAACTGAAAAGCTCCTACTGCGGAGAGTTGTCCTGCCAAGGCAGCAAGTCACTTAATAACCTTTTAAGATGCCTGAGAAGGAAACGTGATGTCCTAGAGACTGTCCTGCCAAAAGACAAGCTTGGGGCTTAAAACCCAGGCTGCAGCTGGGTTTGGAAGCTAAAAACTCAGAAGCCAAGAAGGACCAAGTCAAGGCATCTCATTTCTATAGGTAATAATAGGCTTACAGATGCTGTATGAGACATTCAGCTCTGTTCTCATCAGCTGAGCAGCGTAAGAACTGGTCAATTCTTGGCTGGGACCCCTCCCAGCAGAATCTAGATGTGAGTTGACTTAGGCATTCAGCAGCCACCGATCTTTCCTTTGAGTCAGTGCCCCAGCTTTGGGAGAGCTCTAAAAATAGAATACCAGGGGTCAGATTTCCCTCTGATGCGCTTGGTGCAGCCCTACTGACAGTCATGGAACTGCACCAGTAGAACTCAAAGGACAATAGGGGCTTGCAATTGCCAAAGCAAGGCACAGACGTTGTCTGACCTTGATGCCCCCGCTGGGGAAATCAGTATCATCCTGTCAACGTTACGGATGGGGAAACCAAACCAGGTTCAGTGGCACTTCAGCCCCTGTGCTCAGTCTAAGTCTTCTTACACCATGCAAGGCACTGTCAAAGTCCTGACCAAGTGTTTGCTCATTACAAATTATATGGAACTTTTCATAGCAGTAGCTAAGGCTTTAGCCCTCAATTCGTGGCCAGAACTGAACCCCCAACAGTTCTGTCGTGTGCAGATCTGGGGGGTTCATTTGGGCCCCATCTCTAGGTGAGTCCTTCCTGTTCTGGGATTTGGAATGTCCCCCATCTGGCAACTGGCTCTCTGCCAATCTGGCTTATCATAGCTCCTCCACTGATACCAATAGCTCCACAGTCTCCCCACTTGGGGTGGCCCTATATCCTGATTTAGGTGGTCCTGACCACTCTCCAATGAGCCAGCATACATTGTGCCTGCCCTACTGGAGAGGGGATTCACACGGAGCCCATGGAAAACTTGCTCCCCCAAGTTGTGTGCGTTTATAGAAGAGAGAGGAGAGAGGTGAGAAGCAGGACAATAGAGCAGAGGGGAACCCACTCCAGCCAGGTGTGAGAGGGCTGCTGGGCAGCCACCAGAACTGAACCCCCAACTCCTGCTCAGGGACATATTTAGCCAAGTGTCTCATTGACACACTCAGCTTCATGCGTAAGTCCATGCCTCGTTAGAGATGCCACCACCTCTCCCCCAGCTCACACTGGGCACAAACAAGTAAGCCCTCAAGTGCAAGAGGGCTTAAATTTCTTTACTGCCCAATGCAAAGGAGTGTGCCCTGAATTTTACCTTACTAGGGCCAGCAAGCAAAATCCATTCACACATGTAGAACAGTGATAGAGATGCAGCCGTGTTAGTCTGGTCTAGCTAAAACAAAAGACAGAACTATGTAGCACTTTAAAGGCTAACAAGATGGTTTACTAGGTGATGAGCTTTCGTGGGCCAGACCCACTTCCTCAGATCAATTGAGGAAGTGGGTCTGGCCCACGAAAGCTCATCACCTAGTAAACCATCTTGTTAGCCTTTAAAGTGCTACATAGTTCTGTCATTCACACGAGTTAGACTTCAACCACCTTGCACGCTTGCAAGATCAAAGTAAACTGTGTCGCTTGATACAGTACTGTTCCCAGATGGTGGCTTTGTGCTTTTCCCTATTGTGACCTTGCTGTTGCATTCCCAGAGGTTTTCCCTGAAGTTACATAACAGCACAACCACTTTTGAAAGGGAGAATCACAACATAAACATTGAAACTGGACAAGATCTCCTAGGATCTTCTAGTCAATCCTCACAGGGATCAATGCAGAATTGTGTTCTAATGCCCCCAAGGAGTTAATCTCACTGTGTACACTTCGGAGTCTCTCTGGAGTTTTACCATCTTGCTTTAAAGAGATGCTAGCTGGTTAATTTAGTCCCAGGATCAGGTTTTATAAAAAGGTTTCAATATAATGAGAGAGAGTGTATTTTTAGAGCATCTTCAATTTAAGAATCCCATGAAATTTACATGAACACATTCTGATTTTGCAACACTCCTGTAAAGCAGGGAAATATCATCTTTATCTTACAGATCGGTGGGGGAAACATTAAACGAGCGCAGAGCCACTAAGTGACTCGACCCAAATAAGACACCAACAAGTCAATGGTGGAGTGGGATAAAAAACGCTGCTGTCTTTTCTTCCTCTCAGGCTAGAGTTTGGACCCTAAAAATAATGGAAAATTTGCCCCCAAAACCCTTATTAAAAAATTTCCATTGAAAGCAGTGTTTTGTTTGGCTATAAATATAGGCTTGCCATGTTTGCAACCCAAGCAGTGCAGCATTGTGCAAGGGGCAGAAAACGAAATGGGCTGAACCAAAGTGAAATTGGCTAATCTAGTTTCATTGTTAGGGCTGAGAGAAATGAAAAAGTGCCCAAACAAACAGTATCAATGGTGGAAAGTCAAATCGATTTTTAAAATTCTTCCCCTAGTCATAAAACTTCAGTGGTATTAATATTTTTGGGAATTTAAGTCTGGACCACAGTAAGGATTAAGCTCAGTGGGTGTTTTGCCTGAGATAGGACTGAAGAATTTAGATCATGATTTTTAGTGTTGTTTTAAGCAACCCAAGTGCTGGCGCTTGAACGATCTCCTTTGGGAAATGACTGCACAGTCTAATAATTTGTACCGAAAGGCTTAGCAGAAGGAATTTCTTCTTAAGCTGTACTGTGATTAGCTGTACTCCATTACAGTGAGAAATACCCAAATCAATGTATTGGCATCTCTGCTAGAGTTCAGGTTGAAAGTCACTGACAGTTTAAAAGATAAAAGCACCTGAAAGACTAACAAAACATGTAGATGGTACCACGAACTTTTGTGGGTACAATCCACTTCTTCAAATGAAAAAAAAATGTTTTCCAGTTTTTCCAGTTACAGATTAACTCAGCTACCCCTCTGAAGTGTTTAAAAGATGGCCATTCTAAGTGCTCTAAAAGCACTTGCTGACACAGTGTCTTGAAATTTACTCTGTTCATGGGGGTGCAAGGTAGGGACATTGGCCCAAATTTGGAGTCCTAATATCAGAGCAGCTTTATCCTCTGATTCATAGAGGTGGACTCTGGGATGGCTTTCCACCATGTCCACCTCATCTGAGGAAGTGGGTTTTACTCACAAAGACTCATGATTCTGTACATTTATGTTCATCGCCAAAGTACCACCGGCCCGCACGTTTTTCTGTTTTAATGGTTCTCTTGGCTACTTCTAATTGCAACTCAACACCCCTCAGGCGGGTGAGCATCCTCCAATTCTATCCAAAACCTACTCAAATGGCAATTGAACTCTAAGCAGAGTGAGACAGTGTGTGTCTATACATCAAGCAGAGCGAGGGGCAGTTTGGACGAACTCCCCGTTTACAATATTCCATTCTCTTTCGGGTTGATTCTGTCCAGATGGTCCGTATTGCATTCTATGTTTAGAAGTGAACTAATCTCCAAGGGCTAAGAGTGAATGCCTCTAACCCTCAGGCACTTTGCCCCAGCAGACACTAGTTTCAGAATGATTCTTTGAGGGTTGTTATTTTTGTTATTTTTGCATAAGGACAGCCAGAGTGGGCTAGACCAATGCTCTGTCTAGCCCCAGTACCCTGTCTTCCGACAGTAGCCAATGCCAGGTGCTTCAGAGGGAGTGAATAGAACAGGATAATTATCAAGTGATCCATCCCCTGTCATCTACTCCCAACTTCTGGCAGTCAGAGGCTTAGGGATATTTCATTGGATGACTCCTGGTTCTTGTATTATGTAAAAGGGTAAATCACATTTTCTTAATCATTTCTCCAGGATGCTCATGATTTTATAAACCTCTATCATATTCCCCCTTGCTTGTCTCTTTTCCAAGCTGAGTCATCCCGGTCTTTTTAATCTCTCCTCATATGGCACTTGTTCCATACCATTAATCATTTGTGTTGCCCTTCTCTGTACCTTTTCCAGTTTGGTTTTTTTTAGATGGGGTAACCAGAATTGCCGGCAGCATTCAAGTGTGGGCGTCCTATGGATTTATATAATGGCATATTGATATTTACTGTCTTATCTATCTCTTTCCTAAATTACTCCTAACATTAGCTTTTTGACTGCCACTGCACATTAAGCAGATGTGATCAGAGAACTACCCACAGCAACTCCAAGATCTCTTTCTTGAGTGGTAACAGCTACTATAGAT
This sequence comes from Pelochelys cantorii, assembly GCA_032595735.1. NCBI lineage: Eukaryota > Metazoa > Chordata > Testudines > Trionychidae > Pelochelys > Pelochelys cantorii. The sequence goes on along the minus strand of CM064331.1, from coordinate 7,870,577 downwards.
CCCATCATTTTGTAAGTATGGTCGGGATTTTGCTTTCCAAAGTGCACTACTTTGCATTTATAAACATTGAATTTTATCTGCCATTTTGTTGCTGAGTTATCCAGGCTGTGTCTAAACTACATCCCTTTTCTCGAAAAAGGGATGTAAATTAGACACTTCGAAATTGCAAATGAAGTCGGGATTTAAATTTCCCACGCTTCATTTGCATAATGGCAGCCACGGGTTTTTTTTGAAAAGGGGCTTTTCGAAAGAAAAATGTCTGTTTAGATGGGTATTGTTCGAAAATAAAACCCTTTTTCTAAAGATCCTGTACTCATTTTTTCAGGAGTACAGGATCTTTCAAAAAAGGGTTTTATTTTCAAACGATCCCCTTCTAAACAGCCGGTTTTTTTTCGAAAAGCCCCTTTTCGAAAAAAACCTCGGCTGCCATTATGCAAATGAAGCGTGGGAAATTTAAATCCTGGCTTCATTTGCAATTTCGAAGTGTCTAATTTACATCCTTTTTTCAAGAAAAATAATGTAATCTAGACACAGCCCCAGGTTTTTGAGATTCCTTTGTAATTCTTTGAAGTCAGCTTTGGACTTAACTATCCTGAATAATTTTGCATCATCTAAAATCTTGTCTTTGCTGTTTACCCTTTTTTCCAGCTCACGTCAGAATATGTTGAACAGCTCAGAGATTTATTGTACCACTGTCATGTAAATATCCTACCATTTCATCCCCTCTTGTGCTTACTTCACTGCTCTTGTTTATATTGTAGTAACACGTAGGAATTCCAGTCAGGAATTGGGATTCTGGTGTGCTAGGAGCTGCACAGACAATGAGATGCTCTCCGTCTCAGACAACTGATGATCTAAGCATCAGGCGGAATGCAAGAGGCAGACAAAACAGAGACAGGGCGGGTTAGAAGGACGTGGTTACAATATAATGGATGGGGTTAGCAGAAAAGAACAGAATTCTTTAGCCAGACTAATGCTAGACTGAAGTTTTTGGAGGCATCCCAGCAGGGGCAGAATGATCAGACAATCCGAACCTTTTTACTCTTGTATAACTGACTTGGCTCATTAATATTAGGTACATTTTTAAATCCTGAAAGGAGAAAATGGCTGTTTTATTGGGTTGTATTTTTTTCTTTTAAAATGTTATTGAGAAAAGAGTGTTCAAAAAAGTTGCCAGCAAGGGAGTGAAAACTCCAGAAGTGTTGTATAGACGTTTAAGCCCTGTAAATATGCTCCAAGTGACCTCCCGTTATTGGGCTCCATACAGGAGGTGGAATGTAATGCCCTGTGGTGTACAGGAAGTCTAAATAAATGACCTAAATGTCACCTGTGGCCTGAAACTCTGTTACTCTAATCCCCAGAAGGTAATTCCTTCTCCATGCTCCTTCAGTCTGCAACCTCTCTGCCATCTAAACGTTGTTCTATGTGCAATGAGTTTGGCAATTCTCAGACTAGGTCCACATGGACAAGTATCCATAAGACAGTGAGTAAAACATCACCACACATGGTGCATTTTTGTCTGTGTTAGCAAAGAGGACAAATGGTACCAGAGAATGAATTACCTTCTGCCCATTGCGGCTAGTTCTCTCCAGGACAGGGCTGGGACACACTGGCTGGGTAGTCTGCGTGGGCTGTCACAGCCAGTTCTGTGTCTGTTCTGGGGGTGGGGGGGTTAATAGAAGACTTTGTTCTACCAGACTGAACAGCTTTTAAAGAACCATGCCCCAGTCTGGAGAGCCGCTCCACGCCTGGAACTGTGATGGGGTGTAAGTACATGGATTGGCTCCGGAATCCAACTCCAAAACACTTCTTCCGCTCTCGTTCTGGGGCTAGAATAACTGAGATAAATCTGAGTGCATCATTCTGTACCCATGAGTCACTGGCCACTGGAGCCAACCAACACATTGTCTAGGCCGACGGCCTTCGGAGAGGCAACTCTCACGTCTTCTATCTTGATTTGGGTGCTGTCAAGGATGTTTGTGGGCAGTTCTGTTTTGTTTTTTAGTCCCTCCCCCATTTGTTGCATATTTTAGCAAAACTGTAACAGACCTCTCCTGTAGATCCCTGGTGTATGGTTTGCGGCTGGTGGAGGAGGAAGAGAGAATGAGGACTCCACAGACAGGGTTGCCAGGTGTCTGGTTTTGAACCGGACAGTCCAGTATTTGAGCTTTCTGTCTGGGAAACAAATTGAGAAAATATAAATGAGAAAATAGAAATGTCCGGTATTTTCTAAATCAGATGTTATGTCAATTGTGATGTAATGTCAAGTGTGTCCGGTATTTTTGTTGAAACCATCTGGCAACCCTATCAACAGCAGGATCATTGTCAGGAGGTCTGTGCTCTAGCCCCCATCTTCCTCAGACTTCCTGTGTGATCTTATCAAGTCGCCTGATGCTTAGCAGTGCTGAGCTGAGCTGCTTGCGGAGAGAGTTTCCTGAGTTAGATCGGTAGTGGCCCACTTCGGGGCTCTGTGTGTAGCCCACGAAACATTGTGTTTACCATTGTCTCAGCACGGGGTTGCCAGATTCTGCAGGTTTTCATCCACGTGGTGTTTTTCCTGCTGGTATATTAAAGAGACCTGCACACAAAGCCAGGGCACGTGAAGTGAGGTGCACTGATCACACACGACGCTGACTGTGAGAGCCAGGCGCTCCCTCTGCAGCCAATCCAAGCGCTGCTACTATTCTCGCGCCCCACAAACTCTAAGTACGCAAGCGGAGTTAGCAGAACTACCCTGTCACAGGAGACTGCTTGGTTACGACATTCTTGCGGCCCATGGAGATGAAGGAGGGCCACTCAGACAGCCCACTCACTAGGCTAGGGTGCCCCTCACTGATCTAGATGGTTTGCAGGGTCAGGAATCGCAGAATGCCAGTACCATAAACTCTTCCCACACACAGTGAGACCACGGACCGCCAGCTTAGGTCTTCATGAACCCAGGCTCCTAGAGGAAAACACCTACAGACCAGCCAGCCACGACTGCTCGCGGGAACTCCACACAGGGTGACCACACATCGTGGGTGGTGGGTAGCAGGGGCAGGGGAAGGAAACTGCCTTCCCCAACTGCCAGGCATGGCCCCATCCACACTGTGCCCCCAGAATGCCCCCTGCTTCAGCGTGGCTCCCTGGTGCCGCGGGGGCAGTGTGCTCTGCCTCTGCTTCAGGGCAGGAAACTGGGGATGTCCACCTTCCCCATGTTCTGGGGCTAAGGAGGCTCACACAGAGGGCTGGAGGCCAGCCCCTATGGCAGGGAGGTCCTGGGGAAAGGGGAGGGGGCGGGACAGGACATCACGTGGAAGGGGCAGAGCTAGGGCTTGCCTCTCCCAACCCTAAGTTTACTCACCACGCGGGCCACACATCTCATTTTGGCTGGGACGGTCCCTTTTTTATGCCCTGTCCTGGCCATCTTAACATTTTTGTCAAAACTGAGCCTTTGTTCTGCTTGCTTTTGCCGGCTTGATCCATTGGCAAGAGTAACCCTGGACCAAGGCCCAGGTTTGTCAGAAAAGTGGGATGTGGAGGAACATGCAGGAAGGGTGAGTTGGCAATGCCAGCCCCACCCAGGGAGGAAGTCAGGGCTTAGGTGAGCAGGCACACCAGACCCAGCAGCACCAGGAGGGGGGGCAGGGTTCAGGCCAGCCCCACACACTGGGTGGGAAGCCCTTGGGTTAGCCCCACACACTGTCCCATTTTCCCTTTGGGAAAAAAAGTCCCTCTAATTCCATGGCACAACCTGCCCGGAGACTGGTGAAAGTGCTCAGGGTTGTGACCTCTCACATCTGGCAGACTGGATGCGGGGGAAGTGCACAGAGCAGCGTTTCTGTAGCCAGAGGGTAGAGGCAGGAGGAAAAACGAGCAGAGATATGAAAAGTATCCTGCCTTCAAGGCTTATTTGCCATACCCGCAATCCCAGAATGCTTCGCTCCCCAAAGGGAACCAAACCCTGAGCTGAGTCTTCATTCAGCCCTTACTCAGAGGAGGCTCCCGCTGACTTCACTTCCTGGGCAATTTTAGCTGGACCTGGGGTTGTGGCTCCAGCTGATTAAGGGATCGGTGAGTCACCTTGCAGCAAATGATACCTGGGCTGTAACTGAATGAACAGCTACCACAACACTGCAAACTTCCGGAGCCAGGGGTGGGAGGGAGATAACCGGCCCTGAGCCATAGCTGATAAGCTGGGTTTCCCTTGAGCTCTGGGACTATGAGGGGAAACAAATAGGTTCCTCTGTCTGTTGCTATTCCCCGCCCACCTAATCACGCCCTTCCTGATAGCCAGTGTTATTAAACTTCCTGCAGCCACAGCTTGCTCTGTATCGTCTAAAGCCATTGACCTCTCCATGATAGAGGTGATAGCTGCAATTCAGTAAGCTTACTGCCAGTGTCTCTTCAAGCCATCACCCCCGCCTGATCCGCACCCAGCACAGCACCGCACCTACTCCCTTGCTGCACCGTGCAGTTGCTAATCTGTCCGGCACAACCCTTGTTCACAGCATAGACTTGCACCAGACTTTTGCTGGACATGTGCTGCTTGCACAAGGTTACTCTGGGAGGTTTCCCTGCATCATATGGAGACTGGGCACCAAGAAAGTCCGATCAAGACTAGGTGAAAAAAAACAAAGGCAAAACAAAACAGGAGAAGACACAGTAAAGAATCAGTTGTCTGTACTTCTCTATCCCTCTCTCCCATATAGGCTACGTCTACACTGCAACGCTATTTCAGGATACCGAAGTATCCCAAAATAGCTATCCTGCATCTTAACATCCAGCCTGTTATTTCGGGCTCGCTATTCCGATGTCCCTGCAAATCTCATTCCGCAAGAAGTAAGAGATGTTTCAGAATAGCGGGTTATTTTGAAATTTGGCGCTGTGTAGAGAGCACCAGATGATGAAATAAGCTATTTTGAAATAAGATTGAAACAAGATACGCAGTGTAGTGTAGACGCATCCTATACAGAGCAGCGGAACTGCTGCTCTAACTCTATCCAGGCACAAATTCTCACACAGTATTTCCCGGAGTGTCACCCTCCCTGCTCCCCAGCCACATCCCACATTTGGGGCTCTGAGCTTCAGCTGCTGGGCACTAGGTCTTGGGGCTTCGGCCCTGTGAATTTGAAAATATTTCCTGCAGCGCTGCTCTGAATGCAAGCCCTGACTCTACTGTTCAGCCTGAAGCCCAAGCCTTTCTCCTTTGAGCTAGGGAGCTGTGGAGAGCTGGGAGCAGTATTAGGTCTGTTACCCTCTCTGGGGCCCGTCCCCTGGAAGACAACCTCACTCTTTCATTCACACAATGCACTCATATGAGAGTACAGGGCTCCAGCCTGCACCAACTGATTCTGACTCCTGTTCATTTGTGCCGCTTCGCGCTTCCTTTTCCTGCCCTTCTTTCATAGGCAACTGGTGCCTGCTGGGGAAGGGGGTGCAGGGATGGCCACCTCAAAGAACAGGAAGGGGGCATGAGGAAGCACCCCATTTAGCAATTAAGATTTTTGGCGGAGGCACTTGGGGGGGCAGTGCACCACAAGCCATCTATGCCTAGTGCTCTGTTCTCAGCCTTCTCTCGTGCTTCACTCTGCCTACTCCAGGAGGGAGTGTTCTGCTGAGAGGCCTGGATTCCGGACACTTTGTCGGTATCACTTTTTCCCCCTGCTGGCTCATGCAGTAATGCTCAGTTGCCTGCCATCTAGACTGCAGGCTTCTTTCGGAAGAAGCTTTTCCGGAAGAGATCTTTTGGAAAAACTTCTTCCAAAAGAGAGTGTCCCCACAGCAAAAGCGCAACGAAAAAGCGAGCTGCTTTTTCGAAAGAGAGCGTCCACATTGATTGGACACTCTCTTGCATTTCAGGGTACGGCTAGACTACAGGCTTTTGTCGACAGAGGCTTTGTCAACAGATACTGTCGACAAAGCTTCTGTCGACAAAGAGCGTCTAGACTACATCCAGTTCTGTCGACAAAGCAAGCCGCTTTGTCGACATGAGAGTGTAGACGCAAAGGACAGTGTAGATGCAATAACGCCTTCTGTCGACAGAACTCTGTCGACAAAAGGCGTTATTCCTCGTAGAATGAGGTTTACAGCCGTCGACAAAACTGCTGAGTTCTGTCGACGTTATGTCAACAGAACTCAGTGGCAGTGTAGTCGCAGGTATAGTTTTGTCGACAAAAGTCCACTTTTGTCGACAAAACCCTGTAGTCTAGACACAGCCTCAGTTGTGATTACTGTGGATGGAGTAGCCACCAGGGCACCTGTGCTTTTTCCTCTTTCCTCTTCTTTCGAAAAAACACTTTCTTCCACATCCACACGTGCCTGTTTCTGAAAAAGGCTTCTTCCTTGTAGAATGAGCTTTACCACTATCAGAAAAACCCCTCCGTTCTTTCAACTTTCTGTCAAAAGAACGCAATAGTAGCATGGACGTAATTATTGTTTTTCCAGAAAAATGGCCGTTTTTCCGGAAAAACTCTGCAGTGTAGGCATACCTGCATGGGGACTCCACTCATGCAGCAAAGTAGCAAATGGAGTGTGTCGTGCTAGAGCAGGTGAATTTGTTGCTATCAGAGTGTGGGAAGGGACAGTCACCAACTCTAATAACCATCTTTATGGGGGCGTAGAGGAGCGATCACTAGTATTTGGAGTGCGGATGTGAGGAGCTGATCACGGTTTGCTAGTGGTGTGTTCCTAATGGGATTCCATCATTCAGGAACCATACAAAGAGGTAGTGGGAAGGAGTACATAATGCAGATGAGACAGCAGGATGTGCTGGAGCTAGGCATGTAAAGACAAATAACAGGAAGGACCCAGGTGGGGAGTTGCCTCTCCCTGCTCTATTACAGGAAGTTGACTTTTGTGTAATGTACCATTTGATCTGACCAAGTGATCCATGCACTGACCGAAGACAGAAAATCCCCAAAGTACCTTCCAATAGCGCTTAGAGGAAAATTCTTTCCCATGCCCAGATTTGGCAGTCAGGTCTGCCCTGCCAGTGAGTGCAGTCCTGCAATGTGCAAGTCTCACCGAAGCCGGGGTTTGCTCAGGTACCGGGTGAGCAATGGCGCCTGTGGGCGAGGATCTGATGTCACTTATTCCCCAAGATTTTTTTTCCCCTGTTGAATCCTGTTTAAACTCTGCAGTTCTCTGCAAGCTTGTGCCAGGGCTCAGAGCACACTGCCCACACCTGGAAAGCCGGAATTTGCTGCATTTTTATTATCCGTCTATAAACAATACCTGTTCCACTTGCTAAGCTAGATGTGACAGGATACAGCATCAGCCCCTTCCAGGATGATTGAATAGCTGAGGACTGTCCCCTAAAACAAATAAGCAAATGCGGGACAACAAGGCGAAGTGTGAGGCCCATATCCTAAGAACACTCTGAGACACACTTTAGACCAGCAAAGGAGGTTGGTTCCCCAAGGGAGACCCGTTTCTTGAGCTGACAGCAACCAGATGTTTAATTACAGGAACTGTGACAGATATGTTAATTTTCTGCCATAGCATTAGGAGACCTTATTGAATTAAGCGTAAGGATCTTTGGCATCCATTGTATTAAATGACCGGTTTATATATTATTGCAGGGTAGGAACACATAGAACCTCTCCAAGGGGGAGGGGGAAGTGAGACACAGGAATTCTGCTGACTATACTGAACAATGTGCCAGACAAGATGGACTTTTGGAACAAGAAGTCATAAGTGGTTTCACTTGGTAGTATCTAGGGGAAGGAGAATGTGCATTCCCCACCTCACACTGTGCAAAAACCCAGCCTTTGTAGACAAGGCCCAGATGAGTTTGCCTTTGTCTGCTGATCCCCTGTTGCATGAGCCCAAGACCAAAGGACCAACCAGTATAAAGGAAAGATCAAACCGTTCATGATGGTTCTGGTTCTGAATCTAAGGGTACATCTACACTGCGTGACTACTTGGGATACCAGAGGTATCCCAGAATAGCTACCCCGCGTCTTTACAAGCTGCCTGTTATTTCAAAATATTTGAAATACATTAAGGGGTTAAGGGATGTCTCAAAATAGCACGTTATTTCAAAATTTGGTGCTGCGTAGACGCGCCAAATTTCAAAATAAGCTATTTCAAAATGGAATCGAAATAAGATACACAATTTGCATTACACAAAGTGCATATCTTATTTTGAGTTTCAGGTGCTGTGTAGTCTTTACATGCCTAGCTAAGACAGTTCAGAACTTGTAATTATGAGGAAAACCCTGTGGTGGACTGTTTTGATGACAGTTTGAAGGACTGACACCCACCAGAGCCTGAGTCTGAAGCTGGAGAGTGCTTGGCAGTATTCCCTATAAGGTGGGAGCTTGTGCCGCCAATCAGGAGAGATTCCAGTGCCACCCCGCTGATTAACAGAGCACCCACAACTTGGTTTGTGTTCTTCCTGGTGGTGCACAGTTGCACAGGCCTTGGTGCACACAACAAATTTTATTCTGCACATGGATGGAAAAGATTAGAGGGAACGCTGGTGGTTGGGTAAGCTTTTCAGTATGTGTGAGGGTCCTTTGCCTGTTTTTTAGCATATTCTCTCTGTGCTGCTTTCCCCTTCAGAAGAAATGCGCTTAGAAAGCGCTGGGTGGTAACTGATGATCCCAGGAAGGGTAAAGTGAGACTGCAGCAAGAGTGGGGAGGTGGTGCTGCTGCAAGTCTGCAAGCCAAGTACCATGCTGTAATCCAGGCCTGAGGTAACAGTGCTGAGAATTAGTACAGTCTGGGTCTAACCGGACACCAAGAGGAAAAAGTGCTCCTAGCCATCCAGGACAACTGAGATTCCAGGAAGAGTTAGAGACACAAGAGCACCCACACAAATGGAAAACTTCTTGGAGGAAGGCTGGGAAACTCAATGCCAGGGACGGGGATACCCTCAAGATTCCCACCAACAGCTATGCCTCCAGCTACATCCACCCACTTAGCCACATCTCTGCTGGGTCTGGTACTCTAGTTCACCCATCTTATTAGTCAAATGCTAGGAGTCTGACTAATAAGATGGGTGAACTAGAGTACCTAGTATTAAATGAGGAGGTTGACATAATAGGCATCACTGAAACCTGGTGGAATGAGGAAAATCTGTGGGACACAATCATACCGGGATATAAAATATATCGAAAGGATAGAGCAGGCCGGGTGGGTGGCGGAGTGGCACTGTATGTGAAAGATAATGTAGAATCAAATGAAATAAAAATATTAAATGAATCAACATGTTCAATAGAATCGCTATGGATAGTAATTCCATGCTCCAAAAATAAGAAATTAGCAGTAGGGATATATTACCGACCACCTGACCAGGACAGGGATACTGACATTGAAATGCTGAGGGAGATTAGAGAGGCTACCAAAACAAAGAACTCTATAATAATGGGGGATTTTAATTACCCCCATATTGACTGGATACATGTCACCTCAGGAAGAGAAGCGGAGATAAAATTTCTCAATGGCTTAAATGACTGCTTCTTGGAGCAGCTAGTGCAGGAACCCACAAGGGGAGAGGCAATTCTCGATTTAGTCCTGAGTGGAGCGCAGGAACAGGTCCAGGAAATAACCGTTACAGGACCGCTTGGGAATAGTGACCATAATATAATAACATTCAACATTCCTGTGGTGGGAAGAACACCTCAGCAGACCAGCACCCTGGCATTTAATTTCAAAAAGGGGAATTACACAAAAATGAGGAGGTTAGTTAAACAGAAATTAAAAGGCACAGTGACTAGAGCCAAATCCCTGCAAGCTGCATGGAAACTTCTTAAAGACACCATAATAGAGGCCCAACTTAAATGTATACCCCAAATTAAAAAACATAGCAAGAGACCTAAAAAAGAGTCACCGTGGCTTAACCACCATGTAAAAGAAGCAGTGAGGGACAAAAAGGCATCTTTTAAGAAGTGGAAGTCCAATCCTAGTGAGATAAATAGAAAGGAACATAAACACTGTCAAATCAAGTGTAAAAATGTAATAAGAAAAGCAAAAAAAGATTTTGAGGAACAGCTAGCCAAAAACTCAAAAAGAAATAACAAAATGTTTTTTAAGTACATTAGAAGCAGGAAGCCTGCTAAAAAACCTGTGGGTCCCCTAGACGATCGAACTATAAAAGGCGCAATCAAGGACGATAAAGCCATTGCGGAGAAACTAAATGATTTCTTTGCTTCAGTCTTCACGGCTGAGGACGTTGGGGAGATTCCCAAATCTGCACCGTCCTTTGTGGGTAATGAATCTGAGGAACTGTCCCGGATTGAGGTGTCATTAGAGGAGGTTTTGGAACAAATAGAAAAACTTAATGTTAACAAATCTCCGGGACCGGATGGCATTCATCCAAGGTTCTAAAAGAACTCAAATGGGAAATTGCTGAACTATTATCTGTGGTTTGTAACCTATCCCTTAAATCGGCTTCCGTACCTAATGACTGGAAGGTAGCCAACGTGACACCAATATTTAAAAAGGGCTCTAGAGGCGATCCGGGCAATTACAGACCGGTAAGTCTAACTTCAGTACCGGGCAAATTAGTCGAAACAATAGTAAAGAATAAAATTGTGAAGCATGTAGAAGAACATAATTTGTTGGACAAAAGTCAACATGGGTTTTGTAAAGGGAAATCCTGTCTTACTAATCTATTAGAGTTCTTTGAAGGGGTTAACAAACATGCGGACAAGGGGGATCCAGTAGATATAGTATACTTAGATTTCCAGAAAGCCTTTGACAAGGTCCCTCACCAAAGGCTCTTGTGTAAATTACATGGCCATGGGATAAGAGGGAAGGTCCTTTCTTGGATTGAGAACTGGTTAAAAGACAGGAAACAAAGGGTAGGAATAAATGGTAAATTTTCAGAGTGGAGAGGGGTAACTAGTGGTGTCCCCCAAGGGTCAGTCCTAGGACCAATCCTGTTCAACTTATTCATAAATGATCTGGAGAAAGGGGTAAGCAGTGAGGTGGTAAAGTTTGCGGATGATACCAAACTGTTTAGGATAGTCAAGACAGAAGCAGACTGTAAGGGACTCCAAGAAGATCTCACCAAACTGAGTGATTGGGCAACAAAATGGCAAATGAAATTTAATGTGGATAAGTGTAAAGTAATGCACATTGGGAAAAATAACCCCAACTATACGTACAGTATGATGGGGGCTAATTTGGCTACGACAAATCAGGAAAGAGATCTTGGAGTTATCGTGGACAGTTCTCTGAAAACTTCCACACAGTGTGCAGCGGCGGTCAAAAAGGCAAATAGGATGCTAGGTATTATTAAGAAAGGGATAGAAAATAAGACCCGGAATATCTTACTGCCCCTGTATAAAACTATGGTACGCCCACATCTTGAATACTGTGTACAGATGTGGTCTCCTCACCTCAAAAAAGATATTTTGGCCTTGGAAAGGGTTCAGAAAAGGGCAACTAAATTGATTAGGGGTTTGGAACGGGTCCCATATGAGGAGAGGTTAAAGCGACTGGGACTTTTCAGTTTAGAAAAGAGGAGACTGAGGGGGGATATGATAGAGGTGTATAAAATCATGAGTGGTATGGAGAGGGCCGATAAAGAAAAGTTATTTATTAGTTCCCTAAATAGAAGAACTAGAGGACACCAAATGAAATTAATGGGTAGCAGGTTTAAAACTAATAAAAGAAAGTTCTTCTTCACACAGCGTGTAGTCAGCATGTGGAACTCCTTGCCAGAGGAGGCTGTGAAGGCTAGGACTATAACAGAGTTTAAAGAGAAGCTAGATAATTTCATGGAGGTTAGGTCCATAAAAGGCTATTAGCCAGGGGATAAAATGGTGTCCTTGGCCTCTGTTTGACAGAGGCTGGAGAGGGATGGCAGGAGACAAAGCGCTTGATCATTGTCTTCGGTCCACCCCCTCTGGGGCACCTGGTGCTGGCCACTGTCGGCAGACAGGATACTGGGCTAGATGGACCTTTGGTCTGACCCGGTACGGCCGTTCTTATGTTCTTATGTTCTTATGGACTGGGCCTCAGCCAGCAAACTCTCATCTAAATCCTAATCTCAGCCACGCCCTGGGGAAGCACCAGCGGGGTTTGACGAACGCCCAGCCAGGCTGTGTGTCACCTGTACCGTAATAACGCTGCAACTGTGCTCTTGCCGTGAGCCACTGCCCCAAGCCGCAGCCTGAGCCCCATCAAGCGGAGAGGAATCGCCACCTCAAAGGACTCTGCCTACCCCAGCGAGGGACGGCAGGAAGGTTAGCAAAGCCTCACAGGAAGCAGCATCAGAGGATGCTGGAGGATCAAGACCTGAACAGTTTCCCCTCCAAATCCAGGCCACAAAGCCAGCAGGGCAAGGCGAGGGCTCCAGAGCTGCCTTTCCACCACAGTTTAACTGCGGTCTTCTAAAAAGGCAAGATGAGAGACAAAGCAATGGCTGGTGCACGCCGGTGACGCGGCTTCCTCAGAGCAAGGGGGATGGACTTCGGAGACCCGAACTCAAGCTTCTGCCCTGCCACAGGCTTCCTGTGCGACAAATCGCTTCGTCTCTCCGTGCCTCTGTGTCCCCACGGGGACAATACCACTGCTCAACCTCTCAGCGGCATGGTGTGGTAAATACACAAACGCTTGCGAGGTGCTGGGAGCAGGGGCCATGTGCAGCTTTTCGACAGGAAGGGCCTAATGACATGACTGTACCTGATGTGAGGTCATGGGGGGGGCTGTCTGCGCTGTAACCCGGGGTTCCCCTGCGCTGTGATGTGTGATTCCCACGACTCACCCACATGTGTATTGGCCCAGACACCTAGTCCCAGCCTGAGCAGATAACACGTCTCTTCCCAGGGGGGAGACATAGGAAGGGAGGCGGAGACGGCCACCTGGCTGGGGGGCAGGGCCTGGGCTGGGCAGTTTTTTGGCTGGAAAACCATGAAGAGAACAGACGAGCAGAATGCTGGGAGTTGAGAGGCCTAGGCACCTCTGCCCCAAGGGGTCTAGAGCTGCCAGCCCCTGATTCCTTATGTCCACATCACGTCTATGCTGTGCTGTATCCTGGAGAAGCAATAAACCCTCTCTGCTCTACTGGCTGTTGGAGTCTCATCTTGCTGGAGACGGGGTGCAGGAGCGGGGGGGTCCGCGCCACACCGTCCCATGCTGAAATGCACTTCGGAGCCTCTTCTGTCACAAGCCACCAAGGACCTGGATCCAACTTGCAGGCAGTGAGCTCAAAGCGCCCCTGTGCTGTGTGGCAAACTAGTGTGAATGCCACCAAAGATGTTACAGCAGCAGCCATCCCTGTCTGGACACACAACACGCCTGCCAGTGGAGGAGATGCACGATTCCTCCCAGAATACGGGATGGGGGGAGGATTCACCAGGATGCAGAAACTCCGGGCAGCTCCCCTGGAAATGGCTTTGCAGACACAGAAGTGGAAGAGACAGACAATTGCTACTCCTGCCTCTGTGCCACAGCCAGACATGCCTAACCCACAACGGAAGTATCCATCAGCCATATCAGCACAATGCAGTTTTTAATCTCCCTTTTCACACTGACATATTTGCCCACTTGTAAAGTCTGGGCGAGGGTGAGATTAGCTTCCACACAACTGACTGGAGGAACTTGCCCTGCAGTGCGGGCTGTTTGCTTTGTGTGGTCTGGGTGCTTTGTTGGCTTGGGTGCGCTCAGCAAGATACTTCATCGAAACCCGGGCCCTGTTTGTCCATTCAGCTCTGCTGCTGCTGCCGTATCCTGAGAGGAGATCAACTTGGGGCAGACAACTAGCCCAGTAGAATGGGCCCCAGCTTCGGGTGGGTGGATAAGAATAGGGGGCTTGAGAAGCAGGACAGGAGGGATGGGGGAGCATGCCCCAGCCCCGCTCCCTGTCTGGCTTGCTGGGTGGGCCGGAGTGGGGTGGGCCTAGGTACAAAGTGGGTGGGCCACGACCCACTCAGGCCCACCCATGGCTCTGCCACTACTCTTGACGTCAACTAAGAACAGGCAAAAGAGGAAGAGATGGACCATGTTCTCCTTGCTATGAATAGCTCTCAAAGGGTTTAGCATCTCCCACAGAGGAAGCTTCGTCTCGTGGTTTAACACCACACTGGGCTGTGGAAACCTGACTTCTCTTCTCTCTGGGCAGGTGGCTCCAGCTGCGTGCCACAGAGGGAACGTGGCCTGATAGCCACACGCATGTGTGAAGAGACCTGACATGCTCCTGACCCCAGGGCGGGACACAGCAGGATGCCCTCCCTTCACAAGCCCCTTCTAACATCTCCCCCCACCTCACCCACACTATACACAGCACAGGGGCATGGGTGCGGTCTCGGGGCAGCTCCCACTCCCGGGGATAGCCGGACATTCCGACCCTGGCCTCTGTGCAAGCACAACGGCTCTGACGGTGCAGGGCACGGTCATCCTCACCTTGCAGAGGGGGGCTGGGCTTCACCCACTGTGTCCCCAGGGAGAACTGACCGCTTCTCTTCTTTCTCCACAGCCGCACCAGCTGCACGTGCAGGGTGCACCACCCCACCCAGGACATGCTCCCGCACCCGAGGGCTCCACCAGACCACCGCAACACAGCAGGGGTACCAAGAGCAGCAGCTGGGGGCCCTGCGAGCCCTGACCCACATCATGGAGCAGCGGGCACAGGAAGAACAGGAGTTCCAGAGGGAGCTGCTTGCCCAGGGCTATGCCATCTGTACCAGAGCTGGATTAAGGGGGGGGGGGGCTAGCCGGGCAGCTGCCCAGGGTGCCAACCTATGGGGGGGGCGTCTGATTGAAGTGGTAAGGGGCACCGTGCACCCGGGGGCGAGGCCACGCATGCGCCGCGCGCCCGCTGCCCAGGGCACAAGTATGGCTTGGTCCGGCACTGATCTGTACCCATCTGCAGACCCTGGTGCAGAGCGTGCTACCTCGTGCCGCTCCCGCGCCTGCTGCCCCCCCAGCTACCATTCCTCCTCCCACTTCTTCTCCCCCTCCCGCCTCTCCCTCCTCAATCTCCTCACCCTCCTCCTCAATCCCCACACCCCCCACCTCAACCTCCACATCCTCCTCCCCATCCCCCCGGGGACACTGAGGCCCCCACACCCACCGTGCTGGGAGACATGTGGCCCGACGAGACCCCCACCCCTGAGCGCTGAGCTTCCTCTTCCCCTTCCTCCCCTGGCTTCCCCCTTCCAGCTCCCTCCTCCCAGATTTCCCCCTCCCCTCTCCCACCCTCTCTCCTCCTGTCTCCCACCTCCTTTCCCCAGTCTCCCCAGAGGTTCATCCCCCTCCCGCCAGTTTTGTTCAATAAACCCAGTTTCTATTTTTGAAAAAAAGTGTATTTTATTTGACATCAAGAAGGGGGGCTAGGGAGGGGTAAGTGGAAGGACGTGAGGGAGGAATGGGGCACGAGCCCCTAGTGGGGAGGACCAGGGTGGCTCTGAGGGCTCCTTGGGGTGGACGCTTTCCCACAGGGCCTCCTGGATCCTGACAGCCCCCCGATGGACCCCCCGGATGGCAGCCTGCAGCAAGTGCAGTCGGGCTGATGGCAACAACCCCATGAGACACACCGGCGTGCCCAGGAGCAGCTCTGGCTCCATGTGGCCGAGTGCTGTGGTGTCCCAAGTGCGGGCACTCAGGGCACTCCAAGACAGGACTGCTTTGCTGTCTCTCATTGAGGTAGACAAGCAAGTGGGGAACCCTGAAAACTGTCTGTCCGGGGTGGGGGTAGGGTCCCTTTAAGCACAGAGCTCAGTTAGCCTCAGGCAGCAGCCCCACACACTAAGTCCTAACCTGATACCCTGCCGGCACTGGTTCTGGCCAGCCTTAACTTCTGTTCAGGGTCCACTCAGTGTGGACGTGCTATTTCGAAATAGAAAAACGCTATTTCAAAATAGTTTTTGTGTATAGATGCGTTATTTCGAATTAGCTTAATTCAAATTAACTATTTCAAATTAAGTTAACTCGAATTAACGCTGTAGTGTAGACATACCCTACCTGTTTGGTGCTCAGGGTGAGATGAATCTGGATTTCAGCCCAGCTTCCAGATGACAGGTGTTTGTCACAGACAGTCATTGTCACAGAGGACACACCGTTTAGCAACTTCATTGGAGAGGCTGCCATTCCTGGTTTTACGGTCTCCCCTAAAAGATCCTTCCCATAGCAAGCTGCATGGAAATGAATTTATCTTCCTCGGAGAAAAAGGGCTCCCTTAACCCAGCCAGGATTTGACCCTGAAGGAGTCTAAACAACATAAAACCGACAGTTAAACCACTAAGTTATCCAGCCTATCAAGCAAGCACATTCACCCGCCCCAGGTCGAAAACGAATCCTCGCTTCTATGTCTTTGAAAGGCCTCCCTGCATGTCCAGTGAGGGCTGCTTGGTTTTTACACTCAAGTCTGTTGCTGTGAATTTCAAATGCTCCTACTGCTCAGGGAGACCCCTACATGAAATCTTTAACAGATGTCTGCAGAGGAAGACAGTTTTGGAGCGGGGGAGCATCTCAGGGAGCAGAGAAAGGTGGCATGCGGGAGCATATGTGGTGGAACAGTGAAGGGATTCATATTTTAGAAACCCGAGAAGTTTGTATTACTCATAAGCCTGCCTGGCTGCTCCATTTATCAACCAAGATAAACACCAGTGCCATAAAGCCTCCCTGTTGCGCCAGAGAGGGGGTGTATGTGACAAGCAATCCCCAAACAGCCAAGCACTCCCAAGGATATCGCGTAACATCCCCTCCATGTCATCCAAGGAAGGAGCTGAGCCAGACCCACGGCATTACATTACTTCTCTTGCCAGCTGCACATGGCAGCAGCCACGGTCGATGTGGCAGGGCCCATTTCACCCGCTCTCCTTCCACCTGCAGCTCCGCTCAGCACCCCGCTTACCTGGAGAGACAATGAACATTCTGTGCTTTTGCAGCCCCTGTGTCAGCAGGGTCTCAAAGGACCTTGCATGCGGGAATGGGACCTGGAGGAGCATTACAGAAGGGAGATGGAAGTGGCCTGTGAGCTCACCCAGACTCTCTCCCAGCTAAGGTTCCCTTTCCTGATACTCAGTTGACACTTCCCCATTATTTCGGACAGATAGCTGCACCTAGGAGCCCCAGTCATTACCAGGACCTCACTGTGTATGGTGCTGTACAAACACAGAACAAAAGAAAACCAGCCCCTGCCTTCCTTCAGTTCATTGTCTTAGTAATAGCCCAGGGGTGGGCAATAATTTTCTCAGGGGGGCCACTTAATGAATTCTGGCACATGGTCATAAGCCAGTTCCACACCGCCCTCAGAAGGGGGAGGGCCTTGGGTGGAAGGGGCGGGGCTAGGGCCAGAGTTGTCTGGGGCCAGAGGCTTTGAATTAAAAACACAGCAAAGGGCTCTCCTAGCCCCGCCACGTAGGGTTGCCAGGTGTCCGGCTTTCTACTGAACAGTCTGGTATTTGTGCCCTCTACCTGGTAAAAAAATCCAGAAAATACCGAACATGTGCAATGTCTGGTATTTCCTGGTTTTCCGGCTGGGCGCCGGACGGAAGCCTGGCAGGGGTGGGAGGAGTAACTGGGAGGTGGGGCATGATCAGTGCTGGGAGCCCTGGTTGTGTGTGGAGGAGGAGAAGGGACAGCCCAGTCCATGCTCCTGTGCACTGGTCAAGCTCATGGTGGAGCCGCAGCCAGATTGACTCACACGGGACGGAAGTGCCCTGAGATCTGCACAGCCTGGGTCAGTCCTGCTCCCCGCCGGCTGATTCGCTCCCCCGCCCCCTCCTAGCTGGCTGGTTGGTTGATTCTCCCCGACTTCTCCTCCCGGTCTTCCCCGGCCAGTCCCCCCCGCCCTCCCCCTCAGCCGCCAGCTCTGCCTCCCACTGGCTGGTTCCTGCTCCGGATCTTCCCCAGCCAGCTCTGCTGTACTCCCACCAGCACTGCGTCCGGTGGCCAGTTCTCCCCTCCTCCTCCTCCTGAGCTCCCCTGGCCAGCTCCGCCCCCACCAGCCGCCCCCCCCCAATATCCCACGGCCAGCCCCATTCCACCCGACACCCCCCCAGCGACCAGCCCTGCTTCCCATTGGACCCCCCATCTCTCCCAGCCAGCCCCATTGCCCCCCCCCCCATTAGCTCTGTTTCCCGCTCCCCCCCATCCTCCCGGCCCTCCCGGTCGGTCCCTCCCCCCATGAACCGTGTCCGGTATTTTTTTTATACCTGGTAACCCTACCGCCGCTACCACATTGCCTGAGTACCCAGGGGTGCTGCAGCTATTTAAAGGGCTCCCGGTTGCAGCACTACCGCGGCAGGGGCCAGAACTGCGAGCCTTTTAAATAGCAGCAGAAACCCCGAGGGGCTGCCAGGCAATGCGGGAGCTGCAGGGCCGGGAGCTGTGAGCCCTTTAAGTAGCAGCAATATAAAAGGCTGGCCACTCTGGGCCCTGCCCGGGTAGTGCTGCAGCCGTGAGCCATTTCAATAGGATCCTGCTGCCTGAGCCATCACCCAGAAATTCAGTGGCTCAGACAGCAGGATATAAATGGAAAGCAGCCAGATGCAGTCTGCGGGCCACATCTTGCCCAGCCCTGCAGTAGCCAATGTCACCCCAGCTCCTCTCCTTGGAATGCCCATCACCATTTTACAGAATAGGAAACTGAGTAGCTAAAGACCCTAGATGTGTGTAGCAAAAGTGGAAACAAATCTGTCTCTTCATCCTTTGCTTTAGCGCCTAGTGTGACAAGCCCCTCCCTGATTGCCATATATCTACCCTGGGCCTTACACTCTTTGGGTTAATTTCTGCCCCCAGGGACATCCATGCAATTCTGCCTGACTTCAGCGGGATAAACCTATCTGTGGACACGCTGAGTGCTTTCCTTAAACAAGAAGAGTTGTCACATTATCATGCACTTAGAGAACTTTTTACTGTAAAGGACTGCAGGGCGCTGGACAAGCTTCGCCGATGGGAATCGCGGCAGGAATGCAGCATCTGTTTCACATCACGCAACGCTTCACCACTGTGTGAAACAGAGAGTGGGAAGGACCAGCCAATCCTGCGGAAACTGTACGTGGTATTTCAGGAGCATTAGGCCAGAAACAATTGGCCACCCTGGGCTTTGGCCAGGACATCTGGCTCAATGATACTGCTCCCAGGGGATCTTTAATAACAATGTAGTCAGGGTCTGGGTTGTGCATCTCATCCAAAATAGAATCCCCAATTTACCAACCTTCTGTGAAGGTGGCGAGGTCACTGGCCACTCTAAGGAGCGAGTCAGCTTGGTTATTCCCTGAGTTTTCTATCCAATGCAAGTACTTACCAGACAGGAGACAGTTTAACTCCTGAGGTGCCTTGCACCTACCTGGGAGAGGCTGTCTTTGTAGGGACAGCATAAAGGAATAAATCCTTCAGTGGTGGGCAACCTGCAGCCTTCAGACCCCCTCGCTGTCCCACTCCCCCATGTGCCTCTCGGGCACCGGAGACCCCCACTTCCTACTTCTCCCAACCTCCCTCCCAGCACTTTCGGTCACGGGGCCGCAGGTGGAACCCCAGTGGGCCGTGGGTTGCTGCAGCCCACTGACGTGAAGAAGGGGCACTCGTGCAGCCTACCCCCCATTCCTGATTATTTTCCTGACTTACATCCTAGATAGTTTCCTTGAACCTGCCAGTAATGGTTAGGGGCTCTGTGAGATGGGCACATAGTGGACATCTTGAGATTGCTAGGTCATTTTACAGCAGCAGCCCCTAAACAACTCTCAGATGGTACCAGGGTTCCCTCTAAGCTTTTCCAACCAGGAGTGGAGTGAGCTTTGGCTCGTGCACCAATAGTGAGGCCATGTGCGCTGGTTTGGATGTGTGCCACCATGCCACCCAATTTATTAACACATGTTCCCGGCCGCCGGAGCAGACACCCTCCCCCCGCCATGTGGCAGCTCCCATTCCCGGCCCCAGCCACCAGAAAAGGCCCCGCCCCCCTGCCATGTGGCAGCCCCGCCCACCAGGACAGGCCTCCCTGTCACATGACTATAGCAGGTCCCGGATCCCCACCTCAGTGGCCCCGCCCACCAGAGCAGCCTCCTGCCGCGGGAGTCCAAAGGAGGTGAGTGCGGGAAGAATTTTTTGTGCGCAGCCGCGCACCTTAGCAGGAACGATGGATGGTAACACCGCTTAGTCACTACCGAGTGAGGGTAGCTTCACAGGAACCAGCAACAATTAACAGCTGCCGGGGTCCCCTGATAATGGATCTCTGGCCTGCAAATACACACAACTATCGTATAAATCACCCGCACACCGGATCTGAAAATTGAACTCTGGAGGTGGGTGTTTGTGTACACGCACACCTCTGAACCAGCTAATCCCCCTAGAGAGCCTGGATTTTGGTTTCTATCCATGTTGCTCAAGTTGAGCTACCTACCCACATCCCATCCACTTTATGCTTCGACTTTTCCCTAGGCCTCTGGGACCCCTGAAGTCTTGTAGCTATAACATCCGCTTGCAGCACCCCACGCTGCTTACAGCCATGTACTTAAGGGCTCATGCCTAATGAGAGGTGAAGTCGTCAGCAGCTGAGGATAATCAGAAGCTTGCTGGATTAGTCTCTTCCTCTGACATGATCTGCAAAAAGAGGGGTAGATACAGGATGAAGTTATTACAGATCACAAAAACAGTTGAGGAGGAGGAGATTGCATTAAGCTGTGAACGACTTGCTGACACCTGGAACAAAGATGTATCTGTTGTGCCCCATGGCCTGGTCTCAGGAATTTAAAACATGTGTTTATGTTTTGGTTTCCTTGGGTTAGGCTGAGTACATGGAGTGGTGGTTTTTTTCTTAGCTGGGACTGGAGTAGAGTTAACTCTTTGTTAAACAGAGTCCTGTGGCACCTTATAGACTAACAGATGTATTGGAGCATAATCTTTCGTGGGCAAAGATCCACTTCGTCAGATGCATGTAGTGGAAATTTCCAGAGGCAGGTCTTCATGAGGTTGATAGATTCCCACTCCATACGGCTAAATGCAGTGCCTTGCGTGGTGTCAAGTATCAGAGGGATAGCTGTGTTAGTATGGATCTGCAAAAGTGATAAGGAGTCCTGTGGCACCTTATAGACTAACAGATGTATTAGAGCATAAGCTTTCATGGTCTACCCCTCTGATCTTTGTTAAACACCACCCATCCTTCCATGCAAACACCTTGCACACGCTTTACCAAGATTCCAAATTTATCCATGCATGTGTGGAATAAATTTTATTATGTGCACCAAGGTATGTGCACCACCCATAGAAATACATGTTGTCCACTGTGAGCAGCTGGGGGAGCTCTGATAATCGGCTGAGTGGCACCTGAAATTCTGCCGGGCAGCCGCCAATGGGCTCAACTTACAAGGAACGCTGCTCACTACACCCAAAACACTCCATCACCATTTACAGCAGGGGAAAGTGAGGGATGGAGCAGGCACTGCCCTTCCAGAAGGTGACTCACTGGCAGAGCCAATAATAGGACCCAGGAGCTATGACTCCCACACTTTTGCTCTGGCCACCAGCCGTTATTCCTTCCTTCCTTCCTTTGTGGTTAACCTATTCCGTCCACACTCGGACAGCTTGTGTGCTGGAGGCAGAAGCAGAGCGCCCTGGGGCTGCTCCCCCCGCACCCCTGTGACAGCCGAGTGTGTATATGGCTTAAATGAAAACAGGCGCAGGGAGCAGGAGCATGACATTTCCTCAGGAGGAGGGTTTAAAAAAACAACTAACCAGGACAGGCAAGGGAGCCATGGCTGTGGGACTGGAGCGGTCTAAATCAGGCAGACTTGGAAACGGGGGAGGAAGAGTGTGGCTTGAGTAATTAGGCCAAGATTTCAAAACTAGGAAAGGCCAAAGAAGGCTCCTAAGTCCATATTTAGGTGTGTAAACAAGTGACCGGAGTTGCTAAAAGCGCTGGGCTCCTAGCAGCTCCCCTTGCCAGCCGGGGCATTTGCAAGCCATTTTGAGACTGGTTAGCAGAAGTGTCTGTCCTCCAGCATGTGGCGTGCTGCCACATCATGTCACGCCCAAACCTGAGGCAATGCAGTGCTAAAGGCATGGCACCCCGGGACCCCAAGCTAGGATCTTAGGTCTTATAGGGGCGAGAGGGTCCATCTCCCTACTTAGGCTGGCTTGAAAGAGGAAACAGAGCCACCAACCTGCCCTGCACCCAGCATGAACCAGGCCAAGCTCCCCACAATGACATGATCAGAAGCCACAATGATGGGTGCAGCACAAGACCCTAGATAGATAAATAACAGAGTATGAGACTGGGCAGCGATTTGAGCAGTCCTAGATAAACAGTGGAAGAAGATACTGAAAATACTGGCCAGATTGTTTTCACACACACACACACACACACACACACACACACACACACACACACACACGTTTCTTTTAATGATCAGTAAGTGAAACGGTCTGGTGGAGGCAAGGTGGGTGAGCTAATATCTTTTATTGGACCAACTTCTGCTAGTGAGAGAGCCGACCTTTCAAGCTTACACAGAGCTCTTCTTCGGGACTGTGAAGCTAACTCCAAGTATCATTAAAACTATGAGGGATCCCGTGGCACCTTGAGACAAACAGATTTATTAGGGTATAAACTTCCGTGGGTAAAACCCACTTCATCAGGTGAATAGGAATGGAGGATACAGAGGGGCTGTGTCTAGACTGGCCAGTTTTTCCGGAAAATCAGCCGCTTTTCCGGAAAAACTTGACAGCTGTCTACACTGGCCGCTTGAATTTGCGCAAGAACACTGACGATCTAATGTATGATCGTCAGTGTTCTTGGGCAAATACTATGACGCTCCTGTTCGGGCAAAAGCCCTCTTGCGCAAATGCTTTTGCACAACAGGGCCAGTGTAGACAACCCAGAATTGTTTTGCGCAAAAAAGCCCAGATGGCTAAAATGGCGACCGGGGCTTTCTTGCGCAAAAGCGCGTCTAGATTGGCCAGGGACGCTTTTCCGCAAAAAGTGCTTTTGTGGAAAAGCATCCGTGCCAATCTAGACGCTCTTTTCCACAAATAATTTTAACGGAAAACTTTTCCATTAAAAGCATTTGCGGAAAATCATGCCAGTCTAGACACAGCCAGGCAGTATATATAGCATAACAAAAGAAGGGAGTTGCTTATGAAGTGTAAGATCAATGCTAATGAGGCCAATTCAGTTGGGTGAATGAGGCTCACTCCCAGCAGCTGATGAAGAGATGTGAATACTAAGAGTTGGGAAATTGTCTTTGTAGTGAGATAACCAATCTAAATCCTTATTCAGCTCTAATTTGTATTCCATTTGCAAATGAATTGCAGTTCTGCTGTTTCTCTTTGTCATCTGATACTGAAGTATTCTGGAGAAGGATGGCTACTTTTAAATCCACGACTGAATGGCCAGGGAAGTTAAAGTGTTCTCCTACTGGTTTACGTATGTTTCCTTTCTTGATGTCTGATTTGTGTCCACTTATTCTTTGGCACAAAGACCACCCGATTTGGCCAGTATACACAGCAGAGAGAGGGGCATTCCTGGTACATGATGACATATATCACGTTAGTGGTTGTGTGGGTGGATGAACCCCTGATGTGGTGGCTTATGTGGTTAGGTCCTGTGATGGTGTCGCTTGTGTAGCTGTGTGCACATGTTAAATACAAGGTCTGAACAGATTATTTCTATTATTTCAAGGTGAAGTGGCCTGTTAGCACCTCTCCACACACAGGGAAGAAAAGAGGGGGAAAGCAGCTGGTGGGGAGGTTAAGTGAGTTACAAACTGTTGTAATAAGCCATAAAGTTAGTGTCTCTATTCAAGCCACATTTGGGAATGTCTAGCAAAGTTATGAATTTGGCTCAACTTTGGAAAGTGAAGTGCACATTTCCACTGAGAGGTCAGGACAGCGTGATCGCTTTACAAAAAGCCCCCACCCACAGGTGATATGCTGGGCTTTGTCTTGTGTCATTTTGCCTGTGTGAGTTCATTCGGGAGTGTGCTGATTGTCTGGTTTCACACACAGCAGCGGGTGGGACATTGTGTGGCATACCACATGGTCTGACAGGCAACTATAGGACCCTGCATCTGTTGTTCTGCCAGGGGCTGCTGCCACTTTGAGTTGGTGTGGCCTGGTCTGGAGGGAACTTGCTCCTGATGATGAACTTACAGAGGTTGGGGGGTTGTTTGAAGGCCAGAAGAGGGGGTGCAGGAAAGATTTGGGGGCCCATCAAGTATGGATTGTAGCTGTTTGATACCTCATATGGGTTCCAGTGTGGGTGGTAGGTGGTGCTTTCGGAGGGAGCTGGTTTGGTAACTTTTTGTTGAGGGTTTCACATGTGTTTTTTTAACCCTTCCTTGTTTCGCTGCAAAGTAATCAACTAAAGGCTCATCTGTACAGTCCTCATTGTCCTCGGGGTGCTATGCAAGCAAATGGATCCACTCTGCCCTGTGTTTGGTCTGAATACACCGAGGTGCCTACAACAAACACTAGTCCCCCCCCAACACACACACGGAATTTGCCTGCCTGCAGCTTTCTCACGCAGAGCTGTGATCCTGTGAGCGCGTGCTTGGTTAGCCAGGACCAGGCCTGCTGCATATCGGGACAGGAGCTCTCCAAGGAGCTGAAAAGGAGCCACAGCAAGTGTTGGTGATGCAGTACAGTAACGCTCTTCCAGAGCCATAACTACTGTGAATTAGCGAATATAACCCGCGGGTTATACATGATTATATTGGCTAATTTATGGTAAACATATTGCCAGCTGGGGTGAGCCAGCCTATTTGCACCCTTCAAGGCAAGCTGGAGGGGCACCTGTCACATGCCTCCCACCCCAGATTTCTGCTCTCCATTTAGCACAATGATTTTCAAACCGCAGGGCATGGGGACACACCCCACTGTTTGAAAACCATTGCCCCCTGCCAGGAGCTGGCAGGACAGAAGCTGAGAGAGATGCTTGGACCTCTGGCTCGCCGCACCGTGGGAGCTGGGGTGCTGGCTGGCTGCACTTCCTGTCCTGCTTCCCAAACCAACCCACCTCTGCACAGCTGGGTATTCCACCGGTAGAGTAGGCAGCACACTCCTACCCCTGCCCCAAAGGAGCCTGGTGCTGGCTGGAAACACCCCCCGAGCAGGGCCCTACCCACAGAATCCATGAGATGCTCTCCAAGGTGGTACTCATGCCTCATGGACACCTGACCCTGGTCACACCCCAATAGCTGTCCAGGAACCTGCCACTGCAGCCAGGTCATTCTCCCCACACTCCTTGTGGGCAGAGCAGAACTGCCCCTTGCTCCTCGGGGCTGCCCTGTCCCAGGCCAGGGCTGCCGGCTGGGTCACACGAGAGCCCAACGCTCAGCTCAGGCACGGGGGCAGGCAGCTGCCGCTGGCAGGATGGATTCATTCCCGCCAGCTCCAGAAACAGAGGCCATGAGAACAGAGCAACCCCTAGGGTTATCATATTTCAAGTTCCCAAAAAGGACACTGCTGAGGGAAGCTGTAGGTGGGGGACTGGTGGAGGGGTGTGTCTCTTGTGGGGGGTGTTGGAGTGGATTTTGGGGGTGCTCGAAGGGGGTGTGTGTACCGGGAGGGATATTGTGGGGCACTGGACAGGGTATTTGAGGGGGGCTGGTGGGGGTGTCTAAGGCAGGGGTACCCACTGGAGGCGGGGGCAGTGTCACGCTCCCTGTTGCAGTGGCAGGGTGACTGGCGTAAGCCTAGAACACAGTGCCAGCCTGTCAGTCAGCACCTCCCTGTGGGTCCCCTCCCCAGGGCAGGAGCTAGCAGCACTCAGCACCCTGTTTGCTTGCTGCTACCACCATGCTCCTAGTGCTGTGGGGACAGCCTGCTCTGGCCTGAGTCATCGGGCCCACCGTCCTGCAGGGAGGGGGAGGCCGAGCTCCCTGCTGACACAGCTGGGACTGATCCGGAGGAGGCTGATGCCGCTGGGCACAATCCCGTTCCACCCCATTTTTCTGCTCCCAGCAGATTCGTGCCCGGGCGGGCTCCCTGTGCAGGCCGCTCTTCCCACTGGGTTAAAGCGGAGTGCCCCCCAGCTTGGCATGAGGCGGCACTGTGCGTAGGCTGGGTGAGGAGAAGAAATGAGCATTGCTGGTTTCCCAAGGCTTAACTCCTCAATGTCCATAAAACAGTGTAAGCCCCTCCAATGCGAGGCGCCGCAGAAGCACGCAGTAGTTAAGGCCCTGCCGAAAGCTCTGTAGACTGATTGTCATTAAAAGGTCATTTTTTGCCAACCGGTATCACAGAGGCCTTGGAGACGCTGCACTTTCCTCCTTCTGCCATGAACCCCCACGAGCGTACGCACCTCTGACAGGGTCTGTCAGGCTTCCTCTGGAGGCACCAGCACCCAGACACCCCCTGCCCACGGAAAATCCACTCGGACTTGGCAGCCAACGAGACAGTCCTCCAGAGGCCTAGATGTGCCAAGAGGAAATATTGACCAATCAGGATCCACCGGGCCCATTAAGAAGGCTTGCCTGTTTTGGCACAGGTGGGGGAGATTGGGACGGGAAGGGGCCCCTCAGTGCTAAGCCACGCCAGGGCCTTGGCTAATGTGCTCAAAAGAGGCACTTGTTGAAAGGCGCAGACAGCCGACTCCAGCGTTGCTACGCTATTTTTGTTCCAATATTGATGCCAGGCTTACAGTACAGGCTTCCCAGACTCCAGCAGGTGGCAAAACACTGCAGACTAAGGGAGGACAGGCTGCTGTCTGCTTGTGTCCTGGGAATGTCACGGTACCATCTCATCCCTGGATCTCCCTTGGAAGAACAGTACCTTGAACTAGTGCAACACATCAGCTCCAGCCCCCTCACCGTCAGGGATCAATTAACGCCCCAGAGGTTTCAAAGCCGTGAGGGCCTCAGAGCCTTTATCAAGACACCAACAGCCAGGCCTCTCAGCAGCTTACGCAGCCTCGCTACGCCATTCGCACGCAGGGGAACAAAATCAAACAACCCACCACCAGAGGATCAAATCAACCCCTCCCCAAGTCCACGAAAATTTCTCTGAAGCTCTCCTTTTAGCTGATGCTGTTTGGGGGTATCTGAGGCAGGATTGGCTTTTTGTGCTAAAAAGATCAGCATGAGGAGGATCGCAGCCATAATTTGACCTCAAAGGGGCACAAAAAAAGTTAGCACCACCAAGTGATTTAGTAAACACGTGGCTTTTTAGGAGGCTCTATCATAGGAACTCATATGACCCCAAATTTGGACCAGCGTCCTTACTCTGAACCTCTAACGGCACATAGCAAATTTCAGGACCCTGTGAATCACCAGGTGAGTTTTAGAGAACTTAGAATATTTTATAATGATAAGTGACTCTCAACCGTCACTCTGGCAGAGCTGCAGCTTCGCGCTCCTGTATTATTCTGATGTTTCCTCCTCTTTGAAAACTCGGCATCCCACCAGGGAAGCTAGCAGACTTGCTGGGCCCCTAGGCAAGGTGTATGTGGGGGGTGAGGGGGGCGGTCTGGTTCCATGCTCCCAGAAGGGGCAGGGCTAGGGCAGCCAGCTGTCCGCTCTGCTCAAAGCGCACCACACTGCCTCCCCTCCAGCCCTTACAGCCACCCGGAGCATGCTGTCTTGCTCCAGGGTTGATTTCAAGGGCCCAGGGTTCCTACCACTGCCGCAGTACCAGCAGTGGCGGCCATAAGCCCCCAGGCCCTTTACAATCGCCAGACCCCAGGGCAATTGCCCCCCTTTATCCCCTTCCCCAGCGGTAGACCTGCTCGACATCCCCACTTACCTTTTCAGAACCAAAGGTAGCTTCAGGAATCCTACTTCCTGCCTGTGAGCCGGAGATGCCCCTGTTCTCAAAGGGCTCATGCCTCCTTTTCTCACCATGGAGTTGTAAAAATTGCACTCAGCGAACATCGAAAGGCATATCCTGGGCTCAGCACATCAGGGGCCAAGCCACTTGCCCGGGAGAAACTGGTGAATCGGGGCTGCCCCACTCACTTTCTCTGCTCCAGTGCGGGAACATTTTAAATGCAGTGCCACGAAGAAGATGCCATTCAGTGCTGAGCCTGCTTACTACCCCATGATTAACCATTTACGAACAAACCTGCACTTCTGTTAATAGGAATAATAAAGAAACACAGTGCAAAGGCAGCAGGAGCAACCTCTGGAAGCCCTGGCACATTGCCACTGCTATGTAATATCACAGCTGGGCAGGCCCGTCAGCTGGGGGCAATTGCCCTGGGACCTGGTGATACATAAGGGCCCGAAGCTCCAGGCCATTGCTGCCGCTACTACTGCAAGCACTGGCAGTGGCCAGAGCCCCAGGCCCTTTAAATTGCCGCCGGAGTGCTGGGCTGTGTGCTTCATACAGTCAAGGGCTGATTGCCAAGGCCCCGCCCCTTTCACCTGAGGCCCCGCCCCTTCCGGGGGCACAGAACAGGCCTCCCCCCCACCTTGCCCAGGGGCCCGGCATGGCTGTCCACACTGCTACAGCTGGGCTTATCCTAAAGCTGCCCCAGCAACTCACCTGTGCTACATAATGCCCCAGGGTTGCTGATGTTCCCAGGAGCGGGAAGGTTTTGGGCACAGCAAGACAGGAACAGCTTTAATGCAAAGACATGTCAAGAGCAAACATACAGTGTGGCCTATAGCTAAGTGTGAGCATTCCTACTGCTTGGACCATTCCTCCTGATAGGACTTACTCCCCCCCCCCCCCCCCCCAGCTTCATCACTGAACACTTAGGGTTGGCCTGTATGCGAAGCTCCATATAACTGGCTCACTGTGGGCGAGCTAATCACCCCAACGAGTTATGTCAATGCATACCAGAAGAAGCCATCCTCACAAGTCTTTACACTCTGCATTCAGCATAGGCATGTCTTGGGCATGTCTGGGCAAGTCCCTCTCTTGTCTGAGCTGGGATTCCCACAGCACTAGAGAGATTTCATTAATTAAAACCACCCAGCATAACTCATGTAGCCTGAGGTTAGGAGCCGTCATCCTATTCAAATATGCTGGCAGACTTCTGACTTAATCCTATTTCTGCTGTGTAGGCACCATCTATCTTCCTCTGACATCATCCGTCAGTGGTGGAGGAAATTAGATTGTTTATGTTATGATAGTGCTTAGAGAGCATGATTACAGGCATTGCATATACACAACGCAACAGCTGCTGCCCCAAAGCGCTTCCAAACAAGGCAATTAACAACACAACCCAGCCCCCAAATCCCAGTCTACCCATTGATCCATGCTGCTATTTAATGGATGGGAGATGACTGACGATCCCTTTTCTGACTCTACTTAGCCTTAGCTACGTTTAAACAAAGGCCCATAGGTCATGGTCAGCCCTAGACAGCTGCTAGCAATCAAGATGAATTTGGCTCCTTTTTATTTGTTTCTATTTCTCCCCAGCCAGCATCAGCAGAGTCTTAACCCACTATGGTATGATCTTGACCCATAATAAACCAGCTGCCAGTGCCACCTTTATACACCAGGATAGCCTGTTCCTATTCATAGGTCACCGGCCGCTAGTTATCACATGATGGGACAGAAATCTGGCTCACATAAGTTCATCACCAAGTGCTATTAAAACGAACACAAAAGGAGGTGCTAAAAGCCATCGAGTTCCCTCCATGCTAAGTTCCAGGAGACGTGATTTCCAATTGTCAGTCAGTCACACACACACACACACACACACACACACACACACACACACGCACAAACAGAGAAAGAATACAAGCCTTAAGAAGGAGTAGGAAGCATACTTAAAAAAATAGACTGGCATAGTTATGCCAGAAAGGGGAGTTATTTTCCACCAACATAATTATGCTGGCAAAGCCCTAATGCAGATGTAGTTATATTGGTACAAGTCACTTTATAGCAGTGTTTCTTAAACTTTTTAAGACCAAGGAACACCAAATAATTTTTTTATAAGGAACTACCGAGGATTTTTTTGTTGAGCAAAAAAAAAAAGGCGGGGGGAGGGAGGCTGGGGAAAAGTTATTGAGCAAAAAAAAAAAGGCGCCTGCTCCTTTAAGGGCAGCCATTTTAAACTCTGCTGTTCTCCACAGAACAGCTCCAACTGCCTCGCAGTGTGCCACGGAACATAGTTTAAGAAACACTGCTTTATAGGGACATCACTTATTTTGCTTTGCCTAACTGGAATAAGCTACACATGGGTGGCGGGTGAAGGCCCAGCTGGGGAAGGCAGCTGAAGCCCCGCCCTTTCCACCCAAAGCCACACCCCTTCCCCCAAGATCATGCCCCTTCACAACCTTTCCCGCCCCCCTAGCCAAACCCCGCCCAACCCCAGCTGAGGGCTGGGGTTGCCACATGGCGTGGCCCCAGCCTTCCCCAGCCACAAGATAGCTGTACGGCATGGCGCTAGCCTTCCCCGGCCACCAGAGAGTCGTGTAGCGTGGCCCCAGCCTTCCCCAGCCACGTGGCCTGAGCCCCTCCGAGGCAGCTGGGCAGCATAGGCAGTTTTGGGAAAGCAATGCCTTCCCTTGCCTCTGAGGTGCCACAGGACCACTTGTTGTTCCAGTCCAGGTAAAGCAGCAAAATGTTTAAGTGTAGACAAGCCCTTAGTATGAACATTAAATAAATGGATTTATTGGAGCATAAGCTTTCGTGGGCAAAGACCCACTTTGTCAGATGCATGTAGTGGAAATTCCAGAGGCAAATCTGTTAGTCTATAAGGTGCCACAGGACTTCTCGTCGTTCTTGCAGATTCAGACTAACACAGCTCCCCCTCTGATATTAAATAAATGGCAATTCCTTGTATCAGTCAGTATGCTGCAGTAACCGGAACGGAGCCTTGGGCCTTGTCTACACTGTAGAGTTTTGTCAATACAAGGCAGCATTCTTGGACAAAACAGAGGAGGTTACAACTACGATGCTTCTTTCACTGACAAAACTCTGTTTTGCCAACAAAATAAAACCACCTTGACAGAGGCACAGAACTTTTTGTTGCAACATGATATTGACAAAGTGTCAGGGAACACCAGGGATGTTAAAATAGGTTTATTTTTGTAAACATGTAACGGCTGGATTTTCAGTAGTTACATGTTTGCATGCAGGGGGGGCATGTGGGAGCTGGTGCTGCACCCCCACCTCCCACTGCTGCCTCTGTATTATATGTTATACCTGTATGTTGTTTGTTGACTGAAGATAGCAAATCATTAAATTTGATTTAGCAGTTTTCTTTTCCTATTTTTGAGTCAATAGGCACTAAACTTTTTATAGGCCCTAAACTTTTTTGTAGGCATTAGGCACTATGCTTATTGTGCCTAATGGATAATCAGCCCTGCCCGGCACGTCCTGGCTCCCATCTGTCCCTCACCCCATGCTGCTGCCTCTGTATCAGAGGCAGCAGCATGGCTGGGTGGGGGCATGCAGCTCAGCAGGAGCCAGTACATATGGGGAGCCAGCTTTTAAGCCAGCTCCCCACACATGTTGGTTCCTAAAGAGCTCCCTTCCCCCCACCCTTGCGCCGTGCTGCTGCCTCTGTATCAGCTGAAGAGTTCGAGATGTGAACTCTGGGGAACCTCAGAGAACTTTCTCTAATGAAGGTCTTGTTAAAAATCACTTTGTTACAAATCACTCTCACTGGACTTTCAATTACTTAACAATCGGGCAGTGTGAGGGTGGGATCAGTGGTTTGTTTTTGAAGGGAAAGGGGAAAGTTCTGGCCAGATTTTCAAATTGTCAGGTGTGCAATTATGCTACTAATTTGCACATGCAGGTACCATGACTGCTTGCCCTGCTTCTATAACAGGATTTCCTGTAGCACCTATCACTGTGGTATTTAAGCAACCGGATGATTTTCAGGTGCAAATCAGGCATGCAATAATTGTACATATGCTTTTGCAATCACCAGGGCTTCGGACCTTTTGAAAACCAGATCTATTGGTTGTGAAAGAGAGAGCAAATAGATGGTTGTCTGCTTTTGAAAAAGGCAGGGAATAGCCTGTTTTCACAAGGAGACTAGGTTGTTCTCCGAGGAAGGAGACCCTCCACCAATTTTCTAGTAGAGAGGCCTCGTAAAAAGCTGTGCTGCCATCATTAGCAATTGCAGGGTATTGGGTTTAGGCAAAGGATACACTGCAGCAGGGAAACTAGTTGCCACAGAGTTTAATAATTTCATTGCACTGTTAAAAAGAGTTTTAAAAAAATTCACATATAAAAGAACATCTTAGCTAGAAGATAGAGGGTCCCATTCATTTCCAGCAGCGAACTCAGTCTGGAAACTGGGTGAGTGAATGTCCCTTCCCCTCGGGAATGAGATCTCAGCAGCCTTAGCCACCAGTAGCAATCTCTCTTTGGCTGGACAACAGGTGGAACCCGGACATCCAGGAGAGGTACAGATTTTTCAGAGCTGCTGCTGCTCCTTATGGAGCCCTGGACAAAGTTCCTCTCCCCTGGTAAATTTCCTCCAAGGTTCACCTTCTTTACTTGCTGCACTGGGAAACTAGATTAACCTCTGTGTATCCATGGGGCGGATGAAGCCCTAGGGTTCTGTGATCACACTGGTGAAGTCATCTGAACCGCAGGTTAGAAGGAATTCATCCATTCATACAGGTTGAATCTCTGTGGTCTGGGACTCTCTGGTCCGGCAATATCTGTGGTCTGGCAAGAGACCAGAGAGCCCCAGCCACAGAGGAGCTGTGAGCTCAGCCAGCAGGCAGCCTGGAGGGCCAGTGGCCTGGGGGGCAGGAAGTCCAGCCAGTGGCCCGCAGCCAGAGTAGGCCCAGGAGGGGAACCCTGACAGCTGAGAGTGGAGTTCCACCAGCAGGAACACGGACTCCCTGCTGGCCAGGGGTGTGGATCCCACTGCCAAGCCCCTGCACCTGGAGGCACAGAGCCACTCCCAGCTGGGAAGCCCCCGCCAGCTGGGGACATGGAGCCACCAGTTGCCCGGGGCAGGGAAACCACCGCCAGTCGGGGACACGGAGCCCTTGCCAGCTGGGAGCGCAAAGCCTCAGTTGGCCAGGAGCATGGAGCCGCCACCAGCCAGGAAAGGGAGCCCCAAAGGCCAGAGCAGGGCAGCAGCTGGGGGCAGTGCACTGGCCAGGTTGGTGGCCAGGAGGAGAACCCAGGAGAGCTCCATGCTTGACTTCCCCAGATCCGGCAAATTCCCTCCTTCAGGACCACTTGGGTACTGAGGGTGCCGAACCAGGTAGGTCCAACTTGTAGTAAAATACAGAAAATACAAATGAAACCCAGGACCTGCTAACATTAGTGAGCCGTGGACTGGCATTGGGTCCATACCTGTCTGCTCTAGTAAAACATCTGGCGAAGGCAGATCCGTGTGACTGTTTGTCACCAGGAGACATCATCTCCACTTCTGGGAGGAAAGAAGTGCTCGGAATGTTGTCATGTCCGAAGCTGGGTTTGATGAGTGAAGGCTGAGCAATTTACAAACAATAACTCATTTGGGGAAGAGTCATTAACTCTGTCTGAATTAAGTCCTGGCATGCCTCTCTGAAGGAGGATCTGCATATTATAACTAGCATAATGCAGTTGCAACATTCATCCATGTACATCAAAGCACCGTAACAACTATCAGTAAGTTGTTTCAGAATGTCCCTGAGATATAGGGACATATCATTGTACCAGATTTACAGATAAGGAAACTGAGGTACCCAGAGGTGAAGTGACTTACCCAACATCACTGAAGCCAGTGTGTGGCAGAGCTAGGAGCTGATACCAATCTTCTGCTTTAGCCCAAACATTTTTCATCAGAGCCTGACTTCATTAACCTTTGCTCTCTTTCATCTTAGCACCACTCTTTGGGGTTTAACTGGCGTTCCTGGAGAACTTACTGAATCAATCGCTGTTTGAGCTAGGGCAGATCTTTTAGGAACACATCCCACCTGGATTTAAAAATGGTCAGTGATGGAAAAGTTGGTTAATGCATGAGAGTGGGACTCAGGAGAGAGGGTCAAATCCCAGCTCAGCAACAGACTCCTTGGCTATGTCTACATTAGTGGGTTCTTGTGCAAGAACTCTTGTGCAAGAAAACATCCACACTGCCATGTGCTTTTGCACAAGAGCACCCATGGCAGTGTGGACACTCTCTTGCACAAGAAAGCTCTGATGGCCATTTTAGCCCTAGGGCTTTCTTGCACAAGAAACCCCTGCCGCACGTCCACACTGCCCTCTTGCGTAAGAGCTCTTGCACAAGAGAGCTTACACTTGTTAGAAAAGAGTGTAGCTCTTGCACAAGAAGCCCTCTCTTACCACGCTTTACTGTAAAACTTCTTGCACAAGAGCGGGCGGGCAGTGTGGACGCTCTGCGAAAGAACGGCTGTTCTTGCACAAGAACCCGCCAGTGTAGACATAGCCCTTGTGTCCTCAGGCACATTCCTCAATCTCCATGCCTCACCTCCACATGTCTTAGATGGGGATGTTCCCCTGCTTCACAGATGTTCATGAGGTGTCTGATGTTTCAGTGAAGATCCTGCACGGAGCATGCTGCTGGAAGCCACAATTAGTAACACCACATGTAAAACCTAAGGAAGGTGCATCTGAATGGCTTAATCCTTATGAGGGTATTTCTTTGCAGTGGGACTGGCTTCTGTGCCCCATACAGACTCCTCTGGAAGGTTGCATGGCCACATGCTTACAGCACAAAGACATTGCCTGACTCTGCCAGGGGGCATCTTAAATACTGTGAAAGGATGTTTTAATGCCCTACCTGGAAGTAAATTAATGACCAGCAATTAGACGGCCAAGGATTGCATATATAGCTATGGCTAAAGATCAGCAGAATTAAAAAAAAACAACAAAACCCACAACACTGAATCTCTCTACTACCAGTCCTAGACTGGGAGTAGCTAAACATAAGATTTAAACATGTCTGCACGGTCAACCTAAGGTTCTCTCCACACAACTACCACAACCAGGACTTTGCAATCAGTTTGTGAAACTCTCATAAAACATTATAATGGCCATACTGGGTCAGACCAAAGGTCCAGCCAACCCAGTGTCCTGTCTTCTGATAGTGGCCAATGCCAGGTGCTCCCAGAGGGAATGAACAATCATCAAGTGATCCCACCCCTGTCACCCATTCCCAGCTTTTGACAAACAAAGGTTAGGCACACCATTTGTGCCCATCCTGGCTAACAGCCATTGATGGACCTAATCCCCATGAATTAATCTAGCTCTTTTCTGAACCCTGTTAAAATCCTGGTCTTCACAACATCCTCTGGCAAGGAGTTCCACCGGTTGACTGTGCGCTGCATGAAGAAAAACATCCTTTTGTTTGTTTTAAACCTGTTACCTATTCATTTCATTTGGTGACTCCTAGTGTTTGTGTTATGGGAGCAGTTACAAACACACACATGGTTACAAACATGGTTTTGAGTGGTGTCAACTCTGTAACTGCTCTGTCTGTAGCGCTAAACCACGTTGGTGCATCTGTCTCTCCATGCTACAACAGTGGATCCTGGGAAAATATGGGCAGCCACCCCTTCCTGTCTCAGCAGGTCACGCACAAAGAGTGGCCAGGGGTGATGGAACAGTTTTTGCACTGTGGGTGCTGAACGCCATTGAATCAAACTATAAAACCTGTATATAATGGAAACCATTATTAGACAGTATCCCTCTCCCCCTCCCCCGCCCTGCATCCCTAGTTCCAGCACCTGTGAGAGTGGCATCAGCAACATGTGAGACAATGTCCTACGGCACGGACAGCAGGGAGGAAGGAGGTCTGGCCACGTGGATCACATGACTGGAGGGCCAGCTGCACTGCATAAAATACCAGCATCCTGAACTGGTTGCAAGAAGACGCCGGGGTACAATGTAGGTTTCTGAGAAGGCACAAGACACCGTCTGCAGCCACAGTTACTGAGGTCCAGAGCCTCAAAGGTATTTAGGCTCCTAAATCAATGGACGCTAGAAGCCTAACTGTCTTTGAGGGTCTGGCTAATTACGCACAATCTATGCTTATGGCCTGCTAGGCAAGCTACAGTTGGCCAATCATGGAATCAGAGACTACTAGAGCTGGAAGGGACCTCCAGAGGTCATCAATAAAGTCCCCTGCCCTCACGGCGGACCAAGCACCATCTAGATCATCCTTGAAAATGTTTGTCTAACCTGCTCTTGAATATCTCCAGTGATGGAGATTCCACAACCTGCCTAGGCAACTTATTCCAGTGTTTAACCACCCTGACAGTTAGGAAGTTTTTCCTAATGTCCAACCCAAACCTCCCTTGCTGCAGTTTAAGCCCATTGCTTCTTGTCCTATCCTCAGAGGCCAAGGAGAACAATTTTTCTCCCTCCTCCTTGTGACACCCTTTTAGATACTTGAAAACCACTATATGTCCCCTCCCAGTCTTCTTTTCTAAACTAAACAAGTCCAATTCTTTCAGTCTTCCCTCACAGCTCATGTTCTCTAGACCTTGAATATTTTTGTTGCTCTTCTCTGGACCTTCTCCAATTTCTCTATATCTTTCCTGAAATGTGGTGCCCAGAACTGGACACAATACTCCAACTGAGGCCTAATCAGTGCAGAAGAATGAATTCTCGTGTCTTGCTTAAGACATGAGGACTTATTTTATTCTTTTTTGCAGCAAAAGACTGAAAGCAGCAATTTTAAACCATCTAAGTGTCTGCATCAGAACATCATACTCACTACCCAAACAGTACCAACAGCTGACACAGCCTCTGCATCTGCAAGAAGCCAAGAAAATACTAGTTCACTCAGCAACTGCTGGGATGGGGCATCTGAGCTGTTTAACAGGAATAAGAATCCTATATCCACTTGGCAAGTGTAGGTCAGACTACGGATGTGAAGGAGTAGTCCACTATCCGATAAGCAGGAGCTTATCGAGTAGCACTATCGACTGTTCAATCTACCTCCCTCCCCCCTGTGCACTTTTAAAGGGACAGAGAGGAGCCAGCGTGCTGAGACAGACAAGCGGACAGGCTGCTGCTGCTACGTCTCTTTAAAAATGCAGAGAGGCAGCATGAAGGTTGTCCTGAGATCCAGCGGGGGACCAGAGTATGAGCCAATGTCTTTGCATGCCGGCTTCTCTCTGGCCCTTTGACAGTGCAGAGCGGCAGCCGGGAGTCGTGCTCAGATGCAGCCTGAGCCAGAAGTGAGCACTTCCAGTGCCCTTCATTAACAACTAGTCGAGTAGTCGATGGAAATTCCATCAACTACTCAACTAGTAAATTAATCAATACTTAACATCCTTAGGTCAGACTTGGGGAAGGAGAAGGGAGGGAGCCACAGTGCAGATACCCCAAACAGAAAGCAGGACTCACAAAGCCAGATCAGTTACCCCTTTTTGACCCCTCCAAAGACACTACAGCTTTTGTGTCTCTTTTGAAGTTTATAATCTAGTTAACAGTCTCCAGGGGCCTGGAAGGATTTTACACTTCTGGCGTTTCGAGTGGCAGCCCAGCTCCTCCACTCTTGTCTATTTCTGGCAAGTCTGTCACTGTTGCATATACCTTTGTGATCCTATTGAAATCTGGCTTCAAATTTACCTTTCCATCTAAGCATCGTTTTTCTTTGGAGGGGAGAGAGCACAGGAAGTACGGTAATTACTATTGGCAAAAATGGAGTTAGCTTCATTCACACCTGGGTCCTCTGGTTGTGTGCACCCTCACACAATGACATCATGCTGATGCACTGCTCTGAAAATTATGTTTTCCTCCCACTCCCTATAAAAACATGATGATGCCTCAGAACCTTAATTGTCTTCAAAGACAGGGATGATGACATGTCACCTAATGTGATGTAAGTAGTGTGTTATTAAAGGCACAGACCTGACTGTGTAGTACTAAGAGCACGCCCATTTCCCTATTGTTACTATGATGCATAGGGTTACCTTCCACACACGTTCCAATGGCTTTATTCAGGGTTTTTTTTCAGAGAGGATGGAGAATCTGTGGATCCACAACAGTTAGGTGTTAGGTGAGTGTAGGTCCCCAAGCCACTCTTGGGTCCTGTGGAGTGTTGTTGTAGCCATACTGGCTGCAGGATATTAGAGGGATAAGGTGGGGAGGTAATATCTTTAATTAGATGTTCTTCTGTTGCTGAGAGAGACAAGCTTTCCAGTTTACACAGAGTTCTTCCTCACTGGGAAACATACTCAGGCTAGGTCTACAAATTATTTCAGAGTAACATCAGTGATTCTGGAATAACGTAGTGCGCGTTTACACAGCAAGCCCATTATTTCAAAATAAATTTGAAATAACGGGCTTCTTACTCCAACTCCTGCAACCCTCATTGTACGAGGAACCCACCCCGGCAATCAACCCCAGTGCCAACTCTGTCCACACATCTACTATACAAGCAATGTCATCACAGGACCTAACCACATGAACCACCACATCAGAGGCTCACTTAACTGCACATCCACTAATGTACCATCAAATGCCAGCAATGCCCCTCTGCCATGTATATTGGCCAAACTGGACAGTCTCTGCGGGAAAGAATTAATGGACACAAATCAGCTATCTGAAAAGGCAATAACACAGAAACCTGTTGGACCATTTTAACTTGCCTGGACACTCATTAATGGATCTCAAAGTCACCCTATTGTTTCAGGCCAATTTCACAAGCCAACTCCACAGGGAAGCCTTAGAACTTAACTTCATTTACAAATTGGATTCCTATCACAGAGGCATGAATAAAGACATTGGTACATTCCACATCCTAATGACATAAAAAAACAAACAATGGGTATTTAAGAACAATCAGCATCTTCCCTATCAGCTTAATATAGCATGGACACTCTAATTGACTATTTCTTCTCTCCCCACTTTTTTCCCTTCTCTCCCCCCCCCCCCATCCTATATTTATTTAGAAACTGGACCTTTAATAACTCCATTCATCTGAAGAAGTGGGTTGTGCCTACGAAAGTGCATGATACCATCTACATGTTTTAACGGAAACAAAAGACAGGACTATGCAGCACTCTAAAGACTAACAAGATGGTTTATTAGGTGATGAGCTTTCGTGTGCCAGACCCACTTCCTTGATCTGAGGAAGTGGGTCTGGCCCACGAAAGCTCATCACCTAATAAACCATCTTGTTAGTCTTTAAAGTGCTGCATAGTCCTGTCTTTTGTTTCAGCTAGACCAGACTAACATGGCTGCATCTCTATCACTAATCTACATGTTTTGTTAGTCTCTAAGGTGCTGCAAGACTATATTTGTTGTTTTTTAAGTTTTTCCAGTTACAGACTAACTCAGTTACCCCCTGAAGCGAGGAGTAAGGGAAGTCAGGGGAAGAGTGGTCTAGCTCAAAATAACTGCTGTGTAGACAGCACCAAAAGTCTAAATAAGCTATTTCGACTTAAGCTATGCAGGTAGCATAGATCAAGTTGTGTAGCTTATTTCGATTTTAGTGCTGCTGTGCAGATATGCCCTTGGAGTGTTACAACTAAAGACAAAGTGGAGCAAATTACTCAGTATACATAGGTACAACATATTTCAAGACCATTCTAGGAGAAGTGGCCCATTAATGTCCCTCTGGTCATAGGGGAGGAAGGAATCATCACCCTATTCCCATTATGCTTCTTGTTTAGGGCAGCAACAAAGCTCCACCACTCCTGTCTGTTTCTGACAAAAGTCTTTGTCTTTCAATAGTTCTCCAGCTGTGTCCCAGAATTTTTTAGCTCAGCTTCCACAGGGGAGACATGGAAGTGGGGAAAGGTAGTTTGGGGAAGGGGCTTGTTAGTGGGTTATAGATTGTTGTAAGGTGATACGTTGTTCTTGTCTGTATTGTTTCTCTATGTGCATTCATTTGTGAGTGCAGTGATTGTCTGGTTTCACCCACACCATGGTCATTGGGGCATTCGATGGGCTGGATGAGGTACACCACTCTCTGTGATAGGCACAGGTTGATCAGATAGCAGTGTGAAAAGTGGGAACACTTTTTTCTTAGGTTGGAAGTGGAGGGACAGTGGTGTTTTATATAAAACAAAGCCCCTGTTATCAGGATGTCTGGTCATCCTAGGCAAGAAGTGTAGGACCCCTTACAAGGTGTGTTGTGGTGGGAAGGGGGTGTTGATCACCACAGCAGTAGAGATATGTCTGTAGGTTTTGCATCTGCCATTCTGGCAGGGTCTGGTGCCACTCTGGGTTGGTATGTCTTGGTCTGTGAGGAACTCACCTGTGAGTGAATCCTTTTATTAAATGATCACCCTATATTTGCTCTCTCAAGCTTCATTCACAAGGGAAATCTGCACACCACCACAACAGCCTCAAAAGACAAGCCTGGGAGCTTACAGGTGTAACTTTGCTAGATATGAAAAATCACAGACTGAATAAAGACATTGGATTTAAGGGTTATTACAACAACCATAACCCATAAACAACTTCCCCACC
Organism: Pelochelys cantorii; assembly: GCA_032595735.1. Taxonomy (NCBI): domain Eukaryota; kingdom Metazoa; phylum Chordata; order Testudines; family Trionychidae; genus Pelochelys; species Pelochelys cantorii. Next base: position 7,830,404 of record CM064331.1, on the reverse strand, counting down.
ACCACTACATCAACCTGCCTTTTTTGACTCTATGACTGGAGGGGTGTTAATGGTCCCTGGAAAATGTGTGTTAATGACTTTTGCTAAATGGTCTATTCCACTTTGTATTTAGCAATGACACTGTGGGTACGCATACCCTACAATTAAAAACCCACAGCTGGCCCCTGCCAGCTGAGCCAGGCTCAGCAGGACTTTCTCTTTAATTGTGGTGTATATACTAGAGCCCAGGCTGGAGCTCAAGCTCTATAGGACCCCGCAAGGTGGGAGAGTCCCAGAGCACAGGCAGCAGCCTGACCTTTGCAATCAAAGAATTCCTTGCAGCTTGAGCCCTGGAAGTCCAAGTTAGCTGGCACAGGCCAGCTATGGGTGTCTAACTACATAGCCTCTGAGTATATTTCCCAGGCCTGAAGAAGAGCTTGGTGTAAGCTCAGAAGCTTGTCTCTCTCAGCAACTGAAGTTGATCCAATGAAATACATTCGTGTGGTTCACTGACCAATGCAGTGGCAACTAGACCACAGCAACTGCTAAGATCAAGAGACCTCTACAGCAGGGGCTAGGAGGCAGCTGGCTTTTAGCTCAGAGTGTAGAGGCTCCTATACTTGGCTTCAGATGTCCCAGGTTCAAATCCACCTGGTGGTAGTTACAAGCGGGGGCTCATCTGGGATCTTAACTGGGTCTCCGAAGTTCGGGACGTGCTTCCTCACCTAAGGGAAGTATGTAACCCACACATCTAGTGTGGACAGTGGTGGCCCTAGACTAGCTGCCAACAACTGGCACCTAGGTGAACCATGCAATTGGCACTCCCACCTCCAAACCCCTCAATGATATTGGGCACCCCATTTAACTAGGCAACTGCTAAACGGATGGATGGGCTGCCCAAGTGTGGATCACTGATCAATGCAGTGGCACCTGGACCACAGCAACAGCTAAGATCAAGAGCCAGCTAGCTTTTAGCTCAGAAAGTAGAGGCTCCTTTACTCCACTTCCGAGGTCCCAGGTTCAAATTCACGTGGTGGTGGTTACATTAGCTCACCACTTTGTCTCACTTTCATGTCTCAGGAGATGCAATCATATTGTCCATCAGCACATTTTATTTCACTTTCTTGAGCATCTGGCTGGTGTTCTATGAGCTTTATGGGGCCTTGAAATAAAAATGGAGCCACCTCTGTATAACACAGTCTCAGTCCATCATAAGTAAAATACAGTTATTCCATAGTCAAGCCTTGAAGAAAAAGCCCTGGAAGATAAATAAAATGCACATGTACAAAGCACCTCTGTGATGTCTCACTAGGATGGGGATGTGCCACACGTTAATGGAGATATTATGTACAACATTGCTCAGCCTTCTTTATCACTCTCCCACTCCCAAGTTCTCACTCACATAACATTCCATGGCAAGTGCACCAATTACTTACATGGAGAAGCAACATTTATATTTATTGTATTTTGCCTCTTTTAATGCCGCCACTGGAACCATGTCTAAGGAACCCGCACTACACAACCAGCTCTCTATCCACCATTGGGGAACCTCTGTAGTGGGACACCAACAAGGCAGCAACAGCAGTGCTAGCCCCTTCCCCTTCATGCACACAAATGCTCTGAGATCAATTATGAATTGATGAATGAGATGAATTATCCTCACCCCAAAGCCATCAGGCTGGCTTTGAAAAATCCTGAATTTGGGGGTTGTTTTATCTGCCCTCTGGTTTTGTGAGTTTCCCTTTGTTAGCACTTCTCTATGGTCACCAGGGGGTAGGACCTCCCTTTGTGGAGAAAAACAGAAGGCGGTGATTCACTCATAATTACAGCGCTCCCGGCGGAGAGGCTTTCAGAAAAACACCCGGGGTGCCGTGGTGACCCAAGCCAAGGTGTGGCCATGGGCAACCAGGTAATGATTAACTGGTTCACCAGGAGCACTCCTCCCCTGCCAGGCCCCTCCCCTGGGACACCAGCTGGCAGCCCACCCTGGACGCTGGGGCCAAGAGCTGGCAGCGAGCCCGCCCAGGGCTGGGAGTGGGAGCCCTGTGGGCGGAGACTGCTCCTGCCAGGCTCGAGCAGTCCCCTGCCCTGGACCCAGCTAAGTCGGTTAACCAGTTAAACGTAAGGATGACCGAAGATTTAACCGGTTAATCGGGATTTTACGTCCCTCGTGGGCAGTGGCCCCCGCCGCCCTCCTGGCGGGTGCAGCGGGACGCGGGGGGTGGAGGGGCTGCAGCCAGGTGGCCTGTGGGCTCAGCCCTAGGCAGCTCCAGGCTAGGAGGGCGCAGCAGTGAGCAGGGCCCCCGCCCTACCCTTGCAAGGCGCGCGGGGCAGAGCCTGCGCCCAGCCAGCAGCACGAGCCCTCGCACGGCTCCCCGCACTCCCAGGGACACACACACACAGAGCCACGCCCCGCAGGACCAGCCAGCCTAAGTCAGCGCACGCGCAGTGCGGCAGGTCCCGGCGCGCCGGGCGGAGGCGGGGCAGGAGCGGAGTGGGCGGGGCCCTGCACATCCGGGTCCCCGGCGCTCTGCCCCTGCCTGCCAGTGCGCGGCTGTCAGTCAGCGGGAGCCAGGCAGTAGCGCGCGACTCCCCCGCCCGGCTGCTTCTCTCGGTGAGTGAGGGGAGGGGCGGGGCTCCCGGGGGAGGGGGGAGATTTCCAAAGGGGGGGGGCTCCCCAGGGGTGGCTGCCCCACAACTCGCCCTCTCGGGTACACGGGCCGTAGGGGGGAGAGCTGCCCCTTACTCCCCCCCGTGCATACGCTGCAGGATGGGGGGAAGAGCTGCCCCCCAGCAACCCCCCCCCCGGTGCATACGCTGCAGGGTGAAGGGGCTGCCCCCCAACTCGCCCTCTCGGGTACACGCGCCGTAGGGGAGAGAGCTGCCCCTTACTCCTCCCCCCCCCCCCGTGCACACGCTGCAGGATGGGGGGAAGAGCTGCCCCCCAGCAGCCCCCCCCCCAGTGCATACGCTGCAGGGTGAAGGGGCTGCCCCCCAACTCGCCCTCTCGGGTACACGCGCCGTAGGGGAGAGAGCTGCCCCTTACTCCTCCCCCCCCCCCGTGCATACGCTGCAGGATGGGGGGAAGAGCTGCCCCCCAGCAGCCCCCCCCAGTGCATACGCTGCAGGGTGAAGGGGCTGCCCCCCAACTCGCCCTCTCTGGTGCATGCGCCATAGGAGAGGAGAGCTGCCCCCCAGCCTTCGCCCCCCCACCGGTGCATCCGCTGCAGGGTGAGGGGAGAGATGGGGCCTCCTCCCCATGCATATGCTGCAGGGAGCAGGGGAGGGCTGCCCCCCCAACCTTTCCCCCACACTGCACACGCTGCAGGGTGGGGCGAGAGATGTCCCCCAGAATCCTCCCCGGTGCATGCGCTGCAAGGAGCGGGTGTCAGCTGCCCCCTCTCACTCAGGAGCTGCTGGCAACAGGGAAGGGCACAGACCTGCTCGTGGGGAGAACTGAACCCCAACCAAGGGCTCTCCCCCAAAGTGCGCTTAGGTGGGCAGAGTGAGGTGAGTGGTTCTTACCTGCTCTGGGAGGGGAGGGGCGCCTCATCCCCTCTGCCTGATGGAGAGGGGGGCAAAGAGTGGTGGAAGGAGGAAAACTTGGGCCCCGGTGGGAGATGGGGTGGAAACAGAGTATATCTCTTTGCGGGGGAATCTGGGTGAGGGTCATACGCACAGACTCCTGCAGAGCTGTTGACATCACACGTCCCCTGTGGGGAGAAGGGCAGGCCCCACAATTCCTGACCCAGTTCTCAGTTTGGTCATATTTGGCAGACTTCATGGGCCCTGCCAATGTTGCCTGCATGTGAAAGAGATAGGACCCTTCTCAGGGCTGTGTGTCAGAGGTGGGTGAAAAGGCACCAAGTTGTGTTCCGTCTGCTGCTCTGTTTAACTGTCTGATGGAGTCATGAAGAGGTGGGGCAGAGAGGTTGCCAGTATATCCTTGTAGCATGTACTCCAGGTGTTTGGAATTTTAGGGGCTAAGACAAATATTTGTGATTCTTAGAAAAGCATGTTCTAAAATGTACCATGGGATGCACTTTCCGGCCATGCAAGCACGTACGGAGACCATCCAAGCATTCAAGAGGCTGTTATTTTCAGGGTAGTGGATAGATCCCGCATGACAGAACCCTGGAGAGAAAATGCACCTTCTGCTAATTGGCTTATATAATGTCTTCGTTTTAGGGTGCACCAGCAATGCAAAGGTTAGGGAATCTGTGAGGTGATGGGAGGAAGTTTTAAATCTTAAAATCTTGCTGTGGAAAAGATGTATTAGATCAGTTAGTCTGTTCCCCAGCCAGTGTGGAATTGTTCCCAATGGTGTTTTCGCTGCTGCTGTACTGATGCAGGGCTCGGTTAATATCTATAACATGCAAGTCTATCCAAGTAGCTCTCCCTGAATCTTCCATGCAGACCATGTGCAAATAGCAAGCGAGTGCCAAATCCTCCACATCTGTGTATATGTGTTGGATTTCCCCCCCACCTACCTTTGGCAGGAGGTTTGGATTACATATTGCTCTGGCATGCGCCCTCTCTTTGATGTGGAGTTTCCTGTCATGTATAACGTGTTTAGTATCACGTAACACAGCTCAGTGGCTCCTCTTACAGGGCTGCTGGAAAATAATGAGATGCATTCCTTATTCTGGTTTTTACAGAGAGGAAGAACACGTCTGGGCTCTTTTGAGCAGAAATGTTGTTTCTTTGGCTTTTCTTTGTTTTGGTTACTGCCCTGCAGGGCTGTTTCGACTAGGAAGGGCTCCTATTCACAGTTGGCAACTGACTTGAAGCCAAATCAAGACGAGTTGTATAGTTCTGTTCTTTTATTTAATCATCTCTCTTTTGTACCTATTGCTTTGTCTGTTGGGTGCACACTAGCTGGACTCTTGCATTAGCTGTGTAGTTCAAGTTTCATTTTTCTTTGTGCTGTGTGGAGTAGCAATCAGCCAATTTAGATTAGATAAGTTGGAGGATTATGTTTTGTGTGTGTGTGTGTACACACTACATTGAATAGATATATAGGAGTGTAAGTTTAGTTGGTAAACTAAATGCCAGCCGAAGCAAGGTTCTTGTATTAGCTGCTGAGAACCTTCTTCTGTTTTACCATCTTTCTTTATTCAAATATGGAAACACAGAAGTTAGTGATGGAAAACGTCTATTACACTAGGTAAAGACCTTTCCTCTCCAAATGCAGGATACCTCTTGCTACCAGGGCTCGTTAAGGCCCTGATTCATAATAGAGCACTTTAAATTCATGTTGATTTTGTAGAGAGAGGCAACATTGGAATCACTGAAATTACTTACATGCTTGCTTAAAGTTGAGCATATTGGCAAAGCGTTTATGTTGAGAGGAAGAAGAAAAAAGATGTTTGAAGGTGAATAAAATATAGGTCCTTGTCAGCCGGTGGTCAGGGCAGTGAGTGGTGTGTGTGTGTTATACACCCGAGACTTCAACTGCTAGGACTGGGGTCCCTTAGCAGCAGGCAACCTGGAGGAGGTTGACGGGCGCCCCAAGAAGTTTACAGGGAGAGCTTATTACACCTCAGATTTTGACTGCTACGATACACGATCCCTTCGCAGCGGGCAGCCTGGGGAGGCTGAGAGATGCCCCAACGGATCTGTCCCCTGGAAGCGACACGATCCAACGCTCAAGCTCTCCCTATATCTGTCCCTTATGACTGACTGGAGTTCTTTTAAAATTGTGGTTGGTTCTTTACAGCAACTGAAGGAGTCAGGTCACAGCTTAAACAGTTACTATTTTATTGTTACAGGGTAAACTTAGCTGTTAAATGCTACTACTGTGTTACAGATAACACAGCCACTACAAAGGACAGGACAGAAATTACACTAATAAGTCACTTACAGGTACCATGAAACCCTTTTGGTTCTCTGAGCTCCTATTAAATGCATGCAAAATAGACACCTAGCAGGTATATATTCTCACCCCTGCGTTCCAGACTTGGCGTGGCCAGGGTCTTTCTTTCAATCCCTCGGGAAGAAGTAGGGCGAGGCTGGGCGTCCCACAGACCTCGGGAGACACCAATACCTGCCAGCAGGTGTAGATGATTGGAGCTCAAATGGGGTGGGCTACTAAACCCCTCTTTATACCCCTTAGTCACGTAGGCTTCTTCCTGGTCTCAAGTGGCCAATTAGGAAAAATGGCTTTGAATGCCAAGTTTCCCATGAAGGGTGCAAAGCATAATTCACACCTGGGAAAATGCAGACAATGGGCACCTCTGGTATGTGATGGGCGAAGATTCCTCTCCTGGGACAGTGTAGGCATGTCAATTACTGGTGCTAGCCATCAGGGCGGTGGGAGGTCCCTGGGTCGTCAGCTAGCCCATTTACTGTCTGGTTTCTGTTTATTAGAGTCAGGGACAGGCAGCACACCTGCGTTCCCAGGGCATCAAAGGCTGACTGCCTTTCTCTTGCTCTCTGGGGGGGGAGGGGGGAACAAGATGGGGTTCATGTCTGGCTACAGTCCTCTTCCCAGAATCTAGTCTAATGTAAAGGTTACTTCTAGCCTGAAAAAGTGATCTTGCAAAAATGACACCTTCGTGTAGTCAGTGGAGCTGCTACTTGTTTGTACTGCAAATCCTGCCTGCTTTAATGAAGCAGGGAAAGGGGGGAAGAATTTATTTTTATGAACAGTGGTAGAGCCAAAAGAGCTCTGTGAGAGAGCTGCGTTTACTGCTGAGTTATGCGTCATCAACAGAACCCTTATACCTATGCAACAACTTTGAAAATAGCCAAATGATACAAGTTTAAGCAAAAGCCGAATTTGCATTTTATCATCTTAATGCACAAATAGGTAAGAACCCGGTATTACTTGCAGATGGTGGGTTGAGTCTAGTGCCTACAAATAGAAAGAACATTTTTATTTTTCCTGTAAACTGGACAAATTCGATATGAAATCAGTCTCACAATATGAGACACTGCTGAGTCACTTGTCAGAGTCAAGCCATGCTTAAAGTCTCATATCCTGTTTTGTTTTTGATAATACATGCTGAATAAAACTGTAATACCAGTGTGAAACCTAGTCCTAAACACAGATATTTGATGTATTAATTTTGGTAGTACCTGTGTGATTTATCATGTCAAAGTTATTGAACTAAAATAATTACTTTACTTGTCTAAACCTTAGTTCACCGCTACCATTAGAAATTTCAGCAGTAGCTAGCCTAAGAGTGTATGGAGTTACACCATAGATGCGCTTGGCCTTTTTAGTTCAAACAGTGAAATAGCTATTCATGATAAACTGCATTGATGTATATAACAAAACTTGCCATGTTCTTCCTGTTCAAGTTAAGGGAAAGCGAATGTGGAATGGAATGTTTCAGACTTTTGTTATGGATCCTAACCCAGGTAACGTACTTTGTTTAATATTAAACTAAGCAACTGTAATCTTGGTATGTTTTCATATCAGAGGTAAATAAAGGTACCTTAAACTTGTTACATAATAAAATCAGCACCAGTTAATCAGATTTATTACATTACTGTATTCATAAAGCACTTCCTTTGGCTACTATATTTGAAGTTCTAGGCAACCTATAACGAAAACTTTTGTATAATCTTGGCCCAGAGCCCAGAAAAACTAGCTAGTATTTCCCTGAAATACTACAGGAAAAGAGAAAATAGTCTCAAAAGGAAGAACTTTTGGGGGGACGGCAGAGATGCCAACCTACCTTAACTTTCTGTAAAGCTCCCAATTTTTACATGGAATCATGAAATTACTAATTCAGGCATAAATCCATGAATTTTGCAAGCACACACATGTGAGATGAGTGACACACACACAAGCACTTGGGCCTGATGAATACATCAAATAATCCTGCTGCCAGGGTAGGATGTTTTCCACCGCCCCTATGGCATGTGCACAGACTGCGTGGTGAGGATCTGATAAGAAACGAGCTACGGAGATTTTGAGTGGGCCGTGGTTGCTATTTGTTAATCTGCCCGAGCCACAGGATGCAGGTTAGTGTTCCCTGGGGACCTAGAGTGTGCCAGGAAGGTCTGCTTGGGCAGTCAGAGCACAATACACAGCTTGTGGGTTGGTACTGGCTCCTGCTGCTGCCTCTCTATTAGAGGCAGCAGCACGGGGGATAGGCGGAGGGCAGGCAGCTCCATGGGATGCAGTGCTCGTGGGGAGCCGGCTTAAAAGCTGGATCCTTACAGGCACCGGCTCCTCCCCCCCCCCCCATGGGGGGAAGGGTCGGTAGGGGTAGTGCGTGTAGTCAACAGGATTAACCAATAAGCCCAGACTTATTAATTAATCGTGTAGGGATGTCAATGTGTGGATGACTATCTAGACCCTTTCCATTTTGTCCACATCAGTCTTGAAATGTGGCGCCCAGAACTGGACACAATACTCCAACTGGGGCCTAATCAGCACAGAGTAGAGCACAAGAATGACTTCTCATGTCTTACTCACAACACTCCTGTTAATGCCTCCCAGAACCATGTTTGCTTTTCTTGCAAGTGTCATATAGGAGGGCAGTTTTCCTATTACCAATCTTCCCCTTCTTCCTGTTCAGGGGGTTGGGCACAGGGAGAGGGGCCTGTGTCCACTCCTTGGTCATAGATAGTTGGGAGAGGTCCCAGTTTTTCTGAGGGGAGGATAAGGTAGGAGCGAGGGGTCCTCGTTTGTCACTGGGCAGAGAAGTCTCAGTTACTTCAAAACACTCAGAAATGCACCTAAGGTACAACATGAGTGTTTGAAAGCATTCCCTGAAATCCCCCATCTTTTGTGGTCCTTGCCACTGGTCCAGAAATCTCCTTTTTCTTAAAAAAAAAATCCCTGAAAGTTTTAGACCAAAGCTGGCATCTGTGGGAGGAGTGGAAAAAATCCAAAATGTACTGACCAGCATAGGAAGGCTTAATACCAGATGCAGACACAGCCTGGGGACACAGTGTGGTCTAGTTTTTCAGTTTTTTAGTTCTGACTCCCACTGGTGCATCTTTCAATGTGCATCATGCTTACTGAAGCCATGGGAGACTCTGAAGATCTCCATCAGGCAGGGGAATTCCACAGACTGAAAGCAACAAAACCCCAGTCAGCAGGGTGAATCCGTGACAGCCATCACCAGAAGATTGTCCACTTCATTGATCCCAGCTGCTTCCTTGTCATGAGATAGTTTGATTCTAGACTGAGTTATGTCTTGGGGTCTGGATCCAAGCAGTACTGGAGCTTCCCAGCCAATGCTTCTGTGATAACCTTTCCTGAGAAGGGTAGATGAGACTAGACGGGAGATGGACATAATATAAAGTGAAGGAGCTTTTATGCCAGTGGGCCGCAGCTTTAAAACACAGGGGCCTTTTCCATCTTCATGCTTCTCTTCAGTTATCTACCAATGAGCTACACAAGCAGCAACTGACTGTCATAGACTACACATGCTGCCAACCCCCTGCCGTCCACTGGATAACTCTCCTGATCTTGCAGTGGTAGAGCTCAGCAAAGCTGTTTTACCCTACACAATGCATCAGTAGAATCAGTGATTCCAAATAGAACACAAGAGTGTCTTACTGGTCAGCCTCTATGACGGCTCCAGCTTTTCATCTAAACATTTACTCTCCCATGTGCGGCTAGTAAACCACGCCCTGGGGATGATGTAAAGGCAGAGGAAGTTTCTGCCTGGAGATGATAATCACTATGCAAAGCCTTTGATCTCAAGGTCTGTATTTATATGGGGAGCTTTCTGTTCCCAGGGGAATGCAACAGCTGTTTAAAGGTGACCTGTACAGCAGAAAAATACTGTGACCTCTTTTAATTCTTTATGATGTGTACATAAAGAAGGCCTAAAAATTTGATTTGCTTTAGTTCCTTAACAACAACTCGCTCACACACGCGCACATACCACAAATATTAAGGTTTGCTAGCTTTCTGTTAGGATATAGACATTCAGGCCTGCCTGTAAAGACTAATATGTTAAGAAATTAGGTATTTTTTTTATCACTTAGCTTGTTAAAGAATTATAAAAACAAGAATCAAAGTCACAGTATATCTGTATATAATCTGAGGCTTTGTTCTTAAACTAAGGCCTTTGGCTAAATAGTGTAAGATGGGAAATTATGGTCATATCCACATCCCAAACCAGTCACACTGAAATAAGGCAAGTTTGGGCTATTAGACTATCCAGTCTATCGCCTCCCGATAAAGAGATGAGCCTAGAAAATTTAAAGAAAACTTAGAACAATGGCTTTCTGTCTGGTAAGGACCCACTTACCAATAGTTGGAGTTGCAAAATCCTCATTTCTTTATTGCTTTGTCATTATGTTCCCCACTTCTCTATTGTTTATCTGTATGGTCTCTGTCTGCTGTATAATTAATTTTGGTGGGTGTAAACCAATCAAAGTGGTGGGGTATAATTGGTTAGATAAGCATGTTGCAATATGTTAAGGTTGGTTAGTTAAATTTCATTACAATGTTTGATTAAGGTATAGCTGAGATTACTACTATATAAATTGGGGGTAAACAGGAAATAAGTTGGGAGCAAGGGAAAAGAGGAAACTGGATGCTAATCCAAATAAACTTCAAGTTTCCTGCATCTCCAGACTTCGGGAATTGCTGTTCATGTTAAGGCAGTGGGAGGGTGAAGGGATAAGCCCTCTAACATCTGTTAGGGCAGAACACCTCTGGTTCATAGCTGGATCTTGTAATATATTCTGAAGCTTGCTTAGGCATTGGCTTAGTGCTGTCTCTGCAAAAACTGATATAGAAGTTGAGCATTGTTGACCCAAGATATTTTATCTACAGGTTTTGCAACTTTTCTTCTAGGCCTTGTTAGCTGCATTGTCCAGGAATAGCCTTGTAAATCAGGCTCCAGGCTTTGGATTGGAAATGAACTATAAGCCAGTGGCAGGTTCAGAGCTCAGGGGTTATTCTAGCTCAGGAGCTGGGCTATGATCTTTTGCACAAATGGGAGCCTCTTGGTTGCTTCTACCTTGCCCATGATAACTGCTCTCCTGGAGGTGACCCATTCTGAAAAGTATGTATTTGCTGCAAAAGCTAGGAAGCCGGTTAAACACTGAGTTAGTGGAACTTATTGGCCATTCAGCTAGAGGGAACCCTTGAACTATGACCCAGCAATTGAATGTGGTAGCCTCTTTCACTGGCGATGATCATTTAGTTGGACTAACTTAGTTATACCGAAAGGAGAGAGGAAGGTGGTTCGTTGGTGGTTGTTTTTTTTTCAAGCAGCAAAGAGAGTCTGTTCTAGAAAATCTGGTGGGCCCCGCAAATTACAAGGGCCTGTTAGTTCTTAGCTGTCATTATGTACTATTTATAATATGGTTGTGTCTGGAGATCTTGATCGGGATTAGCAGACCTTTGCGCAAACACGGTCCCTGCCCTGAAGAGTGGACTAAGAAGTGGTATGTAAAAGGAAGAAAACACCATTAAATATATAATTTTTGAGTGTGCACAGAATTTTTTTTCATTATAATTATGTAAAAGGCGCCAGCTGTTCTGTGCTGCTTATCCTCAAGCTGCTACCGATTGATTTTCTTGTAGGCATCGTGATGTGTGACTTGACTGTAGGGATGCAAAGTTCCATTTAATTGGTTAATCGGTTAAATATTTGGTTAACTGATTAAAGGGAGGGGAGGGATGGCTCCTCCAGCACCAGTTAAACATTTACATCCCTTCTTGATGGGAGGTTATCAGCCTTACGCTGCAACGTAGCGTGGGTGCTCAGTGCATAAGGGGCAGTGTAGAACAGGGGTGGGCAATAATTTTAAAAGGGGGGGGTCACTTCACAAATTTTTGAAGTGGCCCTGAGCTGCCCCGAAAGGGGTGGGGTCTTGGGCGGAAGGGGCGGGGCCAGGACACTTCCATTCTCCCCCGCCCACAGACCCTGATTGGCCTCGGGGTGGGAGAGTGCATGAGGTCTTTGCCCCCACCTCCTTCCTGAGAGAATCGCCAGCTGTTCTGAACAGTTACAGCCTAGATGTATGGGATGAGAGGAATTCAAGATAGGTGACCTGTAATGGGGCTGAGCTACAGAGGGGGGTGGTGTGTTGGCAGTGACAGAAAGCAGCGATAGTGAAGAAGGTTTTTGGGGGGAGGATCATGAGTTCAGTGTGGTCTTGTTTAACTGTAAACTGGTGGTGACTTCTCGAAGGAGAAGTTGGGTAGGCAGGCTGAGATGCGGTGCAAATTGAGAGACCACTTGAGAGCAACCCAGATAGATGTGTGAGTTAGCTGTTTATTAAGTCAGTGTTTAAATCGGTGATGGTGATTTCAGTCACCCAACTATAGGGATTAAAGAGAGAAGAGGAGGGATCAAGAATGGGACTGTCACACCCAGGGAGATGGAGGTGTGTGTGTTGAGGACTCCCCACCCTACTGAAAGATTCTGAAGTGATCAGAGAGGTAGGAGAACATGTAACCGGATCACTTTTTTTATTTTTAAAATTAAAAGGCTCTTTTAAAACCATCTTTACGTCTGAGATCTGCAAAGATCTATTGGAAGCAAGAACACTGGTCATGCAAATTAATATACTATAGGGCTACGTCTACACTGCGCATTCTTGTGCAAGAAGATATGCAAATGAGGCACGGCGATGAATATCGCTGCACCTCATTTGCATACCTAATGAGCTGCCATTTTTGCAGAAGGGGCTTTTGCGCAAGAAGGAGCTGTCCACATTGCTCCTTCTTGCACAAAAAACCCCTCTTGCGCAGGAGCCATTCTTCCTGAGAATAAGCGGCAGAACGGCTCTTGCGCAAGAGGGTTTTTTTGCACAAGAAGGAGCAGTGTAGACAGCTCCTCCTTGTGCAAAAGCCCCTTCTGCAAAAATGGCAGCTCATTAGGTATGTGAATGAGGTGCGGCAATATTCATCGCCACGCCTCATTTGCATACGTTATTGAGCAAGAGAGCGCAATGTAGACATAGCCTAGGAGTATAATCACCAGAAAGGATTACTTTAAAACTTTATTATATATTAGTCAGTATTTATATATAAAACGACTCAAAGAAGAAATGCCTTTTCAAGGCAGCTTGTTATTGCATTTCTCTGTATACTTAAGAGGAAAAGGCTCTATTGTCATAGAGAATCAGTCATTGGAACAATAATTCTTATCTGATGAGACTAATCCATTCTTGTCCTCTGATCATTCTCATTTTTTCTGAGGGCCTCTTAGTTGATGATTAAAAAACAGTGGTGCTGTTTTAAAAAACCCATCTCTCATTTCATTTGTTGGTTGTGAGTGGCATAGCAGATGTGTGTGTCAGTTATAACTTCAGTGCTTAGTCAGGCTACTCTGAGCTGTATTTATTTAAAACACCCCAGTCCCCCACCCCAGCAGTGCCAGTGAACCGGGGTTAGTGGCGCTCTTTGTTTGACAACTGCTGCTGTATTGTGTGTGTGTGTGTGTGTTGCTTTTAATTTCTTTACGGATGTCCATCTCCATTCAGATGTCCAGTTTTCTGTAAGTTATGTTCTGATACTAGTACTTAAATATAGGAAGGGTTTGCTTAATAGTGGTTTAAATATCCAGCATCAGAGGTCTAAGGGAATAGCAGGGAAGACTGGGTATTGGAGATGCACCCTCTTTGTGTTCTCCCACATGAGGGTTCATGTACCTGAATGTCTGTAAATCGGCACTTTCAAGGTGAACAGACTCCTGGTACATCACTTAAATGCAAAGTTCTTGCCGTTAGGGAAAAGTCATGAAAAGAGGCGATTTGCACAGAGCATTTCAAAGCTATAGGAGCTAGTTTGATTTATGAAGGAAACTTACTTTTACACTAACGTGAAAATTTGAAATATTGGGAGTGGACGTATTTAAAATGTGGTGACTCGTGGCAGAATTCTTAACTATAATGAATTAAGTACAAGAAAGGACTGTTGTAACAGCAGACTTATGTGCAGTATTGTGATTAAAAGTGGATACGGTTGTAATTTATATTTGCTTCGTACATAGGATATTTGTATGCTCCGCAGCCACTGTTGCACTGGTAGTGCAAATGAAAAGCAATTTAAAGTCCATCTGTTGAAATGTTGCAGTGCTAATATTTATCAAGCCATGATGATGCTGATCAAGTGTGAGAGAAGTGGGGGAATCGTTACAAAATGTGCGTAGGCTTACGTCAATGAGTTGAGTTTTTAGCTTATTGTTTGTAGATTTGGCTTCTTTCAAATGCTTACACAAAGAACATAGCATGTGGAATGTGATACTGTCACATTGCTGAAAAGCAAAAAGGGAGGGATTGGCTTTTCTGCTCACTGTTTGCATTAAATGACTCCTCACACTTAGCGTTCACTAGTGAACGTATGTGTAGCTTCCCTTTCCATGCCTTTTAATTTACAGACCTTCACAGCCATCCTTTAAGGCTTGTCTGCGTCAGGAAATTGATTGGCATACTTCTAAACAAATATTCTGCTATATCTGTGCGGGTCAGTTTTCCAAAACAGACCAGGTTTAGGTATGATTTAGAACAAGAGTGGGGAACCTTTTTTTCTATCGTGGACCCGGAAGAGCTCCATGGGCGAGGGGTGGTAGAAGCTCTGGATTTCCCCTAGGCTCCAACGTGGAGCCAAAAGGGGGGGGGGGGCTCCAAGCTGGAGCAGAGGGCAGGCGGGCTCTGACTAGGGGTGTTGGCTCTGGGGTGGGGCTGGGGACAATGGGTTTGGTGTGTAGGAGGGGGCTCCGGGCTGGGGCCAAGGAGTTTGGAGTGCAGTAGTGAGCTTAGGGCAGGGGGTTGGGGTGAGACCTGGGTGGGAGTTAGGGTTAAGGATGTAAAATCCCAATTAATGAGTTAACAGGTTAAACCTTAGGGACAGAGGCTGCTCCGGCAGGCACTGGGAGCTGGTGGCAGTCCCAAGGCCCGTATGGGGCTGGGGGCTGCTCCAGCTAGGCTGGAGGGGTTCATAGCCCGGATCCAGCTTAGTTGGTGAACTGGTTAAACAATCGGTCAACCTAACAATTAACCAGTTTAACCTTGATTTTATATCCCTAGCACACCCTGGGGGAGCCAGCCACTGCTCCCCACCCCACATGAGGCACCCAGTAAGCAGTTAACCAGTTACCCGTTCACATCCCTGAGTATGTTACTAGAGTAGTCTCAGGATTGGGGCAGAAGGTTAGGGTGTGGGGTCTGGGAGGGAATTAGGGTGCAGGTGGGGGTTCTGACCTGGGTTCAGAGTGTGGCCTCTGGGAGGAAGTTTGGGTGTGGGACAGAGGGCTAGGAGGGGCTTGGGCTCTGCAGGGCAGGGGATGAGTGCCTTGGAGTAGGTATGTAAACAGGTAACTGGTTACCCAGTAAGCATCACCCTTACCCCTATGATGCACCCACTGTGCAGCAGCCCTCCCACCCACATCCCTAGTTCGGGGTGCAGGAGGGGGCTCTGGGCTGGGAGTTAGTATGTGGGAGGGGGCTCAGGGCTGGGGCAGGGCATTGGGGTGCAGGAGGCAGTACAGGGCGCTTACCTCAGCTCCCCCCCCCCCCAGTTGGTGGTGCAGCAGGGCTAAAGCAGACTCTCTGTATGTCCCTGTGTCTTTGGAGGTGGGCATGGCTCCACGTGCTGCTGTGGCCTGCAGATGCCATGCCCACAGAGCAGGGACAGGACACAGGCTGGATGAAATTAACGCGGGGGCCAGATTCGGTCTGCAGGCCGGAGGGTCCCCACACGTGATTTGGAAGTCACCGAAGTGTTCAGTGGGAATTGCACATGGGAGCTGAGGCAGCTCCGGTAGTTTTTAGGATCTAAGGAAGACTAGTTGTAAGAAGATGTCGCGGGACTGGTGCCGCAGCAGCAGGGCCACGGCTGCATGCTGCCATGCTGGCAGTGGGGCTGGAGCGGCAGTTCTGGGGCAGCAGGGCTGGAGGAGCCGGCGGTGGGGAGGGCCGGCAGGCTGAAGGGGCTGGTGTCAGGGGACCTTCCCTGGTCCGGCAAATTCCCTCATTCAGGACCACTCAGGTCCCGAGAGTGCTGGACCAGTGAGGTCCAACCTGTATTTCTATAGATATACTACAGTATATTTTGACAAGCAATTAAATTTTAGTAGTGCAAGTCCTGCCTTCAGACCTCCGCCGTTAAATCTCGGCTGGGAAATAGAGTGAGACCGCCAGGATGTTGGAGAGAATGATCGGGCTTGATGACAGGAGAGGTAGGTTCTGCTGAAATTACATTTTGAACTTTTCATTATCCAGTGAGTAGAGCAAAGTAAATTTATGTTTTTATGGGACAGTGCATCAATTGTTACTTCCCTTCTCCAACAACGGAGACTGTAACATAATGTATAGAGAAGGACTCTGATGCATTTTCTTCCAGGAAATGTCATGATGTCATTCATCACCCAGGTTCCACCACATAGTTAGATTGATGCAGGGCAGCTTTTGTTGACCCCGACTCTGTAAGTGTCTACAGTAAAATGTAGCTCCTGCCGATGTAACTCAGCCACTACGCTAATTTAACTCCACCTCTGTGAGAGTAGCATCGCTTGGGTTGATGTTGTTAGGCTAAGGCAGTGTCTGTCTATTTCAACAGTCTATATCAACTGTTGCTGACTTTCAAAAGCCGCTGCCCGCACCCCAGTCGGGGCGGAGCAGGGTGCGGGATCCTGGTTAAGCAGTTAATGTAACCGGTTAATTGGTTAAATTGGATTTTACATCCCTACCCAGTAGTAGCCAGGCTGACTAAAATAGCAGCAGTTGGGTTGAATTTATTTTTGCAGTCCAGACACGGTAGTCCAGAGTAGTTCTCTTTCCTGACTCTGCTTACAGGGAAGAAAGAGTAGTTAGTTCTTCAATGGGCAGCCAGGTGCGGGTTCCTCAGCTTTTACTTGCTGTGTGGTAGCAGTGTCTGCAGGATGTGAGTTGTGCTTTGCTTTCCTTTACATCTGGCTCAGAACTCCTTTAATTTGCTAGTAAAAGAATAATTCTAATCCTTTTCAGTGAGATCAATGGATTAAAGGCTTATAAAATTGCAGGGATTAGCTGAGTCTTTTTTTTTCCCATGCAGCACAATACCATTTGTGTACACAAGCAGTATAGGTTTAATAAGGAATCTATTTAGTATTTGTCATTACTATTTTTTTTAATTTAAATATTGAACTGATTTGTTGGGGTTTTTTAACAAGTCCAAGAACTTGAATTGATACCTGATTCTTTCCTTTTATTTGCTAAGATTAAAAAAAAAAAGTGGTGCATACTCCGTGTTGTTCATTTCTCAGTTATTTAGGTGCTTCTCTGCAGCTCCTACGCGGGGGAGACCAACAGGCGTCTTGCCTGAATGAGCGATACAGGATGATACACAAACAGGGTTTATTTGAAATGTCTCAGAGGGGGAGCCTTATTAGTCTGGTCACTGCTCCTGGACCAGAGAGCCCCAGAGCTTAATGGCAGGAGGGTCAGCAGCCCGGCTGGGGCTCGCGGGGCCAGAGGAGCCCCTCAGCAGTGATGAGCCAGGGACCAGAGAACCCTGGCAGCCTGTAGCAGCATGGAGCTGGAGGTTGGGGAATTCCAGGCAGCCACCAGGAGAAGCCCACGTGCCCACGGCATTGCGAGTTCGGGAGCCAGAGCAGCTTGGCTACCTGTGGCAGCATGGTGCCAGAGAACTCCGACATCCAGTGGCAATGGGTGTCGGGGGCCGGGGAAATCTGCCTCATGCAGCAGCGTGGACCAAGGGCGGAGAACCCTGGCCACCAAAGGCAGCCTAGGGCCGGGACTGGTGGCATCAGAGTAGGGGAGAGAGTAGAGGGGGCCAGAGGCAGGGGACACCTCCCTGGTCCGGCAAACTTTGTCGTTCGGGAACAGTCAGGTCCCGGCTGTGCCGGACCAGGGAGGTCCGACTTGTATTTATAACAGAAAAAGTGTGTGTGTGGGGGGGAAGAGTACTTGTCACCCTAAATATTGTTTAGGTAGAGTCCTTCACAGACCAGGCGTCCCTTGGCCAGCAGTTATTTGAAGCCACTTAATTATATAATCTTCATTTGTTTATTTAGAATGAGTTTTTAACTTCAAAATCAGAGCTGGTCTAGCCCTCTTGCCTATGTGAGGGGGAGGAAAATGAAATTAAGTACTTGCGTTGTAAAAAAGAAAAGCTCAATTCTGATCATAAAAAAGACCCTGTTGCAAAAACGCAGTTTCTTTGGGTGCAGGAAAACTAGATTTTCGTTGGACAGATTAAAAGCTAAAGATTTAGTTACACCCTACTGACGCTCCATCTCTCCCTTCAAAGTACTCCTTAAAACCTTCCTTTCTGTGTGGCTTGTTTAAACTAACTTTCTCCCCAGCTTGTTTTCTTTCTGGTCTGCACAGTATTTGCTTGACCTAGGTAGGCTAGGTGATCCTCATTGTTCAATTGCGGAGCAGCAAGCCAGAAAGCTCTGGCTGTCCCCCAGTATGCTTTCAAAGACATGCTTTTTAAATACTTACAAAGGAAGGCTCATGATTTCCACTACGCGAAGGAGGCCAGGGTAGTCTCATTGAAATGTGCCAATAGCTGCCATGGTGGTATTTGAGCAGCCTTGTTCTGTGAATTCAAATGTGATTTAACATGGCAGCCCCCATGGGGCTGAGGAGAACTGGTTTTTCCTACAGAATTTCAATAATGTGCCTCTTCTGCGCTTAAAAAAAAATCATCCCACTAACAGTGTGACGCTTGTGGAGCCCTGGTATGGATTTTATTCCAGTCTTTTGTTTTTAAAATTTAAACTGACATTTTGTTGAGTTTTTCATAACGAGAGAGGAGGTACAAAAAGTATATAGAAAGAGCAGGGGAGGGATTGAGAACAGAAAGTTCGCTCAACATCTTTTCCCCTGCTGAGAGACTTGCATAGTGGTAGCAAGGAGGAGTTGGGAATGCTGACAGGTTGAGGTTGCGGTTTGATAAATGGACCAGTTTAAAGTATCTTTAGCTTGTATTAAAAGCTTGTATTACTACTCCACAGCATCATATGCTCTCTTGACCTTTGAAAGAGATACTTCATGTAGCCTGCAGGCTTGTCGCTAAGCGGTGTGTGGCTGGTGCCTATAATATCTTTTGCCTTCCAATAGAAAACTCAGATTACGTGAAGTTATAAAGTTCCTGGTGTAAAACCTCTAGACCATTGCAGCTCTCTTGTGCTGGTGACTTAACATTCCTAGAAACTCACTATATCTTTGCAGCAGTCTTACACCGTTTATTGAGATTTACTGTATCCTAGGCCAAAAAAACAACAAAACAAAACACTTCAAGGTAAAGTTAAGATTGCAAGTAGTAACATAAAGGTAAAAATTCTTGCATTAATATAGGGGGTGAATTTTAAAATGGCCAAAGAAATTAGGTTTGCTGGATGAATATCACTATTTTAAGGGTGTCATCATTTAATAACCTCTTATCCAATTATATGGATGAAAAATTCTGCCTCCTGCTGAGACTTAAACTACTAATTTTGAGGGCACTATAATTTTGGTTTGTGAATTTCTTGAGGCAGAATATTATAACGAGACTACAACAGTAAATTATTATAAATATTTTTACTGTTTCAGATTTATTCTCTAGAATGACACGGTCAAGTTTTGGTGGTTTTTTAAAAATAAAAACCTACAGGCTGAGTGTACAGTAGGCTGGGAGGAACTGTAGGGGAAAAATCATGTTGTTTTAGGACTCACTGTTTACTCAAACAACACTACACCCTGTGCGAGGCCCCTGGAATGCTGCTGCTTTCACTGGCCGATTTTTGGAGTACTGTCCAGGGAATCACAGTATTCAGTTCCACTGCAGCAGTTCCCACCCTGCAATTTCAGTAGCTCTGACCCTTTACAATTTCATGGGATTTCTTTAACCTCCTCAGAAAACTTGGAAAAATGTAGCTAGCATAGAACTGAAAAATCACAAGATGCAGCCCAGAATATTGCATGCACAATAGGGCTTTCCCTCACCCCCGCTGCTGAGAACTCCAAAAACCTTTCCTCCTGCTCCAGGGAAAACAGCTGGTGCTTTAAAATATGGGGGAAGAGAAACCATCTCTTTTGCACATTTTTGAGGCCAACATCTTCTGTTGGCATCAGGGAAGGATGTAAAACCGACAGCAGTAAAAATTCATGGGCACAAATTCCTATTGGAGTGGGTGAGGAATGCTTCCCCCCCCGCCCCCAAGGTTCTTAAATAATGCTGACATCTTAAATCTTTTAAAGAAACATAAAACAAAAAGTGTCCTTGCCTTGCAAGAGTGGAGGAAGCCATTGGCACATCAACTGTTAAAGGAGACTCAGGCTTTGTTAGTGCCTTTCTATCACAAGACACTAATTTTCCAGTCATCTGCTTCATGCTGCTGAATTTTAAGTATATGTGTGTGTTTGCAGAGCAAAGGTAACAACAGTACAAGATACTGCTTCTCCCATCCCCACACTCCTTTGCTGTGCCTCAACTAGCCAGCCAATGGAGCCACCCCGATCCCTTTTCAGACTTTTCCCTAAAAACTTTTGAGAGAATATAGCAGACTTATTTAGTTCTTTCTCTGTAACCCCATACTGAATTCAGCTCGTCTTTATTTCATTTACCTTTTGGTTCCAGGTGAGCTACATTATTCCTGCCACTAATACAAGATACCCACTGTAAACACCTGCTGTGTGGTCTATCGATCTCTTGGTGTTTTATGTTTGGCGGCACTCCGTTTGTGTCTGTATGTGTTGTCAGTATATTAACAGAAGAGGGGCCCTGTTTGCTTTCTCCTGTGCCGCACCTCATTGTTTTAGTACAGCGGTTCTCAAACTTTTTGAACAGGTGACCCCTTTTGCACAGCAAGCCTGGGAGTGTGGCCTCTACCCCCAGCTCCAGGGGGCTGGGGCTGTTAGCCATGCCAGTCATTGACTGCTCCAGCCCTGCCACCTGGGAACTGACAGCTCACAACCCCAACATAACCACGTTGCCACCCCAGTTTGAGAAACCCTGGCTTAGTATAATGTGTGTGCACGTGGGGGGGAGGGGCAACCTGGGCCTGAGAAGAAGCCAGAATTTGCCTAAGAGCCACAGTAATACATCAGCAGCCTCCCATCAGCTCCCCCATCCCACCCCAGTGCATCCCATCCACTGGCAGGCCCTCTACTTTCCCTCCCTCCCTGTGCCTCCCCTCCCACCCCTCCACCGACCATCATCAGCTGCTTCACAGCATGCAGGAATAGGGTTACCAGATGGGTTTCAAAAAAATACCGGACACACGTGATCTCAGAATGGGATGGGCGGACCGGCTGGGAGGGAAGCAGGGCTGGCTGGGAGGGGATTGGGGGGAGCGGAGCTGACCAGAGAAGATTCGGGGGGGGGGGGGGGGGACTGGCTGGCGGAAAGCAGGGCTAGCCAGGAGGAGGTCGGGGGGAGTGGGGCTGGCCAGGGGGGAATCAGCCGGCGGGGAGCAGGCTGGCCCGGGCGCATGCAGATTCCGGGGTGCTGCCCGTCCTGTGCACGGTCCCAGCGGGGTGCATGGGCGAGTCCAGCCCCAGGGATTCCATCCTGTCCTTGCCCTGCCCCTCCCACTGCGTAGTTGCATACTGCCTGGCTGTTTGTGAGCACATCTACCATCCGGGCAGTACACAACTACGTACTGATACTCATGATAATAAAACATACTTAATTAGAAAATACCAGACACTTATATGTCCGGTATTTTCTCAATTTGTTTCCTGGACAGAAAGCTGAAATACTGGACTGTCCGGTTCAAAACCAGACACCTGGCAACCCTATGCAGGATGGAGGCTGGATGGGGGAAGCTGGAGGAGCGAATGCATGTCAGGCCAGGGGAAGGGCTGGGGGGTTTTGGGGGGCGTGATAGAGGGGGGCAAGTCCTTATCTAGAGCCAGGGGTTGAGCAGTGAACCATACTAGGTGTGTGGGTTACACCAGCATGTTGGAAAGCTAGTGCCTATGCAAGAAGCCGCATGGGTTCCAGTGCCACAGGTTGGCCACCCTTGGAATAAAGACTCACGAATTGGCAAGGAAGGTCATTTTGGGGGTTTGGGATAAGGATGTTAAGAGGCGGGTAATTGTGTAGTCAATACAATTTCCAGCGACTACATGATTAGTCGATAAGGGAAAGCGCTCAGAAGGAAATACCCCCGCTGAGGCTCTGCCGTTCAAATGTGGGCACGCAGGCAGCCCGGCTCCTACTACATTTAAACTGCAGAGCTGCAGCAGGGGCATCTCCTGGACCCAGCGTGAGCCGGGACTGAGCCAAGCTTGCTCAGTCCTGGTTCACACCAGGGCTGCTACAGAACAGCTTCTGTTCGTGGCCTGCCCAGGCCAGCTCCCCCCAGCACCGGCTCCTGCTTCCCCTGCCCGTCCCCCCGTCCCCCCCTCCCCCCGCTTGCTGCCTCTGATATAGAGGCAGCAAGCGGGGGAGGAAATGCAAGTAGTCGACTCAACTCCCCAGTAAGCCTAGGCTTATCAGGTAGTTGACTAATCGACTACTTTTTTCCATCCCTAGTTTTGGAGGGGCTCTGTGCCTTTGCCTTTATTTGATCATCCTAGTAAAGCCATGGATTATCACTGCATTTTCCATGTAGCTAAGGCTAAGATTTCCTTAGGGGTATTTTAATAAAAGTCATGGACAGTGATAAAAAATTCACAGCCTGTGACCTGTCCATAACTTTTACTGTAAATACTATGATGGCTAAATCTCTGCTCCTGAGGCCCCCACTTTTCTGTGGGGAACCAGCTGTGGGGGCTCCCTGCCCTTGGTGGCCTGCTGCTCCAAGGCCCCTGGGGACTCCTGTTATGACAGCCTTCGAGGCCACACCAGCCTTGGGACCGGCCACACCAACTGCTGCTCAGGCACTCCAGCAGCAGAAGTCACGGAGGTCTCAGAAAGTCATGGAATCTGTGACCACATCACAGCCTGACGAATAGCTAGCTTATTTGGCCTCGTACTAGTATCTGTAAACTTACTGCTACGTGATGCAAGGCTTTTCTGTTTGTATTCCACACTGGTGATCACGTACAGGGAAAACACTGGGGGGGTCAAGAATTGGAACAGCAAGCTAGAGGCCAGTCTGAAAGAGGGAGAGTTAACCAAATTGAGCAATAACGGTAGAGATCTGTGGTTATCTTTCTTGTGAAATGCCAACCTGGAACGTTGACTGCTTTGAAGCAGACAGAGGAGGGTATAGTGTTGCTACATCAACACCACATGGGACCGCCGGGTTTTCAGTGTCATTATTACAAGGGGCCATGCGGAGAGCCGTTTGGCTCTGCTGCAAAGAACTGAATGTTGCACACGGATCTGGAGTTTCAATTTTGGTTTTGTGTCAACGGTTTTCCCCTTTCAAATTCAGGGAAAATGCTAGTGGGGAATTAGGTGGAGTGTGATCTTGTATTTAAAGCAGGGGATAGGGTGCTTGTGCTCCTGTGTTCTGCCGCTTGGACAATTTGCTTATGCTTTCTGTGTGTCACTTTACACCTCTGCCTTGCCACATGGCCCATGGGGGGCAGCACAATGAGCCAAAAATCCCCAAAGTCTGAGTGTGTTTCACTCCTGCCTTCCAACGCTCTGCTGCCATAGGAATAGTGAGGCCAAGATGAGCCTCATCGCAGCATTTCTTCCCCAGCCGCACACAGCTGTTTGGCTAGAAGTACTGAAACGAGAGGCTCCTTGTCACGTTCTCTCTGCTGGGCAGTGCGAAGCACAAAATCCAGGAGCCTCTGCTGCATGGGGTGATGTGGAAATGGAGAGCAATTTGTTAGCTCTCCAGCCTTTGCCTGTACCCTGACTTCTCACTACAGTCGTTGAGAAGCTCATGCCTGTGCTGTTCTTGCACAGCCGCACGTCCCAGGTGCCCAGTAGGACCAGCAGAGAGAGACTCTCCTGGAAGCATGTATTTTAGCACTTGCTCCTCGGTGTCAGTGGAGACGTAGCAGCACAGTGTGGAGAGGAGGCCACGCAAATAAGATGCCGTCGATTCTGCACCGTGTTTAAAGTCTTGAAGCTTATCAGCTGCTTCCCCTATGTGAGAAGGAACTAAGCATATTCTAATATCTTGTGAAAAATAGGGAAGCGCGAGTAAGGAGGAAGCAGCACCATTATGCAAAGTTCCCATTCACCTAGGCAGATAGTGCTTTTTAAAACTGGACAGCGTAAAGCAGAAGTCATTTGTCCTCCATCACAAGATTAATATTAAGAACATAAGAACGGCCATACTGTCCATCCAGCCATACTGTCCACCAAAGGTCCATCCAGCCCAGTATCCAGTCTTCTAACAGCGGCCAATGCCAGATGCTCCAGAAGGAGTGAACAGAACAGGGAATCATCAAGTGATCCCTTTCCTGTCATCCGTTTCCAGCCCCTGTCAAACAGAGGCGATGGACACCATTTTTACCGAGCCTGGCTAGTAGTCACTGATGAACCTAGCCTCCATGAATTTATCTAGTTCTTTTTTGGACCCTGTTAAAGTCCTGGTCCTCACAACATCCTCTGTCAAGGAGTTCCACAGGTTAAAATATATTAATATAGCCTATGTCAGTGGTCCCCAACCTTTTGGGGCTGCCGGGCACCCGGGGCGGGGGCCGCGTATGCACCGCGCGCCTGGGGCCCGGGGTGCAAGAATGGCTTGGGCCGGCCCTGGTCACTCAGCAGATGCACATAAATGCCCCAGCGGGTGCCATGGCGCCCATAGGCACCACATTGGGGACCACTGGCCTATGTTTTTGTAATTGGATTTGAAAAAAAAATGCTATGGGCTTCCCCACCACCCTTGTGAGAAATAAAAGTGAACGCTGCGGATCATGACATTTTGAACTCCTAGAACTGCTGTAGCTGGAAACAAAAGAAACAAAAGGCCAAAGGAAAAAAGTCACCAAGTAGTATTTCATAGCTAGGTGTGGCAAAGCAAATACATGGGTAGGATAATTGTGTGCATACACGCAAAGGATCTAATTTAGGTTTCTGAGGTTCAGTATGCTGGAAATGGATCTTTGGACTATTTCCAAATGTACCTTGCAGGCTGCTCTGCATGCTTGCTTCAGTGACAGCACACGCCTGCTTTTCTGGTTTGGATTTCCACTGAAACCTGGCAAAAGGATGGACAAAGTGACCTAATAATTTCCATTTCTCTTTTCTGTTTTAGTCCAGTCAGGCACTTCACAAAAGAAAAATGTATTATTTTGTTTTGAACTTCCTTTCCTTACTCTTAGACTGGCTAGAAGGTTCTGTTGATTTTTCTGTAATGTGTTAAATCAGCCCTGAGCAAATGGGCTTGCCTTCTCAACAGGCACTGGGTGAAAGTACTTGAACTAATGAAAACTAGAGATGACCTATGTTCTGCTTTAATTTCCATGCCACTGGTAGCACAAATTCATTCACATTAAGAGGTACATTGAAACCAATTCCTCAAACTTGTTGATAATTTTCTAACCAGAATAACAGCAGTTAAAGGCTCTTGCCTTGTATTATATGCCATGTAGAGTGAAGGTTGCCTGATGCTTTCCATTCTAAGACTCTGTTTTGAACAGCTTATGACTTTTTGCTAAACTTTAACCATTCACTCTGAAATTTTCCATATGATCATGTAATCAAACACTGTATTATGCTCTTACACACGGGACTAAAGCTGTGCAGGAACCTTAATTCTTCCATTTCCTTTGCTAGTGTTTGCCTTTGTGACCTTAATTTTCTGTTAACGTATTTTGGAGGGTATATTACATAGCGTTGAAGTAGCTGCTTTGTAATAGA
Source organism: Pelochelys cantorii (assembly GCA_032595735.1). Taxonomy (NCBI): domain Eukaryota; kingdom Metazoa; phylum Chordata; order Testudines; family Trionychidae; genus Pelochelys; species Pelochelys cantorii. The sequence continues at coordinate 7,804,780 of CM064331.1, read as the reverse complement.
AGCTTGAATCACCAATCCATCTTTCTCTAGTGCTGGTAGCTTTCTGCGAAAATATACCATGTGGGCCTGGGGTTTTCAAGATGGGCTGGAAGCTGGTTTCAGGGGGCAGCGGGGCCCTGAGCCCAGTACCCCTACAGGAATGAAACTAGGAACAGAGCTACAACCTAAATCCCAGAGCCCTGGCACCCCCATGAGATTGAAACCAGGACCAGAGCCATGGGGCTGAGTAGGGATGTAAGCGACTAGTCGACTACCCGCTAAGCCTAGGCTTATCAGGTAGTTGAGTCACTGCTGAACTAGTCGCTCCCTGCCCCTTGCTGCCTCTGTATCAGAGGCACAAAGGGTGGGGAGCAGGAGCAGGTGCTGGGGGGAGTCAGCTTAAAAGTTGTGTGTCCCATCTCCCCCTCCTCCCCCCAGCATTGTCTCCACAGGGGGAGGGGGAGGGGAGGCAGAGATGCAGCAGGGGAAATGGTGTGAGCAGGGACCGAAGCAGGCCTCGCTTGTGCAGGGTCCTGACTGCTGTGCCTCTTCCTTTGAAATGTACAGGAGCCCCCACTCCTACTCCATTAGCTGATTGATCGAAATTTAACATCCCAAGGGCTGAATCTTAATGGCACACAGCAGCCCTGCCTAATGACTAGGCTAGAAATGGAAGAATGTCAGAAGCAATTGAAAGTGGAAAAGGATTTTTATGTAGGTTTGGAAAACAGGACCGGTAGAATGCTAATGGTTCCATTTTACCACCACAACTACTCCGTCATTCATCCTTTCTAGCACCCCCATTCCTGCCAAAAGATCTATAGGATCTAGATCAGCGGCTCCCCTCCCCCCAAAAGTGCAGCTTGCAAAGCCGCCCCTGAACACAGCCCCCGCCTCCTGACTCCCTGTGCTCACCAGGGCAGGGGAGCTGCCCGGCACAGGCATTCAAAATGGCATTTTCAAGATGATGGCGGCCGGCGGGAGCCTGATGTGGCCACAGAGCCTTTAACCGTGTTTCTTAAAGGGACAGGGGTTTTTTTTTTCCCTCAACAACTCTGGGGGGGGGCTTTTTTTTTTTTTTTTTTTTTTTGCTCGACAACCCCAGCTCTTTGCACTGTATGCACAACTATTTTGGCTCTTTGCCTGTAATGGGTTAGCCACCCCTGATCTAGACCACCGGTGGTTATTAGCAGGGCTAGACAAACCCCGGCGAGAGCCACTCGCCAGCCCCGCACTGTGCATGCACCAGACCAGCCCTGCGCATTCGTGAAGCGCTGGTGAATGGGGCTCACGGCGCGACCTGCTGAAATCTACTCGCCATGGGCAAGTAGTTTCAGTGGTTTGTTGAGCCCTGGTTATTAGAGTTTGGTTTTTATGTCTCATCAGAAACATGGGACATCCATCAGCATAGCAACCTCATGGTGTAGGATTTATATACTAGAGACTGAGGGCAGTGCTACTTCCTGAATCACCATTTCAGCATCAGATTAGTGTGTTGATTCCAGTTATTTACTTACTGGGCTAAATTCCAACTTGGCATAAGCAGGTGCAACTCATCTCATATCTTGTGCCCTTAACTGTTTCTCTTATGTTGTACTTCCCTGGGGCGCGGGGCGGGAGGTGTTTAAGACAAGGAACAGTTTGGAGTCTCTGCAGTTCCAAAAAGTAACAGGGTTACACATGGAGTTTTAGCTTTTGTGAGAGCAAACACACCCTAGTTGAGTAAATTTAAGTAATTTTACCATGTTTTTCAAACTCACTGGATCTTGGGTTCTTAGCCAAACTATTAGTAGTACAGTAAAACCTGTGTTATCTGGCACCCTTGGGGATTAGGGCGTTCCGGTTATCTAAAAATTCTGGTTATCTGAGGGTACCGTCAACCTGGAAAAACCAATGGACAAAATAGTAAAACACAAGTTTTAATACTGGTAGTTTTGTAGTGTGCGGCAGTTGGTCTCATTTCTATTTTGAATTAAAGATATTTAGTACTTCGTAAATAAAAAATTGTTAAGCCAATCATGGTAAACCAAGCCAGGCCTGTGCGCCTGAAGATGTGACAGTATTGTGGTTCGGGGCAATGCCAGTTAACAAGGTTTTCTGGTTAACAGAGTGCTGGATAACACAGGTTTCACTGTAGCTCAATGAGCCTTATACATTTAATTTCATTAATTAAAATGTGTTAATGTTGAGTAAGTTGTGAACAAATTAATATAACATAGGATGTTAAAACTTATCAAGATGTAATAAATCACAATAAATTAGTACACTTATTCTAATGTCTCCTGCTCTGGAGAGGTGAATTTGGTACCAATATGGCATGATTAATTTTTATTAATTTATTTGTATTAGAATAGTCCCTAGAAGCCACAGCCTCATGTTGGCAGGGTAACATGTAACACAGTTTCCTGCCCCAAATCTGTGTGAATAAAACAAGTAGGTGGAGGGAAATGCAGGTCTTGCAGATCAAAAATAATGTCACTAAAGCAGTATTCCTTATTTGTGAATTTACAGATGTTTAACATTGTCTCGGATGAACGTGGGCCATCTTAGGGTGTTTTTAACACGCTAATTCTATCATAAATTAGCATTATGTAAAATATAACACTTAATTATTTTATTAAGATTATTAATATTCTGGTTTTGGCCACTGTCTGCCATACATTTTATTCTGAATTTCCTTGTCTCTGTGAATCTGATTAAAGTAGCTGGCTTATGTTTAACTCATGTAGTCAAAAAGACAGAGCTGGTAACTACAAGAAGTGCAAACCTGATTCCAGAGAGCTGGTTGGTATGAAATAGTGCAGCGGTGGGCGATAATTTTTTGATGGGGGCCACTCCAAGAATTTGATAAGTAGTGAAGGACCACACTCTTCCATGATATTAATGGAGGAGGCGTGGGGTCTGGGATGGAGGTTGGGTGCACAAGGGCCATGGGGTAGGGGATTAGGGTGCAGGAGGGGTTGCAGTGTGTTACTAATCGTCCATGCTACTGCTTTGCACAAATTCCCATGTGTATCAGACTGGCTGGGGATAGATGGTACAGGTTGGAGCTCGCTGGTCCAGCATCCTCAAGACCTGACTGGTCCCAAATGAGGGGAGTTGCTGGAGCAGAGAAGGTCCCTCTCCTCGTGGCCATGCTGCCACCGGGCTAGGGCTCCAGCCTGGCCCCCACTGCTGCCTCAGCCCCCCGGGGCTCTCAGCCCCACTACTAAGTGCCAAGGCCAGAGCTGTGTGACCAGGGCAGAGCTCTGCAGCCACCTGCTCCATGTCCGGGGCAGAGGAATGGGGCCGGAGCGCCCTGGCTGCAGCTGGGGCTGGAGCTCCCTGGCCTCTGGAGCCAGAATGCGGCTGGAGCTCCGTGGCCAGGATGGGGCCAGAGTTTCCTGACTGATGCTGGGGTTGGAGCTCCATAACCAGGTCTGGTGGTCCATGGCTGCGGCCAGGCTAGAGCTCACTTGCCACTCAGGACGGGGAGCTCCACTGGGGCCAGAACTCCCCATCATGCTGTCCATCCTCTCCCACCCCCACCCTCCCACACTGGGCTCCCGTCTGAGTCGCTGGTGCCCCCCTTACGGCGCTCCTGCCCCGCCACCAGACCTCCCCTCTTCCTCGGCTCTGTGGTCCAGGAATATCCGTGGTCTGGATGTTGCTGGACCGGGCAGTCCCAGTTCAGGGAGGTACAACGTGTGCTCCTTTCTTTGGCTATTAACGTTTCCATGGACAGTACTGTAGGGAATTTCTATAACAGTATGGGCTAGCTACTGCAGGTTGAATCTCTGCCAAACCGGAGAATTTGCCGGATCACAGGAAATCAATATTGTCTAGCAGCATTACCAGCACTTCCACTGCTTGCTGACTGTTAGAAGACATTTAGGCTTAAATTAGAGCTAGATAACCGCACAGAACACTGAGAGCCAGGACTGGTGGCTGTAAACACACTTTGAGATGGCGGGAAACTTGCCCACACCCATGAAAAGGAGTGGACACGCAGCTAACTAAAACAGTGCTGAACCATGGATTTTGCCAGCCCAGAGAATGCCTGGGTACAGAGGTTCAACCTGTAATACTGTCTTGCTCTTGCAAAATCTGTCACTCTCTTGTAACCTGTCTGGTTTTCTATATATTATCTTCATCATTATTGTAGATTGCTCTTAATAAAATATATCGTTCCAGGGTTTACCAAACTTTTTCAGCTGCGGAGCCCTTAAAGCTCCTAAAAATTTGGCAGAGCCCTTAAAATGCTGTGATACTTAATTCAGTAGGTACCCACATAAATACACAGTTTTGGAATTCTATTTTGATGTCTTATAAATTATTTTTGTTTTCTTGAAAACAATCAGAAAATGAGGAACAAAATAATAGGGTCATGCAACTGTCATTAGCATTTTCTCACAGAACCCCTAGACCCACTGCGTGAAGCCCCAGGGCTTAGCATACTTTGGGAAACCCTGTATTGTTTGTAAAGAACTACAGGTTGGACCTCCCTGGTCTGGCACCCTCAGGACCTGAGCTGTCCCGAACCAAGGAGTTTGCCGGAACAGAGGAGGTCAGTGCTCTCCTGCTGGCTGCCCTCCTTCCAGGGTCCTCTCCCTGGGGCTCCCTGCCCAGAACAGGTTCCCCGCCCTGCTGCCTGCCCGCTGCCCCAGGATCCCCCAGGGACCACCTGGCACAGCTGCTGGCCCCATTGCCACTGGGCATTCCCGGGGTTCCCAGCCGGAGCTGCCTGCCTCTGCCAGCCCTGCTTCAGCAGGGAGGGAGGTGTTTCCCAGCTGGGGCTGCCCAGTTAACCCAGCCCCTACTGCCAAAGGGTGTTTCCCAGGGCTCCTTAGCTAGGCCACATGCCACCAGCAGCCCTGCGGCAGCCTGGGGTTCACTGGCTTGGGCCTGGGATTCCCCAGCCGCCTGGCCCAGCTGATGCCAGGTGGTGGGAGCTCCCCAGTTGGCGCCTGGCCCCCTGTTGCTGGGGTTTCCCGGCCAGGGCAGGGGTTCCCCATCTACTGTCTGTCCCAGCCAGGGCTCCTTATTCCCCACTTCTCTCAGGTGGTTCCTGCTCCCACCTTCAGGGCTTTTTGGTCCAGCAACATCCATGGCCCTGCCAGACCACAGATGTTGCCGGATCAGAGAGTCCCAGATAAGGGAGGTTCAACCTGTAGTGTCAAATTCCTTTGGGAGGAAACAGGATTGGATTTTAGCATTGATTAATGAGAGCTTGTGGGTTTATAACCTAATGTCATGTAAACATCTTGGCTGGAGTGTGAATACATATTAGATACATCCCAGGCAGCCTGTTAATCAGGATCTCCTAGCAAATGTGTCTGTGTATATTATGTGGAAACATCATGTTGTCATTTTTCATTAGACTGTGCATCCAGAGCCTATTATAAAATTACACAATATGGAAATGGAAACAAGTGTCATGTTTTTCTCTCTACTCTTTTTCCACATCTCTTTCCCCTTTGTTCTAGTGCTTAATATTTATTTTTTTTAAATTGCTTAGACCTTACTCCCAGCTGGAACAGATCCTGCTAACTTTCCCCTACTTCTTTAAATGAAACACGAAGTGCATTCTTGGCCCTTGGTTTGGCATTTGCTGGCGAAGAGCCTTTTCCACAAAGAAGTATGTAGCAAAAAGCAACTTTTTATTATAACTTCTGTGATTGAAGACTCTCGCCTTAACTTTTCGCAGCTAGAACCTCCCCTTTGCATGTGCTTATAATTTGCTCCAAAATAGTCCGCTTGCACTGAAGTGGCCCAGGCTTGGCTTTACGACAGAAGAGAAGCTTGAGGAAATTCCATTCAGCTGTTGGTGGGGGATAGGTCAGCTTTAAAAAGAGGGTGTTTTTGGGGGGGAGGGGATTCGCTGTTGTTTTCTGAGGTGCCCAAAAGATCATGCAGAATTCAATTTAGACATGCCCCGGGTGAGGATTTTATTACTGTTGTATTTATATATCAAATTAACAAAATAATCCTATCACCGGACTGAATGCATGCTACTTGGTATTTGGATAAGCTATGCCTATATTCAAAAATGCATGCCACCATGAGTTAACAACTGATTTAGTTAAACCAGTACAAAAGAAGGGACCATCCTAGGGCAGTGGCCATTGTCTGACCACCTGCCCATCACGGGCCACAGAACCTCACCCCACCAATCCTGTGATAGTCTGGCTGAGATACTGAAAGGCCTCGAATCTGGATTTAAAGACTTTAAGGGAATCCACCATTCATTCTAGTTGAAACCAGCAAGTGACCTCTGCAGAAGAAGGCAAAAAGCCCTCTGGGTCTCTCTGAATTCAGTTTAAACCTGACTTAACAGGGGTTTGCTGCCCTGTAGCTTAAACCAGCTTCAAATCATACCTATAATTAAACTGGTGCACTTTGGATACAGACAAGACCAAAGTATTTTACTAAGTTTTAGTACAGGGGGAGGGAACTAAGTTATAAATAGCCTTATCTAATGGTCTCTTCCTGATGTTTTTGAGAGCTTACATTTCTTAGTCTTTCCCTCTTTTGCTGAAACAGCTACTCCTCTGAAACTTATGGATTCTGTTTGTAATTGGGGAAAGGCTTTGTACATGTGACAGATGGCAAACACCATTTTGGATACCGGTCTTGTCTGCCTTCTCTGTCTTTCTACCTCCATGTTTGAAATTCCAAGGTGATACAATAAAGGACCATTAAACCTTGATGGTTCTTTGTCCCCAGTGGCTTCCCTGTGAGTAAAGTTGGCTATTACCCAGGGCAAACCCATTTCTCAAGTCTGAACCTCTCCCAAGGGAGGTAACTTGACAGGTCACTTGGTGGGGACTCCTCTGATCACCAGGTGAGGTGGCTCTTACCAGCCATTTTAGCAGCAGGAAGGAAGAGGACATGGAAAGAGTCTTGACCTAAACCCAAAGAAAGTTGAAAGAACACTCAAGAGCGGTGAGGAAACTGAGGCAGGGAAATGGAAAGAGATGTGTTCGATTATCTGTAGGGTTGCCAGATGGTTTAACCAAAAATACCGAATAACCCCCCCAAAAAAACAAAAAACATCAGGGAAAAAATTCTGTTGGGGAGGGGAGACCAAAGTTGTTGAGCAAAAAAAAAAAATTTTTTTTTTTTTTTAAACCAGCGTGGCCCTTTAAGAAATGCTTTTGAGGCTTTTTGGCCCTAACAGGCTGTCCGCGGCCATCTGCCATCTTGTCTCCCTGCTCTGAGTTGGACAGCTCCCCTGCGGAGCCTGGTAAGTACCCAGGATTTTCGCCTCCTGGCCGGGAAAAAATACAGAAAATACCAGAAATTTTAGGTGTCTGGAATTTTCTGAATTTTTTTTACTGGACAGGAGGCGAAAATACCAGACTACGAAGGTCAATACTGAACACCTGGCAACCCTAGTTGTCTGGCTATGTGTATTTCTCATGCTGTCTAAAGTAAAGAGAGCTAGACTTTGCAAAGCTTCCAGACTCCTGTGTGTTTAAGTGCTTCAGCTATCATATGTCCCTGAAGGAGTAAACTGTAAGTGATGGTGGCCTAGCGGGAAAAGGCTGGGAAAGAGTGGACTTCAGCTGCTCGGGAGCTGGCACTAGTCACAGAGCCTGGACAGTGGATCTCAGCTCTCAGGAGGGGGTTCCAGGAGGCTCTGCACCCCAAAAATGTGCCTGGAGACCCAAAGCCAGACTCTAAGAGCATGTGGGCCCAAATTAGCAGCCTGTGAAGTGACCCTCAGGGGAACCCTTACCCGGGCTGTGGCATCCCTTCTGATCTTAAAATCTCTGAATAGATGAAAACATGTCTAAGCATGCTTTGTGGGAATGTTACATTTTTAGCAGTCAATTGAAGCCACGCCCATTTCATTAGATGGCTGGAGTGCTGGGAACAGTGCACATTCTCTGACCAACTTAAAAGGGACACTTGGAGAGACAATGAGCATGAGGAGATTGTGAATGTTTTACACACTCACTCTCTCTCTCTCTCTCTCACACACATACACATCGTCTCCCAAAACTCTCTTCATGCTGAGGACAGAAGAAAAATGCTTGTGGCAGAGGGGAGTAGGTGGTTTCCAGTTTCAGACAAATGCTATAAGCTTCTGTTTAAAATAATCAAATTTGTATTTTCCCATTGCTAAGATAGAACGGTCACAACCCGAACAGATGCATTGCTCTCCTGTAGCACGCTTGTGCCAAGAACTGTCTCCATTCCCCTCCCCCCCCCCCCCCCCCCTCGAGAGCAAAGGCATGAGCTTTTTCCCTTGCCGCAACCCATCTCATTAAAGTGCTCAGTAAGAGATGAGGAGCTTGCGTGGGCCATCTGAGTAATGGCATTAAGTCAAGCAGTTTCTTTCTTGTTTAATAAATATAAACCAGATGAATAACAAACAGTGTGAATACAGATGTTAAAATCAGGAATTGAAAATGTGTTCTCATCCTCAAGTTCTCTTGATGGCATTACACATACTGAGCCAAATTCCTGGCTCTTGTGACTCTGTAGATTTTAGTGGTATTATTCTAGGAATTAACTTGGCCACTTTGTATACTTAGGTCCATCTTTAATAGCCCAGTGTGAACAAAGCTGGCAAATTCATGTTACTGTGAGTCCTGTGGCACTTCATTTCCTGACTCCTGCACTTTTTACATTTTTAACTTTAATATAACTGGTTTTGTGACAAAGAAATAGGCCTGCATCCCAGAGTTAAACCTTGGCGTGTCTGACTCATTTAATTGTGTAATAAGAGGAAAGAAAGTTGTTCTGAACTAGAGATTTTCTGTTTTAGTGCATTGATTCCCTTGTCAAAATTCAAGTTCTCAGCTGATTGAAATATGTGAACTGGCAATTGATATGGAAGATTTTAATTCCCTCTGCAGTAGGGAATCTAGAGTTTAAAATGTTCCAGGCTCCATGCCAGTTCAAAGGGTCATGCACGCAAATCTGATGGCAGGATCAGGACCACAAACTGTAAGCTGTTCCTTAATATGTTAGGGGAGGGCCAAGCACAACGAGACCCTGATCTGATTAGGGCCTCTGGAAGATACTGTACTATGGCCTTGCCTAATTGTTTAAAGAAACTAATATTTTCCAGCCCATATGTCATTCTTTTGCCTCCCTTTGATGTCCATTCCTCATCCTGTAAGTTTGTTTTCTGTCCATATTCTTCTAATTAAGCTATTTTATTTGTAATAGTTCTTATGGATATATTAGAACTTTCCTTTGAGCAACGTCTTGGGACTTTTCATGAGAATATATTGTACTTCTCCTCTAAGCCTGTTGCTATTCAAGATTTTCAGTCTCTCTTCTGCCTCTGCAGCAAAGTGCTTATTTTTAATCTTCCTTCAACTTGCTTATTCTTTGTGTCTGGAGTTGTTACTTGTTGACATCTCTCTGTCCCACTCTCTCTCACACACATACTGGCCTAGACAAATTAGGTCAGTTTAACAAAAACCCATATCCCCGAGCAGCATAGTTCAGCCCCAGTGTACACAGCACTAGATTGACAAAAAGATTTCTTGGACCTAGCTACTGCCTCTCGAGGAGGATTTCCTAGGTTGACGGAGGAACTTAGGTAGCATCTCCACTTTGCCATGCTAATGTTTCAGATGTAGACAAACCCACGTGCCAAGCAACATTCTAATCCCCTCTCCCAGCAGTTTGACACGCTGCAAGGTCGTGGCTGCTTCTGTTGGATTCAGTGACAGAGCCATACAGAAATTCCGCTTTGAACAGGCGTCCAGCCAGTTCCATCCCAAATTTTCACATTGGCCTATTGATTTTCCAAATAATCTATTTCAAACTGAGTTTGTAGAAGTCCTGGTCATTACACAAGTGTGTGCTCTCTCTCACTCACTGGTGGTTAGTTGCCATTCAGTTGTATGGGTACCCTACTGTGAGCTGGAGGAGAAGATGCTACTCCATTCTGGTTTCTTACCTGTGGGCACTGGTGCAACATCTCCTTTTCCTCTTGAGTATAACTGAGTACTACCTTCTCAGGGCCTTCTACTTTCCTCATAACAGCCCTACTTGTACACTTGCAAGGTTGCATCACTTGCTCTGCATAGACAGAGCCACAAACTGTGCAAGATCTACTAGAGCATGTTGAATACATGCTATCTCAGATCCTTTGTCCTTACCACTTGTTTTTTTTCAGAGGCCCATGCCTTCTGTCCTAATTATGGAAAAGAGGCTACATCAGGGCACTCTTGCCCCTTCCTACCACACTGGATACTGCTTTGGCTACCTTAGTGTAGAAAACAATTGACAGACTCTGCTTATTTAACAGTTTCTCCCAGGGTGACTGGCCACCTTCTCTGTTAGCTTTCCACCAAAATATGAATAGAGACAGATCTGATGTGTTTGGAAGGAAAATGCCCAGGGTAAGGAAAGGAGTTCTTTACATAAGGCTATGTCTGCTCTGGTAATTGAATGACTAAACTTTTGTCATTCAGATGTGTGAACCCCTCCCTCCCCCAAGACAAAAGTTTTGCTGAAGCAAGAGCCAGTGTGAACAGCGCCTTGTCCGCACAACGTGAAGGTTGCTGGTTGGGAGGATTTTGTCAGCAAGAGCGGCTACGGTGCCTGACTTTTAGCAACACAGTTTTTATCAACACAGCCCATGTTGATAACAGCTGGGTAACAAAGCCTAAGCAAAGCTCTTCTGAACAGGGATTGAAGTGAAAAGATACTGTTGTTGTTCATCAAAATTCTTTCCTTTTGGTTGCTGCTTCATAGATCCGTGAAATAGACTGAAATATCAATTAAAAGAAAAGCTCAGCTGTTTAAAAATCTGTCAGCTCATTCAAAGTCCCTTAAAGTTGTTTGTTTCCTGAATCCCATGCAGAATATTTTCAGTGCAGCCTTAATGGTTTTTACTTGACACTTTTATTTCTCATGTCTATGTTAAATTACGGAATAGAAGGAAAAACTTTAACTTCCCAGGTTAACCCCAGTGTGGCAAGAGTTTTATTGCTGAATGAATTTTATGCTGTGAAAAGTGCTGGACTGACAGTCCTAGGGTCTGAAGTCCTTTCCTTATAGATAGGCTTGGCAGAGTTCCAGTTTAGTTTTTGTGTAAATTCAACCGTTCTATCAGGTTTTAAAAACTTTTTCCAATTTAATGTTTGTGTACATAAATGTTCAGTTTCACAACAGGGCTGGGGACTACATGGGCAGTGGGTGATAGTACATCCCGTCAGGCACAAGGGAATCTGTGCTTGCCAAGTATTACCAATAGATATTTTTACATAGTTTCAGTGTGTCAGGTGGACTCAATAGTTACTGGCAACTAACTATTCAATTTGAATCCTTCAAAGCCTGTTCATAAAACATGCACAGCATGGTCAGCAGCACCTGGACAAGTTTACTTTCACTTCCATCGGTATACCTCAAGGCAGTTCATTGATGTAAGTGAAACTGATGATTTGAATAAAGGCTGTATGATAAGGCCTTTAACCTGGAGCCTGAGTGAAGGGTGGCAGGTCCCATTTGGTTTAATAAGTTTTAGGGGGATTTTAATTGCCTGTAGTTAGTCAATTTAGACCCACCTACCCTTTTTTTCAGGTATTGGTAGCTTGGCTTACCTCATGTAAGCAAAGCATGATTGAGTGAATCAGATATTTAAGACTCTGCCCATCTCTCTTTTTTTTGGGGGGGGGGGGCGGCGCGGTTAATAAACTGCCTTTTCACTTCCTGCTCTGAAGAATGTTGCTTCAGACTGAATTTCTGTAGATAATTTGATACCAGACATCATCAATATTTTAAAAAAAGCATATACTTTGGATAATGTAATCTCTGAACAAAATTCAACAAAATTCAAAGCACTAGCCAGAGGTTGAAGAATTCCTCCCTGTGTAGGTAGGTATCTATTTCAGGATGTGACTTAAAACAGCCATTTCACTGGGTAAAAGTAAGAAGTGATGCATAGGATAGACTAGGGGAAGGAAGTAATATTTATGAGCTTCAGAGGGGTAGCCAAGTTAGTCCGTAACTGGAAAAACTTAAACAACTAATAGTCTAGTCTAGTGTTCGTTAGAGAAACAACATGGAAAGATGTGGCAAAGTCAGCATCTAGGAAGCTTTTGGTTTACATGGCCACATTTGTTGTCTAACCCTGTTGCTTCTGCAATACTGTTGAAAGTGTGTATTCTGTAATAACACAGGCGACGCATCCTCCTCAAACTCCTTTCTTCGTGAGGAAGGGGAAGTTGCATTACCAGCTTTGTTGTTAGCTTTTCACGCTCATAACTAGTAATTAGCTTTACCAGCCTGCTTAGTTTGACAAAAAGGAAGAAAACTGTAACACTGTCCTTATCTAGTTGTGATAAAGTATTGTAAGGCGTTCCAAATAAAGTATGTGTAGCTGTTCTGTTTTTACTGGTCGTCATATCACAGGACTGACCTGTTACTTTCCTTTCTTTTGTCTTAGCTTCCATATACGCTGCAGCGATCATGGCAATCCAGTTACAACATGCCCCCTGAAATGTTACAACATGATTCCACCTTGCAATGTAAACATGGCAAAATTGGTGTTGGGTTTGTTCCTTCTGCCTCCCCCCATATCAATGTAGATGTCAAGAGATAGCTAATCCCATTTGGCTTCAGACAAATGTGTTGTAAGCAATACCTGAAAAAGTGGTTTACGGAGTGTGTACCAGCTTCTAGACTCAGAGGTTATTGGAGCATTTCTGCTTTGGCTCAGAGGCTCTTTGATAAGCATACAGGTCTCCAAGGATTTTAATCAAGCTTACAAGTTACCAGAAATTACCATGAAACTCTTTAAATACTTGTGACCGGTTAGATCACAAAAGTCCTCTAGGGGTTGTCATCCGGTGTGCTGATCATACCACTCGTGCCTGTTTTCCTACCCTCTGGGCTTCTCACCAACCTGTTCTGCTGGGCCAAAATCTCTGGTCTCCCCAAGCGAAGGCATAGAAGGGGGGTTGCTGCCCCACAGCAGAGCAACACAGCCACTGAAACAGCTCTGGGAGGGCTCATCTATAGGGCCATTGACAGCAACCAAGAAACCAACCTCTCAAAAGGGACCAAAACCCCAAATAAGTCTGTCCTACTCTGTATAAAAATTGTACACAGAGAATGCTTATAAGTTCAGCTCCTTTATTACTGAAAGAGAGAGATGCACAGTGGTTGCTCCATCCACCCCCTCCAGGTAACAGTTATTTACACTGGGCTTCATAACAACAAAAGTGGTTTTATTAAGTATAAAAAGTAGGATTTAAATGATTGCAAGTGAAACCAGACAGATCAAAGTAAGTTACTAAGACAAAATAAACAAAACATGCCAGCCAATTCTAATACAGTAAGGTGCTGTCTACATTACAAGGTTATTGCGCAAAAAAAATACAGTAAATCGACAGGACAGAGGGCTTTTGCCGGTAGTTATTCCTCTCACCACGAGGAATAATTCTTTTGTGCTACAGCTCTTGCACAAAAAGGCATGTGTAGATGCTCCGCAGTGGTTTCTTCCACAAAAAGAGCCTATCAGTAAAGCTCAGGTGCTCTGATGGCCATTCTGTTAATGGCCATCAGAACTTTCTTGCGCAAGAGCATCCATGCAGTGTGGACGCTCTCTTGCGCAAAAGCACATCTCTTTTGTGATGTGCTTTTGAGGTGTGGATGCGCTTTTGCGCAAGAAATTTTTGTGAAAGATCTCTTCCGCAAAAAGTTTCTTGCACAAAAACCCTGCAGTGTAGACAAAGCCTAAGAAACTTGTTACATGCAAATTCTTACCCTAAACAATTGTTCTAATCATCTCTAAGCAGCCTCCTAGCTTGGGCAGAATCTTTCCCCCTGTGCAGCAGGCATGTTGGTGAATCCCTCCCTTGTTTGTTTCTTCCTTTTATACCCCTTTTGCCCAAGATAGGAATTCTTTGTACTCAGCTTAAATGTTTCTCACCTTGGCTATGTCTACACTGGCGGGTTGTTGCACCAGAAATATGCAAATGAGGCTAAGCATGGAATATTGCCGAGCCTCATTTGCATACCTAATCAGCTGCCATTTTTGCGGAAGAGTCTCTTGCGCCAGAAGGAGCTGTCTACACTGGCCCTTCTTGCGCAAGAAAAACCCTCTTGCGCAATGCCATTATTCCTGAAAATAATCAGCGTAGCAGCATTGTGCAAGAGGGGTTTTCTTGCGCAAGAAGGGGCAGTGTAGACGCTCCTTCTGGCGCAACAGCCTCTTCTGCAAAAATAGCGGCTCATTAGGTATGCAAATGAGGCTCGGCGATATTCCACGCTTAGCCTCATTTGCATATTTCTGGCGCAACTACCCGCCAGTGTAGACATAGCCCTTGAGTGGAAAAATACCAGATCCACAATGGGTTCCAGCATCAGGTGACCTGGCCACATGTCTTTGGAGGACCAATCGCAGTTTGGGCTTACAGGAAAAACAAAACTATTCACAGGTCATTGACTTGATCACAGAGCCATCAAGTTCCTAAAGTATCATTAATGGCTTTTACTAGAATACCTGGATTAAGAAAACATGTTCCACCTTAAGCCAATTTTCAAAAAGTGGGAGGGTGGGACATATTCATCTTAGGGAACTGAGGCAAGAGAGAGAGAGAGAGAGAGAGAACACACAGCAGTATTACAGCATGAAAGGTGCTTTTAAAGTCACAAAGATGCCTTCATTATAGAGTCAGCTGTTAGTGAAAACCAGAGCCAAGTTTGAAGATGACGCAAATTCTAAATAAGATTAATGCTAGCACACATTGGAAGAACTGTTATGCAAGTTAGAGTAAAAAAATACATACAAATGATCTTGTGTCAGATCTCTTACACAGGTGAGAGCAGGCAATGTAAACGAATGCCAGCGTTTGGTGAGCTCGTGCTTTTGGGGGATTTTTCATTTCCCGTAATAACTAAGCTTCCACGTTGTATAATGCATGCACAGCCATAGAGGCGCAGTGCTTTGAAAACAGTTAAAAGGCTGTGGTTCCTTGCCCTGAAAGTGGGCAGTGAAATGCTGTGAAGGCCAGGCAGGTAACAGTGGCTTACATGCAAAGAGGACTGAAAGAGACCCCAATGAAATCAGCAGAGGACGGCCTACTGGAGAAAGGGGCTCCGAAAAAGGAAAGAGCATAGTTACATAGATTCTAGGGCAGTGAGGGGCACCCTAGGCTAGTGTGAGGGCTGCATGAGTGGCCCTCCTTCATCTCAGTGGGCTGCAAGATTGTCGTAACTAGAATAGTCTCCCGGGATAGGATAGTTTTGCTCACTGTGCTTGTGTACCTAGAACTTGTGGAGTGGGCCGCTTGAACCGCAGCAGCGCTTTGATTGGATGCAAAGAGAAGCACAAGGCTCTCACAATATTGTGAGCAAGCAGCACGCACATCCCTTCACGTGCTCTTGCTTTTACGTGTGTCTCACTTCCTGTTTTTCCGGTAGGAAAAGTACGTGGGCAAAAACCAACAGAATCTGGCAACCCTGTGCGTGGGCAATGGAAAATAAAAAGTCTCGTGGGCCACGGGCTGCAGGTTGCCCACCATTATTCTAGGGCCAGAAAGGACGACTGTGATCCTCCACTCTGATTGCCTGCACAGTACATGCCAGAGAACTGCCCCAAAACGATCAACAGATCTTACAGAAAACATCCAGTCTTTGTTTTAAAAATTGCCAGTGATGGAGAATCCATCAGGACTCTTGGTAGATTGTTCCAATGGTTAATTGTCCTCACTGTAAAAAAAAATTCGCTCCTTATTTCCAGTCTGAATTAGGGATGTTAAATCCCATTTAATTGTTAACCACCTTGGTGGTGCGTCTGCCCCCAGTGGTCACTGTGCAGTATATCTGTCCCCTGCACTTGCTGCCCCCAGTGGTCATTATTCAGTATCGTGTCTCTCCAAACAGCCATCTCCCTCTCCACATTATGGAAAACAATTGAATTCCTGGCAGATCCCGTTTTCCTGGCACAACCAAACCCTGGCCTTGCTTTAAGTTAGGAGACGAGGAAGGTGCCTACCAAATCTGGTAGTCCTAGCTCTGACTGTTTAGGACAGGCCTGGGCAAAATAGGTAACTCCCACCAAGCCGCCAGATCTGGCCTGCGGACACAACAAGGAGCATGAGGCAGACTCCCTGCTAGCCCTGGCACCTTCTGCACGCTGCTCAGAAAAGCTGCTGCCAGGCTGTTTGTGTTTCACAGCTGGGTCGGCGGAGAGACTTCATGCACTGTCCCTGCCCATAGCACAATCCCATTGGCTGGCTTTTGGCCAATGGGAGTTGACTGTTTGAAGAACAGGCAGCACGCAAAGCACCACTTCCCCTTCCCTCCGGCTCTTGTTTACAGATGCACCTGGCCCCTGCAGTCTGTGCATTGGCAGGGCAGGCAGAGAACCTGCCTGAGAAACATGCTGGGCTGCTGGCTGGGAGTCACCTAGGTAAGTCTCCCAGTCAGAGCCTGCCTCTGGCACCCCAGCCCCTCCTTCCCCCAAACCCTCTGCCCCTCCACTCCTGTCCCCTTGTGCCACATAACCCAAACCCTCTGCCCCCTCCTGCACCTATATCTCCTCTGAGATCCTGCACCCCAATTCCCTGCCCTAAGTTGCAAGCCAAACCCTTGCACCCCTGTCCCAGATCAGTGTCCCCTCCTGCCTTAGGTCACAACCCAAATCCCTGTGCCCCCGTCTGCACTTTAATCTGTGCCCCGAGTCACAACTGCCTTCTTCACAAATATTCCTTCCCAGACGCCACACAGTCTCCTACACCCCAGTCTCTTACCCCAAGCTCCCTTCTGCTCTCAACCTCCATCCCAGACCCCGTGCCTTCTCCATTAATATCCTGGAAGAGTGTGGCCCTTAACCATTTTCCAGAATCTTGTAGTGCCCCCACCCCCCAAAAAAATTATTGCCCACCCCTGGTTTAGGAGGAGTTCTTGAACAGATGGACTCTCAGAGGGACACACATCTAAAATATATATATATATAGAGAGAGAGAGAATGGTGCACAAGCAGTAGCAGTTAGAAAGCACACACAAATGTTTGAACATTCACAAATAGGACTGAATGGAGCCTCCTTTGAACACCTATTTGCCCTTGTACTTCAACCCTGTTTTACAGATGAAGAAATTGATTTTTCATTGTGTCACACTAACACAGCAGATAATTCAGCCTTGCAAACTATGCCAACTCATTCACCTTGGGCAAATCATTTTAACGGGCAAACATTTTATTTTTAATTCTTAGGTAGGGTTGGGCAGGTAAATCTTGTGCCTGAGCTGATGTATGTTCATGCCAGTTTTGCACGGCTGGATAAATTAATATTTGCATTGTCTTTTTGCAACAGGCTGTTTAGAAACTATAGTAACTTACAATAGTGTTTGTACATTTGTCTCCAAGGATTTCAAAGCCTTTTCCAAAATTGATGTATAAACTCTGATTAGTAGCACTACAGAATGAGCAACTGTGTACAGACATCAATCTATTTTACCTGATTATTAGGTATTTTGTACATTTTCCTATCTAGATTTACCTCGCTGCCAGTTACGCTTACTGTAAAATAATTGGGGTGCAATGAATCATGAAGCTGAAACCATGGGAAAGATCGTATGTTAAACTCATTATTGCAAGCAGCTGCTTATACAATGTAATTTGGTCCCTGTGTGGGGATTTGGTTTTGGTCACATGTTTGAGTCTTGGTACATTGACAGCTGAGCTGACTGCCACCTTCTCATTCCATCCCTGTGCAAATCAGCCTTGCCTGCTCAAAGATGATTTGGCACTTCCATAAGCCCCCCTAATGATCAGAGAGAATCCATGAAGTTTAGACAGAGGGGTACAGCCTACAGCCTGCCAACCTGTCTTTGAGCCAATCTGCCTGACGTGCTGACCAGTGTGAAAGTTGTAAAATCCATTTTATGGCACTTGTACTTTTTTCCTATAGCTCTGCCATATGTTAGTGGAAATCTTGCATTCTTCTACCCCATGCAGGCTTTCAGTAACTGCAGCATAGGAAACCACACCTAAAATAAAAGGGAAATGCTACATTCGAGTAGGAATGCTGCTGGCTTTGCTTGAGCCAAGACAAGGATCAGTTCAGAGTTGATTTGAACAGGTTTGGATAACAGTCAATTATCTGCATATCTGAAGTTTTCAGAGGGGAATTTTCACTGGATGTGGACTTGGTCTCAGCAATTGTTTAAAAAAAAAAATCCTCTTAATTTAAAGCCCTTCAGCTCTTTAACATTCCTTTCTTGGTTGTTGAGGTTTCAGGTATGGATGGGCACTGAGCACAATATACATTGTAAATGTACACCTATGGTAACTCAGTGGCATTTTTTTAAAGCATTTGCATGGGTTAATCAGAAGGGAAATAACTAGGTAAGATGATCACATGAGGAGAGAAAAGGTCTTTCTACAGTTTGCCTGCTCCACAGTAATGCTGGACTGGTCTCGGGAAGGCTAAATTCGGACCTTAGCTTGTAGAGGAAAAACGTGTGGGAGGGTGAACTACCCAGCATCATATTGGCTTGAGCATTGGCCTGCTAAACGCAGGGTTGTGAGTTCAATTCTTGAAGGGGCCATTTAGGGATCTGGGGCAAATCTGTCAGGGATGGTACTTGGTCCTACCGTGAGGGCAGGGTCCCTTCCAGTTCTATGAGATAGGATATGTATTTCTCTTTCTTTCCTCTCTTCTGCCACACGGAACAACCCATTATTGTTGGTAATGCTGGACACCTTACCAGAGGGCAGGAGAGACATACTGGCTGGGAAAGGGGATGATCATCTTCATTTCTCTCCTTCGAATAGGTTCAAGCTCTTATTTCTCGCTTTCAAAAATGAACACAGTTTTGATTCTTGGCCTCTTCGAACCTCACCTAAAAGCCTTGTGTTTTATTTCTCTCTCCTCGCAGCCCATCCATGAGCTCAGATTTCCAGCATTACAGTTTCAGGATGCCGAATATTGGGTTCCAGAACCTGCCTCTCAATATATACATTGTGGTTTTCGGCACTGCCATATTCGTCTTCATTCTTAGTTTACTCTTCTGTTGCTACTTGATCAGGTAAAGAACTACCATTAACTATTTTCTGAAGCCAGCTGAAATCTGTTTGGTCCCAGTCCTGTGATGTGCCAAAACATTTCCTATGCACCATTCAGGCACAGAGAGTACTACCAAGCATCTTGCTGAAAGCACTCGGACCCTTTTCAGAAAAAAGAAAACTGTGTTTTTTCCCTCCACAGATGTAAAATTTTCCATAGGTGCAGAAATATATGTTAGATTAATGCATCCATTGTTGATTTACTTTGCAGGTATTCCTTTAGGGCTGCCTTCCCATCTGGCACTGCAAGCAGTGTTGTCTGGTCTTTACCACTGGATATCACCTATGAAATTATTTTAATCCTCCATTTTTGTAGTAGAATCATTTGCTCAATGGCCTCGTATTAAACCCACACATTCATGTATATTAAATCCATACAGAGCACATGTAATAAGTACCTAATTTGATCCAGGCACATTTCTAGACTTGACTGTAAAGGAAAGCAATTACATCATGCGGCTTTTAAAGTGGATTATTTGTTATTTAAATGTGCATGAAAAGTATGATTTCTTGGTGTCCGTGTTTTCTGCTTGCTGCTTACAATATTTCAAGGCATCTCTCTTTAATGAATAACTCATGTACTGCGTGCTTAAGCAATGTTTGATATCTGCCCCATTTGCTTTTGTACACAAATTGCTCATTCAACAGCACAGTTTAGAGATTAATGATGCAGAGTTGACTTGTTAATCTGAACAACGAGTACAGTCCATAAAGATCATTCTGGTTGTGGGAAGTTTGAATATTAACTGTGGGGCAAAACTGTTTCTCCAAGATTAAACTGGAAACGTAACCAAATAAATAAATAAATCTACAAGAGAGAAGAGAGGGGAAAAATATAAATGATTCAAGGCTGTGTCTGCTTCTCCTCAGGGCTCAGAACAAAGGATTTCTTTGTGCCGATTTCAGTTTGTCAGCAGTTGCACCTCACCCCACACACGTCCTGGGTACCTTACAAAACTGCTGCTGAAAACCTGCAAATTTCTCGGCTATTCTGCCTGTTATCTTTCTCTATTTTTGTCTCGTGAATGTCTCTTTCATTTATGAGCACGCTCCTTTCTCTTTGGCTTTTGTGGGCAGAGCCTTTGTCTCCTGTTCAATATCCCAGGTGCCATTTTATGCCATCTCCCAAGCTGATATTGAAAATGGCTGTTTCACAAATACACACAAGATCACTAGGATCGAATGCCCATTGATGGATGCCTTGTTCCAACAGGCATGAAGCGCTTGCTGCTGCTCTGAACACTGGACCCATTGACCCTGTTTACATTGGCAGCATCAGTGTTAGGTTGGGGGCATGGGGGCTGCAGCGTTTAACACCTAAAAGTCGAGCACAGCAGTTTTAGTAGCAGTTTCATGGGTCGTAAAACCAGAGTTCAAGCACTCACTCGTGTCTGTATATTTGCAGCTTCAAAGCTATTGTCTGCAGCAAAGCAAAACTTGATAAAATTTTCAGATGACTCGAAGGTAGGCAAAGTGATAAATAGTAATGAGGACGGGGCAGTCATACAAGGTGCATCTACACAGCACCCGAAACACGAAATAAGATACACAATTTGCGCTATGCAAATTGCGTAGCTTATTTCGAGTCTATTTCAAAATAGCTTATTTTGTCATTTGGCGCTATCTACACAGCGCTAAAGTTCGAAATACAGTGCTATTTCAAGCCATCCCTTACTCCTTGTAGAATGAGGTTTACAGGGATGGCGAAATAGCACGTCCACTATATTTTGAAATAGCGGACACGTTCAAAAGACACAAAGTAGCTATTTCGGGATACCTCTGGTATCCCGAAATAACTTTGCTATGTAGACATAGCCACAGAGTGATCCTGACTGAATGGGCCCAGCTTACCAAGCACACAAATTTTAACACATCCAAATGCAAAGCTGTATTTCCAGGAACAAGGAATGTTGGCCACACCTATAGATCAGGGGATTTTGTCCTGGAAAGCAGTGACTCAGAAAAGGATTCTGGTGTCGTGGTAGAAGAGTAACTCAACATGAGTTCCCAGTGCAGTACTGAAGCAAGAAAGACTAATGCAGCTCTTAGAAGTGTTAAACGAGGGAATAGGAAGGTGACTTTTGTATACGGCACTGGTAAGACTGTAATATTGAATCCAGTTTTGGTGTTTGTGCTTTTAAAAAAATAGAAAAATTGAAGAGGGGGCAGAAAACATCCACAAAAATTATTTGAGCTAGAGAACATGCCTTAGAGTGAGACACTTAGAGTTCCATCTGTTTAACTTATCCAAAAGACGACTGAGACGTGGCTGGGTTACAGCGTATAAGTACCTTCACAGGGAGGAAGTACGAGGTACTAAATCTGGCAGAGAAAGACCTTACAAGAACCAGTGTCTGTCAACTGAAGCTAGACAAAAGTTGTGCCTAACTTCACATTTGAGTTTAACCGAGCGGGTGATGAACCACTGGAACAAATTATCAATGCAAGTGGTGGATTCTCCAACTCTAGAGTTTTCAAATCAAGGCAGGATGCCTTTCTGGAAGAAATGCTTCAGCCAGACCCAAGTTACTGGACTCAGTATAAAAGCAACTGAATTAAATTGTCAAATTAGATGATTTGCTGGCCTTTCTAGCATCCCTCTCTCATCTAGCCATAATCAGCAGTTCCACTTGTTGTTTGCAGGAAAATCATGAACCCGAGGAACTTTTTTTATGGGAGCAACTTCTGTTAATCCAGGCCTCATAAGAGGTTGGTTTGCAGCCATGTAAATTGCCACATAATTTTCCTTCTGATTTGCTGCATAATTGTGTTCCAGAGCTTGAATTTTTGAAGTTAAATGAGATCTCCAGCTGTCATGTTTGTAAAGAAAGCCTTCAGACCATGAGCTGAGCATAGAGACATGCATCTGCAGAGAGTCTGAGACTGTAGCTCCAGGTAGAAGTGGGCACGGTCTCTTCGTCCCAAAAGCGTTTTTGACTCTAAGGTGTAATTCTTTACATGTCAGCATAAGTTAGTGTTCCTCTGCCGACCAGTTCAGTAGAAATAGGCAGATGTGCTTATGTATCCTTAATGGACGCAGTGGCAGTAGGATAGGATGCAGTTGGAGAATTAGTTGCTGCCAAGATTTGTGTGGATAGAGAATGAGGAATTCAAACGCTCCTTGTCTCATACAGTCGCTTTACAAATTTAGCTTCATCTGCCCTTGCGCAAAAGATGCATCTCTTTCACGGTACCAAAAGCTTGAACTGACTCTTGCTTGTCAAAAACAAGCTCTCCTCCCACACCATTTTTGGGGGCCAAAATCCCCAGTAATTCCCTACCTAGCTGCCAAAGCTACCACCTTTTCCCTGAAAACTTCTGCAATGAACTCTCCCGTTGGCATAGTGTCCACACCCGAAGTGCAACAACGATGTAGTGCTTTTCGTCTAGGCCTGCCTGTGCTTTCAGGAGACAGGTTTTGTTCCTCCATTCTGAAACTTCATAATACAGGTTGAACCTCTATGGTCCGGCATGATTTTAGTTAGCCTATCATGGATGTGGCCAAGTTTCCCGCGGTCTCATAAAGTTTGTATACAGCCACCAGCCGTGGCTCTCAGAGATCTGTGCTGTTTTTTAGCTCTAATTTACCCTGAATGTCTTCAAGAGCCCAGTAAACAGTGGAAGTGTTGGCAATGCTGCTAGACAATACTGACCTACCGTGGTCCTACAAATTCTTTGGTTTGGCTCCGGACAGGTGCTGAAGGTGTTGGACTAGAGAGGTTCAACCTGCACGCTTAGTGGGAACCAAGAGTTTTGTACTTCATAGTAACATTAGCTCTAAACTGAAATATATTAGGTTTTATATATGAAATCTGTCCTGAAAAAAAGGGCAGGAAGGCAGAAGGGCTGAAATAAAATTAAATGTTCTTCTACTCTTAAAAGGCATGCAAATGTGGAACATTTAATTCCACACTTTGAAGTAATGCTGCCTGTTATGTTGGTGTTTGAATGCATCCTGCCTTGAGTCTTTTAAAAAAGGAAAAGAAATCTTGCAAAGGTAGCTGCTGATGGCTTTTTTTTTTCCTCTGCTTTCACTTTGGGGACATTTAATGTGACATCACTGTTGCAGGCAGTCCGATAAAGCCCAAACTCAGAGGGATACAAACACCAACGTGTTCCTTTAAATATTCTCAGGGTTGTTTATGCTAATTTAAAGTAAATGCTAGGTTTGTAGATAATCAAGCTTTCGTACAACTTCTACTATGTTAATTTTTATGATTGCCACCTTTTAGCTGAAACATTTCAATTACATACGGGTATGTGGGCCACTTCTTTCTCAAAGAGGCTGTTTTAAAAGCATTGTTTATTCACTTTTGCCCTTCCAATTTTAAACATGCTCAGATTAAACAAGTCATTCCATGTCAGTTTTGGAAAGCTAACGATGCAGTATCTCTCTGTTAGAATTACCATGCTAATACATTGCCATTGCACTGAGGTTGGGCTCCTTGCACAATGATCCTCTTCTGTTCATGCTTGCCAATTGAAATAAGCATTTGTCTTCTCCTACAACCCTATTTTCAGTCCATGGAAATTATGCAGTCATCTTGAATATAATGGGGACTTTAAAAAAAAAAAAAAAAAACCCCACCCATGCAATATAATTTGTTCTTACTTGTGGATTTCTCACCAAGCCCAAAGGAACGGAACCAGATGTGAAGGAGGCGTTGTATTTGGTTTTTGTATCTATGGAGAATTGCATTTTTTTGGACTGAATCTCATAAATAGTTTTGAGTAGCTCTCCCAGAAATCTAGCAGGCCAATTCTCTGACAAATTCCACTTTGCAGTAGGGATGTAAAATCCCTTTTGATTAACTGGTTAAACATGTTGTTAGCCGGTTAACCAATTAAAGGGAGGAACAGGGGAGCCACTCAAGCCTGGTTGGAGTGCCCCCATCCACCTCTGGGCTGGAGTGCCACCTCCACACCCCCCGCCTTGCAACAGGCAGGGGCTGTATGCTGGCCCGTTGCCCACAGGGGCTGCTCAGGTGTCCTGGTCGGAGCAGCCCCTGTCCTCAGTATGCCCCCCCCCCCCCACACACACAGGACTGGGGCAGCCCCCTGCCTACAGCAGGCAGGGAGCTGCTCCAGACCTCACTGGTTAACCGGTTAAATAGTCACATCTCTACTTTGAATATAATATTTCTGTGTCGTTTATGCACAGAGTACTGACGTGATGTCGTCCCCAACTATACAATATTAAGAAAGCTCGGGGGTACTGTACTCACTAGGAAGGAGAAAGCATTGGGCTTTTCAAGCTGAGAATCCTCTCAGTTGATGTTTTGAAGGAACAAAGGGAGGAGCAAATAACCGTAACCAATAGAGACTAATAGCAGCCAATGAGTGATCTTTTTCATAAAGAAGCAACAGAGAAGGGACATTCACCATACTTCCGTGGTGGGCTGTAAATAGTAGATCTATTGAGACACTACAGCCAGAGATCCTGCATCCTTAAATGCTACCCTGTTGCAAAATGTGAAACTTTTATGAGGCTTTTTGTTCTAGACTGTGCTGCCTGTTTTACAGATTTCTGTCTTTGAACTTGGAAAGATTAAGTGTACTGATACAGGAGGTAAATCGATAAAATGTTGTTTCCTCTGAATTTTGTTACATTAATAGTTTACTCGCATCATTACTGGAACATATTCTAATAGTAGTTGAAATTGAAAGAAACAAAATTATCCAGCGAGACGCACTATTCCCTTTTTAAAGAGAGAAGCCACTGGAGATGGGGGATAAACATTGGAAAGTGGTTCTAAATTTCCTCTGAAATGAGTGATGAATATTGGAGATTAATATGTCTTCACTGCCTTGCCACGCTAATTGTGAAAAGCACATTTTTGAAGTACGGCATATTCTCTGATCTAAAAGCACCATCGGCCAGAACTCACTCCTGGGTACCAACTTCCAAACTCCTCAGGCTCTGAAAGGTCTCTTGACTTCCAAGGGTTTTGGTGCTGGGTTGTTTTAGGGCTTTTATTTAGGAGTGTGGAGGTTGGGCGCTCTTAGTTTTAGTGCCTCAGCATTGCGTTGTTGTCTGTTATCCCGTAGATCCGTGCTGGCACATGCTCTGTGCTTGCGCATCAGAGACTTTCCATCCTTTCAGCATGCAATGTTGTGGGGTGCCCGGTTGCAGAGACTCAGCAGCCGCATGAGAGCGTTGGTGTCTTTTTGTCCAGTGCCTCAGCGCTTCTCCTGTGTCAGCATAACACATAAGGCATGAGCAGCATTTTCATGAGGCAGCTGAGTGATCCTCATTCCTCACGCCATTCTCTCTTAGAGTTGGCCTCCAGAAGAGAATTTTGGTTTTGGTCTCTCTAGACTGTGGAACTCCTGTTCCCAAAGTTTTTGGCTTCCTTGGGGATCTCCCTTGGGATAGCCAGTTTTATCCTGGCTTCTCTTATTGGCCTTCTCTAGTCCAGGGGTGGGGAACCTATGGCCCAGGGGCTGCATCCAGCTCCCGAGACTCAGGGCAACCTCCAGCACTGGGGAGCTAGTACTCCTGTCCTGTGGGCCTCCCCTCCTGCCCAGATCCTGCTCTCAAGCCTGCTTCCCGGCAGCCCCTTCCCACACACTGATCATCTCATTTTTGGCCCCATCTCAGAGTATACGGGGAGGCCACAAAATCTACTAGCCTGGGCCCCTGTAGGCTCTGATATGTGCAGGGAATGTGTGTGGGGGCAGTGGTTTTGTTTTGCCAGCGGCCCCCAACACGCGAGAGGTTCCCCACCCCTGCTGTAGTTGATCTGTGATGCATGTGGTTGGCATTGGCCTTCTAATTACATTTTTATTCTGACTTTGGCCTATCCATTGAGTGAGACTCCTGCTGGACGGTATCTTGAGAGAAGAGAAAATTATGGG
Source organism: Pelochelys cantorii (assembly GCA_032595735.1). Lineage (NCBI taxonomy): Eukaryota > Metazoa > Chordata > Testudines > Trionychidae > Pelochelys > Pelochelys cantorii. The sequence continues at coordinate 7,778,916 of CM064331.1, read as the reverse complement.
CCTATAATTCAGTTTCTCTGTTGATTGGAAGGCTACCGGGATGAGTTGGAGAGGTTTGCCTGTTGATTTTTTTTTTTTTTTTCCATGGGAAGCATTGCTTCTTGTACTCCCAAAATTGACAGGAACTTGACACGGGTAGTGCTTTCAGCTCAGGGACTGGTGCTTGTCAGCTTGATTCATGTCATACTGCTGCCCTTAGGGACCAAAAAGCCTCTAAGAGTCTGGGGCGCTCCGTCAGTTGGAATGCTACGGGGCTGAAATCCAGGAATGAGAGTCCCATTGGTAAAGCCCTGCACTGATACACAATTTGTATCTGTAGCCGCAAAAATGAGCTGGGGATATCCGCATCCCTCTCCACAGATGCAGATACCCGCAGATATCCTTGGATTTGCCGGGCGCTACCCATTGGAAAGTTTGCAGAGAAGCAGAATTACAGGCCAGTAAATTACACATCTTCAAGCAGTGTTGGAGACTGTTGTGGATGACCTGTCTCAGAACAGTTATTTTTCTCTGTCCTTTTGTGTATGCACATTCAGACTATGTTCTAAAAGTCCTTGGCCAATACTTTAACACCAATAGCTTTCCTTTTTGGTTTTATGAATGATTTACCAAAGCTCAAGCTTAAAACCAGAAGCTGTTTTTGATTTCATAAGCACAGAGTGTCTTCTGAAAACTGACGTTTGGTAGAGGGCTTTGTATCTTGAAATGAGCTGTATAAACATGGCTGCTGCTGTTCAAGCTGGCAGAAATATTTTTAATAAATCTTTAAATTTAAAATCATCCATGTAATTCAGCCTCAAGCAGACCTAGTCCCGTCTCTGAATAGACGGGTTTGTGATGCAGAGCATCAGCCAGATCAGCATATCTGTAAAACGAACAGATTAGGAAACGTGCCGCTTTTTCCGCCCACCCCCAAGTCCCTGCTTAGGCGTTTTAGGCCAAGCCTGCCATTGGAGTTTTCCAAAAACAGGTCTATAGCTTGTGAAACTAAAATGAATATTCAATACGTATTAGTATGTGGATTGTAACTTTTTGTAACCACAATGGAGCACGAATTGTAGATTCTAAATTAAGGCCCTGATGGGTTTTGATGAATTTTTTGTTTCACTTGTTTTTGTCCCAGCAAAGGGGATACGACACTTCCACCTGTGACTTTTTTTTTTTTTTCCAGCCTTTTGTTCTCACTTTGTCTATCCCCGTTGTTCCCATTTGGAGTTCCTTGCTATTCAGAAGCTTTTTAACCACTCCATCTCCATCTCTTGCTTACTGCTCAAAAATGAAACTACAAGTTGAACCTCTCTAATCCGGCACTCTCTGGTCTGGCAACATCGGTCATCTCTCGTGATGTTAGTTAGCCACATGTCCATTTATCATGGGGGTGGCCAAGTTTCCCGCAGTCCCATAAAGTTTGTTTACAGCCACCACTCCTGGCGCTCTGTGTTCTGTGCTGTGATTTAGCTCTAATTTACCCCTAAATGTCTAAGAGCCCAGTGAGCTGTGGAAGGGTTGGTAATGCTCCTAGACAATATTGACCACCCCATGGTTCGGCAAATGTTCTGCTTCTGCACCCATCAGGTCCTGAGAGTGCTGAACTAGAGAGGTTCAACCTGTGTACAGAAAACAAAAGTTGTACATGGCTAGCAATTTGAGAGCCTGAGAACTAAGGATAACTTACGTTTATGCCTCCAAGTGCATAAAAGGTGAATAATGACCCTGATTCTGATCTCACTTGAAATTGATTTTACTCCAGTGTAATTCTGTGGATTCCAGAGGAGTAACTCATCCTATACACCAATGTAAGTGAGACTGGGGACATGTCCTATAATGAGCTCATACGATTATGACTCCACTGTTAAATATAACACAAGTTGATCAGTTGTCAGGTAACCACAATCGTTTGGTCTTCTGCTGAATTAAGTACATGAAAATAAATTCCCAGATTAAAGTTTCAATTCTGTGTAATTTATAGCTGTAATTTTCTCTTTGGCAACTAAATTGCCTCATTATCCCTTCACTGTTGTTGAAAGCTACAAACTCTCACACGAGGTATAAATCATTCTCTGATTTACTTTCCTCTTAAAAAGGGATATTTAACTTTTTTGCTTTTTAATTAGTTGAATGACTTATCTTGAATGTTTCTGTCTTAGACATTGGCTATCAGGAAACTACTTTCAAACAATATTATATGTCAAAAGTATAGCAAACAATTGGCATTTGGACATTAATGACGTAATAGCACCACTAGGTTTAAATGGTAAATATTTAAAGGGGGAAATTCTCTTTTCATTCTCTCCACTCCCCACATTTAAAGTACAAACAGAGCTGCCTTTTTCCTCAGGGTCCCCAGGCATTGAGTCCTGAGCATTTTACACTTCCCCATCACACAAAAAAAATGCAGTGTCCATGCGACGCAGCATATGAATTTTAGTGGGAGAAGTGATGGGGCAGAGGTGAGGAAAATGGACATGTATTTTAGCTCTTAGTCCTATCAATAACTTCTGCAAGTTAAGAATTTGGTGCATTTAGCAACACAGATAATGCTTTTGCAGCAAATTATATAGTTCATAAAAGGTACATTGTAAAAGGATATCAGCAATCGAATAGAGAAATATATTTGGAGAGATATAAAAGCTCTTAAACTCACCGAGAACTGGATACTGCATCATTGTGTCTGTCTATATTTTTCAAAGCAAAAAAAGTTATTAAATATCTGGAAAATGCAAGGGTTTTTTCCTCTGGATTTCATGCTAATCCTGATATATTAGCCTATTTTGTTTATATTTTCTTTGTTTGTTTTTTTTTGTTTTTACTTCTAGGCTCAGACATCAGGCACACAAAGAGCTTTATGCCTACAAACAGGTGAGATAATAAATAGTAAACTACTTTTTTTTTCTCCCTCTCTTCTTGCAGATAAATCTGAGTAAGGACCATTAATTTCTTGTGATGGTCACCATTTTAGGTTTCCACTGAGCTGTTCCAAAGTTTGATGTCTTGCCGTTTTTGGCCTACCTCTGCAAGTACTTACGTATGTGCTTAACTTTACAGACATGAGTAGTTCCATTGAGGTCAGTGGGAATATCCACATGTTTAAAGTTACACGCATACATGTGAGTTGCAGAATCTAGGCCTTACTCTATATCATGCATGTTGTCAGTTGTTCCCTGCAATAGTCTAGGATTTGTATGTTTTGTGTTATTCCCTATTTACCAGACACTTTCTCTGAAGCTAGATAACAAAAGGGAAAAATACAAGACTTTCTGCCTCCCTCACAAACATCCAGACCTTTCCCAGATGGCAATTAATGTCATCCGTTGAAATCCTGTATTTGACTGGCTTTTTCACAGGTGAAAGGAGGAGTTGCCAATTAAGCTACTTCATTTCTGTGCCTGGAGCTTGCACTGAGTGGAGGGGAGAGGAAAATTGGTGTGTACTTTCCCTGGTATGGTTCTAGCCTGTCCTGATTGAAGTCAAATAGGACTTTTGCTGTTGCCTTGAATGGTAATAAATGTGCCCAAGCAAACATGGCTTATAGTTCTTCTATGTTTACAATAAGTAGTAATATACCCCTCCTACAGCACAAAAAGAAAAATGCTGTCCTAGTGGATCTAAATTCAGTTCCCATGAACTGTATCTTGCTGGGTTAGGTTACACTAACCAGCGGGGGGGATTAAAACAGTGTTCTGAGTTTGGAATAGTGGGATTTCTCTGCAGGGAACGTTTCCAAGTTTTCTTGGCAGCTCGTACTACTTCTTCCACTTACCCCCCCGTGACACACATCCGTGTCTGCTTCCAAATAAACCACATGAGTGGTAAGATCATTTTAAACACTCTGCTTTCTTTAGTGCCATGCCATGGATATGGTTGGTCCCAGGGTTTGAGAGACAGGTTGGGTGAGGTAATATCTTTTGTTGGACCATTTCTGTTGATGGGATAATGTTTCACAAAGCTCTTGGTCAGGTCTGAAAAAAGTAACCAAGGTGTCCCAGTTAATGGTGAGGTTGGGCAGATTGTTCAGCTCATGTTCAGGGAGGTGGAGGAATCTCCATCCCTAGAGGTTTTTAAGTCTTGGCTTGACAGAGCCCTGGCTGGATGATTGAGTTGGGATTGGTCCTGCCTTGGGCAGGGCGCTGGACTTGATGACCTTCTGAGGTCTCTTCCAGCCCTAGGATTCTGTGATAAGACCCAAGGGTTGTGAGGAGACTTAGCAACTGGACGTGGAGCATGAAGCAAGGGAAGAGACGCAGGGTAAGTTGTGTGCGGGGAATGGGGGGAGGCAGTGTGGGCAGCAGCTCTGCCAGGAGGTAAGTCATTCTAATGCAGCTGGGTGAGGGAGAGCAGCGGCAGCACAGAACGGTACATTAGTGTAGTACAGCCATGGGGGGGATGCCAGTGCCGGGTTATAAGTTGCTGCCTGTTGCAGCGGTATGGGAAGTTGCTCTTGCAGCTGGGGCTCTTCACCCCACACCTGCATGGCAGTGCGATTCCCACCACTCAATGCTGGTTTCCCTGGCCCACAAGTGACGCTCGACCGGCCACAGCTGCTCTGAGACAGCCCCATGCAACGTCACGTTGCTGCCGTGGGAAGCAAAGCGGTGGCTGACGAGACATTTTTCACATTCCCAAAATACCTAGTGCTGCATTGCATGTTGCCACAATGCTCAGTGACTGAAGGTGGCACCAGGCATTATGGGATGCATACTAGCATTGCTTGGCTCTTTTGTCAACAGGGAACTAACAACGTGCCCACAATATGTCGACAAAGGGTGGCAGTGTAAACATGATTTGTCGACTTTCTTTTTGGTAACTTACGAATGTTGTCAGATCTTTCCAGTGTAGACATAGCCTCCGCGACACTAGTTTTATGTCTCATCGCAACATCTTGTAATTTAGTTTTGCTCTTAAAGCTTATGTCTGCATAGGTGTTAATTGCCCATTTCCTTTTAAGGTTTTTTTTCAATATATGTTGACCCTTTTATACATAAGAATCTGTCCCAGCCGGGACAGAGTGTATTTAGTCCTGTCACTCTGGTTATCTTTTCCAGACCCAAAGAAGAGTTCTGTAAAGCGCAAAAGTTTCTCTTCCACCAGCTGAAGTTGGTCCAACCAAAGATATTCCCTCACCCACCTCATGGCTCAGCTTTCTTTAGTGTTTTAGTTATTTATCTTTCCATTCTGTAGCCTGAGCAAGCATTCTGACGTTAATAACATTACACATTTACAATCCTTTCTTTGATTACAATCCTACTCGCTGCTCATTTGCCAAATTGGGCACAGAATTATGAACAAAAACAAGGGGAAAAGGATAAATTGGAAAAAGGAGGAAATAGCTGAATAATGAAGTTTGTCAAACAATATGAAAACATGGCATACTTGATTTCAGAAGGAGTCTCTCTGTGTCTCATTCCCTCTTTTGGATTAGCAGTTGTAAACTGCTCAATAGCTGCCTTTCCTCTCAAATGTGTTCTTGGCAAGTCTTTTGAGAACTGTTTTTACTAGTTTACTATTCGTGTCTGGTTTATTTAGGCTGTTGAGTTTCTGGTATTTGCTTTTTTTTTAACTTCTAAAACATTAGCTGTAATTTGCCTACACACGCATATCAGTGTTCAAAAATATTTATGTTGATGAACTGTCTGTAAATCTGTATAAAATTTCCTCCTTCAAAGCTCCAGGTTCTTGGGAAAAGCACAGGAGAAACTTAAATCCATCTGTTGTGGAATAAAAGACCCACGGCAGGGCCACAGCTGGCCTGAGTCAGTGCCCTGGGCTCCTATTGCAGGGCTAAAAATTGCTGTGTTGGTATCAGGCTTGGACTGGTTGTAGGGGCATTCAATCCATATCATGAAAGTGGAGGAAATACTGCACAGAAACGTTGTCACCTGTGAATGACTTCAGGTAAAGATTAAATAGAAGGGGAAACTATTTACATCAGCATCACTTATTTAAAAGGAAATCTCTGAAGACCCCAATTCATGTAATGAAGTAAACAGTCGGAAACGGTAGAAAGCCCAGTCCTAATGCTGTGTCTCTCTGTCTTGCAGGTTATTCTAAAGGAAAAAGTAAAAGAGCTTAACCTGCATGAGGTAAGCAATGTTGCATGGCAATGAGCCATTACTCCTACAGAACAAGGCCTCTTGCTCCCTTTCAGGAGTCAGCTGTTTGTCACATTCCTTTTCTAGAATGATTGTGTCCGTTTCATGCACTCCTGCTTCTAGTCACTAGTGCGGACGTGTGGTTAAGGGAGATGGGCAAAGTAAATAAAGAACAATCAAAAATCTAGAGATAAGGGGGATCAAAATTAAAAGTCTTCCATGTTATAATTAAGGTGTAAATAGGTCAGGAGCAAAAGGAACAATTGATCATTCTGGATCAGTTTTGCCATAGGTGCTCATATTTGCATTTATATCACATCAGACAGACAGAGTGGGTGAGGTAATATCTTTAATACCACTGTGGAAACTTGAAAGCTTGTCTCTTTCACCAGTGGAAGTTAACACAGGGTAAGATTACCTCACTCACCTTGTCTCACTAATCTCCTGGGACCAATGCAGAAAACAACCATGTTTTACATCTGGTTGGTACTTAAATTCAGAATACCAATCACGTGCCTCAAAATGATTATTTAAGCATCTGTGCAAAACTTGGTGTCTGAACTTAAACCCCCAGCACTAAAAAAATGAGGTTTTATGCTAGTATTTTAATTGGAGGAGGAAGGAATAGAGTTTACATCCAAGTTCAAATTGTCCTAAAAGCTTTGTTCACACAACTTGATGCCATGAAGTTATGGCATGTCGTGGGGTTGGCGTCTATGATGAATGGCGTGTTGGCTGGTTTTTGGAAAGAACAAAGCAGGACAAGAGGTGAGAGAGAAGCCAGCACAGAGGAGGATAGAAATAAATGAGCGGGAACAGAGAAAGGAGTGACGGAGGGAAAACAAGGGGGAAAACATTCCTAAGTAAGTGATGGCCCCAGCACAAGGGGAACCATACATCCCAACCTCTCTGATTGCAGCTTAATTGGTGTCAAACTGTAGACTTATAAGTAGAAAAGGAGTGAATACCAGGTTGTCTAGGAACAGAAAGGCTGTTTACAGTTGTGAGGAGCTGTTGCCACATCGTGGTTACTTAGTAACCCAGTTTGGATTGTGATGTGGTTGCAGTGTTACAGGAAGGTGATCAGAACGGACTAATGAGCACACTCTCACCTCTTGTGCCCACTTAAAAATTAAACACCCAAGTTTCCATTCAGCTTCCGGATGGCCAAAGTACATCTCCCTAATGCGGCCGTGGTGTAGCACTCAGCGCTAGCCAAAAGGTTTGTGACTCTGTAAGGATGTAAAATCCCATTTAATTGATTAACGGGTTAAATGTAATTTTTAATGGGCTAATCGATTAAAGGGGGGTGCTCCCCCCTTACTGTGGTTGGGTTGGAGTGCCCCGCTGCTGGCCACAGGCCAGCTGGAACAACCGCTGTCCATGGTGAGCCCTGTGGGGCTGGAGCAGCCTCCTGCCTATGGCGGGTGGGGAGTTACTCCAGCCCCCATCAGTTAACTGGAACCAGTAAGCCTCAGCTGTTAAGTGTGAGGCTTACCAGTTAACCTTTTACATCCCTACGCAGCCGCTGTCTGAAAGTACAGGCCCGCCCCCAGCATGCAACAAGCTCTCTGCTTCTGTTGCCATGAATCAATAGCGATAGAGGTAGCAAAAGAGTCCAGACCAAAGCAGAGAGAATGAAGAATTGGGTGACTACAATGGACTGGCAAGCAGAGCCCATGTCCTGCAGCAGCGTGCTGAGCTGGTCTGGCAGAAGGACTGCTGCACTCATGAGCTCCTGGGAGCACAAAATGGACACAGTGACACGCCCCCAGTCTCTGAACTAGCCTAAATAGAAACAGATGCTATTGTCATGTTTCCTGGAACTTTTTAGAGGTCTGTCGATAAAGCGAGTGGATGCCCGACTCTGAAATACTTCTGTACCACGTTATTTGCTTCCTGCATGTGGCAGCTGGATCAGGAATGTTCCTACACTGAGGTTTAGTTTGCGATGGTGAGGGGGGATGGGGAGAAGCATTTGGGAAAAGAAATAATGTATGTGAGATGATAGAAAACTAGATAGAAGAGAGTCAGAGGGGGTCCCTCAAATGTAACGGTATATAGGTGCTTTCTGACTCAGAATTGGCAGTGGGTCAGATGGGTACATTTCTGGTTGAGCAGAGTAATTACTCCATGGGATTTCATTCCAAGTTAAAAACATCCAGCTGCCCATGCGTCGGTCCATTATGGTTGCAGAGTATCACAGGGGTAGCCGTGTTAGTCTGGATCTGCAAAGGCGACAAGGAGTCCCGTGGCACCTTATAGACTAACAGATGTATTGGAGCATAAGCTTTCGTGGGCAAAGACCCACTGACATGCATCTGACAAAGTGGGTCTTTGCCCATGAAAGCTTATGCTCCAGTACATCTGTTAGTCTACAAGGTGCCACAGGACTCCTTGTCACTTATGGTTGCAGAGATACTCTTGACAGTATGAACCATAACAATGGTGCCGTCCTGAGTGTGCAGATAGATAAACAATACCTTAAGAGGTAGGCAGGGCACCCAGTCACAGCAACAAGAGGTCTGCTTTGGTATGTTCGGAACTATGCCATTGCTGACTATTTTGTTGCTGATTTCTCGAGAAGAAACAATTGAGTTCTTAGACTCGTAGGCCCTCAAGATTTCATCTAGGCCAGTCTTCCCCCCCGCGGGCAGAACTAAGTATTATTTAGACCATCCCTGACAGGTGTTTGTCTAACCTCTTAAAAATCTCCAGTGATGGAGATTCTGCAGCCTCCCTAGGCAACATGCTCCAGTATTTAACTTCCAGGATTGTGGTGGAGTATGCACAGATTAATACGACATCTTCCAACCCTCACCACCCTGTCCTCTTCATCAGATGTGGAGATGTATGTGTATGTTGGAATGGGTTCAAATTGTATTGGGCTCTGGTGTGATTGCTACTGGAATGCTGTGTCCAGTTTTGGTGTGCACAGTTGAACAAGTTGGTTGTTAGATTAGAGAAGGCTCCAAGAAAAGCCACGAGAGTGATTAAAGGATTGGAAATCTTGCTTTGTGGTGGAAAAACTCAAGGAGCTGAACCTATTTCATTCAGCAAAGAGAAGGCTAAAGGGCTACCCGATGGCAATCTGTGAGCATGAACGCAGGAAACAAAAACTTGGTAGCAGGGCTTCTCAGTCTAGCAGGCAGTGGCATAACAAGTGTCGATGTCTGGAAGCGTAAGGTAGGCAAATTCAGACTTGAAATGAGGTGTAAAGAGTAGGTGATCACAGTGGTCCCTTCTGGCTTTAAAATCAATGTACTTCTAGCCATAGATTGGACTCTAGCTTAACCCTTACACCGGAAAATAACCTCGTGATTTCTTTGTCTGGGATTATAGCCTAAGTAAACGGGTATGTTGACTTATGGGGTCTATATCCTGGCTGACGTTTCTTAAGGAATGAAACTTAAACCACCAGGAAATACCGGTGTGTCAAGTCAAAAGTACGAAGCAGGATGCACTGCCCCTTGGGATGTTCCTGCAAGGGCAAGTGCATGTGCTGCTGAGCTCGCAGGACATCTTCGCCTCCACTGCCATGCTGTGGATGTTGAGCCTCATGCAAGGTGACAATATTAACAAACCAACAAGATCGCTGCTGCCAGCTTTATGCCTTGTAAACAATTCTTCCCATGTAAAACTTACCCTCGAGGGCTCCCAACTACCCTAAGGATTAATTCCCCGCGGAGTTTTTTTTCTTTTTGTTTACACCAGAGTTTGGTGGAGAAATACATGAAACTGTGTTCAGATGTCTATTTTATTTCTGTTTGAAAGGTTTAAATAAAAAACCTGGCCTGTTTCACAGATGCAGAAAATTTGGGGGGAGCAAATCTGAGTTAACTCATCTGCCAAGTGATAGTTTGATTTGTCTAGGGGAAAAAACCCTAAAATTTTTTTACTCTCTGAATCTGGAAAGTCTCATAGAATCCATGGGCTGGAAGAGACCGCAGAAGGTCATCAAGTCCAGCCCCCTGCCCAATGCAGGACCAATCGCAACTAAATCAACCCAGCCAGGGCTTTGTCAAGCCAAGACTTAAAAACTTCTAGGGATGGAGGTTGCACCCCCGCCCTAGGGAACCCATCCCAGTACTTCACCACCCTCCGAATGAAATAGTTTTTCCTAATATCCAACCTAGACCTCCCCCACTGTAACTTGAGACCACTGCTCCTTGTTCTGCCATCCATCACTACTGTGAACAGCCTTTCTCCATCCTCTTTGGATGTCTCCTAAGAGGAAAAGCCGACTCGTCCTTAATTACAGTGATGCCATCAGCGCTGTCCTGGTATCTTGTGGAGCCTCTGAATGTAAATTGCAGGACATCAGGGAGAAGAGAATTCTGAATTGTAGAAGCTGGCAGGGTGCTCTCTCCAGCATGCATCTGACACCACTGCCTTGGACAGGCCAAGGGAACAACCAGTTACGCAGATGGACCGAAGCAGGACTTGCCAGCAGCTATTTTAAATGAAGAAGTGATTTATGTATGAAACAAACTCCTATGCGTGGACAGACTGTCGTGGGGAAGGAATATCCCCCAGGATTGTCTTTGAGATTTGCTGGACAATCTCAAAAATATTCCTCCACCCCTTCCCAGAAACACCATTTTCTCATCTACCTCTTGCTGTTTAGACTTGCAGTAGTAAGCATAAGTCTACTTTATCCAGCCGGCACTTTTAGGCAGGTTTTTACCCCACTTAAAGGCAGACCTTTTACTTCTCTCTTTTTCTATGGTCATGCCAGTGGGGGGTGGAGCAGCCAGCTCTTCAAAGTGGCATCCTCCATGCAATTTGACTTTGCATGGATCATACCACACCATTTCCAAAAGTACAAGAATACCCAGTGTTTTGGGGGCCTTAACCAGCATGCACCCTTCACTCCATGTGTCCTGCCACTGTGAATCCTTCACAGTGTGCAGTGGGACTGCTTAGGTGCAGGAGGATCTGAGATGCACTTGAGACCATGCCTGGAATAATAATATTCAATTTACTCACAGTGCCTCTAGTCTGTAGGACTTACGGCCCTGATGCAGGGTTCACTTCCAGGCACCCCTTTACCAGGAAGCTATAGAGGAGCTGAATAAAGTTCAGAAAAGAGCAGCAGAAATAATTATGGGGCTTCAGCACCATGGCTTAGGAAGGAAGAGGCACAGAGCTCAAGTGTTTCTTTCCCTGTAATTTGGAAAAATCTGAAAAGAAACTTCTTGAAAAGCTTCCGAGGAGTGGTGTCACTGCTCATGACAGGTAGCAGGTGTGCACGAGGGAAATGATCCTATAGAGCTCTTTGATTTCTGCAGGTCTGCTTTGTTTTCTGTAGTGCTGCTTTGCAGGCACAGTGTGTGCTCACAATGCTGGAGGGGGGGAAAGAAAACAGTCTGGATAGAAATCTGGGGCCCGATCCTGAGGGCTTGACTTGGGCAAACCTCCATGCAAGTCTGCGAGAGTTTGTCTGAGAGATTGCAGGACGCATCTGATCTGCACAGAGAACTTGAGACCGATGACTGGATATAATCAATTGATCCTGCTGCCTTTGAAACAGCGAGGGCAGTCAAGAGCTCCTTGTGTTTCTGCAGCTCTTGCCCTTTCAGTGTGCTGCCCTGGGACAGACTGTCCCTTTGCTAAGCCTTTTGGGAGCGGGGCCATAGCTTTCGGTTATATGAGAACAGCATTAAAATACAGCACAACCCATTACAGAGCCCTGCACCACAAATACCAACAGTGCAGCCCCAGGAAAATATCAGTTCAGTGAAGAATCAGAGGCAAAAGCAGTTGGGAGCATGAAAAATGGGTAAGACGGAACCTGTGATTCCGACTAAAAAATCAGAATGTGTTCCTCCTACAAGCGCTTCAGATAAGGATCTTCAGCCAACTTTCACCAGCTTCAGTCAACTCCAGTTTGACTTGTATTTCAGGAGATTTAACATTCTGTTTGCTTGTGTTTTCTGCATAAGCATCAGGGCTTGGAAAGGCAGGAGGTGATCATTGTAGATACTGCTTCCGTAGCTCTTTACATAGGCAAAACCCTGTGCAGGCTTTCACCACCCTTTCTATCACTCTGTGATGGAGAGGAGAATTATCCCTATTCTGCAGGTGGGGAAACTTGGGCAGAGGGGTTAAGTGAGTTGCCCAAGGTGACCAAGTTGGCAGAGTCAGGATTAGAATTTAGGAGTTACTGGCTCCAAGCGTTATGCTTCTAGACCATGGGCCTTCTGAGTTTGTACTCTAAGTTTTTCTCTTTTACAAGACACTTCTGCATTAGCCTCATGAAAGCAAATAACTCAGAAGGACCCCACCTGCCCTGGGCCACCTGCCATGTTAGCTGATCTAGATTAGTATGACTGGTTGGCCATTTTGGATTAATGGGGTCAGACTGCATCCATATCAAACTTAGAAATTCTCTCCTAGCCTATACCCTTTCTCCTAGCCATGATCTCATTCCTAGTTTTTCATATGGTAAAGATCTAGCCTACAGCGTTATTTCTAAACTTGGGCTAAACCCTGGCCAGCCCGTTTTAAAACTGAGCTGGGCTGACCTGGGTTTAAATCTTGTTTCTAACTAGCTCAGTCTGCTGTAGAAAAGAATAACCCTCTCGTTGGCAAAGTATGGGTATTTGCCATTGGCGTGCAGTCTCCCTGTAGAGCACTACTGAGGAAGAGGAACACAGAATAACCGATAACAAAGGAAATCAGACTGACCCATTTCCACTAAGGGAAAACCCAGTGTGGAACTAAAAAGAAGGTAGTTACAGAGCAGCAGGGTGGTGAAAGCCCTAATCTTTTCCCTTCTGGTGATCTAATGAAAATGCGGCATGGAGAAGTCCAACTTCAGACCCCTCTGCACTGGAGGAGTTTTCATGTTGAGAAACCCAAGTACAGCACAGCAGTCCTCGGACTTGCACTGTACAGTAGAACCTGAGAGTTATGAACTAATCAGTCAACCACATACCTCACTTGAAAGTAAATAATCAGACATGCCTTCCCCCCGCCCCAAAAAAAGGTGACTCTAGTAACATACTGAGTTTAAATGTAAATACTAATAACAAAGGGAAAGCAGCATTTTTTTTCTTCTGCATAGTAAAGTTTCAAAGGTGTATTAAGTCAGTGTTCAGTCACAAACTTTTGAAAGAACCGCCATAACATTTTGTTCAGTTAGGAACAACCCCTGTTCCCAAGGGGTACATAACTCTGAGGTTCTACTGTCGTTCAGATTGAATTATATTTACCTCCTCCCAAACCATGCTGCAGTACAGCCCAATGCTCTGGTCAGCCGTGACTAAATCGTGTATTACTATATTAAGGACCCCACCCTAAAAGAAAAGTAGGTTCCAAAGTGCGGATGGGAATTCAGTTCTTAAAGAGACATCTATGCCATGAGACACGCCCAGTCTTGAATTACGAGATGCTGAAGAGCTGGTATAACAGCGGTCCGTACAGACCAGAATTGAGGTAATTTGGAAGGTTTCTCTGGGTATCATGTATAGCACAAGCCCTGGCTAGGTCAGGTATCGGACAGGCATTCCAGGGGGTGCAATGGTACGGAGTAGGACAGAAGTCTGTTTCTTGGGGGCATAACCTTTAGCTATTCACTTTTGAAAGTCAAATGGAACACTAGCAAGCGCCTGAGTGCTACTGCTTCACTGGCACCATTCCCATAGGTCCGTGGCGCCGTTCTGCAAGAGCATATTCTGCTGGGCTGATTGATTAGCTCTCTTGAAATATCCTGGATCGAGGCGCCTGTTGCCAGAGATGTGTGGCGGCTATTGGCAGTCACGTTCAAAAGCTCAATGAAGAGCTAGCGACAGCCATGCGGGAGTGAAAGTTTTACACAGAGGACTTTTAAACCAAGGTCCTGTCACAAGGGTGGGGGGAAAGGGCTATTGAGTTGTCTACATAGACTGCCCGTCTGTCTGACCATCCTCAGTCTTAAAAGGTAGTGAGCTGTGTTGGTGTCTCTTGTATTAAATGCAGAGACTGTTAAACGCTTTGATTTGGATTAACATGTCGGATTAACAAAGGGAGGCCGATGGTTACTCGTCACCTAGCTCTGAAACACGTGGCTGTTCCAAACTCAGATTGATCTGGGCATGGTTACTCAGCTGAATCTCACGGAATGGGTTCTGCACTGCACAGAGCGCTTGCTGTTCTCTGGTACTCTCTCTGGATTTACCTATGCTATGGGAAAAACATTGAAGGGAAACCTAGCTCTGCAGGAAGGCAGCTGTGTCCAAACGTCAAGGCAGCAGGTTCACTGTGGTCACATCTGCACAACAAAATTATGTCAACCTAACTTATGTCGGCATAGAGCCATGTCAGTTATTAAATTGCCTGCGATCACGTCTCCTTATGCCGGTGGTGCGGGTCCTCCCCAGGAGCGCTTGTATCGATTGTATTGTTAGTGTGGGACGTTGTGGGATACCTGCTGAAAGCCCTGACCAGTCGACATAAGCAATGCAGTGTCTATGCTGACACTGCCTTGACGTAGGTTGACTCTACACCATTTAGGGAAGTAGTGTTACTAAATTGGCACAGAGAGGCACATAACGTCAGCGGGGCCAAATTGAAGTGAAGACCCTTCCAAATGTAGGTCAATGCAAGGCAGCTAATGTCAACCTAATTATGTAGTGTAGACCAGGCCTGTTTTTTCCCCTACAGTATTTTTGTTAGGATCACAAGTGAATTGCGTAACCCATTTTCACTGAGGTGTATTTTGTACAAGGCAGAGTCTCAGTGAGGCCATTTGACAAATCTGCATCCCTGATGACACAAGATGAAACCGTTCTTTTAAATGCCCAAACGTTAGTCAAGAGAGTAGTTTCCTGGAGAGGTTGTTTGGGGGAATGTTTCCATTGGTTTAGCCTTGCCTACTGAGTGTGTGTTCCGGCCACTGATTGCATTCGCTGTCTGCTTTCTCACCTTTCAGATCTGTGCCGTTTGTCTGGAGGAATTCAAGCCCAAAGACGAATTGGGAATCTGTCCATGTAAACATGCCTTCCACAGAAAGTAAGTGCAGAGCTACCAGTCGGTACAAAAACCAGAGTGATGTTTACAAAAGCCTCCCAAGTGTCTTGGAAACACTGGCAGGGAGATGTAATTGATGGCCTCCGAATTACAAAGGCTTCTATTGTATGCGTCTGCCTGTGCTGTGTTCTAAAGGATTAACAAATGCTGCTACTCTTCAGTAAGGCCTCATTTACTGTGTTAAGTTGAGCGGTGTTGACGAAAGCTTTGGAGAGCTAGTCACAGTTGCCTTGAGAGTTGGTGGGAAAAGGACAGGAGCCTTGCCTTCAATGGAGAGGCTAGTGTTCTCCCAAAGTCACTTGGGTTCAATAGTCTAGGGTTCTAGGTGGCAGTCGTGGCTGTGAGCCTCACAATACAGTTAAACCTGCCTGTGGCGGGCCTTGGTTTTAAAAGCACAGCTCGCTGCAATATGGAATGCTAACAACAAAGCTGGGCACGTCAAGTGGGACAGGCAGGCTTTCCTGGAGAACTTGGAAGGGAGCAAGGACACTTGGAAGAGGGTACATGAGGCTTTTGAAAGAATATGGGGAGCATGAAGTGTGGCACGGGTAGTGGAAACAGAGCTCGATGTGACCGGGTCAGACCAGATGGCTATAGGAGAGTGCTCAAAGGGAGTTATGTTAGCCCTAGATTGAGTAGGTCTCTCTCTGTTCTCTGGGTAAACTGGCAGGGGCTGGCCTAGAACCAGCAGGAACTTTCCAGAATCAGTCTGGACAATCAAGGCCGGTTGGAACACCTGGAGCCAATTAGGAGCCTTCCAGAGCTAAGGGAGTCAAGCTAATCAGAACACCTGGGGCCAATCAAGAAGTAGTTGGGACTGGTTTGAAAGGACTCCCCTTCTGTTAGTCCAGACATGCGTAAGGAGAAGGGAAGGAGCCAAAGTTCTGAGAGTGAGAAGTGTCTGAGTGAGAGCTGGGAACTGCAAGTCAGGCAGAGTGCCCTGGAGGAGCAGGACACGCTCAGGTACCAGAGGAAAGGTGCTGGGAGGGATCCTGAGGGAAGTGGCCCAGGAAAGTAGTTGCCAGACTGAGAGCAGAACAGACCCCATCAGTTGCCACTGCCTTAGGGTCACAGAGCCGGAACCCAGAGTAGTGAGCAGGCCTGGGTACCCCCCCAACCCTCCCCACACCACTGCAGAGTCTGTTCATGGGTAGGGAGACTAGAACTGTAGAGGGGTTTCATCTCCTATTATGGACTAGCCTGTGACGAATGTGGCTCAGTAGACTGACCCTTGCCTCAAAAAAAGGAGGTTGCGTGGAGGGTCAAGCAAGCCTCTGAGGCTGAACACGATCTGCCAGAAGCGCAGGACCCTTCGGCACTGCCAGAGCTCTGCCATATCGAGATACGCTTGGGTGAGGATCAAGGAAGGGCTGTACGAGGAGAGGGAGGTGAGAATGGAGGCATGCCGAGGCAGCCGAGTTAAATAGTTGGAACAGAATGCGTAAGGCGTGGGAAGGTGGTGAAGGGACTTGAGCAGGAGGAGAGATGCAATCAGAATGGCCTGAAAGGAAGATAAAATTGCCAGTAGCCTCTTCGACAGGCTGGATTGGGAGAGTGGAATGTAGGGAGGCCAGGGAGGAGATGCTTAGTGATTGGGGTGACCAGGGAGGAAGATCTGCACCCAGGTCTTCGCCGTAAGGCTAGCAATGAAATAAATACTCGCACCGGAACGCTGTTGTCCTGTTAATTTGTAGGTCGTGTATTAGTCTTGTATCGTCTGTAGTGTGGGAGAGAGAGGGGCCATGGCTGGCTTCCAAATCCCACTGCAACCACCTCTCCCTCTGCCGTGGCTGGAGAGAGGCCAGCGGGCTCACTAGAGCAATTGGGCTGGAACGTTCTAATTTAGTCCTGAACTTCTCACCCTGCAACACACACTAAAATCTCACAGAGGGATAGCTGTGTTAGTCGGTAACTTTAAAAACAGCGAGTAGTCCTGTGGCACCTTAGAGCAGGAGTGGGCAATAATTTTTGATGGGGGGGAAGAGGGGGACACTACAAGATTTTGGAAAGTGGTCAAGGGACGCACTCTTGCATGATACTAATGGAGGAGGTGTGGTGTCTGGGATGGAGGCTGGGTGCAGAAGGGAGCTTGGGGTAAAGGATTGGGGTGCAGGAGGGAGAGTGGGGTCTGGGAGGGAGTTTGGGTGAAGGAGGCAGTTGTGATCTAGGGCAGGGGACTGGAGTGCAGGGTTTTGGGATGTGACCTAGAGCAGGAGGGGGTTGTGACGTAGAGCAGGGGTGTGCAACCCAATAAAAGGGGTCCAGAAAATTTTTTGTTGATTAAAAAAAAAAAAAAAAATTTAATTACCGCTCCCGCCACTCCGCCCCCCACCCCTGTTGCATGTACGGGTGCCGAGACGGGAAAAGAAAATACCGGCCAGCCTGGATCAAGGCATTGCGACCCCCAAGGGGATCGCAACCTATGGGTTGCGCACCGCTGACCTAGAGCAGAGGACTGGGGTGCAGGGGGTTGGGATGTGACCTAGGGTAGGAGAATAGTGTGATCTGGGGCAGGAGATTGGGGTGCCAGATCTGGGAAGGGGTATGGGTGTAAGAGGGGGGCAGAGGGCTTGGTTATGTTGAGTGGAGGTGGGGAGATTTGGGGAATGGAGCGGCTGGGGTGCCAGAGGCAGGCTCTGGCCAGGAGACTTACCAACCAGCAGCCCAACCAGCCTGCCCTTCCTGCCTACAGAGCTAAATGCTTGCAGAGCTTAAAACGTTTCTCGGCCTGCCTGTTTGCCTGCCTGCATGGCCATGTGCTGGTGTGAATAACTGAGCGGTGGGGGGGGTGCATGGTGCTTCATGTGCTGCCTGTTATTCAAACAGGCAGCTCCCGTTGGTCAGTTTCTGGCCAGAAACCAGCCAATGGGATTGTGAGGGGCGGGGGGGGGCCGCGGCGGCGGGGGGGCAGTGCCTGAAGTTTTCCCCCCTCCCTTCTGAGCTCACAGTTTTTAAAGAGAAACTGCTGTGCAGCTGCTGTTCTGAGTGGTGTGCGGGGCAAACAGGGGAGCCTGCCTGGGGCTCCCTGCTCCGACCACGGGCCGGATCCAGTGGCTTGGCAGGCCGGATTTGGCCTGCAGGAGGTATTTTGCCCAGGCCTGCCTTAGAGACTGACTGTATAGAGAGAGAGGGGGGGGGAAAAAATATCATGAGCTTTCATGTGCAGAACCACTTCCTCAGATGAGCCTGAGTGAAGGAAATAAAGGGGGGACCCTCACAACTTATAACAGAAAAAGAAGGGAAGTACCTGTCAGTTGTAGTGCTGGTGTAAGAAAAGCAGGTTTTATAATGGGCCATCCAGTTCAAGTCTTTGTTCAAGCCAGGGGAAACTGTCAAATTGCCATATGAAGGTCAATGCCTCACTCTGTCTCTGAAGTTGGCTTGTGAAATTCCTTTGTAGAAGAATGGCCACTTTTAAATCCATTAATGAGTGCCCAGGCAGGTTAAAATGTTCCCCTACAGCAGGGCTACTCAACACGTGGCCCATTTGTTTGCGGCCCACGGGGCGGTTTTGGTTTATGCGGGGCTCAACACACGGCCCGTGGGTGGGATCCTTTGAACATGACCTCTTCTGGGAACATGCTCCACAACGGTGAGTCGATATAACGGTCTTCTGTTGATAAATTCCTGGACTGTCATTGCTCCTTAAAAGTGCTCTCATACGGGTAGAAATTGGGTAAATATTGTAGTGTATTAATATCAGCAGAACTGACTTAAATGGGGCCTGTGTGTTGTGTAATCTTGCCTTAATCTTTGGCCCGTCAGAGTGAAAGAAGCTATTTGCATATATATTTGCATGTATATGCAACCACACTTAAGTTGCGACTTTCAGCATGTGCTTGTGAGTATCATTGTGGTTCCCGGGGCTTCCAAAGTTGAGTAGCCCTGCTCTACAGGTTTCTGTACGTCACCATTTCTAATATCTGATTTGTATCCATTAATCGTTTGTACACACAGAAACCTGTAGGGAAACATTTTAACCTGCCTGGGCACTCATTAACGGGCACGTACCTCGCTCCACATGCCCTGGCTTTATGTGCTTGTCACATTAGTAATATTGGTAGGAACAAAACGACACCGATGGAAAGCAATGGAATCTGGCAGCCTTGCATGTGGGCAAAGGTAAACAAAACGTCTCGCAGGCCGCACGCAGAACCCTGATGGGCCGCAGTTGCGGGTGGCTGGTTTGGAGGCTATTGTCAGGATGTGGGTTTGCTTGTAGGCCACTCGCTCTTGAAAAGAAAGCAGAAGGTGCAGGAGTGAGAAACCACCGCAATCCATCCAAGCACTCTTAACAGCCATCGCAATTCAGCAGAATCTGGCACGTTAAAGTGCCATTTTTTATTTTGCATCGGGGGAGGGTGGGGAGTTTTTAAAAAGTCTTTGGCTGAGGTGATTTCTGACAAGTTCCAGTACAGGGATGGCCTAGCAATTTTCCTGCTGCAAAAACGCCTCTTGGCTGTATACAGCTGGCTGTACATGCAAATCAGAAGAGGGATTTTAAAATTAACTAAAACTCTGAAGGGAGAAATGTGCCTAACAGGATGAAAATGGCGGGGGCGGGGGCGGGCGGGCGGCTAAGGGGGAGCCAGGAATGTGGGGCTTGATTCTAGCTTGGTCTCTGACTCTCTGTGAATATGGGTAAGTCATTTAACGTAGCTCGGTTTCCACAGCTTGAACAGGGAGATGATGGTTTCTACCTCCAAAAGGCTGAGAGAATTAATGTTTGGCAGGTGACCGGAGGCACTCGGGGGCAGGGGGCGGGGACAGAAGCATACAAAGTGTGTATTCCAATTCAGTGTGGATGAACGTGTCCTTTTCCTTTGCTCCCAGGTGCCTCATTAAGTGGTTGGAGGTGCGAAAAGTGTGTCCACTCTGCAACATGCCCGTCCTACAGCTGGCACAACTCCATAATAAGCAGGACCACGGGCCTCCCCAGGGACCCTTGCCGGGGGCTGAGAACATTGTATAGCTTCTCCCATGCAAAGAACTCTTCCATCGCAAAAAACATCACCAGGCGTAAACCCGGGGACTTCTCCAGAGACTCACAGATCTCTGAATCTGTCACTTTCGGCCTTGGTGCATCTGCCAGGATTCCCTTTGTCTCGTGAAGAGCTCCCACAATGCACTTTAGGGGACGGAGCCAGATGCTTGGACTTCAGAACAACCAAAGCAATATGCCGCCCGTGCAGCTGGAAGACAGAGGGTTTTTTGGGTTTTTTGAGAGCACATAGATCGACCCTGTCGCCGATATTACACTGGTGCCTGTTTCTGGCTAGCTGACTAGATGGTGTGCCGAGAAGGAGGGACAGTGTTACAAGTATAATCAGAAAACTTGTGAGGCAAAGTCAAGACCGAGGCCCGGGTGCCTTGAAGGGCAGCTCCTATGCTGGCAGGGTATATCTTCCTATCTCAAGACGACAAAACCAACCTTCCCCCCCCCCCCTTAAAAACTGCCTTCCCAAGGCCAAACCCAGCCTGTGGTTACCTCACACTGAAGTGCGAGTGGCTGAAGAAACGAGCAGGGCCAGGGTTTTACATTGTTCCTTTAAGAAGATTTTTCCCGAAGCTGTGGGATGACTGAGAGGTTTACATTTTGACAATGGCCTGTTAGCATGGGCAGCACTAGACAAGTCCCAGCAGCCTCTGAAAGACTGCAGGCGCATAAGCCCTTTGGGTGCTGCTGTTCCAGGGGAAGGCTTGCAGGTGTTGGGCTGCATCTGTCCAGCCGGGAATTGGGTCACGCTAATGGGCACAAATGGCCTGATTATTTTGGGGGGACTGATCCCCCACACCTCCCCAGTCTTCATCTCTGAAAATCAACCCTTCCGTGGCCCCAGAGGAGTGGTGGGGTTGGAGCTGCTCTGGAGAACTTTCGTTGCCCCGAAGGGAGCCCCCGGGTGTTTTGGAAAGCGATAGGATGATTGCCTGCCAAGCTGGCTTTGGACACAGGCACTGCAAACTACTCAACAGCCATCCATGTGTCCTTGTTTTCCTCTGCAGTATGAAAGCCCCTTTAAACAGCTCAAGCTTGCCCAAGACCCAGCACTTACACATTTTACTTCCTTTCTCATGTAGTTGGGGAAGCTTGCTTGCTGTGCACAGCCTCGCTCTCCCACATGCCCTCCTGTCTGCCCCATTGCACTCTCAAAGGGCTGATTTCAACTTTGTGGTAGACAGGCCCAAGTCCACTACGTTCAGCAGTGGTGTTGTCTCTTACCCCAGCGACAGCCTTGACCATTGCATGTTTCTTCCTCTCGGCTCAGAGCTAGAGAGCGATACCATAGAGAGAGCCCTGCGTGGATACAAAATTGGTATCTGCTTCCCTATCTGCCATAATGATCCACAGATATCTGAATCCACAGCCACAGCTGCGGAAACCCGTGGCTGTAAAGCGGATATCTGCAAATTTGCCGCATTCTAAATACAGAAGTGAAATCACGTCGATCTCTGCAAAAAGGAGCCGTGGATATCCACATCCACGTGGCTGATTTTCAGGGCTCTGGCCATAGATCCACCCTTGTCATTCTGCTGGGCGCCTCTCACCCTTTTGAGTGCAGTGGCGCAGTTGACGTATTGGTTTCAGCAGCAGGACCTACGGTCTTGTGTACGAACGGCTCTTGGGGTTGGGGAGTCCTCTCGGTGTCTGGCTGAAGGATATTGAAGCAGGGTAGGTTTCTGATTTCTAGCTCCACTTTGACCCAAATGTCCTGAATAAGACCAATAATAAACAGTACAGAGGCAGCTGGACCAGAGAGGAATTCTCCTTAAATGTACGTAGCTGGCCCTTGCCTAAAAGAAGGGAAATGCACATATTGCTGCTCTTTCTCCACCTAGGCATGCGCCTGTGAGCTTATTGTCTGCTGTCACGCAGCCCCATGAGAGGCTCAGAGCAGATCCTCTGGTTCCTGAACAGTGTTGCCTTTGCTGCCCTGTCCAATCCAGTTTCTATCTCATGTACTATCCGGAGTCCTTTTGTCTTCTAAGCATGGCTTTCTAATGGCCACATCCTGCTGCCATTGTTCTCAATGGAAAAACCCCCTTGGCTTCTGTGGCATCAAGATAGGGACAGCAGAGGGGGAAGAGTCACATAATCTCGTGCACTCTGCCCTGACTTTGCAGCCTGCATTTTGTGTGCAGAGCGTATTGTGACGGGAGGCGAGGGGGAGCCAGGTGTATTTGTTTGGGAATGTGAACCTTGGCTCGCTCACGCCTCTTGGTTGCCTGCACGCAGGTATTTGCATGAGCTGTGAATTGCTGGGTAGTTCTATGGGGGAGCTTTCCAGTGGCCTTTGGGGAGAAGGGTGGGTTGTGAACATCCACCGTGCACCTCTTTGCCCGCCATGAACGTCACAGTCCCCGGGTAACCGGACTAGAAAGGGCCCGAGTGCTGTTCTTTCCCTTTCCTCAGTCCACACCGCGCTGGCAGCAGTCAGCAGCAGGAGTAAAGCAGCATGAGGTGCCTTTGCCCTTCATTCCCTTCACAGCGCTACGGCGCTGCACCGCACCAGCACCGCCCCTTGCTGAGGAAACCGACAGTCCTGCCCTGGCCCAGCCTGTCGTATTCTTCTCCGGCAGAGCACGCTGGCCTATAGATGGATGGCAGCAAAGAGGGTGCCACGGTTTAAACTTGACCCCTGGATTGTACTGAGAGACACCCCAGTGCTTGCAGTGGGGTTCCCTGCTGCGAGGCTGTCCCTTGGAAAGGAGCAAAGCAGACCTGGGCTTCAGGGCTCCGCAGCTCAGTGGTCTGCGTGTACCTGAGCAAAAGTCCCATTCCCTAGATTGGCTGGAGTCTGCCCCGGGCAGGTTAGACCAGGCATGTGGACTGATTGGGGGCAGGGCGGGGATAAAGGGAGCACTTACCCTGGGCCCTTTCAATTGCTGCTGGAGCAGTGCGCTGTGGGTGGCCTTTAGGGCTGCCTGGGGAGGTGTGGGGTTCTGCATGGCACACTCCAGGAAACACTGAGCCCCTGGGAAGGGAGGTGGTGCACTATGCTCTGGGTAGCACTGAGGGCTGGCTGCCTGGGGGTGCAGAGCAGGGCCTCCCCCCTCCGCCTTGCCCATGGCCCTGGTGAGGCTGTTGGCCTCGCTGGAGACCACAGACCATCCCCAGCAGCCCTTGTTGACTTACCTCTCAGCCTAACATATGCATTTCTCATGTGCCTACACAACAATTTAGGTCAGACTTGAATACAAAAATCTCCAGGACGTTGTATCCAGTCCTGCTGTCTCTGAAATCTATGGGGAATTTTTGCCACGGGCTTCACTTGGAGGAGGATCTGATCCGTATTGTCTGTCTTGTATTAAGCGCACCCTTCCTGATGATCCCCCCTCCCCCCGGTCCGCATTGACCCTCTCTGTGCACTTTTATTGTGTTGCCACAGCTGTTTTCTGGGTCATTCAGAAGACTGTCCTGAACGTGGTGTGTGTGAAATTCTTCCCTAGGCCAATAGGTATCTTAGATTGTACTCTGCGTGGAACAAGGGGTTGGATTTGAGTGATGAATATAAATTGACAGGGCTGGCTTAGTTTCTTCCCTGCTGTCTCCTAGCTGTGCTGATAAAACTTGCATTTTGTTTCGGTTAGGAATCCCACAGACTCCAGTGCTGTATCTCTTTGAAGATAACCATGTGTGATTCCTGTATTTTCTTGCGCCCTGGAAAAGCAGCCAGCCTGCTTGTAGCTCATCCTACGTGCCTCTGCCCGAGAAAATCTGAATTCCTTCTCTGAACATAGGCCTCTTTGAGGATGCCCTTGAGAAAGTGGCGGCTTTGGTCTCCATGTCACAGTAAATGAAAGTGGCTTATAGGCGGGTCTCTGGCAATGTACACTCTAGAGTCAGTGTGTCTCCATTCCTGTGGCTGGATTAGAATTTAGTATGAATTCTATGAGGCTTCCTCACACAGTTCCTGATCCTTCCAGGTTTTCAGTGCTCAGAGCTTCTGTAGAAAGCCCTGAAGTTTGCCCAAGGACAGTTTGCTGGATCAGCACTAAGGATTTTTTCTGCTGGCTCAGTTGGTTGGAAATGGGATAGAGCAAAAAGCTTCATGTCCAGGAAGGAATCTAGCCAAGGTCGGCAGTGTCTGAAAGTCGTGGCCACGTGGTAGTGGTTGAATGATCTGCAAGTTGCCGGTGTCACTCTTTGTTAGCATCTGGTCTCTCCATGCCCAGAGACTTCATCTCATTGGGTACTCTTAGTGGGAATCAGAGTAGCAAGTCTGAGCAATGGGCAGTTCTCATTTCTAGCGGTGTCTCTTCAAAGCAGGGACAAAGGCACAAGGAGGCGACTGTGATGCTGTTTGCAGGAGTCCTGTTTGTCCTCAGTACAGATCTTCGGTCTCCAGAGTTTCGAACTAAAATTAGTTTTGGAGAATTTCCTGAAACTAAACTTGTCTCTGGTTCTCAGCAGTATATCAAGTTACAAGCAAACTTGAAGCCATCATCTGTAGAGAATAACGTCAGCAGAGCAAATATAAAACCAGAGGGAGGGGAGAGTTAAAACCCTCTCGCAGAAGCTGCTCTGAATTGGTGCCGTGTGAAATGCCCTCTCAAATGGCCAGAGGAATTCCCTGCACTTGCCTGGTGTGCTGCGTCAGTCAGTGGGACTTGTCTTTCTCCTGTTGCTGTCCCTTTTCGTGCCATCTAGATCGCACTCAGGTTCACCTCGCTGACCGTTATGAAGGTGGTTTGCCAGTGCTCCCGTGCAAGCGGTACAACACCACCTGGTATATCCGTCTGGTATCTCTAGAGCAATTGACGACCTCAAGAGAGCCAATCAGTGTCCTAAATGTCAGAGGTACCTGCCATAAATGTGGGGTGCTGTGTCATACCCACATCCCCGAGCATACCAATGTGTTGTCCTCTCTCCAGTTCCCAGCTCTGGATGCTGCTGAATAGCACTGCGGCTATTGAGCTGACTTACCGTTTGTTTCACATTTAACAGGTGGTTTGGATGGGTGCCCCCAAAAGTTGCCCCAGATCCCTGCAAACTCAGCACTTCCTGGGGAGGCAGCGACCAAGGCTGGTGTGTGGAATTAGGCTAAAATTCACAGGAACCACATTCCTGTCTGGTAAGATTCCCTCTCCCCGTCTCATTAGTCAAAAATATGTGTCTGACAAGGCCACCCACAGCTCCAGTTCACTTCAGTGGGATTTGTGTGGGACTGGCGCCTCTCAAGACCAGACCCAAGACCCATTCAGCCTTTGGATGAAAGTAGAAGCCCTTATGGCAAATGCAATTGTATCTCCTTTGATTGAACGGTCCCTTCGTATATGTACCGCCTAACCAGCATTCTTTCCTCTAGTATTTACCCATAACTCCAACAAGCTAAGAGTAGGCCACTAATTTTAGCAGGTTAGATATGATCAGTTCCTGATTTTATTTTTGTATCTTAACTCGGACAAGAGAACGTCCCACCTCTCTTGCTCCTGGGTATTCCCTACTAGTTTGCTCCTTCTCTTTCAAGTGCAAAATTTCATTCCCACAAGCAGAGTGGACAGGATCTCTGTGAATGGCCAGGCCTTGGGGCCAACTCCTTTTGTGACACGAGGCCTCCATTGTTGCACTGGGAAAGCCACGCCTTGTGGCAAAGAAGGCTCCAGTGCAGCTGTATTGGCTCTACCATGCGCCTGTGTCTCGGGTCCCCTTGGAAAGCTGCCTGTTTGTCTGGTTCTCCGGGAAAAGTGAAGCCACTTTCCGTCAGCATTTGAAAATTCTCACGTGCGTGGTTCAGGTCAGAAGGCCGGAGCATGTGTGTGTGGCCATAAACCAGGTTGCCCTGACCAGAGCGTTTGTAGTACTGGTGGATTCTGAAGTATGAGCAGCTTTCATTGACTTGATGAGGGGATGGAGCTGCAGGGCCTAGCCAGGTGTCCTTCTCTTCCACGTGTCTCCTTCACGCTCTTGGGGAAGGCTCATGTCCCCCTTGCTTTTGGTGAGCCCCGTATCGATCTCTTTGCCAGTGGAGGGTGGGCCCCTCTGACCTCTCACCCCCGTGTAAATCTGGAGTAGTTCCACCACTGCCAGTTGATTTACCCCAGAGTGAGATCAGAGTCCAGCGCCATGCCTCTGGGGATCACTCGTATTGCTCAGTCTCTTTGGGTGTGAATGGAAGGGGCAGGGTGTTAGTTGTTGCCCAAACCCTGCTCTTTCTGAGGGGTTTCTCTTTTTTGCTTCAGTATTTGCAACTCTCCCTTTGGAAAGGGTGCAAGAAAGTGGTCGTTCAGTATTACACTGTACAGGCTTTTTCTAACGGCAGAGTAGACTGTTCTTTCCAGTCCTTCAGGAATGGGGATAAAGTTTCCCATAACCAATTAGTCTGTGTGTTTTGATAGCATCAATATCCGACTGGTCAAATGCTAGCGATTAGTTCTTGTGGTTAGGCCATCAAGGGTTTTGGGTTGGGGGGGAGGGGTTCCCCTTCTTTGTAAATACCGTGTGACTCCTAAGATGTTTATGAAGCTTGGAGCCTCTGGGTTCATAGACATGTTTGTACACTAAGAATTCTGCAGCAGAATATTTTTTAAAACATTCGCTGTTTTTTTTTTGTAAGCTATATTTTTGTATATTTAATTGCTATTTTAAAATTCTAATGCATCTTTTTTGCTAATCACACTATTGTTACGAACAGAGAATTTGCATGTGATTTGACTTGAAATGTAAATAAATGCAGATTTTGGAAATCGTGCTGTGTGGCAGTCACTTCCGCCACCCTCTCAACTGACTCACACACCATGTTCCCTGGCTCTGGGCTGCATATATCACCCCCAGGTGACTCTGGCTGAGTTCACTGTGGACAGACAGACAGAATCCACAGCTGGGGCAATCCGGGCCAGTGTACCAGGGTGAGAATAAGTCCACAGAGAGCTGGCGGCCCCTCCTTGCTTTTCCCCCATAGACCTCCAAGCAAGCAAGCACCATTATTCCACTGTGATAGATGGAAGAGGAGATGCTGACAAGTGACTTGCCTGATGGTCAGGCAGAATGGAAACCAACACCCTGTCCTCTGTCCCTCCTGTGTAAACTTAGAACTTGTTATCTTAAAGTGGCTGAGGCCCTGGATTCCCTGTCACCACTTGCTCTCCAGGCTGAGCAGAATATTACAGCTTTATGGCTGGGTTGTCTAAGGGGCTGGGTGTGTCTGGTTTCAGATCACCTCTGTTTGGAACTCTGTGCTCAGCGCCCCTGGAAATCACGCCCTAACTCACTGTATCCCGAGATTGGCTTGTGCATCCTGCCACATATTTACCGAAGCGACTTGTTCTCCTGCCTCCATACGCGGTAGAGCCAGGCTTGTGTATCAACAAACTTTCTCTCCCAACTGACTACACTTGCACCTGGCCCCTCAGTATATTGTGGGAGAAGCACTCACACGAGCTCTCTGGTTTTCAAACTTTTTTTTCCCTCATGACACAGTTGGAGAAAACGGTTTGATGCCGCGACCCAACGTAATTTGGCTAGAGTCAGGGCTCCGGGTAGGGGCTGATGAGCGCTTTGGGATGTGCGAGGGGGCGCCGGCTTTGGGAGGGTCAGGGCTGGGGCAGGCGGTGTATATCTTCGGTGGCTCCCGGTCAGCGGCACAGCGGGGGGGGGCCTAAGGCAGCTTCCTGCCTCTCCTGGCACCACAGACCAGGCTGTGCCCCAGAAGCAGCCAACAGCAGATTCCCAGCCAATGGGAGGGCAGAGCTAGTGCTCAGGGCAGGGGCAGTGCGTGCAGCCTTGTGCGCTCCCCGCCTCCCCCGGAGCCTGTTCTGCTGCCGGCCACTTCTGGGGTGCCAGGACAGTCCTTAGCCCCACCCCCACTGCTCACCTGATCCCCCTGCAGCAATGAGACCCAGTGCCCGGCATTCTGTGGCCCAATCCTGGGCCACGACCCGTCGTTTGCAAACCCCTGCATTAGCTGAATGAGAAATCCCCCACCAGCACTTTCTGGCTTGTACAAAATGTTCTATTATTCAAGAGAAACTTCCAGAGCTCAGACTATTCTGCCTTCCTCTGTGCTAGCAACTACTCGCTGTCAAAGAAAACAAGACACCGTCGGCCTGGGAGAGCCGGGTGTTGGCAAGTCCAGCTGGCATTGTCCAAAGGCAAGCGTCCTGCCAAGCTAGACTGAGCTGAGCTTGCCCTTCACAACAAAGAGTTAGGTGAGGAATTCAAAAGTTACTGGGTATTCTTCCCCAGCTCTGCTGGGGGCCTTTTGACTAGACTTAGACTGAATCCCTGTCTGGAAGGAAGCAGTTGCTTGGAAGATCTTCCCAGATGAGTCAATAGCAACTTAAGAATGTAACTGCTCTATAGTCTACAGCTGTTCCTGGGGGGGAGATGTTCTGATACCATATAGAACAGTGTTTCTTAAACTTTTTAAGACCGAGGAACACCAAACAATAATATTTTTTTATGAGGAACAACAAGAATTTTTTTACTCCCCCCAAAAAAAAGTGGGGGGGGGGGGAAGGGTCGGAGGAAAGTTATTGAGGGGAAAAAAGGGTTGGGAAAAAGTTATTGAGTGGCCATTTTGAATTCTCTTGTTCTCCGTGGCACACCTCCGACTGCCTCATGCCGCGGAACACAGTTTAAGAAACACTAATATAGAAGAACAGCAGTTCTGTGGTTCTCACCATTGAAAGATTTGTCCTCTCTGCAGCTAGGGTTACCAGGTAGCTTCAGAAAAAATACCGGACACACTTGATCTGGGGGCGGGGAAGGGGAGGGGCTGGCTGGGAGGAGTGGGGGGGAGATGGGAAGCAGGGCTGGCGCGTGGTCAGGGGCAGTAGGGCTGGCCAGGAGAGATTGGGGGATGACGGGAAGCAGGGCTGGCGGGGGGTTGGGGGCAGCAAGGCTGGCTGGGGGAGATCGGAAGGGGGGGGCTCGGGAGCAGCGGTACTGGCTGGGGGAGATTGGGAGGAGGAGAACCGGCTGCCAGGAAGCAGGGCTGGTTGGGAGGGGCCGGGGGGGAGCGGGGCTGACCCAGATACATGCAGATCCCAGGGTGCTGCCCGTCTCGCACACGGTCCCAGCAAAGCACGAGGAGTCCAGCTACAGCTCCACAACGCACTTGAACAGCGCTCAGGAGCACAGACAGGTCGTCTTCTCCTCCCCAAGGCATCACTCCTACATCAGACGTAACCAGAGGCTCCCAGTGCCGATCATGCCCCACCTCCCAGCCACTCCCCCTGCCCCCGCCAGGCTTTGGTCGGGCGCCCAGTCGGAAAACCAGAAAACACCGGACATTGCACGTGTCCAGTATTTTCTGACTTTTTTTACCGGATAGAGGGCCCAAAAACCGGACTGTCCAGTTGAATACTGGACAGCTGGCAACCCTATCTGCAGCAGGCTTGCCCTCCCTGGGGTAGCTGTTTCCAAAGCAGGGGCTTCCTGGCTTTTCCATACCAGGGCTCTTCAATCTAGCTGGGATTCACCCTTCCCTTTAGCCATAGGGATAGGTTGGAGCAGTTGGGACGCCCTGACACCCAATTTGAAACACCCTGGGATGGGGGAGGGGTCAGAATCATCAGGCTGAGAAGTCACATTCTGAGTCATTTCCTTGTGTTCCCAGAGCTGGGCTACTGTGGCCACAGGAACATGTAGCATCGGCCAGACTCAAACCAGTCCATGCTAGAGTGTTTCCTGGGTGCAAAATGGAACCCTTGAGCTAAAGGAAATGCTCCCTCCCAGGGGGAGAAGCGGCCTGCTATAGCATCCAAAACTCTGCTGTTGCCCTATGCAGATCCCTGCCTGGACCATTGGATTCTGCACCCCCACGCCCCCCAGCTCCATGTTTAGGGACTGCCCCTCCATGGGGATCGTGGGCAAAACCACACCTGGAATTCTTCCAGGCCAGCTCTGCGCAATCCGCTTTGACTCTCTCCCTGACCCCTCCAGAGGCGCAATCGAAAGAGTTTTATTGCTTAATTGCTCTCTTGATGGATGGCTACAGTTAAGTGGATCTGGAGCAGCCTGTTGTTAAAAGAGAAAAAACCAGCCCTTTCCCCCACCAGACAGGAGGCACTGCTGGCTGGGGCCAGGCCGGTTTCCTTACTGAGTTTCCTTGGATAGTTCTGGTCTACCAGGGATGTCCCATGGTGCTTGTGGCCCCAGAGCTGCATGCTGTCACAGCCTGGCGAAGGGGCTGGCTCAGATGCTTTGTGGTGCCAGTTGCTTTCACGGGAGATGCAGGAGAATCCGGAAAGAGAAGGGGAATCTGGGGCTATCTCCCTGGCGAGGTGCTGGAGAAAAGGGGGCACTTCCTTTTTGGAAGCACCCAAGAGCGGTGGTTCCCAACCTCGTCCTGCTCTCTGCACTGGCTCCCTGACCCCGCATGGAACCTCTCCACTGCAGCTGCGTGGTGCACAGAGGTGGCAGTGGTAAGGGCTTGTGGGTTAGCAGTTCCCAAGCCCTGTAGGGCTCTCTAGGGCAAAGCCACCACCTTTAAATTCCAGTGGGGAAACCCCCAGGTAGCTAGTGCCCACCTTGGAATCCAGGTGCGAGCTCCTCATGCATGTAACAAGCAGGTTGGTGAATTCTGCCCCAACCACTAGTGGTGGTAGGTGAGTGGGGTGTGGCGAGGCACTCCCTGCATTGTTAGTGCAGCTGTCCTCCACTTCCCCTCAGGGATGTGTTACCCGAGGGCTGTCTGGCAGATGCCAATGGCATAAGGACTTGCTGCTCCTCTCTAGTGAAGCAGTCGATGCCTTGTGATCTAAACAAGATGGCACCTAGTCATGTCCCATCCCCCTGCAGCAGTGAGTGCTACAGCTAAGGTGCCCTTTCTCCTGGTGCAGGCTCCCTTGTCTGGTTGCATTGCTGGCCAGGGCCTGGGCTAGCTTTTTCCCTATCTCACAACCACACCTGGCCTCTCACCTTGCCCCTAGAGTGGCACCCCAGTGGGGGGAGGTTTATGCTGGCACTGGCCTGAACCTGGTTTCTGGGCATGGGACTCCAGGCTGCGGGCTGATGCCTTTCACCAGTACTGCATTCCGCCGCAGAGCGGGACGCCCCGCCAGCCACCTGAGACTAGAGCAAAATCAATGTCAGTCTCTCCTCACCTTCGCCCGTCCCTGCTAGTGCTGCACTGAGCCTGGCTTACGTCACCTGCCGTGTAGCCCTGTTGCATCCCCTGTAGCTCCCCTGGGCCCCTGGGAAAGTGAGGGGGGAGGGGCACCTCCTTTGAAGGCAACTGAGGCTCGCCACTGCAGAGAGCAACTTTTTTCACACACACACACACACACACACACACACACCCCGCCTCTGACCCTGACACACAAGACACAGCTGCTGTCTGGGCCAGGAGGGATGGGCTGGGAGCAGAGGTGAGGCACCTGAGACCCAGGGCCGTTGGATTTTATTAGAGTCATAAACCCCAGCTGCACCTATCGGGGAAGGGGTGCGGCACTGAGCAGGATGGGAACAAAAGTCTTTTTAGACGCAAGGAGCAGTGGAGTGTGCCAGCCTGAGAGACTGCCACTTCCGGCCTGCTGGGATAGCGATGCGGGTCATAGCCAGGGCAGTCAATAGGCAGACTGTGGGCCAAATCCTGCCCACCGATGCTTTTGAATGGACTGCACCATCTTTTTATTTATTAGCGGTATTGTCTTTTTCACTGGACCTTAGCAACACTTCACCAAGCATTTGGACCTTGGCAACAAAAATTACCCTGCTCGGTGCTGTGCCACATGCCTGGGGCATATATGTACCCTGGAGTCTTAGCGGCCTGAAACAGTGTTTTGAGGGGAAAGTAGGGTTGCCAGGTGTCCAGTTTTGAACTGGACAGTCTGGTATTTGAGGGTTCTGTCTGGGAAAAAAATTAAGAAAATACCAGACACATAAAATGTCCGGTATTTTCTAATTAGGTAAGTTTTTTTATTATTTAGAGTATCAGTACCTAGTTGCGAACTGCCTGGCTGGTAGACACACTCATGCTGCGTGAGCGTGTCTACCAGCCAGGCAGTACACAACTACGCAGGGGGCGGGGCAGGGCGGGATGGAATTCCCAGGGCCGGACTCACTTGTACTTCGTCGGGACCGTGCGCGGGATGGGCAGCATCCCGGGATCTGCGTACGCCCAGGTCATTCCTGCTCCCTGCCAGCCAATTCTCTCCCCTTGCTCCTCCCCCCGGCCAGCCCCACTCCCCCCGACTCCCTCCCGGCCAGCCCCGCTTCCCGTTGGCCGGTCCCCACACCCGATCTCCCCTGG
Organism: Pelochelys cantorii; assembly: GCA_032595735.1. NCBI lineage: Eukaryota > Metazoa > Chordata > Testudines > Trionychidae > Pelochelys > Pelochelys cantorii. The sequence goes on along the minus strand of CM064331.1, from coordinate 7,746,620 downwards.
ACAGCCCCACTGCCCTCGGCCAGCCCCGCTTCCCGTTGGCCGGGCCCTGCACCCGATCTCCCCTGGACAGCCCCACTGCCCTCAAACAGCCCTGCTTCTTGCTGACCGGTTCTCCTCCGCTCCTCCTCCCGATCTCCCCCAGCCAGCCCCGTTGCCCCTGACCCCTCTTCCCTGATCTCCCCGGCCAGCCCTGCTGCCCCAGACCTGCCCCCCCCGCCAGCCCTGCTTCCTGCCAGCCAGTCCGCCCCCCTCCGCCCCTGGCATCCTCCCAGCCAGCCCTACGCCCCTCCCAGCCAGTGTACCCCTCTCCCCTGCATCTGAGATCAAGTGTGTCTGGTATATTTTTTGAAGCCACCTGGTAACCCTAAAGGAAAGCAATAGAGCTGTATTCCCTGTCTGCAGGTAGAAGAGCTGTACAAGCAGCCTTGTGTTTGTGAAAGTAACTGAACTCACAAAGGAATGTTTTAGCGACCTGTATCGCAGTAGCACCTCTGGGGAATCTGAACCCTGTTGTAATCCGTGAACTAACTTGCACATGCCGCTTGCTGGCGCTCCCCTCTGGCTTTAGGAAAAGGCTGAAATTTAAGAAGGTCAGAGCTGTGCTCAGCGCCGGCTGGGAGCTGATGATGAGGCAGCGAGGTCTCCAGGCCTGGAAAAGGAGGCTTTTGTAGGCCTTTTGAAAAGTGGCTGTAACAATGAGAGCTGGGCCGTCCCCATAGCCTGCCTGCTTGACAGTCCAAAGCCGCATCCTCTAGCTGCCCCTCCTGCAAACTCAGCCGGGGAGCAGAAAGTCAAGCTGGGTACTTCCCTTTTCACATCTCCCCGCTAGTGATAAGAGTCTAGGCCTGGGTTCCTGTCTGCTGAGGAATGAGAGGACACCAGTGCAGTCCCCAGTTGCTGCCTTCCATTGGCTTTATTCTTGGTGGTAAAGTCAGCAGCCCTGCCTCTGAATGCACAGCCAGCTGGGGTCTGCGCTCATTGACAGTGGTTTTACCCTGGTGTAAGTCCATTGGCCTCATGCTGTTACTCCTCAGTCATGCTGGTGGACAAGAGACGCCAGCCCATGGGCCAGAGGCTTTGAGCAAGTCTAGGCCATTCTTACCTTGTCATGTAATTGCACATTCTGGAACCCCACAAGGCCACTTAAAGGTTCTGCAAGTCCTTTGGGCCACTACTACTGAGAGAGAAACCTGGTTGCTTCATGAAAAAGAGACCTGCCCTAGGTCCAATCCCCCCGGATTTATGGTCCTGCAATTGCCTGAACCCACAGTATTTTCTGGGCTGGGCTCCAGCCTCTCCTCACCTGCTCAGCACATCACACAAAGGGATCAGACCGAATAATTAGCCATTGTCAGCCCTGGCTGTTAACGCTGACAGTCATCAGAGATCTTATCAAACTAGCTTTGCTGCTCCATGGACAGGCAACGAGAGGGTGGGGGAGGCAGGCAATGTTCCCTCTAATTTTTTTCCATCCATGTGTGGAATAAATTTTGTTATGTGCACCAAGGCATGTGCAGAGGTGCACCACCCATAGACACACACGCTGCCAGTGGTGGGCATTCTGCTAATCAGCTGGGCGGCATTTGAATCTCTCCTGGGCAGCCACCCAAGTGCTCAGTTTAGAGGCAACACTGGAGGCGGGTGGGGAAGTCTGCCATCCTAGGCGGTTAAGGGGAGCACCCCAGACTATGCCTGTTACACTCAGTGGGGACATTTCCCCAGGCACTGAGCTCAGGCCCTTTGTGCCACCACGCGCTTCCCCCAGCACGTGAGTGGCCGGCTACACATGTAATGGAGCCAGATGCTGAGTGGAGGAGGCAGCTGCTTCAGCTGTGCCCCGGGGGAACTGAAGCACAGATGCCGAGGTGGGACTCAAACGCAACAGCGATTTATTATACACACCCACACACCCCTGCTTTTAATGAGCAGCAATCGTCTGCTAACCCAGCCCTGCCTGCACTAAACAGCCAGGTGGAAAGTCACTGGCTGCCGGCTCCCTGAGCAGGGATTGTCCCGTGGGCCCAGCCATTGCTGCTCTGTGGCATGCTCAGTCCTTCATCCTGGTCACCCCTCTGTGGGGCCGGGAGCATTCACTGCACCGTGCCAGGCTGGCATGCGCCTCGCCCCCCCCCAAGCTCACTCCCTTACGCCCTGCACGTGGTAGTGGTGCCATGTGGCTGTTTGCCCGCCTCTTTCTGACTCAGGAGGGCTCACTCAGGCACAGGGAGGTGGAGTACGTTTGCTGCGAGTTGGTGCCCTGTCTGTGTGTCAACCGCTGCACCAGCCCCCACGCTGCCTGCTCTCCCAGGGGCTCGGCCCCTCCCAGGGCCTGGTCCCGAGGGCTGGTCTTCTCCTTGCACAGCACTGAACTTATGTGTCCCTGAGCCCTATCTCTGCCCTGCTGTTCTACCCTCCCCTCTGGCTCTGCCCTCCCCATGCCCCTGGCCCTCTGCTCTCCCGTCTTCCCAACCCTGCCCCGTCCTTCCCTCACCCCTGTCCCTACCCCTCTGCTCTGCCATCACCCCATCATTGCCCCGTCCTCCCCTCTGCTGTCCCCACATCACACCCCTGCCCCATCCCAGTCCCCCGCACACCTTACCTCCCCCATCATCCTGGGCACGTGGGCCTGCTTTGAAACCTCCCTTGTGGCCGCGCAGTTGTGTCCAAAAACCCAGCGGCGCCCACCTGCTGCCTGGCTGAGGGGCGCCTTATGCGAAAGCCGTGGAGGCATTGCTCTGCTGGACATTGCAAGGGCCACCTGACTTAGGCGCTTGCCTCAGGCACAGCCCTTCTCTAGCCCCCACTCGGGTTCCTAATTACCTGAGCTCGCAGCGAGGGCGGCCCGGCCTTTCCCCGCAGAAGGGCTGCCCACCACAGGGATGGGGCGGATGAAGTGGAGAGTGGTGGGGGAAGTCTGGGAAGCCCTGAGGGGGGACTGGCAGCCATTTTGTGGGAGAGGGCAAAGAGCTGTGAAGGCCTTAGCAAAAAGCTGGGCAGGCCAGGGAGTCGGGGTAGCTAGTAATGGGCGGCATGGGCAAGAGGATGCAGCTCCAGAAGGATGGGGGGGGGGGGCGGGCTCAATTAAAACCAGGACCCTAGATTTGCTTTGGGGTGGGCAAAACTCCTCCAACAGGCGTTTGCCCACCCCACGCTGCCTGCTGTCCTCTCCACGCTCTCCCCTCTGTAACCGGACAGGAGGGGATCCGGGCAGTGACACCCCAGGGAGCATCCTGCGACTGATCCAGACCCACTCCAGCTGCCGGGCCTGCCTCAGGACCTTGATTCTCTTCCCTGCTCCAGCAGCCTGGGCCTCTGTTGCGCTCACTGTGAGGGCAGGGTGGCAATGAGGGTGTGGCGGGCGCAGTTTGCGGCTGTTGCACATCCGGCACCTGAGGGCCCTGTGTCACCCCCAGCCCTTTCACCCGGCAGTGTCTGCATGCCCCGCTGGGGGCTCCTGAGCTCCAGGGAGTCGGTGCGGTTTCTGCCAGGCACAGAGCCCATCCACCTGGGCACTAGCCTAAGGTGCGTTCTCGGGAAAGCGGTGCTGTTCATGGTTGTCGCCCCCCCCAAGAGAACAGAGGTCGGTGAGAGGGGTAGGGAAGGTCTGAGATGGAAGATGTCCCGTGGTCAGTCGTTGGCTGCCCTAAGGGCAGTGAGTTAGGTGGTCGGGTCACTTCCTGGCAGAATTGCAAAGGGGGGTAGTGCAGGGGGGGGGGTGTCCTCTAAAGCTGTTACACTTGTCATTGCTAAGCAACAGCACAGGGGCACATTGCCCCTGGGGGGTGAGGAAGAGCAGTCCCTCCCCCCCCCCCTGCCCGCTACTGTTACTGGAAGGAATGTGCTTGAACCCCACCCAAGGCTGTCCTGTGTTCAGCTGTTCCCAGCCACGATGGTGCTACACTGCCCCCTAGTGTCTGTCACGGCTTAGTCCTGCACCAAAGCCTGGCTCTGGGCAGACTGGGACCTAGCCCATGGGCTGCGGTTTGAGAAGCATCCCAACAGCGCCTTTGCTGCAGGGGTCTCAGGGCATCGTACCCCTCCACAGCCCATGGCAGAGGAGTCATTAGCCTGCTGTAAAAGAGACACCCAGTGACACTTGTGGGAGCACAGGGTGGGAGTAGAGCCCTGCAGTCATGATTCAACCCTGGCTGTTTTACTGCAACCCCCTACTCGCTACAGGTCAGGGCCTCACACTCATTTACCTTATGGCCCCAGTCCTCAAATCCTCCTAGGGGGCCAGTGGGCACCTACTCTGGCAGGGCTCCAGGGGTGGATCTCTGTACGTTACCCCCACGCATCTCCTGACTTTGCCTGCTGGTCTGCACCCCCCCCCCCATGCATCCCCCAACCGCACTTGCCGCCCCTGCGGTATTCAACACCCCCTCCCCAGCACCACTGCTACTAGCACAGCAAGGCTACAGTGGCTTCCAACACCACGACTGGCACAGCTCGGTGGCCCAAGGGTGGGGTGTGCAGAGCTGCACCACCCATAGGACAGTGTGGCATAGCCACCCCAAGATGCTTGCTTTGAGGGGGGTCCCCACAGCAACCACTCCAACCTTCCAATGGATGGGAAGGTCTTCCATTCTCAGGTTAGCCCCCGGGGCCTTGAGTGGGCTGGGGCTGGTAGCAAGGGTTGGCTTCTCCCTCCCCTCCATGCTCACTGCAGCGGCAGGAACTATGGAGAAGTGGAACTAGGCAGCAGCCTGCTCCATTCCTTCCCCAAATCAGCCCACATGGGGGCCCTCTGCTTCCCACTTCCGTGCTGAACGGGCGCGACCAGGCTGGCCTGGGAGATGACAGCAGTGCAGAACAAAAGCTAAGACATTGCCACCCTGTAATCTCTGAGGCCGTATCCCTTAGGGGCTTGAGGTAAGAGCAGGGAAAAGAGCAGAGCAGGGGCTGGACTTGGGGGGGAGGACACAGACACACCTCCCCCCAGAGCCACAGGGACTCCCATTCCAGCTGCAGCACATGGACCAGATTGTGGAATTGCTTTGACCCCAGATGGCGCATGGGCTGAGAGTTTGAGACCTCTGCTATAGGGTATAATGTCAACCTCTTTGCCAACCATTGCTCAGATTGAGAGAAAACCATGGTAGCTAGCAACAAGACCAGAGGGCCAAAATTGGGATTCCAGGGTGATCAGCACTGACCTACTCCCTCAGGGCTTTCAAAAATGGCTTCCCACTTTCATGTGCTTCCACCTTTGTCTGTGTTTGCACAGCACCGAGCAAATGTTTTAGGAACGAAGAATAGTGGTAGTGGGCCTGGCCCTTTGTTAGATGCAAAGGGTAGAATTTTTCAACAACACAAGAAAGGCAGAAGCGTTCGATACAGATTTCTCTTCTGTATATGAGGAAAAACAGAGGATCGTCTCAAACAGTGCCCCTACTTTCCATTCCACTAGTTCTGGGCAGTATGAACCAGAAGCTACTAAAGTTAGAGAATTTTAAAATCAGCATATTCAGATAAAAAGCAAGTTGAAGAGCTCATGGGATCATTCATGTTGCTTTTCAGTAAGTCTAGGAGCACTGGGGAAGTCTCAGAAGACTAGGAGAAAGCTAGTGCAGTGTTTCTCAACTTTTTTTTTTTTTTATAAAGTATCTTTTAAAAAAAAATTATAAGTACCCCAGTACCTATGGTTTTCAGACACTCAAATTTTTTTCTACCATTGCAACATATTTGTTTAAACAACTTAATCATAGCCAGGTGGGCGATGAAATTTTTGGGTGTAAAAAGTACAAAAATAATAAAGTGCTGTAAAACTTAAAACAAAAATTCAGTTTTCTCCAAATTTCAGTTGTGTTGACGTACCCCCCAGATTTCTCTCGAGTACCCCTCAGGGTACTCGTACCACTGGTTGAGGAACACTGAGCTAGTGTGCTAACTTTTAAAAAAGGAAATGGGATGGTAATTGTAAAGACAGTTAATAAAGAATTAAAGGCAGTAATATAATTAATGAAAATCAATATGGGTTTATGGAAGAAACCAATTCTGTCAAACTAGCTTAGGTTTTTTTTCCCCCATGGTTACAAAGGTAAACTGTTGATGTGCTATCTAGCATAATTCTGCTTATCTGATCTAACTGGGAATGGGGCCAGATCAGATCATCAAAAATTCTGATTATACAGAGAATGGAAACATGCAAGGCTGCAGCACCATCTAGCACCCACACGAAAACGCTGGTTTCTGGACCTATGTGCCCTTGTGGTTCAGGTAATGGAGAGTTGGATGAAAGGAGTTCTATGGTACTTTCTGAAAAGATAAAGTGATTCCTGAAACAAGTATCTGACTCGGTACCACCGTTTAATTAAAAAATCCTCTCAATATAAAATTAATAGCACACATTAAATCAGTGGTCCCCCAGCAGAGGGACACACTCCCGATGGAAGTCCAAGAGAATTTGGGGGGGCAGGATAGCCCCCATAGAGGGTAGAGAGGGAGTGCCACCCAGCCCCCCTCTGCTCCCAGTTCTGCTCCAGCCCTGGCCCCAGGCAATGAACTGTTGCAATGATGTGTCAAGGGTCATGGTGTTTTCCATTACTGAACACTGTTATACTCAAGCTACACTGGACTGGAACAGCACAGAATCATGAGATTTAGTCTGACAGCATCCATCCTGGTAAGATCTGGACTTGGTTATAGCAGCATAATACCCAGTCCTTAATCCAGAAGTGAGAGGGGATAGTTTGGGTGGAGACACGGGACAGCACGTTACATTAATCCAGAGCTGCTGACAGAGGGAGGAGCAGCAAGTGGGGGGCAGCTGCCCTAGAGCCTGATAATCTAAAAGGGCCAGCACCACTCTTACTTCAGCAATGGCAGCAGCCCCTGGCAGAGTGTGTCCAGCGGCACTGAAGGGCTGATTGGGGGAAGCTAGCCCCAGACCCTTCCCCACTCCAAGGCCTCACCCTTTCTGGAGTCCCACAGGCACCGCCATCAGGCCCAGCAAAGTCTGTCCGCAGCCCTGTAGGGTTGCCGGATGGTCTCCCAAAAAATACCGGACACCCGGTATTTTTTGGTCGAGCAAAAACAAAACACACAAAAAAAAACAAGGAACGTGGGATAAGTGGCAATCACAACCCCGCCTCCCAGCTGGGACTCCCTGAGAGCACAGAAGCCTGGCGGGGGCAAGGGGGAGTGGCTGGGACTCCCCCCACCCCGGCCAGGCTTCTGACTCGACCAGAGGCACCCAGCAGCAATTGCAGCCCCGCCTCCCAGCTGGGAGGCAGGGCCGCGAATGCCGCTGGGAGCCTGTGACTGCGCAGAAGCCTGGCGGGGGCAGGGCTGCCCATGTCAGGCTTCCATCCGGTGCCCAGCCGGAAAAATCAGAGAATACCACACATTGCATATGTCCAGTATTGTCTGATTGTTTTTACTGGGCAGAGGGCTCAAATACCGGACTGTCTGGTAGGATACCGGACACCTGGCACCCCTACAGCCCTGCATTAGTCAAGAAGCTATAGAAATCTATAATCTGTGTTTCTAGCAGACTCCACAAAGGCTCCTCTTTATATTTATTGCAACCAAGCCCTGGCTCTAGCATATGAGATGGTGGTTGTGTACCTGCAACAACTACATTGTGACCGATAGTATCCACAAACAAGATTCCCACAATGGATCATGCATGTTCGAGAGAACTGAACTGTATATTTAAAGCTCTCGGCCTCTTTTCATTAGTTATAAATATACAAACTCGGTCAAAACTTCTGCTTCCAACTTAAAGGCAACCCAGAAGGGCTGCTTAAAAACCTGACAAGTTTCAAGTCAGCATCAAAAAAGGAAAATGATTTAGAGTCCAGCCAGGTCTCTAAAATCAACTGTTTGTAGGGTGCTTGACTTGTTCTCTCATTTATGGCTCAGCAATTGAGCCAAGAACAGATATGCACAGCCAGAGTCTCAGCTTGGATACCCTAGTGTAACTCCAGAGAAGCCCACATTGAATCCAGACTTACAATATAGTGTAATCAAGCACACTGCTGGATCTAGTAGATGCTATTTTATGTTGAACTAATGACAATTTTGCAAATGAACTGTTAGAACCACTATACAGTTCCTAGGACAAAACATCAACCTACATAGGATTTGTTCATGTTTTCAGCATTTTTAAACAGCGCTAGGCTTAGTATTCAAAGCCAAAACAGATGAAATTCCAAGACTGAATATTCACAATGGAAAAAATTAAAAAGCAGTTTGGCAAATGTACCAAACATTTTATATATAGAAACCCAACATTGCCATCTACAAGGCCTCTTAAATTAGCCTGTCTCCAGAACAATCAGTGCCCATGCAAATTATATGCTATAAACTAAAATCAACTGCAACATCAATTGAGTATTATTTGCAGCAACCTCAAGGATAAATGGTTTATTTGGTACAGACTTAAAACAGCTGAGAATTCTCACTTATTATGCTACTTCCTCCCCCTTTCAAGAATAATATTGATAATATTTGAAACCAAAGGAGTTTAGTTTTACAAAATCATCTCACAGCTGGAAAGGAACTGGGGTTTGAAGTACAGGAATGATTGTTTTGGCATCACACCTGGTGAAAGTTATCAATTTAGTAGGCAAGAGAAAATACTAGAACAGGAAACCCAACCCTAAAGCTATGTCTACACTGCAACGCTATTTCGGGATACTGGAGGCATCCCAAAATAGCTATTCTGTGTCTTTTGAGCATGCCCGTTATTTTGAAATATAACGGGCTCACTATTCCAATGTCCCAGTAAATCTCATTCCACAAGGAGTAAAGGAAGTTTCAGAATAGCAATTTATTTCAGAATAAGTGCTGTATAGACAGTGCCAAATTTTGAAATAAGCTATTTTAAAATCAACTCAAAATAAGCTGCTCAAATTGCACAGCTTATTTCGAGCTATGGGCACAGTGTAGATGCACCCTAAGACAGGAAGTCCATGGCACCCAAAAGGAACAGATCATTCAGACCAAGTAGAATATCTATTTCAAGGATTGTGCTAAGATATGCTGAGCTCTCAAAAGCTAAGATTCAGGAAGAATCACTAAATAGGCTGGCTGAGACCAACAAGTAAAATGAAGGTGACAAAAGGGAACTTTTCCAGTCTGTACTGAACCCAGTAGTGTGGCAGTGGTGGATACTGTGCTGCTTGGAGGTCATTTTTCAGATAAGGGGAAAACAAAAGGCCTGACATGTTATTTACACATCATTCAGTGCTCCAATTTGAAACAGTAGAGGGCATTAAACCTCAATCTGGCTAAGTATAAGTACTTACAGTAGCTGGCTATCTGAAATACCTCTGCAGTCCATTTCATAGAATATTTTTCATTGCTCATCCATAGGCACAGGAACTAGAGGTGTGAGGAAGTGCTACAGCACCCCTGGGCTTCTGGCCTACAACCTGAGGTACCAGCTGCTTGTCCCCCGCCCGGAGTCCCAGCTGCCAGCCTCAAGTGCTGGGGGGGCTCTGCTGCTGTCCCATGTGCCAATTCCTAGTTTGAACCCCATACATGGGGCTCCCAGCTGCCGGCCCTGTGTGTCAGGGCTTTGCTTCCGGCCTCAGCTAGGGGTGGGGTTGGACAGAAAAGGGCTCAGCATCCCCCCTCCCTTTTAAAAATGTTCCCACACCACTGTGCCCATTAAAGAGATGCTTTGGTTCCTCTCCAAAGGCTATAATATTGTTCATACACTTGAAAGGCAGAATGGACCATTTATGCTCATCCAGTCTGATGCCTGCACAACATGGCCCAGAGAATTTCACCAAGCTATCTCTGCATCAAGTCCATAGCATCTGATTGTCTTTTTAAAAGATATGATGCAACTCATCCAATGTTACTGGCCCCTGGGCTGCTGTGAGCCAGTTACTATTAGTACTTCGCTATCCTGGAATAAGAAGCACTACAGAAGTAAAAATCCCTTAGGGATTTAAAATCAAGTACAAACTTAGACCCAGATTCAGCAAGGCACATGCTTAGTTAAGTGCATCTCCATTCAGCAAAATACCCTAGGACATCAAGGCTCACTAAATTCAACAAGACTTAATCACAATGCTTAAGTGCTTTACTGAATTGGTGTCTTAACACTTTATGAAAGCCAGCACCGTAAATATTCCCAAAAACCAGCCGCTTGTGTTATCCCAGGAATCAGTATGTCTCCATGGCACTAAAGACAAAAAGGCATTGTTTTCTCAAGAGACAATGAGAAGGGCTATTGAATACCGCTAGCATTTGTGTTTTATTTAAACTTAATATTTTGGGAGTCTATATTTATCTCAGGACTTGGGGACAAAGTACCTGCTTTAAAACCTCCCACACCAAGACAGAAATAGATTGCACATTGTGTAACGAAACAGCTTCTTTTTTTGCCTTGCTTTTTGTAGATACTGCCAGCGTCATTTGCCTTGAATTTATTTTTAAAAGCAATGACTCAGACTGAGGAAGCTACTGTTTGGAATCTCTTCTCAATACAAGGAGCAGGGAAGTACTAGATTCTTTTCCTCCAGGTAACCTTGCTTAGAAATATAGCTAATTTTGAATGGCAACTAAAATGTGTTTTAATGATTGTCAGTCACATAAAAAGAAAAAGTTTTGTCAACACAAAGTTAATGTGGAGAGGACTTTTCAGTAGGTCAGATCTGCCCTTCTCAGTCTAGTCTAGATAATTATTCTAGACTTTTGTTCACTTGTTGAGCAGGACAAGATATTTTAAACAGGTAACAGAAGAATGAGAGTCTTGAATATAAAAAAATTGTAATATTTTATCCAAAGAAAACATTAAAAACAGTTTTACAAAATAATAAAATACATAGTTCAATGGTTAAGCAAAGACATGACAATTTACAACTTCAGGCTCTATTAAAAAAAAGGCAACCTACCAAAAAAACCCCCCCAAAACTACACATCTTACATGTACACATACATAGAATGGGGAGAAAGCAGGTGAGAGAGAGGAAATTCCAAGACACTAGATGGCTTATTTACTCCAGTTTCAGTTCCAAGATTTGGCATGTGCACAGCTGCAACATGGCACTTGGCCTGGTTTTAGGCCAGACTAGCTTCTGCAGAATTCATGTACATTTCTCTTCCCTTCACAGGTTCCATTTGCATACAAGATCATATGAAAGCATTGTCAGTCTCTTTTATCATCTTTTAACTCATGACCATGCTCCAAGTAATTGCTACAGAAAGATAAACTGCTTTCCTGTAACCAACATGTATGCACATTAATCTCCAAGAGATCCAGTGTAGGTCCTTTGTTTCTGCTGCTAAAACACTAAACATATGAATTCAATGAAGCACCTTTGCACCATTTAAGTCTCACTTTAAGTTATGGCACAGAGGACCCACCATAGCTCACTGCATCTTATACCTCAAAATAACGGTTCAGTAGTACAAAGGGTTTTATATGTGGGCCCTCTGCACAGGGGTAAACTTCAATTTAACAGATAAAGGCAATAAGAACTCAATCTGGATTCCATCCAGACCAAAGCTGAAGCAAGACCTGACATTCCAGTTGTGGTTGTGTGACCAAGGAAGGTGCAGAAGTTGTCTAAATCTACCGAGCATTTTACAGAACATGACACAGAAAAAGCCCTTGCCCCAAAAGAGCTTACAATCTAAGTTCCATTACATCTAGAATCAGGTATGTCAGGAAGTCTGACTTCTATTTCTAAAACAATGTATTATCTTATATTATCTTTAGTGGGCAAGATCCTAAGCATGAAATATTGTCTCCTCAAGCATATACTTAATTCAAAGTAACTTAATTCAAATTTTGAGCACAGATCACTGCATGATCTAAGTTAGCAATATCACACATTGAAAGCTCATACAATTTTTCTATGTTATAGATATCTGCTTTTCCATTTATCTGGGAAGATTGCCTTCTTTTCAGAAAAGATGACTCTGGAATACAGTGGTGAACTGGCAGCTGAATGTCTTGAATGGTACAGGCTTTATGTACCAATATAGTTGAACAGTTTTAGAGGTTCCAGATTCTCATCCGATGTTCAATCATCATTTTTTGTCTGCAACTAGAGACTGAATTTCCTGAATATAAGTTCTAAAACTACATTATTTTACAGCAAACCTGGTGGCATGTACTGCTCCAATTGAGCAGTACAAAACAAATGATCTGATTTTGTGAGGAAACCCAGGCATTTTCAATTCCCGTTTAGTTCTCATCCCAGGCTCTCAGGACATACTGTGGGATCAACCCTTCAAAGTGACGAGCATCTCCTGTGAGCACTCAGCTCTCGTAGATCGCAGTGGGAGACAGAGGGGCGCACAGAACCTTGAAGCGGATATCTGCAGATTGCAGGATCAAGCTCCAAGACAACTCTCACCTATCCCACAGCTCTGCTACTGCTCTTTAATTCTGAACTATTTCAGCTTAAAAGTGCTTATGTCAAGTTATCTGACTCATGTGGCTTTTTTAATGCTGTGATCAAAAAATATCCACAGGGGCCTATATAAGACCAAAGAGCTTTCATTTGAGACCTAGTACAAATATGAACCCACATATGAAGAGGCCAATGCATTAATTTTCAAAATCCTAAAAGGGGCAAGTTATTTAAAGACTCTGGCCCAGGTTCCCCATCTGGTGTAAACAAAAATCAAGTGAAGCTATGACAATTTAAAGTAGCTGAGAATCCCTGTATTCACTCTTTCCTACTGTGAATCAGGTTTCTACATCTAGTTGAGCTATTCAGCAGAAAAGCCATAGTACTATTTTTCAGAACACTCTGCAGCAAGAGCAGTAGTTAACCTCAGGGTAAAATACAGTTGCTTTTAAGGAAGCAACTACTTCCAGCACCCTGCAGTGAAGTTATACTGAAATAACTAGTCACAGTCATCCATAGAGGAGGGAGAACATTTACATGTTCCCAGTGGACATTTTGTTTAGAATTAGTAGCTCAAGACTAGAGCTCCAAGGATGCAGGGAATCCTGGAAACTTACAATTACTCCAGACCAAAGGATGGCTTATGAGCCACATGCTTGTTTCAAACACAACTCTTTTAATGGTAGCCTATTGCCAATGTTGCTTAACCTATTGTGCATGGAAGGAATGTTCTCTCACACAACATCTGCTAGTTTAATACCCTGAAAGGTCAATGTCTTAGAGAATCTGAAACTGTGGCAATGAAGTGCTTGGATTCTACAGGAATGCACAATTCAAGGTAACAGAGAGTACAATGTTGATGTGGAAAGATTAACTTTCCTCCTGAATCTGGATTATGTTCAGTAACATGCTAACAACAACAAAAATCTATGGAGTATTTACTGAATAGCCTGAGTACATCAGGAATAGAATATTATCATTTTTGGTACAGTTACATACAATTATTAAAAACACCCCACACACTAGTTATCAATATTCTTAAGTTTACTTTGTGGATTTCAAGTGAGATACAGTCATAGCAAATGCAGCAGGTATTATAAGGGTCTGACCCCCACATCCAGAAGAGTTTTTGGTTGGTTTACAAGGAATCACCGGGTGCAGGTGGTAGGAAGTTGCTACACAGTTTTACAGAAAGCAAAACCCCAAAAAATTTAGTCCTTACCTCTTGTGTTTCTAACAGTGCCTGTGTGTATATGTACTGGGACTGCTGTCTTGCCAGAAAATAAACTATTAGTGATTATAGAGGCCTGCAAAAACCTCGTACCATAATGTTCAGAAGAGGGTAAAAATAAGGACTTTGGGGAAAGTGTTAGTTTTTACATTTCTGGGTTCTGTTTATAAATGAAAAATATCAAAACAATACACTATTTAATATTACCACAAAGACTTAAAAGTCCTTCAATCCCATACATATAAAACATTGCAAATGAAAAATAAAATAGTTAACGTAGACACTAGGCATTTTACATAAGAAGTCTTTTGAGAACAGGATAACGTCCCACATTAAATTATCTCCATCTAGCACCTTTCCACATTACCTCAACATGTGTAGCAGATTATATAAAAACAATGCTCAGAATATATGTGTATTTCTTATTATTAACTAATCTACATTAAGATGCAGGATTAATTTTATCTGTATACAAAAAATCATGTGTCCTTTCCTTTTCCACGATGATTAGGTCATATACAATTACTATCATAGTCACTTAACAGATGCTTTAAAAAAAAAAAAAAAAAGCTTAACAAATGTGAGAGCTCCAATAGGGTAGAAGCTGCTGCAACTTAGGTCCAATGTGCAGGATCTGTAATGACTCAAGCCGAATTCAAAAGCTCCAGGAAAGCACCAACTGCTCCAAAATAGCCCTATGAAGCAAAAAGTAAGAGCTTCTATTAAACAGATTCAAGGTTTAAATGTGTTTGACAAACACTGGGCAGGAATATTTAAAATATTAATACTGTTTAAAAATACTGGTTATGAAAGAAATCTCCTGTATGTAAAGTTATCACAACTCCTCCTAGTTGTATTGTGTATACAGGGAAACACTTTTTTTAAAAATTAACATTGTTAGAGAATAAATTTCAGAAGTAGAAGAGGGAAAGCTATTACAAAGTTAACAAAGGGACCAAGTTTGCATTTTTAACTTCTGAAACAAAAAAAAGTTATATTGTTAGCATCCTAGAATTGGAAGTTCTGCAATAATTGTGGCTATACTAACAAATGCACAGAACTGGCTGCAAAATGTATACTGCCAATATCAAGAAATTCAACACTGGCATATTATGATCAGATAATTTTAAATAAAAATGTCTTACGTTTTGACAGAGTAAAATGGATTTAAAATAACTTTACCTCATGTTCCAAGAAAAGTGCTTTCAACTGCCCCTTAGACCAATAATCCAAAGCATATGCTAGAAGCCTCATTGAGATTGTATTGATCCGCAAGAAATTGCCAACAAAAACCACCCGATTAATATTCTGCAAACATAAAAAAACCAAAAACACATAACCTTTAAGATGAACCCCACTTCATCTTCATCACACCAAAAAGGGTGTCCACAGTGAAGGAGAATCCATATATTACACTTGTTGCATTTAATTGTGAGGAAACATCCAAAGATGGCTTCTGACAGAGCAGTAAATGTCAGCTAAAAAGACAAATTACAACTGCCAGTATTTGTTAAACAGAGGAAGCCCAGTTACTGAATTTCACAGCACTCCAAATATCTGTTCTTCATAGTTATTCCTCTGTTCACACCAAGGGAAAGAGCAGATATGGAAAAGAATGGTTAGATGGAGGAAAGCTGTTTGAATGGTGGAGGGAGGAGGGGGGCAAGTCTGGCGAGAAGGGACTCATGAGTCATGATGTATTTCTGTATTTAAGGTCTCATTAGGAAACCTCCAATCAAATGCAACAGAACTGAACTGCAAATGACAAAGAATGAAGCACCAAGGCGAGTGGGGTTTTGCAGAAGTGCGATGGAGCAAGAGGAGCTAGAGTGGGATAAAAATCAAGACACATTTTTAGGTGTTCAAGATACTGGAATAGAGGGACAGAGGATGCACTGAAGGGAGAGGAGGACCAGAGTGTCACATAGTGAGATATCCATTGGGTGATGGATAGTGTCACAAAGGATCTCAAAAATACATCCAAATAAAAGGGGAATTGATAAATTTTATGTTAAAAGAGCAGCATCCAGGTTACTTCGGGATAGGGTCTTCTCCAGAACCCTTTTTACTCACTCTCTAGACCGGAGTGGGCACAATCTGGCATGTCAAACCTTCCACTCTGGCCTGCCACAGTATTCTGGTCCACCAATGTCCCACCACCCAGCTGGACCTTCAGGCAGGGTTCCTGCCTGCTGTGACCCCACACGCTGTTCAAAAAGTGACCAGCTGCTGGGTCCCCTCACATGCCCTCTGGGGGGAGGGGGGGCTGTCTCTGTGCACTGCCCCCACCCCCAGCACAATCCCTGTAGCTTCAATTGGCTGGTTTCTGGCCAATGAGAGTTGCAAGGGCTATGCTTGGACAAAGCCTTCCCCTCTCTCCAAGGAACATGTGGCACAGAGATGCACATGGCCTAAGAAGCTGGCCACTCTGAGTGGCATGTGGGGCGGTGGCACACAGGGGAGCCTGCCTTAGGGTCCCCACTGGGCAGCTAACTGGGAGCTGCCTACTATGGCAAGTGCCTTCTTTGCCAGAGCCTGGCACCCCAACCTTTCCCTGCCTTGGGTCACAACCCAAACCCTCTGTACCCCTGCCTCAGGTCATAAGATTGACCAAACTGGGTCAGACCCCCGGTCCATCTAGCCCAGTATCCTGTCTTCCGATAGTGGCCCATGCCCCAGAGGGAATGAACAGGCAAACATCAATCATCCCCTACTCTGGATGCTGAGTTGCAACCATAACTCTTATGGCTAAGGAGTCTGAAGGAACCCTTTGTGTAACAACAGTTCCAAGTTCTTCAAACAGGCTTAGAGGGATGCAGTTGAACAGTGAAGAGTGGTAGTCCTCCCACATTCCCCCCTTTGGTCCACAAACTGAAAGTGCTGAACACACTTCCTCCACACACACTATCAGCCTGAAGATCAAGAAATCAATAATCAGAACAAACCAAATGTTAAAGTGACCTCATGCAGTGAAGTGGATACATCTTCAGTGATTCTCCAGAATGATATTTTGGATTTTAACAACCTCCATCCACACTGTAAAAACTATAATCTTGAAACAAAACGTCTTCTGGCCAGGGAACTCTGCAGCTTCTTTGTCCTCCACTCAATATAGCATTGCAAGTTTCCAACATGACTGAAGCATCATGACTAAGGAGTATTTCTCTGGTTCTCCAAACCTGTTCTTCCATGCATTCTTCTGTTACCAAATGCATTCCTGTAGTCACAGACTACATACCACTGTAATAAACATCGTACAAAATGTGCCTTGTGTCATTTGAAAACGAATAACCTTACCGGATAGTAAAAGAACGGTGATGTGTACAGCAACGTTATATGTAAAGTTATGAACATACGACTGAAATATGTTTACTAGACAAGTATGGGAAGAGGGTAAACCTGTTTATCAAAGACTAAGAACTAGCTGAAGCTTCTAGCCAGGTGTCGACAAAACTGACTGGCAATCATCAGTCAGGTGGCCATTTGTTGGCCATGGGGGGGGGGGGGCAGAAACAGACCTACCTTCATTTTAACAACCAACATGGAACATTTTTCATCAGAACACTCTATCCTCATAGATAGGGGAAGAGATTTATCTAGAATTAACCTTAGGAAAATGCATTTCCAGGGGGTGACTTGTCTGTAAGGTTACCTCATGGTTTCTATCCTTCTTTCTCTCCCTAGCTCTTGCTTGCTCTCTTTTGCCTAAGACAAGGAACAAGACGTCACAAAGGATTCTGACCTGAAGTTGGCCCACCCTGTTGGGAACATTTGGTAAGGGTTCTTACCTTGAACCAAGTCTAGTTTTCTAAGCTATAGTTAGTAGAAAGCATTTTATCTTTATTTCTCTCTCAATAATTTCTGACTAAGATCTCACACTTGAATTCATTTAAAATCTAGTTATATAAACTTTTTTAAAAAAATCAAATATAATGAAGTGTTAAGAGGTATCTTATAATTCTACTGATATTAGGCTGTTGGAGAGTGACCCCTTAACAGAGACAATGAAATTATTATATCTGAACTGTCACGGAGAGGGCAGGACAAGGCAGAAAAAAATGCTTTTGGGAAAAATTTGGGACCAGGAGCATCTTGGGGTCAACCCCACAAGCAGCAACTAAGGCTGCTGGAAGTCAAACTGTGGCTGGTGTGTTGCTGACAGGCTGCTGGGTCAGAGCTGCTGGACGGGAGCTGTAACTATACAGACACACTCAAAGAGCGTAAAGCTCGCTATTAAGCTGTTTGTGAGTGGTCAATGTTGGAAGCTGCAACAACAAAACAGAGAGGCACCCAAATTACAAAGGAAAATAGAAACAACTCCTCACTGGTCTGGATTACACCACAGAATGTGACACTTTCCCATGGTGTTCTCCATACTAACAAGTTCACCACATCCTCTTATACTGGAGGATGCCTTGTTTGCATTCAACACACTATTAATAGAGAAATCAAGCAGAAAGGGCTGGAGGGGAATGAACATACCATGTTTAGGACTGTTTTTCCCCTAACCTTTTGGATAGTACATTGTGTATTTATTGCATTTGTACTATAGTAGTGCAGAATAGTAACTTAATGCTGACAAGGACTATGAAAGTTACAAGTACACTTCAACCTGATGGACTCAATCCTGTACAAGCAGCCCCAAAATGAAGTGAAGAACAGGTCTCAATTCTTTCATAGCCCTGTACAATGCTGCTTGATCTGAATGCAACAAGGCAGCACTGTAAAGAAGCTGAAAGCAAAGAGCTCAGAGAGAGAACCTCAGTAAGGCCCAGGAGCACAGTGGTAGCTTAAAAATGCAAGAGTAATAAGATTCTCTTTCAGCAGGTACAGTTCTCTTTTCACTAATGCACTTAGTTTGGATGTCTACCAGTAACAAGATACAAAAGTTTTGTGCCCAAGAAAAGCAATATCCTGTTTCACCACTTTTTACCTGCAATTCCACAATTCCCCCAACTCTCCCAGAAAAGCAATTTACTTCATGAATAGTAAAGGAAATTGACTGGACCAATAAATGACAAAGCATTGTAAAAGAAGAAAAAATGTTTTGACTATAGAGCTACTATTTGACTAGACCATCAGGGCAGGTGGGAAAGGGAAATCGAGGGTTACAATTTAAACTAGAGCATCCAAACATAAGAATGGCCATACTGGGTCAGACCAAAGGTCTATCTAGCCCATTATTCTGTCTGACAATGGCCAACACCAGATGCCCCTGAGGGAGTGAACAGAAACAAGTAATCATCAAGTGATTCCTCTCCTGTCATTCATTTCCAGGCCCTGACAAACAGAGGCTAGGGACACCATTCCTACCCATTTTGGCTAATAAGTATTGATGGACCGTACCTCCATGAATGTATCTAGTTCTTCTTTGAACTCTGTTAAAGTCCTGGTCTTCACAATCTCCTCTGGCAAGGAGTTCCACAGGTTGACTTATCATTGCATTAATAAAAGCTTCCTTTTATTTGTTTTAAACCTGCTACCTATTACTTTCAGTTGGTGACCCCCTAGTTCTTATGTTATGGGAACAAGTAAATAACTTTTCCTTATTCACTTTTTCCACACCTGTCATGATTTTATAGACTGCTATCATAGTCCCCCTTAGTCTCCTCTTTTCTAAGATGAAAAGTCACAGTCTTTTTAATCTCTCTTCATATGGGACCCGGTCCAAACCCCTAATCATTTTTGTTGCCCTTTTCTGAACCTTTTCCAATGCCAATATATCTTTGAGAGGAGGCGAACACATCTGTATGCAATATTCAAGATGTGGGCATACCATGGATTTATACAGAGGCAATGAGATATTCTCGTGTTCTCTATCCCTTTTTTAATGATTCCTAACATTCTGTTTGCTTTTTTGACTGCTGCTGCACACTGAGTGGAGGTTTTCAAAGAACTATCCACAATGACTCCAAGATCTCTCGAGTGGTTATAACTAAGTTACAAAATGATGGAGGCTATGTGTAGCTGGGATTATTTTTCCAATGTGCATTGCTTTGCATTTACCAACATTAAAATTCATTTGCCATTTGTTGCCAATCACCTCGTTTTGAGAGATCCTTTTGAAGCTCTTCACAGTCTTCTTTGTTCTTAACTATCTTAAGCAGTTTAGTATCATCTGCAAATGTTGCCATCTCACTGTTTCCCCTTTTCTCCAGATCATTTATGAATATCTTGAATAGGACTGGTCCCAGTACAGACCCCAGGGGGGCACCTCTCCATTTTGAAAACTGACTATATATTCCTACCCTTTGCTTCCTATCTTTTAACCAGTTCTCAATCCATGAGAGGACCTTCCCTTTTATTCCATGACAACTAACTTTACTTAAAAGTAAAATTAAAATTAAGCAATGCATGTAGTTAAGTAAAGACAGGTATGCATGTAGTTGCTTCTACAGAGATGAAAACCAGATACTGCAAACTGGTAGCATATATGAATAATTGCTAATTGAAACCTGTGTCTGAGATCAAAAGAGGTTATATGCTATTGCTCAGATTTTTCAATACCTCATTAAGTGCACACATCCGTGCTATGGAGCCGATGTTATTGGTGATGGTTATTAAAGTTGCTCTTGCCAGGTCCTCTTTACTCACAGACTCTCTCTTCTCCTTGCTCACCATATTCCCAAAGCTGTGCAGAAAATTCTAGAGTTAAGCATCCACTTACTGCATAATTTCCAGTATCAGAATGCATGTAGAAGTGCCACAATTCCAGAGTGAATGCATAATACCACTTTACATGGTTAGCTTTTACATACTTCCATTAAGTTACAGCCTCGATTACTAAAATCCAGTAAGAATGAATTACAATTAATGTTTGTCAAAAGTATACTTATGTTATTGTGACAGGGTTTACAGCCCACTGGTAGTGAGAGGATTAACAAGAACCCGAGACCTATTCAAGTTAAGTAGGTCAATTAGCAGGTCCACTGGAAATAAGTCAGGTTTCCTTAAAAAGACAGAGAAAGCTAAGTTAGAAAGATGCACAGAAAAGAGGAGCTTGGGAGAATAGTCTGAATGAAGTGAAATAAGAGAATCAGGAAAAGCCACAGGAGAACAGTTACCTCCTACAGTGAGTTTCAAAATATAGACAAACTCCATGAGGCAGCCCTTGAGCATTAGTGTTCAACTGAGGAGCAGAGTATTGGGACAGACCTGGGAAAGACTAAAATTCAAGTAAGGGAAGAGCAGAAGTGGCTTCAGTTTGTCCTTCGGTTTGGGATTTGTTGGAGAATTCCAGGAGCCATCACCCTGAAGGAAAGGAAGTCCAAGACCCAAGGAAACTTGCAAGGAACACAGGTAAACAGGGAGCTCAGGAATTGACTTGGGAGGAGACCTGCAGGTGACCAAGGTAAGACGTGGTCCCAGGAGGAAGCAGAATACAGACTTTGCCTTCCTTATGCAGGGTCCTCGAATGGAACCCAGAGAAGATGAAAGACCTGGATTTCCCCCTTCTGGTCCCCAGAAAAAGTAGTAGAGACCCTAGTGACCAGGGAGTGGAAGGACTACTGAGTCACAACTTGAAGCCAGGGGACTATTGTTTGTTGGACTTTTAATGCCACCCTTTCCAGGATAGCCAAAAGTTATATAGTCAGAGGGCGAGTTATAAGAGGCTGCACACCAATGTGAGTTGTAGATAGGGTTCCCTAAAGAGGAGAGCCTACTGTGGTATGCTATGATGAGTATGTCAATGGGGAGTCTGCTCTGCATGGGGACAGTTCCACAGAAAAGACACCCACAAAAACAAACCAACACTTCCCCCCCAAAAAACCCCCAACTACCTAGAGGTGATAAAAATATACCCCTGCTGACCCCAGTTTTCATTCAAGCACATAATATGCATCCTGAAAAACCCAACGTATATCCTTACCTGGATGCTACAGCCCAGCCTGGCAGTCCAAACCTCTCATAATCCCCTCCATAGATGTCCCGCACTAATTTATCCACTTTCGTGCTGTCTCCAAGGGATGCCATTTCAAGAGCCTCTTCAAAGGTGGAGCAACCAGTAAGAAGACAGCAGAGACCAAAAAATGTTCCTCCTCCAAGACTAACAAAACAAAACAAGCAATATTTTCTATCTTTCATTTTGAAGAAAGGGAGAAAAAAGGGCTTGTTTTTTGTTCTTTAAGTTATGTAGCTCAACTCCTCTGAATACCAAGAATTAGCTGGCTTGCCAAAGAATTATTTAATTTTCTTTTCACCGGAAATATAGAAAAGAGGAATTAAATTTAAGTCCCTTTTCTAACCAACATTTAAATCTGCTTCCTTAAGGTAACTTCACAGCCTACAAGTCAACCCGTAGTTTAGCTTCCTTCCCTAGAGTTACTGCTTAAATGAGAAGTAGTTTTTCTCCTCTTACAACACACACTACACAGTGTTGAATAAACAGCTATGTACAATGTAAGATGGGTGGGCAATAAAATGGCAACAGTTTGCCAGGGTTAGCCCCTGGTGGGCCACAGCTACTATATTTACCTGTACAGCTGCAGGTACCAGTCATCGCAGCTTCTGTTGGCCAATGGAAGCAGCAGGAAGTGGCATGGATTGGGACACTGTTTCCCGCCACTCCTATCGGCACAGAACAGTGACCCATGGACAAAAGGAGCTGTGTTCGCTAGGGATGTACTTGACTAATCGACTATCCGATAAGCAAAAGTTTAATTGGATAGTCAACTAGTCGCTTCACCCCTACCCCGATGCCTCTATCAGAAAGAAGCAGCAAGGGGAGGGGGAAGAGGAAGGGTGCTGGGGGGAGCCAGCTTAAAAGCCGGTTCCCCCCAGCTCCAACTCCATGGGAGGGGCAGGGGCGCAGCGGCGGTATTCCCCTTTTAAATTTACAAAGACTGAAATGCAATGTGGAGCCTGGGGCCAGCAGGGAGTCCTCCACTGACCCTGGGCTTCATATGGGCACATCCGCTTTGAAATATACAAGAGGAGTCTGGGGTCAGCGGGGGACTCCCCGTTGGCCCCGGGCTCCATGCGGAATTTCAATCTTTGAAATGCACAAGAGTCCCTGAAGTCCAAGATCTGTTTGGCCATGTTGGACAACAGGTTGTTGTACTATTCTTTCAGACCTGACTATAACTGAACACCATCCCATCATTCATAATGGGTACTACATCTTTAAAGAGTCAAAATACAAACCCTGAATACTTGAATTAAAGCAATGACATTAAAAAATGTTATTTCCAAAGATGACTGGATGTTTCCAAAATATGATTTACAGTCCTCTGGTGAAAAAAAAAAAATTAGTTTCTTGCAGTAGCAGAAGGATGAACAAGTCATGAACTGACCTCTCTGAAGAGGCTGGGTGTGGTATGGAGAAGATTGTGACATGCCATCCAGATCACAAAACAGACATTGGCTTGCTGGGGGTGGGAATGAGGAGGTACAATATTACAGCAAAACAGAGTTTTTAATCAGACAAGAGACATTTTTAAAGCAACTTGTCTCTGAAAATGTGAGGTCTCTTTTACCATGGGTAAATTCCAAGCTCCAGGACTACGCTCTTACAGGTACTCTAACATGTTATTTATACATCTTACCTGGTCCCAGTTACCCGCTTATAATTGTCTTTGGAATACACAGTCAAGATGCTGACCCCTGAGCCAATGTTCACCAAGAGGAGAGGATATGGATTCTCCAAGTTGAACGGGAGCTTCTGACATTTTTCAGAATCAGTTGGGTTTTCAAAGTAGTAGCACTCTGAGCGTCCATTGAATCCAACTGAGTCTATGTACAAAACTCCTTTAATAAGGCAATCAAGTTCATCTAGTTTGCAAAGTTGAAGATCACCCATCTGTTAAAGGAAATAAAATTATGAAACAGCCAAAGTGATCTACCGTTTTTATACTCAAGGCTAGAAAAATGCACTCACACCACATTCAGTACCCCTCCTGGCTCTGCATGGCAGCAGGAGGAATGGAGTATCGATCACAAGAGAGGTCCTACTCTCCCACACATCTGTACAGTACAGAGTGGAATGCTCCCTGTGCTATTGAAGTGTAGTGCCTGGCAATGTGATAACGAGATTCATACACATCCTAACCCCACTGGGTAGGAACTAATAGAAGACCTGAGCCAATACCAATGGAAAGGTTCTTCATTGGGGTCTGGATCAGGCTCAGAGTGCCTCAACAGCTAGAAAAGACAAGGGGTCAAGGGAAAAAGAAAAAACTGGCTCCTCACAAGAGGCAGGAGGGAGCAGCATGGTAATCTTTTCATCTGGACACTGCTGCTGAACCCTACACTGGACCCCTCAATTTTTGGTTGTCTGATAATTATATAACCTGAGCTTGACAAAGTTAACAATCAAGCTATAATTATATTATCTGTATATGAAACACTCATTCTTATGATTAATCTGGACAAACAAGTCACTTGCAGTTAATTTACCAAGTCACTCAATGGACTCTTAATGAAAAATCACAGCCATATAAGTTATAAATGAACCTTAATCAACCAGGCAAGTATGAAACAAATAGTATGTTCATAGACAGCAATGGAAAAAATAAAGTTAAGGTAGGTAGCAGAGTTGGCGTAAGTCTAATGACTATTCAAGTTTTGTAAAGGCATATTTCTTGCAATCTTACAAATTACATGACATTTTGCTACCATATCCTAAGTGTAGAGAAGCCAAAGATGCATACTGTGCGAAAGTCCTGCTCAAATTTGTATGCTCCACCTCCTGTGGCACATAAGGTAGTGTGGAGACTTGAGAAGTGTTTTTCGCTGCCCATTTGAATAAAAGCAGGCATGTCATGAGTAGGAAAGCGTATAAAGTGCAGATTGCCTTTACGTCCACACAGGGTAAGATCCTTTAGTTCCAGGTGCACATCCCGAATGCCTGTAGATCCATAGGCCACATTTGACGTCAGGTATTTTCGGATACTTTTAAGATTTTCCACTTCCTCCTCCTCCTCTTCAGCAGTGATGTCTTTTGGTTCAAAATAAACAAGCTTGACCAAGGTCCCTCCAATATCCAAGCCAAACCAAGGAAAGACTAAGATTGGGGCGGGGGGGGGGGGGGGGGGTTAGAGGTGGAAGGGAGGAAGAAAAAAAAAAAAAAAAAAAGGATAAATATTATAGTCTTCTTTTCTGTAGAATAAAGATGTTAAATTGTACAGTAGTCATTTGTTAACAAACAATTTAATGCCATGAAGTTTCCAAAAAATTCCACAAAATGTCCATGTATCGCCACATCTACCTTCAAAGACCCAGTAACCATAGTTGCCAATAAGGTGCATGGTTGCGCACAAAAAAATTCTTCCCCCGCCCACCTCCTCTGGAGAGCTGCGCAGAAGGCAGCTGCTCCAGCAGGCGGGACCAGCCAAGATGGCATGGTGAGGGAGCTGGGACCGGCCACGGGGGAGAGGCCTGCTCCGGTGGCCAGGGCTGCCATGTGGCGGCCTGTTCTGGCAGCTGGGGCTGGGAACGGGACCTGCTACATGGCTCTCTCTCTGTGTGTGTGTGTGTGTGTGTGTGTGTGTGTGTGTGTGTGTGTGTGTGTGTGTGTGTGTGTGTGTGTGTGTGTGTGTGTGTGTGTGTGTGTGTGTGTGTGTGTGTGTGTGTGTGTGTGTGTGTGTGTGTGTGTGTGTGTGTGTGTGTGTGTGTGTGTGTGTGTGTGTGTGTGTGTGTGTGTGTGTGTGTGTGTGTGTGTGTGTGCGCGCTCCAACAGTTGAAAACAGAAGATGCCGCCTGGCCATGGGAACAGGGGGCGGGTTCTGCTCCGGCAGCTGGGAACGGGACATACTGCATGGCGGGGGAGGAGGGGTTCTGCTCTGGCAGCTGGGAACAAGTGTGTGGTAATAACTTGCGTGCCACAGTGGCATACATCCAAGCCAGTGCACACAACCTCAATATTGGTGCACAAGCCAAAATTCACTCTGCTCATGGTTGGAAAATCTTAGCGGGAACACTGCCAGTAACCACCCCAAAACATCTGTTATCTATAGCCAGGAACACAGATATGCGCCTAGGATATGCACTTAACACAATTAAAAATGCCTTCACCAAAAACGGAAACTCTACTAGAGAAGTAGATTACATCATTGATCTTCCTGGGGTCACTCAAATACCCCAGGAAAAACCTACTTCAGTATGGAAATAAAACCCCTCCATCCACATACCCATAGTCACCACATCACACTGGAACATATACAGATCATTAAACAATTACAACCCATACTTAGAATTATAGTGTCAGAAGGGATCACAAGGGTTCTCTAGTCTAATCCCCAGCCAAGATACCTGATGGGGACCATATCCCAAAAGAAATATTTCTTGAACGCCTTCTTCCAGCATTCAACAACCTCCTCCTCATCATCAGAATTAAGCCCCCCAAAAGGACAGGACACACCATCTCAAAGTAGTACCAGAATAAGAGATACAAAACCTGTAAACATGCCTATCACCACATGTGGTGTGCCTCGTTCAGTGAATTAAATGCTTAATATTTACATGGTGAAACAAGATAATCACAACACTGACAAATGAAATCACACAGAAAAATGATAAAAAGATGAGGCCTATCTACACTTGAAATGCTATAGCAGCACCACTGGAGAACTTCACTGTAGATGCCAACTATTCTGACAGGAAGGGTTCTCCTGTCAAGGTAGAACTATAGATAATCCACCTCCCTGAGCAGCAATAGCGAGGCTGATGGAAGAATTCTTCCTTCAACCTCACTGTCTGCACAGGGGGTTAGATTGGCTTAACTATGCCACCCAGGGGTGTGGATTTTTCATATCCAAGTGTTGCAGTTACACAGACTTATTTTTCTACCATAGACCAGGCCAAAAACCTGTGAGTGACTACTTTTCCCTAAGCTCTCTACATCTGACTTCAGTCCTCATCTTCAAAGGAAACCAGCAAGAGGAGACTGTAACCACTGAATCTAGTGGTTAAACTGGTAACCACTAGAAACTAAAAAACATGTACTGAACAGACACACTTGGATTTACAGCTTATACAACCAAGGTTCCCTCTAAAATGTGCAGCAACACAGCCCTGCAGCTGCTTAATCAGCCTCACCCAGCCAGAGGCTCAGGGCTCTGTGTATGGAGCTGCCTGGCTGGGGGAAGGGCACTTCTCCCATAGCAGCAACTCCCTGTTGAGAACAAAAGCAACCAGTCTCTCCCAGCTGGTAGGGACAGTCCCCTCTGATAGACAGGCAGCTGTGCTGGGGGCAAGGAGGGCAGGCAGGAGCCAGTACACACAGGGAACCAGCTTTTAAGCTGACTCTGTGTATGCTGGCTCCCGTGGAGCTACCTTCTCCCCCCTTAGCATGGAGGGAGGGCAGGTGGGGCTCCTGCCTGCCCCCTCACTGCTGCCTCTGTATCACCCCCCCACTGTATCAGAGGCAGCAGCGGAGGGTAGGGGGAGCTGGTGCTCCTCACAAGCACTGACTCCCACCTGCCCTCCATGCATGTAAAAAAGTTTGCTAACATTCCTAGTACCCAGGGTACCCCCCCCCTTTTAAAAATGCTCAGCTAAAGGATATTGTGGACTCAGGCTTAAAGACAAGAGAGTATATGTACCTGTGCTTTATGGCTTGTGAGCAGCTGCATTAGAAATAACCAAAAAGTTAACTATAGACATGAAGTTACTGAAAATAAATTAGATCACACACATCTCTTCTAGAAGGAAAGAGTAACATTTTATTAAAATTCTAAATAAAACCAAACAAATGCCTTGTTAAGATTCACTCACAGGAGGCAAAGAAACTTGAATGACAAGCAACCAGAACTCTGAGGTCTGCTTTTGCAGATGAAATGAAGATCAAGAAGAGTTTCCTCATCACCTTTCTTGGGGCAGTGGATGTTCCAATGAAGCAGCACAGAGTAATAGAGCCCTATGTTGATTGCAAGGTAGCCAACAGAGTCAGAGAAGGGGCATAAGCATGCCCTTGTCAGTTTAGGCAACCCTGTAAGTCAGGGGTGGGCAAAAGGGTCTCCGCAGGCAAGATTCAGCCCGCCAAGCAGGTTGATCCGGCCCATGGAAGCCCTGCCACTCCCCGCCCCCAGGCCAATCAGGGTCTGACAGCAGGAGGAGCATGTGAAGTTTCCTCCACCCTGCGAGGAGCACGAGGCGCTTAGCCATGCACTCCTGGCAGTGTGGGAGGAGACTACACGCACTCCCCCACCCTCTAACCTTGACTGGGCTGGGGGCAGAATGGGGAGCACGTGACGTCTCCTCCCATTGCCAGGGGCATGGGTGCCTAGGGAGAACTTGGGGGGGGGGGGGAGACAAAGGCACACCCCCACGCCCCGACCAATCATGGCCTGTGGGTGGGGAAGCAGGGAAGTATCCTGGCCCCGCCCCTTCTGCTTGAGGCCTCTTCCGGTGCGGCCCTGGAACCACTTCAAAAATTTCTTAAGTGGCTCCCGGCAAAAAATTATTGCCCACCTCTGCTGTAAATAGACCAGGAAGTGCATATACAATTGCATTATCAGCGCCACAAACAGTTAGAGGGGTGTGCACATAGGCTGCACCAAGCACAGAAAAACAGAGAGGTAACAAAAACAGTTTTGGGGAATAATGAAAATAACCCTTGAACTAGCTGTTGTTCTTGTTTAAAAAACAAAGATATATTACCCTATTAAAAAGAGCTGTTAGAACCATTAATGCATTTTTTTATTTTTGTTTATATCTCCTCCAAAAAGACACAAGCATGTGCAATGTATGTACAGCTAAATATTTAACAGCTACAAAAAGAGGCCAATATCTGTTTACATTTCCTAATATAATCATCCTTTTTTTCTGATGCATTCAGTTCAAACAAAACCTGCCATAAATACAAGAAACAGGTCATACTGAACAAGAGAAGAAGTCATGTCAAGATCTGAGGGAAGCAGTACATGGGTCATTCAAAGACATGCATTTCATTGTGGTTCCAAATGGACTCCAGTAGCTCCTCTAACTGTACAACAGATCAGATTTTATTTGATTACAGTAAAGACATTATATATCATACTTGCTTTTATATGGACTGCTCCAAAACAGTTTATTGGGTCCTCTTAAAGTGGGCTGATATTTCACGCAAAGAATCTGTTAACTTATGGCAGTCTTTTTATTTTTATATATATATGGAAAATCTCAGCATATGTATCTTATTTCAATACATTATTGTGATACTTCGGATTTTCACAGTGCTTTACAAAAATTAAACAGTTAAAAAAATTACTTTGCAAAGGAAATTATTTGTTTTCATCAAAACTGCATGTAACCTATGGATAACAACATCCTCAGGGAAATCAGAGCACTGAAAAGATCACTGCAGAAAGTGAAGGCTGAGACCACAAAGTATGAATCTGGAGGAGAAGACGTAGAGGACTGAACGATTAAACCATGCGATTATTACTTTTATGATGAAGCGAGAGCCCCATACCAGTCCTGCAAGACAGCTATTGGGCCATGTAGCCCCATCAATTAATTAGGTTGCAAAAAAAAGGGGTGCTTTTGGCTAGAGCCAACTAATTACAGAGGCTCATCTAGGCAGAAACAAGCAAGGCCTATGGAGCCAGGAAGCTGGCTACAGACTGAGGATGCTGGTAAAAACTTAAAAAACAACAAATAGTCTACCAGCATCTTTTAGGTGCTACTAAAGACAGGCAGCAGTCACACCCTGGAAGAAGGGGGAGGGTTCTTGGAACTAGTACACCCAGTGAGAGAGGGGAAGTCAGAGAGCGTGAAACAATCCAAGGAACGAGCAGTGAAGGCAGAAAGAGGAAGCCCAGAATTGCTGAGCTGAGGTTCCCATGACTAGAATTGGAGAAGAATAGAATCCTGGTGTTCCCCTAGCAGCCATTGAGGACCCAGGCAGCAAATGGGAAGACTGCTGGGCCAGAGGGCTAAGTCATGAAGAGGATGCTATTTATTTTATCATTTACAGTGCAAATATCTAATCAAAGCTAATATACGCGTACACACTTTATATTCTTTGTTGTAACTGAAATAAATGTATTTGAAAATGTAGAAAAACAATCAAAAATTTAATCAGTTTAAATTGGTATTCTATTATTAACAATGTGATTAAAACTAAAAATCACTTAATTTTAATCACAATTTAATCTTTTGTTTTCCCATTAAGTGGCTCTCTCATTCAGATTTACTTGTAACTTAAAACAAGAGGGTGCCAGTTTTGTACTCCTGCCAATGCCATCACTGAACATGGAAGATAAGACACACATTCTACCTGTGAAATGATGTACTCATGAATGTGTTTCCTTTATTTCTTAACTCATCAATGATCTGGAAAATAAGTCTATACAGACAATCTGTCATCCTAAGTACATCCCTCCCTGGTGTCTCACACTACAGTTCCCATGTTTTATAAAGATACCCATGTTTCAATCCTCAACCTTCAGGAATGTTAACCCAACATTTCTAGACCCAGTCATCTCACTGGATTCTGTTCAACTGGAATTCTCGTGAGGCATATAATGAAACTGACACTTCAACTTGGTTTTGTAGCCCTCCAAAGCCTTTTCAATTTCCTACATCACCTTTTGTTTTGTATCTCTGTCCTTAGAGACATTGCATTAAGAGAGTAAACTTGTTCAATTAAAAAACCACATCTTCAAAGCTTCTTTAAAAAAGATGATACTTAATACAGCTACTAACTTTGTAAACATAAGAAGCACTCTTATTTTTGTTCTAAGTTTAAATTTACTTTGAATGTGAAATGTGCTTTAACACAGGGCTTTAACATTTATCAACACTAGATTAAAGAGTGAAGAAAGTCAGGTATTATTTTTCCCATTACGGGGATATTAAAGAATTGAAGGTCTTCAATACTCAAATCTTCTCAATGGATCTAGTTATACACTAAGCATGCAAAGCATTCAAAAAGATTCCTTCTCAATGAAAAGGACTCTCTAAAACCATAATTAGGAATAATAGAGGTTTATACTATTCAGTATCCCCCCCCCACCCCAAGATCTGCAATTCCTTCAAACACTACAAGACTGTCTTTCCTCAGCAAATGCAATCTTTAACTCTTTCAGCACCCCTCAAACTAAGGAAGCAAATAAAGTATCAAATTAAAAAAAAGAACAAAAAAAATCCACTCATTTCTCCTAGAGGCATTAAGAGAAATGTTTTCTTTTTACTTTCTCTCACCCCTTGTAATTTGGTTTTTGCTGCTTGCTATTACCCATTAAAGACATTCACCCAAGTGAATGCTCATGTATTATGAAGAGCATATTAGTTTCCTTACCTATAATTATAGTGATGGGTACCATTGTTATGGCTATTACTTTCCTGTATGTATCAGTATGTTCCTAATAAGGAATGTATGTCGCAAGTTTTTAATGTCTTCTACTTAATTATGCAGTTTCAGCTTTAAAAATCATTTCCTGATACAACTGTGATGCTGCAGCAATTCTGCAGAATTTGAACTTGAAGTGAGGAAGGAGGGTGGAGCGGGGGAATCCTAGGATGCTCATGTTGTGGTGAAATTGGCATTGAATTATACTCCCTAAAAATAGCATAAACAACATGCAAACCACTGGATGCTTTGTATAAGGGCAGTGAATGGTTAATCGGTAAGCATCACCCTTACTGGGTTATGTTTGGGTTAACCAGTGGAGGCTGAGGCATCTCCCTGCCCACCGTGGGCAGGTGTTTGCTCTGAGGGGCTCATGGAAGGACTGCCATTTTCCAGGGTGAATCCAAGTGCACCACCCATCCGCCCATCCACTTCCCCTTTAATCAATTAATAGGTTAATCACATTTAACTAATTAGCCAATTAAACAGGAGATTACATCCCTACCTTCTATTATGAAAAAATAAGTTTCATATTAAAAATAGATAGGTTTAATAGAAGGAAGTAAGCAGTTTCTTTTCTGATGCTAGAGAGCACCTTCACTGCAAAAAACAGAGCCCACAAGCATGGTATAAACCAGTGCTACTTAACACACAGTACGTTAATTTGTGGCCCGCAATGTGGTTTGGATTTAGGTAGGGCTCAACCCGTGGCCTGCGGGTGGGATCCTTTGAACATGACCTCCACTGGAAACACTCTCCACAATGGCAAGTCAATATAATGGTGTTCTGTTGCTATGCAGGACTGTCATTACTCATTAAAAGTGCTGTCATATGAATGGAAATCGGGTAAATATTGCATTTTATTAATATCAGCAGAACTGACTTAAATGGGGCCTGTGTGTTGTGTAGTCTTGCCTTAATCTTTGTATTCATGCCCATCAGTGTGAAAGAAGCTATTTGCAAATATATTTGCACATATATGCAACCACACTTAAGTTGCAGCCCTCAGCATGTGCTGTGAGTATCATTGTAGCTCCCAGGGCTTCTAAAGTTGAGTACCCAGATCTAAACTATGGTTGAAATTCACTATTTAATGATACAGTAAGGGCTATACCTCTGTACTTTTGTCCAGCAAATTGATCTCCAGCTAGTAGGAATCTGATTTTTTTCACCCATATTAAAAAAAACAGACTACACTCTACTACAGCTAATCTGTTTACTGTATTTAAGCACTGTACAAATAATAGGACGTCACACTGAAGTTACTTCAAAAAAAAGCCTAACAACCAACAGTGGTCCTGAGGCACCTTAAAGACTAACAATAATATATAAATAGAATACTGGGTCTGACCAAAGGTCCATCTGGCCCAGTATCCTGTCCTCCAACAATGTCCAATTCTAGGTCCTCCCAGAGGGAATGAACACAACAGGTAATCATCAAGTGATCCCACTCGTTGCCTAGTCTTTGGAAAACAAAGGCTAGGGACACCATTCCTACCCATTCTGACTAATAGCCATTGATTGACCTTGCTACTTTAGGGTAGAATCGCTTCCTTCCAAACAAAAGCTAACTAACTACAGTACAAACAATTAATAACATTTCACTTTTGCTTTAAATATTGCTGAGCCAAGCCCTGTGGGCTACCACCACCTGAACAACAGATAACCCAAGGCTGTTCTAGGATGAAGGATGCTTTCCTTTTGCTGCCTCCCTCATTCTACATGCCATTTTGAAACCACTGCTTTTCTAATCTCAATTGCACCTTCCCCAACCCAGGAAACGCCCCCCTTTCAGCAGCTCTCTCCCATCACCACCCTGGCTCATCCCCTGACATAGTCCAGTCCCTAAAGTATTGCAGTCATCCCCGATCCAGGATCTGGCTCTACCTCATGCCACCCCCTTGCTGATCCCGCCTGCTTCTCATGGGGGCCCCTATTTCATCCTCCCACTTGCCCCAAACCTCTCCTGCTCTAGCCCATCCCCCCCCCCCACGCGCTGCCACGCGCCCCCTCCTCAGCTCCCGCCCCCGGCAGCCCCGCCCCCACCTGTCCCGCCTCACCTGCCCCGCTGCCACGCCCACCGCCCCTGCCCAGCATCCGCCCCGCCCCGCCCCCACCTGCCCCATCCCTCCCCACTTACGCGGGCGGCTCTTGCGGAGCGAGTCGAGGCGCTGGCGGGACACGGAACCGCCCCGCTCGCGGGGGTGGGGCCCGGCCCCGCCGCCAGCCTCCGCCCCCGCCCCGCTGCTGCTGCTGCTGCTGCGCCGCCGCCACGAAGGCAGCAGCGGGGGCGGCTCCCGCCGCCGCTTCTCCTCCGGGCCGCTCGCCGCCGCCGCCTCGGCGCAGCCGCCGCCATTCTGCAGCGGCTCCATCCGCAGCGCGGCCCGGCCGCTCTCCTCAGCAGCGGCAGCGCGCCACCGCCGCAGCCAACACCCGCCCCGTGCGCCTGCGCCAAGCGGCCGCGAGCCTGCGCCTTCCTGGGCGGGGTGGCGCAGCCCTGAGAGATTGTGCCAATCGGCTGCGTCAGAGAGCAGAGCGACAAGAGGGCTAACCAATGGAAGCGGGGCCTGGCAAAGGAGGCGGGAAAACGGCGCATCGATCACCTTTGTCCAATGAGCTGGCTCCATTCACGGATATTGACAGGTGAACTCAACGAATAATGCGGCCAGAGTTCACGCACGACTGTATCGGGGGCCTGTTTCACAAGCGTATGAGTTTGGAGGAAGAGTGACAGGAATTCTGTCCAATGGCCTGCTAAGGTTGACCAAGCGGGGCGGGAATAAGGAAATGATGGACATCTACAGTAGCCACCTAGGCCAAAGAGAAAGCCACATCCCACCTCCTGGCTCAACCTGTGGTGGGGAAATAACAGAGGCCTAAAGTGGCCTGCTTGGTACCAAACCAAGCACCCCCCTCCCCCCCCCCTCCCCCGTGCCAAGCCTGATAGTGCCAGGAGCACCCTGTCCCCATGGCAACACCCAACACCATGCGCCCTCCCCCACATGGCTACCCCTCACTCCCCATGGCAACCCCCTGTTCCTGTCCCACTCCCCATGGCAGCCCCCCCCCTTCCTCCCACCGCACATAAGAACAGCCACACTCGGTCACACCAAAGGCCCATCCAGCCCAGTGTCCTGTCTGCCAACAGTGGCCAGTGCCAGGTGCCCCGGAGGGAATCATCAAATGATCCAGCCCTTGTTGCCCATTCCCAGCTTCTGACAGACAGAGGCTAGGGACACCATCCCTGCCCACCCTGGCTAACAGCCATTGATGGACCTAACCTCCATGAACTAATATGGCTCTTTTTCTGAACCTTGTTATACTCTTGGCCTGCACAGCATCCTGTGGCAAGGAGTTCCACAGGTTGACTGGATTGTGTGTGAAGAAATACTTCCTTTTGTTTTGTTTTAAACCTGCAACCTAGTAATTTCATTGGGTGATCCCTAGCTCTTGTGTTATGGGACGAAGTAAATAACTTTTCTTTATTCACTTTCTCCACACCAGTCATGATTGCATAGATCTCTATCATATCCCCCCTTAGCTGGCTCTGTTCCAAGCTGAAAAGTCCAAGTTTTATTAATCCCTCCTCATAAGGCAGCCTTTCCATACCTCTAATCGTTTATGTTGCCCTTTTCTGAACTTTTTCCAGCTATGATCTATGTTTTTTGAGATGAGTCAACCACATCTGCATGCAGTATTTGAGATGTGGGCATACCATGGATTTATATAGAGGCAATAAGATATTCTCTGTTTTAGTCTCTATCCAGGGCCATTTACTAGGGAGGTGCAGGGCCCAGGGCAAACACCCTGCCCTCGCCGCAGGCTACACCCCTGCTCCCTCTGCTCCACCCCGCTCCTCCATCCCTTCCCCCCAAGCCCTGCCCCTACTCCACCTTCACTCTGCCCCCTTGCCTGAAGCCCCTCCCCTGCATAATATCTGGGGGGGCTTGGCAGCAATGGGCTGGGAGAGAGCAGTGAGGTGCGGGAGGCCACTCCTGCTCTCGTTGCTGCAGTGAGTGTGGGGGCAGGCGGTGATCCCTGCTGCTGCTCCGTGCCAAGCGCCCCAGGTAATTCCCTGGGCCTCACAGGTCGCATCTGTAAAATGACTGAGGTGCTGCCCTGAAATAAATTATGGACAGGACAGCTCTGTCTCTGTCCCTTTCTTAATGATTCCAAACATTTTGCTTTGCTTTCCTGACTGCTGCTGCACATTGAGTGGAGGTTTTCAGAGAACTATCCACAATGACCCCAAGAATTCTCTCGAGTGGTAACAGCAGCTAATTTAGTCCCTATCATTGGGATTATGTTTTCCAATAGGCATTACTTTGCAGCCTACCCCTCCTGCTTCCCATGGCAACTCTGTGCTCCCCTTTCCACCGCTCCCCCTGCTCTTCTCTCCATTGCACCCTGCCCCCCCTTCCCATTACAACCTCCCAGTATCTGTTCCCCAGTAATGCACCCCACCCCATGTCATCCTACTGCAGTGTATTCACAGCATCTTCATACCCTCTTCCATGTAAACCCCTGCCCCTTCCTCGTCTCCCCACTCTACCCTGCCCCACAGCTGCTTATGGTAAACCTCTGCCCCTTCCTCCCCATTGTACCCTGCTCCTCACATCTATACCTGCTCCCCATTCCTCACGGCAACCCCACAGCATTCCTTCCCCAGTAATGCACCCCACACTGCATCTTATCCCCTTCCAATTCCCCCCAGCACCCTGCCCCCCCCCAGCAGCTCCACAACTTTCCCCAGTTATGCACACCTCACCCTCCCAGCAATGCACAGCACACACACACCTCCGCCGTGTGTGAAATACAAGGTGCATTTGATCCTTGGCCAGTGACTGCTGCTTTGAGATGGGGAGTGAACCTGAATATTGCTGTGATCCTTGAGGTAAGGGGCCATCTATCATAAAGACTGTATGGGATTCCTCGTTAAGGCAGTCACAGTGCCTGAAGCTTTTACTCTTGGTGGTGAAATCTAAGGCCTGGTCTGCACTACCCAGTTTTGTTGACAAAACTTATTTTGACTCTCAGAAGTCGACAAAACAAAAATTGCCTTTTGGCCACAAAACAGTGAGAGTGTATACACTGCAATGTGACACTTGTGGGGGAAAACATCCAGTTTGGATGACAAAAATCGCCAGAGGGCGTTTGTACTCCCTCCTTCTGCCAGAGAGCAGTCCCCTGATTAGCACAGAAGAGATAGGAATGTGCTTCAGGACTGACTGCCCTGCCGCATGCAAGGAAATGCCAGCCCTGGGTGTGATCCTGCAAGCCCTAATGTGGCATGGAGGGCCGAGGTGAACAGGGTGAACTGAGTGTGTGTATGGCAGAAGGGAAAGCAAGACTGCACTGTGCAGTTAGAAGTATTTCATACTCATTGCACCCCAACTACCTGCTGTAAAATGGGAACTGCTGGACGCGGAAAGGGTCAGGGGCCTCACTATTGCTATGAAAAGGACGTGCATGGAAGCAGACTAGGGAGGGGGTGTGGAAACAACCACACCAAAGTCTTGCTAAGATTAGGAATGTCACTGGCTGTCTGATTTCAACTGCACAGCCTAGAAAGCATCTCAGAACGCACTGAGTGTATATACACCCCGTATTGCCCAACTTCCTAACCATTCCCGTGGCATCTGGGTGTCGTAAGATGAAGGCCAAAAGCAAAAGCCTGTGCAGCACAGGCCTGGTCTGAGGCCTAGCGAACAACAGACAAAACATGGCTAACATAAAGCAAAGCTAAGCTGTGAGCAAGAGGCAGGCCCCCGTTCGCAGAACTTGACACAAACAGGGCTGAGAGTGCAAAACACTAATTGGTAATAGACCCAGGTGCAGAACAATAATTGGTACTGGTTATAAGTTGAAATCACATGGTACCACTAGCTCATTAAAAAAGATGTTGGTACCCATTCCTCACAGATACAGACCCAGGTTCAGGAAAAGATCTAAAATGACAGCATGATGGATAGAGATGATCTAATCAAACCACAAGGTACAGGGTGATGAGTGATATCTAAGAAGAGTCAGAGGGTGGTAACCTGATAACATCAGCAGTGACTAGGGTTGCCAGATGGTTGAAACAAAAATACCGAACATCCCCCCCCCCCCCACAAAAAAAAAAACACCAGGAAAAAAATTCTGTTGAAGAAAAAAGAAGAGCGGGAGACCAAAGTTGTTGAGCAAAAAAAAAAGACTCCAAGACTTATTAAGCAACAACAACAACAAAATAAGACAGCATTAAAACAGCATGTCCCCTTTAAGAGAGAGTGCAGGGATAGAAACAGGGGAGTAGTTGAGCACTAAGACCCAGGGAAGTCATTGGTCTTTTTGCCAGCAGCCATTTTGTGCCCACAGCCTTGCGGAACCAGGTAAGCATGGGGTCTGGGGGTGTTGGGGGTCGGGCGCTGAGTGTTTGTAGGGTTGCCAGGTGCCCAGCATTTTCACCTCCTGGCTAGGGAAAAAAAATCTGAAAATACTGGACATAAATTTTTTTACTGGACAGGAGGCGAAAATACTGGACTGTCTGGGTGAATACCGGACACCTGGCAACCCCTAGCAGTGACATGTAAGTGATACATTAGCAGTGACATGTAAGTTGTTTGTACCTGTATATGAAGTGATGTCTTGGGGGGACAGTCTTTGGATGACCTAGGGGGCAGTGGAAATTTCCCACTGAGTCATTCCATTGTTACGGGGTACATATGCATAGCAGTTCAGCAGAGTCTACTGACAACTATTACTGTACTTCTCTTGATAATAAACCTGGCCGGGCACCTTTGATCCTTATCTGGTTTGTGGTCTTTGGGGGCTTTTGGAGTCTGCTGTGGAGACTAAGTGCACAAATCGACACGGCACACATCACTGAGCACACACGCAAGCAGCCTTTGTGTTATCATCATCAATGGAGCTAGAGACCTGTGAGGACACCTCAGCAATAAATCCTGACTGCCTCCTTGAATAACTGCGCTGGGCAGTTTAAAATTGTAACGGCTGTTACTGTTTGAGAGAGAAACTCTTTGGGGAATCTCTGTCCCAGATGCGTGCTTATGAGGGTGTAGTATGGGACCTGACCTGCCAAGCCAGATTAACAGTATTAAATGTTCCTGAGCCGGACACATCCTGTAAGGCACTAAGAGGCATCCAGTCACACTTGGATGCTTGCCCCTCTCCCTCGCTCACAAGGTTTTCAGAACTTCCTCCGAAGAGTTAAGATGCCACTGCTACAAGGGAGGAAACAATGCCCAGTGAAAAAGAATTCCCTTTTCTTTGTGTGAAGGACAAGAGGTTAGACTTTATACACAACCAGAAAGCTGTGGAATGGATGCTAAAGAGGGAGGATGAAGTGACAGCTGGCTAAGTAAGTTAAATAAGCTATTTAATGTATATATGTAGTGATGTCTTTCTCCTGAAACTATCAGACTGACACTTTACCTGGGCTAGAGGGGGAACAGGTGTGAGATCTTCCAGATCATGGCATGTACTCTCAATTAATAGCCGAAGAGAGACTTACCTTCGCTTTATACCACATGATCCAGTTTAAAACAGTGCAGGGCTAGCTTTGACAACACCCGCACAGTGACTGTCGTCTTGGTGTTACACAGCCAATGCATGATGAAAGCACATCCATTCTCCTTAACAGCGCCATCAACCTTCAAGCAAAATCAGGGCCCACTGTGTCTGCACTAAAGAGCCTGAAATCTAAAGAGGCAAGAGAGATCAAGGGTGAGAGAGGAAAAAGAGGCAAAGGGTTAGGAGGAGACATGACAAGAAACTATGATCAAGGTTATTGGATGTGCTCAGCACCCCTAAACTCACCCAGAGCTCCTTTGTCCATGTGGATACTTCATTTGGGTACTGAGTCCTTTTGAAAAGCTGGCCATAATCTATATATAGGTTGGCTAACCAAGTACCTACAAGTGTTAGAAAGGTGTAAACCTAAAGGAAGAAGTTGATAAGAGGATACAAAGACATACAAAATAAGAATAATGGGATCAAATCAGGGAGGAAAATTTAGAGGAATATCAAGGGGGGCGGTGTGTGGAAATTCCAGACAAGGAGCTATGAAAAGCCAGACTTACTCCTTCCGGATTTAGTTTCCCAAGGAACAAGGTGGGAGTTACAGCAGCTGGGATGTTAGAATTCTATTTGTCAAGTAGAAGGCAGAAGGTAGCCAGGTGTGGTATGCAGGCTGTGAATGCACCTTAGATATTAAACACTTAGGAACTGATAGTGAGTGTAGTGCTGTATGAAAGGTGTAGTGCCAGCTGTGGAGGTTGAAGACTTCTTTTTATCTACACCAGCTTTCCTTCCTGTCTTAACCAACCTATGTGCCACAAAACTACTCTGGAGGGGAACTGAGTCTCTGGCCATCTTAGCTTCTTTCCCATGACTGCCCACAAGAATGCTCATGTGAGTCAGCCGTGATGGTGGTTTTGATGAGGCCGGCACCTGTTTACTGCGAACTGGACTGCGACCAGATTTGTTTCACACAAGGTAATAAGCAGCTGCTGCATACTAACCCAGCATTGCTCGTGCCACACCTGGCTTGAGCCAGGCTTTGCAGAGGAAACATCTGTTTCCCTCTCAATTGTATAGTTACAATACTAGGCTATAATCCCACCAGACCAGAGGGCTGTTTATGCCTGTTCCCTTTCCAGAGAAATGCATTCATACGCTTAAATGGACAGGGAATAAGGACCAGGGTAAGAATGTCTTGTACGTAGCTTAATTCCCACGAGAAGCTTCCTAATTCTAGGCAAGATCCTGATCTAACTTACACAGCAGTAAAACCAAACATATGCAAGTGATGAGATTTGTATTGTGCTGTATAGTCTCCCAAGGGAAGTGGTGGAAGCCCCATTGCCTAGGTTATTTGAAACTGTATGAGGCAAAGCAATGGAGATGGTATAGAGGTTTTTGCCTTTACACCTCAAAAGCACCTTTATAACGTGATTAATAATAACACCTAGCTGTTTTCATTAGAAGATGTGTTTTACAAAGGAGGTCAGTAACATCCCCATTTTACAGATGGAAAAACTGGGGCCTGGGACAGCCCCCCCCCCCGGTGCCTCAGGCATGGGGCCTGGGGCAACCCCGCTGCCACAGGCCCCGCCTTTCTCCTGCCCTCCCCCAAGCCCTGCCCCGCACCTTTGAACCATCCCGCGAGCAACATGGCCTGGGAGTTATGGGGATCTGATATAGCAACAGCAGGGGTCATTTCCCCACACATGCACTCATCACAAAAGCAGTGAGAGCTGGAATGGCCTGGTGGTCTGTTCCCGCCGTGCTGCTTCCCAGCCCGCTCCCCTTGCTTTCCCACAGGCAGTAGGAACTGGAGTACCCAGGCGCTGGGGCACTTTGCTTCCTGCTGCCACAGAGAAGCCAAGTGGGGAAAGGCAACCCCTGCTGCTGCCATCGTGCCAGGCCCCCATAAATCCCAGGATGGCTGGGGCAGCTGTAACAGGGCCCCCAAAAGGGCAGGGCTTGGGGCAGCCACCCCAATTCGTCCTATGGATGGGACAGCTCTGGGCACAGTTGCCCAGTAGTCACTGGCAGAACTGGGAATAAAGCGCAGGTCTTCTGAAACCCAGTCTGGTGCTCTACCCATTAGTCCATACTGTCCTTCCCATCAGTAATAGATGGCAGAGAAATGAAGCAAAAAAGATGTTAGCTGACTTGCCCAAAGTTCTAAACCTATTTTCTGAACCTCTTTGTCTGCTTGCAAGAGGTACTGGTCCCACAATGTTTTGTACTGGTCCTACGAGAAGACACAAGAGGATTTTTCCATTTCTAACTTCCATGCTAGAACCTCTTATGAATGCCTCTTTGTTCTATATATGCTTCAAAAGCCAGACTTACGCCTCCCGGATTTAGGAACACACACAACAGCTTCACAACTTGAGTTTTATTTGAGAAATAATTTTATTAACTATCCTACACAATGTTTCACAAAAGGTCTATGACATAGTGAAACCACGGCTTTTCACTTTACAGGTGAAAAGGATCACAGGTGGAAGACTTAAATTTCACACCATAAAAACAAGACATTGTATGTGCAATTTCATAACATTTACAAATGCCACAAACTGACCATTTAATAGAAAACCTTACTGTGTGAAAATAAATGTGCACAAATCATTACTACAGAGTACTGAAACAAAACAAAAAAAAGCACAAAAGAAAAGTATTTAAGAATAGGCCACTGCTTGGTGGTCCAGCTTGCTAGCCACATGCTGAAAAATGTGATGGAAAGTAAATGTGTGAAGATATGTGTTCTGCTACCTTAAAACACTAAATGTTCTAACTGCACAACATGGTAAAAGCATCTGATTAAACAGGAAAAATACTCTGTCTTTGTTTTATAATTAACAAGTATGCTGATGATCTCTGATTATTTCCATCTGTTTTCCCAATGAATTGGCCTCTTTCCATTCAACTCCCTCTTTCTGATGATAATAATTAAAAAAACCTTTTTCAATAATAACTCACCATAGATAGAGAAAAAAAACTTGGAAGATTTCTGAACCATTTGTGAAGGGCCAAGTGCTGAGCTTGTATAAAAAACCTGGCACAGTTCTATTAACTTCAAACAAGCGTTGCTGATTTACACCAATTAGATGCTAACCCTAGACCTTCAACTGGTATTACTGCTAGGTCTGAATTTGGATGGGCAGCTTGCTGGGCATAGCCCATAGTCTGCATCTTCCTTTGTAGTACAACACTACACATACTGTGCAGATCGTAAGTCCTCTAGGACAGGAACTATACCCTCAATGTCTATACAGTAACCAACACTTTGTGCAGCCTGTTGGGAACAAATAAACAAATAGTAATAAATGATCATTACTATTGAGGGACACTCATCAATAGGCACTACTTTGCAGATGTTCCACTAACATCCTTCCATGTAAGAAGATTCTTGTGTTTACTGCACAGCTGTAATGAAGGAAAGGGCTATCTGTCAATGAAGCCAAAAGGTCAATATCACGCTTTTTTCTCTAGGAAAAAAAATCTGATTTAAACATAACGGAACCACTCAGGAACTACTGTTTATCAGAGAATAGAGCTGGGAATCTGGACTCCTGGATTCTCTTCCCAGTTCTGCCAGACCAGCGGGGTGATTTGGGGGCAATTCAGAGCTTTCGTTTCCCCATCATTGCAGTGGGATAATAGCTTCCTACCTTACAGGCTGATGTGAGGCTGAATGCACTCCTATTTGGAAAGTGCACTGAGACCTCTGAAGAGGTGCTTCAAAAGTGCAAAGACTTAATAAGGCTGGTTCTACTCAGAAAGTGACTGTGGATTTAAAAAAAAAAAAAAAAAGAAAAAAAGCATGGCGGGGTGCCATGTTTATTGTGTCAATGGCTTGACTGCAAAGCTTACTGTTTCTGGGTAAAGAGATGGTTTCCTAACTGCCAGACCTACAAACTCAGCCTGGGATCTAAAAGTCAAGCTGGGCTTTTTCTGGCTTGCACAATTCCATCCGCAATTTACAGATTGGCAGTTCCACTGATGCATGAGTCAGCCTAGACTCCAGTTCACCCTCCCACCAAGCCGTATGGGCTGCACCATTAACAGGATTAAACAACAAAATCATGGACCCAAAAAGCCTCTATGACTAAGAAAAGCAGTGAGTTCAAAACCAAGGGAACAAAATGAGCAGGGCGGTGACTAAGAAGTGTTGGGCCCGATTTTCAAAGGTAACTAGGTACGTAAAGATGGAGAAAGGTGATTTAGAAAATCCCATGAGGCATCCGTCTGCATCTTTAGGCACCTAACACCTTTGAAAAACTGGCCCATATAGCAAGTCATTTTTTACAGTCCTTTCTCAGACCACGCATAGGATAAAAGAAAGTTAATGTCCACCATCAGATGAACACCAACTGCTTAGCAGCGCTTGCTTTCGCCAGACAGATCCTAAAGGCATAGAATATTAAACAGCTCCTTAGCCTGATGTCTGATTATTCCCAGCCTTGATACACCGGGTATGCCTGCACTGCAAGAAAATATCTGTGGCTAGCCTGGGTCAGTTGACTCAGGCTCGAGGGGCTCAGACTCCAGGGCTATACAACTGTTGAATAAATATTTGGCTCAGGCTGGAACCCAGATTCTGGGACACTCCCACCCCTTACATGGGTCACAGGAACAGACACTCATGTCTGGCTCATGCCAGTTGACTCAGGCTTGCAGGACTCAGGCTAAGGCACCGTTTAATTGCAGTGCAGATGTCTGGGCTCTGCTGCAGCCTTATTTCTGGGACCTTCCCACCTCCAGACTCCTTGCAGTAGCCTGAGCCTGACCGTCTACACTGCAAATAAACAGACCCTTGTTCCAAGCTCCATGGGCCTGAGCCAGCTGTGAGCGTCTTGCGACAGTACAGACTACCCTCTGGGCCTGGGCTAGAACGCAAGCCCAAATGCCTGCTCTGCAGTGGGATAGCCCTGCCAGAGGCTAGCTGCGGGAGTTTTACTGCAGCGTAGACATACCCCCGGGGAATTCTGTGATGGTAGCCACTCCCCCATAGAGCTCACTGTTGAAGACTCTCTGATATTATCTCAACAGTTATTACTGAGGAGCCAAATGCATTGCTGACAGGCTAAGGGAAGCCGGGCAGTGGTGGTGCAGCGTCAGCCCTGGAGCATGGAAGGATTCCAGGGCGAGGGGGGAATAATGCATGGGCAGAGCATGGGGGGTAGTTGCACTTTGCTTCTTTAAAAGGCAATATTTGCCCTGTGCTAGCCTGTATGAATGGCCTGCTAGAGCGCACATGCTAACTGAGGGGCCCTTATATGGCACTCAGTTCTCTTGGATGCATGATGCATCTCTCTGGCTCTGCAGAGAAACTGCCCTGCTGTTTTACAAAGAGGCTCCCTAACATTTTCTTCTCCATCTTCTACCAAAGTACAGCAAGAGCTTTCGGGTCTGTCCTCCCTGCCATGTGGTGCATGTTAAAGTGCCATTAGATTCAATGGGGAGTCACATGCACCTGTGAGGAGAGAACAGACTATCACAGGGTTATGAACAAGTCAAAGGACATCATATCCCACTCAGCACTGGTAGGAAGATACGAATGTCGTCTCTTATTAGTACCCAGCATTCTGGGACTATGCGGCTGCATCCCATTGGTTGATGCAAGGCAGCTTAAGTCAACCTCACTCTGTGTCTACACTAAAATTTCACTCTGGCTGCTGTAACCCACCTGCTACACCAACTTAATAGCTCCACCTCAATGAGAGGCACAAAGTTAATGTTGTTATACAAGCTGGACCTCCCTGATCTAGCACCCTTGGGACCAGACCAGTCCTGAACAAGGGGATTTGCCGAACCAGGGGAGATTTCCCCCCCCCACCATCATGGTCCATGCTGCCCCACTGGCCCTGGGGTAGGGCTCCAGCCCCAGCCCCCCTGCTGCCTGCTTGGCTGGGGCTCCCTAGGCTGGAGCTCCAAGGCCGCTGCCAGCCCTACTGCTGCTGAGCTGAAGCTTCTTGGCCGCTGGGGCCAGAACTCCTCACCGCACTACCTGCCCCCCCAAATACAGGGCTCCCAACTGAGTCGCCACCCCCTACACCTACCATGCTGCTGCCCCGCCACCAGACTGCCCTGATCCTGGGCTGTGTGGTCCAGAAACATCTCTGGTCCTGCCGGACCACAGATGTTGCTGGACCAGAAAGTCCTGGTTTAGGGAGGTACAACCCATGATTAGGTTGACACAGTGTCAGTGTAGATGCTGAGTTGCTTACATTGAGGCTACGTCTAGACTGC
The DNA here is from genome assembly GCA_032595735.1 of Pelochelys cantorii. Taxonomy (NCBI): domain Eukaryota; kingdom Metazoa; phylum Chordata; order Testudines; family Trionychidae; genus Pelochelys; species Pelochelys cantorii. Next base: position 7,702,033 of record CM064331.1, on the reverse strand, counting down.
AGGCTTCTTGCACAAGGAGCTTTTATCGAAAGAGATCTTCCACAAAAACTTCTTGAACAAGAGCGCGTCAACACTGCAAAAGCGCATCAAAAAAGCGATGCACTTTTGTGAAAGAGAACATCCAGACTGCATGGACGATCTCTCGCACGTAAGTTCTGATTGCTATGCACAGAATGATCACCAGGGCACCTATGCTTTTTCCTCTTTCTGCGCAAAAACCCCCTCTTCCCCGTCCACACACACCTTTTTGTGAAAGAGATCTTTTGCAAAAAGGCGTTCTTCCTCGTAGAATGAGGAATACCTATGCTAGAAAAACCCTTCTGTTCTTTCGATTTTTTTGAGCAAAAACGCACTTGAGGTGTGGACGTTCTGCGATTGTTTTCAGAAAAACGGCTGTCTTTAAAAAAAACCCTCTGTAGTCTAGCAACAAATCCGGTTCCCCAAGTTTAGCCCCTGGCAGACCATTTCCACTGTATTTATGTGCGCCTCCATAGGTATGGGCGATTGCAGCTCCCATTGGCCAGGAACAGCCAGGAAAGCCTGACTGTTTCTGGCTGTCAGAAGCTGTCCCACGATGCCCCACCCTGACAGTTCAATCGCGCACCACCGAGACAAGGAATGTAGTGTGGACACACACAAGCAATGTAATTACTCCGGCCAAAGTATGCTGATGTAACTTAGGGCACCATACTTTTATAGTGTAGATGTGACCTTAGCGCCAGGGTGGGCAACAAAATGGCAGCGGTTCCCCAGAGTTAGTCCCTGGCAGGCCGCCACCACTGTATTTACCTGGGCCCCAGAGGTACTAGCGACTGCAGCTCTCATTGGCTGCGGATCGCTATTTTTAGCCAATGGGAGCTGTGGGAAGTGGTGTGGACAGGGACACTACTTCCCACAGCTCCCATTGGTCAGGAACAGCAATCCGCGGCCCATGGGAGCTGCAATCACCAGTACCTATGGAGGCACACAAATACAGTGGCAATGGCCTGCCAGGGGCTAATCTTGGGGAACTGGATTTGGCCCGCGGACCAATATTTGCTAACTCCTACCTTAGAGAGTTAAAATACAAACCTGTAGGTTTGTGTAAAGCTGATGATGTGGCTACACAAGGGCATTCAGGAAAATTAACTTCAAATGGAATTAAGCTAAACTGACGTAAGGCCATGAATTCTGAATGAGAGTGTTTACACCGTTTTAATGCAGTTCAGTTACATTTGCGTTTAATTTGGATTAACTTTTCTGAGCGTTCCCCATGTAAACAAGCCCTAAAGTTACAACGTTCTGCACTCAAATCAGGAAATGAAAATGTAACGTTGTTATGTTAACCTGGGCATGTTTCCACACATCCAGACACGTGGTTCCCTGTCACAGGGTGTGACGTAGTGGGGGGCTATCTGCTTTGTAACCCGGTGTCCCCTCTTGGCTGCGCTGTGATGTGTGATTCCCACCGACTCACCCTGCATGTGTATTGGCCCAGACACCTAGTCCCAGCCTGAGCAGATAACTAGGCTCTTCCCATTGGGAGAGACAAAGGAAGGGAGGCGGAGACGGCCACCTGGCTGGAGGGCAGGGCCTGGGAGCTGGGCAGTCTTGGCTGGGCAAACACGAAGAGAAGAGACTAAATCGAGTACTGGGGGGTCAGAGGCCTGTGTATACCTGCCCCAAGGGGTCTGAGACTGCCTGCCCCTTACTCCTCTGTCCACAGCGAACCCGGGCTGCGTTGTATCTCTGAGAGGCAATAAATCCCCTCTATTCTACGGGCTGGCGGAGTCGAATCTTGCTGTGGAAGGGGGTGCAGGGTCGGGGGTCCCCGACACGCCGTCACACAGGGTGATGTGGTTCCCTTTTAAAGGACCTTGTCCCATCACCGGAGATGGAGGAGGCAAGTAGCTTAGGCCAGCACTAATAAGGGGGAGTTGAATAATAACTGGAACATGAATATCAGATGAAAGGTTTAATCACCGGCTAAGGAGGCACGCCAGGCTAGGAAGAGGGAGGGGGAAATATCAGACAGAGAGCAAAACTAGGACTAACTGCAGGGAAATGGGAGGATCTTGATCAGTGGGCCCTCAAAGAGGAGCCGGACTGAAGGTACTTGTGCTGCAGGGGATGAGAATGCCCTGAAGAGAGGGGTGAGGATTACAGGGGGGCTGGGCTACAAGGGGAGCGAATGTCCCTGGGCAGCAGGACCCTACAGGAAGAGGATGCAGACAAGGGGATGTTAGTCCCTGTGGGACAAGGGCCTGGAAGAGCGGGTGATGGCTGAGGGATAGGGTGACCCTCCTTTTGAAATGCAAAAACAAGACATAAGCAGGAGCCCTGCCCCAGCTTGTCTGGGAGGTTCTGCCACCCTGGCCTGGGCAGAAGCCAGAGCCAGCCAGTAAAGCTGCCCCTGGGAGTCTGGACTGCTGTGGAGATCTCTGGACCCTCCATCTGCTGCTGGGGGAGGTGGGGGTGAGTGCTGGGTTGCCCAAAAGCAGCCCCCAGCCTGTGTCCCCACCCTCCAGGATGCACTGTGCAGCACAGGTGAAGGGTCCCAGCCTCCCTACAACAGCCTGGCCTCCGTATGAGGCTCTTACTACTGCTCGGTTCCAGCTTCTGGCCTGACCAGGGATGGGACCTCGGAGGGTAGAGGGGAAGGAAAAGCAGGGGGCAGGACTTCATGGTGAGGGAGGCTAAGGCCCACCTCAGGTCCCCTCTCCCCATTGGAAAGAGAACGGTGCTGACCCCGAGCCGCAGGCAAGTGCAGACTCGTGCCACAGGGAATCCAGGATAAATGCTGTCCTGGAATCGTCCAGCCTGGGACCCGGACTTGTACACCTGCCAGTCTTATTAGCCCGGAGTTATGAAGACTGGGAGGAAGCCAGAGGAGGGGGAAAGAGAAGGAGGTGGGAGACTCCTAAACCAAGACCAGGCAAGATGTGGCCCAGGGGCCAGATCCAGCCCACAGACTGCATCTGGCTGCTTTCTATTTATATCCTGCTGCCTGTGCCACCAAATTTCCAGCAGTGGCTCAAACAGCAGGATCCTATTTAAATGGCTCATGGCTCCCAGTTGTGGCACTACCCCGGCAGGGGCCGGAGCCGTGAGCCTTTTCAATAGCCACAGCAACCCCAGGCGACTGCCAGGCAATGCGGTAGCGGCAGGGCCGGTATCCACAAGCCCTTTGCTGTGTTTTTACTTCAAAATCTCTGGCCCCAGACAACTCTGTGGGGAGGCTAGTCCCCTGGCCCTATCCAGGGGGTAGAGCCAGCCCATCACCAGTACCAAAATTCAGTAAGTGGTCCCCCCTGTGAAAATTATTGCCCGCTCCTGTCCTTTTGGTGGGATAGGGTAACCCGGGCCATACAACTGGCCCCCTATCTGGCTGCCCACATGGCACTAGAAAATGAACAAGACAAGGACAGACACAGTAATGGTGGTCGTCCTAGAATGGGCTGGATTCCTGGAGGAGAAGTGCGGACAGAAATTTAAATGCGCCTCGTGGATGGGGAGTTTGCAGCCCAAACCCTGTGCCTAGAAGTTCATGGACTTTATGACCAGACACCCAAACAGTGAGGGAAATCATAGACAGGCTGACCCTTGAGTAGTTTGTACAGTGCCTCCCAGAAACCATGCGAGTCTGGGTCTGGCAATACCAGCCGAACATGGCAGAGAACATAAGAACAGCCAGACTGGGTCAGACCAAAGGTCCATCTAGCCCAGTATCCTGTCTGCCGACAGATGCCCCAGAGGGAGTGAACTGAACAGGGAATCATCAAGTGATCCCTCTTCTGTCATCCATTTCTAGCCCCTGACAAATAGTGGCTAGGGACACCATTCCTTACCCATCCTGGCTAATAGCCTTTGATGGATCTAACCTCCATGAATTGATCTCGTTCTTTTTTGAACCCTGTTAAAGTCCTGGTCTTCACAACATCCTCTGGCAAGGAGTTCCACAGGTTGACTGTGCGCTGCATGAAGAAATACTTCCTTTTGTTTGTTTTAAACCTGCTACCTATTAATTTCCTTTAGTGACTCCTAGCTCTTAGGTTATGGGAACAAGTAAATAACTTTTCCTTGTTCGCTTATTCCACACCAGTCATGATTTTATAGATCTCTATCATATCCCCACTTTGTCTCTTCTTTTCTAAGCTGAAAAGTCCAAGTCTTTCTAATCTCTCTATCTGGGACTCATTCCAAACCCCTAATCATGCTTGTTATCCTTTTCTGAACCTTTTCCAATACTGCGATTAAACTGATGGAGGAGTATGTGGAAGCAGATTTTCCTCAAAAGGAGGGTAGGATATGCTGAGATCTAGAATGGGGAAGAAAATCCTGAAAAACCTCCCCAGCAGAGGCTCAGAGAAGAGGAAGGAGGACACCAAGGGAGACCCGAGTTGCCCAGGACAGCAGGTGTGCTGGCCACGTGGATGACCAGGACAGAAATGCAGGTACCGCCCGGAGAAGGAATGCGGCCTAGTCAGAGTTTTGTGGGAGGACTGAGGTTAGAGGATGGTAAAAGGGATAAGGACTGGCCATCAGCCCCGTGTGAATGGGGCAGTTTGGCTTCACTCTTCCTGTGAGCAATGGGGGATGGGATGGCTCCTATGCTCCTTCTCCTTCCTCCCTGCAGCACCCTAGCTTGGAAGGATGTAACCACTCCTGGCATTCGTTGGTGGCTGGTAGCAGAGTAAGCTGGGACTGGTCACTCTGCTTTCCTGCAGGGGCAGGGGGGAGGTTGACCTCTGCTGCCCTGCTAGTCCCCTGGGCCGTGTTACTTGGGGGGTTGGGGTGGAGAGGGGTTGGGGCAGGGCTCGGGGAAGAGGTGGACCCTGGAGGGGGGTGGGGAGCAGGAAGAGGTGGGGGCCTTTCCCAAGCTAGAAAAGGAAAAAGCTAAAGGTGGCTTCTAAAACTCAGGCCCATTTCTGCTACTACGACTTGTACTTGCAGAGTTTGTTATCGTTACACATCCCACTGTAAAACCCCGTTTTCATGTTTACAGGGTTTATGCTAGGACAGGGCTTGTAACAGACAAGACTCAAACATGGTATTAAAGCTGCTTGTTTGTGTCCTGCCCCGATGTGCTTAATGCAGGGGTCTCACGCCCAGCCCACAGGCCATCCACAGCCGGAGCAGTTACGCCATCTGACCCAGGAGTCATGGCAGGCTGGAGAGGGGTGGGGCTGTCCGTTCCCACCCCCCAAACCCTGCCCTTTCCCGCCACTGCCTTGCCCTCTTCCTCGATGGGACCCCATCCCGAGGGGTGTGGCCTCAGGGATTACTGTGTGGGGAGGCTGGTGGGGGGCAGCGGAGCATCTGCAGGGAATGTGAGCGCAGCGGAGCGAATACGCTGAGTGCGAGCCACTTTCCAGTGGCTCCCACCGCTGCAGGGGCGTGAGGGAGTTCAACCGCTGCTGCTACCCTGCACCAGGCATCCCTGGCAATCCCCAAGGCTGCATCCCTCGGGGGATGGGGTACCATGGGGGGAGAGGGTGGCGTCAGGTGATGATGGCAGGAAGGGGTAAGGTTTGGGGGATGGGAACCGACAGATTTTCCCCCCTTCCCTCCTCATGGCCCACCAAGACTCCCAGGCTAGACCGCACAACTGCTCTGGATGAGAATGGCCCATAGGCAGGGAGTTTGACACCCCTGGCCTAAGGTTTACATTGGGAATATTGTCTTGCAGACAGCAGGCCATATTTCTTACTGAGCCCTGTTACTGAAAAGAGCACAGCCCTCCTGTGCTACAATAGGGTGTAAAATTTCAATTGGCTAATCGAACAACCGAGGGCTGTTGCTACACTTCAAAGGTGAAAGCGCTGCAGGGAGCACAGGGCCAGCGGGGGTCATGCTCCCCGCGGTGCTTCAAAGCGGCAGCGTCGCATTGGAGCCTGGGGTCAGCTGGTGAAGTCCTCAGCTGACCCCAGGCTCCATGCGGCACTGTTGCTTTGAAATGCTACAGAGAGTCCGGAGTCAGGCTCCACATGGCGTTTCAAAGCGGCAGCGCCGCATGGAGCCCGGGGTCAGCGTGGGAGTTCCCAGCTATCCCCGGGCTCCATGTGGCACTGCCGCTTTGAAGCACCCTCTGTTCTCCCCCCCTTGCTCTGATAGAGGCAACTACGGCGGAGGAAGTGATTAGTTGATTAGCCCGTTGACTATCCGATAAGCATTTGCTTATCGGATAGTCAACTAGTCGTTCACATCCCGAAGCGACAACCGGTTTTTCTGCATAGAAAAGCCAGGGGGTGGACATTAGGGGGTAGCAAACAGAGCAAATGCCGAGGGCCCTACAAAACTAAGCTGCTAAAAATTTGGCTGCAACCATAGATGGCAGGGCTTGGGGGCCCCCAGGTTTCAGTATCTTGTGGGGGAGGGAGGAAGGGGAGGGCCTCCAGCAAGTCGAATACTGTCCCTGCTTGACAGATCCCTTAAACAGGTCCCTGCACCCAGGGTTGAAAATCACAGGAATAGGATGTTACAGCACAGCGCGCAGGGGGACCTGCAGCCTGTTGTAGTGGACTGAATGCTCCTTCCTTCACAGCCCATAACACTTCTTCTGTGACCTGGCTTGGTGAGGTCTGCCTTTCTGGTGCAAAGTGGCCCCCGCAAAAAATTATTGCCCACCCTGCCCTAGAGTGTCAAAACCAGGATTAGGTGCTCTGAGAAGACTAACTTGGACTATCCTGGCTTTTGTACTTACTAAAACCTTTACCAGATATCAGAAATGGTAACTCACATAGGGATGTGAACGACTAGTCGCTTCCCCCCCTGCACTGCCTCTATCAGAAAGAGGAGGTCCTTCAAATCAGCAGTGTCATGTGGATCCTGAGGTCTGGCACTTTGAAATGCTGCGTGCAGCCCAGGGCCAGGTGGAGAAGTGGCGTTTCAAAGTGGCAGCACCGCACAGAGCCCAGAACTCCCCCATTGACCCCAGGCTCCATGCAGTACTGCCGCTTTGAAATGCCGCAGAGATTTCGGGGCCAGCGGGGGACTGCTTGAGTGCTCCCTGCAGTGCTTTCACCTTTGAAGTGTAGCAACAGCCCCAGGGCATGAGCTCAGCTATTGCTACACTTCAAAGGAAGAGGCGCCCTTATCGACTAATCGAATAGTCAATGCAAATGGCATCGACTATTCAATTAGTCCATTAATCTAAATGTAATATCCCTAAACACACAGAAACCTGTAGGGGAATATTTTAACTTACCTGAGCACTCATTAATGGATTTAAAAGTAGCCATTCTTCTACAAAGGAATTTCACAAGCCAACTACAGAGAGAGAGAGTGCAGAATTGGTCTTCATATGCAAATTTAACACTATCTCTCATGGCATGAACCAAGACCTGAATTAGATGGCCCATTATAAAATCTGTTTTCCTTACATTCAACACCCAATTGACATCAAAAGCGAAGTGTGGGACACTTCCAGCCCCCTCAATTAGCCTCATTAGCACAGGCACTACAATTGCCAGGTAGTACTCCCCACACACCTCGTTTTTCTGTTCTATATTGGGAGGGTCCCCCCTTTTCTCTCCACTCAGCTCATCTGAGGAAGTGAGTTTTGCCCACTAAAGCTTTACCATAATGTTATCTTCACGCAGGGCATGGAACAGGGAACACTGTCAGGGGAGCCTTGACACCCTGGGGAGCTGTGTATAAAAGGCCACTCTACCAGAGGTGTCAGGGCCGATTTCTCATTAGTAAAACTACCAGCTAGTCACAGGTTCTGGGATTTTTTTAAGGAGAACGCCACAACTTCCTCAAAATTCATTAATACAGCCCTAGAGGGTGGGGTTCAATCCACAGTGCCAAAAGCCCAAGCCTGTAACTTTGCGACACGGGGCCCCAGGCAATTGCTCTGTTTGCTCCCCTCTAACCCCGCATACATTTCTGTGATTTATTATTTCTCACAGCCTGACCACAACTTTCAATCAAAACACCCATATCGAATTCACGGCCTTGCTCCTTAGCAACCCTATGACAATGTAACAGGAAGAGGAGCAATCCTCATCCTGGCTGGAGCCGTGAAGCAGGAGATACTGTCCCTGCTCCTTGAATCAGGCGGGGCAATTGCTTCAGTTGACCTAAAGACCACACACCATGCCATCGCCATGGTGGCAACTGAGCTCTCTCAAACTACTTAAATTCCCTTCCCCCCTTCCACTTAAAGCCAGATTCTCCGGTAAAACTACACTGGATCAGGAATTCTACAGCAAACAGCTTGGAGGCTTAGTACTGCAACAGGCAACACTTGGGTTTCCTTGCGATCCCATGCTCTAAGGCTAGGGTGGGCAATCATTTTGGGGGTGGGGGGAAGACACTTAATGAATTTTGGTACATGGTCATGGGCCAGCTCCTGGAAGGGGCAGGGCTGGGGACCAGCCTCTCCCCAGAATTGTCTGGGATTGGAGGCTTTGAATTAAAAACACAGCAAAGGGCTCAGAGCTCCTGGCCCCGCTGCCACCGTGTTGCCTGGCAGCCCCCCAGGGTTACTGTGACTATTTAAAGGGCTCATGGCTATGGCCTCTGCCAGGGCAGTGCTGCAACCGGGAGCCACAAGCCCTATAAATAGGATCCTGCTGCCTGAGCCACCAACCTGGAAATTCAGTGGCCTGGGCAGCAGGATATAAATAGAAAGTGGCCAGATGCAATTTGTGGGCCAGATCAAAGTGTTAGGCGGGCCAGATTCAGCCCCCAGGCCGCATCTTGCCCAGCATCACAGCCATGGGAAACACGCTCAGAGGAGAGCGGAAGCCAGAAGACTAGCAACGTCCCCTGTGGGCCAGTATATTGAGGGAGTGATGGCGAAGAGAATTTAGCGCTACTGAAAGGTGCCAGTCAATTTAGTTTCTCTACTTCATCACTGCACAGACACAGCAAGGCAAACTGCCCCATGCTGCCCCTAAGCTGGAGGGACCCTCAGTTTCACCTCCAGAGTCCATTTTAAACCTGGGTCTCTCTGCTGGGACTGTCAACAGTGGGGCCAGCTGTGGTGATTTTTGTGACTTAGCTATTTGCTTAGCAGATCTTCAGACCCTTCTTGTTCTACACAGGGCACTGAAAAGACCCCAGAGGTTAACAAAGTTACTGATCTGGTCCGGATTCAAGCCAGTGAGGCAGGCCCACTGATGGGAGGAGGTGGGAGCACAGGGCAGTTGCCACAGGGCCCAGCAATTCAAAGGGACCCACTGCCACTGATTTTTTGGCAGCTGGAGCCCCGGGGCCCTTTAAATTGCCGCAGGAGTGCTGCACCACACACTTCAAATGGCTCTAAGGCAGTGGGTCTCAAACATTTTGGCCCACGGCCCACCCTGCTCAACGCAGACCATCAGCCAACCACCCATGATGATAAAATGGGTGCAGGAGTAGTGGGGCGGGGGGTCTAGCTGGGAGGTAAGGTGCAGGAGTAGTGGAGCGGGGGGTCTAGCTGGGAGGTAAGGTGCAGGTGTAGTGGGGGGGGTCTGGCTGGGAAGGAGGTAGGGTGCAGGAGCAGGGTGGAGGGTCTGGGTGGAAGGGAAGGAGCAGGAGCAGGATGGGGATGTGGGGTCTGGGTCGAAGGAGGGTGCAGTAGCGGGCTACGAGTGCGGGGTCTCGGTGTGAGGGGGATGTGAGGGTGGGGGCTGGGCATGAGGAGAATGGGGGTGCTTACCTGCCTCCGTGCCTCCTGCCACTCCCAGGTACTGCCCCCCCCGCTCCCATTGGCTGTAATTCCAGCTGGGGGTAAGGGCGAATGGCAGTGCACAGAGACACTGCCTTCCCCCGCAAGCTGGATCTGGCCTGTAAGGCTTGCCCCTACCCCAGCCCTTCCTGACCTCCAGGGGGAAGCCAGTGCTGGTGGTCCAACCTCAGGGGGGGCACGGGGCTGGAGCACCAGTGCAGGAGGCGGGGTGGGGGTTAGGCGAGCCCGGAGACTGCGGCCTACCTGCAAGATGGTCGTGGGCCACTAATGAGCCACAGACCACACTTTGAGAACCACTGCTCTACGGCAGGGGTGGGGAACCTGAGGCCTGGGGGATGGATGCGGCCCCTGGCTTCCCCGGATCTGGCCCCTGAGGCTCAGAGCTCCCCCCAAGCATGGTGAGCCCACGCTGGCACTTCAGCCCCTCCGCTGCCCTACCACAAGCATGGGGAGCACACAAAATCGACTAGCCTGGGCCCCCCAGGCTCTGGTGTGGGAGGGGAATGTGGGGAGCATCTTTCTCCCTCTCAGACGGGGGGCCACGTCAGTGAGGGTTTGTTGGGGTGTTTTTGTTTATTTGTATCTCACTTGTGTGCAGCTCCCGACTGATTTTCCTGTGGGTCAGCAGCCCCCCCCGACCCAAAAAAGGTTTCCCACCCCTGTTCTAAGGGCCTGGGAGTGTGGGGGAGGACGAGGCCCACCACATTCTGGGCAGCATGGACGTCTGGCTGCCACCACCCTGCCCCTTCCACTTGAGGTCCTGCCCCTTCTGGGAGCTGGCTCCCCCCGCACACCTCACTGTGGAGGCTGTCAGCCCCCCGCATCCCCCGCAGTGAGGTATAAGCTAGGGATATAACAAAGCTTCTTTTTTTTTTGTAAACATGTAACCGCTGACGTTTTCAGTGGTACACGTTTACATGCAGGGGGGAGGTAGCTCCATGGGAGCTGGCATGCCCAGAGAGCTGGCTTACTGGCTCCTGCGGAGCCACCTCCTCTTCCCCCTCCCCCCGCGCTGCTGCCTCTGATACAGCTGCCTGTACGCACCAGCTCCTGCAGTGCCGTCTGCCTCTCCCTGCACTGTGCTAGCTCCCGCCTACTCCCCCCGCCTCTGATACAAAGGCAGTGAGGGTTGGGGGGCCTTGCTCGTCACCATGCAGGTTAACTGATGAGCCCAGAGGATCCTGAGTTGTGGGACCCAAACACACGGCAAGAAGGAAGGGGAGAGTGAGCACAGACCCAATCCCGAGGCATGGATGGAGGAAAAAGCCAGAAGAGTCTTCAGCGGACCACCGCTGGGTTCCTGGTCAAGTACCTGCACGGAAGCTAATGCTCAGTCCCTCTCCAAGCATCAGCATTTTAAAGTTGGAGAAAACCTAGCAGCAGAAGCCAGGTGCATTTTCTTGATGCTCATACACCTCAGATTCTGCAAGGATGTGAAGTTCCTTCTCTGAGCAGGCAGTAGGAATCCCCTCTTGTAGAACGCCACCAAATGTCTCTGGGGTAACCCTTTCCACTGCACCAGCCCGCAGACCGGTGTGGATAATGAGCGTCTGTGGAAGTGAATTTCACTGTCTAAGGTCCACCAGCGAGGGGGGGAGGGGAGCGGGGATGCAGCCAGAAAAGGCAAGTAGATGGGAAGGCAACTGGTGATGACTAGGCTGGAGAAGAGCACAAAAGGGTCAGGCATCCTTTCTCCAGGGAAAAGACTGATGAGGGCATCTGGAAGTCCACTCTCCAGACTCAGCCTCAGATGTGCCGGTTCAAATTCCCACAAGGAGACAAGCCACCCACAGAGTGGGCTGAGCAGGAAGCCTGCGGACGGCAGCGTGGCTGGAAGAGTGGGGGGCTGCAGTCTCCTCGCCGGGCTTGACGCCTAATTCCGCAGATGCTTATAGAACAGGAAAGCCACGACACAGGCAAAGGCAGCAATGGCAGCTGGCAGAGCATAGTCCTTCAAGGGAAAGGATGCCCCATCGCTGCCTCGTCTGGGCTTGTTAATCTTCTGAGGGGAAAGTCCCAGAGCGGCTGTTGAATTCCAAGGTGTGCCGGACTTGTTGCTATTGCCTTGGTGGTATCTGGAGAGCTCCCCGTGGGAGCCAGAGCTGGCTGAAGATGGGTTCTCATAGGCCCTGTCTCCATCCTGCAGGCTGGTGGCCTCCCCCAGATCCACGTTAGGATACTCTACCACGTGGACTTCGTGAGTTTCCACAGTGGTGCTGTCCCAGGAACTGCTGCAGCTCTCTGGGGAAAGGGAGGCCTGGCTGGTTTTGGTAGCCCCCTCACTTCCCGGGCCATTGTGAGCAGCCCAAGCTGGGAGGAAGGGGTCAGAGCGAGAGGAGTAGTGATTCTCCTCAGAATGGTTGCTCCGTGCTTGACCGGCGCTGGCTGTGTTGGATTTGCTTATCAGGAGGGAACTGTTGCCCAGAGAGCAATCACTGCTGAAGAAGAAGCGCTCAGACCTGCCGGAATATTGGTCATTTGTCTCCACTGCGTCTGGCTGCCTCTCGGCTGGCGCCTCCCCGTCCCTGGTGGACAGTAGCACGCCCGGCTTGCTGAGCTCCGCCTCCTCAGCCGGCTCGTTGTAGAACACTTGGCAGCCCCGCAGGAAGCCGGGCAAGGCACTGTGGGTCTCCCGCCTTGTGCTCCCAGGGAGCTCTGGATTCGGTCGGGTCACACTCGGAGCAGGAGGCATGGGCGTTCGATTTGCCTTCAAGAGACAACAATGGAGACGCATTAGCTCACAAAGCGAAGCGTGTCACCGGAAGCACGGATGGGGCCTGTTCCAGGCCTGAGGGTGCTGCAAGCCAGGTTGAGTCTGCCCCCAGCGTAACCCCCATCCTTCCTAACACTGCATGGCTCTGAGGGAAGGTTCGTAGCTAGCTCCCCCTCAGCTGGAAGGGTGGGAAGCCCCTTGGCAGTTGTGGAGAGGAAGTTATCAGCGCTCGGGAGGACCCTGTGGGATGGGGAAAAGGTGGGAGAAGGAGAAGGAAACAGTGGAGGAGACAGACTAGCCGCTGAAATGAGCATAAGGCTGGAGGGACTGATTGAGGCATCGTTAGATGAGGTTCTGGAACAAATTGATCAACTACACAGTAACTTGTCACCGGGAACAGATGGCATTCACCCAAGAGTTCTGAACTGGGATGTTAGGCAGCGTGTAACCGAACAGCCATGTCACTGCACAAAATACTGTCAGTTACACGACTATTCGATAGTCCCTGGGGGCGGGGCCGGCAGCCAGTGCGCTCTCAGCTCCACTCCTGGGGAGCCCCCCTGCTACGCCATGGCCTCTGTATCAGAGGCAGCAGCGCAGGGTGGCAGGCAGGTCTCTCATAAAGGCAGCAGCACTGGGGGGGAGGGGCAGGCGGCACCATGGAGCCGATGCTGGAGGGAACTGGCTTTTAAGCCAGCTCGCCCTAGCACCAGCTCCTGCCTGTCCCCCCACCTCTGTGGAAGGCAGAAGGGGGGGGGGGGCAGGTGGGTCCGCAGAACTGATACGCACGGGGAGTTGGCTTGAAAGAGGCAACAGCGCAGGGGCGGAGGGCAGGCTGATCCTGGGCTTGTGGGGAGCCAACTTTTAGGCTAGCTCCCCACAGGCACTGGCTCCCACTCCTCCCTCCGCCCCCACAGGCCGTAAGCGGGGGGGGGGAGGGGGGGGAGATTAGGAATGTTAAATTTCAATTAATCAGCTAATAAGCAGTCGATGGAATTTCTATCACCTAATCGATTAGTCGATAAGGAGGAGGTAGGGCGCTCGCTATGCCAGCTGCATCTCTCCCTTTGAAATGTAGCAAGAGCCCCATGGGTGATCCTGGCCCGTGGGGCTCTTGCTACATTTCAAAGGCAGAAGTGCAATAGTCGGAACCCGGGGCAAGTGGGGACAGCTTCAATCCCTGCTCACACCATTTCCCTGCTGCACTTCTGTCCCCCCTGCCCCCCACAGAGATAGTGCTGGCTTTTAAGCTGGCTCCCTCCAGGGCCGGCTCCTGCTCCCCCCTCTTACTGCCTCTCTCTGATAGAGGCAGCGGGGGGAAGGAGGGGAGCGACTAGTCAAGTCACTACTCAGCTACCCAATATGCATATGCTTATCAGGTAGTCAACTAGTTGCTTACATCCCTAGGGGGAATGCGTGTAGCTGACAAGGTTAACTGATAACCCTAGGCTTATCAGTTAATCATACAGTCAACTACACGTTGAGATCCTTAGTTCTGAAAGAATTCAAATGTAAAATTGCAGAACTACTAACTCTGGTTTGTAACCTGTCCTTTATATCAGCATCTGTACCAAAAGACTGGAAGAAGTTAATGTGACACCAATCTTTAAAAAGGGCTTTAGAGGTGATTCTGGCAATTACAGGTGAGTAAGTCTAACGTCAGTACTGGGCAAATTAGCTGAAACAATAGTAAAGAATAAAATTGTCAGACACATAGATGAACAATTTGTTGGGGAAAAGTTAAGAGGGTTTCTGTAAAGGGAAACCATGCCTCACCAATCTACTAGAATTCTTTGAGGGGGTCAAAAAGCATGTGGACAAGGGGAATCCAGTGGATATGGTGTACTTAGGTTTCCACAAAGCCTTTGACAAGCTGTCATGGGATAAGAGGGAAGGTCCTCTCATGGATTGATAACTAGTTAAAAGATAGGCAGCCAAGTGCAGAAATACATGGTTAGTTTTCAGAATGGAGAGGTAACGAGTGGTGTACCCCAGGGATCTACACTGGGACCTATCCTATTCAACATATTCATAAATGATCTGGAGAAAAGTGAGGTGGCAAAGTTTGCAGATGATACTAAACTACTCAAGATAGTTACGTCCAAAGTACATTGTGAAGAGTTTCAAAAGGATCTCATGAAACTAGGTGACTGGGAGACAAAAGGTAGAAGACTTTTAATGTTGATAAATGCAAAGTAATGCATATTGGAAAAAATAATCCCCCAACTATGTGTTTACAGTGGGAGAGGTCCAGGTTGGATATTGGAAAAACGATTTCACTAGGAGGGTGGTGAAGCACTGGAATGGGTTACCTAGGGAAGTAGTGGAGTCTCCATCCCTAGAGGTGTTTAAGTCTCGGCTTGACCAAGCCCTGGCTGGGTTGATCTAGTTGGGATTGGTCCTGCCTAGAGCAGGGGGCTGGACTTGAAGACCTCCTGAGGTCTCTTCCAGCTCTCTGGTTCTATGATTCTATTATAATGATGGGGACTAAATTAGCTGTTACCACTCAAGAGAGAGAACTTGGAGTTATTGCAGACTGTTCTCTGAAGACATCCCCTCAGTGTGCAGCGGCAGTCAAAAAAGCAAATAGGTTAGGAATTATTAAAAAAGGGACAGAGAATAAGACAGAAAATATCCTATTGCCTCTATACAAATGGTACGCCCGCATCTTGAATACTGCATGCAGAATGTGGTCACCATCTCAAAAAAGATATTGGCATTGGAAAAATTTCAGTAAAGGGCAATAAAAATGATCAGGGATTTGGAACAGCAGCCATATGAGGAGAGATTAATAAGACTGGGACCTTTCAGCTTAGAAAAGAGGAGACTAAGAAAGGATAAGATATGTCTCTAAAATTATGACCAGTGTGGAGAAAATGGATAAGGAAAAATATTTACATGCTCCCATAACTCAAGAATTAGGGGTCAAAAAATGAAATTAATAGGCAGCAGGTTTAAAACAAACAAAAGGAAGTATATCTTTATACAATGCAGTCTACCTGTGGAACTCCTTGCCAGAGGATGTTGTGAAGACCAAGACTTAAACAGAGTTTAAAAAAGAGCTAGATAGATTCATGGAGGTTAGGTCCATCAATGGCTATTAGCCAGGATGGGTAGGAATGGTGTCCCTGGCCTCTGTTTGTTAGAAACTGGGAATGGGCGACAGAGGAGGAAACACTTGATGATTCCCTGTTCTGTTCAGTCCCTCAGGGGCATCTGGTATTGGCCCCTGTCAGATGACAGGCTACTGGGCTAGATGGAGCTTTGGTCTGACCCAGTACGGCCATTCTTATGTATTTACAAACAAAGGGGAGAAGAGCTGAGGGGCAGCCTAGCTGGGGCAAATGTCTGCTTTCCTTCTCTGCAAATAGTATCTTACCCCACGGCAGCCACACCAAACAGTTGCAACTGGAGCCACCTCTTAGCACAGACAAAGTGCTGGGGAGAGCCAGGAGGGAAGTGCAACCCCTGGTCATTAAGCATTTACAAACTGTATCCTTCAAGGGGGGAGGGGAATTGTTCAGTGCAAGGTGCAGCGGTCTAATGAGAATGGCTGGGATGAAGATAAGAAGAAATTTCAGGCTGAGTCGAAGGGGAAGCTTCCTCATGGTGAGATCAACCCACCAAAGGAAGTGGTGGAGGCTCCATCATTTCAGGCACGCAAGACTGCACAACCCACTGCGGGACACTGCAGGGAACAATCTTGATTTACTCCCCTGTGCCAAGGGATAGGCTTGTGAACAGGGGCTGTTAACAGGGAGTTTGGAGAGGGAATTCTCCAGATAAAGGAGGAAGCTAATACAGGACCCTTGAGGGAAGTGGCTGTCTGTAGTGTGTATCTGTGTTTGTGTTTGGGGTTTTCTTGCTGTGTGCTGAGCTTGTGTTTGGCTATTTGGGTGTGGTTTTTTTTTCTTTTTTCTCTCCTTTCCCTTTCCTCTCCCTCCCCTCACGGAGTGTGTGCTGTGGCTGGCAGGTGAAAGGTGTGAGCTTCTAATCAGGGTTTGAAATCTAGAAGCCTCTGCTCATTGGTTGAGCCTCAATCAGGGGGAAGGGCTATCAGGCAGTCCAGGGCTTTATAAAGGAGTGAGTCAGAGACCAGGGAGCTTGCGAACATGGGCTATTAACAGGGAGTTTGGAGAGGGAGTGGGAAGGGGTTGAGATCCACTCGCCTTTCTTTAAAATCTTTTCACTACACTTCTGCCCTTCAAGGATGCATTTAATAACAACTGAGGAATCTCTCAGAAGGAAGGAAGGTATGGATGACGATAGGTCTGCTGTTGTTACCTGCACAGCATATGCCATGTTTGACTTCCTCCCAGAGGACAGAAGGGATTTCATCTGCACTAAGTGCGAGCTGGTCACCATTTTGGAAGAAAAAATTAGAGGACTTGAGGCCCAAGTAGCGACCCTACATTCTATCAGAGAGGATGAAGACTTCCTCGATAGAAGGCAGCGTTTAATCTTGCAGGCACAGCAGGCTGAAGAGCCAGTCAGGGCAGTACAGGATAAGGAAGAAAACTGGCAGCATGTAACCTCTAGAAGGAGAAGGCGGCCAACTCAGGTATCCCCCATTCCTGTAGAGGTAAGTAACCAGTATCAGGCTCTCTCCACAGGCACTGCGGTGGAGAATGCTTTGGTAGGGACCTCTCAGGGAAGAAATCAGAAGGGAACACCATCTACTGGAAGGCATGGGATGCATAGTCCTAGGGATGGGGGTTCCATGACCACCACCCCCAAAAGAAGACGACGGGTGGCGGTGGTCGGGGACTCCCTCCTAAGAGGGACTCAGTCATCCATCTGCCATCCAGACATGCAATCTCGAGAAGCGTGCTGCTTACCGGGAGTTCGCCTTCAGGATGTGACCGAGAGCCTTCTGAAAGTGATTAAACCTTTGGATTGCTACCCCTTCCTGCTTCTCCATGTAGGAACTAACAATATGGCCAAGAATGACCTTGAGCAGGTCACAGCAGATTATGTAGCACTGGGAAGAAGGATCAAGGAATTTGAAGTGCAAGTGGTATTCTCGTCCATCCTTCCGGTTGAAGGAAAACGTCCGGATAGAGATCATCAAACTGAGGAAGTAAATGCGTGGTTGCGCAGGTGGTGTTGGAGAGAGGGCTTTGGTTTCTTCAACTATGGGACTCTGTTCCATGCACAAGGATTGTTAGGAAGAGATGGGATCCACCTAACCAAGAGAGGAAAGAGCATCTTTGCGGGCAGGCTTGCAAACCTAGTGAGGAGGGCTTTAAACTAGGTTCGTTGGGGGACGGTGACCAAAGCCCTGAGGAAGTCGGACACTGGGAAGAATCACAGGGAGGAACGAGCAACAAAGGAGGACCCCTGATTCGTGTGGAGAAGGTAGGGTGATCAACTGGTAATCTAAGGTGTTTGTACACAAATGTGAGAAACCTTGGAAACAAACAGGAAGAATTAGAAGCCCTGGCCTAGTTGAAGAACTATGATTTGATTAGAGTAACAGAGACTTGGTGGGATGACTCGCATGACTGGAGCACTGTTATGGAAGGGTGTAAACTGTTCAGGAAGAACAGGCGGAGGAGAAAAGGAGGAGGAGTTGCATTGTATGTCGGAGAGCAGTACGATTGCTCGGAGCTCCAGTATTTAGAGGCAGAAAAGACTGTTGAGAGTCTCTGGATTAAGTTTAGAGGGGGAAGCAACAGGGGTGATGTTGTGATTGGGGTCTGCTATAGACCACCGGATCAGGTGGATGAGGTAGACAAGACTTTCTTTGGACAACTGAGAGAAGCTTCCAGATCACAGGCCCTGGTTCTCATGGGCGACTTTAACCACCCTGATATCTGTTGGGAGACCAATACAGCAGTACACAGACAATCCAGGAAGTTTTTGAAGAATGTTGGGGATAACTTCTTGGTACAAGTGCTGAAGGAACTGACCAAGGGCCATGTGCAGCTTGACCTGCTGCTCACAAACAGGGAGGAACTAGTAGGGTAAGTAGAGGTGGGTGACAACCTGGGAAGCAGTGATCATGAGATGGTAGATTTCAGGAGCCTGACCAAAGGAAGAAAGGAGAGTAGCAAAATACACACCCTAGACTTCAGAAGAGCAGACTTTGACTCCCTCAGAAAACTGATGGGCAGGATTCCCTGGGATGCTTACATGAAGGGGAAAGGAGTCCAGGAGAGCTGGCAGTATTTTAAAGAAGCCTTATTCAAGGCACAGGAAGAAACCATCCCGAAGCGCAGCAAGAAAAGCAAATATGGTAGGCGACCAGATTGGCTTACTGGGGACATCCTTGATGAGCTTAAACACAAAAAGGAAGCTTAGAAGAAGTGGAAACTTGGACGATGACTAGGGAGGAGTATAAATATATTGCTCGAGAATGCAGGAGAGTTATCAGGAAGGCAAAAGCGCAGTTGGAATTGCAGCTAGCAAGGGATGTGAAGGATAACAAGAAAGGCTTCTACAGGCATGTTAGCAATAAGAGGGTGATCAGAGAGGGTGTGGGGGCCTTACTGGATGAGAGAGGTAACCTAGTGACAGATGATGTGGGAAAAGCTGAAGTACTCAATGCTTTCTTTGCCTCTGTATTCACGGACAAGGTGAGCTCCCAGACAAATGCACTAGGCAACGCAGTATGGGAAGGAGGTGGACAGCCCTTGGTGGGGAAAGAAGAAGTTAGGAACTATTTAGAAAAGCTAAACATACACAAATCCATGGGCCCGGATTTAATGCATTCGAGGGTACTGAGGGAGTTGGCAAGTGTCATTGTGGAGCCTTTGGCCATTATCTTTGAAAACTCGTGACGATTGGGAGAGATCCCGGATGATTGGAAAAAGGCAAATGTAGTGCCCATCTTTAAAAAAGGGAAGGAGGACAATCCAGGGAACTACAGACCCGTCAGCCTTACCTCAGTCCCTGGAAAAATCATGGAGGGGATCCTCCAGGAATCCATTTTGAAGCACTTGGAAGAGGGGAAAGTGATCGGGAATAGTCAACATGGATTCATGAAGGGCAAGTCGTGCCTGACCAATATGATTAGCTTCTATGATGAGGTAACTGGCTCTGTAGACATGGGAAAGTCAGTGGATGTGATCTACCTTGACTTTAGCAAAACTTTTGATACAGTTTCTCACAATATTCTTGCTAGCAAGTTAAGGGAATATGGTTTGGATAAACTGAACGTAAGATGGATAGAAAGCTGACTAGACTGTCGGGCCCAACGGGTAGTGATCAACGGCTTGATGTCAGGTTGGCAGTCAGTTTCTAGCGGAGTGCCCCAAGGATCTGTTCTTGGACCAGTTTTGTTCAACATCTTTATTATTAATGACCTGGATGAGGGGATGGATTGCACCCTCAGCAAGTTTGCAGATGACACTAAGCTAGGGAGAGAGGTAGATATGCTGGAGGGCAGGGATAGAGTCCAGAGTGCCCTGGACAGATTAGAGGATTGGGCCAAAAGAAATCTGATGAGGTTCAACAAGGACAAGTGTAGAGTCCTGCACTTGGAACGGAAGAATCCCAAGCATTGATACAGGCTGGGGACCAAATGCCTAAGTAGAAATTCTTCAGAAAAAGATCTGGGGATTACAGTGGATGAGAAGCTGGATATGAGTCAACAGTGTGCCCTTGTAACCAAGAGGGCTAATGGCATATTAGGGTGCATTAGGAGGAGCATTGCCAGCAGATCCAGAGAAGTGATTATTCTCCTTTATTCGGCTCTGGTGAGGTCACATATGGAGTACTGTGTCCAGTTCTGGGGCCCCCACTATAGAAAGGATGTGGACACATTGGAGAGGGTCCAGCGGAGAGCAACCAACGTGATTAGGGGGCTGGAGCACATGACCTATGAGGAGAGACTGAGGGATTTTGGTTTGTTTAGTCTGCAGAAGAGAAGAGTGAGGGGGGATTTGGTAGCAGCCTTCAACTTCCTGAAGGGAGGTTCCAAAGAGGATGGAGAGAGGCTGTTCACAGTAGTGATGGATGGCAGAACAAGGAGCAATGGTCTCAAGTTACAGTGGGAGAGGTCTAGGTTGGATATTAGGAAAAACTATTTCCCTAGGAGGGTGGTGAAGCACTGAAATGGGTTCCCTAGGGAGGGGGTGGAGTCGCCATCCCTAGAGGTTTTTAAGTCTCGGCTTGACAAAGCCCTGGCTGGGTTGATCTAGTTGGGATTGGTCCTGACTAGAGCAGGGGGCTGGACTTGATGACCTCCTGAGATCTCTTCCAGCTCTGATTCTATGATAGGCGAGGTGACCTACAAGGCCGGCCTTACCAGTCTGTGGGGCAGGAGCGTCATTCCACTGACTTCCATGGGCTTTGGCTCAAGCCCACCAGAGCACAGCACGGTAGGATTCTCCCACTAGAAACTCACTAGGTTTAAACAAAGGTCTGGGAGGGGGAAGGGGAAAGGAGAGAAAAACGCCCAAAGCAGCAGCTTGAAATGTGAAACTGCTGCAGACTGGAAGGAGTTTGTTTGGCAGGATCTCTCGGACAGGCTACGATTCTGCCGGGGACAGTAGCTCGGGCAGTACAAGGCCATTTTGGGGGCACTGTGTATGATAGGCTCAACACGAACACACTCCCAACACACGGGACAACTTACGTTCTCCTTTGGCACGGCGATGCGGCTGTCCGTGCCTCCCGCTGGCAGTTCGCTCTCTTGGACGGGAGATTTCAGCTTCTCCAGGTCACTGCTGATCGCTGGCCCGGATAGGTCAGAGGGCAATGCAGGCAAACTAGGCGGAATCACAGCAGTGGAAGAGAAGCTACTATGGTCTGGGAATTCCACCGCAGACCTGGCATGGGAGGAGGAACTGATTGGAAGAACGTTGCTGGGCCCAGGCGTCGAATCCGGTCGTAGCACGTCAGCTGCAGGCGCCGGGATCTGGACTTTGCTTCGAAGCCCTGGAGGGAAACAAGGCCCAACGTGGGTTAATCAGGACGTGTGAAATGAATGGGAGTTGTGAGCACACACCCCACCTTGCAGTAGTTCACTACTAACGAAGGGCGAGTCTCTCTTGTCTGGTGCCTCCTTATGAAGCCATGTTTCCTGGTTTCTTTGTGAAGGAGGGAAAATGTTGTATCTGCTCCAAACAAAAAGGGAGGAGAGGAGGCCATGATGGATTTGGCCTGTCCAACACAAAGTGCCTGGGTAACAAACCAGGCACGCAACACGGGGCTGCTCCAAAGGCCCCCGCCACCGATGAAAAGACACCCCTGATGACTTTAAGCAGGCCCATGACAGTCAACTGGAGTGGGACTGTGGGACATGGGGATTCTCAAAATTCATTGCGCTGCGACCCCCCTTCTGACAAAAATGACTACCTGGCCCCGGAAGGGGGGACTGAAGCTTCAGCCCACCCAAGCCCCACCATCCTGGAGGACAGGGGTCGGGGGCAGCAAAGCCCAAGGGACTCAGCCCCAGGCAGTAGAGCTCAGGTTACAGGCCCTCTAAGCCCTTGGGTTTCAGTTTCATCTTTGGCCCTGAGACCAAGCAAGTGCAAGCCAGGCCTGGTGACACCATTAAGGGCAGTAAGGCCCTGCTCCCCCACACCCCGCTGAAAGGCAGTAAGGGCTCCAGCGCTCAGCTCTCTGCTCCACCTCCCAGGAGGATGGAGTAGCTAATATTGCTGGCTCCCGGAGCCCTCTCTCCAGTGCCTTCAACGAGGTGCCTGGGCCACGGGGAGCAGCTGGGCTGACCCAAGCACTGTGGGGCTCTATGGCCAGGATCTACATCCGGGGAGAGTCTGTGTGAAGAAGGCAGCTGGGAGGGCGCAGACAGCAGCAGTCACATTCGCTAGCTGGTCACAGCCGGCATCTCCACTCTGCAGGGGGTCCAGGAAGCCATTTTCTGGTTTGGGTGCACGGGAGGCTGACACCCCACTTGTCCCCCGAGTCTCCAAGTTCACACCCCAGTTGAAACACCACCCAAGCCAGCCAAGTTTGGGTTAGCCCCAGGTGGCCTGTTTTCCCCTGGCAAGCCCAAATGTTGGCAAACCTACAAACTGAGCCCAAGTCTCAGGTGTGTAACTCGACCAAGAGACGGCCCCGCAGCTCAGAGGGGGAATCGGTTTTGTACATGGAAATTGTACTGCCAAGTTACTGGTGCCCAGGCACTGGGGGAAGGAGGCTGTGAATTCAGAGACACCATCAGAGGGGCCCTCTCTGGACACAGACAAAGCCTGGCTTTAGCCTTCTGGGTGGGGGGAGAGGAAACCCCAAGACTAGCATGGCAGTCAGCCACAATCCTCTCTGTCACACTCACCCTGGGTCCCATCTGCCCCTGCTGGTGCCTCATGGGGCAACCAGCAGCGGCTTTGGGCTTCAAAACACACGTGGTGTTGCCTCCTTCCCTAAGTCTGGCCCAGCACAGTGTTGACAAGTTGGGAGGAGTCCAGCTTTGGCTGCTCTCAGCCAGCCAGTCCCACAGACAGGGGAGCAGCACAACACCAGGAACAGCCTGGCATGGAATCAGATGCACCTCTAAGTGTACATCCTCTCTCCCCCAATCCTGCCTGGGCATAGGAGAAACCAGCACTATGTAGACATTGCAAGTCCCTCTACAGCTGGAAGCCAGTGCAATTCCGATCACCAGTTTCAATGCCCCTAACTCATCCGTGGGGCTGAAGATGCTGCCCCCTTGCAGCAGGCCCAGATTAAAACACTTCTGTGTGAATACTGATGGGGGAAGGTCTTACCCCTGCTGTTTGCTGGGCCACTGGCACCTTCTGGGCTCTCTGCTAGGCACCCAGCTGACTACCTACCCCGGTGGGAATTGCTGCCGCTGCCTGGGTTCTGTTCAGGAGTCCCCTGGGAAGCTCCAGTGGAAGAGCCGGCAGCCAGTTTTGCAGAGGAGCTGGCCGAGCGAGTTGTGCCAAGATGTAATGCTCCCGTTTCACGAGCCGTCGCATCTTCGTTGAGATCCGGGGGGACGGTGCTTGGCATCCGAGCAGCAGGCGCTGGTCCAACATCAGGGCTAAAATCAGCCCTGCCTTTGAGGGCTCCCACCTCCCCGTAACTGCGCGTGCTCTGGGCAGAATCTCTGATCTGGGGGAGGGGAAACGCTTCCCTCTCTCCACCCTGCTCTCTCTGCCTCTGGGCCTGTTTCTGCTCTATGTCAAACTGGGTCTGCAGGAGGAAAGGGTCACCAACATCCACCTCGTTACTCAGCAGGTTCCCATGCTCATAACCCTGCAAAGCCTGAATCTTCTGTTGCCGGAGTGAATCTGCAGCCTCCTGCCCCTCTCCATGGACAGCTCTGTTGGCGCTTGTAGCCAAGGGGGAGCGCTCAAAAGAAGAATAGTAAACCTCTTCTGGCTGGTTCCTGAAATCCTCTGGCCTCGGCGTGGCAGCCGACTCCCCTCTCTGAACAGGCTCTCCAGGCACGGAGGCCTTTCTGCTGCTCCCAACATTCAGGTGGTTCATGTTCCCAAAGTACCCACCACTCACACAGACTGGGTGCTGCTGGCGACTCGCCCAGTCCTGCCCCTTTCTGACTGGGTCAGAAACGGGCATACCTGGCTCAGCCCCTACCACCACTCCTCTGAGCGACCCCTCACGAGCCAGCTGGTCGCTCCGTGGGGACCCAGGAGACAAACAGACCGCTGCTGGGGCCTGGCCATCTCCATGGTTACTGCCTTCCTGGGATGTCCTCAGATCAGCTAGTGCTGTGTTCCCAGTGGGCTGGGGATGTGGAGCTTCCTGCCTCAGGGTCAGGGCATTTTCTGTAACCTGGAGGAAAAACAGAGATGTGTTTAGACCGTAAGAGAATTATTCTTTGGGCCCAAATTGGGACTGGGGCTCCCCCGTGCAAGCCACTGGCCAGACTCACTCTTAGGCCTTGTTTTGACCCAAGCGTTCTGAAGGAGACAGAGCCTGGGGCCTAAACTCCTCTCTCCACAGTGCAGTGCCATGGCAGGCTGCCACCCAACAGCACTGCCTCCACACCTAAGCCCTGGTCTGGAGGCAGAGCGCCTGGCAGGGGGTGTTTTATACCCACCACTGAACTCCAGAGACAAGCAAGGACTGAACAGACATGGAGACCAGACTTCCTCCTCAGCCTTGGAGGCAGTCGCTCCGGGTTCTCCCCCCAGCACGTGTGTAGCGGAAACCCACACACTGTTCCCCATCTCCCTGCCTTGAGGCCTGTGGGAATGAGGGGGCAACAATCCAGCGTTTCCCTAGAACCAAGATCACCTTTTAACCAGGAGAATTGCCGTGAGCAGGGGCATGCGGAATGGAACAACTACGCCGGGAGGGAGAACGTGACTGACAGGGCACCTAGCACATACTGCAGCCACTTCTCCCTGGCTGGAGCAATGGCAGCACCAGCCAGAGAGAGAGAGAGACACACACACACACACAAGGGTCCAGACCACCTCCTGGCCCCCCATCCACCCACGGCTGTAACTCCCTGACTCTCTGGACCACGTGCATCGGGAGAGCAGCTACTTTGGATGGAACGGGAGGAGAGCAGCTACTTTGGATGGAATGGGAGCAGTGTAGGAGCCGGGGGCTCCCATACCCCCATGGGACAGCCAGATCTGGCTGACTTCTAGCCCCTTTCAGTGGTCGGACGGGCAGAGGGGGCTGGCACGCAGGTGAGAACTCAACCCAGGTGGGCAGTTTTAAGATTCGGGACAAAACTCGAGTGATCTGGCACCGCAGGACACTCTCAAAGACCAACCAACCTTTTGCCTTGCCAACTGCTCCATGCTTGTCACCGGAACCGCACGGGCCACCGGCTCTTGGTAGCTTTTCACTCCGGGGGGATTTGACTGGTGAGACCCTGGGAGACTTGCTGGCTGCCTGGGTGATGGAGAGGCATGGGCATTGTTCTCAGAAGCGGGGCCAGCGCGCCAGGGATCGGGATTCACAATGGATGGTGAGGAGTGGCTGGGCAGAGAGTTATTCCCCACAGGAAGCGGCGTGTTGTTTCGGGGACCTGCAGGAAGAGCGAGCAGACTGTTGGAAGCGATGGGTAATACAGGCGATGGGGAGTACTGCCAGGGGCTGACTTTAGCACTAGTGAGGCCCTAGAGGTGAGGTTGTCTGGCTAGACAGACAGACACCAGGCACCGCCAATCAATGTACCGTCACGCAGAGGTGCGTCCTCCAGGAGGAAGAGAAAGAGAGAGAGAGGGAGGAGTTTTTGCTCTCAGTGCTCATTCAGCTGGGACAGTCAACGAATAGCTGTTGCTGTGACAGCACTTCCTGAGAAACGGACAGATGTTCCCTAGCAACTAGGCTGACACCCCACCTCATCTCACCGCGGCTACGGAGCACTGATGTCTGTCGGGCACACCAAGCCCTGGCTCCCTACAAAAACATACAAGTTCAAATACAATCTGTACACCAGGCAGGGCAAAGATCTCCCTCAGAAACCAAGAACTATGGACCTCCTGCAGTATCCTCTCCAAACCCTGCCTCCACCTCTTGGATGGACAGCCCTGCTCCAAGTGAGGAAATGATGAGAGGGGCCTGCAGCCTCCCCTCAAGGCCATGCCCAGGAGGAGTCCAGAAGGTGACATTTTCGTCACCAGACCTCTCCTGTTTGTCCTTAGGGAGGACCGTTAGCTCGAGCACCAGAGCCAATCATGCCAGGACAAAGAGGATCCTGCACTGGGCTAGTTGGCCTTCATGAAGTCCCATTTTGCCATGCCAGCCATCCAATATGGACTTGCTTGTGAGGCAATATGGACTGTGGGCCCTTTGCTATATGGTCGATGCTCAGGGCTCTCCCCATCTTGCCAACCCACTGATGTGTGGTAGCACCATTTACTCTGTGCCTCGCAGAAACAGAGCCGTGGACAAGGCTAAGAGTCAGCCCATGAGCAAGTGCTTGCAGGCTGGCAGAGGCCATCACAAGACCTGCGGGGTTCATGGCTGCTCCCTCCATTGAGTTCGCCCGCCGTTTGTGGCACCAGTCTGCAAGCTGGGGATGGGTCTCAGTGACTCTTCAGTAGTCTGGCCACCTGAAAGGTGGTCAGACTTTGCCACAGTTATCCGGGTCTCTGTCACCTCGAGTCTGCAAAGTCAGGCTGCAACTTCAGGCCATGCACAGCACAGAGGTACAGTAGTCACCTTACCCTTGTGCCCTCCAATTCTGCATGTGGCATTCAACCTCAGTGACTGGGGTGCTGGCCTTTCTCTGCATGTGGCATTCAACCTCAGTGACTGGGGTGCTGGCCTCAGTGACTGGGGTGCTGGGGATTGACTAAGCGGCTGGAGCCAGCAGCCCGTAGGTTTTAACAAGGGGAAGGGGTAGGTGCCAGGGCCTGCTGACTTCCTTCTTGAAAGCTTGGTGCTGCATAGGCTCTGGAAGTGTGTCAGGTGAGGGGTAGACTGGTGAAAAGCTGGGGGCTAATTTATTAACCCTCCAGGCAAGGGGGATGGAGGAGTCAGACTTTATAACAGGCGCCGGTCTCTATCACGAGAGTGTATGTTTTAAATATATGACTCAAATCAATTGTAGAGACCAGCGCCTGTAACAAAGTGATAGCTCCAAAGAGATTTCCAGGAAATGGGAAAGAAATAGCATTGTTTCAATGGAGGAAGGATTGCCCAGTGGTTAGAACATAAGACCAGTTATACTGGGTCAGACGAGTGGTCCATCTAGCCCAGTGTCCTGTCTTCCGACACTGGCCAATGGCAGATGCCCCAGAGGGAGTGAACAGAACCGGTAATCATCACGTGATCCCTCCCCTGTCATCCATTCCCAGCACTAGCCTGGGCCTTGGGAGGTCAGTGTTCAAATCCCAGCTCAGCCACAAGTCACTTAGGGCGAGATCCTCAGAGGTGTTCATTTGATGCCAATGGGAGTCTGGTGCTGCCCCGGCTTTGGTGCGTCCTCAGATTCCATGAACTGTCTATTGACAGCTTTAGGCACCTCTGACAACCTGCCCCCACCCCGTACCCGTGCCCTGCCTTACCTAACAGTCAAGACTGCAAGGTGTTGAGATACCACAGTGGTGGGAGCACTGTGAGAACCACAGTTAGAGAGCAGAGATGTTAAAGACTAGTCAACTATCCGATAAGCATTTGCTTATTGGATAGTCTTTTGACTAGTCAACATCCCCCCCCCTTCCCCCTGCCTTGCTGCCTCTATGATATAGAGGCAGCAAAGGGGGGGGATAGAGGTACTTCAAAGAGGCAGTGCTGCACAGGGAAACCCCAAGGCAGCTGCAGCACAGCTGATCCACGGATCAGCTGTGCGGCAGGCTGCCCCTTTAAAACGCTGCCTCGGCGCATTTCTAAGGGGCAGCCCTGGAGCCCGGGGTCAGCTGGAAGGTGTGGAGCCCGGGGTCAGCTACCGTGGAGCCCAGGGTTAGTGCCGTGCAGAACCTGGGGTCAGCTGGGGACTTCCCACTGGCCCTGGGCTGTACATGCAATTTCGCTTTCCTCCTTTGAAATGTACAAGAGCCCACAGCAGGGCATTTTAACATCCTTACAAGAGAGTGCCGGAGGGCAGGGCAGCATGTACTAAGGGACAGGTCCTGCAAGGTAACTTACGGACTTGGTGAGCACTGTACTCGCTCTGAACTCTGTCCGCAAGATCCTCGTGCTTGTTCTTCCTGAGCGCCTCAATGAACTCCTTCACCCAGCGGCTCCTGCATTTCAGGTGGAAGAAGATCTGCCACATGCCGGCCTCGTTGCCATTCCTGTCAGTCTCGGCTTGGATCTTTTCCTAACAATCAGCAGAGAGAGAACACTGAGACAAGGGGTGACAAGGTTCACGAGCCACGGCGGGAGGCAGACAAAGCTCTCGGCAGCTCGGCACCTGGGGCCCTGTGCAGGCTGAGGGAGAGGCGTTTAGCCAGGTGTCCACTGGCGGGGCAGCTCAGTGCAAGACAGAAGCTTCAAGGAGGCCAGGCTCTGTCAGGAACCGTGGCGCCGTGTGGCAGAGTTCTGTGTTGCACACGAGGAGGCAGCCTCGCCTTGGAGCAGCAAGAGGAACTGCAAGGCAGGCTGGTAACACGTGGCTGGATTTGCGGCAAGGCCCCGGACGAGGACAAGCAGGGATGCAGCAGGTCAGCAGGAGGGGCGCCAGGAAGGAGGGATGACAGTGCAGGACAGCTGGGAGCGGCTACAGCTCCTGTTGCACCCTCCCTCCACCTCTCTGTGGCGAGGACTGCAGCCAGTGGGAGCTCTGGATGCAGAGCAAGTGAAAAATCAGGAGCAAGCCAAGTCTGGAGTGCAGCAGGACTGAGGTTTGGGAAGGGAGGGAGGAGGGAACAGAATAAGGACAAGGGGGGCAGGAAGGGGCACTATGTTTCCAACCCCGCTGCACTTGCACCCTTTACCTTTCACCCTCTAAGGACAGGCGGGGGGGGTGCAGGATCAGCAACTGATGCTCAGCAACCCTCCCGCTAGCCGAAATGGAGCCGTGCCTGCCACGACCATGGTTTCCATGCTCCGTAAAGGCCACAGCCGTAACCAATACATTAACCCTCACAACTCAAGGTTTAAGACAATCATTAGAAGGAGACTTTTCAGGGTGGGGGGGACACGATCCCACCTCTACCCACTGCAGGGCTCTTGCCTCTTCCCCAGAAGTGCCTGGTGCTGCTCTCTGTCAGAGACAAGACCAGGGAGCAGAGGGACCGGATCGCGTCTGGCAATTCCTAGCTTTCCTAATTCCATGGGCTGTTCTTAGCCAGCCGGGCATGCTGGCTGGGGATCTGCAACCGCACATCAGGGAGAGCCCGTTCCTGGGATGCGGACGGAGGCTCCAGGCTGCGGGAAGCTGTAGCTAGGCAGAGACTTAACGAGCAGCTATAGGGGCATGCCCACATGTGCTAGTTTTCTCCCTCTTTCTCACCACACCCAGAGCCCAATCCCAGACCCCCTCACTGGCACCACAGTCCACGCAGAGACGGACAGACTCCTTAGAAGCAAGACCGACCAGGACAGGGGCACATTTCATGCTGGAG
The DNA here is from genome assembly GCA_032595735.1 of Pelochelys cantorii. Lineage (NCBI taxonomy): Eukaryota > Metazoa > Chordata > Testudines > Trionychidae > Pelochelys > Pelochelys cantorii. Next base: position 7,672,752 of record CM064331.1, on the reverse strand, counting down.
TCGGGCCCAGGTGTGGCATGAGGATCCATTGCTGCTCCAGGGACAGGTTGCTAGGTAACATGATGCCAACTCGGTGACTCCCATCCCCCCCCTGCCCCCCCCCAACAGGTTGGGTAAGTTTTCCTCATCACTCTTCAACATTTAAAAAATAAAAATCAGAGACTGTAAGGATCTCTCCTCGTGTCCCCTCTAGTTACGATTCTGGCATCACTGTGTCCCACTGGCTGCCTGGCTCCTCCTTCTAGGATTGGACTGGGCTTTATGCCTCCTAGTATCCGCCTCTAGTTTGCAGCCATCAATTTCGTATCCGGCAAGAGACGGCCTTCGTTTTGCACGTCACTCTGTGATGAGGGATCTGGCAGCGTAACCCACTGATCAGTGTGCCTTTGTGCAGTGTGTCTGCCCCAGGGTGCCTGCACCGTAGAGGATGTGAGCCAAGTCACTAGAGAGACTTGATTCTTTAGCTCAAGCTGTAGCAATCCACACTTTGAGCTGTGGAGGTCACAGGTTTGATTCCCCAGCCTGTTGGCTGTCATGCTAGCATGACAATGCTGGCCGGGAATCTGGAGCCATTTATTTTCTATTTGTTCGTCCCAGCCATTTGTATGTGGAAGATCTAAGGGCTGATCTAGCACCCTGAGCATTATTCAGTTTGGGGCAAAGTTGTTGGGTCCCGCGAGACAGGTTAGAGTTGTGGAGACGTGATATACGTTGCTGCCCCCCTCCCCCTCCCGCCACATGTGCCTGAACTAGCAAGGCAAGTTCAAACAATACAAGAGACAGTTACCCTGTCTGCATCAGTGAGGCATGGCAGATGATGAAGCAGTTCCAGCACCCGGATGCCTTGGAAGTCAGACATATTTTGCCGTATGTATTCGTAAACCCTCTCCTCGGCAAACCCCATCTTTGCTTAGCACCTAGGAGCAAGAAGATCAGTTTAGCAAAAAAACTGCACAGCAGTTGTTATTAGCTATCTTTTTTATTGCTGGTTGGGCCATGTTGCGCAAGGCACTGTACAAACCTATGAAAAACAGTTGGCCCCTACCAAAAAGAGCCTACAGTCTCATAATGATGTTGTGAAGGACAGGTCTTTAACAAGGTTCAAAAAAGAGCTAGATAAATTCATGGGTCCATCAATGGCTATTAGCCAGGATGGGTGGGAATGGTGTCCCTAGCCTCTGTCAGAGGCAGGAAATGGGCAACAAGGGTGGGAACACTTGATTCCCTGTTCTGTTCATTCTCACTGGGGGGGGACTTAGTAATAGTCACTGTCAGCAGACAGGATACTGGGCTAGATGGACCTTTGCCCTAACCCAGTATGGCCGTTCTTATGTAATAAAAGTTAGAGCTGCTCAGAAAAATTATATTGAAAAAAATCCTATGAAAAATGAAAAACTTTTCTATTACAACTGTGCATCTAACAGCACTTGACACCTCGTCCGTTTCTCTGTAGGATCAATTGTTTGTACTGGGCTTTCGCACAGCAACAGAGATGATTTTAAGAACAGAAGTAGGTGGCATTGTAAAGCCACAGAGTGGGCAGTGGGACTCGGGGATGGATGAAGAACACGAAGTTATTTTTTTAAATCATTTTAGGAAGCTGTTATTTGCATTGCAATATCGCTGAGAGTTGTGTGACCTTGACTAAGCCTAATTCAGGTGTAGTTTCAGAGAGTTTGTCTTTACAGTTAGGGTTAGATTTGCTTCAGACTAAATACTGTAGCTCAGTGGTCCCCAACGCAGTACCTGCGGGTGCCATGGCGCCCACTGGGGCATTTATGGGCGCCCACTGGGGCATTTATGGGCGCCCGCTGAATGATCTGGGCCGGCCCCACCTCCGGCGCATGCACGGTGCCGGCCCCGGGCGCATGGCATATGCGTGGTGCCAGCCCCGGGCGCACGGCACATGGGTGACCCCTGCCCCAAGCGCGTGGCACATGCGCGGTGCCCCCACCCCCGGACGCGCGGCGCGTGAACAGCCCCACCCCCGGGTGCCCGGCCGCTCCGAAAGGTTGGGGATCACTGCTGTAGCTGCCTGAGAGTTTACAAATTATTCTATTTTAAGTAAGGGATTTCAATCGGTTATGTTGACTGCATCGTGCACTGCAACACTAGCTTTCCTAGGCAACTTGTGCTATAGTAGGAATGTTGTTCCTCAAACTACATACTACAAGAGCCTATTAAACAGTAAATAAAATAATTAATGCTTGAACTGGGAAGTGATGTGTCATTCTACACGCAAACACTTTCAGTTTCCTGAGAAAGAGACACAAAGCATGTTCCTCAGTGAAACTGACAAAGGAAACAGGATGGAGTTTGAGACAGAGTGAACTGATGAGATCAAGTGGAGGAATGAGTTAGTAACTAGCCAGCAGGACAGGAAGAGACTTGGATTCTGATCCCTGCTGGGCATAGGCAAGTCACTTAGTCTTATTCTTTATCTGTAAAATGGGCATAATACTGTCCCATACATGCTGGAAGGATAAAATCCATTAAAGTTTGTGAAGTGCTCAGACTATCACTGTGATGAAGGCCGCAGAACCACAGATTCATAGAACACTAGAACTGGAAGGGACCTCGAGAGATCATCAAGTTCAGTCCCCTGCCCTCATGGCAAGACAAAACACCAACTAGACCAGGCTACTCAACTTTGGAAGCCCTTGGGGCCACAATGATACTCACAGAACATGTCGAGGGCCCCAATATAAGTATGGTTGCATATACATGCAAATAGCTTATTTCACACTGACAAGCATGAATACAAAGATTAAGGCAAGGCTACCCAACACACAGGCCCCATTTAAGTCAGTTCTGCTTAATGCAATAGTTACCCGATTTCCACCGATATGAGAGCACTTTTAATAAGCAATGACCGTCCAGGAATTTAACTACTAAAACACATATCAACAGAAGACCATTATATTGACTACTTTTTTGTTTTGGCTCCCACCTGCGGGCTACGTGTAGAGCCCTGTATAACCCAAACTGCGGGCCGCATCTTGAGTAGCCCTGATCTAGACTATCCCCGATAGATGTCTATCTAACCTGCTCTTAAATATCTTCAGTGATGGAGATTCCATAACCTTCCTTGGCAATTTATTCCAGTGTTTAACCACCCCGATAGGAAGTTTTTCCTAACGTCCAACCTAAACCTCCCTTGTTGCAATTTAAGCCCATTGCCTCTTGTCCTATCCTCAGAGGCCAGGAAGAACAATTTTTCTCCCTAGAGCTGAGGATAGCTAGTATCATGCAAAAGTGAACTCAGAGACCAAGGAGAACTATTTTCCACCCCTACTCCCTGTGACACCCTTTTAGATACCTGAAAACTTCTATCATGTCATAAATTTTGTCAAATTAAGTGTAAAAATATAATAAGAAAAGCCAAAAAAGAGTTTGAAGAACAGCTAGCCAAAAACTCAAAAAGGAATAGCAAAATGTTTTTTAAATACAGTAAAACTCCAATAGTCTGGCATCCAATTGTACAGCACTCCCAACAGTCCGGCATCAAAATGGCAAGAGCCTAGTGGTTTTTTTAGTGTTTAAGTGAATAATTTACAGACTGTATTAGTGTTGAAATGTATAATTTTTGTGTTTAAGTGAATAAAGTGCTGTATTAAGTTTTTTAAGTTACTGTATTAATAGTTTAAGTGATTAATAGTTTAAGTGATTAGCCAGTGCTGCACACTGCTGTACATAGTATCCTCTGCTTTCTGTATTCAAAGGCTTCGCAACAATAATGGTGAGTACTGTACTGTACATTTATTTTCATTCTATGACTAAATTTATGCATTACAGTATGTACAATAAAAAGGGTTAAAAACACTTTATATACAGTGCGTGTGTGTGTGTATATATAACACCATCTTATAGTACCTCCTGACAGTCCGGCATATCTGATAATCCGGCACCACCTAGGTCCCAAAGGTTCCAGATTATCAGAAGTCTACTGTACATCAGAAGCAGGAAGCCTGGTAAACAACCACTGGGGCCCCGGGACAATCGAGATGCTAAAGTCATTGCGGAGAAGCTAAATGAATTGTTTCGGCCTTCATGGCTGAGGATATTGGGGAGATTCCGAAATTTGAGCCATGCTTTTTAGGTAACAAAATTGAGGAATTGTCCCAGATTGAGGTGTCATTAGAAGGGGTTTTGAAACAACTTGATAAACTTAACAGTAACAAGTCACTGGGACCAGATGGCATTCACCCAAGAGTTCTGAAAGAACTCAAATGGGACATTGCAGAACTATTAACTGTGGTTTGTAACCTATCCTTTAAATCAGCTTCTGTACCTAATGACTGTAAGATAGTTAATGTGACGTCAACATTTAAAAATGGCTCTAGAGGTGATCCTGGCAATTACAGACCGGTAAGTCTAACATCAGTACCGGGCAAATTAGTTGAAACTACAGTAAAAAATAAAACTGTCAGACACATAGATGAACATAATTTGTTGGGGGAAAACCAACATGGTTTCTGTAAAGGAAAATCATGCCTTACTAATCTGCTAGAGTTCTTTGAGGGGGTCAGCAAACATGTGGACAAGGGGATCCAGTGGACTGATAACTGGTTAAAAGACAGGAAACAAAGGGTTGGAATAAATGGTAAGTTTTCACAGTGGAGAGAGGTAACTAGTGGCACCCTCCCAAGGGTCTGTCCTGGGACGCATCCTATTTAACTTATTTAGAAATGATCTGGAGAAAGGGGTAAACAGTGAGGTGGCAAAATTTGCAGGTGATACTGAACTGCTCAAGATAGTTAAGACCAAAGCAGACTGTGAAGAGCTTCAAAAACTAAGTGATTGGGCAACAAAATGGCAAACGAAATGTAATGTTGATAAATGTAAAGCAATGCACATTGGAAAAAATAATCCCAACTATACATACAATATGATGGGGACTAATTTAGTTACAGCTACTCAAGAGAGAGATCTTGGAGTCATTGTGGATAGTTCTCTGAAAACATCCACTCAATGTGCAGCAGCAGTCAAAAAAGCAAACAGAATGTTAGGAATCATTAAAAAAAGGGATAGAGAATAAGACAGAGACTATCTTATTGCCTGTACATAAAAACCATGGTACGCCCATATCTTGAATACTGTGTACAGATGTGGTTGCCTCATCTCAAAAAAAGATATACTGGCATTGGAAAAGGTTCAGAAAAGGGCAACAAAAATGATTAGGGGTTTGGAACAGGTCCCATATGAAGAGATTAAAAAGACTTGGACTTTTCAGCTTAGAAAAGAGGAGACAAAGGGGGGATAGGATAGGTATCTATAAAATCATGACTGGTGAGGAAAAAGTGAATAAGGAAAAGTCATTTACTTATTCCCACAATATAAGAACTAATGGTCACCAAATGAAATTAACAGGCAGCAGGTTTAAAATGAACAAAAGGAAGTTTTTCTTCATGTCGCGCACAGTCAACCTACGGAACTCCTTGCCAAAGGATGTGGTGAAGACTAGGACTTTAACAGGGTTCAAAAAAGAGCTAGATAGATTCACTAAGGTTAGGTCCATCAATGGCTATTAGCCAGAATGGGCAGGAATGGTGTCCCTAACCTCAGTTTGTCTGGAAATGGATGACAGGAGAGCGATCATGTGAGGATTACCTGTTGTGTTCCCTCCCTCTGGGGCATCTGGCATTGGCCACTGTCAGCAGACAGGATACTGGGCTAGATGGACCTTTGGTCTGACCCAGTATGGCTGTTCTTATGTCCCCTCACAGAAGTATCTGGATAGATCGTTGCAAATTGCTGTGCTCACCTCTATTGGCTAAAACCTGGTCTATCTGTTCCAAGTAATGGAAACAAGACCAGTTTCTCTGCTGTCTCTCTACTCTCAGTATCCCAAATTTTAATGAATTTAAAGCCACTGAACCCCAACTCATGTAAACAAAGAAAAATTTGCGATCCCCATGATTCACACACGCAACAGCCTGACAAACACATAGGCTTGTTATCATAAACCTTAGGTCCCCCGTCCTGGGATTTCCATCGACTATTCGATGAGTCTATAAGGGCGCCTCCACCTTTGAACTGTAGCAAGCGCCCTACCAGTTCTTGCTCCAGTTCAAAAGCAGAAGCCCCGCAGGACGCGCTGGGCCAGCAGGGGACTCTTGTACATGTCAAAAGCAGAATCGCAGCAGAACCGGCATGAGTGGAGACTGCTTCAGTCCCCACTCATGCCATTTCCCGCTGTGCCTCTATCTCCTCTGCCGGCCCTCAGAGACAGTGCTGAGAGGGAACCGGCTTTTAAGCCAGCTCCCCCTGCAGCACCAGCTCCTGCTCCCCCCCCCCCCCCCCCCGTTGCTGCCTCTCTCTGATAGAGGCAGCAAGGAGGGGGAGCGATTAGTCACAGCACTAGTCGACTAGTCGCTTACATCCCTAGTCCGTGATAGGCCCGTCCTGTTTCCCCTCCTCCCCCCGCTATAGATTACACGCTGCTCCCCAGGAGCAGGGCCCGATCTGCTGCCAGCCCCACTCCTGGGGCGGCTTTGCTGTGGGCACTGCAGTATAAAGCTTAAATAACTTCTATGATTTTTAGTGGTAACTTTTTTAAACACATTTTTACATCCCCAGTGTAAAGGCATCTAGATGGGCTACAGTCACGAGGTCTAGTTAATCTCTGAGACAAGGGTATCGCTCGCTGACGACATGGGGCCTCCTGCTCCTGAAAGCAGCGCTTCCCATTTCCTTTCGGTCTATCACGAGAACACCTTTGTGTTCCGAGGGACATCCTGTGCCTTTTTTTGGAAATGGCAGAGACAAGGTGGGCCCGGTAATACGCTTCATCAGACCGTCTTCTGTGGGTGCAAGAGACACACAGCCAGAGAGCTGCTCTTCACAGCCCACCTGCAGCATCTGGCAGTTCAGCAGCAAAAATCCGATTAGACAGTGAACTTCCATGGAAATGGCGGTACTGAGGGGGATAGCACAAGGGGCTCCCGTGCTATGGAAGGGGGGTGGCACAAGAATCCCTGGGAACATGTCACTGCCACTCAGCTATAAGCTCTCCCCTCCTCCTTGCCCCTTCATGCCCTCAGTAGGGCTGGGGAGGCCACAGGGAGTAAGGAGGACGTAACTGCTGGTCTGGGAGAAGCGGGAGGCAGCAAGGGAGAATGGAGGGAAGCCAAAGACTTCGGAGGCTAATGCTGGAAGGAAATGGCTCTGCAGAACCCTCTGCAGTGGACATGGATTACACAGGTGTAAGGTTCAGCTCCAGGGGATATTTTCAGATGTGGACTCAGAGTTAGGAGCACTGCCTGGGCCATATCCCAAACACTTTTAGTGGTGCTGTGATTCCACAAACCAGCTTGCAACATCACTCAGCTTTAGAGCAGATGGTTGAAGGGGGCTCATGGGCCAGGAGGGAGGGGGCACATTGCTGCATGGCCCAAGCTATTACTGGTATAACAGCCATCGGGCAGATTTGAACCTAGGACCTCGGAGCTTAGCATAGGAGCCTCTACAGCTTGAGCTAAAAGGCAGGTGGCGCTCAGCTTAGGCTGTCGAGCCTCCTTGTTCCTATCTCTGGCTGTAAATGGTCTAAGTACCACTACATGGGACAGTGAACCACACTAGGTGTGTGGGTTACACTGGCAGGGGCTGACTGAGACAGAGGGACTGGTATGTCATGCCAGCTGCCCTAGAACACACGGACCAATGACTGGACTTTCTACAAAGTCTTTCACGTCTCCTCCATTTTCCTTGAAAGTCCTAAGAATAAAATATGAGTCTGCATATGACTGTTACAGCAGTCTGACTTACTGGCTCTTAAACTGGAAACTTTGCTTTCAGGGCAAAACTTCCAGAGGGAGCCCCAGCAAAGGAGCAAAAAGCAAATGTTGTGCACAGCACATGTGCTCTGCCAGAAGGCTGAGTAGGGCAGGACTCAAACCTGTAGCATCAGTCCAACTCACCCCCAAGCTGGCTGCTAACACCCTGGTTTCATAACAAAACTCCTGTCCTGCTGCATATACACAAGGGACAGTCTCGGACTTTCGGAAAAATACTGTGTAAGCTCAAAAGCTTCTCTCTTGCCCTGCAGAAGCTTGTCCAATAAAAAACGACCTCAATCACCTTGTTTTGCTCTGGCTCATCAGTTAAGCTTGAGCCATTTGGCACTTTTACCCAGAATTATTTTGTACATATTACTTCCTGAAAAGGGGACGGAGTGGCAGATATTCCCTGGGATCAATCCTCAGTGAGTGATTTTGGTTTGGGGGAGGATCAGAGCCTCGTTTTCATCTCAGGTGTGTGCAAAGTTGAGGAATCACAATGTTCTGATGTCACATGCTCTTTTTTTTTTTTTTAATTTATTTTTAGGGGACCCTCTCACAGAAACCCCTTGCTCAATTAGAGGCGATTAGCCTAGGCAGCTATGGCTACCCTGCTATTTCAGTGCATTAGCTTTTCTGCCTGAGCCGGAAATCACACCTGCAACTCCAGAACAGACATACTCATAGCAAGAGTACTTGCCCCAAAGCTAAATATACAAGACACAAAACCAAAGTGCTGTCCCCATTCTTACAGATGGGGAAATGAAGAGTAGGAGTCTCAAGAGTACCTCAGTAATTCAGAAAGTCAGTGGAGGGGAACATAGGGAAGGGCTCCTAAATCAATTACAAATTCCCTCTAAGCAACATGCCCCAGAGAGCCTGTGGGGGGGCAGGAAATTCAATCTAGCTCTCTTTACCCCCAATCTAGTGCCTTATTCAAAGACCACCTGTCGTGACTCTCATATACACTGCATCACATGGAAATCCACAGAGATGAACAAGAACTATAAAGTTAAAATAAGACAGAAATCTAGTGTAAGTGCTGTGCAGGCTGGCGACTCCGATAAGACTATCATCCATCTGGGTCAATGCTTGCACTGAAGCATTCTAGGAAAATGCAGGAAGAGAACATGGCAGCACACAACCAACTGGTAGATGTTTCACTTCCTGTTTTGAAACTGCAGGGGAACACAGGGAAGCTAAAGGCAAGTGCTCTGAGTGGAATTTGCCGGTGGCTTTTAAGGGATCTCTCTTGTCCACAAGTGGTCTGGAGCACCGTCATGGATCTCTTTAAAAGGATGGCACATGATGCTGAGGGAGTGGTTCGCTACCGACAGACATCTGGCCCATTTGCACCTCCAATGCCAATGCAATGGGGTAATGAAGAAGGCAACCTGTCTGCCAGATGCAGGATTGGCTCAGGAACTATTGTGGGCTGTGAGGTGACCTATTGGAAGCAAGGCACCAGTTATTCCCTGCATGCCACAAAAGCTGTAGAGCCTATGGCAGCGAGAAGGGCCATAACCCATGCTAGAAGTGAACTGGTCCCTCAGAGTGCCAGAATCAAGGAGACCAGTCCTCTCCTCACTCCGTGTTGTTCCAAGAATGATGCACTTTACTTAATTCCCAAACACTATCTTGAGGTTTCCTTAGAGTGCTCCAGGCCAGCCTAGCTCAGCATAATATGATCCGAGGCAATCACACAGCTGGAGGCTGTAATGCCACAATAAAATCCTGCACAAAAACCAAAGCATGGACGAAGGATGTTAAATTGCAGATAATCAGCTAATCGAGTAGTCGATGGTATTTCCACTGACTACTCAATAAGTGGATGGGGGTGGCGCTCACTACCCTCACTGCAGCTCTGCAGTTTAAATGTAATAGGTGCTGGCTCCCTCCAGGACCGGCCCCTGCTCCTCCTCCCCCCGCCACTGCCACTGACACAGAGGCAGCAAAGGGGGGAGGGGGAGGAGAAATTAGTCAACTAGACTACCCTATAAGCCTATGCTTATCGGGTAATCGACTTCTGCCTTACACCCCTAGCATGGACCTAGTGGGCTTTCTATCTAACAAAGGTTTCAGAGGGGTAGCTGCATTAGTCTGTTTCAGGAAAAACAACAAGGAGACAGGTAGCACTTCAAAGACAAAGAAATTTACTAGGGCATAAGCTTTCATGAGATACAACTCACTTCATCAGATGCTGAAGAGGAAAGAAAACATAAAAGGATGGGATACAGAGATGGGGTGTGTGACCAATTAGCTCCGTCACATTCCCATCTTTGTATCCCTTCCTCTTCTGTTTTCTTTTCAGCATCTGAGGAAGTGAGTTGTATCTCATGAAAGCTTATGCCCTAATAAGTTTGTTAGTCTTTAAAGTGCCATCAGACTCCCTATCGTTTTTACCTAAAGAAGGGGAAACATTTCCACAGATTTTTGCATCAACAAGGGGAAAAGAAAATCTCTGCAGAGCCTCACTCTGCTACTTCAAACTGGACAGTAACAATTTTGATACACACAGGCCTCCCATCATGCAGGGGCCTCCTTTTACTCAGGGTAGTCCATGGGACTGAAGACAAAAGGCTGTGCAAGTGGTTTTGCAGGACTGTCCGAAGCACAGCCAGATTCTCCTAGGACGTACACAGGGATTTGCTGATATTTTGACATTTGCATCAATGACATCCAGAGCAAACCAGCAATTGGGCCTGGAAACCAGAGCTTTGCAGTAAGTATTTTACAGGTAAGCACATGTTATAGACCCAACATGCCTGAGGCAACCACTGCAATACTTTTATGTTAGATCAACAAGAGCCACATTTATTGCAAGCACTTCCTTGTTTAAGTGCAAGCTCCCGCCCCGCACCCAACAAATGACCTATCCTTGCTCCAGGCCTATTGGTTCCACAAGCTGGCGAGTTTCTCATCAGGGAACCGACTGGGTTACAACCCCCCTGCAAAACACAAACAAAACCCTGCTCGGATTCTTTTATGGGTTGGTTAATTTCTCTGCTGGATCCAACTCAGGGGCTGCTCCGAGTCACCCTGTACTTGCCCCCGGCTTCCTTAACAGACTCTCCTCCGCTCGCCCGCGCCTTGCCAAACAAAGGGGGGGCCCAGAGACTCCTTGCCCTGCGCCCACTTGCAGCGGGGGCTGCCCGCAGCAGAGAGAATTCACTTGCAAGCGCAAGGGAGGTTCTGGGGGGGGGGGAGGGGGCTCCTGCGGCCGAGCCCCGCTGCAAAAATCCGGCCTCTGAACACTATGCCCCTCCTCCCTGCTTCACAAGCGCCAAAGGCGGGGTGGGGGCGCCTTACCTACGTGCCGCGGTAGAGCCCAGCCAGGAGCGCGCGATACCGCGTCTGCAAGGGCAGCGCGACACTTTCCCAGCGCGCGGCCTGTCTCGCTCGCTGCCGGGCGACGTTCTACGCCCGCCCCCTCCGTGCCCCGGGATTCAGCCGCCCATTGGCCGCGCGGCGTCGCTCCGGATGTCCCGCGCTGGGGCTGGCAGGGGCTGGCGCGCGAGCAGCCGATTCGCTGGAAGCTTGCGGAGCGGCCGGGTGGAGAAGGCGGCTGGAGCCCGAGCTGGGAGGCAAAGGGCGAGGAGGAGCTAAGCCAAGCCCGGGCATGATCCCATTGCGGGGGAGGGTTGTTTTCTGGGTGCTGAGCCCTTAGAACAGAGTCCTCCCGGAGTCGAAGTGGTTCAGTGTGTCTGTTGCTTTGCAAGGGGGGCGGTAACCCCAACTCTGTGTCTTGGCTGGGGGAGCCCAGAGGATCTGGCCCAGCAGGGCAGGGTGGTGGGGAGCCCCAGAGAGCAGGAAGGCAGGTGTCAGAGGCATGATCGCGCACAAGGGGACAACCCTCCGGGGACCTCTGTGAGTCAAACCTGTCACAACGGCAACATAGTATTTTTATGTGCATGGCATATTACCTCAAAATGACTGCATTTCCACAGGGGATAAAGTCACAGAGGGGTAGCCGTGTTGGTCTGTAGCCGCAAAAAGAAAGAGGAGTCCTGTGGCATCTTAAAAACTGGCAAAGTGGGTCTTTGCCCACAGAAGCTTAGGCCCAAATAAATCTGTTATTCTTTCCGCTTCCACTGGACTCCTCTTCCTTTTTACACTGGGTAAAGTGATTCCTGTCAGTATAGAGTAGAAAATTAAAACGGCCATACTGGGTCAAACCAAAGGTCTGCCGTCCAGCCCAGTATCCTGTCTGCTGACAGTGGCCAATGCCAGGTGTCCCAGAGGGAGTGAACCAAACAGGTAATGATCAAGCGATCTCTCTCCTGCTATCCATCTCCACCCTCTGACAAACAGAGGCTGGGGACACCATTCCTTACCCATACTAGCTAATGGCCATTAATGGACTTAACCTCCGTGAATTTATCTAGTTCTCTTTTAAACCCTGTTATAGTCCTAGCCATAGACTAGTTCTTGCTAGTCCATGTTTCTTACCGTTGCAATAGCCACAAATTGCTCATTTTCCTCAGTATTCAAAAACTATTTCATAAGGGCAGGCTGGTGCAGTGAGATCTCTTATTGCCAAGACATCACTTTTACAAATATGCTGCATTTTCTTAGTACATAATGATCCGCTATTATTTAAAGCTGTCAATAACATACGGAGAAAAGTCCATTTCAGGATGCAGAATCTGTATTTTCATAGTGTTTGTTCATTTCATGCCATACAAAAAAATTCAGACATTTGTAATGGGCTTTCCAATCATTAGACAGGTTCCAGTGTTGTTAAAGGCCCTGAATTTCAATAAAAGACACACATTTGCATGCACAATTATGGTGAATGCATGTGCAAGTGGTGATCCTTGCACACATTAATTACTAGTGTGCACATAAAAGGGTAGTTGTGAAGGCAGTCAGTGAAGTGCCGTGGACAGTGAGGGTAGCTGGAGCTGCATAATGGGCAGCCTATTATATGCCAAAAGGTCTGCTCAATGTTTCCAAACATCAGGTAGGTGCCCTATAAATTGGGAGCCCTAAACGCTCCTTCAGTGAAAGTTGCTTAAATGTCAATTGTTGCTATTTCCAAGACTAAAATGGCTCTTCCCCCTTCCCCCAGGCTTGCAGTGTTCACACACACTGCCCTGCAGCCTGCTTTTCTGAGCACCGAGCGGGAGGTGGGGTAGGCAGGGAACCTGACTCAGGTTCCCATGGGCCAGATCCAATCCATAGGCCATGTTTTGCCCGATGCTGGTCTATGTGCTTGCAAATTGATTGTTCAATCAATTCAGCTACATCTAGACTGCAAGCTTCTTTTGGAATAAGCTTTTCCAGAAGAGATCTTCTGGAAAACTTATTTTGAAAGAGAGTGTCCACACAGCAAAAGCGCAACGAAATAGCGATGTGTTATTTCGAAAGAGAGTGTCCACACTGATTGGAGGCTATCTCGTATTTAAGGCCACCCGGAACCAGTTCAGGCAGGCTGTTAGGTCAGCAGTTGCTTCTGGGTGCTGTTGCCTAAAGCTAGCTGAGACGCATGCTTAAAGAGAACCGCCTGGACAGCCACTACTCAGCTTCTGCTGCTTTGCCTACCTCTCTGAGGGACAGCAAAGCATTTACAGTGCGTGCTCTGGTTGCCCAGCTTTTGAACATCACAGCTTGCCCTGCAGCCGGAGCTGCCTCTTGGCATGCGATGGCCCCACACAGCCATGCTGCAGTTTCTGCAGCACTTTGTGCAAGCTGCCTTCATGGTGCTGCACAAGCTCGACACCGAGCTCATCAGTGGGACCCTCTGCCTGGCTGCAGGAGCAAGGCCCTTGCAACCACATCTCATGGTGGAGAGATGCTTTTGGAGGCAGGACACCAATTCCGACTGATGGGACCGGCTGGTCATGGAGTGGTGGGACGACCAGCAGTGGCTCCAGAACTTCAGGATGAGGAAAGCCCCCCCTTCATGGAGCTATGTGCCTGGCTCGCCCCTGCCCTCCAACAACGGGACACCCAGATGCAACCTGCCATCCCCCTGGAGAAGCGGGTCACCATCACCATCTGGAAGCTCACCACCCCAGACAGCTACTGGTCTGTGGGCAACCAGTTTGGCATGGGAAAGTTCACTGTCAGGGCCCTCCTCATGGAGGTAAGGCACTCTAGGGCTGCAGTCCCTGGGGGAGGGGAATACTGAAAAGGAGAACCCTAGGGAAAAGGGGGTAGAGGTTGCAGGGGGTGGGCTGGGGTGGGGAAGCCCCGTTGCCAGGGGGTTCTGCAGTCCCACCCTCACATAGCCCTGTGGGGGGGGAGGCAAATTCAGAGGGGGTGGCTCCTGGATTGTTTGAAGAGGGAAGGGGGGGGCAGGGACCCCCAAAGGGCTCAGGGCCTTTGATTCTCTGTTTTGTGTCTTTGTTTGTCTCCTCCTGCAGGTGGTGAGAGCCATCAACTCCATCCTGCTGTGCAGGGTCATCCGCCTGGGAGACCTGGACCCCATCATGGCCGGATTTGCCGCCCTGGGCTTCCTCAACTGTGTGGGGGCCAGAGATGGAACCCACAACCCCATCTGAGCACCAGAACATTGAGCTGCCCAGTACCTCAACCGAAAGGGCTATTTTTCCATGGTCCTGTAGGCCCTGGTCGACCACCACGGATAATTTACAGACATTTTTGTCGGGTGGTCTGGGAGGGTGCATGACGTTTGCATGTTTAGAAACTCCAGCCTCTACCAAAACCTGGAGGCTGGCTCATTCTTCCTCCAGCGTGATTTTTGGGTTGGGGACGTGCAGATGCCACTGTGCATCATGGGAGATGTGGCCTACCCCTCATGCCGTGGCTCGTGAAGCCGTACACCAGCCACCTGGACCCCAACAGGGACCTATTCAGTTCCTGCCTGGGTAGGGCCCGCATCCAGGTGGAATGCGCTTTTGGGCGCCTGAAGGCCCAGTTCAGGTGCCTCCTGACCCACCTCGATGTGGGGGAACACAGCATCCCCGAGGTGGTCTCTGCGTGTTGTGTTCTCCACAACATTGTGGAGAGCAAGGGGGAGGCCTTCCTACGGGGGTGGAGGGCAGAGGCTGGCTGGGAGGGAAGGACCTTCAAGCAGCCGCGCACATCTGCCATCCGCCAGGCCCATCAGGAGGGGGTGCACATCTGGGAGGCCCTGAGGGAGAGTTTCTCTCAGGATCCCAGTAACTCTCCCCAGGGCCTCCCCACTAGGGGCCTGTGCCTTGCCCCCCCCCCCATGCTTTTCCCACAATAACCTCTCCCTTTCCCCCCTTCCCTGTAAACTCAATAAAAACAATGGTTTTGTTTTCAAAACATAACTTTGTATTTTGTTTTTCAGTAAAAGTAACTGGGGAGGAGAGGGGCTGAGAACCTGGATAGGGGGAGGTAGGAGAGGGGGGCTCAGACCTGGGCTGAGAGTGGTGCATAGTGCAGCTGGAAGTTCCACCTCAGGTCCGGGGACCTCGGCGACCCCAGGGGTGGGGAGGGCCAGGGAAAACAGGGATAGGCAGGAGGGGAGGATGGAGAGGGGTCAGGCATGGCAGGGGGAGAGGGTGTAGGAGCAGGGACAGGAGCCAGGTATGCCCGCATCTCCTGTATGGTGGCACACATATCGCGGCCCTGCTGCACCAGCTCGGTCCACATTTGGCTCTTCCACGGGGCGTTATCCTGGACCTTCTGGGACAGGGTCTGCTGCATGTCCCAGGACCACGTGGCACAGACTGGTGCTGCACGTGCTTTCACGTGCATAGACTGCAGTGTAATGTCCAGGCTGAGAAGGCCGAGCAACGATCACACCCCAGCCCCTCAGCGCCCGCCACCCCTGCCCTCTGTGTGTGAAACCCTAAGCGCACGCACCTGATGATCTCTCCCCAGCCTTGGAGAATGCCTGTGAGACATCCAGGCCCTGGGGTGCCGGCTCCAGGGTGAGGGTGACGGTGCTGGCTGTCTCCTCCTCCTCCAGCTTGTCGTCGTCCTCCTCTTCCTGGCCTGGGAGCCCAAGTCTCCAGCCCCAAGCTGACGACTAGGGTAGGTAGCTCCTCGCGGCCAGGGCCTCTGCCATCCAGCCAGAGATCCTGGAGACTCTCTTCCTCACCCCATACCTCCAATAGGGCCAGGATATCCGCCCCAGCTCACGACGGCGCATGCCTTTTGGTGCTCCTGGCTGGGTTCTGGGAGCCCTGGGCATGCTCCCTGTGAGGGCCAGTGGGCTCTTGGGGGGCTTGAGGCTGGGCCATGGCTCAGGAAAAGTGTGGCAGTGGCAGCCGCGTGGCAAGGTGCAGCTCCCAGGGCAGGCTTCCTGCCACAAGTCTTGTCCCGGGTGCCTGCAGCTTCAAGAGCTGGCAGGAGACAAGAACAATAAGAGTTGTGATGAGTTTGGATGGAGCGGCCTCCAGGACAGCTGTGTTATTTCCTGGAGGCCTCTTTTTTTTGACAGAACTCCCTCTTCCGCGTCTACACCCGCCTCTTTCCGAAAAAACTTTTTCAGAAAAGGCGTTCTTCCTCGTAGAAAGAGGTTTACTGCCGTCGGAAAACCCCCTCCGTTCTTTCGACTTTTTGACAATTGCAGTGTGGATGTAAGTATTGTTTTTCCAGAAAAATGCCCATTATTCTGGAAAAATGCTGCAGTCTAGACGTACCCTTCTTCCAGTATTTCTCCAGGTATCAAAGTTAGGCTGGCTCCTGAGGTCATTTTTGCTCCCCTCTTAAAGATAGGAAAATACAATGCCTTTCTCCAGTTCTGAAAGCCAATGGTTCTGAGACTATGTCAGCGAATTTCTTAAGTAGTCTAGGATGCATTTCTTCAAGCCCTTCCAATTTGAATACATCTAAATATTCTTTAACTTATTTTTTTCCCTATTTTGGCTTGCATTGCATCCCTCTTGTTAATATTAACAATGTACCATTAATATTATTACATCTAGAAATGGGCAATGCAAATCACACTTATAAGATGGAATCCTGGAATGCATTGACTTAGGATAATGCCTGATAACTGAACATGAGCACTCGGTGTGATGCTGTAGCTAAAGAAGGTACATGTGTGTGTATAAGCAGCGGAGTATCCACTAGGAGTAGAGAAGTGACAGTCTTCTCAATGCAGCATTAGTGAGACTACTGCTGGAATACTTGGCCCAGTTCTGGTGTCCATGCTTCAAAAATGACATGGAAAAGTGGAAAGGTTTTAGAAATGAGTTAAGAATGATTTAAGGTCTGGAAAACTGGCTTTATACTGAGAGATTAAAGCAGCTCTGTCTATTTAGTTTATCCAAGCGAAGGTTAAGAGGTCACAGGATCAATCTGTAAGTACCCACATAGGGAAAAACAACAAGGAGTCCTGTGGCACTTCAAAATGGGTTTTTGCCCACGAAAGCACAAAAAAATCTGTTGGTTTTCATGGTGCCGCAGGACTGCTCATTGTTTTTGAGGATACCGACTAACATGGCTACCCCTCGGCGACATGAGGAGGAGGGGTGTCTCTTTAATCTTTAGTCTCTCTAATAATAAGACCCAATGGCTGGAAGCAGAAGCTAGACAAATTCAAACTAGGAATCAGGTGCAAATTTTAGCAGTGAAGGTAACTAACCATTGGAACAACTTATCAAGGGACATGGCAGAGTCTTCATCAAGGCTGAACAGTTTTCTAGAAGAGCTGCCATAGTCAAAAAAGAAGCTGTGGGCTTGATGCCGGAATCATTGGCTAAGATTGTCTGGTCTGTCTTATGCCGATAGGGTGGTCATAACAGTTCCTTCTGGCCTTAAATTGTCCTCACATACTTCCGTTCAAATACGGGAAACATGCAAAGCTGCCATTGTGCCCGATTGCTGGCATAGGGTTAGACCTGTCTCTGACTCACACTGTGCAAAGGCCACTGAACTCTGGTGTGACACGGGGTGTAGATGATAAATTATTAATAGTCCCATCGGGTGCTTACATGCTTCACAGTCAGATAAACAGCAATGGATGCCTGTCCCCAGGGGAAGGTGCTCCCACAGCCTGATTCTGCAGCCCGCACTCTTGCAGTCTAGCACTGAAGTCATTGGAACTGCTTCCAGGAGTGGGTGCTGCTCTGTAGGAGTCAGGCCCTGCTTTCAACACCACACCAAGAGAAGGCTGCCTGGGGAGGCAATGAGGTCTAGTGATTAGGGCAGTGACCTGGGTTCTGAAGCTGGCTCTGCTGCTAACTTGCTGGGCCTGTGGGATAGTGAGCCCTAGCCAGGCTCCTAGGCAAGGTGGGGGGCAGCTCTGCACTCCCAGAAGGAGCATGGCCTTGGGCGGAAGAGGAGGGGCCGAAGCAGCCAGCCCTTAGTGCCACTTGGACTGCAAGTGTGTACCCCACCAGCACTCAGTGCTTCCTGGAGCAATTTAAAGGGCTGGGGTTCCAGGTACTGCCTCTGCTGCAGCATTGCTGGGCCCTGGGGCAGTTGCCCCCATTGTGCCCCACGCACACACACCTCCCCATCAGCGGGCCTGTGTGATTCTACAACATCTCACTCAACAGGATTTCGGTCGGAGGCCATCACACTAATATAAATAATTCTACTCCAGAGAAGACCCCCAAAGGTGGGAGCAGACAAGGGGCTACATGGCAGGGGAGCAGCTTAAATATTTATCTTTCCATGGGACTTGCCCCAGAGCCAATCTTGGTAAGGGAGAAATCAGTTCCCTTTGCCACAGCAAAGCCTCTCTCCTCACTAGCTTTCATAAGACAGGGCCTTGCTAGTTCCCCTTTGGGCCATTTAACATTTCATTCGCTGGCTGCATCAGCATTAGGGGAGCGAAGGCCAGGGTGAGGTCAGGCCATCAGCCAGCTGTCCCACATGACAAGAGAAGTGATACTAACCGCCGCTAGCCAAACTCATTGGCCTGCCCACAGTGACAGGCCTTTACTCTGTGCAGGGCAGCAGCCACTGCCAGCATGTGTTGCTGGGCAAGACCACTCCAGATTGCTCTCGGCGATACAGAAATTCCACCAGGAGAGGGCAGTAGCGTTCTTGGTATAGTCAGCTAAGGGCTATGACACTTTGGACAGTAGGATGGGATACTGAGCAGGGCTTGCTGTGTGGATCGAGGGCCAAATGGATGGGGGAGGTTTTGGATGGGGAGCGTCAGAGAAGCAGGTAGGTGGTGAATGGGTCTCTGAGATGACGGCTTTCCTGCTATAAAAAATAAAAGAACCAGTGCCATCTCTTAGCAGGGTTGCCAGGTGTCCGGTTTTGAACAGGACAGTCCGGTATTTGAGCCTTCTGTCGGGGAAACAAATATAAATGTCCAGTATTTTCTAATTAAATATGTTGTATTATTATCATAAGTATCAGTACGTAGTTGCGTACTGCCTGGCTGGTAGACAGGCTCATGCTGCGCGAACATGTCTACCAGCCAAGCATTACGCAGCTATGCAGTGGGGGGAGCCGGGGCGGGATGGAATCCCCAAGGCCAGACTCTCCCGTGTGCTCTGCTGGGACTGTGTGCGAGACAGACAGCACCCCGAGATCTGCGTGCACCTGGGCCAGCCCCGCTTCCTGCCAGCCGGTTCCCCCCCCCGCTCTTTTCCCCCAGCCAGCCCCGCTCCCCCCGACTTCCTCCCGGCCAGTCCTGCTCCCTGCCAGTCAGTTCCCCCCCCCCCCCCGATCTCCCTCAGCCAGCCCCGCTCCTCCCGACCCCCTCCCGACCAGCCCCAATCCCCCAGCGGCTGGTTCGCCACCCCCTCCGCCATGTGAGATCAAGTGTGTCCGGTATTTTTGTCGAAACCATCTGGCAACCTTATCTCTTAGCTACAACCAGTGCACCTACTCCCAGGCTATGCGAGTCCACAGTGCCACGTAAACAGTGCTTCCTTTGTAATGAAAGCAGTGCTGGGACTCAAAAAAAGGTTTTTTTACACTCTCTCTCTCTCAACTGATGGAGCAAGCCCAGAGGTGCCAGGGCTAAGAACTGCCCTGGCACAAATTAAACACTGCATGCAAGACAGGGGATCCTGCTATTCCTGTCTGTCATAGGCTGTCTTGTCCCCCCCACCATCCTCCCAAGGGGGAAAGGGCAGCCTGCCTCTGCACCCCTCAAATAGTGTTCATTCCCACATGTCTCAATTCCATCCACTGTCTTCTCCAACTCTCGGGGCTGTCGGGCCAAGCTTCTAGCCCAGCCTCTCTCTAGACAATGCTAACACCTCTCCGTCTCTCAGGGCAGTGTGGCCCTACAGCCAAGCCATGAAGAGAGAACCCCCTGAGTTGCAGAGAAAGAGAGAGGCAGCAGAGCCAAAGGGGGTACTCAGGCCTGGAACTAGCTAATCCCCAGAGCATTCCGCTCAGATCCCTCATGCCGTTCCTATTGGAGACGGGATTCTTCACTTCCTATGCCGCAGCGTTCCATCTCAGAGGTAGCTCCTTTTCAGCAGCACGGAAATAATTCCTAGATGTTCATCATTGTGAAGTTTGTAGAGAACTTTGAGATAAGCATGCCATAAGAACGGCCATACTGGGTCAGACCAAAGGTCCATCTAGCCCAGTAGCCTGTCTGCCGACAGTGGCCAGCACCAGGTGCCCCAGAGGGGGTGGACCGAAGACAATGATCAAGCAATTTGTCTCGTGCCATCCATCTCCAGCCTCTGACAAACAGAGGCCAGGGGCACCATTTCTATCCCCTGGCTAATAGCCTTTTATGGACCTAACCTCCATGAATTTATCTAGCTTCTCTTTAAACTCTGTTATAGTCCTAGCCTTCACAGCCTCCTCTGGCAAGGAGTTCCACAGGCTGACCATGCACTGTGTGAAGAAGAGCTTTCTTTTATTAGTTTAAACCTGCTACCCATTAGAGTATAAATATAAGAGTTTAATTCTTAAATAACTGTAACGGGGGGAGGGGGAGCTGTCCCTTAAGGGTCCAGGGATAGATTAATCCTGGTCATCTGTCACAGGGAAGGGGTCATGTGTCCTCACAGAGAGGGCTCAGCTAAAGGAAGGCTGCAGAGAGGTTGGCTGGTTCCTGTGACAAGTTCTGGAGCTGAGAGACGCAAGTAGATTGACAAGCCTGTGGGCCCCAATCCCTGCTGGGGGGGGGTTGTAAGGTTTGGCTTGAATCAAGAAAAGGGGGTGCTGGAGGAAGAGCCTGCAGGGCTGTGGGGATTACAGTGAGTCCTTGGTGGGCTGGGGAGACCCCAAGCAGCATACATGTGGAAGAGAAGGAGGGCTGGTGATTGCTCCCTGGAACGGGAACTGCTGCTTGTCTGAAGCCAGACTAGGTAAGACAGCCCTGATGCATCTGATTGCTTCTAAAAGGGAGTGATGCTCCCCCACTCAGGCGGTGACTCCAGGTCCAGGATCAGGTCCCAAGTGATGGAGAAGGAAACTGTGAGAGAGAAGCTGCCCACTGTTTTATTTCTTTGTGCTCTAGAGACCAGATGAGCCGCAGCCTGTTGAAGTCCTGGGGAGTTTCACACCCCAGAGCTGCAAAGCAAGCAACTTTCAACAACTCTACATTCACCAAAATATAACCCCCCCTAACGAGAACATACGGAATTGATTCACAGCCTGCCCACAGGCAATCAAGGGAGCAAAGAGGAAGCCTGCATGACTCATGTCGTATGTCCCCTACTCCCTGGGGGGCTGCATGAATTTCATCTGAGTCATTTCACAGCCAGGAGTTAAAATCAGCTGCTGCTCCCCTCCCTGTTCTCAGTGCTTGGCTCTTTTCTTGCCCTGCCCCATTTCCACACCTGATCATGCACAGAGATAAATTCCCTGGCCATGTCTACACTACAGATAAGACTGAAGCAGCTGCAGTCGATCTTCTGCGGTTCGAATTAGCGGGTCTAGTGAAGACACGCTAATTCAAACCAAGAGAGCGCTCCTGTTGATGTCAGTAGTCCTGCCTCTATGAGGAGTAAGGGAAGTTGAAGGAAGAGTGTGCTCCCTTCGACTTCCTGCAGTGTGGACGGTGCCAAAATTTGATTTAAGATACTTTGACTCAAGCTACGCAATTGACGTAGCCGGAGTTGTGTATCTTAATCTGAAATTACTCCCTCGTGTAGACCAGGCCCCTGTCTCTGAGGGATGCAGGTGCACAGTTGTTTGCGCAGAAGAGTCACCAGAATAGAGAATATATGGGAGCAGAAACCTGAGCAGAGTCTCTCAGCTTGGGGCTTGATCTAGTGCCATTTACAGTCCCTAAAAAGACTCCCATTGACTTTAATGTACTCTGGAGTGGGCTCCAAAGTGTGTCAATGAGCACACAATGGTACCTGGGAAAACTGTAGTAACTCCATTCAGTTAATAAAACAGT
Source organism: Pelochelys cantorii (assembly GCA_032595735.1). Classification (NCBI taxonomy): domain Eukaryota; kingdom Metazoa; phylum Chordata; order Testudines; family Trionychidae; genus Pelochelys; species Pelochelys cantorii. The sequence goes on along the minus strand of CM064331.1, from coordinate 7,650,750 downwards.
GAACAGCCTTTACGCGCCCCCCCCCCCACCTTCCTCCTAGCAAAAGGCAATATGTAGAGCAGGGCTACTCAACTTTGGAAGCCCCGAGGGCCACAGTGATACTCACAGCACATGCGGAGGGCTGCAGCTTAAGTGCGGTTGCATATACGTGCAAAAATATATGCAAATATATGCAAATAGATTCTTACACACTGACAGGCATGAATACAAAGCACTTCCCACAATTCCCCGGTGCTCCCGGCACCTCCTTCCTGGGGGCTAGAAATGCCGACATCCTGTACCCGTCTGTTCCAGCCAGCCCGTCCGCTTGCATCTTTCCCCCTCCCCCGCCTGGGGGACGTCTCACCGTTATGCAGCATGTTCCCAGTGGAGGCCACATTCAAAGGATCCCACCCGCGGGCCACGTGTTTAGCCCCACATAATCCCAAACCACCCCGCGGACCGCAAACAAATGGGCTGCAGGCCACATGAGGCCCACGGGCCACATGTTGAGTAGCCCTGATGTAGAGCAAGGAATTAGCCTGAAAGAGCCTCAACCGACTGCTCGTTGTCTGAGAACCTGGTAACTCGTAACAAAGAATCTGTGTTGTGAGCATCACTTGAAGCTGGAGGCATCTTCTGTGACTTACTGAACAGGGGCAAGGCCTGCCTGAGAGCCCATATGGGGATCCTAATGACAAGTGAGGAAATTGCCCAGAAACAATGGGTTTGAAGGCTACTGGGGTTTTTCAAACTGTGTGACTCCAGTCATTGGTGTTCTAGGTGCCTCCATCCTGTTACCCCTTTCATGCCTTTCTGTAGAATTTTAAAAGCCTTTTGTTGGGATGGGATTGCTCTGTATATTTTGCCATTTGCTTGAGCAAACTGCTGCCTCAGTTAGCAGCATCTGTTAACTCCAGTGCACCCCACAATGTAGGTCACTCATTACACTAATGGTCTCTCTGCACCACTACTTTATTTCAGGTGGGGAACTTCCCTTGTAGATGAACCCGAAATGAAACTCACTCTTCTTCTCCATCATCATTAAGGGTGATGCTTACCAGTTAACCTTCCACATCCCTAATCTTGACTCCATCCAAGCCAAGACAATACCACCAAACCAAAGATTTATCTTACTGACCACTCTCATCTCCATAATCTCCATCAGTCCACAAACTTCAGCGAGGATTTGTTTTCAATTTCTAGGACACATGGTGGCGCCAACCAACATAGTGACGTATGTGAGACTTCTCCTGTTGCCTGCAAACCTGGTTGCAGACACAACCTAAGCACATGAGTGACACTTCCACCAAAGGTCATCACGTCCCTACACTGGTGGATGAAACCGGAGAACATTCTCTCAGGGGATAACTTTCAACACGACTCTCCATCAGTAGTCATCACAACTGAAACAGGCAGAAGGCAGAAAAATTGTTCTCCTTGGCCTCTGAGAATAGGACAAGAAGCAATAGGCTTACATTGTAGCAAGGGAAGTTTATGTTGGACATTAGGAAACGCTTCCTAACTGTCAGTGTGGTTAAACACTGGAATAAATTGTGGAATTATTATTGCTGGAGATATTTAAGAGCAGGTTACATAAACATCTATCAGGGATGATTAAGGGTACGGCTAGACTGCAAGAGTTTTTCCGGGATACTGGTATCCCAGAAAATCTCTTCGATGTTCAGGGACATGTTTGCTCTTCTGTTTTTTTTCTGGAAGCGCAAACATGCTCTTTCAGAAGCCCCTGTATTCCTCATTCTACGAGAAATAAAATGGCTTCTGAAAGATGTTTTTTTTCTGAAATTTGGCCCAGTCTAGATGGGCCAAATGTTGGAAAAGCCTCTTCCAACAAAAGGATTGAAAAAAAGTGGCAGTGTAGCCAAACCCCTAGACGGTGCTTGATCCTGCCATGAGAGCAGGGGACTGGACTTGATAACCTCTCAAGGTCCCTTCCACCTCTAGTGTTCTATGATTCTATGAAATAGGGTCTCTGATGGCTTAGTCACTTATACTGTGTTCTTCAAAGACAAGATCATGTTACGACCTCACCCAAAATTCTTGCTGAAAGTGGCTATTCCTTTCTATATTAACCAAACCAGCCATTTACCTGTGTTTTACCTCAAACCACATACGGTTCCATCATAGGCTGCCTCACACATGCTAGTTGTCAGATATGCTGTAGCCTTCTACTTAGGACCAAGCAATTTTGCAAGTCACCAAGACTGTACATCTCCACGACAGAAAGCTCCAAAGGCTCAGCGTTCTCTAGTCATGTATGGACTTGTTGCCAAACACACAACAAAGAGCCCCCTAGAAGAATCAAAGCCCGTTCTACTTGGGCCCAGGCAACCTCGATAGCATTCCTAAACAACGTCCCCTTAATATGTATCTGTAGAACTGCAACCTGCAGTTCAGAGCACACTTTTGCAAAGCTCTTTGCCATCACTGGAGGTTCTGTTTCATGACACTGTGGTTGGCCTAGCTGTGCTCTTATCCATCACTCATTTTTCTACCATCCTTAGAGACACATAGAGTGGAGCACAGGGACACCACTTGAAGAAGTAATTAGTCACCCTGTGAAGTAACGATGGTTCTTCGAGATATGTGTCCCTGTAAGTGCTCCGCAACACAATCTCCTCCCTTCTACTTGGGATTTAACACTATCCAGCTCTACGATAGAGAAGGAATGGAAAGGGTTGTGGTGTGTGCATGCTACATAGGCACCAATGCTGCCACAAGATGGCTACTGCACATGTCTGAGCCCTGCTACCGAAAATCTCCAATCTCTGTCGCAGGAACACACTGACAACTAGAGTGGTGCACTTACAAGGATACATATCTCAAAGGACCATCACTGCTGCACAGGATGAGTAACTTCCTTATTTATTTTCTCCACACCCACCGTGAAAGGAGCTGTACCATGAGCTACGGATACACCCTGTCAGTGAATAGAAACAAAAGGCTGTTGTCCGCACCACACAGAGGAGAGAAGCACTGTGTATCCATTCACTGAGGAAACCACTTACGGAGTGGGGTACTTTCATGAACATTTGCTCCTGGCTCACGTGAAACCAGCCAGCTATGAAAGAGACTGAACTTTGGGGGGGTGGGTCGCTACCTTATTATCGATCAACGGTAACGATTGATAAAATGCGAACGTGAGTCAACACCTGTTCTATTTTGTGTTGTTACCAATTGCTTCCATTGCTTTCTCTCACTTCTAGTGAATCTTTATTTCCTAAATAAACCTTCTTGTGTTTTATTGTAAGTGCTACATGGGTAACAGGAGTTGGTGGTTTAAGGCAAAACTAGTAAACTCAGGCATGCTGCACATCTAAGGACAGGGGATCTGCAATTTCTGTAAGTAGCTGGTGTTGTGGGCTAGATATGAGAGGGGAATGATTCAAGAGGACTGAGGTGCACCATTAACCTGCAAGGTGATGTGAGAGCTGGCTGTACCCAGAGAAGAGGGCTTGAGAGGCTGAAAAGCTGGTATGTTAGGGAGCTGACACCCAATTAGCACAAGACAGACTCCCTCATGCTGGAGGCAGGGGATAACAAGGTGACTCTCAGTCATAGGTGCCCAAGAACTGCCACAGTACCACATTTAGGCACCGGCTGAGATGACCAACCTAAACTCTTCATTCCCCCTGAAGAGACTGATTTAGATCCCTGGCACTTGGTGCCTATGGATATTGTAGGGGATTCAGGATATGTGGATTCTCTTCCTTTCTCTGCCATTGGCTGTGTGACCATAAGCAAGTCACTTTCACTCTCTGTGCCTTATTTTTGCCATCTGTAAAATAGGGCTAATGATATTGACTGTATTTGGTAAAGTTATTGGAGATATGTATGGTTGAAAAGCACTATATGAGTTAGATAATATACTTATTTTAGATACGAAATGGACATTAAATATACTATGGGGAGAGAGGAGCAGGAGGGTCCACTTAGAGAAGGAAGACGTGGGAGCAGAGAACAGAAGATGAACCCAAATTTAGAGAAGGCGTGTGTGCCACATCTAGGACTAAGTCACTGAGGTTCTTGCTCTTAACTAGTCTTGAGTTTAGAAGCTTAAGGTCACACCTCACTCGGAAAGCATTGTGTATGGGACCAAGCGCAGCTGAGAGGGGTGCTATACTGAGCTACGTCTACACTGCACCTCTCTTGCGCAAAAGCCTATGCAAATGAAGTATGGATTAGCATACTGCCACGCTTCATTTGCATAATTAATTAGGGGCTGTTTTTGCATGAGAAAAACAGCTCCTTTTTGCACAAAAGCCTCTTGTGCAAAAACAGTCCCTAATTAATTATGCAAATGAAGTGTGGCAATATGCTAATCCGTGCTTTATTTGCATAGGCTTTTGCGCAAGAGAGGTGCAGTGTAGACGCAGCCTGGGTGAGCACAGGACACCTATTTTGTGGGGTGGGTTTTTTCTTTCCAAGCCAATGACCATTCATCTGAGCAACGACCTCCCGATAGCCAAAGTGGGTAGGTTGCTTGTGTGGTTACAAAGCTCCGTGTCTGCCTCAAACAGCTCTAGTTATCATTCCTGAGAAGCAGAAAGATTCAGCCGTTCAGGAGGTCAGCTAGCCTGACAAGGGACACAGAAGAGCCTGAGGAGCTGAGATCATGATTCAATGGGCTGGCGTAAGTGTAACAGCTGGAACATAGTAAGCGACTCTGTTGATGGTGGACAAGGAGGAACAGAATCCAATTCCCTCTCCCATAGCAAGGATGGCTCTCTCTTCAGGGCAAACAGGAGTAAAACAGCAGTTAAAAATTCTGCAGAGGATTATGCGCAAGAAGGAAAGCATCCAACCTGACTTTCGGATCCCAAGATGAGCTGCGAGAGGAAAAACAATCTTTTACATGAAAACTGAGCATGTTTGATTGGGAGTCACTGACAGAGGCAAAACACAGAAACCAGCAATGTGGATTTATAACAGATGCTTTCCTGGGTGTGGAATGCAATCTCTAGGTGCAGCACTTCCTGTTTACACACAGAGTGTTAACTACATAGCTGGTACTTCAGTGCAGGAGGTAGCAATAAATTTGTGAAAATGGGTTTGGGGGCAAGGAGGTACTAGCAGTTATAGTTTGTGGGCAAGAAATTTCCCCAGGATGTGCAGAGTCTTATCTGTGTGGGTTTTTTTTAATTCTTACCAACTGCTGGCATGTACCCATCAATGACCTTTGATCACTATGTGAAATATTTGCTCTTAGCCTTGTATTTGCTTGAACCCAGACGTAGGTCTAGGAAGGTCTGAGGATTTTAGAAACCTTAGCTTAAAAAATTGCTATGCCACGGCTGACTTTGCTTGCATATCTGCACCCTGCAGGCCTCAATTGGGCTCCATTCCTTCACCCCCCGTAACCTCATACAGGATAACCAGGCCTGTACACAGGAATTTCTGTGGGATGCTTTTTTTGTAAATGTAGACCACAAGGATACAAATGTGTAATTGCCAGCTAGCCCATTTGAACCTGAGATCTCTAGAGCTTAGTGTAGGAGCCTCTACAGCTTGCGCTATAAAGCCAGCTGCTTCTCAGCTAAGGCTGTAGAGCTCCCTTGTTCTTACCTCTCACTGTACATGGTCTAAGTGCCACTACTTGGGATTAGGTGTGTGGGTTACAAATGCACCCCCCCATGATCCTCCAAGTAAGCATGCTCCGGCCAGCCAGGGGAAGGCAGGAGTGCCATGCTGGCCCAGCCTCCTTCCCCTGTGCTCCGACCAGACGGGGGAACGCTGGGGCTGATTCCCCCCTCCATGAGCGAGGCCCACCCCCACCCCCAGCATCACTCCTGGGCAGGGGCAGCCCTAGACTAGCTGCCAGCAACTGGCACCCTAGGCGAACCATGCAATCGGCACCCCCACCTCCAAACCCCTCAATGATATTGCGCCACCATTTGGCGCCCCATTTAACTTGGTGCCCTAGGCGACCACTTAGTTTGCCTATATGGACGGGCCGCCCCTGCTCCTGGGGGGAAATTAGCCCCAGCCTTCCCAGCAGGAGCACAGGAGGGAGGGTTGGCAGTGTGCTGCCCTAGCCTTCCCCAGCCCAGCTGGAATCAGCCCTATGGGGGATCATGGGGGCGGGGGTGCATTCACACCCTTTGCATACCACCCCTCTCCCCCCACGTATGGACCTGATAACATCCTCCCTGTGTGGGTTGTTCTTTGCTGAGTTTTGCAAAGCAGACGTGCAGAATCCAGGCAGACCTATTGCTGATGTCCTGAAACATACCAGCCCTGGAGCATCCTGCCTTATGGCACGACAGGAATTTTATCTGCATCTCATTTGTACTCAGTAATCGGGAGATTATACTATTTTCCAATCAAAGCGTAATAAGTGGGGTGGCTAAATCTGGCGTCTCTCTGTTAGACTAATGCTGTAGGCTATGTGTATAACAGAAACACTTCAGCAGATTTTCCCAAAGCATGCTATCTTATTACAAACTTCACACCACACACTGTGGAATCTCTCAAACTCTTGTGACCAAGAAGTAATGAGTTTTAGGATCAAATCATGCTTGCCTGCTGTCAGCCGGTGGTCAGGGCAGTGAGTGGTGTGTGTGAGCTATACACCCGAGACTTTAACTGCTAGGAGTGGGGTCCCTTAGCAGTGGGCAACCTGGAGGAGGTTGACGGGTGCCCCAAAGAGTTTAACGTCCGTGTCTTTACTGCTAGGATCGGGATCCTTTGCAGTGGGCAGCCAACAGGCTGACAGACGCCCCAGAGTTTAACAGGGAGAGCTTTACACCTCAGACTTTGACTGCTAGGACACAAAGTCCCGTCGCAGTGGGCAGCCTGGGGAGGCTGAGAGGTGCCCCAACGGATCTGTCCCCTGGAAGCGACACGATCCAACGCTCAAGCTCTCCCTATATCTGTCCCTTATGACCAGCTGGAGTTCTTTTGTTTGTGTTCGGTTCGGGTACAGCAGCACGGGTTCAAGTCAGAAACTCAAACCACACTTGCTTATTTGTAGGAGAAAGAAAAGAAAGAAGAAAGAAAACTTGGTTCAATATATATATTTAAACTTATAAAGTGAATGAGGGCACAATCTTATTTTCTTGTTTACAATAGAAGTGAAACAGGTTGATTAGAGAAACTTATAATAGAGTAACTAAATTAAAGTGTACACATAAGAAACACATTGCAGGTATAATTCTCACCCCTGCGTTCCAGACTTGGCGTGGCCAGCGTCTTTCTCTCAATCCCTCGGGAAGAAGTAGGGCGAGGCTGGGCGTCCCACAGACCTCGGGAGACAACATATACCTGCCAGCAGGTATAGATTGGAGCTCAAATGGGGTGGGCTACTAAACCCCTCTTTATACCCCTTGGGTCACGTAGGCTTCTTCCTGGTCTCAAGTGGCCAATTAGGAAAAATGGCTTTGAATGCCAAGTTTCCCACGGAAGGGTGCAAAGCATAATTCACACCTGGGAAACTGCAGACAATGGGCACTATAGTATGTGATGGGCGAAGATTCCTCTCCTGGGACAGTGTAGGCGTGTCAATAACTGGTGCTAGCCATCAGGGCAGCAGGAGGGGGGCCCCTCCGGTTATCAGCTAGCCCATTTACTCTCTGGTTTCTGTTTATTAGAGTCAGGGACAAGCAGCACACCTGCATTCCCAGGGCATCAAAGGCTGACTGCCTTTCTCTTGCTCTCTGGGGGGGGGAGGGGAAAACAAGATGGGGTTCATGTCTGGCTACATTCCACCCCCTTGACACGCCTCACTATGTCCCAGAACGCAAGATGGCGGCGATGCCAGCGCCTTTTGCCCTCCTTGGAGGAAGCTAAAATCGCCCTATCGGCAGGGTCTGATCAGATAATTTCGGATCAAGGGATTGATTAGGATCGCTTCCCAATGCCATATATTGGACTTGTGCAGAGGAGGTAGCAGTGTACACCAAACACTTAACAATACATAGAAACATGCAGCAAGCGATTACAACAAGAAAAATGGTTAATATAGTATTTACAATAGAGTGAAGGAATGGAGTTAACAAAAATCCTAGGTGTTGGGCTAGCCAATCTAGCCATGAGGCTTTTCCGTCCTCAGTTACAGCATGTAGCACCTTAACAGTGCCCTTGATAGCAAATGCATCTTTTGTAATTTGTAAGCAGCAAGAATGGTTAATTATCGCACACATTCCCCCCTTCTGGGCTAAAACTGCGTCTAAGGCTATTCACTAATGCCTTCTCCAGCTCATCTACTCCAAGCCTGGGCAGGAATGCACAGGTGAACTGGTGAAAACCTGTAGGGCGTTCTACAAGGGGGTTCAGGGTGAATCGCCTTGGCATCCGGTGCAGGAAACTTCCAAGGTTAGTTATACCAGGAGCCATAATGTGGGGGTGTACAGTAAGTCCCCCAGGGGCGGCATGCCCTAGTGAGCAGCGCCCCGTCCAATTCAGTGGCAGATACTTGTAGGCTTTCTGCCCACAAATGAAAAAGAGTCCTGGCTCTTTCTTCAGAATAGGGGAGTAAGGTCCCTTATACCACCCTGTTCCAGTGGGTCCTTTCTTTGGGGTATGGTGGGTAGCACAGTAACTATCATTAGCGGCTGTGCAATGCAAGGCAAACAGCAAGTCCTGTAGGACCTGATCCGCTGTAAAAAGCTCTGCCCTAGCACACTGGTTTGGGAGTAGGGTGTTACTAGTTACCAGTGTGGGGTTGTATATTTGACCGGTGTTAGGAATAATGAATAATGACTGATTGTACCAGGCTTTTCCTTCCAGGTATTGGCTGAAGTTTAGGGGAATAATGGTAACATTGCTTGATAGTGGTGCGCCACCATGGGAGATGTTATATCCCCAGCACCTTAAGGGTTTTTGGTGGGTTGCACTGGGATAGACATCCCAGACCTTTAACCTTTCATTAAAACTTACAGTGTGGGCACACTGCTGGTCCCCTAACCACCCAAGGTGGGGTCCAGTACCTTTTGTTCTCAAAGCAGATGGGGTACACTTCCCTGGAGCTTCCTGTTACATACTCCAGAGTTTGACCCCATAGTGTAGGTTGCCATTGTCCATGCCACCCCCAAGTTCCCTTCCCAGAGTCATTTAAAAGTTTGTAGCTGCTGGAGCTGCTGTCATCAAACCAGGCTGGTCCCCACTTGAAAACGTCGCTCTTGTTCCACCAGTCATTCAAGTTTAAAGGGACAAATTCAACTCCCAGTCCTGTGGAAAAGTTCAGCAGTGTACACGTCCAACAGTCCGTGGCGCCAGTTTGGATGGCATTCTGGAAAGGGTGTCTGGGAACAGTGGAGGCTGCTGTGGCCACAAGGAACGTTACAACGAGTCCAAACATTATGCTGTCGCTCGGATCGGGGTCTGCCACACAACCAAGTTTGATTCTAAAAGAAAACATAAAGTCAACCGGTCTTGGATACAATCCAAGCCTCAGAAATAGTTATTGGCATCTTGTTGGGGTTTGCAATAATCCAAACACCCTTGTCTTTATAAGACTGAAGTACACAGGTATGTGTGTCCAGGCTGGGGTGTTTGACTACAACAGTATCCCCAGGGGCATATTTGGAGTCCTTATCTGATTGTATTACTTGGGGTGTTGGGACAAGTGCTGTTAAGTGGTTTAGTCTCATGATGGTTGACAACCCCATTGCTAATCGGGTGGGGTAGGCAAAGCCAATTCCAGAGACAATCTCTACTCCAGTCAAAACATATTTCCTTCTCTGTCTGGTGGAGGGTAATGGGCCAATGTAATCAATTCGCCAGTTTGCCTATTACCAGTTTAGCAAGGAGGGTGGCCTTGTTCACTAAGCCTCATACCTCCTGGTCCTTTTCTTAAGCATATTCCTGAAAAATCTAAGAGTTGCTTTAACTCTCAGTACCCATCCTTAAGGGAATCTAGCTCTGTCTGGGTACTGAGGGACATGCATTTCTACCTCTCCACTTCTGCAGCAGAGGCTTCTACATTTTTGCAGTTTCATATTTACATTCTTATATTCAGTCAATTTGAGGAACACCTCATTACAGGTTTTCCATAGAAGTCAAGCTGCAGCTGCTTCCCCCTTCATTGGGGCCAAGGGTTTACATATCCACAAGTAGTTAGCCAATTTGTCTTCTAGGTCTGAAATTGTATGGACAGCAGCTAACACTAGATCAGACCAAGGGCTATGCCCGAACTTTTGCAAGATTTTGCTCAAAAGGGGTAACATCTTTTACAAATGCCAATTTCTCAGTCTCCTCTCTCGGAGCCTTCTTAAAAAGACTGCTTACATTTAAACATTTTCTAGTATACCCAACCCCCTATTGGGACTAAAATAGCCAATACCAATATCTCCTTTTTTTTTTTTTTTTCAGGGGATAAGGCAACACGTCACATTTATTGAACATACATAGATCAATCAATACTTATCATATGCATATGATACATTACACTCGTACTCTCTTACACACCCACAAGCACACTCCATCTTGTTACCAAAGGTTGCTCCCCCTTCTGTATCTGTTCTCACATTTAGCACTGTGCAAACATAAATCCTTTTAGATTCTCACTTTTATGTTTGACTTTCTGGAGGGCTACAGTTTGAACTTTCTGATCTCAGGTAGTTTGCTGATCAAACTTAGCCATTACCTGCAAAGCTTCTTTGTGCTGCCAGCTAGGGCATTTGCATCACAAAGGAAATTACAACCTGTTGTGGCTCCTGGAGCCTCCACAGCATTTTAATTTGTTTGCAGTTTTTACCCCTTCTACAATATACATGGCATGTCACAGGAAAATGTGCAGTCTTTGTTTATAACACTACTTAGCCACATTAAACTTTGCATAGGGTGTAACTCTTTCTTTATGCTTACAGTTTTCCTGTACTTTCATGAAACAACTTGGACTGAAATGGTCTTACTAAAAGTAAACCAAACCAATTTGTTTCAAACCTACAAAATAAGATTACTGGACCTTGAAAACCTCACTTATTTACACTATATATATTATATACACACAGATACACATACATTCTCTCTGAATCTTTCTTACACTATTTCTACATGGCTGTACAACAATTACATTCCCTTTTTATTCATTGGGGTAGTTAAGTTCCAATAGAAACCCCTTTTACAGTTCTTTTAGCAGTATCTATAATTAAATGTACGGATTTGAGTCAAATTTGCTTGGATTATTTACAGACATTCCTTTGGAAAAAGGGCCCATTTTTCCTTCAGAATGGCTGCAAAGAAACCACAATTTTCTATCTACACCATTTTAGCATTTGCACAACTGCTCAATTCTCTCCATTCTCTGTAGAGTTAAATTCTCTGTGGGTTTTTCCTTTTTCTTAAAACACTTTCTTATCTCTAAAAATAAAAAAAAAACTGGCCTTGTTTCAGATATTACTCTTGTAAGTATTGTTTTAAGGATTTAGATTTCCAGTGCATGTACTGACTGCCTTTTTCTCAGTTCTACCACAAGGCCTTCAATCTATCTGTTACCTGCCTGCTTGTCTGGGCCTGATCCTGTTTTCCTTGCTAAATGGAAAGTGGCTCCTTTCCACAGACTCAGGCTTTGTCCCATTCTTTAACTTGCAAGCAGTTCTATACTTACAGAACTGCACCCACAACTCCTCAGGATTTCCCCAATCCTTTTCTAGCATTTCTCTATCCCATTTAGGGTCAGCCCAACCTTCCTGGGCGAAACTCTTTTCTACCTTGCTAAAATCAGTGACTGGCTTCATGCTGCTGTATTTTGAACCGATATCACAAATCCTGCCGACTACGCCAATTCTGTCAGCCGGTGGTCAGGGCAGTGAGTGGTGTGTGTGAGCTATACACCCGAGACTTTAACTGCTAGGAGTGGGGTCCCTTAGCAGTGGGCAACCTGGAGGAGGTTGACGGGTGCCCCAAAGAGTTTAACGTCCGTGTCTTTACTGCTAGGATCGGGATCCTTTGCAGTGGGCAGCCAACAGGCTGACAGACGCCCCAGAGTTTAACAGGGAGAGCTTTACACCTCAGACTTTGACTGCTAGGACACAAAGTCCCGTCGCAGTGGGCAGCCTGGGGAGGCTGAGAGGTGCCCCAACGGATCTGTCCCCTGGAAGCGACACGATCCAACGCTCAAGCTCTCCCTATATCTGTCCCTTATGACCAGCTGGAGTTCTTTTGTTTGTGTTCGGTTCGGGTACAGCAGCACGGGTTCAAGTCAGAAACTCAAACCACACTTGCTTATTTGTAGGAGAAAGAAAAGAAAGAAGAAAGAAAACTTGGTTCAATATATATATTTAAACTTATAAAGTGAATGAGGGCACAATCTTATTTTCTTGTTTACAATAGAAGTGAAACAGGTTGATTAGAGAAACTTATAATAGAGTAACTAAATTAAAGTGTACACATAAGAAACACATTGCAGGTATAATTCTCACCCCTGCGTTCCAGACTTGGCGTGGCCAGCGTCTTTCTCTCAATCCCTCGGGAAGAAGTAGGGCGAGGCTGGGCGTCCCACAGACCTCGGGAGACAACATATACCTGCCAGCAGGTATAGATTGGAGCTCAAATGGGGTGGGCTACTAAACCCCTCTTTATACCCCTTGGGTCACGTAGGCTTCTTCCTGGTCTCAAGTGGCCAATTAGGAAAAATGGCTTTGAATGCCAAGTTTCCCACGGAAGGGTGCAAAGCATAATTCACACCTGGGAAACTGCAGACAATGGGCACTATAGTATGTGATGGGCGAAGATTCCTCTCCTGGGACAGTGTAGGCGTGTCAATAACTGGTGCTAGCCATCAGGGCAGCAGGAGGGGGGCCCCTCCGGTTATCAGCTAGCCCATTTACTCTCTGGTTTCTGTTTATTAGAGTCAGGGACAAGCAGCACACCTGCATTCCCAGGGCATCAAAGGCTGACTGCCTTTCTCTTGCTCTCTGGGGGGGGGAGGGGAAAACAAGATGGGGTTCATGTCTGGCTACACCTGCCTAACCCGTGTGATTAGTTACGCTGAAATCACTAGGCCAGACCTCTAAGTCAGAGGTGGGGAACCTAAGGCCCAAGGGACAGATGCAGCCTCTGGCTTGCCTGGATCCAGCCCCCAAGGCTCTGGGCTCCCCCCCAGCATTGGGGATCCTGTCCTGGTGCTGCAGCCCCCCCCCCCACTATCCTCCATGGGGCTGGAGCACACAAAATCCACTAGCCTGGACCCACTCCCTGCCCTGCAGGCTCTTGTGTGTGAGGGGAATGTGGGGAGTGTCTTTCTCCTTCTCAGTCAGGGGCCACATCAGTGAGAGTTTGGGGTTTTTTGGAAGGGGGTTGCTTCTCACTTTTGTGTGGCCCCGACTGATTTTTCTGTGGGTCAGCAGCCCCCCGACTCCAAAAAGGTGCCCCACCCCAACTCTAGGTGGTATAAATCTGAACAGGTCCATTGACTGCTGTAGTCACTTCGAGCTAGGGTGCTGGTCTGAAGTGAGTAAGGGTGAGTAGGATTTGGCCACTGAGATGTGGTCTTGCTTCCAGTGACCTCAGTTGGAGTTTTGTTGTTCACTTTAAGGGAAGAAAAGCAAAGCCACTGACCTGCCTGATCCTGATAGGTCACGTGTACCTGGAGAACCCACTGAAATCACAGGAGTGGTGAGTGTTTAGCACTGCCCAGAGCTGAGCCCCTGAGTTGGATGTCAGGCGGTATTTTAGAGGTGAAAAAAATCAGTATCTCACTGGCAATCTCCTTGAGCTATACCATTCCTCTGCACCCCTCTGTGTTGCCAGCTTTGAAATACGTGATTCCCCCCCCCCCCTCCAAAACTGCAGTTCATGGAGTAAAACAACAAGTAGTACTGTAACCCCGCAGAGATTAACTGTATATATGTAGAAAGACTTAAAAAACAACGAATAGTCTAGTGGCACCTTAAAGACTAACAGAACATGTAGATGGAATCATGAAATGTTGTGGGCATAACCCACTTCTTCAGATGACTGGAATATTAAAAATCTAGATCCAAGAATAAAAAAGGGAAGGGGGGAGGGGAAGGAGAAAAAAAGAGAAAAAAGACAGTGAATAGATTGTTTGAGTAGTTATAAGAGGCTGATAAGGACAATTAGCACCTTTATTGTTTGTTTGGTTGGTTAAGTCATTAGGATGTGGAAGGTAGTGTGCGAGCCAGCCAATGTCTCTGTTCATTCCATTCTGATAAGAATTAAACTTGTAAATGAAGTTCCAACCCTTCCCTGTGTAGTTGGCTTGTGGAATTGGCCTGAAACGACATGGTGACTTGGAGATCCATTAATGAGTGCCCGGGCAAGTTAAAGTGTTCTCCAACACGTTTCTGTGTGTTGCCCTTTTGGAGACCTGATTTGTGTCCATTAATTTTTTCCCATAGACACTGTCCAGTCTGGCCAATATACATGGCAGTGGGGCATTGCTGGCATTTGATGGCATAGATCACATTAGTGGATGTGCAGTTAAATGAGCCCCTGATGTAGTGGCTGATGTGGCTGGGTCCAGTGATGAAATTGCTTGTGTAGAAGTGTGGGCAGAGTTGGCACCAGGGCTGATTGCAGGGGTGGGTTCCTGGATGATTATGATGGAGGTGTATTGCATTGTTATTGGAAAGAATTTGTTTGAGGTTAGGGGGTTGTCTGTAGGCGAGGACTGGCCTTTCCCCCAAGGCAGGGCCGGCCCACAACATTTTGGCACCTGAGGCGGGGAGCTCAAATACACCCCCATGCCCCCTTGCTTGGGCCAAAACTTTGAAAGGTCTCAATTCTGCCTTCTTCCTGTTCTACTCCTCTCATGGTACTGCTCTGCTACCTACATATGCACCAGCAGTAGACACAATTTTCTACACTCTGGGTCCTAGTGGCACCCCCCACAGTCTGGCACCTGAGGCGGCCACCTCAGTTCGCCTCATGGTAAGGCCAGTCCTGCCCCAAGGCCTGTGAGAGTGAGGGGTCATTTTCCAGGACAGATTGTTGATAGTGCATTGGAGGGGTTTAAATTATGGGCTGTAGGTGATGACAAGTATCTTGGGTAGCAGATAGAAAACTCCTAGTTGGGGATTAGTGGGTGTTAGTGTAAATTTGGTCCTGGGCAGCAGACTTTTTTTTTTTAAGTTTTCTAGTTACAGACTAACTTGGCTACCCCTCTGAAGCTTTTGTGTGTGTGTGTATATATATATATATATATATATATATATATATAAACCCACTTTGATAATCTGAAGAAGTGGCTTTTGTCCTCAGAAGCTCATGATACTATATATATTTTTGTTACTCTCTAAGGTGCTACAAAAGCACTCATTTTTTAAAAAGTTACAGACTAACACAGCTACCCCTCTGAGGCTCTTGGAGTAATGTGAGCAAGAAAGAATTTCAGCTTTAATGTTTTAAAAATAACTTTCTAGCCTTCAGGGCTGCAGAGAGGAGCTTGAAAATGTGAAGCCTAAAACTCCAAAACCAGAAAATGAAAAAGTATCCAAACTGTCTGACTTTTTTAGGCAGTCTGATCATTTTTATACAGTTGGGGTCGGTGGTACTGATAGCTGAATCCAAAAGTGTGTGAGATAAAAAAACCCCTCAAATGTATTAATTATATACGAAAATGTCCACTTTTAAAAGCCATTTTCATTATTGTCAGGACTTGATATATTATTTTTTAATGCTGGGGTGTGGGGTATAGGGATGGATTGCATGTACCACTGTATAAGCACAAAGTAGAAGCCAGTCTCTGTCCTGAAGAGCTTACAGTAATGACAACATGCAACGACTGGTAGGAAAACAATAAGATCATGGGTTTGGCAAGAAAATCTGTTAAGCATATTGTTTGAATAGATGCTCTTATTGTTCCCTGTTGTTTTAGAGCAGGTGCCAGCTACATCACTGAACACCCAAGATTAACAAATTCATCTGATGAAGTGGGTTTTGCCCACAAAAGCTCATGATACTACATATATATTTGTGTATTTCTAAGGAGCCACAGGGACTACCCGTTGAAACTAAACTGGGTTTGCTATCGAGCAAAAAAGGCAGAGATACACAAACATTTAAAACTGAGTCAGTAAATAACTTACAAGCACATTTTGGAGGCTTATGCCATTTGCCATTCCACATACCTCTCTACAATACTACAAGGGTTCACTAGGTGGTGCGATGGAGCTTATGCATTGGGGCTCTTCTCCCTCGGCACCTTGGATTCAATTTATAGCACATAAAAATTAGTGCAGTGTACACTCACGATGATCTGGAACACAGTTCAGAATACTGTCATTTTCAATTTGAAGGAGACCTGGTATTACAAGGACAGGTGGGGGAAGGTGAGGAGGTTTGAGGAGTACGGAGATGACTATCTTGGGGACCTGGGTCTGGATCAACAGTGAGTGTAAACCCAGGGCTGGGTGGAGATCCATGAGTGGAACAACAGGAGGTATTAATTATAGGTCACTTCTGTGGTGCATTGGTAGATGGGAAGGGAGTCCAGGATTTACACAGCGTGAGCCATGCCTCAGGATTGGGATGCATAGGCCAAGTCATGTGTGGGTGCTCAGGACATGGGGCGGGGAGGAAGTGGAACTCAGCACTAGAGAGCACGGGAAGTGCTGAATGTGTGCCCAACACTGGAAAGAAGGAGGCTGTAAGTACGGTGGGGTGCGAGCAGAGCTATGTGGGTGCCCAGCAGTGGCGTAGCAGGGGGCTGTTAGGCTGGTCTATGGGGGTATCCAGCCCTGGAACTGCCGGGGGCTGTGGCTGGGCAGGGTAAGGCTCTGGGATTGTAGCGAGTGGGGGCCAGGAGGGGGTGCACTGGCAGGGCTCTGGGAGTGTTGGCTCTGCCTAGGATTGCTGGGGATCAGCCTGGGGCACTGGGATTTCGGGGCGCTGTGGGATCAGGCTGGGGGTGCCCAGCACTGGGATTCCAGGGGGGGGGGTCAGGCTATGGGTGGCCCCCCCTCGGCCGAACCGTGCGCGGTGCAGGGCTCGCGCCCTGGCGATGCGGCGCCCCTGTGGTCAGGCTGGAGCAGCCTGCGCGCGCCAGCCGTGAGCCCGCACCCCCCCCTCCCCGTCCCGTCGGCACGCGCCGGAGCGGAGCCCGAAGACCCTACCGCGGCCGACCGCCCGCTCTCCACCCAGGGCGCCCCGCCGGCGGCCAATCAGCGCGGGCGTCTGATGGGCCAATGGCAGGGCGGCTTACGGAGGCGCGCGGTGCGTGCCCCCCGAGAAGGAGGCTCCGCGCGCGGCAGAGCGGAAGCTGCCCTGCTGCGGGGACGCGGTGCGGGAACTTTTCTCCTCAGCCGCCGGCCTGTCAGTCAGTCAGTCAGTCGCGCGCCGCGCATGGGGTGGCCCCACGGCGGGGAGGCTGCGGGGGCGCCGCGGAGGGAGCCGAGCCCCGCGGCGGGGTGCTGAGGCGGGGAGCTCCCCCCCCCCCGCTCCCCACCCCGGGGCGTGGGGTAAATGCTCTGGCCCCACGGGCCGCTGCGGAGTCACGCCGGAGCCACGCGCTGCGCACCGTCTCCGCGGCAGGGTGAGTGAGCCGGCGGGCCGGCGGGCGGGCGAGCGGCGTCCGGGCAACCCAGGGTCGCTCCGTGCGGGGCGGCCCCAGGCCAGGGGGTTGCGGGGTCCCTGGGCAGCTCCCACCGCAGAGGCCCTTCCGCCCGGCGCCCCTGCTAGGAGCGGCGGGGCGGGGCTGGTGACCCGCGTCTGGGTAGATCCTGCCTCGGTGCGGGGCTGAGGGGCGGCGCCGGGCGCCACCGGCGGGCGGGCCCCGGGCTTGGCAAAGCCTTGCCCCTGGGAGGAGGCTTGTGGCGCTCCGCTGAAGAGACGCCGGGTCTCGTGCAGGGTCGCGTCGCCGGCCCCTCACCGGGGTGTTGGAGGCCTCGACTGTGCCTGGCCAGCTGTCTGCTTAACTGGGCTGCTCCAAGGTGTGACACAGCCCCCTCTTCTGAGTGTCGGCTAAGCCGGCTTAAATCGCCCAGCCCTGTGACAGAAGCATTTTTCTACCCGTCCAGCTACCGCCTCTCGGGGAGGGTTCCCTACCTCAACAGGAGAGCCACTCTTGTTGGCACTGGTGGTGTCTGACTCCACACAGAGCACTGCAGCTGTGCAACTGTTGTGGCTTTTCAGCTGTCGCGAAGTCCTAACCTGTTTGTCTCTGTCTCTATACCGGTGTTAAGACTAAACAGCGTGAAATGAGACTCCTATATAACCTAGTCAGTAAAGCTGTTGTTGGTCCGAGGGTTGGCATCTCCTGACTGTGCGGGCCATGCCCCAAACATCCACTGACTTTCACAAGAATGGGCCTGAACTTGTGAGCCCAGTCCTGGAAACTGCTTTATGTCCTCACCATGAGGCTCTGTGCGTCCCTATGGAACAGGTTGGAGGATAAGGGCTTGGGGTGGAATGAATGAAGAGGGATATCTGTGGAAAATGTTGAGGGCAATTGGGATTAAATTCAGACCTAGTGAAAACAAGCACAGTTGCCATTTTGAATGATTATTGGAGTGATTTATGCTAGAACCAAATTCATTCTTCTGTTTTCTAGGTGACTTTTCAGGTTCAGAACTGTTTAGGGTAAATGATATCAACCAGCTGCTCCCTCCCTGCTGGATACTGGCTTTTGGAAAAAACTTTTTTTACTTTCTCTGTTTTCGCTGATCTTTAGAAATACATATGATGGAAGAGATGGGGTGGAATTCCTCATTGGGGGAAAGGAGTGCCATGCAGAGAGAACCATGTGTGAGGTGCTCATATACCCAGGGAAGGGTTATAGATGGGTGTATTAATGACAAACTCTGGTCAGTCTCCTGTTTCCTTTGAAATCAAAGGAGGGGACTCTTTTGTAGACTGCAGTGGGAGCAGGAATGAGACTTTAAGTCTGGATCCAGTACAGTGTAGCTTGCTGTGTAGGTGCAGCATTTTGCTCATGCTTCACATAGGGCATGAACAGGACCACAAATTAAAATGCTGTTAAAATATATCTTGGAGTTAGTACTAATATGTAGTACTGCTCATATGCAAGCTCTTTACAAGTGTTGGTTAATTAAGGTACATTGATGAGGCTATTCCCATTCTCTCCACTATTGGGCCTCCTCTCGCCTTGCCTCGCCACCCCCTCCCCCCGGGGGACTGGATTGAATTGTGACAAAGATCAGTAACTTTCTGTAAACTTCCAAGTATAGGAAAGATATTGAAGTGGAGGAGGTGGTGCATGTATAATTGTTTTTACTACAATAGCATCTGGAGGCCTCAGCAAAGATCAGTGCTCCATTGTGCTAGGTGCTTGACAGGCAAATGGGAGTTGGTTCATCCCCAAAGGATCTATACAATCTACCAGACATGATGGACAAAGTACATGGGAGAGGCATTATTATTGCGGTTTTACAGAGTAGGGAACAGAAGCATGGATCTGCATCTGGTGTTTTGCCCTTGGTGAGATTATTGTATGAGGGGAATCTTGTAAATGATTTTCTGAGGTCATTCAGAGATCTGAGAATTGAGTCCAGATCTCCTGAGTCCCAACTCTATGCCTTGCTCCTAATTCGCTGTTTTGATCACAAGACTATCCTTTCTCTTCCTGGGTATATGTATGTATTCTACTTAAAGGGAGAGTGCTGTCTAGCGTGGAGAGCAGGAATCTGAAAGGTGGAACTCCTGGATGTTTTTCCTGATTTTACCAACAACTTGGCGTGCAGCCTCAGATAAATCAGTTCATATTTCTGTGTCTCAGATCCTCCATCTGTAAAATGGAGATGACATCTGCCTAGCTTACAGAGGGTGGCTTTATGGTTGGCTAATGCTCACAGGTTGAACATTGTACATTAACAATGGCTGTTAGCAGATTGTAAGACAGACCTGCCTTAATTTGTTTAATCCTCTTGCCCCTCTTTCCTCTAATCACCTTCTCTGCAGTCTAAATGGCAGATGAAGAGAAAAGTTCTTCTGACATGGGTCACCCAGTGATAAGAGAGACTGTGGCCACTTGGCTGAAAGTGCTGAGGAAAGTGATGCTTCTGTTAGTGGAAATATTGGTTACAGGCAGAGTGGGAGAAAATAATTCAGGGTCCTGTTCACTCCAAGTGACTTAGCATTTATACTGCAGTAGCATGTAGAAGCCCCTCATCAGGGGCCCCATTGTATTGGGTGTATATATGTAACCCACACATAGTGTGGTCTACTGTCCCATGCAGTGGCACCTAGATCACTGCAACAGATAGGATCAAGAAACCTCTACAGCATGTGCTGGGAGGCAGCTGGCTTTTAGCTTAGAGGTTAGAGGCTCCTATACTCAGCTTCAGAGGTCCCAGGTTCAAATCTGCCTGGTGGTGGTTACATACACAAATATAGCAATAAAATAGAGCATTTGGAGCAAGAATTAAATTGCTGTGTAATAAAGTGGGCATCAGTGTAGCATTCTGTAACACTGTTGCATGGCTTAAGGCAGGGGTTCTCAAACTTTGTGATACTGTGACCCCCTCTAAGTTGCTCGCAACCCCCCCGGGGGGTCAGGACCCACAGTTTGAGAAACACAGGCTTCCAGTAGTGTGTAAAGTTTTTATTAAAGAAAAAACAGTAACAAAGGGCTTGAATTACAGGATAGATTTTCAACTACTATAATTCAGAGTGGTTCTCAGTAATGTTCAAAGAACTTTGCTGATTTATGCTGGCTGAGAGACTGTCCCTGAGAGGTACTGGGTTCCTAAACCATGTTCCCTTTAAGATTTTCCAGCCGTGAGGGGAGTGAGTTTTGGCTTGTGCACCAATATTGAAGTTTGTGTGCTGGTTTGGTTGTGTGCCATCATGGCACTCAACTTAACGCACACACGTTCCTAGCCACCAGAGCAGGAAGTGCTCTCCCCTCCCCCCCCCACAGCCCCTCCCATGCAGCATGTCCCGTTCCTGGCCTGCTGCCCCAGTGGTTCCCTCACCATGCCGTCTCAGCCGGCCTTGCGCAGCTCTCCAGAGGAGGTGGCTGTTAATAAGTGAAGAATTTTTGTGCATGTGGCTGCGCAGGTGCATACCTTATAGGAACAGAGTTCCCACTATCTCCTGTGAGAGTTGATGGAGAGCTGTGCAGTCAGCATGGGTCTCCATCTAGATAAGGATCTGGTCCAATGTTGCCTCTAATTCTTTCCATCCATGTGGAGAATAAATTTTATATGCACTGAGAGGTCAGGATATGCACCACCAGTAGAACCACATGTGGGTGCTGTACTAAACAGCTGGGTGATATTTGAATCTCTCCTGGATGAGAGCACTCAGCTTACAGGGAATGCTGATCTGGTCTCTCTCCTGAACTCTTTTGTGCCCCCCCCCCTTCTCCCTTCTTGAGGGAAAAAACCTACAAAACTTAAAATCTGGAGGTGAGAAGAGACCTGTAGAACTTTTAAAGATAGCTATGTCTGCTAAATAGTAATTTTTTCATAGGGTGGATCTCTCCCTGCATACCTTGGGAGGGGACGTACATGCATATCCTACACTTACAAGAGTTTGGAGTGAACCGTGGCTCTTTCTGCCGCATGCTGTGGTGGAAAGCCCTGGTTCCGATGAAGATCTGCTTATTTCTGATCTGGGATGTCATCAAGGGTGGAAAATGACAGGAAGGAAGGGAGGCTTTTTTCTCTTGCTAAATATGGAATGACATTAAAATCTGGGAATAGCAGATACCAGTATGAAAAGAATTTTGGACCATTTTCATCTTTTTTATTTTAACTAGATCCCAGTGGTTCTTTTGTAAGGTAGGGAGGGGGAGAAAGGGAAAAGAATGGAGTGAAGGGGGCACTCTAGCTTCTCTGCTATGAGATGGTGTGTTTTTTGTTTTTTGTTTTTTTTCCTCCCAAACTGGTAGATTCTAACCCTGCTAGGGGCCTTTCTAGAGCATGATTCAGTGCTCTTGTACAGACTGAGTGTTCTTCCAGTTTTTAAATCATTGTGTGTGTTAGCAAAAGAGGGATGGTTAGTTTCTATCTGTTGATGAATAGTTTGCTAAGAGCATTCAGGAAGCTATGGATATGTGTTTGAGTTTTGTTTGGGGATTTCTAGAAGAGAGAGAATAATGGTAGAGAGAGTGGCATGCATGTTAGCTAGAACCTGCAGTGCTCAGTGCTACAGAACAATGTCAGATATGTAAAAGCAATATTTTTCCTGCAGAGAAGTTTGTTCCACTTTTTTGTGTGAGTTAGCCAGCCAAAATAGAATGTTAAACTGTTGATCAATGAGAGCTGCCTTGGTCCTGCTCTGTGCATGAGATAAAGGGTATTAGGAATTAAACATGCAACCAAACTGCAGCTCCTCTTTTCCTCTTCAGTTTTAATTTCAGTTCATTCAGTATGCTCATGACAATCTAGGTGCCTTTTTTAGTGGTCTCTGCGGACAGTGTGGTGAGCAGCCATGTTTGTTCATTTCCTTCTGTCTTCTGAGCTCATTTTCCAGGGTCACTTGGTTGTACTCTCCACAAGGAGGATTTAATTATTTCCAGGCAGCATTGGAATCAGGCTGTTGTTCTCTCCATGCTGCATGGGGTACCTGTGCAATATAGGATCAACTTTCCAGGGGATGTGTGGAGAGGGAACAGAATGATTGACAGAAAGGCTAGGTATCAGTATTTCTGTGCAAGCCTCTTCTCCCCCACCCCTCTTTGCTCAGTGATGCGAAGATATTTTGGTAGGCCATTTCCAAAGGAAAGGGGAAACTGTTTGACTTTCTAGCTATTATAAAAGCCTCTGTTTAAATACAGGGTGGATGCACTTCCAGGTGTGGCCTTTGTGTTCTCCACCATGCTGATATTTAATGACTACATGCTGTGCTGCTTTTGGCAGGTGTGGAACCCTCCTTTTTCCTTTGATTAAATGCAGTGTAGGGAATTTCAGGACTACACAAATGTACTTAGGAGAAGGGCAGGCAAGTTGTCTTAGTCTGATCCTGGACAAGCTCTACAAATCTGGTCACTGTGGCCCTGGGCCCAATTCTGATCTGGGTAACATTGTTAATTCAGGTTTCTTCCAGGGTGTCTTGTGTGAAACCAGGAGTTATTTCTGTTTTACACTGGGTACATAATGTCCTTGTACACATGTGGCATTGTTGCAGGAGGCCAGGAGTATGTGCATGGAATGGTATTGGAAATTAACCACAGGAAGGCACTCTGGGGTGATGGAAGAGAGACAAACTCTGCTTCACCTCTACTCTGCAGGCTTGACTCTGGTGGAGAAGGCTGGTTTTGAGGGAGCTTGTGGGTGAGGTAGGGGATCTTGCTGTGAACTTATTCATGAATGATCTGGAGAAAGGGGTAAACAGTGAGGTGGCAAAGTTTGCAGATGATACTAAACTGCTCAAGGTAGTTAAGACCAAAGCAGACTGTGAAGAACTTCAAAAAGATCTCTCCAAACTAACTGATTGGACAACAAAATGGCAAATGAAATTCAATGTGGATAAATGTAAAATAATGCACATTGGGGGAAAAAATAACCCCAACTATACATATAATATGATGGGGGGGCTAATTTAGCTACAACTAATCAGGAAAGATCTTGGCGTCATCATGGATAGTTCTCTGAAGATGTCCACGCAGTGTGCAGCGGCAGTCAAAAAAGCAAACAGGATGTTGGGAATCATTAAAAAAGGGATAGAGAATAAGATGGAGAATATCTTATTGCCTTTATATAAATCCATGGTACGCCCACATCTTGAATACTGCGTACAGATGTTGTGATCTCATCTCAAAAAAGATATACTGGCATTAGAAAAGGTTCAGAGAAGGGCAACTAAAATGATTAGGGGTTTGGAACGGGTCCCATATGAGGAGAGACTAAAGAGACTGGGACTTTTCAGCTTGGAAAAGAGAAGACTAAGGGGGGATATGATAGAGGTATATACAATCATGAGTGGTGTGGAGAAAGTGAATAAGGAAAAGTTATTTACTTGTTCCCATAATATAAGAACTACGGGCCACCAAATGAAATTAATGGGCAGCAGGTTTAAAACAAATACAAGGAAGTTCTTCTCCACAAAGCACAGAGTCAGCCTGTGGAACTCCTTGCCTGAGGAGGTTGTGAAGGCTAGGACTATAACAGGGTTTAAAAGAGAACTAGATAAATTCATGGAGGTTAAGTCCATTAATGGCTATTAGGCAGGATGGGTAAGGAATGGTGTCTGTAGCCTCTGTTAGAGGGTAGAGATGGATGGCAGGAGAGAGATGGCTTGATCATTCATTACCTGTTTGAGTCACTCCCTCTGGGACACCTGGCATTGGCCACTGTTGGCAGACAAGGTACTGGGCTGGATGGACCTTTGGTCTGACCCAGTATGGCCATTCTTATGTTCCTATGTTTGGGTAGGCTTTGAATGTTGACAAAGACCAAGCAAAACACTATTTATCAATTCAGCAATGATCCTTAAAGGTGTTTCCCATTCTCAAGGGTATCTGCTATACTGTTCTTAAACTATTAAGATTTGCCCTTGAATTCTCTAAAACAAATCACATAATAATCAGGTAACAAAATAGTATATAGTTGCATGATACCCTGGATCCGTGTAAGACCAATACCAGCATCCGAATGGAGTGCCTGTTTAATTCCCTCTGTTCTGACCAAACACCAAAATCCTCTAAACTCTCTTCATTGGTTTAATGGCTTAATCTAGTATGATCGCATACTGTTACAGGTTGTGTGAAGTTTAGAGAGAAAGATAATGTAGTGATCAGTCAGGTTTCAGTTCTGCTGGCTGATATTCTTGATGTGTGTGAGGTGCAACTATGAGAATTTGTGAGGTGGTGATATGCTAGAGCTCCCTGCTCACCTTTTTTCAGATGAGACTTAAACTTCTAGGCACTGACCTCTTGTGATCGCTAATGGTCCTTTGCCACTTGAGTGGAGTAGACTCACTGTCACCTATGCTCTGGTTCCTACACCAATGTGGTATTCAATTTCTGTTTTAAGGTTTTGTAAGGCCTTAATCAGTTGTTGCCATGGCATGGGCCATGTGCTTCTCTGAATACTTACCAGTGGTGGGGTGGTGGTGGTGGAGGAGAGAGGGGTACTTTGCATGCTGCCTGTTCTTCAAACAGGCAGCTCCCATTGGCTGGAAACTGGCCAATGGAATTGTGCTGGGGTTGGGGCCCAGTGTGCAAAGACTCTCCTACTTGGGCTCATCTGTTGAAAGACACAGAGCCCGCAGCTGCTTTTCTCAGCAGTTGCGGGGAGTGAGGGGCAGGCAGGGAAGGTGGAGGGGCAGCAAGGAAGGCTCCCTGCTGTGTCCATGGGCTGGGTTTGGCAGCTTGGCTGGCCAAATCTGGCCCATAGACTGTATTTTGCCCAGCCCTGGTCTGGATGGTTAAATCTCCAGCCTGGGGTACCACTGACACAGCTTTACTGTGAGCACAATTGCTTCTGGTCTCTTCACATATAAACTCTAGTACAGTGGTTCTCAAACTTTAGCAACCTGATGACCCCCATTTTGATTTAAAAATTTTTGTGGAAAGTCCCACTCTCTGCTCAGATCCAGGCTCTGCCCTGTCCCCAATCTGTCCTTTCCCTAAGGCCCCACCCCACCTCTTTCTGCCCCATCCCAGAGCCTACTCCACCTCTGCTCCTCCCCCTTCCTTACAGTGTCTTATACATGTTTTGGAACAGCTGTTCCTTGGCGTGCAGAAAGTATTGGGAGGGAGGGGAAGTAGAGGAGTTGATCAGCTGGGCCAGTGGACTCCCTGGAGTGTTTTCGGAGTCCACAGACCTCAGTTTGAGAGATGCTGCTCTAGCATGCAAAATTATTTGTTGATGAATGAGTACTTCTAGCCAGCCGCTCCTCAATTGTACTGCAGAGTAAAACAGCAAATTCCCACTCCAGATGTATCCTCAGAAATATGCCTCTTGTACTGCCTTGTTCGTTCTTTCTGTGCAGTGCAAACTCATGGAAAGTCTGTTATTTCACTAATAAGATTTATACATATTTTCTATCCCAAATGAAGTTCCTCAAATATTCACTAGTTCAGATAAAACAAGTTTAACTACCAAAAGATAAAGTGATTACAAATAATGAAGCATAAGTCAGAATTGGTTACAAAGGAATAACAGGTAAAACAGACTATTGCCTAACTTAAAGTAGCTATGTTTGTCTAACTTTAAAAACAAGTAGTTCTGTGGCGCTTGAGAGACTAACAAATATATAGGATCATGAACTTTCATGGATAAAACCCCCTTCATCGGGATTCATCTGAAGAAGTGGGTTTTATCCATGAAAGCTCATGATCCTATATATTTGTTAGTCTCTAAAGTGCCACAGAACTACTTGTTCCATTACATTAGAAGTGACCTCATTTATACACTGTCATCTCAAAGGGTCCCTCAAACAATCTTGAATCTTGATCTTCCTCACAGGAATCAAGAGCACCAGATTGCCTGTTATGACATTATCTGATTATGATGAGACCATAAACAACCATTATTGATATCACTGTTATATAGTTGCAACAAATCTTGAGCTAAGTAGGACACATGGACAGAAAGGGTTAAACAATTCCAGGCCAAATTATTCAGAGTCAGCCTGTAGAGGCATGTAAGAAATGATGATTAAGGTCATTCAATGCTAGTTAGGCTAAAGGTTTGAAATTCAAACTTGTATTGTTAGAAATTAGAGGTAATACTAGTTATGTTTACTTATCTTATGGATGCTAACCATGTAAACAGATAGTTCCTGACTATCACTGATTCAGATCACAAGGTATTATCATACAGCTGAATCTTGGGTGAGATGATAATATAGTCAACATGTTTGTTTAAAGTTTATCACAAACTGCTTAATGGATAAGGTAGTTTATGTTTAATTACCATGAGGTTACATCAAATGACTATTGGGTCCTGATCCTTTTTTTTTGTCTTGTATCTGCTTTGGATGATCATAGGGAAAGCTGCAAGTCATAAGAAATGAGATCCTAGCATATCCTGGTGCCCCTTTAATTGACTGATTTAGGATCTCGGATTTGCTTGAATTTTCATACAGGGGAAACCTAAGCCACAGGGATTGAGTTCAAGTTATTGGCTGGAATCCCCCTAGATAAGGATTTTGGACTATAACAATGAACTAAATTCTAAAAACTTGGCAACTACAAGACAGCCATCTCTACTGAACCTCAAGAATTGATTCATGCCTGAATATATATTGATCCTTTAACCAATGGTCTTTTTTCCTTTTAATACATTTTGGTCTAGTTAACAATAATTGCCTGTAAGTGCCTATTTGGGATAAGGTCTGAAATATTTATTGACCTGGAAGTAAATGTGTCCAGTCCTTTGAGAGAACTTTATTTGGCTGGGGTGCCTGAGTGGTGGCCTGAGGCTGGGTACTTTAAGGGAACTGATTCTGATCTATCTTTTAGAGTGCGTCTGTCTGAGTGAATCTGTGCACCTGTGAGTGCGGTTGTCCAAGAACTCCTCATTCTGTAAGAGTTAGGACCACCAAATTTGGTATGCAGCTTCCTCTTACCCAAACTTAAACCAAGATCAGGGTTTGGTTGTGACTGGAAAATGGGTAGTGCCAGGAATGGGACTGTTTGTTTGTTATAACATGGAAAGGGAGGAGACAGAGAGCAGAGGGATGCAAAAGGGAGTGGCACAGAAGAGGGATGTAATACTGAGAGTTGTCATTGGGGGGGGCAGCTGCAGCATAAAGAGTGAGCAGCAGGCCTGGGGCTCTGCCATCTTGCCTACCTCCAGACCAAGTAAGGAGCCCACTTCTCTCCCCCTGCTCCTGGTGTGGAGAGCCTGCTTGAGGAGGACTCAACCCCCAGACCTTGGCACTCCACAGACAGCTTGCTGGTCATGTGGAGGCAGCTGGAGTGGGGAGCAGCCCCTGGAACCTCACCTCCCTCCCCAACAGCCTACAGGCCACAGCGTGGCGGCTGAAGGCAGCCCCCAGAGACTAGCCTCTGTCCCAAACAGCCTGCAGGCTGTGGGGGTGCTGCTGGAGGGAGGCAGTTGTGGGGGGGTAGCCCCCAGAGACTTGCCTCCCCCTCCCTGACAGCCTGCAGGGTGCAGAAGGTGATTAGGGGCTGCTCTGCCCCCCCCAGGCTGGAGGGGCAGCTGGAGGCTGGGGCTGGCCTGCAGAGTTCCAACCCCTACCTGACAAGCATGCAGACTTGGATCTTCCCCTCTGGAAGGAGCCATCCTCTGGGGAGTGCAGCCACAGCCCCCTGGGAGGAGCCTCCGCCAGAGCAGTGCCACCCTCGCTGCCATGGGCAGCCCGGGTAAGGCCCTCCCTCTTCTCCCCCCACCCCCCCCACCTCACAGCCCTGTGGCCCTATACCTCCCCCATCTTGACTTCTGCACCACTCCTCTTTCTGCCTGCCTTGAGCCCCCCCACATCTCCTGAGCCACCCACCCCCTGCTTCTCCATGCCCCCAAAACCCTCAGTCTAGCCTTTTTTTTTCCTTTAAAAAAAAAATACAATTACTGAAAAAGCATGTACATTTTTCATTTATTTTTCCAAAAAGAAAATTACTTCAATTAAAGATCCAAGCAATGCCGGGCACATCTGCTATTAAGGTAATATGGAAGCTGTTTTTGCAGTGCATCCTAATTGAGTGTGACCTCAGCTGGCTCCCATGGGACTCTATGTATCGCACAAATATCAGGAGATCTTTCTCCAGCATATGTTATACCAAGCTTTCTGAGATGCCTAAGCCCATCACAGTCTTTACGTTGTTTTTAAAATGAGTGACATGCTCCCTTACAGACTGTCCAGACTCTTGTATTGCCCTTCTAAGACCCTCAAATTAAATGTAGGGGGTCCCTCACCTGTATCCTGTAAGGGAAATCAAAGGGGACATACTTCATGGACTTGTGGGGCAATGCTTGTATACAAATAAGAGCAAGAAAATCCAGTCATTCTTGTGTCAGGTAACATCCTCAGCATGGACTTGTGTCCGATGGATGTCTTTCTACCAGACCATTAGTTTCTGGATGATAGGGAGCAACCTTCATATGTCTCATTCTATGTAACTCTTTTGAAAATGCGAGAGATGAAATTTGTAGCATAGTCTGACAAGGGAAAACCTACTCTGCTTAAAAAGATAAATGTACAGCAGCAGAGATGCTCAAACGGTTTTTCTAGTGGGGTGTTGAGAACCATTGAACCAAACTGTAAACCCTGTATATAATGGAAATCATTTCAAGTCAGGGGGTGCTGCATCACCGCCTGCACCCTTAGATCACCTATGTCAGCAGCCCTAGTTTCAGCTTCTGTATTAGAGTTGTGGTTTCAGGGTAATTAGTTAGTGTGCGTGCACGCATGTGCATGCGAGAGAGACTTCTTGATGGTCTGGGTATGACTTTCCTTGGTGTCCAGGCTGTAACACCTTCTTTTGGAGATTAGCACTTCACATTAGTTAGACTCTTCTGTCTGGTGATTTGTACTTTTTTTTTTTTTTGGGGGGGGAGGGGGGAAAGGTTTACGGTGCAAACACTCAAATGCTACTGTTTTGCATGGGATACAGATGTTAAGTGAGATTAATGGAGGGAGCAATTTACAAGCATTTCACATTTGATCATTCTAATATGCTTTACCAATTAGGGATATGAGCGTATAACCATGTAAATGGTTAACTGATAAGCCTGGGCTTATTGGTTAACATTCATGGTTACACTCAGTCTCCTATCCTGATCCTGTGGAGCTAGCTGCCACCCTGCACTGCTGCCTCTATATCAGAGCAGCAGCACGGGGGCAGCAGCCAGCTCCCCGGGAGCGGGACTGCAGGTGGGATCCAATGCATGGTGGAAGCTGGATTAAAAGCTGGCTCCTGGCATCCACCGGTTCCTGGGGAGCTGGCTGCCACCTTGTGCTGCTGTCTCTGATACAGAGGCAGTAGTGTGGGGCAGGAGCCAGTGTACGCTGGGGAGCTGGCTGTTGCTGTTGGGTGCATGTAAACATGGAAAACTCAGTAGTTACAGCAATTACAATTACCTGCATTTTATCATCCCTATTGCCAATACTAATGCACAGGTGAGCCAGGCTGATTTCAGCCATAGTATTTGACGGGAGCGTCGAAGTATTTGCGCAAGAAGCACTGATTTCTTACATTAGAACATCAGTGTTCTTGCGCAAATTCAAGCGGCCAGTGTAGACAGTTGGCAAGTTTTTGGGCAAAAGCAGCTGCTTTTGTGCAAAATCATGCCAGTCTAGACGCAGCCCACCTGTTTATGTTCTCCCCCATCCCCATATCTTCTCTTCTCCAGACTGAAAAAAAATTGGATTTGTTTAGTCTTTCCTCATAGGTCATGTTTTCTAGACTTTTAATCACTCTTGCTCTTCTCTGGACTTTTTCCCATTTGTCCACATATTTCCTGAAATGTGTTCAAAACTAGATACAGTACATCAACTGACACCTAATCAACACAAAGTAGAACAGAAGAATTACTACTTGTACCTAGTTTACAACACTCTTGGTAATGTATCCCAGAAAATTTGGTTGTGTTTTTTTTTTTAAACAATGTTACACTATTGACTCATTTAGTGTGTTGCACTATGGCCCACATTCTTTTCTGCAGTACTGATTCTTAGGTAGTCATCTTCCATTTTGTATGTGAATAGTAGTTTGTTTGTTCCTTCCTAAATGAAATACTTTGCATTTGTTCTGATTAAAGTGTTCCTGACAAATATGAAGAAATTCAAATTATAACCCTATCCTCCAATGTACTTGCAATCCCAGCCAGTGAGGTATCATCTGCAAGCTTTAAGTATACTCTCTATGCTGATATCTAAACCATTGAGGAAGATGTTGAACAGAGTGGGACCCCACTTGATATGTCCTTCCAGCTTGACTGTGAACCACTGATAACTGCTCTCTGGGAATAATTTTTCACTATTTCCCTAGTTTGTTTATAAGACAGTAATTTGAGACTATATCAAAAGCATTATTAAAGTCAAGATATACCACATCTACCATTTCTCCCCATCCTCAAGGCTTATCTTTGAATGAAAGCTGTTAGGTTGGTTTGACGCAGTCTGTTCTTGACAAATCCATGCTATTGTCTATTACCTTGCTATCTTCCAGGTGTTTGTAAATTGGTTGTCCTTATCCTCCATTTTATAGAGGTGCAATACATTTGTCCTTTCATAGTCTTCTGGAATCTCTCCTGTGACTTAAAAAAAAATCACTGTTGGCTCAGAGATCTCCTCAGTCGGTCCTTGAATATTCTAAGGGGTATTTCATCGGGCCCTGGTGATTTAAAGCTTCTAAGTTGTCTAATTTTTTAACTTGTACTTTCCCTATATAGTCATTGATTCTACCTCATTTTCACTGGCATTCAGTATGTTAGGTTCCTCACATAGATGCTTAAGGCCTAGCAGCTGGATGCAGCCCCCCGCTTGCATGGATCTGGCCCCTCAGGCTTAGGACTCTCCCATAGCATTGGGGAGCCTGCGCTGGAGCTCCAGTTCCTGCACCTCCATACCATGGGGCTGAAGCACACAATCTACTAACTTTGGTGTTCAAGAAGAATGGGGGGAGAGACTTGCTCCTTCTCATTTGGGGGCCACCACAGTGAGGGTTTGGGGTATTTCTCACTTGTGTGCAGTCCCTGTGATTTTTTTTTCCTGAGAGTCAGCGGCCCCCCCATCCCAAAAAAGTTCCCCAAATCTGATCTATGCTGTTAACGTTTTTTTTGTGAAAATTGAAACACAAAATAATGCAACACTTCTCCCATTTCTGTATTTTCTGTTGTTGTCCTTCCCCCTCCAATGAAGTAACAAGCCTACCTTGTCCTTGGTATTCCTCTTGCTTTTAATGTGATTTGTAGAATGTTTTCTTGTTACCCTTTACGTCTCCAGCTATTTTAATCTTTTTTGTGACTTGGCCTTTCTAATTTTGTCCCTACATACCCGGGATATATATTTATTATCCATTCTTTGTCATTTGACCTAGTTTCCACTTTTTGTGGAAATCTTTTTTTGTTTCAGATCGTTGAAGAACTCCTGCTTAAGCCAGGATGGTCTCTTGCCATATTTCCCATTTTCTTTCCTACACAGTTTGCTTCTGTGCCCTTAACAATGTTTCTCTAGTTAGACAAACAGTAGTTTTGCTTGTGGAGGTTTTTGTTTTGTTACAAACTTTAAAAAACAATTTTTTGTTCATTCTTCCCATCATTAAATGTGGAAATCCCTCTATCAACCCCAAAAGTAGTATACCACTGAGGCATGGAACAAGCAATATTCACTCTTGTATCAGCAATAAGTTTAAGGTGCAGTGTAGCAGGACCCATCAGGACTAGCAGCAGAATCTTTGACTGGGAAGAGAAGACTTCCAGTTTGTGAGAGGAATGGTCAGTAATCTCTTCTATTTGATATAGTAGCATTTAGAGTCCCAAAAGAGACTGGGACTCCCATGACCCTGAGATGTCTAGAACCAGCCTACGCTGAGAATGCAGCCTGCCCTGATCTTGGCAAAAAGGGAAGCTGATTCTCCTAAAACTGGCAGCATGTAGAAAACTCTGACCTTTCTTCCTTCAGGGGCTGCAGAGACTTGCTAGCTGCTTCCAGGAGTGGTGCAGAGTTATGAAAGGGACGAGTTTGCCTTAGCCCCTCTGTGCTACCATATTAGTGGCCGATCTCCTGATTTGGCTGCAGGAGCCTTCAGAAGGCTGAGCCTGATTCCAGGAGACTCCTGGGCAGTGTTCCATATGTGGATGGAAAAATTTGAGGGAATGACTTTTATGTGCAGCAGTATTGAGGCAATGTGCAGATATGCACCACCAGTAGAAACCAAAAATCTAGATATTTATTTTTTAAAAGTTACCATAAAGGTAATAACTACAGTCATGACAGGTTAGACATTTTTAGAACTCATTACTCCAAGAATTAGATTTAAGCATGAGAGAAATAAAGACTATGAAATCAGACCAGTCAAAATCCTAAAAACATACTTTAGAAGTAACACAAGTACGTGTTGGTTTGGAAGGGATGTGCAAAAGTGAGTGACAGATATGCATTGCCCCTTTAAATATGCTGTGCATGGTCAGATGTAGGAGCAGCTGCTGGCAAGCTTCTTCCATCCTGAGCCCTGTTGTGTCCCCCCTCTCTCTGGAAATGAAGGTGGGGAGTGGTGATAGGAGGGGACACTCTGGCATCAGTGTCCTTCTCTCTCTTTGCCCTGCACAGCAGTCAGGAGACTCCTGGGGGGCAGCTCTAAGACCAAGAGCAGAAGATGTAGAGCAGCATGAGGAGGAACAGCTGAAGTGCCTGCACTTGCTGCCCTCTTTACTTCTCAGTTCAGTTTAACTTTAAAAACTCACAGGACATAATAGGGCAGTAGTGGTAAATTTAAAATACATGGTGGGGATGCTTTTTTTTAGTGTGAGACTATTACTATTTTTAAAGTGTGGTGGGTTTTTTTTATTTGATTGTTCCTTGTCAAGTTCTCTGAAGATCTATGGACTAGCTGGCTACATCTACACTTACAAGGTTTTTGTGCAAAAACCGGCAGAGTCCACACCTCAAGCGTGCTTTTGTGCAAGAAAGTCAACAGAATGGAGGGCTTTTGCCGGTAGAGTTATTCCTCTCCCCATGAGAAATAACTTTTTTGCACTACAGCTCTTGCACAAAAAGGCAGGTGTGGACGCTCCGCAGTGGTTTATTGAGCAAGAAACCCCTATGGAAAAAGCACAGGTGCTCTGATGGCCATTCTGTGAATGGCCATCAGAGCTTTCTTGCGCAAGAGTCTATGCAGTGTGGATGCACTCTTGCACAAAAGCACATCGCTTTGCAATCCGCTTTGAGGTCCGGATGCACTCTTGCACAAGAAGTTTTTGCACAAAAACTCTTGCGCAAAAGGCTGCTTCTGCAAAAACCCTGAAGTGTAGACAAAGCTGCTGTGAATTTAAGTGACTAGAGACTTTTAGTTTGTCCAAAATGTCCTGTAATGTTTATCACTACTTTATTACTATATAGCTAGAGATGTAAAAATAAATATATAATGTGGCTTTTCGCATTCTATCCCACAGTTTTTTTTATTTTGGCTCCTCTTCTCTAACGGGTTGGCCATCCCTGTTCTTCTTCCTGCTCAGAATTCAGCATTTAGTAGCACGATTTAAATCTCAAACACTTTTGTTGAGGAGAGAACATGGCATTATATTGGAGGAAAGGCCACAATCTGATGTTGCTCCTTCTGCACATATGTGGATATCTGAAGAGATCTCCCTTTCTGCAGGGAGATGAAAAAGGAGGGAAAAATTGCTAACCTTCCAAAACATCAGTGCTTCAAATATTCTGGCCAGGATCAACTTCCACTGCCTCTCTTCACTGCATGGTAGCAACCGAAAGAGGAGTACGAGGGAAAATGTGCTGTTTGCCTCTTTCTTGAGCCCCAGAGAGGATCTGTGGAAATCAAGTTGACCAATCTGTGCTTCCCTTTACCCTGGCATTACCAGCACAGATTGTGCTGGCATTGTCTTTTTTGTCCCAGGTACAGATATAGCTTCTCCCTAATTTGTCGGTCATGAGAGAGTAGGTAAGTTGCTTCTCTGAGCAGTAAATTAAAACACAAATTGTCCTGTGAATGTGTTACTCTCAAAGCAGGGTAATGGGACTACATTGGTTCAAGAGTGTGGAGGCTCAGGCCTTGAAAGAGGAAAAACACTGCAGAATGTGACTGTGTTCCTGATTTCTCCCCACTTGACTAGTCATGTCACTTGGCTCTTCAGAAATGAGCCACCTGCTGCCATTAGCAAGCATCTTCCATGATGTAGGGACCATGTAGCTGCTTTCTAACTACCTCCTCTTCATATTCCTGTGTGGGGAGCTCTTGTGTGAGCCATAGAGGAGAAACCAGCTAACACTTTGGGCAGAATTTACCATTGTGCAAAGACACCAAATGCTTATTGTAGCCAAAAGGGCCATGGGATTTTAACAGCCAACCATAAGCAGAGGCCATTGGTTTATAAGGTCTTATCTGAAACAGTGTGATCTACATTGTACTCAGTTAGTTTACCACAAAGATATGAAGGGCTGAGACAGCTGTGCTGTCATTTTTGTGGTTTCAGAAAGCTGACATTCACACACATGCTAGGCCATCTTACCTAGATGTCCCAGGTAGATAGCCAGACACAGGAGTATCCCCTGATCACATGTGTGAGGAAGGCTTTGAAGAAATAGAACTTGAAGTCTTGCCCCTCACTAGAAGAATAATTTTCCTGCCCAGCCACATAAAACAACCGGGTCAGTCTCAAGCAACTAAACTGAGAAAAGCCAAGTCATTTATAAAGCCTTTAACTAATGAAACAGGCTAATTCTAAAAAAGACAAAGCAGGCGCAACCCCCCCCCCCCCCAAAAAAAAAAACCAAACACCACACACTATTCAACACTTTCCAGAACTATAAGGAACAGTTTGTATAGTCCACTCCAGTGGAGAGCTGACAGGCTGAATTGGAAAAAACAGTCATTTCCTGGTTGGTTAACACACAACTTGTTCATCAGTCAGAACACAAGATGTGATACACAACTGTGAGAAACGAAATAATTACTGAGGCTTCATCTACAGTGGAAAAGAGCCTTGCTAGTTACATCTGGGCTCAGTAGTAGTGGTCAAGTATGTTTTTACCAGCTGAGGTACTTGACCTGTTTTCCAGCCCAGTGTGTATTTTATGTGGTGAGGGATATATTTTGTTTGCTTAGGAAGATAATTGTTAGGGGCTAACTCTCAGTCCAAAAATCATGCTATGGGTTTGCTGAGTTGGTAGTCTTAACCATCTGTACAAGATAGCCAAATAGCTTGCTCTTTTATCAAAAAGTAATCAGTGTTCATTGTGGGCACCAACCTTGTTTTCAACCATTTGATTGCCAGTGTATTTCTTGTTTCTGGGCACAAATCACTAATGGAGCCTAGAAGAAACTTTTCCTGGGAGCAGGTTATCCTAAACTGCTTATCGCAAGGCTTCTTACACCTTACCCTGACTGAGGCTGCTGGTACTAGTTACTGACATGAAGGATACTGGTCTAGCTGGTGCTTAGTCCAAGCAATTCCTATTTAATCAATTGTGTTTAAAACTAATTTAAGCCCTCATGTGGGTAGGTCTGGGTGGATTCCACTATGTGAGCATGAGGTACCACAAGGGTTGATGGGGAAAGACAGTTGGGAGCCACTGTGTTAAGGCTGCCCTGGTAGTTGATGACAACTTAAGTGAATAGGCACAAGTAATATGAAGAGTGCTGCTCAGGGCCCATTTACAGTGTAAGGCAGGGGTGGGCAATTATTTTTTATGGGGGCGGGGGGGGGACATTCTTCCATGATATTATTAGAGGAGATGCAGGGTCTGGGATGGGGGTTGAGTGCAGAAGGGAGCTTGCAGTAAGAGATTGGGGTGCAGGAGAGGGTGTGGGGTCTGGAAGGGAGTTTGGGTCAAGGAGGCAATTGTGACCTGGGGTAGAAGACTGTGGTGCAGGGTCTCAGAGGGATATGAGTGCAGGAGGAGGGGCATATGCACACCCCATCTCTGGGTTGAGAGGACCCAGGCGTGTGGATGCTGTCTAGTTGGTTGCTGGGTTGTCAGGCTCTTTTAGTCTGTAAACAACAACCCTTGGTCTGGGGTGCTAAAGTCAATAAGGTTAACCCTTATCTCAGGGCAGTCCAGCCTAACTGCTAGAGTCAGTGGGGGAGCCCTTCACTCGGGGCAGCACGGCCTACCAGCTAGAATCAAAGGGGAATGTGCCTTTGTTCAGGGCAGTGTGGCTTACTAGCCAGAGTCAATAGGGAGTGGCCCTTTAATACAGGGCAATGTGGTCTAACTGCCAGAGTCAAAGGGGAATGGACCTTTAACTCAGGGTAAGCATAGCCTCACAGCCAAAGTCAATATGGAGTAGCCCTTTAGCTCAGGGCAGAGTTAATAAATTTGGGGGAGGGGGCAACCGCCCCAGTAGGGGGACCCAGGCCCACCCAACTCCACAGGGCCCTGGGTCAGGACCTGGTGAGTGGCAGAGCGTTCTGTCACTTGCTCAGCGGGGAGTCACACTGAAACACGCTGAGCTCACCTGTGTGGGAGATACCACTCTGACTCCCTCCCTAGGTCACTTCCTACCAATGCTGGTGCAGGTCCATTCCAGGGGGTCTTTGGATACTGTGGTTCCCCTGCAGCCTCTTCTCCCTGGAGCTTCTCTGGTCCTAGTTGCTCATGGTAGTCTCTTCCATCCCTGGCTGGTGTGGTTCTGGAGCTCCTGGTGAAGGTCCTTCTCCTTTGGTGGCCAGCCCAGACTGAGCTGTGTTACTACCTTTTATGCTGCCCCAAGCATTTGGAGCATGCCCAGTCTGGATGAAGGGGTAGGACTTCCTCTGCTCACAGGGTTTTAACCCCACCTGATTCAGTGTGGGATATGTACACCCTGTCACAGGGGGAGCAGAAGGTTTGGGTTGTGACCTAGGACTGGAGGGGATTGTGACCTGGGGTTGGGATTTGGAGTGCAGGATCTGGGAGAGGATATGGGTGCAGGAAGGAAGACAGAGGGTTTGGGTTATGTAATGTGGGGGGCGGGCAGAGGCAGGATCTGGCCAGGAGACTTGGCTACTAGCCAGGAGTCAAGTAGGTTTCTCAGATACACTCTCTGCCTGCCTTGCCCCTGCACTGGCTATAGGGGCCATGTGGTCTTTGAAGAGCTAGGAGCCTAAGGGGAGGGGAGAGGGCATTTTGCAAGCTGCCTGTTGGCCGGTTTCCAGCCAATGGGATTGTGCTCGGGGGTGGGGGCAGCTTGTGAAGCCTCTCTCCCCCGCTCTCAGTTGTTCAGAGTCCTGCAGCAGCTGCTCTTCTCAGCAGCTTATAGGGGGGAGGCAGGCACCCTGCTTGAGACTCCCCAATGTGTCCACAGCCCGGCAAGGGATATAGGGTTTGGGGCATCAATGAGGTGCAAGACACCAATACCTTGGATAGACCTTTCCATATTGGACTTGGAGCAGGGAAAGGTAGTGTTTCACACATGAAGTCTGGATACAGGTGTATGGTTTCTGAAGACCCTGTTGCTGCCTCCGTATTAGACTAGTGTGTTCATTTCTCTTACTAGATGTAGAGAGGTTGTGCCTCAGTAGACAAGCAGTGCATCCTTCTTCCTCTGACCACCCCTTTGTATTGGGATTAGACTACTCTTATAGCATTTGGGCAGATGACAGTGCATGCACCTTCTTGTTCTGTTCCAACTGGTGTTCATCTACATGAACACACATACTGCAGGTATCCAGAATATTGCGTGGTTGAAGTGTTGTGGAATAGGTTATGGAGTCTTTCACCTCTAGGTTGTCAGCTCAACTTCATCATGATATTTGAAAGCTGTTCCTCTCTTAAGGTGGTGGTTTATTTAATGTAGAGTAGTGATTATCAAACTTCTTATAGTGATGATTCCTTTCAAACAGCAAGCCTTTGGGCCTCCCCTCTTATAAAGTGGCATTTGTCTATCACTTTTTACAGTAGACTTAGCATCCCATTGCCATCCTTACTTCTGTGCTGCTGTGGGGCTGCCTTTAGAGCCAGGCAGTTCTGCAAGCCATGCCACATGCCAGTGGTGGGCAAGGAGCTGCTTCAGCCCCTACTGGTTAATTGGAACTGGTAAGCATCATCCTTAGACTTTCATGCACTGAGTCAAAAGTGGTCTTTGTATGTTTATTAATGTCACTTTTCACTGCACACTCATGAGTGCAGCCTTCACAGCAGACTAGCTAACTGGGAGATATGTCCTTGTAACCCCTTGTTGAGAACCCCTGGTGTGGAGTGAATTGGTGGCGCAGGCCTGTTTCTTGTGGACTGATGATAGTTATGATTGTGTGATGTGGATGAGTGGCCAAGGTCATGCTCGCCATGGAGAGTGAACTACATGTGAGGCAGTTAGATACCACGATGATAGACTGTGAAGCTGTTAGCACTACCGTTGTCCATGCCACATCTTTTCCATATAGAAAAGACAGCTCCAGCATCAGACATTAAAAACCAAAGTGTGGGTAAATTCCTTAACTGCTCAGTTTTCCTGTTATTGCTGAATCTGCTTTGTCATTCACAGTTTCTCTCCTGGCACCTGAGTGCAGTTTCAGGTTTCCATTAGCTATGTTTGGCACATGCATCCTCTGCCACTTCAACAAAAATGCTGAAAGTGGTGTTGAGTATGCCAGGTCATTCCCCCTGGCCAGTATTCATCACACAAACAAACATGGTTTTCAGGGCAAGCATTTAGTTTTTTTGGCTTAGGAAATAGGAAGGGGTTTGTGGATTGGGTTTTTGGGTTTCTTCCCATTGGTTTGGAGAGAGGAAATAAAATGGATGTTTTCAAAAGCTCTAGTGGGGAGACTTCCAATGCTGTATAATTACCCAGAACAGGCAGCTTGTAAATCCTGGCAGCATGAAGCTTGGAATTACTCTTACACATTCAATTGAGCTGTTTTCAAAATGACTAATTAGCAGAAATGAGCATTACAGATGGGTGAGTGGCTCCTTTTAAAGTTCAGTGCAGCCCATCCTAAACAGTGGCCATGATTTCTTAGTTGTGGGCTTCTGTCCCCCAGGAACTAAAGGCACCATCCTGCAAGGTGCCAGATGCCTCTTTCTCCCCTTGACTTCTGTGTGAATTGAGAGAAGCCGTAAGATCATATGTCATGAAAATTGGTTCAGGTAACAAACTGTTATGTTCAAACTTTAAAAACTCCAGCAGAGACAGATAAATCCTGGCTTTTCCCTGCTAATTCAGGCTGGAGAGAAGCAGTGCTAATGGCACAGTGCAGGACCAGAAGGTAATTGAGTAGTGGAGAGCATGCAATTTTTCTTTTAAAGAGGAACCACATTGTTCCCAGCACTGTGTGACTGTTGCTAGCTGCCTTGTGGCTTTCCAGGACTTCTCTCAGAATATTGCATTGCTTTTTGGCAACAAATTGATAGACACCCTGTTAGAAGGAGCTCTTACTGACTGGATACAGTATTCTACCCTGCTGCTGCACCGTTTAGCTAAGAGGACAAAGGGGAGTGAGCTTTCTCCTATTGGCATAGAATACAGGACAGGATTCTGCTTAGAGCATGCCTCCCTAAAGCAAGAAAGTGCATGTCACATAACTAACATTTCTCAGTTGAAATTCCTGCATGAAAAAGCTAATCTACAGGATAGTGTGTAAATTAACTTGCACCCTTGAATATACAATATCCTAGCTAGAGGATGACTAGCACCTCACTAAGATTTAAAAGATGTTGATGCTGACAAGGGAAAGAAAATGGTTTGGGTGGCCCAAAGAAGAAATACAGACCCAGCAGTGCAGAGTGGCAGCTGGCTCCCCAGGAGCGGGGCTGGCAGGTGTGCTGCAGGCTCTGCGCTTATAAGCTTTATACTTCAGAGCCCGTGTAACTGTAAAGAAAACTGATAAGTTGATGTTTATTCATTAACCATTTAAACAGTTACACTCTTGCATCCTTAGTGTGAGGTAGGGCAGTGCTATTGTCTGTTTTACAGTTGGGGAGCTGTGGCAGGTTTACGGGCACGAGCTCTCCCCTCTGGGTGGAGGATGTAGCCCAGTGAGCTTGCTGTCTCCAAAGGTTGGGGGGGGGGAGAAAAGGGGAATCCCTGGGGTCCCTCGGCCCCTAGATCCTGCCCCTGCTTAGGGGCTCAGCAGTAGCACGCTTTACTCCTGAGACTGGTCAGATGATTGTGCCCAGTGCCTCTGGAGTACCGAGTGTGGAAGGAGGGGATTTAGGGGGACCCGGGCCCCAGCCCGGGGCCCTAAGGGTACAGGGTGGTGAACCCTTACCCGGCTGACAGGGTTCCACCCTGAAGCGCGTCAGCCCACAGGCGCCAGAAGCGCTCTGCCCTGGGCTGCTTCCTATTCCCTCCTCTTGTGACGGTCCCTCTGGATGAGCCCTTCGAGCTTACCGCTCCGTCGCCCTCTCGGATCCCTGTCTCACTGCTCCGGCCTCCAGGAAGGCTCTGTAGGTTCCTCCACCTGGGTGGGGTAAAGCGTCCCACCCCGGGTGTCCGGCGACTCCCATGCTGCGAGCCGCCCCGTTGCTTCCTCCTCGGGGCTTTTTCAACTGGCCCGCCAAGGACTGTCACAGCACGTTGCCCTGCTTCCTCGGCCTCCCTACGCCCTGGGACACTATTTCTGGGGTTGGAGCTCTGCACCTATGGGCTGTGGTAGGCTGCCGGAAGCGCGGCCCCGGCGGCTGACAGCCGCCCTTTCCCAGCCCCGCTTGGCCCTGCCTCCTCTCCGGCTGGGCTGCTGGAGCCCTGCCAGCCTCTGCGTCGGCCCTAATAGGCCCGGCACACCAGCTGCTGCTTTCCCACGCAGTGCCACCCCACCCCCATGCTGGGTGAGCGGGGGCAGTCCTGCCGGGCTCGGTGTGGGCCTGGGCAGGCCCGTCACAGGAGCCAAGGCACAAAGACAGTGACCTATCCAGAGTCACACAGGAAGTATGTGCCAAATCAAGGAATTCTGATAGACTATCCTTACTCCTTAGTGGCCTATTTCTAAGTTGAGATGGAAAGGCATCCAGAGAACGTTTTTGTATGACTACCTGTATTCAGATGTCTCTAGTGCTGTTTTTGCCTGTAATGTTTACTACTAGCTTTCTGAGTTCACTTTTGAATGATACTAGCTATCCTCGGCTCTAGGGAGAAAAACTGTTCTCCTTAGCCTCTGAGAATAGGACAAGAAGCAATGGGCTTAATAAACAGC
Organism: Pelochelys cantorii; assembly: GCA_032595735.1. Taxonomy (NCBI): domain Eukaryota; kingdom Metazoa; phylum Chordata; order Testudines; family Trionychidae; genus Pelochelys; species Pelochelys cantorii. The sequence goes on along the minus strand of CM064331.1, from coordinate 7,609,177 downwards.
AAGGGAGGTTTAGGTTGGACATTAGAAAAAACTTCCTGTCAGGGTGGTTAAACACTGGAATAAGTTGCCTAGGGAGGCTGTGGAATCTGTCTCTGGAGATATTTAAGAGCAGGTTAGACAGACATATACCATCCCTGATATATGAGGGCACGGGACTGCACTTGACCTGTCGAGGTCCCTTCCAGTTCTAGTGTTCTACCATTCATTGGTTTTATTGAGAACTGAGAATGCTGAGCCTTTTGTAGTGTAAGTCCCTCAGAGTTTTAAAGACCTAATCAGAAGTCCCCAGTAGGGATGTCAACATGTAGACAACTACATGATTAACCAATAAGCGTTGGCTTATCTGTTAATCTTGCCGACTACATGCACCCCCCCCCCCGAGTTGCCTTTGTATCAGAGGCAACAAAGGGGGGGATGGGAGCCAGTGCCCATGAGGAGCTGGCTTAAAAGCCAGCTCTCGACGAGCACTGGATGCACCTCCCCACCCCCACCACATGCTGTTGCTCTGAGGCAGCATTGTGGAGGGTGAGGGGGCAGATGGGAGCTGATACACAGGGAGAGCATGCTCCCTGCACATGCTGGCTCTGCAGACCTGCCTGTCTCTCTCTCTCTCTTCTCTTCCCCCCCCCCCCCCTTGTTGCCTCCCTCAGAGGCAGTGAGGGGGGCAGGCGAGAGCCAGCTTAAAAGCCAGTTCCCCCCAGCATCAGTTTTTGCCGCCTCTTCGCCCCTGCCCCACTGCCTCTATCAGATTTCATGTGGTTACACGACTATTCAATTACACACTAACATCCCTAGTCTCCAGTAGAGGCAGTTCTGCCAGTGGGCATTTTGGAAATAGGAAAAACCAAATGTCTGGTCACTTAAGTTCTGTGCTCTGCTGTATTTTAATTCAGTCAAATAGCTCTTGTAGAGCCATATGGCTGAGCATTTAGTTGTATTTGCAAACTTTGCCTGATTTCTAAATTAACTATCCTTTTGGTCATTAGCTTTAATTTCCTTATGTCTAAAACTTCCCTTCCTAATGACAAACATCACGTTAAACCTCCAGGAAATGGACATGGCAAGCATTCAAGAGCACGTGAGCCATGCATTCCTTCCAAAAATATTGAGGTGCGCTCGCTAATGCTTTGTAAGAGCCCGGTATCTGCCTTTTTAAAAAAATGTGTTCAGAATTTTAAAGGATGTTCTCTCCTCAACATTTTTCCATGCTTTGTCTTAAGGTTTTTTTGTTGTTTCTTGCATGTGAATACTGAGAATTCAAAGGATTCTATTACTCTTTCTAACTCCATCTGAAACTCAAACTCTCTTTTTCTGCCTCGTAACATGCTGGTCATAAAGATTCTGCAATCAGACCTCAATTGATTGTATTTTTAATGTACAAGCCAGAATGAAATCGAGTGTTCCATCCTGCACTGGCTTTGTAGGGCTAATGGTATTAAAAACCCAATGGTTTTGGCACTTAAAACAGCTATGGACAAAACGTATACTAAGGGACAAGAAGATCTAATGCACCTTTCATGTCTAACTTTAAAAATCACTCTATTGTAGTAACCTGTGATTTCCCCTTCTTTCCCCCCCCCCCCCCATTCCAAAGCTTTGTTGGGCTTTCCTATCTTTTCTGTGAACCATTTGCCTTGCTTATTAAAAAAGGAAATTTGTAACATTTATGCTGTATCTTATGTATTACCTGATTGCAGTTACAGGTTGGACCTCTCTAGTCTGGCACTCTTGGGTATGTCTACACTTGCACCCTCTTTCGAGAGAGGGATGCAAATGCAGCTGAGTGAAATTGCAAATGAAGCACGGATTGGAATTTCCCGTGCTTCATTTGCATATTTGCATTATGGTGCTATTTCGAAATAGTGCTATTTCGAAAAAAGAAACTGTCTAGACGCGGTTATTTCGAGGAAAAAACCCTTGTTCCAAAATAACTGGTAAACCTCGTTGTAGGAGGAATAAGGGTTATTTCAGAAGAAGGGTTTTCTTTGAAATAACCGCATCTAAACAGTGTTTCTTTTTTTGAAATAGCGCTATTTCGAAATAGAGCTCTAACGCAAATATGCAAATAAAGCACGGGAAATTCAAATCTGTGCTTCATTTGCAGTTTCACTCAGCTGCATTTGCATCCCTCTCTCGAAAGAGGGTGCAAGTGTAGACATACCCCTTGGGACCTGACCGGTCCTGAGCGAGGGAGTATGCTGGACCAGGGGAGGTCCGTTTTGGCTCCTCTGCTGCCAGCCTCCAGACCCTTCCAGGGGACTGTCAGCCTCTTAGCTGGGCTCCCCTTCTGGCTACTGGCTCCCAGGCTCCCTACACAGCTGCCGGCTCCAGCTGCTGGGCTCCACTCCCTGCCCCCAGACTGCTGGCCACCCCCTGCCGTCGGCCCATCAGCCTGACTCTGCTCCTGGCTGTCTGTCCCCTGGCCACCAGCCTCTCTGCAGCTGATCTCCCAGTTGGCTCCTGCTCTCAGCTGCCAGGGCTCTGGGGTTGGGCAACATTTGTGGTCCTGCCAGACCACAAATGTTGCCGGACTTGTACTAGCTTTTAAGAGAATTTTCACAGGCAAAAAAGAATACTTTTTCCCTGCCCCCCCCCAGCATTAACTATAATTATTACCCTCCTTTTACAGAGGTAGAAATCTGAAAGAGAGGGGAAGTGACTTGTCCAAGGTCTTGCAGTAAGCCAGTGGTACAGAATCAGAAATCCTAATAAGTTTAATGATTACAGAACAGGAAAGAACTGTCTGTACTGGTAATAGCTCTTTGGGATGGAGGGCTCTATATACTTTATTTCTCTTTCCATTTTTATTTAATCACCTGGGAGTTTAAATAACAAGGTCTGTTCCCTGGGATTTCATCATTTCATGCTGCTTAATCTCTACCTGAAATCTCAATCCTCTGTGCATGACCTCATAATCATAGCCACCACAATATTATAAATAGACAAATAAGTCCTGTATAGTTTATGCCTCCAATATTCCTGCTTACTATCACAAGTATTTGTGGAGTGGGGGTAGGAAAGAAGAATGTAGAATTCAGTCCAGAGAGGAGTCCAAAGCACATCCCTGGCACCAAATCACCCAAAGTTTTGGAAAGTGTCCCCCCAACTCCCGGGGATGCCTGTTAAGCCCCCACCGACCACCTGGGGACCACTAGTCGGCCTCCACACTGCATTGTCCAGGGACAGCAGTGAGGCCTTCTCAGGGGGGCTGCTATTAAGCCCTGCTCCCAATGACCATCCGGAGACAACTACTAAGCCTTGCCTAATCGACTCCACCTACTTCATTGAGCCTCCCCTGCCCATGAGGCTGTGAGGGCAGCGGGTGGTCCCAGAAGCAAACTGGCCACCAGGTCAACCCGGGTGCTTGCAGAGGAGAGGAGGTGGCCCCTTTCCAGCAGTGGGACCCACCTGCAAGAGTTGGCCTCCCTCTGCAGCAGCCACCAGGTCATCAGGAAAGAAGAGAAGGGAGGTGGCCGGGTCCTCCCTGGCAAGGGCTGCCTTGCCCACCTCCTCCGGTGGCCAGACCCTCTCGTGGGAGTCGCCCTGCCTGCCTTGTGGGAGAAGAGACAGTCTTGTGTTTGAAGGCTGACTTTCAATAGATCTCAGTGAGGTAGCTGTTCTGCTATGCACGAAACTGACCCAGAATCAGGTCATCTATGAATGATTTAGCACCAGTCCCCACGAACAAGATCCATGATGCTTATGCTACTATGGCATCTGTGTGGATAACCAAGGGGGGTGGGGAATGGATGTGAAAAGATTTTGCCATTGCTCTCCAGCAGGAGTGGGGGGAAGGAGGGTGAGGCTGGGAGAGAACAAACTAATGTGTTAAGGGATAATGATGACACATACCCAGAACCACCAGTTGCACAGTTTTGGTCCTGGCATGCACTAAGAACATAACCCAGAATGCAAAGAGGTGCATCGCTCTCAAAGTTGACAGTAGTCTCACTACTGTGGATGTTTAGACTTATGTTGAATTCTTGCATGCAATGGGAGGCATATACCTTCAGCTTTACAAAATCGAATGCTAAAAAGCCAACCTTAAATTTGACAACCTCTCCCTGTTGACATGCCTCAGTAAGAATTTATCTGAAAGCGGCTATTCTGCTTTTTTAAAAAATTTTTTAAAGGATTAAGGTTGTGAAAGACTTGTCCCTTTTTCTCCATCTATGTTTTCTGACACTTTTTTTTTTTTTTTTCCTCAGGAAACTTAAGGACAGTAGAACAAGAATGTGTGCACATGGTTTTTTATTAATGCAGTATCTGAGCACCTCATTTCTATTGTGTGTTTAACATCTCTACAATCCTATGTGGTAGGGAAGGATGGTTATTCCTATTTTATAGATAAGCCAGGGGTATAGAAAGTAACTTTTTCATGTCTGTAGCAGAGCCGTAGCTGAACCCAGATTTCCTGAGTACCAGAACCTTAATTGTAAAGTTTATTCATCTCTAGGAAGGATCTTGTCTTTGAAGCGTCATAGTTTTGACCAGAGATTGGTTTACAGATGGGTAATGGAGATCTGTTGAGCCTTTCATATCTCGTCTTGTATTTAATCCAAGGGTAAAATCCTGGACCCATTGATTTAAATGCAGGCAGGATTTCAGTCCAAGTCAGTAATAGTTAATCGCTTGTGCAGATGTGAGAACTGTTTGGTGGCCTTTTGTGATTAATCTGATGGTGTTGGTGGTGGTGTTACTTCAAAAGGACCATACGCTTGGGCAATAATCTCATGTTGCTAGCTTCAAAACAGAGAGACCTGCATTAATGAGCCATGGAAACTGAACTCCCCCCATATCCCTGAGAATACTGGGGTAGTGATATGCTTACCTGTACTACTGATAACTGGAAGACTTCAATCTCTAAGGCAGAGATGGGGAACTTCTGGCTGCAGTTTGCCAGTTAGCCTGTAATGGACCACCAGATGCTCTGCACCTGAGCCTGCAGATGCTTAGGTAAACAATTTGGTGTCCCTGGCCAATGGGAGCTGCAGGAAACTGCACAGGCTGGACCAGCAGGAGCTGAGATGCCATACCTGTGGACACTTAAGTAAATAAAGTATCTGGCGGCCCCACCAGCAGCTAACTTCAAATTGTTTGGCCTTTGGGCCGGAGGTTTCCTGCCCATGTTCTAAAATAGGGGTCGGGGCCACTGACCTAAAGAAAAATCTGTCAGGGGTCACACACAAGTGAGAAGCCAAAACAACCATCTCCTCCCCCCCGCCCCCCCCCCAAAAAAAACAAAAAACAAAAACCCTCTCACTGACGTGGCCCCCAACTGAGAAGGACATTCTCTTCACCAGAGCCTAGGGATGTGTAGCCTGGTAGATTTTGTGTGCTCCAGCCTGACGGGGGGGCGGGGAGCTGGAGTGCCAGCATGGGCTCTCCAATGCTGGGGGAGGGGGGAAGCCTTGGGCCTTAGGTTCTCCACCCCAGTTCTAAAGCTTCCAGCCCAAATAGGGTGGGCCTCATGTTGCTCTGGTCGGATCAGTCTACTAGCTCAGCATTTAAGAGGCTACAGTTCTTTACAAATCTAAAAACCTGAGAAGAATTCTCAAAGTAAGGACATTGAGTGAAATAGATTAGGATTTTCACCCTAGCACACTGATGCCAGTCAGAACTCTAGTTCTTACCATGGATGCATTTGACTAATCTTCTGACTACATTTTATGAGAGTTACTGAGTGCCTCTAGAAAGCATTGGGATAATGTTTATTCTCAGAAAATACTCTTGCTTTGCTCACATGGCTGATCACAGACCATTCCATGAACTCCTTTTTATTTTATGTTTATTTCTGGCTGTTCCTCCTTTAGAATCACTGAGGAGATTCTTCTTTAAAATTTGTTTGGCTCTGCACTTGACACAGATTGAGAATTGTCTTCCAGCACTCTGTTAATGGTAGGTATGATTTAAACATGCAATCCATCTATTTTTGTAAAGAAAAGATTTTGATGAAACTGGAGGGTGGTTTTCCCCCGCATGCTGAGAGGTGTTGGTACCTTTTCTTTGGCTTAATTGACTGTAGCCACCCTACTGGGGATGCTCTACTTCGAACTACATTGAATTCTTGCAAACAGTGGAAGATGTGCACCTTTGACTTCACAACATTGGGTGCTAAAAAGTCTACCTTAAATTCGACCTTCTCTGTGTAGAGTTAAGAGTTATCTGAAAGCAGATATTCTGCTTTTTTTCTTTTCTAAAGGAATAAGGTTGTGAAAGACTTGTTCCTTTTGATCTAGCTAACTTTTTGGCAGTGTGGGTTTTTTTTTTTTTCCAGCCAGTTTAAGGAGCAAGAATGTGTGTGCATTATAGATTGGACTAGAACAGTGGTTCTCAAACTTTTTGGGCTCCGGAGCCCTTTACATGTGTAAAAATTTATGCAGAGCCCCAGCGGTCCACTGATTTGTATGTGTTTGTACCTATCGATGTTTCCAGTTTGTCAACCTCGCAGAGCCTTTGGAGGCTCCGTGGAGCACAGTTTGAGAAACACTGGACTAGAAGCTCTGGTGGCCAAAGGTCACTTAACAAGTTTCCATGGAATTTTTGAGTCACTTTTCCTCACATAACCAGCAATTTCTTCCCCTGCCCCACCTCTCCCCTTACCCCTTCTCCCTTTTGACAAAGATAGCACTAATGTTCAGCTTAAGGAGGTCTTGCCCTGATATCTGTTGCACCAGTATAATTCAAATTATTTTAATGGAGCTGCTCCTTATTTTACCCCACTGAGAGAGCAGAATCACCTATTTTAAGTGCTTAAGTAAAATGTATTTACTTGCATTGCAAGCATCTGAAATCAATATTAAAATAGAAGTTTTCTACAAGTATATATGTGTGCGTGTGCCAATCAAAAGTCCATGCGCTATAATCAGAATGACACACTAACAATAGCTTCAGAGGGGTAGCTGAGTTAGTCTGTAACAGGAAAATTTTTAAAAAACAACCAATAGACTAGTAGCATCTTAAATACTAACACAACATGTTGATGATTTTGTGAGCACAGCCCACTTCTTCAGATGACTGGAGTATTAGAAGTCCAGATCCAAGAATAAATAAGGGATGGCGGGGAGGGGGGAGAGACAGTGAGTAGATAGTTCAAATAGTTACAAGAGGATAAGAACAATTAGCACCTCCATTGTTTGTTTGGTTAAGTCATTAGGATGTGGAAGGTAGTGTGTGAGCCAGCCAATGTCTCTCTTCATACCATTTGCATAAGAATTAAACTTGTAAATGAAGTTAAGTTCCAATCCTTCCCTGTTGTATTTGGCTTGTGGAATTGGCCTGAAACAACTCAGTGACTTGGAGATCCATTAATGAGTGTCCAGGCAGATTAAAGTGTTCTCCAACAGGTTTTTGTGTATTGCCATTTTGGATATTTGACTTGTGTCCATTAATTTTTTCCTGTAGAGACTGTCCAGTTTGACCAGTATACATGGCAGTGGGGCATTGTTGGCATTTGATGGCATATATCACATTAGTGGATGTGCAGTTAATTGAGCCTCTGATTTGGTGGCTGATGTGGCTGGGTCCAGTGATGAAATTGCTAGTGTAGATTGCAGGGGTGGGTTCCTGGATGATTATGACGGAGGTGTGTTGCATTGTTTACTGTGTTACCCGGGGGTTCTTTCAACCCAAACCTCTCTAACTTTTACTCTCTGCGAGGTGGTGTCAGGAAATAATTCAGGGGAGACACAGTCGTCTGACCGATAGATGGATGGTACAAACAGGACAACATGAGGGCTTTCACTTAACGCTAAACTTTACTTAGTCTCAAGCACTTACACACATCTGCAACAGGTTAGTAACCTTCCCCCTCCCCCCCCAAAAAAAAAAGTTACTGAAATTGAGTGTGGCTCTCGAGTGGCACTGGGCAGGCTTTCGATGGCCAGTCTGCCATTGGGGACAAAGATGTGTCCAGATGTGAAGAGTCCTCAAGGAGTCCTCGAGGCATCCCTCCAAGTGTTCCCAAAATTGCCCCCCTAACTCAAACTTTCCTTCCCTATTTATCCATTAGTATTACAATAACATGTCACTCAAACTTGTTAGGCAAGCGCTTTTTAAAGGGTAGGCAAGAGGTTTTCTTCTGATCATCACTTTTGCCAGTTGCGTTTTTTCTTTTTCAGAGACTCCGTGCCCGGGGGCCCTGATAGATATATGTCTTAGGGCATTTAGACAAACTTCCTGTTTTTCGTAATGTATAACTCAGTGATTTCACTAGAGATGTGGGCCTTGGGAAGGACGCGGGGTCAAGCTGCCGTCTCTGTGGCACCCAAACTCCCCCTTCCCTCCCTGGACTGTGGTCATGCGGAAGTCGCAGTCCAGGTCTAATTTGGGCCTGTTAGCTTGGTTGCTAAAGTTTAAGCAGTAAGCAATAAATATTTTAGGCACATTACTGGATTTGCCAAAATCTCCCCGTACAACTGGAAAGAATTTGTTTGAGGTTAGGAGGTTGTCTGTAGGCGAGGATTGGCTTTCCCCCAAGGCCTCAGAGTGAGGGGTCGTTTTCCAGGTTAGGTTGTAGATTGTTGATACTTGGCAATTAATGAGTTGACTCGGTAAGTTGAATCTCATGTGACCCGCTTCTCCATAAGCTGCTTTAAATAGATTCAGAGGCATCTCTAAAGATTGTTTGATCTGGTGGATGGGGCACCAGACTTGAACTCGTCTTTTTTGGGTCCTGCTCCTGGGCCTGCCATTCACCTGCTATGTGACATTGGGCAAGTCATATCACACCTCATGCCTCAGTTTCCTCTCATGCTTTGTCTGTCTTTTCTGTCTAGATTGTAAACTTTGGGCCAGGATCTGTCTTATGTTGTATAGAGTGTCATGCACAGTGGAGCCCTAATCTTTAGATGTTCAATATTTGAGATGATGTTGTAACACTTGCCTTTATTAGTATTAACAACGAGAGTTTGATGGTGATCTGTTTTGAAGTGTACACATCCATTTACATTTTATAGCATTAGTATTTGTTCACTGAATTTGTAGTAATTCTGTTTAAAAGACATTGCTAGTATGTGCAGGCTGCCAAGTGTGAGTGTTCAAAAGTTGGGCCATGCCAGATTTTAGTGCTGCTTCTGCAACCTTAACTTGGTCGTTGTGTGTGTGTGTGTGTGTGTGTGTGTGTGTGTGTGTGTGTGTGTGTGTGTGTGTGTGTGTGTCCGTGTCCCCATTAAGGAGGACACAACACTTGCTCATGGCTTCATAGATTGTCCCTTGCCAGCATAAATAAACAAGGCTGTGTGATGGGTTGGATCACAGAAATCCCCTTTGGGTTTTACCCTGGTGTGTTTATCAAGTGACTGATGCCCATCTTCCTGCCTTTGGGACTCCCCACCACCCTGTCCTGCTGGGCCAGAAGCTCTGGTCTCCTCTAGTCAAGGCCCAGAGTTGGAAATACCACCCCCTACAGAGCAACACTGATGCTGAACCAGATCAGCTTTGGGAGGGCTCAGCTAGAAGGGCCCAGCACCAAAGAAACCAACCCCACAAAAGGGACCAGAAACCCAAAGAAATCCGTCATACTCCTATGTGACAGTTTTACACAGAGAAAGTTCAAAGTCATTTCACTTTATCGGCCCAGTATCCTGTATTCTGAGAGTGGCCAATTCCAGGTGCTTCAAGAATGAACACGGATGAAGTGATCTCTTGCCCCTTGCTCATTGCCAGAAGCTGGGAAACAGAGGCTAGGGACACCATCCTTGCCCGTCCTAATAGCCATTGATGGACTTGTCCTCCATGAATGCATCTAGTTGTTTTTTGGAATCCTCTCTTGGTTGTAACAGCATCCTCTGGCTGAGAGTTTCACAGGTTGACTGCATGTTGTGCGAAGAAATAGTTCCTTTGGTTTGTTCTAATGTCATTTGGTGAGCCCTAGTTCTTGTGTCATGAGAAGGAGTAAATGACACTTCCTTATCTACTTTCTCCATACCAGTCATGATTGTATAGACCTATATCCTGTCCTGCTTACTCGTCTGTTTTCAAACTGAAAAGTCTCAGTATTAATTTCTTCATATAGAAGCTGTTCCTTACCTCTTATCATTCCCTTTTCTGAACCTTTTCCATTATATCTCTTTTGAGATATGGGAGACCACATCTGCATGCAGTATTCAAGATGTGGATGTACCATGTGTTTATCTTTAGGCGGTATACTTTTTGCCTTATTAGCTGCCTCTTTCTTAATGATTCCCAACATTGTTAGATGTGTTTTGACAACTGCTGCACATATTTTCTGAGAATTATTCACAATGACACCAAGATCTTTCTTGAGAGGTAATTGCTAACATAGATACCCATTTTATGTTTATGGGTGGGATTATGGGATTCTAGTGTGCATTATTTTGCATTTAATAATATTGAATTTCATCTGCCATTTTGTTGCGTAGTCATTTAGTTTTGTGAGACATTTTTGTAACAGTTTACTGCAAATGAAACTGCAAACAATCTTGTAGTGTTGTATCTGCAAATTTTGCCACCTTACTGTTAACTTCTTTTTTTCAGATCACTTATGAATACGTTGAATAGTACTGGCCCCAGTACAGACCCCTGGGAGACACACCACTCTTTACCTCTCCATTCTGAAAACTGACCATTTACTCCTACCCTCAGTTTCCTATCTTTTAACCAGTTACCAGTCCATGAGAGGACCGTCCCTCTTATCCCATGACAGGTTGCTTTGCTCCTTTGGTGAGGGACCTTCTCAAACATTTTCTGAAAATCTACACTATATCCACTGGATCCCCATTGTCTACATGTGTGTTGACCCCCCCCCTTGAAGTCTGGTGAGGTACGATTTCCCTTTACAAAAAAAATGTTTACTCTTCCAACAAGTTATGTTTATCTATGTGTCTGACAGTTCTGTTCTTTATTATGGTTTCAAGCAGCTTGCCTAGTACTGAAGTACTGTAGCAGCTAGGATCACCTGTGGAGCCCTTTTTATAAATTGGCATCACAGTAGCTATTCTCCAGTCATTTTGGTAGAGAAACTGATTTCTATGATTGGTTACAAACCACAGTTAGTAGTTCTGCAGTTTCACATTTGAGTTCCTTCAGAACTCTTGGGTGACTACGGTCTGGTCCTGGTGAAACCACCAGTAATGACACCTCAATCTGATTTGTCACCCGAAAAGAGTGGCTCACTTTTGGGAATCTTCATCACATCCTCAGCTATGAAGACCAATGCAGAGACTTCATTTAATTTCTCTACATTGACCTTATTGTCCTTGAGTTCTCGTTTAGCATCTCAACAGTCCTGTGGCCCCACTACTTGTTTAGCAGGCTTCCTATATATATATAGATATATAGATATATATCTATGTTACTTTTGGAGTCTTTGGCTCGCTGTTCTTCAAATTCTTTTTTTGGCCTTCCTAATTATATTTTTTATGTCATTCATCAGAGTTAAAATGTTTGTTAATGGTGCTTATTTAAAGTTACTCTAACCTCACAAAATTTCTCTATAGTGGGGTTTAAATGAGTATGCACCAGCCCCATGACTTCAGTGAAACAGCTATTTTGTGTGTTACTGGACATGCAGCTGTCATGATTTATGTAAATTGGTTTCCTGCACATGTTGGATGTCTGTTGACTTCATCTATAACCTGATGTAGGAAAGCTGATTCAAAATAGATTAGATCTGAATCCCAAAATTCTGTGTAGATATTTCTTGGAATTTACCATTGGAAAACCTTAATGAATGATGAGCATAATTTAATTCAGTTTTCCAGCATTCCTCTAAGGGCACTAGGAAATTATTTTTAAATAACTAAATTTGAAAACTCCCCAAATAAAAAAAATCAAAATAGTGCATTCCCATTACAGGGGAGCCTTGAAATTAGTCTAAGGCAGGCTCTATTATTGTGGATGCACTACCTCGACTTAGAGCCCTAGGAAACACTGGGGAGTAATTACTTCGAATTACTCTGAGGAGTAATTATTTTGAAAAAGCAGCACTGTCCACTTTAATGCTATATCGAAATAACTATTTTGAAATCAGCGCTATTCCCTAAGGAAAGCAGGAGTACAGATTTTGAAATAACCAGCTTATTTCAAAATAATGGGCTTGGTAGTTTGGACACTTGTTGTTTTTTTTTAAAGGGGGGTCCCTAGTGTAGACCAGGGCGAAAGTATTCATCCTGTTCTGTGTGCAGACAAGAAAATGAGACACAGATTAAGGGTCTTGCCTAGATCAGAGGTTTTGGTCCTGTTATAACTTGAGTGAGTTTCTCATAAGTAACACAAATAGGAACCAACCTTTTTGTGGAGTGTGTAGAGTTAACAAATGTGCTTCTCGATGCTAATCAAGTTAATTGTCAATAAACTGAGTTACAGCAGGACCAAAACTGGTAATGTAGACAATGTCTAAGGTACAGATTTTCAAGGGAATTTAGGCATCTAACAGTATTAAGGTCCTAGTATGACTTTCAAAAAATGCCTTAAATTTTAGTCTTTTGAATAATACCATAAGGAGCATACATCTTTAGTTGCTAAATACTTTGGAAAATCTGGCCACAAGTAGCTTTCTTATTTGGAAAAATCCACAGCTCTGAGTGGCAGCATTAAAACAACCCACTTTTCTAGTATAGACAGCCTTTAGGGGAGGTCAGTGCTATGCAGGCAGGAGAACATCTGTTGTCATGGTAGTGTCTACACTGAAGTGCTGCAGTGGGACAGCTTTTGTAATGCAGCTGTGTTACTGTAGTATTTTTAAGCAAGACAGTCCTCTAGTCTCTACTCCCTGCACCTCCTCCCTACCAGTTTCAGTTTCTGCACCAGGTTTCTTGTCCCAGTCTACTGTCTCCGAGCTGACTTTTGTCTCCTTGGCGCTTGAATCAGACTGCTTCCTTCTAAGGATGTAAAATCCCATGTAATTAGTTAACCCAGTTAATCGGTTAACCAGTTAAACCGTAAGTTTAAGCGGGATCCCGGATGGGGACTGCTCTAGTCTGGCTGGAGTGGCCTGCCGAGGTTGGGGGCTGCTCCCAGGCACTGATTAACTGTGACTCAGTAAGCACCTTACCAGGTGATGCTTACTGGGTAACCCATTACCTGTTCACTTTCCTACTTCCTTCTCTGTGCTGCCTGCGTGGCACCAGCAGTTCATCAAGACCATAGGTGATATGGACCTTATGGACACCCATTTTTGGTATCCAAGGCCTGAAATAACTAAGCTAGATCTCGCAGGCTTTAGACTGCATTTTTCTTAGCTTGTGTCATGGCTCCTTCCCCACTCTGGCATGATAAATGCAGGAGTGGGAGCCAGCAAAAGTACCCCAAAACCTTATCTACCAGGCTGTGGTATAAAACTTCCCCCCAAAATCTTAACCTAGATTTTGGAGAGAAAATCCCACTTCACTACTGATAAGAAAATCGGGGGAGAGATCACTTGGGAAATCTCACCCCAAAGTACAAACCAGGACACACAAATTAACCAATGCCAGGTTAAGAAAAGAAAAGAAGAAAGAACTTTTATTATCAGTAAAATATTCCTGTTGCAAGCATAATGACTAGATGGAAAAGTAACAAAGTAATACTCATGGAGGAGAAACCCACCATGGGCCAGGAGCTTAGTTACAAAGGAGAGGAAAACCCATTTCTAAATGCACAGACATCAGATCCCATTTCCCAAACCATAAAACAATAAAACCTAACGGATTTATCTAAACTTTACCCTACTTACAGACCGTAAAGAAAGAGTCTTTTCTTGGAGGGAGACATAGTGTCTTTCCCCCTCAATAGCTGGAGAGAGCTGCCCAGGACAAAGGAGGGAAAAACCAAAAATTCCTTTGTCCCAGTTTGAAATTCCTACCTACATTCCTATTGGCTGAATCTACCTGACTTAGGTAAGGTTAACTCCTTAGTTCCCAGGCTGCTGGCTAACCCTCATGATCATGACAGCTTGGCTGACCTAATTCCTCTAAATATTGCTCAGTCTTAAACTTATAATTCTGTATATGCACTAAAATTAATGCACAGAATCTGACCTTGATTAACCATAACATATGATAAATGAACACTAAAACTAAAATTGACTACATTAGTCTGCACTGAGAAATATTGGTTATGGGCAATATCACGATTGAAGACAAAGCAGATGGGGTATATAGAACATACCAGCTTGTGCTTGGTTTGTGCTTCATTAACTATAAAAAGTCAACAACTGTGTGTTTCCTTTTCTTCTCTTCCCCTTTTCAAATCATTTCTTCCAGTTCTCTGCCCTTGCGGGAAAAGAAAGGTCTCTCTGCTGGAGATCTGTTGCTGACCTAGCAGCATGCTTTCATTCCATTGGGGAAGCTGTGCCTGTGAGCTACTTGTCAGTCTGTTATACAGGACTCCTGCTGCAGGTGATCATGATTTGGAAAGTTTACTTTTCAGGAGAGGATGGTCTATTTTGTGTTTAAAGTTCAGGATTAGGAGTCAGGAATAGGAGTCTATTCCTGGCCCACAAACAGGCATTCTTCAGAACTAGTGCAAATTCCTTGAACAGATTATTTAAAAAATTCTTATCTAGCTTGTGGGAGTGCAGTTAAACTTTAGTTGTTAGAAGTGTGCTGAGATCGTCTTTTGTATGGTAAGGCAGCAGAGCCCCTATAACTAGTTCTTGCCAAAGCAATTATATGATCTGCTTTCTTCAGTTATGCTGTCTTCAGAATAGATCTAAGGACTCCTGTTTCATGTAGAATGGATCTTGATGTGCTTTACAAATTACTGCCTTAACTATAGGCATTACTAACACTACTGACATTCTCCCACCTTTGGGGTAAGCAGTGATGATTTCTATAACTGCACAGCAAAATGCATAACTTTGGAACAGCAGGTGAAGAATCCTAGGGCAAATAAGAAATGGAGTAGGCTGGAGCAGCTCCCTTTGAACCTGGTCTAAATTTGCTCTCTGTAGACAACAGAAATGACTGGAAAAACAAGGAGTCTGGTAGCACTTGGAAAAACTACCAAATTTATTAGAGCATAAACCATAAGCTTTCATGAGCTACAACTCGCCGCCTCAGACACTGAAGAGGAAAAGACCGAAGGGGGAGGGGGGCTACAGAGATGGGAGTGTGATAACAGTGCTAATTAAATCAGAAAGGCTGTGGCTAATCTCCAACAGTGGTGAGACTGTGTGAGTATCTGAATGGGAAATTACCTATCGTAATGGGAGAACCACTCCATCTATCTATTTAGACCTTGGTTCAGGGTATCCAATTTGCATACGAAGTCCAGCTCTGCAGTTTCTCTCAGCTGTCGGTTTTTGAAGTTCTCTGCCTGAGAATGGCAGCTTGGAAGTCTGAAACTGTGTGCCCAGGCAGGTTGAAGTGTGAAGACAGGATGTGGTTAACCAGGATGAGATATGGGCAGGGCAGCAGCCGACAAAAAGCAACAAGGATTTGATCAGATTTAGGTATGTAATCTTGACATTGCTCCTTGCAGTGGGATTGGTTAATAAGCATGTTTCAAGCATTTCCTTTGTGTGTAGGCACCAGCATCCTTTTTGGCCTTGAAGTGTTTTATTTCCTTTGCTTAGTATACTGTTTGTGCACATGCAGCACCTACCATGTTAATGGGATGTTAGTTCCGACAGGGATGTAGATTAGGCACATCAGTATTGCAAATGAAGTGGGGATTTAAATATCCCACGCTTCATTTGAATAGAAATGGCCACCGCTTTTTGCCGACGCGGCACTTTACTGGCAAAAAGCAGCAGTCTAGACAGGGATTGGTCGACAAGGAAAGCCTTTTCCGACCGATCCCTTATGCCTCGTGCAACAATGTTTACAGAATCGGTCGGAAAAGGCTTTCCTTGTTGGCCGATCCCTGTCTAGACTGCTGCTTTTTGCCGGTAAAGTGCCACGTCGGCAAAAAGTGGCGGCCATTTCTATTCAAATGAAGCACAGGATATTTAAATCCCCACTTTATTTGCAGTTGCGATGTGCCTAAACTACATTCCTCTGTCGGCAGAGGGGTGTAGTTTAGACACACCCTAGGATCACTATCCTATGGTGTACCATTCCTTCTGGGGGAGAGAGTAGAGCGGGGGTGGAATGCAAATCAGGTGATTCGCAGCTCCTCCGAAAGTGCTGAGAGGAGGGGTGGGGGGGGTCGGAACTGTGGGGCTCTGATGCCCCGGTGCATGGGGGAGGGGCCAGCAGTGGGTCCGTGGCCGCAGGTTGCCTACCAGTGATCTAGATGGTCCTTCACCCTGCCGTGAGTGCAGGGGACTGGACTTATTGACCTCTCGAGGTCAATTCCAGTTCTATGATTCTACATATATTCGGCCCCTAAGAAGCACATGCATGTGTCTCTGTGTGAGGCCCTCCATTTCAAGGACAGTCAAAGGTTGGTAACTACTTCTCCAATACTGAGGGGGGACAGTGAGTGAAGACTTTTGTTGGAGAGAAAAGAATCATTGCATATTCATTGCTGGAACACATTTCATGATGGTTGTCCAGCTCATTGCTTTCTGACTTCTTAGTCTTATGTGCAGTTGTCCTTATGGTTGCTACTGCCTGTCCTGTTATGTGCCATTGAGGTGTGGCCCTCAAGTTTCTAGTTTGATCCTCTGAGTAAAGTATGGGTGCAGTTTCATTGATGCTTACTGTACTTACTGCATAGCTTCACTTTAACCATGTGGAGTGATTTTGCTTGGCTGGGGAGAGGGAACAGGAGGGGAGTGGGGGGCAGAGAGTCCCCTGCACAGCCTCCTCCCAGGATTTCTCCCCCCTCCTCCCCCCCCAGGGAAGCCGGCCAAACCCCCCTCCCGCGCCTGCCCTGGGGCCAAACCCCTCTCCCGCAGTGCAGACAAAATCCCTGTGCTTGACTCACCCCTCCTGAATCCTGCAGTCATGGTGCTGCAGGGAAACCGCTGGCGCCGCACTCCTCCTCCAGGGCCGACACCTCCTGCCGCGTGCCTGGCACGCTACAGAGCTGTGGGAGGGGAGCAGCCAGCGCACTTCCGGAATCCCTGGAAGTGGCACAAAGCTGCAGGAAGGACTTCCGTCCATCCCGGGGAAACCGGCACTATGCTGGAGGTAGGTAGTGGGGCTTCTCGGGGGTGGGGGGAGAATGGGGGGTGAGGGGCCCCGAACGCCTTGCGATTCACTGGTCGAGGCCTTGCGATCGACTGGTTGGGGACCGCGGCTTTAGGGCGCGGGGCCCTCTTAGGCATGGGGCCCGATTCGGGGGAATAGGTTGAATCGGCCTAAGGCTGGCCCTGCGAAAGAGAGCGCTCTAGAAATTGGTCTGTAGCTGTCTGTTAGGGAAGGTATTTATGTGGAGGCAGTGGTAAAGGGGTGGGGGAAGAAACAGTCCTGTAATTCCTTGACTCTATTTACCTTTGGTCTGCGCTAAACTCCAGGTGGTGATGAGCTTCACGTGTTAGCAAGCCCTTAAGATAGTCAGTGGGCTGGATTATCATATTTGTTTCCATAAAGCCAAATGTACATCATCCCTTTGTAGTCACAGCACAAAGGAGTGCTAGGGCATTGTCTGAGAGGAGGAGCAGTGACCAGAATGCTCTGCAGTCTGGCTATTACAAGTATAATGCCTGTAGGTGGAACTGAACCTGGTATCTTTGGAGCTTACTGTACGACCCTCTCTGCAGCCTGAGCTAAAAGCAAGCTGGCTCTCAGCTAAGGCTGAAGAGCAGACTCATTCTTTCTCTCTGTAAGTGTTCTCAGTGCCATTAGGTGTGTGGGTTACACAAGCTGCAGAAAAACCTGTGCCAAGACATTGTGGAATCAGAGAGGGGCAAAGATGGCCGAAAATCAAGTTTATCCTTCGCTGCATGCCATAGGCTATGGTTTGAGGGGCACAGGGTAATTTGGCCATTAGTTCATGTCAGTACTACCACATATGTCAGCAAAACTTTCTCTTAGGAGTGTGAAAAAACACCCTCAATCCAGAGACCTAAATTTTGCCGGCATAGGTACTGCTGCTTGTTGGGAGGGTTTAATTATGAGGACTCTCCTGTTGGCATAGAGTAAATACACAAGAAATTTTACAGTGATGCAGCTGTATTGGTACAGCTGTACCACTGTAAGGTCTCTAGTGTAGATATAAATATTGGATAACAAAGCACTTTACACGTTTTTTGAATGCAATATACTAAATAAATACCAGATCAGTATCCTAGCTTCTTGAACATGAATTGCTCATATTGGCTGTTCAAATGAATTTGATGTTATGCTTGTTTTTCCTTTGCCTGGCTGCTCCTTGCACCTTCCCAGATGTCTCCTCTGGTCACACTGTCATTCATTGTTCTGGTTTGCTTTCAGTCTTCCGTTTTGCATAAAGTGTACTTTTTTTAAAGCTTGGTTTCCTAAGATCCACTGAAAATTCATGGCATAGAGCATTGAAAGTTTTAGTTGCAGGAAATAAAATATACTTGAAATTAGTAAGGATGTTAATGACTAGTTGACTATCCAATAAGCAAATGCTTATCGGACAGTTGAGTTGACTAGTCAGTTCCCCCCCCCCCCCCCTTGCTGCCTGTATCTGATAGAGGCAGCAAAGCGGGGTGGGGGGTGGGAAGAGGGGATGGAGCTCGTACCTGAGCTCTGTTTCAAAGCAGTGCTGCAAGGAGCTGACCCCGGGCTCCACGTGGCACTGCCCCTTTAAGGGGCAGCGCCACATGGAGTCCAGGGCCAGATCTTTGTGGTGCTGCCACTTTGAAATGCTGCCAGGGCATCCCCAGCTGACCCTGGGCTCTGTGTGGCATTTCAAAGCAGCAGCGCAGCATGGAGCCCTAGGTCAGTGGGGAACTCTGAGTCACCCACTGACCCTGGGCTCCACGAGGGCGCTTCTGCTTTGAAAACCACAAGAGCCTCTGCTGGGGACTCTTGTACATTTCAAAGCTGGCATGCTTGTGTGCAGCCCAGAGTCAGCAGGACTTCCAGCTGGCCCTGGGCTGCATGCAGAATTCCGCATTCCTCCTTTGAAATGTACAACAGCCCCAGTGGGGCTTAGACCCCTTCACAGCAGTAGCTGTAAACCTTCTCCTACAAAAATGTCAGTCTCTCCTCCTTCTCCAACAAACCCCAAACAAAACAAAGATTAATGCATAGACAGGAAGTGCATTGGGTGTTGTTGCTAGTAGACCTCTCCATTTCATTTTGGTTTCACCCAAGAAATGACATTTCTGTGGTTTGCTACAGCACATTTATTATGAACTCCTGCTGTGCACTAATTTGACCTTTGTGGCAGCTCTGCAAATTCTAAAACCTTTAACAGTCTCCTAGCCGTGCTAAATAAAACGTTCTGTGATGGGAATGGAAGCAACTTTTATGTGTTATACACCATCAGTAATACCCGATATGTTGATGCCCTCACCCTGATGACAGACCTCTGTGTAAAGCAGGCTTGGGGAACCTTTTTTGGGTCAGGGACTGCTGACCCACAAAAAAAAAAAAAAATCAATTGGAGCTGCACACAAGTGAGAAGCAGCAAAAAAAAAAAAAAAAACAAAAAACCCCCCACATCTCTCACCAGCCTAGAGGGGCCCAGGCTAGTAGATTTTGCGTGCTCCAACCTAGGGATGTAAAATAGTAGATGATTAGTTGACTACCCAATAAGCCTAGGTAGTCAAGTTGACTACTTGCATTCTCTCCCCCCGCCTTCTCCCCCGCCTCTCCCCGCCCTTGGTGCCTCTATCTCAGAGGTAGCAAGCAGGAGGGAAGCAGGAGCTGGTGCTGGGGGAAGCCAGCTTAAAAGCCAGTTTCCCCCAGCACTGACTCTGCAGTGCTGCTTGTCTTCCTCCCACCTTCCCACGTCCCTCCCCCCGCATTGCTGCATCTGATAGAGGCAGCAAAAGGGGGGGAATGCAAGTAGTTGACTCACCTACCTGATTACCTGATAAGCCTAGTCTTATCAAGTAGTTGACTACTTGATTGCTGCTAGTGTGTGTGTGTGTGTGTGTGTGTGACACCCCGGGACATAGGCTGTTGGACCTGGTGCAAGCTGGCTGGATCCAGGAGTTACCCCTGCTGTGGCGCTGCACTTTAAATGTCGTAGGAGCTGGGTTGCCTAGCTCTTACTACATTTAAACTGCAGAGCCACAGCCTGGGTAGCTCCTTCTGAGTGCCTTCCCTTATCGACAAATTGTATTGACTACACGCCTTCCCAATTATCCGCCTCTTAACATCCTTACTCCAGCCCCCTGCTGCACTACGATGAGATTGGAGTGCCAGTGTTGGCTCTCCAATGCTAGGGGGGAGCCCTGAACCTCGGGGGCTGGATCCAGACAAGCTGGGGCCGCATCCAGCCCCCGAGCCTTAGGTTCCCCACCCCTGGTGTAAAGGCTCTTTTCTCTTGGCTCCAGATCCTTCTAGTTGGATAATCTCACCCTGATATATCCTTTTGCTGTTAAACTATTTATGTTTCTTAGCTTTCAAGAGCAGCATTATGAATAAGGGTGCTCTATTCGGACTGGAAAAATCTAAATTAGAGAATCTGCAGATTACTGGGTTCACAAAACTAGCTCTGTTAGGACAGGTTCCACCCTTGGTTTGAAAGTGCTGTCTAGCTGTGAAACCTAGGGGACTGTTGTGTTGGTTTGTATTGTAACCAAGATTGGGGCTGATCTGTTCTGTGGCTTCTGTGTGAATATAGTAAGATGGTCATTGTGCTCAAGAGCTTTACAGTCTAACAGACTGGGTAGGAGGGGAACCAGGTGAAGTGATTTGCCTAAAGTCTCACAGCAAGTCAGTGGCAGAGCTGTGAATAGAATAGAGGTCACTTGAGGTCCAATTTCATCTGCTATATGCTGGATCTATCTGAAGTATTTCAGAGGAGTGCAATTCCTGAGTATGACAAGGAAGGGGAATTCCAGTTGAACAAGACCCAGACTGTTTACAGATTCATATATCAAACCCAAACCTTAAATGTTGCCCACAAACAAGACAGAAATTTTAATGCAAATTTGAGCACAGCTGTGAAACAGTATAAAGCTAGTGTTTAGCTATATTCTGAACTGCTCATAAGGACTCTTCAGCAAAAACTCCTTGGCTGTTGGGGGTTGGGTTGTCTCTGGTTCTTATTGGTGGGCTTGATGGCATGGTGGTTTGATTCACCATAGGCTCTTTGTAGCAACTTTGTCATAATGTCCATAATAAAAAAACCTTACTCCCTAGTGCAGTGGTTCTCAAACTGGGTTGTGACCCATTTTAATGGCACTGCCAGGGCCAGAGTTACTCCCCTCAGACTGAGCCCTGGCTGACCAGGGCTGGAGCCACAGGGCTCAGGCTATAGCTTCATCCTCAGATGGGGTCTTCTAGTAACTTCTGTTGTTGGAAAGGGGGTCACAGTGCAGTGAAGTTTGAGAATCACTGCCTGAGTGCATGAAATGTCTCCTATGAATGTTTGACTTAAAGCTATGGAATACCTAAATTACTTTATTTACTGTGTAAATTGCTAAATTGTTTAAAAATGGCTTATAAATTGCTAAAATGCTAATCCTGTTTTGTTACATTTTTATATAATGTCTTTTGTGTAATGATTCCAAAGAGCTTCATCTTTTAGGCCATTAAGAGTGCATCATATTTTGCAAAAGAGCAGTGATATCTGATGTCCTGGTTTAAGTAAATTAGTCTGCAGTTTGTCAGATACAGTATTGTTTACTTCCTCTTCTGTAGTGGTGCTTTGTGCTGCTTAACAGCAATAATGCTCAGCTCTAGAAGTCAATGTGACCCACAATACCATTTAGCAAGGATGTTGAAGACTGATAATTATAGAGCCTCATGTAAAACTGACAGTGTCAGTTCCTAACACTGAACAAAGAACTTATCCTAATTAGGAAAGTGGCAGTATGTGAGGGCATTTTGTGTTTCTGCTTGACTGGATGGCTTCTGCCTACACTGGGGGTTCTTAATCTGGGGACTGGAACCCCTCAGAGGATGCAAGCTAAGTCCTGCTTTGCCTCCCACCTATATAAAAGTGTTTTCAATACATAAGGGGTTTGTGTGGGGGGGGGGGAAGGTGTTGCATGCTCTGTGAAAGAGGTCACTAGTATAAAAACTGGAGAGCCGCTGGTCTACACCCTTCTTGTGTTCACCACTTTTCTGTGCAAAAAAATCATTTGTCAGGATTTGAAATTGGCAGTAGATAAAACCATCAGTATTTACCAGACCATAAAGATTTTATTAGCCTGTGTCCCAATGTGCTGCTAGTACTATAAATAACTGATTGCAGCAGGAAGTGTGGTCTGCAGTTACCTTGGAATTTGTATATATTTTTTTAAAAAAAATTTTAGACCCCCTAATCCCTCTGATCTCTCTCCCCCTCCCTTCCCCCCCCCCCCCAAATTTCCCAAGTTCTCTGTGATCTCTTGGAAAGAAGAGTTCAGATGAGATGGCATATTACTTGCACTCTTCTTTGCTACGTGGAAGTACTGTAAACTTAGGAAATGAGACTTCTAGGAAGCCATGAAAAAGATCATTTCCTGAGTTAGGAGTCACCTTCTACCTTGCTCACCTCCCAAAAAATACAGGGGTGGGCAATAATTTTTTATGGGGAGGGCCCACTCGTAGAACTTGGAAAGTAGTCAAGGGCCACACTCTTCTATGTTAATGGAGGTGCATGGTCTGGGATGGAGGCTGGGTGCAGAAGGGAGCTTGCAGTAAGGGATTGGGGTGTAGAAAAGGGTGTGGGGTCTGGGAGAGAGTTTGGGTTAAAGAGGCAGTTGTAACCTGGGGAAAGGGACTAGGGTGCAGGAGGAGGTGGAGGGTTTTGGGCTGTGACCTAGGACAGGAGAGGGATGTGACTTGGGGCAGGGAACTGGGGTGGAAGAGGTGGTGCAGGGGTTTGGTTTGTGACCTGGGGCAGGTGATTGGGGTGCAAGATCTGGGAGAGGATATGGAGGAAGGGCAGAGGGTTTGGGTTATGTGGGGAGGGGGCAGAGGGTTTGGGTTGACATCTAGGGCAGGAGGGGGATGTGACCTGGGGCAGGGGATTGGGGTGCTGGATCTGGGAGGGGATATGGGGGAAGAAGGGGAAGTAGAGGGTTTGGGTTATGTGGGATAGGAGGCAAAGGGTTGGGGTGCTAGAGGCAGGCTCTGGCTGGGAGACTTACCTGCTTGATTCCTGGCCAGCAGCCTTCTCAAGCAGACTTCCTGCCCCTGCAGTGGCCATATGGTTTTTGAACAGCTGTGAGCCTGTGGGGGAGGGTGCTTCTGGAAACAGGCCAATGGGATTGTGCTGGAGGCGGGGGCAGCACATGAAGCCTCTTCTCCCTCCCCTAGGCTCACAGCTGTTCAAACAGAGCCCCCCAACCGCTGCTTTTCTCAGCTGTGTGTGGTTGGCAGAGAAGGAGTCGGCCTGAGGCCCCCACTTGCTTGATGGCTTGGGAGTTACTTATATTGAAATGGACATTAGCAAGCACTCCAAGAAGAGAAAACCGTTACTAATCTTCTCTAACTGTTCTTTGAGATGCATTGTTCATATCCATTCTAAAACTCATCCTCCTTCTTTGAGTGATGTCTCTGTTGGTGCTCCACTGTAGGTATTGGGTCGCTCTGGCGCTGCACATCGGAGTTTTGCACAGCAGTAGCCTGCTGGGCCGTGCATGTGCACGAGGCACTTCGTGCCATTTGCGCCTTGTGCTTTGCACGTGTGGCCCTACCCCTGCCTCAGTTCCTTCGTTGCTGCCCTCAGCTTCAGATGGAACTTGCCTTCTCTCCTCAGTTATCTCAGGCTGTTTACTTCATTAGTTGTTAGTTCCCTTCATTAAGTGTTATTTGTTTAGGGCAGTTCAGTAGTTTATTCCAGTTTAAAAAAAAAAAAAAAAACAACCCCAAAAACAGCTGCGTGGCCCAGCTGCTTGTGGCTGCTTCTTGTGGTGGGGGCCGGGGAAGGGGAAGAGGAACAGGGTAGGAGAAAAGAAGTCGACCTCAGGAAGGGTAAACTCAGGGAACCATTTTTATACTGTGCATAGAAGTTTCTTCATGACTTCTGCCATGCCAGGCTCTCCAGTCTTTAAAAAATGCAACAGCTGTCACAAAGCCATTCCTGCCTCGGATAGGCACTCCTCCTGCAGTCGGTATGTTGGTGAGGTGCATATTCCTCAAATGCCCTCACTGTAGCAAATTGACTGCTTGGGCTCGCTGAAATAGGGAGATGGGACTCTGCATATTCCTCTTTGAAAAGGCTCTTCAGCCTTCTGAGGCAGCAGACTCTGCTGCTTGCCCTGAGCCATGTAGAGCTGAGAAACGATGGGCAAGCTTGCCAACATCAAAAATGGCATTAAAAAAAGAGTTTTGCCGACCAGATCATTGCCAACCTCTTAATCTACCTGAGCCTGCACCAGTGATAAGCCCAGTGCCTCTGGCACTGTACCCAGCCGGTCCACAAAGACCATAGAACCAAAGTCCTGGCACAGGATACAACTGGCACCGATGACCCGAGCCCCAGCATTGATACCGTGCTGTCTAAAACCCCAGCACTGGCTAAGTCCCGTGAGGTGGGCAAATTCTCCATCTC
Organism: Pelochelys cantorii; assembly: GCA_032595735.1. NCBI lineage: Eukaryota > Metazoa > Chordata > Testudines > Trionychidae > Pelochelys > Pelochelys cantorii. The sequence continues at coordinate 7,584,715 of CM064331.1, read as the reverse complement.
CGCCCCCTTCGATTAGAGGCTCCATAAGATTCCTGAGATCACCAGTGCCATTGGACCAAAGTGTTTCAGAAGAGCATGTAAGTATCTTCCCCCACCCCCAGACACTCCTCCCCGACTAGATCTTGCTGTGACACACATACACGCACATGTAATATGATCACCATCCTCCTTGTATGATGGAGTTGAGGTATCCTCCACGGCACTAACAACACTGGTCACCATGTTGTCGAAGATCTCTCTCACGTTGTTCTAGTGCCCTTCCTACACCACCTTCCAGACAACCGCCTCCTTCATCCTACTCTCGCACCCCGCTGGGTGCAGACCACCAGCAGACAGAGGAGGGCCAGATAACAGAGGAGGATGAGCCCCGGAACCCAGAAAAATCTCCCACCGACCAGTCTGTCCTCTCTGGATGAGGCAGTCAGACCTGGAGACGTCTCCCCGGTTGACAACCTCAAGCAGTTCCAAGAACTGTTGAAGACAGTGACTGCAACCCAGCAGGTGCAGCTCTCTGAAGTCCAGGAGAAACAACATCGACTTCTCAAACCTCCAGGCCACACACAGCCAGTCAAAATCGCGCTTCCCATAGACGAAGCCATCATGGAGGCTGCAGATGATATATGGCAGACATTTGCATCTGTGCACACACCCCCCCCCCCAGTAAGCGGGCAACAAGAAATACAGGTGTGGGCAAAAGGACTTCTGCGGGCTGGATGTGGCCTGCCAAGTGGGTTGATCTGGCCAGTGGAGGCCCTGCCGCTCCTCCACCCCAGACCAATTAGAGCCTGTGGGCGGGGAGAAGCGCATGAAGTTTCCTCTGCCCTGTCAGGAGGGTACACTGCGTGCTTCTGGCAGGGTGGGAGGAGACTTTGCACGTTTCCCCACCCCGAAGCCCTGATGGACCTGAGGGCGGGGGGAGCACACGAATTCTCCTCCCACTGCCAGGGGCATGGGTGCCCAGGAGGAACCTGGGGGAGGGCAAAGGTGCTACCCCACCCCCAGACCAATCATGGTCTGTGGGTGGGGAAGCAGAGAAGTATCCCATCTCTGTCCCTTCTGCTGGAGGCCCAGCACCTTCCGGTGTGGCCCTGGGCCACTTCAAAAATTTCTGAATTGGTCCCCAGCAAAAAATTATTGCCCACCGCTGTGCTAAGGGGTTGGACATTTTATTCACTCACCCCTAACTGAATTCTATGGTGGTCAGTGCTGCTCAACAAAGGTCAAAACTTTCCCCAGTACAGAAACACACCACGTGATAAGGAATCGAAATGTATGGACCTTTTTGGGAGGAAAGTGTATTCCTCTTCCACACTACAATAGCAAACTATTCTGCCCTTCTTGCCAATCATGACGTTAACTCCATTAGTCTGGAGTAATAACTAATGGGGCATCTTCTGGACAATAGGAGACGGGTGTTAAAATCAATAGTACCAGAGGGATACACGACAGTTCAAACAGTGCTGTAAATAGCCGTAGATGTTGTGGACACCGTGGCAAGATCTGTTGCAGTCTCTATCATTATGTATAGAATGCTGGCTCCAGTCTGCTGGTATATCCAAGGAGCTTCAGGGAAAGGTTGAGGACCTCCCGATTTGATAAGGACAAACTATTCACAGCAAGAACAGGTGAAGTTCTTCATATGATTAAGGATTCCTGAACCACACTTAGAACTCTAGGAACGCACACCCTACCATATCGAGGCAAGTGGTACACGCCCTATCAATTACACCATGATTTTGCATATCTCAGAAATCAACAAAGAACCTTCGACCAGAGCTGTTCTAGACCATGGGTATAGAAGAATTGACAGCAAAACAATTGCTCCTCTACTTCAGAGTCGAACAAGCAGCAGGTTTGAAACATTGGTGGGGGTCTGCACGACCTGTCCCATATCCATCTTCAAAGTCATTCTGCTATCTTTTACCATTGTCCGCACCCTTACTGCCATCACTGGGCTACCATCACAACAGACGGCTGGGTCTTGGGAATAGTTGCATCCAGTTACTCCATCCCATTCGTTTCTCTCCCCATCTCTCCCATCCCACTTCTTCAGGGACCCTTCTCATAAAGAACTTCTAAGGCAAGAGGTCCATTGCAATGGCAAGGAGGCAGCTGTCAGAGAGTGCCTGATCAGTTCAGGGGCAAAGGGTTCTACTCCAACTACTTCCTCACAGAGAAAAACACAGGAAGGTGGATACTCATCCTACATTTATGAAAGCTCAACAAATACCCCCCGAAAGCAGCAATTCAAGATGGTTAGCTTAGGCATAGCCTCTTGTAGGTCGGGGGCTGAAAACCAGTCTCCCTTATTCTGGCTCTACAAGACACCTGTTTTCATGTGACAATCCACCCGTCCTACAGACGTTTCCTGCATGTAGCATCTGAGCACTTCCAGTACCGAGTCATACCACTCAGCCTCTTTAGCCCTCAGTTTTCTCCGAGGCTCTTGCCATAATAGCTGCTTTTTTGCATTGTCAGAGTGTCATCATCTTCCCTTACCTCGTCTGCCTCATAAATGGTATATCTCGGGAAAAGACTCTCCAATTGATACTTACAAGAGACCTATTCCAATCCTTAGGTCTCATCAGTAACTAAAAGTTCACTTTTCAGCCAACACAGTTTCTAGAGTTCATTGGTGCTCACCTTGATTCTCTCACAGCTCATGCCTATCTGCCAACCCAAAGTTCCAGGCTATACAAGAGCTGGTCAACATACTTACCATGAGTCCTTCGGTAACAGCTCTCTCATGCTTACAGTTGATGGGTCACGTGGCTGCCACTACATATGCGGTGCAAGACTTTGGCTGGCCTCTGTCTACATTCCCTCAAAATATCAGGTTCACAAGTCCATCTCCTCCCCCCCCCCCGCCCCCAATGTCCTAACCTCTCTCAAGTGGAGACTACCCCCCATCCAATCTCTTAGCAGGATGCCTTTCCAGCACGATCAACCATCCGCACAAATTACAACTGACGCATTTGATAGGTTGCAGAGCACATTTAGAAGGCCTTTTTATCCAGGGTCGGTAGTCCAATCAAGAAACAAAACTACATATAAACCTCCTGGAGCTTGCAAGCACTTTTGAGCACACATTGCCAACCACACCGTCAGGATACTGACTTGCAACGTAATGATCATGTGTTACGTCAGCTGTCAAAGGGGGGTGTCTGATCCTGTTCGTTGTGTGTAGAAGCAGTCCACCTCTGGAATTGGTGTATTGCCAACATCATAACATTGACTGCTTCGTACCTGCCCAGAATCAATAACACCATAGCAGACATTTTGAGCAAACGTTTCACCATAGACCACAAATGGGAAATCAGCCATCAGTCTTGAGAACCGTATTTCGAAAATGGGGATTTCTTCAAATTGACCTCTTTGCCTCCCACAACTATGCCCTATGTCCCCCTGATTGTTCCAGAGCGGGTCTGGGATGGGGAGCCCTAGGTGATGCTTTCCTGATGCCTTGAAAAGCCCACCCCCTCTATGCCTTCCCTCTGATACCACTCATCCTCAGAACCCTCAAAAAGATCAGGAGACTGTGCTTGAGAAATTTTGATAGCACCCGCTTAGCCCAGGCAGATATGGTTTCCCTATATCTCTTGAATGTCTGACACCCCTCCCCCCCCCCGCCCCGCTCCCTCCCTTATTGTCCAGATCTGCTGACCCAGGACAGGGGGACACTACTGTACCTCTCTTCTTCCTCTCCCCCCTCCCCCCCCAAAGCCTGCATGTGACAGCTTGGCTCATCGCTGGTTTCAGGATGCTGAAACATTCTGCTCTGACAGAGTGAAATGAGTCCTCCTTCATAGTAGGTGTATTACCACCCACGCTGCTTACCTCCACGAATGGATGAGATTCTCTAAGTGGTGTGAATAGAGGCATTCCGACCCGTACACGACTCCACTTCACGTAATCCTAAACTACATCCTGAGTTTGAAACAATCTAATTTGTCTTTCCCTTCAGTTCAGGTTCACCTCGCTGCTATCAACACGTTTTACCCACCCGTGGAGCGACATTCTGTATTCGCCCATCCTGTTACCAGATGCTTTCTTAAAGGGTCTCTAGAACCTTTCCCCACCATATAGGACTCCACCACACTTATGTAACCTAGAATTGGTACTGGATACGCTAACCTGAGCTCCATTGAAACCTTTAGCTACATACCTGCAAAGATGTTTTTTCTACTAGCAATAATGTCCTCCTCAGGGTCAATGACCTTGCAGCTCTTCCAGCAGCTCTCCCTTGTGCTGTTTTTACCAAAGATGCTATTATTTTGCAAACTCACCCATCCTTTTTACCAAAAGTGTCCTGGGACTTCCATATCAAGGAGCCGATTATTCTCTAGACCTTTTACCCTAAACCTCACTTGTCCGCATGAGAGGCTCTCCTGCATACTCTGGACATTCAGAGGGCTTCTGCATACTACACTGATCGTACCAGAGACTTCTGTTTCCCAACAACTATTTGTGTCAGTGGCGGAGTGATGCAAAGGCAGGGCACTTTCTTCGCAATGCATATCCAACATCATTGTCTCTTGCATCATGCAATGCTACACTCTACGGGGCAAGATTCTTCCTTTCCACATTCCATAAGGGCAGTTTCCACTTCCCACGGCCTTCCTACGAGGGGTTCCTCTTAGAGACGTTTGCTGTACTGCCACATGGTCATCAGACCATACTTTTATGAAATACTATGCTATTCTCAAGCATCTTTCCAGTGATGTCTCAGTAGCCACAGCAGTGCTCTCCACTGTCAGCAACAGGTGACTCTGAAGCCCACCATTTTTATATCCGAGAACTGCTCTAATGTCACCTACAGTGGAGCATCCACAGGGCCATCGCTCCAAGAAGAAAAGGAAGTTACTTTGTGCAGTAACAACAGTTCTTGGAGATGTGTGTCCCCGTGGGTGATCCACTACCCACCATCCTAACCACCCTTCTCCCCTCTGTCTTTGGAGGGATTCTTTTTCCTCTTTTCAGATACTTGGGCATACATGAGAAACTGGGGAGGGGGGTCGTGCTGCACATGTGAAGCACCAGGCACAAGCAACACGAGGCGCTTTGTGCGTATACGTGGCCCAGCCAGCTACTGCTGTGGAAAATGGAAATCTGCAGCGTGGGGTGTCCTGACACCTACAGCAGAGAACCCATAGGGGGACACATCTCGAAGAACCATCGTTACTGCGCAAGGTGAGTAACTTCCTTTCCTTACCCCTTCATTAGAGCTGGCCACCAAGAAGGAACTCTGTGCTATGAGGATGTGGCTCTAAGAAGCACCAGAGCCAACTGACACATATCACTGAGGGAAAAGTTTCGAGAAGCAGTGCATGTGGTGCGCACACACCAACACTGGAATGGACATGAGCAACATATCTCAAAGAACATCAGTCATGGAAAATTAGTAACTGGTTTTTATGTAACTTAAAAATGAGTGAAATCAACATAGCAGTTGTTAATTTAAATATATGTATTGCAGAGCTGTCTGTATATTTCTTAACGTGCTGGAAATTCCAATGAGAGAGCTGGAATTCTTTCAGTACTACACTGCAACTTGGGGACCTCCATCCTATGTGAGAAGTATATCTAACAGAGCAGAGAACTGGGAGTGGAGACTTTTGGGTTCTGCTAATTTGCTCTGACACACAATGAGTTGCCTAACTGGTCTGTGCCTTAATTTCAGAATCTGTAAAAGGAGGGTTAACTTTTACCTAAAGCACAGGTATGATTGCAATACTAAAACTGGTTGAGCGTTTATTGCTCTTTATTGGTGGTGGGGGCATGAGACTTACTGTAGAAGTGTTAGAAATTACCTATTAAATTGTCTAGGCCTGATATACTCAGTGGTTCAGAAGCCAATTTAGTGCTCAACATTACCCAAAAGAACCACAGTAGTATCTGGCTATAGTCCTATATATTCATTTTTAAGCAGTATGTTGGGAAATGAATACAAATAGTCACAACAAGTAAGTTAATCATTTGGTGCACATAGGTAACTTAATTGTTTAACAACAACAGTAAAAACATCCTGATTGATTAATGACTTTGGTTAATTAAATCAGTGTTTTAATATGTGCTGCAAAGATTAAGAGACACATTGAAGAGCCTCTTGTGGGTCCTGCACCTCAGTATCCACTGGTCTAGTTCATTACAGGGTATTTCCTAATGCTTTGTGCAGCCTTGATTTTTAAACTTAGGAATCATGCAATGTTTATACCAATGCTTTGGGATGTTTAGATGGAAGGTGCTATACATCCAAAATTAAGGAAAATGGTGGAAGCCTCATCACCTGAGACCTTTAATGGGGAAAAGACACAGGTATAAGAAGCAGGCTCATGTTTAAGGCATTGAAATAGGACTTGTGACTGGAGTTCGGTTTTTAGTTCTGCTACAGATTGCTTGTCTACCTTGGGCACTTCATTTCTTGGAGCTTCCATTTCTGATTAACAAAACAGAATATTTGTGAGGATTAATGTTTTAAAGTTTGATGTTCAGATACCATAATGGTACTTAAATTTCATCCCCACCTAGATAGGTTGCACAGAGACCAACCTGGAACTGGCTACAGGAATAGGCTAGAACTGGCCTACCGTAATAGGTCTGTTCCTTTCTTTACTTCTGTATGTCTCCTTTCTACATTTCGTAGGTGGGTGATGTGATTCCAGATGAGCTTGAAGGAAAGATTGAATGGCAAACTTAGTTTGTATTGGAAGCTATTCTTTACTGTCACACTCCCAACTTCCCAAATTGCTAGATGGGACACTCCTAGCTCCATACAATGTAGCCATATGCAGAAAGTGGCTGTCCTATGAAGTTTCTTCATGGATATATGTGAAACTAGCAGATTTACTTGGCATTGCCTGGTCCTTCAGGGCAGGACCTTGGAGTTGTGGGGGGAGAGAGCAGGAGGCTGGGGGCCAGAGGTTTGTTCTCTCCTTCTTCTCCCCAGCCCACCGAGGACCTTCTCTCTGTGTCTCAGAGCCTCCTCCATCCTGTTTGATAGTATTTGGAAAAACTTTGAACCGTTTTGGTAGAGAGGTCAAAGGTTGGATGAATGGAACCTGGAGAATGAACTCTCTCTGTCTCTCATATGGATGTGATCCCTTCAAGTAAAGTTCAAGTGTGTTGGTGAGGTACTCTGGGAGGTGAGAAACTTGCATGGAGCCTACCCTGAAAATAGAAGGGGTCTTACCTCCGTAAGCTCGTGATACCATATATTTCTGTTAACCTCGAAGATGGCACAGGACTACTTGTTTTTAAAGTTACAGACTAACACGGCTACCCTCTGAGACTTAGTAACCAGGGTTGTTGAATTTGCATCTCTCCAGTGGAGTCTTCAGCTCTGTGTAGTCTCTTATCACCCTCACTCACCACACCAACAAGTTTGAAGGGCAATAAAAAGGATTAGGTGTCTGGAGCACATGACTTAGGAGGAGAGGCTGCAGGATCTGGGCTTATTTAGTCCACAGAAGAGAAACGTGAGGGGATGGGGGGGTTTTGATTGCAACCTTCAGTTACCTGAACTGGTGTTCCAATGAGGATGAAGAGAGGCTGTTCTTAGTGGTGACTGACAGAACGGGGAGCATAATGTTTAACTGGTTAACTGATTAAACGAGATTTTACATCCCTAGTGTATGCTAATAACTGACTTTATGCAGAATCAACCTAGCTAATGTTTGAAACAATATGAGAGATTTATTGACAGTACAACAGGAAGGGAGGAGATAGTATCTTTACATTTTATGGTGAACTTCACATGTGTTTACTGGGTGACTCAAATACAGACCAGAGCTTGTCAGCTGGCATTGCTTGAGTGACGTGTGATTTAGGTGTTTAACAATGTACTTAGATTGGCAGGATGTAATTACTAAACTCTAATTTGGCCAGTGAAACAGGGCCATGATGTGCCTGTTAGTTGTGGTAAATACTGTGGAAACTCTAGTAAGCATTAGTGTTGGGGAGTTAGCCACTTCAGCAGCACAGTGCCTTCTATTACCAAGTTGGTTATTTGTTTAATGCTGACTTGAAGAGGAAAAACGATCCTTTCATGTTGGAAGTGCTTTGAGATCTGTAGATGGAAAGCATTACATTTTTATGGATGTACTTTTAGGGCTGTCATTTGTCTCACCACAAATAACATTAAGCAATGTTTCCTTGAGTTATATCTGATAAGAGACCCAAAGGTCTTCAGATGTAGGTACCATAATGAAGAGCTGTTTTTTTTTCAAGATTGCATTAGGATGCATCCTGTAGTTACAAGTCCCTCTATACTTCAGGGTCTCTTCAGCAACAACAATTAGTAAAGATAGGCTTCAGCAGAGTTGGAAGCTCTGCAGCCCAGGATAGGCAGAGGGAATGTTGCTGAAAGCTATTGACAGGTTCTGAACTCAAATGGCTACAATATGCAGTCCACTGGATTTCTAATTGTACGCTCTGAGCTTATTTCTATTCTCAGAACAGCCCTGACAATCTTTGGGATTCAACATAAAACCTAGTGCCTCCGAATGCTTAGGGTGGGGAATCTTTTTCGGGTAAGAAGCTGCTGACCCACAGACAAATAAGTTGGGGGCTGCACACGATTGAGAAGCAAAAGCAGGGGGAAAACCATCCTCACTGATGTGGCCCCCCACTCCACACGTTCCCTTGCACACCAGAGCCTAGTGGGGCCCAGCCTAATAGATTTTTGTGTGGTCCAGCTCCACCAAAGGGCAGTCAGGAGTGGGGATTGGAGTGCCTGTGTGAGCTTCTCAAAGCTGGGGGGTGGTGCTGAGCCTTGGGGGCCAGATCAAAGCAAGCTGGGGGCTGCATCTGGCCCCCAGGCCTCAGGTTCCCTACCCCTGGTCTATGGAGTTTATGTAGGGGTAGAGATTTTTAGCTTCAGTGTTCTGGTGAAGTCTCAGACTGTGTAAATGAGTTCTGTCTAACTTTCATTAAGTACAATATCCTTAATTTCTCATCCTAAACTTTTGCATACCATTGCTGTTTACTGCTGAAGCTGCATTCCATCCTGGAAAAGGCTGTGTTTCAACAGCATGTGAAGTGATGCACACAAATTTGGGATAGAAGTTGATATATCAAATAGGGTGACCTGATTTCCCATAGGGAAAATGAGATAAAGTACATGGCTTTTCCAAGTGCGTCCTCTGCCTCGCTAGCTGATGATCACTTGCAAGTGTAGTAGGAGAAATACCCAGTTTTGCCAAGAAATTGGGAATGTCTGGGACAAGGCGTAGAAAGGGGACTGTCCTGGACAAAGTGGAATATATAGTCTCTGTGTGTGTAAATCATATTAAACCATTGTTTTGTTTAGAGAAACCTGGTTCATTGTTTACAAACAGGCATATATATGGTATTCTGTAGTATTTCAGTAGCAAAATGTAAGACTGCAAGTAGGCAACACCATAAGAAATGGAATTTTATTAAACCTACTGAGACTCTGTTCTGTGCTGAGGCTCTGCTCCTAGCAGCCAGTACCAAGTTTACATATCTGATCTTCTGGTCTATCCCCAATTTAAGTCCTTTCTGAATCTTGTCTGTAATTTTCTGTTTATACTACACTCAAGTAATGATTTGAACGATTGCATAGAAGATGGTAAACTGAGGTGTGAGACTAATTTGTTCAAAGGCTTCCTGTCCAACTCTTCTTGTTTTGTCCTTGGTTAGGGCTGGTAGAAATATTGTCATCTAAACTGTTTTCCTATGGAAAAACTAAGCTTTCTTTTTTCTAAAAGATACTTTCACAAAAAGCTTGCTTCTTCTGGGGAACCTTTTGTGGGGAAAAACTCACTTTTTTGGCAAACCCTGAAACTTCCTGATTTAAATTGTTCTCGTCCATCCTCCCTGTTGAAGGGAAAGAACTGGGCAGGGATCATCAAATTGAGGAAGTAAATGCGTGGTTGCGCAGGTGGTGTCGCAGAGAGGGCTTTGGTTTCTTCGGCTATGGGACTCTGTTCTGGGCACAAGGATTGTTAGGAAGAGATGGGATCCACCTAACGAAGAGAGGAAGGAGCATCTTCGCAGGCAGGCTTGCAAACCTAGTGAGGAGGGCTTTAAACTAGGTTCATTGGGGGACAGTGACCAACACCCTGAGGGGAGTGGGAAAGTCGGATACCGGGAAGGAAAGCAAAGAGGAACGAGCAAGAAAGGAGGACCCCTGATTCAAATGGAGAAGATGGGGCGATCAGCTGGTTATCTGAGGTGTTTGTACACTAATGCGAGAAGCCTGGGCAACAAACAGGACGAACTGGAGGCCCTGGCCCAGTCCAAGAAATATGATTTAATTGGGATAACAGACGTGGTGGGATGACTCGCATGACTGGAGCGCTGTCATGGAAGGGTATAGACTGTTCAGGAAGAACAGGCAGGGGAGAAAAGGAGGAGGAGTTGCGCTAAACGTAAGAGAGCACTATGATTGCTCTGAACTCCAGTATATAGAGGGAGGAAAAACCTGTTGAGAGTCTCTGTGGGTTAAGTTTAGAGGTGTAAACAACAGCAGTGATGTTGTGGTTGGTGTCTACTACAGGCCACTGAATCAGGTGGATGAGGTAGATGAGGCTTTCTTCGGACAACTGAGAGAAGCTTCCAGATCGCAGGCCCTGGTTTTCGTAGGGGACTTTAATCACCCTGACATCTGTTGGGAAACCAATACGGCAGTACACAGGAAATCCAGGAAGTTTTTGGAGAATGTTGGGGATAACTTCTTGGTACAAGTGCTGAAGGATCCGACCAGGGGCCGTGCACAGCTTGACCTTCTGCTCACAAACAGGGAGGAACTAATAGGGGAAGTAGAGGTGGGTGACAACCTGGGAGCAGTGATCATGAGATGGTAGATTTCAGGATCCTGACCAAAGGAAGAAAAGAGAGTAGTAAAATACACACCTTGGACTTCAGAAAAGCAGATTTTTGACTCCCTCAGAGACCTGATGGGCAGAATTCCCTGGGATGCTAACAAGAAGGGGAAAGGAGTTCAGGACAGCTGGCAGTATTTTAAAGAAGCCTTATTGAAGGCACACAAAGAAACCATCCCGATGCGTAGCAAGAGAGGAAAACATGGTAGAGACCGGATTGGCTTACAGGGGAAATCCTTGGTGAACTTAAGCACAAAAAGGAAGCTTACAGAAAGTGGAAACTTCGACAAATGACCAGGGAGGGGTTTAAATATATAGCTCGAGAATGCCGGGGGGGTTATCAGGAAGGCAAAAGCGCAAATGGAATTGTGACTGGCTAAGGATGTGGAGGATAACAAGAAAGGTTTCTACAGGCATGTTAACAAGAAGAAGGTGATCAGAGAGGGTGTGCGGCCCCTACTGGATGAAGGAGGCAACCTAGTGACAGATGATGTGGGGAAAGCTGAAGTACTCAATGCTTTCTTTGCCTCTGTATTCACGGACAAGGTGGGCTCCCGGACTAATGCGCTAAGTGACACAAGATGGGATGAAGATCGACAGCCCTTAGTGGGTAAAGAACAGGTTAGGAAATATTTAGAAAAGCTAAACGTACACAAATCCATGGGTCCGGACTTAATGCATCCGAGGGTACTGAGGGAGTTGGCAAATGTCATTGAGGAGCCTTTGGCCATTATCTTTGAAAACTCGTGGCGATCGGGAGAGATCCCGGATGATTGGAAAAAGGCAAATGTAGTGCCCATCTTCAAAAAAGGCAAGAAGGACGATCCGGGGAACTATAGGCCGGTCAGTCTTACCTCGGTTCCTGGAAAAATCATGGAGGGGATCCTTAAGGAATCCATTTTGAGACACTTGGAGGAGAGGAAAGCGATTAGGAATAGTCAGCATGGATTCACAAAGGGCAAGTCGTGCCTGACCAATCTGATTAGCTTCTATGATGAGGTAACTGGCTCTGTAGACATGGGGAAAAGTCAGTGGATGTGATCTACCTTGACTTTAGCAAGGCTTTTGATACGGTCTCCCACAATATTCTTGCCAACAAGTTAAGGGAACATGTATTGGATAAATGGATGGTAAGATGGATAGAAAGCTGGCTAGAAGGCCAGGCCCAGCAGGTAGTGATCAATGGCTCGATGTCAGGATGGCAGTCGGTTTCTAGCGGAGTGCCCCAAGGTTTGGTTCTGGGACCAGTTTTGTTCAATATCTTTATTAATGACCTGGATGAGGGGATGGATTGCACCCTCAGCAAGTTTGCAGATAACACTAAGCTAGGGGGAGAGGTAGATACACTGGAGGGCAGGGATAGAGTCCAGAGTGACTTAGACAAATTGGAGGATTGGGCCACAAGAAATGTGATGAGGTTCAACAAGGACAAGTGCAGAGTCCTGCACTTGGGATGGAAGAATCCCAAGCATTGTTACAGGCTGGAGACCAACCAGCTAAGTAGTAGTTCTGCAGAAAAGGACCAGGGGGTTACAGTGGATGAGAAGCTGGATACAAGTCAACAGTGTAGTCTTGTAGCCTAGAAGGCTAATGGCATATTAGGTTGCATTAAGAGGAGCATTGCCAGCAGCTCCAGAGATGTCATTATTCCCCTTTATTCGGCTCTGGTGAGGCCACATCTGGAGTATTGTGTCCAGTTCTGGGCCCCCCACTACAAAAAGGATGTGGATGCATTGGAGAGGGTCCAGCGGAGGGCAACGAAAATGATTAGGGGGCTGGAGCATATGACCTATGAGGAGAGGCTGAGGGAGTTGGGTCTGTTTAGTCTGCAGAAGAGAAGAGTGAGGGGGGATTTGATAGCAGCCTTCAACTTCCTGAAGGGAGGTTTCAAAGAGGATGGAGAGATGCTGTTCTCAGTAGTGACAGATGGCAGAACAAGGAGCAATGGTCTTAAATTGTGGTGGGAGAGGTCCAGGTTGGATATTAGGAAAAACTATTTCACTAGGAGAGTGGTGAAACACTGGAATGGGTTACCTAGGGAAGTAGTGGAGTCTCCATCCCTAGAGGTGTTTAAGTCTCGGCTTGACAAAGCCCTGACTGGGTTGATCTAGTTTGGATTGGTCCTGCCTAGAGCAGGGGGCTGGACTTGATGACCTCCTGAGGTCTCTTTCAGCTCTGTGGTTCTATGATTCTATGAAACAACCATAAAGTGCTACAATGCTAATTTGTGTGCCTTGGGCTGTCATTCTTCTTCATGAGTTGAGCTCTCTGGTTGGATTAAGTAGCCCATGATACACCATAGGAGTCCCTGGCCATGATGTATTTCCTCTACTACTAAGAGAGGATTAAATGGTGAATCTTGGTGATGTGCTCTATCTAGCTGGCCGGCCCCATAGAGGAGAATGATAGTATAAAGGGACTCATTCCTGACTAGCTGTAGCCCTGATTTCGGTTGGATGTGTAGACATTGTAATGATAGTAACAGATAGGTCTTACTCTGCAGAGCTGTTGCTACACTTCAAAGGCGAAAGTGCTGTGGGGAACACGGGGTGAACAGGGGGACTCAAGCAGTCCCCTGAGGCATTTCAAAGCAGTAGCGCTGCATAGAGCCCGGGGTCAGCTGGGAACTGTCCTACTGACCCTGGGCTCCACGCAGTGTTGCTGTTTTGATAACTCCACGTGCAGCCTGGGCTCCCAGCTGACCCCGGGTGGAACATGGCATTTCAAAGCAGCAGCGCTACGTGGAGCCCAGGTCTGGCCCTGGACTGCATGCAGTGCTGCCTCTTTGAAGCACCCTCTCTTTTTCCCCCCCTTGCTGCCTCCTTTCTGATAGAGGCAACAAGCGGGGAGGAAGCGACTAGTTGGTCACATCCCTACTCTGGGTATTACTTAATCTCTGTTGAATATGTTAGAATTAATCAAGTGTTGGGTGCTGATAAAAGATACCAGATTGAAATACCAAAGGAGTTCAGTTTATCCATAGGACTGGCAGCTACAGTGCATGCTTTCTCCATGCTGCCGTGTTGTTGTGCTTCCTCCCTGATTGGGGTGGGGTGGGAGCAGAAGGAAGCTCTATTGCTGTGCTCCATTCACTCCTGGGGCTCTTGAGTAGAATTGCCAACCAGTGCTTTCACTTGGGATCTGATGCCACAAGGAGCTAAAGCTGCGGTGGTCATTCAGTTCGTGTTGCTAACAAGCCAGAAGGGATAGATGCTACATCTGTATGAATTTCGTGACTTACCTGCTTTTCCCAGGAAGTGTGTTTTTTGGGAGTGAGCTGAGGGTAGGGCATCACCTTGCTGTGTCAGCCTAAGCAGCTCAGGTTTTAATGGAAGACTTGGCTTTAGAATTCAGAACAAACACAAAAATCATTGACATGTAACTTGGAGCACATTGTTTGTTTTCACTGCTGCTGTTCTACATCCACATTGTTTCTCCCCTTGCCTTTCATCCAGGCCTCCCCGAAGTCTTGGGCTGAATTTCTGCTTTGCACAATAACAAGACTGTTGGCTTCGTTTGGCCCACACTTGAGAATAACTTTCAAGAACAGCTTTCAGACAGTAGAGGCTAAGAAAAATTCTTGCATGACCACTTGTCCTCGTAGGGGGTGGCAAAGTCAGTCGCAGTTATTTCGGAAACACAAGGGATGCAGAACTTTTTTGTGGTGACTTATAGGTTGATCCATGCAGGGTAGCTGTAGAAAGTGGTATGGATGTACAGCGATACTTAAATGTTTGTCATGCTAAATGTGGGAAAGCAGGGATAAGCTGGAACACTAGAATTGATGGTCAATTAACTCTTTAGATGAGGCAGTTTTATTAGGAGGCCTGTGCTTTGTGAAGAGCTACAAGTGACCACTAAGGGTTGCTCCTGCCAGTCTGTATAGCAGCTTCTTTTTTCTATGCACTTGCATAAATGGTGTGAAAAGGGCCAACAAATGCTCCATTGACTTCAGAGTTTTGGCTAAGGAAGGACTTTAAGGCCAGACCACCAGGAACCCCATGGTGCTGTTGTATTGAGAGGCCTACGGTGTGCTGATAGTGAAATGGCATTGCACAGAGGTTCCGGTATACTAGTATGAGTGAGTTGTCTGAACCATAGTTTACAAAAAAGATATTTTCAAAATAAGATCATAAGTATTTAGCAATGGTTTGTCTGCCTGGATGACTGAAGGGTTTTTTTTTCTTCAACAAAACTTAAACAGTGTGAGTGGCAGAGGCTTTTATTTCGGCAACATTGTATAGGGTAGTGTCATATAAATACTGAAGAACATTGTTCTATCACTGACACAGGTATCTAGGGGTGAGAAATCTGTCCATTGTGCTTTTTTTTGAAATTCTTTTGATTGTGCTAAACATTACATGCAAAGGTTCTGACTACTGCCAACTACGGTCATGAAACAAACTCTATGTGGATGCCTGTGCACTGGAACTAGATGGAGTGCACAAACAACTCCCTTCCTGTAGGCCTCAGATCACACATCTCAGTGCGTCAGATGGAAGCATAGGGAGTTTTCCCTAGTGAAGATGCACCCAAGGAGTTCAGTATGCATTCTTATTGGTTATTCTTACAGTGTAGTTATACCTTGAGAAATGGGGAGCAATGACAGTTGTATCAATAAAAGGATCCCATTATGTTTTAATTTTTAGAGGCAGCTACAGTGTGCCTGGTGGTATGTTGGTTTTTCAGAAGTGAGCCTTAAATATTTAGTTTGTATTGGAGTAGAATACTGGCAGTATTCGTAGCGGTTAGAGTGTGGTAGAACCAGGAACTCTAGCATTTAAATCATCATGCTTCCAAGAACTCAGTGACACAAAGTTAGTGAGCCTTCACCTCTGTCTCACTTGTCTTGCATGTACAATGTACATTATCCAGAAGGGACGGGACTGAGGGCAGAAGGGATAGGGCCAAGATCAGTCAGCCCTTAGTGCCACCCAGACTGTGGTGCATCCCTCCCAGCCCTCAGAGGCCTGTGGAGTGGTGTTCCAGCACTAAGTAATTCAAAGGGGCCCAGAGCTCTGGCTGCTTCCATTGCCACAGTGGCAGCTGGAAAATCCAGGCCTCTATGAATCTATGGGCCCTGGGGCAATTGCCCCCTTTGCCCTCTCCCCGTCAGTGGGCCTCATGTTATCCCAATGCTTATGTCAGGGGTGAGCAATAATTTTTGATGGGGGGCCACTCCAAGATTTTGGAAAGTGGTTGAGGGCTGCACTCTTCCAGGATATGAATGGAGGAATTCCAGGGTCTGGTATGGAGGCTGGGTGCAGAAGGGAGCTTGGGGTAAGGGATTGGGGTTTAGGAGGGAGAATGGGGTCTGGGAGGGAGTTTGGGTGAAGGAAGCAGTTGTGACCTAGGGTAGGGGACTGGGATGCAGGGTTTTGAGATGTAACCTGGGATAGGAAGGGATTGTGATCTGGGGCAGGATATTGGGGTGCCAGATCTGGGCGGGGGTATGGGTGCAGGAGGGGGCAGAGGGTTTGGGTATGTGGGGGAGGAGGGACAGAGGGTTGGGGATGGGAGGGGCTGGGGGGCCAAAGTCAGGTTCTAGCTGGGAGGTGCTTATCAGCAGAAACCTGAAGTAGACTGTCTGCTGCAGGCTGCTCACTGCTTCTCGGGGCTCTTCTCCAGGCATGAGAGCAATGGTAAGGGGAGGGGGCGGGGGAGGAAGGGAGAAGGCTTCATACACTGCCCCAGCACCCAGCAAAAATTCTCAGCTCTTATTGGCCGGAAACTGAGAGAGTGGCCAACGGGAGCTAAGAGATTTTGCTGGTAGGCAGGAACAGCATGAGAAGTTTTCCTCCTCCCTCCCCAGCTGCCCGGAATGGATAATAGCTGGCTTTTTAAAGTGTGAACAGTTTTCTGCCTAAGGGGTCTGGCGAGGTGGCCATGGGCTGGATCCGGTGGCTTGGTGGTCCGGATCCAGCCTGCTGGCAGCCTCTTTCCCATCCCTGGCTTATGTACTTACTTCAGAGGTGTTAATTTACACCATTTCATACTTATGGAGTGTGTCCCATGCTTGAAGCTCTCTGGGTATCTAATGTAATATATAATGGTGTTCATACAAATCTGTATTTAAAAGAATGTTAAATGTGCAAAGTCAAGCATTCAAAAATTAAGAAATGGCTGCATTGAGGTAGTCTAGCATCCTTGTGGGCATTGAGGTAGTAGGCATCTTTCACGGGGAAGTGGGGCCTTTTGAGGGGAATTGGAGTCTCATGTCACCTGTAACTTTCATTAGTAGTTCTCACCTGAGACCTGATCTGGCCCCTCACTGGTGACTGTAAAAGCAGCAAGTAACCCAGTTATGGGGAGGACTGAAGTGAGGCTGGATGCTGTGGCAGGCCTTAGGACAGGTAGTCTTTCAGGGTACGTCTACACTTGCACTCCTTTTTGAGGAGTAACGTTAGTTTGGTTCGAGGGGTTTGGTTCGAACTAACATGTCCCGGCGTGCGCTTTCACTTTCGGAACAGCTGTTGAGCGGAGTAATGCGCTGGCGAGATCATTTAAATATCCCACGCTTCATTAGCAATTTCAGTCGCCTACATTTGCATCCCTAGTTCAAACTAGGGTGCAAGTGTAGACGTACCCTTAGACATACTGCCTGGAGGATTGGAAAAGAGCTATCACTAGCAGGTAGGCTCTGCAAAGCAGCCTTTTTCTCAGATTGGTGGGGAATGGGGAATCGGTTTGTGTATGATTCCCAGGCAGATGGTCTGTTGGGAATACCTTATAGTAAACATGAAGGATGAGTGAGGGGTAATTTGTTACCAGTTTGGGGGGAAGGAAATAACTGAAACAATGAGGAAAAGGATGAGCAAGGCTCTGTGCCTGTTGTTGGTCCATCCTGGGTTGGAGAGAGGTCATTACACCTTATGGTATTATCCTCATTGTTCCAGAAGGGTGAAGGAACAAGAGCATCTTTAACTCTAACTAATGATCGTTCAGTACTTCAGTTACAAGTCTCCAAGCTGTCAGTGACGTTAGTGGCAGAGCTGGAGATGAAACACAGAAGTTTCAACTTGCCAGATCTACCAATTAGAAAATTACTGTTTCCTCTTTGTGAAACTAGAGACCTTGCTTCCACATCTGTTTGCATAGCACTGAAAATAGAGGTGGTGGTAAGGAAGGGAAAGAGGTAAATTATGCCAAAACCAGGACACTGTTCTAACATTTTAAAGCTGGGTCTTGTTATTGCTCTCTCCCAGATGGCCCTGTCCCTCCCCTCAAACTAGTAAAATAATTAATCCTTCATTCACTTGAGCCATTGATGAAGCGAGTGTAAGCTTCTTTTTGTGTGCTGGAATGGTACCTGTATATGACAGCAGCACTCTGAGAGCAATAAAAATACATTTCACAGTTGGTGGGGAAGCACTTTGAACTAGTTGCTCCTGGACTTGTTAGCTGGAGATTCCAACTGCAACCATTTGATTGAGGCAAGCTCCCGCTCACTCATCTGCCTTTATAAAGGGAGAACTTGTGTAAATTGGTAATAAATTAATTTTTGTATCACTAGGGACAAACTGAAGGTCTTGTAAATATTATTTGCTGAGACAGATGTATAATCTTGATCTTTTAACCTGTTTATATAGAAAGATGGGATTTCTCATAGAATTGTTTTGTTGCAAGCAAAATACCCCCATCTGGGGAAAATAATCCCTTTTTATAAACTACTGCATGTTCAAGAGTTTATGGATTTAGATAGCACTATGTTTAATACCTCTTTATAGAGGTTTTCTGGGTTCTGGGCCTATTAGATTTAAAATTGTCCTGGATTAAGCTTTGCATGAGAGAGTGGCTTAAAAAATGGTTCTGTAACAGGAAAGTATAGTAGATTATTTCATTTAGATAGAGATTCATGGCCTCTATTAGAGTGGCTGGTTTCTGCAAGATGTTTTAACTTGCAGACTAAGATCAAGTGTAGTAAATATATGTACACATGGCCAAACAATTCTGTCTTTGTTTCACCAGTGTAACTCTGGAGTAAATCTATTGACATCAAAGGTAAGTAAGCTGTCTGTCCTGTAGTGTTTTGAATACCTTTTAATGATGATTCTAACTATACAGCTTCTTAGTACCGGAAATACCTGCTGATTAATACTACTCAGAATTCTTAATGGGGAATTAGGTGAGTTTAGTTTGGAGAGTGGATAATTTAGACTATGATGGGAAAAAATATTGTGGGAAACAAAGCATGCTGGCAGCAAACCTCTGATTCTAAATCCTGTATGTATACACTGTCTCAACTATGGCAGCCTTTCATAGGGCAGGAAACAAAAGGTCAAGTGCCTTTTTTTTTTTTTTTTTTTTTTTTAAATTGTCTGTTATCCTTGCAATAGGTGGTAGTGTGAGCATTATCCATGGCATAAATTAGCCCAGGTTTTGAGTCCCAGGCCAGTGTCCTATTTGCTGGATCATGTAAATATCTATCCCACCTCTCCAACATTCTTAATTTCTCTCTTCTGTTACTTTGTAACAAGTTCCTTCTCTTAAACAGTATTCTTTAAAAGGGGGAGAGTCCTTGTCTCTATTAAAGCATTGAAAAAAATGTGGCCTTTCTTACCACTATAAATCTTTGTGGGTTGGCTTTTTTGCATTTTCTGCACATCAGCGATGGGCAGCCTAGGCTTGTGAGTGGGACCCATGGATGTGTCTCTATCTCAGTGGGCTGAAGTAACCAAGGTAGCCTCCTGGGATAGGGTAGTTTTGCTAACTGTGCTTGTGTACTTAGAATTTGCTTGGTGTGCCAATTTAACCATAGCAGTGCTTTGATTAGATGCAGAAAGAGCATACAGCTTTTACAGTTATGTTGTATGCAATTAGCATACATCTCGCTTCATGTGCCCTTGTTTTATGTGTGTATCACTTCAGTAATACCCGCACGAAAAAACTGACTTTGAGAGACACCAGTGGAATCTGGCAACCAGTGCATGAGTAACAGTAAACCAAAAGTTTTGCGGGCCACACATAGACTCTTGTTGGGCCACATTTGGCCCTTGGGCCACAGATTGCCCATCACTGCTCCACATGCTGCTTGGAAAACAGCCAGTTTTCAATTTCAGTTTCTGGCTCTCCTGCATTAGCACAATGCTGTAGAATTTTTCAGATACTGCCATCTAAGTTTTTAGATCCAAATGAGGAACTATTACTTAATCATGGCAATGCTAATATTGCTGTTGAGTTGTATGAAAACCAACTTTTTTCTAAGCCTAAATTCTCAGGCCTAAGGCCCTGACTGCAGTACAGGCTGACTGTCTGTCTATCAGTTAAACAGGTTATGCCACAGTTGCTTTGATTTGGTTATGAGAGATGATTATTTGAGTTGTCCATAGCTCAACACTTGAGCTTCACAAATGTGACTGAACTGGGTTTGTGCATCTGCATCTACCATGCTACCTAACTCTTCATTGCTAGTCCGTTTTGAGTAAATATGGGCAGCTCTTCCATAGTGCTTCAGTAGGTACATAGTGCTTTGAGGACATAACATACGATGACACAAATAGCTCAAGGGATGAAGCACTTTTGGGTGTCCTACCTCATAAACAGATGGGGAGGAGGAGGAATGGCCAAACAGTGGGCATAGTTAGGGAATCCTGTCCCTGCTACAAAGAAATCAAACAAGTGCCAGTTTAGGCTGCTGGTAAGGGTGTGGCTGCTGCCACAGTTGGAGAATTAGCCATGTGGTCATCCTCTCAATGTACGTGCAAGGTGCCTCAAATGGCACTTGATCAGGATTCATCGCCAGTGCTAAGATGCGAAAAGGTGAGTTGGGCTTGTGTTGGAGCTCCAGTGGCGTAAGAGGCTACAACACATAATTGAAAGTGGTGGTGTGATTTGTTTTTTTTTTTAAAGGACTGGTTCCACGTAATGCTGTCTTTCTGGACATGGAACTCCAATTTAAATTCTTCCTTTAATTTTCTGCAGAGAAAGGACAAACAGTGGCAGAAATGGCTTTTGGGACACTATAGCAATTCTGTCATATAAAATATTTGTCAAAGACGTTTTATACCTTTTGGCAGCAAAAGAGCAAGGCGAAGACTTTTTTTTTTTTTTCTTTTTAATTCTGAATAGATTTGGAATTTGTTGCCCACAGCTCTTTAAGTATGCTGCTCAGTGTAACTTTCTGAAAGTGAGTGACCGGAGTTAATTTGAAATCCTGCAGAGCAGCAAGTCATTGCTATTGTGAAATGTAACCGATGGACTCCCAATGAAGCCCTTTATTCAGATACTTTGAGTCTGGATTTACATGCACGAGTGACTGAAATGTAGCTGAGTGACTAAATTTTTACCTTCATCCTAAACCATGTTCAGTGCATGTGTTCAGAGGAGCATCCGTCTGAAGCAGTTGCTTTTATTGAATCATTGGGACAGTGAGTGGGGGAAAAAAAATGCATCATATGTTTGATTTTTTCAAAGTGGAATTTCTTTTGAGTGTTTTGGAAAGCAGTGTAAAAAACCCAACAATGTGCCAGGTTTAATATACTTTTGTCCTTCTCTCATTCAGTTCAATGTGAATCCAAATGTATATTGAAGGCAGGATGTATGCAAAATGCTAAACGTGTGCGCACAATACAAAATCTACTTTTTTGTGAAATCAGTCTGCTCATAAAATGGATGTGTTCTGCAGACTCAGAGTTGCAAGAGGAATGTACTTTCTGAGCATTAATTTGCTTTGACTGTTCTTGCTTAGGAACACAGCTGGGAAAGCATTTTAAAAAAAGCTTTGTCTAGTGGCAATAGCTAAAACTTATAAGAATTAATGGGGTCTCTTCAGGATTCTGCCCACACTGTTTGCAGATCTGTCAAATGTAGACCCCTGTGTCATAAAATTTATTGGTGAGGAAGTTAGGTTTTCAGAGTTCTGATTTACAGATATGAGGCTAAAATGTATTTTTTTTCTTTGAGCCAATTTAAAATTAAACTGTTAAATACCAGTTTAAATTGATTTGCTCCATATAAACTGTTCAGTGTCTCCAGACTTTGGAGGCATATGTGGTCACAGAGGAGAGGAAATGTAGCCATTTTCCTGGGGATTAGACTCTTTTTATTAGTAAAACTCTGCAGCTTGAAGGCCATATGACTTACCTGAGATAGGAATATTAAAATGGTTAACCAGTTAATGATTAAATGGTTAGCAGTGTTGACCACAGGCCCCACTTCAGGTCCTGCCATGGCTGTGGTTCCACTGCTCAGCCTACTGGCCCCACTGTAGCCAGGGCTGCTCCAGCCCAGAAGTTCACTGGCAAGGGCTGGTTAATTGGTTAACTGATAACAGGGTGGATTGATTTAAATCAAGGCCATTTAATAACTGATTTGTCAAAATTTAGATAATAAAAAAAACATTGATTTAAATTGTTTCTTACTGATTCTACTTCACATTACTTTAAGCAACACTGCAAATCTAAAACACATACATTTTTCAGTTCAGTACAGCATCTTACACCATCTAAGCGGGTATACTTTGTGTATTTTTTTTTTTTTTTTTAGTTATCCTAAATTAATAAAAAAAAAATCAAGTTATAGTACACACTAATCATTACCTGTCCCAAGCTGCAGATGCATTAGGGGTGGTAAGAACTAAATTATACACCAAACGCAATGGCACTTATTTTATTAAACTAAATCTTAAATGTTTCACATTTGCAATTGAAGCAGTCTCCTGAGTTGCTGGGTGACAGCTGTCCTTAAACTTTTTTTTTTAATTTAAAAAATTTTAAACTTTAACAGACAAGTTTTCAGGACACTAAATGTGTGATATCCTTAGCTTTACAAACTAGCTCTCATCTTCCCAACTCCCACTCTCATTTTCATGCAGATATGATCTAAGTCTGCCTGTGCTTAGACTGCACTTAATTTTGGAGTAAGTCCCATTGATAACAGTATAGGATGGGGTTTCTTTGGGAAAACTAAGTTATGCTGAAGTAAAATAGGGGATAGACTTATGGCATCACCATTATGGTTTGACGATGATGTTTCAAAATAACAGGCATGTATTATGTAATATAAAATAAGAAAATGACACTTGGTGGCAACTGGCAACCTTGGATTTCTGTACTGTATACTTGGTAAAGCTAGTTAACTAATTAAACCAACAATAAAAATTAGCTAAGCTAAAAAAATTTTTCGAGCAACATCCTACATAGCAAATAAGTTGGGAATTGACTTGTTAAATCACACTTATACTAAAAGGCATAGAGAGAGTCTTGAAGAATGATTCATTGCAAAGTTGATCCACATTTGTTCTTCAGGCATATCCATATCTTCATCCTGGGGATGGAAAAAACACTACAATAGTTAACTAGTAATGATTTGTTTAACCGGTATGCTTACTGATAACATCGCTAGATGGAAACTGGCAAAACAGAATGAAATACTACCTGCTTTCAAGCTCTGGAACATAGTAACGTGCTGGTTAGTTGTGGAAAAAGTCTAAGCTTCCTTGGGTCAGGGTTTGGAAATCTCCTATGGAGACAAATCCTGCCTCAGGCGGTGGTGGTGGTAGACTTGAAGATTTCACAAGTCTCTTTCATCTCATATCTGTGACCAAATGTGTTACCTTAATGCCACCGCCTCACACCACAGATATATATTTTCTATAATTGCATGTTTTTATTTGGATTTTTAAATAATTCTTTTTAGCTTGGCTCTTGGTTTTAAGCAACATCTTTTATGAAGCTACTGAACAGTGTTTATCCTCAGAAAGCATGTCAACTGAAAGAGCAAGATTAAGTCTAGGTACCTATAAAACCCTCTTACCAACTAATGAACTTCTTAACCCCATTGGTGAGCAGGGATTTATGTGATAGTGCCAAAAGAGGTTCATAATTTGGCCCTGAGAGGAGGGATGCTCTGTGGTTAATGTACTGGGTTGGGGCAGGGTGTCTTCATTTTTAAAGCGATTTAAATCACAAGTTATGGTCAAGATTTAAATCAACAAGCAGGAAACATTGATTTTAAATATCTGATTTTAATTTTTGTGTTGATGGTTCTTAGTTTCATAAAGAGAGATGGTAACCATGGAAACATGTATATTTAGTTGCAAATGAAACCTTTACACTAAATTTGGTGCCTTTTTGTAAACTAGGAGGATATACCATGCCTTAAAGTAGGTAAGCAATTGTATAGCTTAACTTACATAAGATTCTTATTTTTTACATTTAGAAAATCGTGAATGATGCATTTATTTTCTCAGTGTGTCAAATTTTGAATGTTAAATTCAATGTAAAATGCACAAAAACAGAATTTTAATTTTAATGTTCAGTATACATAAGAGAAGTTTAAACATGTTTTGCATTTACAACTAAGTGATTTCTCTCTCTCAGTACATTTCCTGCAGGACGACAAAGTGACATTGTGTCACTGGTGTTTTCCTGTCCACAGCTCCTCTGACCCTTGCATCGCTCCCCCACGGGGGTGGGGGGGTGTGTGTGTGTGTGTGTGTGTGTGTGTGTGTGTGTGTGTGATCTTTGGCCGCCACCCGCACTGACTGGCTTCTTCTCCCGCAGCCTGCAGACCCTCCTCGCATCACGCTACCATCGCCTCTAGCCGGACCAAGCCCAGAACATGCACCCCCGCCTTTCAGTCTGACCGGCCTCTTTCCCTGCAGCCCTACTAGCTGCAGCCCCTCCTATCACCCCCAGGCCTCTCACGCTAACACCCCTCCCAAGCCGAGACCCTGCACCCCCAGCCCCGTCTCGTACTGTAGTTCTACTTTCTCGCCCTCCTGTGAGGTTGAAGTGCCAGCACTGGTTTCCTGGGGGGTGGGGGAGCCCCGAGGCTCCCCATGCGCTGCTGCTTCACCCTCCCTGGGGTAACAGGAGCGCAGGAATTTGCTTCAAGGAGGCTTTTCCCATTGTTGTTCCCCCCAGCTGGTGAAGGGGAAAGGGAAGTGGCAGTGCGTGGGGACCCTCAGGGCTTTCTCCCCCTTTCTCTCCCTCCCTCCCTTGCAGGAAGCCAGCCCTGATGCTTCAACCTCGGGGGATGCGGGAGTGAGGCTGGAGCGCCAGCGTGGGCTTCCTGCTGCGGCAGGAGGCTGCGCTAGAGTTGGTGAGGTGAGGGGGCTCGGGTGTGGGGTCTCAGCAAGGTGGTGAGGTGGGAATGCGGGGGTGAGGTGTCTCGGCTTAAGTGTGGGGAGAGGCTGGAGCACTAGCGGCAGGCCCCCAGCCCCCTCCTACCAAGCCCCTGCATCCCCAGTCCTGTATCACTGCTCTGCTGAGACGGTGCACCCCAGGCCCCTCACTCATACCCCTCGTGCATACTGTCCCAAGCTGAGACCCTGCACCCGCAGCTCCTTCACTTGCCACCCTGCTGAGACCCCCAGCCTGTTCCTGTCCCCTCTCCTCTGGCCAGACACCTACCCCCCAGAGAAGGGTTGGCAAGCATAGCGAGCAGGGGGTGCAGCCCCCTAGTAATAATCCAAGAAAGTAGCTGTAGTGAGTGAATAAATGGATTTGTGTTCATAATGTCCTTAATGATTTTCAAACTAGTAAATAATCCTGTCAAACATTGATTGCAAGAGGAAAATAGACTTTTCCGCTCTTTCAACTTCCAGTTGGTTTCACAACTTTGATCTAGTCATTGAACTAAACTAGCCAAATTAAAATAAAAAAAAATTCTCTCTGCACCTGCAGAAGAGGTGAGTGCTGCCTGGTTACAGCTAGTTTGACTCAATTTCTTCTTAACACAACTGTGCTGTTACTTATCACCCTATTTTCTAAGTTTTTGCAAACTGCTTGATTATTTGTTCCATTATTTTTCTCGGTACAGAAGTTAATCTGACTGTTCTGTAATTTTTTGGGTTTTACCTATTTCCCTAGATGGGCACTATATTAGCCCTTCTCCAGTTGTATGGAAACTCACCCATTTTCTATTACTTTTCAAGATAATCACACTTAGCTCAGAGAGCTGCTCAGTGAGAGGTCTCAGTATTCTAGTATTTCATCAGGCTGTGGTAACTTGAAGATAGATAATTTGTCTAAGTAATTTTTATCTTGTTCTTTCTCTATTAGACTCTCTCTGATTTTAACCATTTTTTACTAGCATTAACTAAGTTAGGTATCTAATTGCTCCTAATCTTTTTGCTGAAAATCAAAATATTCATTTAGCACTTCCAGTGCTTTTTTTTGTGTTTAAAAAAAAAAAAAAAAAGTGCCAGTACTCCAGGGGAAAAGTTGTTGAGCTCTGACTGGAGGTGCCAGCACTGCGTATCGGGCAGTACCATCACAAAAAAAGGACTGAGCACTTCTATCGTTACTATCTTTTCTGTTAGTGTTTGTGCCTCTCTCCCTCCCCCTCCCCCAGTTGTGTGATAAGTCTACCCTGTCCTTAGTCTTCATCTTGCTTTTAATGTTTTGGCAGAATGTTTTTTGTTACCCTTTATGTCTCTAGCTAAATTAATCTTGTTTTGTGCCTTGGGCTTTCTGAGATTTGTCACTTTATTTGTGTTTTTGTTTGTTTATATTCATCCTTTGTAATCTGACCTAGTTTCCACTTTTTGTGGGATTTTTTTGCACATTTCAGGTCATTGAAGATCTCCTGGCTAAGCTATGGTGATCTCTTGCCATACTTCCTATGTTTCCTGTTCAGTGGGATAGTTTGCTCTTGTGCCCTTGATACTGTCTCCTTGGAAAAACTGCCAACTCTCTTGAACTGTTTTCCTTCTTAGGACATGTTTGCCCTACAAAGCTAAGTTGCCTTACATTAAGTCAACATCCAGCTACCACAATAATTAAGTTGGTTGAGTATATCCACGCCATGCTTGTGGTGTTGGAGTGTATCCTCACTAGCAGTGCTTGCATCGGTGCTGAGAGTAGTATGCTGTGGGTAACTGCCCCACAATGTAACTAGCTGCAGGGGGTTTTGGTAGGGGCTTGTAATGCCTTATGGGACCAAAACATTGTCACAGGTGGATTGTTGAACATGCCTTCAACCTCCCATGATGAAGTTTCCTTTGTACTGTCCTGATGTCAAGGAGACTTGCATCTTTGTGTCCTCTGAGTTAAGATCTGTATCACAGTGGAAGCAAGTGGATGGGAGAGGAGATGCCAAAAGAGCTTAATTTTGTTACCTAGTTTCATACACAGATGAAAATGATCTAGGAGACGAATGGGATGGTAGATACTGGAGAAGTAATCTGCTAATTACCAAAACTGGTATCTCATAACATTTTCTGATTTTTTTTTGATTTCACTATGTACCTAAACTTCATTGGCTATAAATACCCTAAATTGAGAAGAGATCAGAAAGTTTTGTCTGGTGGCTAAAGAATTTAATTAGTTTTCTATGTAGACTTGTGTGAGGAAAACATTTCTGTTTGATCCTAAGTTGCAGAGTGGCTATATAGTTGCCTGATCCTGCACCTTTGAAATCAGTGGAAGTTTTATCATTGGCTTCAATGAAGGCAGGATTAAACCCTATGATTCTATTCCCCAGTAGATCATTATTTGCACACCAAGGCTACGTCTAGACTGCAGAGTTAAATCGGAAAAAGAAATGCAATTTGCAGTATGTAAATTGTGTGGGTTTTTTTTCCGCTTTACTTTCAGAAGAGCCTTTTCTGAGATTTGGCGTGTCTACACAGTGCCAAATTTTGGAAGAAAGTGCTATTTTGACACATCCCTTATGCCTCGTAGAACAAGGTTTACAGGGATGGCAAAAGAGCACGTCAGCTTTTTCAAATTTTTTTTCGGAAAAGCGGATGTGTTCCGTGGACGCGACATTACTTTTGCGGGATACCACCGGTATCCTGGAAAAGCAATGCAGTCTAGACGTAGCCATAATGATACTGTCTCTATCCCAAAGGCTTTATAATCTAACTAGGTAAGACAGACAGTTGTCCTGCTGACTTACATCGTATAGTGCATCAGTGGCAGAGCCAGGAAAAGAACATCTCCTGACTCCCAGTACAGTGTCCTGTTTACTAGATCAGTGTTGCTTCCCCTTGTAAATTTTGGTGATGTTTAACTGGGCTCTCTGAAGTAGGGATGTAAAGGATTAATTGATTTACCTGGTAAGTGTTTGCCTTATCGACATGCTTACGGGGTAACAGGTTAACCAGCCCCTGGCCTGCGGTGCAGTGTGACAGGCCATCCCCAGCCTGACCAGAGCAGACCCCTGCCCGAAACGGGCCGGTTAATCAGCTGAATATATAATTTAACTGGTTAACATTTTAAACAGGATTTTAAGTACCTACTCTGAAGTGTACAGGATATTCAGAAAAATACTCCTGAAGCTCAAGATTTTTAGATGAGATTTAAATATGTCTTGCAAGGCTGTTTTTCTGCCACCTACTGTAGCTGATGACTCTAACAAACTTGACACATTAACAAAAATGATTCTTTAAAGAGTAAAGCCAGTCTTCGAGGTATCATGTATCCAGCTAGCAGAACAGTTATGCCATTTAAGAGCCTTACAGAGATCATGTTCATTCATTAAACTGTGACTCAGAAGTGCTCTGCTGATTGGAGGCAGAAAGTGGCTACAGTTGTTCATTAAAACCATCTTGCAAGACTTTTATGAGGCTAATAGCCAGGCTTGGGGTAGCAACTGACTAATCATGTGATGATTTGCAAAGCCTGACTTCTGTTGCTTTAGTTGACAGTTTTACCGTAAATAACACAATACAGAGAAATTCTTCAGTCCCAGTCACAATGTTGTTCTCTTCCTCTGTATGCATGTGCGAATGCATGGGTAGATGTAAGGATGTTAAAATGCAATTATCTGGCTAATCATATAGTCGCTACAGTTTGTATTGACTGTACGATTAGTTGATAAGTGCCGCTCTGCAGAGCTACAGCGGGGTTTGCTTCAGGAGCTGACTCGAGCTGGGACTGAGCAGCAGCCCCTGTTGGTGGTGGACAGCTTCTGTCTGAAGGGGGGCCCAGCTCCCCGCTAGGACTCCTGAGGACAGGGGCTGCTTTGCAGCTGCGTCCACTATCCCCCTCCCCACTGCTGCCTCCGATAGAGGCAGTGGCAGGGGGAAGGGAGGGGAGGCGGCACCCTGGAGATGGTGCTGGGGGGGGCGGGTGGGGGAGAACCAGCTTTTAAGCTGGCTCACCCCAGCACGGGTTCCTGTCCACGCCCACTTGCTGCTTCTCATAGAGGCAGCTGGGGGGAAGGGGCACTGCAGAGAGCGCTGGGCGAGCGGGGACTGCTTGAGTCCCTGCTTGCCCCATGCTCCCTGGCATTTCCTCCCTGCCGCATTTCTGCTTTTGAAATGTACCAGGGCTCTTGTACATTTCAAAAGCAAAAGTGGCCATACTGTCTCTGCTTGTGCTGTTACTCTGCTGTGCGTCTGCCTCCCCTGTGCCCCGGGGAGACAGTGCGGGGGGGAACCAGCTTTACCAGTTCTCCCTAACAGCAGCTCCTGCTGCCCCTCCTTGCTGCTTCTCTCTGATAGAGGCAGCAAAGGGCGGTGGGGAGCAACTAATTGAGTCACTACTCGACTATCCGATAAGCATTTGCTTATCGGATACTCGACTAGTCGCTTACATCCTTAGTGGGGACGATTACACATCCACCTGAATAGCATTATTCCTTTCATCCCTAATATTTTCCACACACTGTCCACCAGTGTGGCCCAATAGATAGGGCAGGAGACAGAGTTGGTATAGTTTTGAGTCCTAGTCCCACATCTGCTGTGACCAAGGGGGAATCTCTTAATATGTGTGTCTGTGTTCCTGTTGGTCAAATGGAAATGATTCTTTCTTATCTTCTTGTAAAGCCTTTTGAAATAGGGGATGATGAGCAGTGTTGTCTTAAAAAAAAAAAAAAAAAAAAAAATCTAAAAACAGTTGCTCTGAGTAAGATTTAGGGGTCATAGCAGACGAGCAGCTGAACATGAGCTACTAGTGCTAAGGTGGGGCAAAAAGAGCTAATGCTGTTCTTCGCTATATAAACAGGAGACGAGTGAAGATGGGATTAGTGAAGTGATATTACCTCAGCTACATTTGGTGAGAGTGATGTTGAAATACTGCATCTAGTTCTGGTGTCCACATTTTAAAACGATATTGAAAAATGTAAAGAGGGTGCAGAAAAATGCTACACAAACAATCTTGAGAGCAGGAGAGAATGCCTTACAGAAGCGTTTCCCAAACTATGGGCCGCGGCCCAGTACCAGTCTGCGGGGGAAAAAAGTACTGGGCCTCAGCATGGCTGCCGGGGTGTTCCGGGCTCCCAGAGTGCCCGTGCGGCTCCAGGTCCCCCAAGCCCTGGGCTGGGCTGGGCGGAGGATGCAGCCAGATGTTCCGGGTTCCTGGCAGAGGCATAGCGAGGGGGGGAGCAGAGGGAGGGCAGTTGCCCTTGGGCGCCACGCTAGGGGGGTGCCGGGCTGCTGGGGGGGCGGGGGAAGAGGAGGTGTGGGGCGCTGGGCTCACCTGGGCTGCAGGAGGAGGGAGGTGCCAGGAACCGGGTGCTAGACTCAAGGGGAGGGATGGAGGGGCAGGGAATCAGCGCTGGGCTCAGCATATCTGTGTGGTTTGGGGGGAGGTGCAGGGAAACGGAGCTCAGCTGGGCTGCGAGAGTGAAGAGGTATGGGGTGCTGAGCTGGGCTGTGAGGTGGAGGGGGGAGGTGCGGGGGGCTGGGCTGCGGGGGGCAGGGAGAGGGGAAGATGCCAGGAATGGGGGTTAGACTCAAGGGGGGGGGGAGGGAGGAACAGGAAATCAGAGCTGGGCTCAGCAGTTTTGTGGGGCTTGTGGGGAGGTGCAGGGAAATGGGGCTCAGCTGTGCTGTGGGGGAGGTATGCAGGGAACCAGTGTGGGGCTCAGCTGGGCTGAGGAGGATGGGGGAAGGCATAGGGAACAGAAGGGCAGCTCAGCTGGACTGTGAGGGGCTGCAGGGAACTGGTGCTGCACTCCCTTGGATTGTGGGGGATGGTTTTGGGGGAGGTGCAGGGAACCAGTGGGGGTGGGCAACTCAGCCGGGTTGCAGGAGAGGGAGGTGCAAAGAAGCCCAGTGGGGAAGGGAGGAACCAGGAGCCCTGAAATGACCTCCCCTGGTCCAAAAAATCCCTCATCTGGGACTAGTCAGGTCCAGAGGGTGCCAGACCAGGGAGGTCCAACTCCTACTCAAGTGCCCTCCTTGCACCCTCCGTCCTAGCCAGATACCCTACCTCCAGTCTGCTCCTGCTCCCACCTCCCGGAGTGCCCATGTGGCGCCGGGTCCCCCAAACCCTGGCCCTGGCTGGGTGGAGGATGCAGCCGGGTGAAACAGTGAAAATTTATTCATTTTTCATTCTTTTTTTTTTAAATATGGGTTTATGTTTTGTGGCTGCAAAAAACAGTACTGAAAAAAAAAAACGGGTTCCAACTAAAGTGAAAAGTTTGGGAAACCCTGATCTAGCCAGCTTTCTATCCATCTTACAGTCCATTTATCCAATCCATATTCCCTTAACTTGCTGACAAGAATATTGTGGGTGACTGTATCAAAAGCTTTGCTAAAGCTGGCACTGGGGGCTTTGGGAAGACCAGAAACAGCTTATTTGCATATTCATCATTTGCTTAATGAATATGCAGATATGCAGATGAATGTTAGAGGTCCTCCAAAAGCTTGTGAATGGATTTACTGGTCCTCTACCTTACAGAGAGAATTAGAGCTCAATCTATTTATCTTATCAAAAAGAAAATTGACAAGAGATGTGTTTATGGTGTAGGAGTACTTCCCAAAGAGCAAATACCTGGTACTCTTCAGTTGTGCTGAAGTGGGCATAAGAAACCATGACTGGAAGCTAAAGTTGTCTGAAATAAGGCGTACATTGTTATCAGGAGGATTATTAACTGGAACTACCACCAAGGGAAATGGTGACTCTCCATGTTGTGAGCTCTTAAGATAGCCTGAGTGCCTTTCTGGAAGATGTGTTGCTCAAACCCAACTTATTTAGCTCAACACAAAATTTCAGCCAATGAATTGTTATGCAGTAAGTCAGATGAGATGACCTGAGTCTGAAAACAGCATAATTTTTTTGATTGTCTTTGTTTAAGACTACTGTCTTCAACATCTTTTGTGATGCATAATGACAGCTTGGTGGACATCCTTTCCAAGAAGGGATGGGAAAGGGAGCTTAACTCATGTCCTTAACTAAACACCCTGGTTTTCTGATAAGTGGCAGTGGATCTCTGATGTCCAAGTAAATAGGTCTCTACTAGAAGGCAGCAGGACCCTACACTTTGTGGCATCCTCAAATCTGTTTTGGATATGGAAAAAGGAGTAACAGTTACTACTATCCCGTAAAATATATTATGTGCTATCAAGTCTACACGTGGTTGGTTTTTTTTTGTTTTTTTTTTAAACCAGAGTTGTGCTATTGATGTAACAGCACCTGAGCAAATGTTTAGTGCAGTTCTTGCATCTCTGAAAAAAAGTTAGCACCAGTGTAACCAGCTTTGTTTGAAATCAGTCTGAGCTGCACAGTGACACAAATGCAGTGCATCTACATTAGGCGGGTTACACAGTTGTGTAACTCAAAAGGGATGAGTCACACAGGTGCAAATGAGTCTGAACTTGGTTTTCTATAAGCTAGGGATGTGAACATGTAATCCTGTATATGGTTAACCAGTGAACCTGGGCTCATTGGTTAACATTCACTGTTATGTGCAGGCTCCTGTATGCGTGGGTAGTTGGCTTAAAAGCCAGTGTCTTGTGTGTACCAGCTCCCAAGGAGCTGCCTGCCAGAGTGGACAGTGAGCTGCCTGCCACTCTGTGTTGTTGGCTCTGATACACCATGCTGCCCTGCGTGTAATTACATGCATTTTTAACATTCCTGTTATAAGCCAGTGCTAATACAGAGGCTTTTGCACTGTGTGTCTCTTCCCCACTATACTTGGCTGATTTGTATATTGTTGCGTGTTCCTGCTATAGAGAGATTGTATAGTGCCCCACTGACTGAGGGGAGGAAGACGGTTACTTGTAATGATGTTGACAAAAACCTGAATAGGTGATGGGACAGACAATCCCCATCATTCTGAATTTAAAATACCTGTTCAGCTTTCTAGAAAGCTGCCAATGTTCTTTAGCCCCTTCATCGTGAATGTTTGTTTAATAAATCTTGGTAATAGTTGTCACAAAGGGAATCGTCGTTTCTGGCAGTGGTTCCCAACCTTTTATGTGCTGTGGACTGGCAAACTCATGCACAGAACTGCAAGAGGGTTATTCAGTAACTATAGGTCAGAGCCCTATTTCCTGGACAGGGTATTTGCCACCCTATTTTTTTTCCCCCTTTTATATAAAAGAAATCTGGTTTTGTCCTCTTAGTCAGGACTCTCCAGGACATATCAGTGAGCATCTGTAATTTCACCTACAGAGTTGCTATGAACATTTCAGTGACATTAATGAGATTGTTACTAGATTTCAAACATGCCCACTTTTTAAATAAATGATACCAATGCATAAAGTGTAGTGAGAAGGTCTTCTGTGTCACAAAAGATCAGACTAATGGTCCATGATAGCAAAATATCTTGTCTGCTGTGACCAGGGCCAATACTTCACAGGCATGAATGGGGCAGTTATCAAGCTAGACATCCCTTGTCAGTTCCAGCTTCTGGCATTCAGGAGTTTAGGGATGCCCAGGCCACGCAATTGTGTTGCTGCCCATCTCGGCTAGTAGCCATTCCACCATGAACTTAGTAAATTTTTTTTAAACCCAGGTATGCTTTTGGCATTCACGACATCCTCAGGCCATTGTATGAAGAATTACTTACTCTGTTTTAAATGTGCTGCCAGTTTTTTATTTGGTGATTCCTACTTCTTTTGTTATGTGAAGGGATAAGTAACACTTCACTTTCATCACATCATTCATGAATTTGATGGACCTCTGCCTTTCCCCTCATTAGTTATCTCTTTTCTAAAGTGAACAATACCAGTTTTCTAAACCTTTCATTTGGAAGTTACTCCATATATTTAATCATTCTTGTTGCCCTTCTCTGAACTCTGGGGTGAATGCCATGTGGTTCACAGGACTTATTACTATTTAATTTATCAATTTTGTTCCAAAACCACCTTTCTATTGGGCAGTTTCTCTTGAACAGATAAACCAAAATAAATCATTTTTTAAAAAGCCCAGAAAGAGGTCTTTTGCACTAGTTTAAATAAACAAATGCAAGTTTATACTTAGACATAGCTTTTGAGGTTCTCAGAATGCTTATTATGATTCCCTGGTGGTTAGCAGTGTCCCCCTGGTGCTATGCCATCCTTAATAATGAGGGAAGATGAAAAGGAGGCGGATTAAAGTGGAAACCCGCAGCTCCAGGCAGGATCTGGAGCCCTAATTCTGTGACAGACTTTTCCCATTCCTTGACAAGTCTTATTTCGGTCTACATTGGGACATAACATTATGCATGTTTGAAGCTGACCAAAAAAGTTTGACTTAATGCCAATTGTAGTGGAACTAGATAAGTTTATGCAGAATAGGTCCATCAATGGCTATTGGATGGGATGAGCAGGGACAGTGTCCTTAGCCTCTGTTTGCCAGAAGCTGGGAATGGGCAACAGAGGGTGGATCACTTGATTACCTGTTCTGTTAATTTCCTCTGGAGCACTTGGCATTGGCCGCTGTCAAGAGACAAGATACTGGGTTAGATGGACCTTTGGTTTGACCGAATATTGTCGTTTTTATATGGAATCAGTCCCCTAGGAACTAAAGCAGAACAATTATGTTCCAACGTCTCATCTGTACTTAAAAATTGGGTAATCGGGGGGTAAGCATGACCCTTAATGGGGGTAATGGTTAACAGTTACCCAGGAGCCAGTCCTCTGCCTGTGGTGGGGCAGAAGTGGCAGGAGGGCGAGGGTAAAGGGCTGCTCCTGGGCATCAGTTAACTGGTTACCTGTTCACTTCCCTAGATTAAGATCGGCTGTGAATTTAAAGCACAAAGCTATATATATTTTATATACAAGCCTTTATACACATTGAAACTTGAAATATCAGGTCCAGTGCACAAAGTTCCCATCATTTACTCAGTTCCAAAATACAGATGACTATCAAGCAATCCTGACAGTTTCTGAAACAAGATTTCTAGACTAATGGATTCAGAATGAGTTGTATAACCTATGATTAATGTTTTAGCTATGATTTTCATGTTGTTTTTTTAGAGAGAATCCCTCCTCAGACAGAGCTTAGTCTCTCCCCAAAGTTGATATGAAAGCACATTCACTGCACCCTAATTACAAGCATCCTAATCTCAGAAAATCTGCTATCACCAGCCTTTCTTTAGGCAGCTTCAGGCAATATAATTTGCATTATTTAATCAATTGATGGTTTCAGCTTTCTCAGAAGCCTCTGATTTCCTGTACAGTCTCCTTTGTACAGAGACTACAAATCTGGGGCAGGAAAGTCAGGCAGTCCTTCAGGAAATAGTCAAGAAATACAAACTCCAAGCAGGGATTTCTAAAAATGGCTATAGCGTCTGACAGCAATAGGATGTTCTCCATTCCTGAGCACAGATGTTTTACATGGATCTTAAAACTTAAAAATATAAATATACCATTGTTGTAGCCTGGATATTGTGCCTCTCAACTCTAGGTCACCAGTTTGTCAACAGTATGTCAGTACTTGAGTTCTATTTGTATGCAGTAAAGAGTTTACCAAATCTGTGGCCATGTACAGCATTATGAGGCTGGTGGGCCTATGGCTTTGGGAAAGTCTGAAAAATGTGATGGACAGACCCCAGTCATTAGGCTATTACTAGGGCCACTGCTGGCTGTGTTTTATTGCAAAGATATTCTTGTAATGAAGTGTGGGCAAAATATATAGAGCTGTGTTTTAGGTTTATTTGGAGAGAGGGAGGTCAGAGTAGAAGAGATTTGGGCATGGTGGCCTATGTTCCCTCTAACCTGTGCATTTATACAGCTGTTCAGGAGGTCACCAAGGATTGCACACTTAATTAGCAGAGCTGCACAGGTGTGCATGCTGCACTCAGGGGCATGGAAGATGGCAGTGGGGAATAAGGGTTAGATGAGGGAGTTTGGGGCATGTGGGACTCTGGTAACTCCCCCAATTCCAGGACTCTGCTGTGGTGAGGAGAGGTGGCCACAATCTGGTATGAGCTTTGGGAAAGCCTAGTGGATTGTGATGAGCTGGGGCAGGAGTAAGATGAACAGGAATTTGAGGCTTAGGGGTGTGAGGTGAAGCCCAATATAGTGCTTTCCAGACCCTTTCCCCGGGTGTCATTTAGAACCATTGACCCTGTCAAAGCTGAAAGGACAGGAGAAGGGCAAGGGACAAAAAGCAGG
The DNA here is from genome assembly GCA_032595735.1 of Pelochelys cantorii. NCBI lineage: Eukaryota > Metazoa > Chordata > Testudines > Trionychidae > Pelochelys > Pelochelys cantorii. The sequence goes on along the minus strand of CM064331.1, from coordinate 7,548,652 downwards.
ACTCTGTAGCACTTTAAAGACTAACAAGATGGTTTATTAGGTGATGAGCTTTCGTGGGCCAGACCCACTTCCTCAGATCAAGGGAGTTTGTAATAAATGAAACTCCAGGAGATGCCACTCTGTAGTAAAATTCAGTGTTATGTTTGAGCCTTTTTTGATGTGGCCCTTGAAGAGGGGGAATTGTTGCACAACACCAAAACCATAGGGACAACCTCTTGTATTTTTGTGTTTTTCCAAAGCACGCTGGGGATCTAGGGATGAGAAACACTGAGGAGGTGGTGGTGGTGTATTTTCAAGTGGCTTTCTCAGAGTTTTTCATACCCATTGGCAGTGACTGAGAATGAGCCAAACTGTTTTATATGCCGTTAACCATATTTGTTCTCTCTAAAGGATGTCCTCTCTGCATTTTGTGTTCTGTTTCTCTGTGTCTGGTAAGCTATCAGGTGTACTTTGCTTTTGGGGGGAGGGGAGATGTTGGAAAAAAGTGTGCTATTTGGACACAGAGTTCAGCTAAATGATACCTTTTGATAACTCTTTATGGCATGGAAGCTGTACAGAAATTTAACCATATTTAATAATGGCTTTTCAGGTTTTAACCTAACAACATCCTACTGTACTGCTGCTAGTTGTGGTGCTGGAGATGAGTGTGAATAAAAAATGCTGATGCAGTTTTATTATTTCACTGATCACCTTTATTTTCAGTAGAGTTGTATGCGTTTTCTGGTGCTGAATCTCTGTATGGGGAGGGACTAGCATTATGTAAAGGGACTTAGTCACAGAAGAAAGGGGATGTCTTCAAAGGTGATCTTCAAAACAGAAAATAAACTGCGCTTGTGCCACCTTTTTCACTTTTTTATGAGAGATGGAAGGCTAAGAATTTGGGTTGGAATTTCCACTATCACTTCAGAAAGGTGTTTTTTGCCAGAAAGTTGATCTGTTCAGGGAGATGGAGCCCATAGCCACTAGGCAGCCATGCTGTATTTGGGCTTAAGGAATAATAAAGGAACACAGTTAAAGGTATATTTATTCTCTGAACAGCGGTGGCAGATAGTGTTGCAATTGCAAAACTGCCACCTTGTCTGGTTAGCTGCCACTTCCTTGACATGCTGCTTTCCCCACTACTGTCTGCTTGCTTATCTTGGAAGTGTTTCTGGATCACATAAATAAGCAACATCAACGACTAAAAATCACAAATGGCCCCCATCATCTCTTATGCTATCATGTACTAGTCTGCAGCACAGTGTCAAGTTTGTAAGTAAGTTTTTAATGGAATGTTTTATGTAATCTTTTGATGGAGGGGGCAGTGTAATAGGATAGAAGAAGGAACTCATAAGGGTAGGTGGATCCGTGTTAGAGTGAGGGAACGCTTTACATTTTAGATCTTGCTGTATTCAGTGCTCTAGGTTACCATGGTAGAAGTGCTGTAGAAATTAAAATAACTTGCTAGCTAGTTATGAACATAGGAATATAAGAATGGCCGTACTGGGTCAGACCAAAGGTCCATCTAGCCCAGTATCCTGTCTGCTGACAGTGGCCAACACCAGGTGCCCCAGAGAGGGTGGACCGAAGACAATGATCAAGCGATTTGTTGCCTCCATCCCTCTCCAGCCTCTGACAAACAGAGGCCAAGGACACCATTTTATCCCCTGGCTAATAGCCTTTTATGGACCCAACCTCCATGAAATTATCTAGCTTCTCTTTAAACTCTATTGTAGTCCTAGCCTCCACAGCCTCCTCTGGCAAGGAGTTCCACAGGCTGACTACACGCTGTGTGAAGAAGAACTTTCTTTTATTAGTTTTAAACGTGCTACCCATTAATTTCATTTGGTGTCCTCTAGTTCTTCTATTTAGAGAACTAATAAATAACGTTTCTTTATCGGCCCTCTCCACACCACTCATGATTTTATATACCTCTATCATATCCCCCCTCGGTCTCCTCTTTTCTAAACTGAAAAGTCCCAGTCGCTTTAACCTCTCCTCATATGGGACCCATTCCAAACCCCTAATCATTTTAGTTGCCCTTTACTGAACCCTTTCCAAGGCCAAAATATCTTTTTTGAGATGAGGAGACCACATCTGTACACAGTATTCAAGATGTGGGCGTACCATAGTTTTATACAGGGGCAGTAAGATATTCTGGGTCTTATTTTCTATCCCTTTCTTAATTCCTAGCATCCTATTTGCCTTTTTGACCGCCGCTGCACACTGTGTGGAAGTTTTCAGAGAACTGTCCACGATAACTCCAATATCTCTTTCCTGATTTGTTGTAGCCAAATTAGCCCCCATCATACTGTACATATAGTTGGGGTTATTTTTCCCGATGTGCATTACTTTACACTTATCCACATTAAATTTCATTTGCCATTTTGTTGCCCAATCACTCAGTTTGGTGAGATCTTCTTGGAGTCCCTCAGTCTGCTTCTGTCTTGACTATCCTAAACAGTTTGGTATCATCTGCAAACTTTACCACCTTACTGCTTACCCCTTTCTCCAGATCATTTATGAGTAAGTTGAATAGGATTGGTCCTAGGACTGACCCTTGGATGGACACCACTAGTTACCCCTCTCCATTCTGAAAATTTACCATTTATTCCTACCCTTTGTTTCCTGTCTTTTAACCAGTTCTCAATCCAAGAAAGGACCTTCCCTCTTATCCCATGGCCATGTAATTTACACAAGAGCCTTTGGTGAGGCTCCCACAGCTGCATTCTCCCACAGCTGAAGTGGTTTAGTGTCTGCATTGCTCTTCAGGGGGGCAGTAACACCAGCTTGTCTGGGGGAGACCACAGAATCTGGCCCAGCAGGACAGCTTAGTGGGGAACCACAGAGGGCAAGAAGGTGTATGTAAGTGGCATAAACAGCACACTGAGAAACATTCCTATGGGTTCACTATGACAGTACACTAGGGTCCATCCTTTCATGATTTAGAGTGGTCCTTGCCACGTGTTGAACTGTAACTACCACACTCTGTACAAAAGCTAGAGTGCCATTACTACTTCCCTGCTTCTCCCCATGTCTGTCCTACCTATTGGTTTGGTTTGTCCATTTACTGCATTTGTCCACTTCCTGTGAGTGCAGAGTCTGGACCTTGCAGAACTGGACCTTGATTGAGACCTCTAGAACAGGGGTGGGCAAAAGGCCTCTGTGGGCCGGATTCGGCCCGACAAGCACATTTATCTGGCCTGTGGATACCCTGCTGCTCCCCCACCCTCTAGGCTAATCAGGGTCTGGAAATGGGGGAGCGCGTGAAGTTTCCTCCCCTGCCAGCAGCACACAGCACTTAGTCAATCACCAGGGTTGACTCTTTCCCTCTTGCAGGGCAGAGGCAGGGAGCAAGAGACTTCCTATTCTCCCCCCTGCCCCCAGACCCTGGTTGACTTGGGGGCAGAGGGAACACATGAAGTCTCCTCCCGCCTTCAGGGGCATGGGCACCTAGAGGGAACCACGAGCTGTTCTGAAGAGCAGGCGGCTTTCTCGGGGTGGGGGAAAGGCAGGGGCAAAGACTTCACGCGTTTCCCCACCCCAGGCCAGTCAGGGTCTGTGGGTAGGGAAACATGAAAGGGTCCTGGCCCCACCCTTCCAGGTTGCCCAGGGTCACTTCAAAAATTTCTGAAGTGGCTCCCCTGTCTAAAATTATTGCCCACCTCTGCTCTAGAAGGTGTTGCTATATTAACTATTGATAAATGATAAATACCATCTTCTATGTTGTCCACGTGCTTTTCTGCCCCCAAAAAATTACACAAGGAGCCTGTGAGCAAATACAAAAAAGAGGTGGGAAAAGCTTGGACACCTGGCTCTGGGGCTCCCACGGCTTCTTGTTTTGGTCTGAAAACTAAATTGTAAATGATCTCAGGCCGAGAATATCAAATTTATTTTTTGTGCTGTACTGAATGCATTGTTGATGTTTTGCATTGAGAGTAGTCTTGGGTGATTATTCCCAGGGGAAAGTGGTTTTAAATTGGGCAAAGTACTGCAGAACATACTGTAAAGAATGTTTCGGTGTAGGAGGATGGAACAACTGAGCTTTTAGGGCTTCCTATCTTTAGCTTGTTAGCTGCTAAGGGCAGAGTCCTGAGTTGTCATGCTCAGGGCTTGACGAACCACGTTGAGATCTACTCGCCAGCCCTGCACCGCGCATGCGCCAGACCGGCACTGCACACGCACACAGCGCCGGTGAACAGGGCAACCGGCTGAAATCTACTCGCTTGGGGCGAGTAGATTTAGTGATTTGTCGAGCCCTGGTCATGCTAATCACAGGTTATTATGTTATGTAATATGTTTAACCGGTTAATCAATTAAATGGGATTTTACATGCCTAGACTGGATCCCCTCCCTCCTAGCCATGTCAGAATGATCCAGGCCAGGCAGACAGTTAAATGTGAAAATTTTAGTCATTTGACTGGTTAACTGTTTAAAACACTCTTTATATCCCTAAGCTAAAGAGTAATAAAACACCAAGACCAGATGCTATTTATGCAAAAGTTCTGATTTCTGAAGAAATTCTAAAATGAAATTGCAGAACAAGCTGTGGTATGTAACCTGTCACTTAAATCCTCCTTATTTTTTACGTTTGCACAGTTTGGGGTGGGCAAAGGAGGAAGGGAGATTATTAGTCTGTTTATTGTGTTAAGTTTATTTGCCTTCTGCACTTCCTTGCTAAGCTCCCATGTTTGCTAGCTCCTAGAAGACAGAGGATGGTAGAAAGGGTTATAGAGGATAATGACCTGACCTGGATGATTCTGCATGTTTATAGTGTTTATGGTTGGGGATTTCAGAGGAGTTGTTGTTTTTAACTTTATTATTGCACAGGAGAAAGATAAGAGGAGGAGATTAATTTCCAACAGAGTTAATGTGGAGTGACAGTAATTCTAAATAGTCCCCTTACCTATTCTTTTCTGTTGATAGTTTGCTTTGAGGGGAATATATAAAGGCTCATTTGCAGTGCTTACCTGTGAGAACTGTGGCACATTCCCAGTATAAAGTTGTCATAGTCAGATGTAACAACTTGCTGCTTACAGTGCTGCCCTGGAGCATCACAGCAGACTGCAAACATAGACTTGGTACAGTCATTCCTTTTTAAGTTAGCATAATAACTTTGCATAATTTATGTACAAGTGGGCCTAATTTATGCACATTTATACTAGGGATGTTTACAAGTGGTTAATTAGGAAACTGTGTAACCGTTAAAAATCTTAGTGGTTACATGCCATGGGCTCTGCACTATAAAGCTTGTTTTGCAGAGCCTGTAGTGCAGCCAGCTCCCCAGGAGTGGGACCAGCAGCTAGTGCGCACGAGGAGCTGGCTGCCGGCCCCCTTCCCAGGAAGCCAGCTGCACTGCGGACCCTGCAATATAAGCTTTTATAATTCAGAATCTGCAGCCTGCCACCCGCTCTGAGGGAGCCGACTGCCACCCTATGCTGCTGTGTCCAGTACACAGGCAGCAGCGTGGAGTGGCAGTCGGCTCCCTAGCAGCGGGGCTAGGAGCCGACGTGTAACTGTTACAGTAAGAAATAAGCTCATGCTTATCAGGTAACCTAGTGTTTTCCAATTTTATTTGGCCATGGAACCCTTTTAAACTCAAAAGAATTTTGCAGAACCCCTAATAACAATCTAATATATGGAGCTGGAAAAGTAGACCACAAATAAGTAAGGATAATAAACAAATGCTAAACAAGGTCATGAGATCAACATTTAGTTTAATTGCACATGTAGTTTAATTGCACATGTTTAAAAACAAATCATATAATTAATTTTTTTAAGTCAGAAAATGTTGTTGTAATGGAATTTTCTCGTGGAACCCTTATTTTCCCTTAGTGGAACACCATTTGTGAAACACTGAGGTAACCATCTAAACGGTTACTCTTGCATCCCTGGTTGATACACATGGATATAATTTTATACTGAATTTATTCAACCTATTCAGTGGTATTGAGACAGTAACGGGTAATCTGAACTCGCCACTAGCTGACTGGAAAACAGGAGAGGAAATCTATGCTTCTCCTGTCTATAGTAAATCATACCCCGAGATAAGAACATAAGAATGGCCATACTAGGTCAGACCAAAGGTCCATCTAGCCCAGTATCTTGTCTGCCAACAGTGGCCAATGCCAGGTGTCCCAGAGGGAGTGAACTGAACAGGTAATGATCAAGTGATCTCTCTCCTGCCATCCATCTCTACCCTCTGACAAACAGAAGCTAGGGACACCATTCCTTACCCATCCTGCCTAATAGCCATTAATGGACTTAACCTCCATGAATTTATCTAGTTCTCTTTTAAACCCTGTTATAGTCCTAGCCTTCACAACCTCCTCAGGCAAGGAGTTCCACAGGCTGACTCTGTGCTTTGTGGAGAAGAACTTCCTTGTATTTGTTTTAAACCTGCTGCCCATTAATTTCATTTGGTGGCCCGTAGTTCTTATATTATGGGAACAAGTAAATAACTTTTCCTTATTCACTTTCTCCACACCACTCATGATTTTATATACCTCTATCATATCCCCCCTTAGTCTTCTCTTTTCCAAGCTGAAAAGTCCCAGTCTCTTTAGTCTCTCCTCATATGGGACCCGTTCCAAACCCCTAATCATTTTAGTTGCCCTTCTCTGAACCTTTTCTAATGCCAGTATATCTTTTTTGAGATGAGACCACCACATCTGTACGCAGTATTCCAGATGTGGGTGTACCATGGATTTATATAAGGGTAATAAGATATTCTCCGGCTTAGTCTCTATCCCTTTTTTAATGATTCTTAACATCCTGTTTGCTTTTTTGACTGCTGCTGCACACTGCGTGGACGTCTTCAGAGAACTATCCACAATGACTCTAAGATCTTTCCTAATTTAGTTGTAGCTAAATTAGTCCCCATCATATTATATGAATAGTTGGGGTTATTTTTTCCCAATGTGCATTACTTTACATTTATCCACATTAAATTTCATTTGCCATTTTGTTGCCCAGTCACTTAGTTTGGTGAGATCTTTATGAAGTTCTTCACAGTCTGCTTTGGTCTTAACTACCTTGAGCAGTTTAGTATTGTCTGCAAATTTTGCCACCTCACTGTTTTCCCCTTTCTCCAGATCATTTATGAATAAGTTGAATAGGATTGGTCCTAGGACTGACCCTTGGGGAACACCACTAGTTACCCATCTCTGTTCTGAAAATTTTTATTCCTACCCTTTGTTTCCTGTCTTTTAACTAGTCCTCAGTCCATGAAAGGATCTTTCCTCTTATCCCATGACAACTTACTTTACGTAAGAGTCTTTGGTGAGGGACCTTGTCAAAGGCTTTTTGGAAATCTAAATACGCTATATCTACTGGATCTCCCTTGTCCACGTTTCTTATGTCACTAGCATGTTACCCTTCATGTCACTTTCATCTGTCTTTCCTCATGGAAACCACTGAAATATTAACAACATGAACAGGTGCCCATCAGGAATAACAAGTGGGGGCAGGAGCAACAAAGGATAAAAGATTTGTGTACTGAGATTTGTAAGGATTAAAGTCAGGTTTTAATTTTCCCTGATGCTTCTGTCTTTCAGGTGGATTACACAAGAGGTAGGATTTGGTCTCATGTAGGCAACTAATACCTGTCTTTAGAATTATTTTAATAAGAGAGAGGATCAGCTGTAGGTCTCACAATTATTTGTGGATTAAATAGCTTTTGAGAACAATACCACTAACTGTATACAGTAGTGCATTGTATTGGAGGTGCACCAAGGGTCAGCTTTATTAGGCACTAGAAGATTTACCTGGCATTGCTTGGATCCGTAGTTATTTTGTGTGTTGCAAAATAAAACGAAAATGTATGTGCTTCATTAAAATCATTGCTCTGGAGTGGGTTGGGGATGAGGGGTTTGGAGATGAGGGGTTTAGTATGCAGGCTGCCCCAGGGGGAGAGAGCACTGCCTCAACCCCCTGTCATTGCAGAAGCTTGAGGCCAGGTGAGAAGCACCTCTCCATGGCCTCTTCAGTTTCAGGAGGCAGAGGAAGGGGAGGGATGCATGTTCCCCAGCTGAGGTGGGTCTATGTTCATCTGCCCCCTTCCGCTCCCCAGCCAGTGTGAGGAATGCAGCAACTGTGCACTTCCCCTCACTCCGTGATGAAGGGGAACAGCCAGCAATGTTCTGATATCAATCTGGAGAGGGAGTTTCAGGATCTCTCCCAGCCCACACGAAAGGGCTCCTGAGGGGTAGGAGACTGGTGGCCCCCACAACCAGCCCCTTTTATCTGCCTGGTGAGTCTCTCTTCTGCATGGCTTTGAGAAGCAATCCCATTCCGTGCACCATTTTCCTGGCACAACCAACCCTTACCTTGCTTTAAGTTACGATAGGAGGAAGCTTTATACCAAATTTGGTAATCCTAGTTCTTGCCATTTATGTCAGAACAAACAGACAAACTCTGTCTGACAGATTAGAACAATAATGGTGAATATGTATTTTAAGTGTCTCCTCAAAGCACTTTCCAGACATGAATCTTCTCACTGGCACATATGGGAACTACATACTGTCAAACATGCAGAAGGTTATAATCACACAATGAGATCCAGTTTCAGAACAAGAAGCAGTATGGTCTAGTAGTTAGGCATTAGGCTGGGGAATCTGGAGACCTGGGTTCTGTTTCTAGCTTTGCCACGGTCTGATTGTGGTTTTGCGTGAAGAGTTTAATTTCTGCTCCCTCTTATTTACAGACTTGTAAACTCTTTGGAGCAGGAATTATCTTTTGTGTCAATACGGTGCCCAGTACAGTGGGTCCCTAATCTTGAGTGGAGCCACTAGATGCTAATAGAATAGAAATGATAAGGATTAGAAGTCAGGAGTGCTTGATCCTCAGTCCTAAACACAAACAGCTAGAACAGGGCTGGGCAAAATAGGGCACATGGGCTGGATGCAACCCATCATGCCACCAGATCTGGCCTGTGGATGCAGCAGGGATCATCAGGCAGACTTTCTGCTTGCCCTACCCCCCCCCCCCCGCATGCTGCTCAGAAAAGCAGCTGCTGGCCATTTGTGTTTCTCACCTTTTGGGGGGGGGGGGGAGAAAAGGGAAAGTGGTGCTTCACATGCTGCTCCTCCCCTCAGCACAATCCCATTGGCCGATTTCAAAGAACAGGCATAAGAATGGCCATACTGGGTCAGTCCAAAGGTCCATCTACCCCAGTATCCTGTTTGCCGACAGTGGCCAATGCCAGATGCCCCAGAGTACCATCAAATGATCCCTCTCCTGTCATCCATTTCCAGCCTCTGAGAAACAGAAGCTAGGGACACCATTCCTACCCATCCTGGCTAATAGTCATTGATGGATCTAACCTCCATAAATTTATCTAGTTCTTCTTTGAACCCTGTTAAAATCTTGGTCTTCACAACATCCTCTGGCAAGGATGTTGGCAGAGTTCCACAGGTTGACTGTGCACTGCATAAAGAAAAGCTTGCCTTTATTTGTTTTAAACTTGCTACCTATTAATTTCATTTGGTGACCCCTAGGTCTTGTGTTTTGGGAACAAGTAAATAACTTTTCCTTATTCACTTTTTCCACGCCAGTCATGATTTTATGGACCTCTTATTATCCCCCCTTAATCTCCTAGTTTCTAAAATGAAAAATCCCAGTCTTTTTAATATCTTCTTATATGGTACCCATTCCAAACTAGGGATTAATAAACTAGTCGATTAACAGATTAACAAAAGCTCATAGGTTAATACTATAGACTACATGCATTCTCTCCTCCCTCCCCCAGCCAGTAAATTTTTTAGCAGGCTGGCCAGCAGCCTTGCTCAGTCCCAGCTTGTGATGGGTCTAGGACCTACCCTGCTGTGGCTCTGCATTTAAAGTGTCTTAGGAGCCAGCCTGGCGGGCAGGCAGCCCAGCTCAGTTCTGGCTGTTGCTGGGTCTGGGAGCTCAGACCACCTGGGCTGCTGCCACTCTGCACTGTTGCCTCTGTATCATCAGCAGCAGTGCAGAGTGACAAGCAGCCAGTCCACAGGAGGAGCTGGTTTTTAAACTGGCTCTCCTTTTGGACCAGCTCCCACCTGGCACCCCATGCTGCTGCCTCTGATACAGAGGCAGCAGTGCGGAGTGGCAAGGGGCTCCTTGGGAGTGGGACCGGCCCTGCCCCCAGCTGGCCCTGCCCCCAGGGACTAGAGAATTAGTTGAGTAACTGATAAGGATTCATGAGACTAATCAACTGTTCAGTTAACCGATATTTAACATCCCTATGCCTAACCCCTAATTGCCCCCCCCCCCAGCTCTTTGTCATAGACGCACATGGCCCTTGTAGCCTGTGCGTGGGCGCGGCCGGCAGAGAAGCTGCCTGAGAAACATGCTGGGTTGCTGGCTGGGAGACAAACAGGTAAGTCTCCCAGCCAGAGGCAGGCTCTGGCACCCTAGCCCCTCCCTCCCCCAGCCCTCTGCACCCCCATTCTTACCCCCTACCCCACATAACCCAAACCCTCTGCCCCCCTCCTAGACCTTACACCCCAATTCCCTGCCCCGATAATAATCCCCTCCTGCCCTAGGTCACGATCCAAAAGCCTGCACCCCAATCCTGTGCCCCAGGTCACAGCTGCCTCCTTCACACAGACTCCTCCCAGACCTCACAGGTCCTTCTACACCCCAGTCCCTTACCCAAGTTCCCTTCTGCACCCAAACTCCATCCCAGACCCGGCACCTCCTCTATTAATACCATGGAAGAGTGTGGCCCTCGGCCACTTTCCAAAATCTTGGAATGCCCCCCCCCCCCCAATCAAAAATTATTTCCCATCCTGACCTAGACCATAGTTTTTTTGGCCTGTATGAATATAAGGTTGTCTCTTAAGTTCCAGTCTTTGATCTCCAAAACTCTTAATTGTGGTGGGTTTGGAAGGAGTGGTGCCTCCTTTGCCAGAAAAAAGGAGGGTTTAGGGGTGAGTTCCCACGCAACACATGTCCTTCTGGCCTTGCTGTTGAGTAGGGGCGATATTTCAGGATTCCCTCCCCAGGGGGAGAGGGGGAAAAAGAAAAGTAAGGACTGAAAAGAGAAGTAAGGATTGAGCCCACTGTGGGCCCGATACTTCTTTTTAAACATTTCATGGATGCCCTGCAGTACCATCATGGACCACCAGGGTCCAAAGATCACAGGTTGGGAACCACTGGACTAACACATGGAATAGATTTTAATTGTTCTCACGCCAATCCTCACAAAGTGCACATCTCTGCATTCGTGCAACTCAATGGTAGGTGCCAAACTCAGTTACAAAGCTTCCTTTGCACACAGAACCTTTTGATTAATGAATTTTGGAGACTTGCATCATGTATGAAAGTATCAACATCCTAGTGAAGTATGTCATGACTGAAGTAGTGTGGCTTGGTGCATTCCTATCTTTTCAGTACTGTTGTATAACAGGACTAGTAGAGTGAACTCCGGAGTCGTATCTGGATTTGTTGCTGCAGGATTTTATCAAGTGTCTTAAGCTTTGATTTTTTTTCAAAAGGAGCATACTGAAGTTTAGATCATGACTTCCCTTGAAATTCAGTGGACACTGGATGCCTCACACTTTAGGAAATGCCTCTTTAGAAAATCTTAGCCTCAGTATCTCCACCTCATTTTTTCTGTCTATAACATGGGTGTAATACTCATGTTTGTAAAGAATGTCTTTCACCCAAAACCTTAAATGAATGTAAGTTGTCTTCTTTATTTTACAAGTGACCAACCTAAAGCATCGTGTTTCCATACAAACTTTTGTTTGTTCTCCTGAGCCCTTTTGACAGCCCTCTGGACAACATAGTAGTAAAAACAACTGAGCCTGGTCTGTGCTAGTACTCTCAACATTGCAAGCACAAATGCAGCTGATTAGGCTTATAACAATGGAAGACTTACACCCCTTGTTGTAGATGAAGCCCTTCTCTTGGTGTCACATGTGCCCCCAGCAGTATACAGATTCACTCCTCTAAGAATGCTGCCATCCAAATACACAAACAGCAAAGGTAGCCTAATTAGATCACGTATTGAGGCCACTGGGCTGCAGACATGGCTTATCAGTCAGCTGACTGCTCCATGGCAAGATTGTGTTATATTCATATCCTCGGGATATTGCATTTTTGTAAGATTATCTGGCATTTGGATTACATTGTAGGGACACTGTCAATCCAATCTTAGCAAGGCAGTCTAGTGAAAATACTTGTAAGGCTGGATGGTTCTCACTAAGTTGAATATAGAACATACATTCCTGTCCTTTCTGTGCTGGTGTATAAACTTATTCAATTGCTAATGTATATTTTTTTTTCCTGTATGAACATCTACTTTAAACTCCAAGAGCAGATCTGGATGTATGATCTTCTTGGTATGTATAGCAGTGTTCACTTATGTTTAAATACAGTTATCAATATCTTGGGATATGTCTGCACAGTCCTATATTTAACATCTGTCAAAAGGAAGTAGGGAGGGCATTGAGTCTAAGAACTAGAACAGAGGAATAGGAGTCAGACTCCCGAAGTTCTAGTCTGTTCTGTCACTGATTACTCAGTGACTTCAATAACTATCTGAACTTTGAGGCCCAATCCAATGCCCACTGAGGTCAGTTGAAATCTTTCTAACCCTTACTCTGTTCTTGTCATGTTTTTGCCTTGTGGCTCAGTTTCTCCACAGATCTGAAGACCCTTTTCATGACTGGCATGATTGTAAAAGATTTGAGAGAATCTTTGAGCTTTTGTGCTGCTGGTCCTCCTATACTGAGAGAGGCTGCTATTAGAGATGAATAGTGGTTGAAAAATGGAGTATGGGTTTTGTTAGGTGTGTGTAAAATGTCATTGAATCTTTTTTGCAAATTTCAGCCAGCTTCAGTTTAGGGATGTAATAGTGTAGTGGATTAACCAATAAGCAAAAGTTTATAGGTTAATGCTATAGACTACACGCACCCCCACTCCCCCCAATGCCAGTAAATTTTTTAGCAGGCCCAGTCCAGGTTTGCCCCAGGTCTGGGACCTTCTCCCACTGCGGCTCTGCATTTAAAGTGTATAGGAGCCAGGCAGGCAGGCAGGCAGCCTAGCCCAGTTCAGTTCCAGTTTGCGCCGGGTCCGGGAGCTCAGTCCCCTGTACAGGAGCTGCTCCCACCTTGCACTGCTGCCTCTGCCAGTTTTTAAACTGGCTCCCTTCACAGACCAGCTCCCGCCTGACACCCCACGCTGCTGCCCCTGGGGACTATAGAATAGTTGGGTAATAGATAAGAATTCATGAGGTTACTGGACTATTCAATTAACCAATATTTAACATCCCTAATGTAAATCACCTTGGTGAGTGGAGTAGCTAATAGCGCTGGGAGCTGCTGTAGCCTGGTTCACACTGTCACTTTAAAGCACTTAATTTGCTCTTCTAAGGGGTACGGGTAGGGATGGGAGAGGAGGGTTTCACAGCCCCTGGACAAGAAAGTTAGTGATGTGAAGTGCTAGACTGTTCTCATAACTTCTAAGACTAAGGCCAGACTTGGCAAAGAAGCATTGGGAAGCATTTTCAAAATATGACAAACACCAATTTTTTTATGGAGTTCTGTATCTTGGAAATATCTTTCCAGAATTATCTTGGCTTTGTCTCTTGTTTTGCTTGTCTCCTGCAATCAACCCCCTCCACCCCCCCCCCTCACGCATGCGCGCGCGCGCACACACACACACACACACACACACACCACACAAGTAATAAAACTGTAACTCTCTTTTGGGTAACAATTTTTTTTCCATGCAAAATGTGAAGTTGAAATGACTTTGTGTGATTTAGAGAGAGAGTTAAAGTGAGACCTTCGAATGGAAATAGGTCTCAAGCCTGACTATGGAGAGGTGACTGTCTCTTCCTCATGATGGTCTTCATCTCCCTTCATAGATGGACTGGTATTCTTAGGATGGCCATGCATCCTATTTTGGCCAGGACAGTCCTCTTTTTCAGCTCTGGACCGACCGTCCCTATTTTTTGCCCAAACTGTGCATGGCAATTTGAAATCACAGAAGTTCCTGAAGGTGCTGGTCATGTCGCTGACGCCTGCCTGCCTGCTATCTGGGGCTCCCTGCCACCCTGTCCTGTTGGGTCAGGCCCTCTGGCCTTTGCCAGCCAAGGCACAGAGTTGGGGGTTACTGCCCCTGTGCAGAGCAACACACATTGAACCAGTTCAGCTCTGGGAGGGCTCACTTCTGAGGACTCAGACCCAGAAAAAGAACCCCCAATGAGACTACAACCCCAGATAAATTAACTACTGTTTGGGCCTAAAGGACAAGTAAGACTATTCAGTTAATTTGTTCATGGAGTTATTACATTTCAGGGCATCAGAGATGGCCTTCCTTAGCACATTTAGAACTATAAACATATCCACCTGTCTATTTCTAACCTCACATTCAAGCATAGTACATGCATGAAAAGACAACATACACCTGCAGCAGATTGTAACATTAAAATTGATAGGTTACGTGAGGTATTTTGTGTAAAATGACTGCGAGTTACGCATATTCATACTTACAAGTCAATTCTCATAAGGCACAGGGAGGTCCCACTGGGTATTTGTCCTGGCTGCAAGGCAGAGTGGAGGACAGTGGCTGCTGTCTGGGGGTCAGTTGAAGGCAGCATTGCCTGTCAGCAGGAGAAAGGAGAACTTGGTTGCTGGTGGGCAGCACTGCCTTCAGAGCTAACACCCTTGGGTAGCATAGAGCTCAGCAGGTCAGCCCCAGCTGTGGGCAATACGGGGATCTGGTGATGTGGAGTTTAGAGGGTTAACCCCAGCCCTGCCATTGGCACACTGAGTGCAGTAGGGCAGTTTCAGCAGGCAGCTGGAACTAGCCTGTGGGCCAGATGTTCCCTACCCCTTTCCTACAGACTACTTTTATACTGATCACTCATTTTAAGGTGATATTATCCCCTGTGCATGCTTAGTACCTTGTAAGAGACTGGTACATGATGAGGCTATGTCCTTTGTATTTCAGTGGAGTTTAAAGATGTGTCCATATTAGGGATGTTAAAATGCGGTTCATTGACTAATCGAGTAGTCAATGTAATTTCCATTGACTAGTCCATAGGCACTTGCTCATTCCTCCTTTGAAATGTACAAGAGCCCTCTCTGGGGCTGGTGGGCAGCCCCTCTGGGGCTCTTGTACATTTCAAAGTAGGAATGCAGAACTCTGCATACAGCCTGGGGCCAGCGGGAGGTGCCACTGACTCTGGGCTGCTCAGGGGTGCCTGCTTTGAAATGTACAAGAGTCCCCAGCAGGGGCCCTTGTGCTTTCAAAGCCATGGAGCCCGGGATCAGCAGGGGACTCCCCAGCTGACCCTGGGTTCTGGGGAAATGCTGCATAGAGCCCTGGATCAGCTGGGGAGTCCCCAGCTGCCCCTGGGCTCCACACTTCGGTGTTTTAAAGGGGCAGTGCCTTGGGGTTTCAAAACAGCAGCATGGCTCAGCTGTGCTGCTCTGCTGCTTTGAAGTATGCCTTCTCTTCCCTTTACTGTCTCTATCTCATAGTGGCAGCAAGGGGGGGGGGAGGAGGAGGAATCGACTAGTCCTTAACATTCTTAGTTGATATATTTTTCTCTCTCAGGCTCTCTTTATAGCTTTTTCCAATAACATCCAGTAAATTTCTGCTTCTAGATCAAGAGCAAATGAAATGAAAATGATTTTCTAAAGGCAGTGGCAAGTGTTTTGCTCTTTCACATCTTTCCTAAAAATATTCATAATTGTATAGTTGTTGAAGTAAAACTTGTTTTTTTTTTTTTTTTTTTTTTTTTGGCTTCACTTTCAGGGGACACAATTAGAAGAATCTGTATGGGATCCTAAGGACTTATGGATGGATGATGCACTTACAATGATTAAGGTAAGGAAAGAGTCACTAATTTGGGCATCACCTTACTTCCCCTCTTCTTGAAGCAGGGATGGGGATTTAATAGGCAAATGATAATCTTTGCTTTATTTAAAATGTAGTAATTATCAGTGGTGATATTGGGACACTGCTAAAGTACTAACTTGTTCTTAGAAATGTCCCTTTAAATGAAAAATGTCTTGGATTTTTAGAATAACCTGGAGCATAATACATACAGTGGCCTGAAGGATAATAAGCTCTAAGTTATAACAAACTTGATGTGAAGAGCTCAGTACATTGATTTTTGTTGTCTTGGAACTAAGTGGTTGAGTTTACAATTCAGGTGCACATTTGTCATTTTGAGCCACTAAGTAGAATATATTTTATTAGTCTGTTTCCGTCATGTTGAAGTGCTGTGGCCATCCAGTCTGTCCCCACCTGCCACGGTAGGTACAGAAGTGTTACAAACTGCTGAAAATGAAATAGAAGGATTCTTGTGCTAAAAACATGAATATATTGGGGGGTAAAGGATTTGAAAAGGAAATATAAATGCACTCATGCTTGGCATTTATTATAGACATTTTTGAGACACTCATTACTTTAGTACTTTGTGTCTTGTCTATTTTTGCACTTTTCAGAAAGCTTCCTGTGTTTCCATTCTGCCAGTGGTAGCAAAAAGAAAATGTTGATGTAGGCAGTGTGCTTTCACCACCAGGATCTGTGCAGAATTCAGCATCATAACAGTAAAACACCATCGCCCTACTCATTATTTATGTTACGGTAGCACCAAGAGAGTCTACTGTCCCAGTCTCTGTATATGGACGTAAGGCAGTATAAGGCAGCCCTGAAGAGTTTCTTGTTGAATTAGACAAGAGAAGGGGTAGGAGGGAAAACAAAACAGTGAACAAATTTTCTCATATTATGCAGGTTTGGTGGTAGAGCTGGGAATAGAACCTGGGTTTTCTGACTTTCGTGGTAGTGCTCCATCCGTAGTGCCTGTTTGTTACATCTTTTCTGCTGTTGCCACCCTCTGGTAGAGCTGTACTAGAAGGTAGTTCCCCAAATATGCTATTGTAGCTACAGTGAGAATTACCTTAAGATCTCTGCAAATTATCCACTTAAAAAAAAAAAAAAAAAAAAGCAAATGTGAAATGCTGTAGTGAGATTAGAAATATGACTTGCCAAATACGGTCACATAGAACATTTTCCCTGATGCTCGTGTTCACTGATACTGTTTGGCACTGTGCAAGACAGAGGGCTAAAAACTGACACACCTAGTACTTTACTCCATGAGGAGTCCAACAGGAAATTAATGGGGAAATGATTTGTGAGTAGGATATTCTACAGCGTGAGGAACGTGTTAGAATCTGGCTTTAAATGAGAATACCTGTTCCATACACGTGTGGTGGTATGGAATGCAGACTTGTTCTCCAAGTCTACAGTTACATGCCCTCCTTAATTCCATTTATTGCCACCTTTGGCATCCTTTCTTCTAATCCCCTTTGCCATGTGTAACTCACACGGCCATAACTAGGAGATGTTTGAGATGGGCAGCACATGTCAGTGTTATGCACAAGCAAGACCTTTTAGGTAGTCCTTCAGCCAATAAAGAATTCTCTTACAGTATCTCCTTTGCTCTAGTTTTCTGTGGCTGACTGTTCCACAACCTAAGATTTCACCATTTGGTAACTTTTTCCTGATACTCCATCTGAATGTTTCCTTGCTCAATGTCATCTAACACAGTGTTTCTCAATCAGTGGTACGAGTACCCTTAGGGGTATTTGAGGGAAGTCTGGGGGGGGGGGGGTACGTCAACAGGATGGATATTTGAAGAAAACTGAATTTTTGTTTTAAGTTTTACATCGCTTTATTATTTTTGTAGTTTTTACACCCAAAAATTTTACCACCCGCCTGGCTACAATTAAGTTGCAATGGTAGGAAAAAAATGCATGAGTCTGAAAACTGTAGGTACTGGGGGTACTTTAAAAAAAAAAAAAAGTACTTTATAAAAGGTTGAGACACTGCTCTAACACAGTGGTTCCTAACTGCTGATCTGTGGCCTGGTGCTGGGCTGCGAACCACTGGCTGTCAGGCTGTGGTGGCTCTGGGTCTGGGGCACACCGCCCAGCAGTCTCCATTTCTGCCATGGCTGTTGGGCGAGGCGTGTCCTGCTCTGCCTCTTAAGCCAGCCAGCACCGGGCAGGGGTGGGGTCCCCTCTTGGATGTAGAAGAGTGGTTTGCTGCATGGTGGGAGGGCTGCGTGGAGCCCGGCATGGCAGCCTTAGAGCAGCTGCAACCTGGGCAGCAGCACTCAGCTGGCGGCTGGGAGGCAGTATAGGGCTAGGGGAGGGGGAGGTTCTGGGGATGGGGCTAGTGCTGGGGGGCTCTAAGAGGCAGAGGGCTGGCACTGGGGGGCTCTGGGGATGGGGCTAATATTGGGCATTGGGAGGAGCTCTGAGGGTCTGGTGGTGGTGGACTCTATAGGGTGGGGGGCTGACACTGAGATGTTTGGGATGGGGGGGCTGACATTGGGGGGGTTCTGAGGACAGGAGGCTGGCCTGGGTGAGAGGTTGGATGCAGGGGACTCTGGGGCCAGTGGCTGGCACTGGGGGGTAGTGGAGGGGTTAGGGCTGGCACTGGGGGGCTCTGAGTCCAGGATGTGCCACAGCCTCCAGAGCCACCGTGAACAGCTGACTTCACCTGTGGCAGCCACCTGCCACATGATGACTGCTGGAGCTGAAGCCAGCTTTGTGGCAGCTCTGAGGGCTGGGGCTTTTTGGCAGACCAGCAACATTTTATTTGCATATTCATTATTTACATAATGAATATGCAAAATATGCAAATGTTAGCAGTCCACTGAAAGTTTGTGAATGGGTTTGCTAGTCCGCAGTATAAAAAAGGTTGGGAACCACTGATCTAACAAATCCCAGTTGTTCCCTGCCCCCCATTGACCACCATACTCCACAAAGGCTCCCCTCCCTCTCCCAAAGCCACTTGGTGTTCGTATCCTCTAAACCCCAAACTTGTAGATGGTTATTGATTCCCTCCTGTCCTTTTATACATCACTTTGGACACATTATTTAAGTCCAGCCTGATTCTTATTTTTTTTCCCTTTCTCTAAAGGCCCAATACAACTTGCACCGTTTTCTACAGAGAGACTGCCATTGCCTTCAGAGTGGAGATCAGTCTCTAAATTTCTACCAGTTTAACAGCATTCCTGTCCAGAGATACACATGAAATCTAACATCTATGCTCAGACGCAATACAAGTTGAACCTCTCTAATCCAAAACCCTCGGGACCTGACTGGGTCCGAATGAGAGAATTTTCTAGACCATGAGAGGTCAATATTGTCTAGCAGCATTACCAACACTTCTGTTGCTTACTGTGCTCTTAGAAGACATTTAGGGATAAATTAGAGCTAAATAACAGCACAGAACACTGAGAGCTAGGACTGGTGGCTGTAAACTAACTTTATGGAACCGCAGGATATTTGGCCACATCCATGGGAAGTGGCCATCCGGCTAACTAAAATCATGCTTGGATGATGGCTGTTTCTGGACAAGAGTATTCTGGATTAGAGAGGTTCAACCTGTATCACATTGAGCTGAATTTTGCATGCAGCCCAGTGGACTGCAAGACTATATCATAAATGAACATTTGATCCAGTGTAAGAAAGCTGCATGCCGAAAAAAGAGTGTTATCTTCTGGTGACAATAGTGGGTTTCACAGACAGAGTTAGCTCACTGTCAGTTGGAAGAAGAGATGGAAATTCATATTCTGACAAGAGCAAATGATTTACAACAGGGTAGTGGATTGAAAATGTATTTGCACTACTTGTTTGGCTTAGAATAAGAGGTGTGCATAGAGTGTACTTGGAGAAGGACTTTGCATGAATGAATCTTTTTACAAAATGAACATCTATATAGACATTCATGCTATTCTCCATAGTATCTGAGCACTTGTGATGGATCTATATATGATTCAAGCTGTGGCTAGAAGATGCCATGTTAAAGCCCATTTGATTATCCTGCCTTTTGGGAGTAGTCTCTTTAATGATTAGTATTTTATCTAAATTAATCAATTACAATCAAGGGGGTAGGGGTTCTCTGGTATAGGCGGTAGCGTGCATGCACATATATATGGAGATATTAAGATATGCCATTCCATTAACTCAGCTGCCATGTGATGGGTCTCGCAATGCAAATAGCTAAATTTTTCAGAAAAGCCATAGGCTGAAAACTGTTGATCCAAGTTGTCTAGTGAATAAGTAAGAATAATGAACATCCTCATAAATAGGAAAAGGTCATCCAGACCCAAAAACTTCTTTCATGCACACACGGTAATAAGCCTAAGTTTATTAAATTCTTGATTCAGCTCAGCTCTAACATAAATGCAAATTAATGTGACATTTAAACTGAAGCCAGGGTAGTGAATAAATTTATAATACTTTCTATCTTCTAGGGATGTTAAATTTCATTTAATCAGCTAATAGAGTAGTCGATACTTTCCATCAAGTATTCGATTAGTCGACAAGGGGGGAAGCTGCAGAGCTGCAGCAGGGTTAGCTCCTGGTCTCAGGAGCTAAGCCCACTGCGGCTCTGCCTTTTTAAATGTTGTAAGAGCCAGTCGGAGGCAGAGGCGCAGTGTGGGACCGGGCGCGAGCCAGGAATCAGCTGTCCCAGCTCGTGCCCTGTTCCAGACACTGCACCTCTGCTTTTTAAAGCAGAGGCACAGTGCCTGGTCCCCTGCTGTGCCTCTGCCTCCCTTGCCTCCCCATGGAGATGGGGCTGGGGATCTAGCTTTTAAGCCAGTTCCACCCCAGCATGGGCTCTTGCTCCCCCGCCCCTTGCGGCCTCTAATAGAGGCAGAAGGCGGTGGGAGAAGTGAATAGTTGAGTAGTCAGTCAACTACCTGATAAGCATATGCTTATGGATAGTCAACTAGTTGCTTAAAAATCCCTACTAGCTTCATGAGTAGACACAAGGAAGAAAAAGAATAAGTGGGCACCTGGCTTAGACAGTTGCTACAGGCTCATCAACATTCACGTGCAACTGAAAAAGTTGACTGACGGGGACATCCCCCTATTTTTGTAACTTGCCATGAGAATTGAATGCGGTATTGTACAATCTGACAAGTATAGGAGCAAGAGTAGTGCTGAGTGAAGCTCCTTCAGTGGCTTATCCATTCTCGTTAATGACATTTGAGTTGGGGAGATAGCTACAACAGGCTGAAATAAGCAGGAGTGATGTCACCACAGAGGTGTTTATTTTGAGAACTGTTATCTAAAAACTATATTTTGGGCTTCCCTGTTAAATATAACTGCAGATTGGACCTCCCTGGTCTGGCTCACTTGGGTCCTGATCGGTCCCCGACAAGGGAGTTTTCCAGACCAGGGAAGGTGGGGGTGGGGTGCCAGCATTTCCCCAGGGCTCCTTTCCCTAGCTTCCTAGCACCATTACCCTCAGCACCCTGACTGTAGCAGCTGTGCAGGCTCCATGGCCTCTGGCAGTAGCCCTGTTGGTGCTCGTGGCCCCGCCAGCTGTGTGCTCTGCAGTAGGGATGTTAAATTTTGATTAATCAACTAATTGAGTAGTCGATGGAATTTCCATCGACTACTCAATTAGTGGGTAAGAGGGTGCTCGCTATCCTGCTGCACCTCTCCCTTTCAAATGTACAAGAGCTGCGGGTGGGCTCTTATACAAAGGGAAAGGCGCAGCAGGATCCCAACTACTGCGCCTCTTCCTTGGAAATGTACAAGTTCCCGCCCATGGCTCTTGTACATTTTTAAAGAGAAAGGGGCAGCAGTAGGGACGCCTCTGCCTCCCATGCCCCCTGCAGAGACGGTGCTGGGGAGAACCGGCTTTTAAGATGGCTCCTCTCAGCACCGGCTCCTGCTTCTCCCCCCCCCCCCCCTCCTTGCTGTCTGTCTCTCTCTGATAGGCAGCAAGGGGGGAGGAAGCAACTAGTTGAGTGACTGCTTAACTATCCAATACGCTTATGCTTATCAGGTAGTTGACTGGTCGACTAGTCGCTTACATGCCTACTCTGCAGCCCCCACTTCCTGGCCCTGTGGGCTTAGCACCCCCCCACCAGTTTGCTTATAGGACCACAAATGTGTTGGGACCAGAGTCTCCCAGGCAACAAAGGTTCAACCTGTAGTAGCGAATGTCTGTGCCGTGGAACAAATGTTTGTGTCATGTTTACGTTACAATTGTAGTTGTTAATGCTTCTGAATAAAATGTAAGTGAACCGATACTGAGCAGATGGGAAGCAGTGGGTGGCAAGGTGGTGGTTTGAGATGATGAGTGGTGTTTTTCATGTCTAGTATGATCTATTAAATTGTCAAAGGAAATGGTGAAAACCTCAACTCTGATGCTTTTAAAACCAGACTGGACAAAATCCTGCAGACGGACTGAAGGGAGTTATTCCTACGTTGATTTTCATGCAGAAGTGCTGGTCTTCCCCTCTCTCTCATTTATGATTTCTAGAGAGACAAGGTGGGTGAGGTATTAGCTTTATTATACCAGTTTCTGTTTGTGAAAGAAGCTTTCAAGTCGCAGAGATCTAACTTGTCTCTCGTTAGCAGAAGTTGGTCCAATAAAAGATATTGCCTTACTCACCTAATCTAATATCCTGTGACCAAATGGCTAAAACAATGAATCAAACAATTTCCTATCCTTTTAATTTTGTTTTAATCCTCTTTACCTCTAGATTACTTTAAGTAAAACAGTGAAAATTGATCTTAGTGTAAATGAGAATCAGGCCCTGGGGATGTCTCTCTTACTGCAATAAAAACCTTTGTCATAGTGTCTGAGCCTGGGTCAATGGACTTGATCTGTGAGGCAAAATATCAGATTGTAGACATTCAGGCTGGACCCTTCATACGGTCCCAGGGCCTGGGCTGGACCCCAAACCTGAATATCTACATGGCAATTTTTAGCCCTGTCACTTGAGCTTTGTCAGCCTGAGTCAGATGACTGCAGGATAGACGTATCCTGGGGTTATATCTGCATATCTGTTTAGTTGCATCATAGACTTCTGGGCTTGAGCCCAATCTCTAGGACCCTGTGAGGTTGGAGAGTCCTAGAGCTTTGGCTTTGACTGAGTTTGGGAGCTTGTGTTGTAATTACGCAGCTCTGAGGACTGCAAGTCTGAATCAGCTGGCTTGGGCTATGTCTACACCAGGCCTGCACAACTCGGAAAGCGGCGAGGGCCATATTACTCCAAAGAAAACAGCTGCAGGCCACAAGTAGAGTTGCCAGATGCTCTCCCAAAAAATACCGAACACGCAGGGTAAAAATTTTTGTCGAGCAACAACAAAAAAAAAAAAACCCGCATGTGTCGGGCATACCAAAAAAACCCCGCACCGCCCGGCTTCAGCACGCAACCACAGGAGGCGCCACCAGGCTTCCGGCTGGGTACTGGATGGAAATTCCGAAAATAGCAGACATTGCACATCTCTGATATTTTCTGAAACTTTTTACCGGGCAGAGCGCAAATACTGGACTGTCCAGTAGAAAACCGGACACCTGGCAACCCTAGCCACAAGGGTAGGGTTGGGGGGGGGGTGGTACTTTAAGAATTTTTTAATTAAATCAAACAAATATTTTTTTAAATTATTTTAATTTTTATTTATGAATACAGAGTGCCCATCCCCT
Source organism: Pelochelys cantorii (assembly GCA_032595735.1). Lineage (NCBI taxonomy): Eukaryota > Metazoa > Chordata > Testudines > Trionychidae > Pelochelys > Pelochelys cantorii. The sequence continues at coordinate 7,525,201 of CM064331.1, read as the reverse complement.
CCCCTTGCCTGCGGCCTCACCGCCGGGGGAAGTGTGAGACGATCAAGGGGCAGCGTTAGGAAAAGGGGGTGCCCTCTCCCCACTCGCTCCACCTCAGCTCCAGGCGGCAGGGAGCAGCCAGCCTGCCCCCCCGGGCCCCCCTCCACGCTGAGGAGCAGAGGTGGGGAGGTGGGAGGGTGTTTCTGCTCCCTCCCTCCTGCCCCCCCGCCCCCTCTGGCAGGAGCATTTTTCTTTTTAACTGGTCCGGCCTTCAACACTCCCTCCCCCCCCTTCACGGAGCGCGGCAGGCCCCTCCCCATGCCTGGCCTCACCTGCCAGCGCCACGATCTGGGCCTTGTGCAGCAGCAGGTGCCTGGAAGTGGCACTTCAGCGCTTGGCTGAGCGCGCCTTGCACACAGGGTCCGGGCACATGGGAGCAATCCAATGCCGAGTGGAGGCAAGCCCAGCTGGGCAGGCGCACGGTGCGGTGTGATCCCGGCCCCAGTGTGCTCCCAGCCTCTCTGCCCCCCCCGCGACGGGCAGGGGAGACCCAGGGTCGGGAGTCCTGTCCACACGGCAGCGCAGCAGGCACACGCTGCGTGGCGGAGTGACTCTGGATGCTGGGGTGTTTTAGCGCCCCCCCCCCAATAGGTTGGCACCCCGGGCAGCTGCCCAGCTAGCCTGCCCCTTAATCTGGCCCTGGTCACGGGATGCACAGTGAGCCCCTGCGAGCTGCATGTTGTGTAGGCCTTGTCTACACTGAGGCTATGTTTACGCTGGCAGATATAAAGTGCTGGCAGTTACTGTTGCTCACAGAGCGCTGCAGGGAAACCGCTGTTGTGTGTCCACACTATGCTTCTTGTGATGGTGGAGCAGGTCCACATGAGCCCTCTTGCAGTGTCAGAGAGAGCAGTGCATTGTGGTAGCTATTCCACTGTGCAACTCACCACAGGGTGCTTTGGAAAGGGTTTGCAGTGCTGCACGGGGCTGTCAGTGTCACATAAGGCAGGTTTCCTGATCCCATTGCTCCATGGTCATCCTGCTACATTGATGGCTGCTTTTCAACAGAAGTCCAGGCGAAGCGCAGAGTGTGGAAGAGGGCATGTGTGTATGTGGGAGGGAGAGAGATGATGTCTGCATGTAAGTTCAGACAGTGGCAGGAAACAACCAGTCTTGAGGCAGGGGGAAGGGAAATGCCAGAATCTCAGCCCTCCCTCCCTGGCTCTTTGCACAGCAGTTTCTCTCATGCACACCCCTCTGCCTCTGTTTTGTTCCTGAATGGTTTTTTTGTCTCCTAGTGTGGAGCAAATCAAAAGAGCATGCAGGCTGTCCGAAACAGAGCTCTCATACAGGATATACACTTGCCTGTAGGGTAGACAGCTGAGTTCAAACAAGGAGCAAAGAGGACTTGAAGGATTATGGGCCATTTCCAGAAGCCAGTCAGAATTCAGCAAACAATTCAAGCATTCACACTAGCACCTGAGCGCAGCAACTCTATGCTTCTCCTGGAGGTGGTTTACCGAGAGTGCAACAACTGTGGAGTTAGTGCACACTAAGTGTCTTGTCAATATGGACGCTTTGGGAGTTAGAATGCTGGATGCTGATTTACTGCACAGTAACTTGCCAATGTAGCTGTGGCCTGAGTGACTTGTTCCCTCTGCAGTACTAACATTACAGCCAGTGACTTGGATAAGGAAAGGTCCAGCAATTTGGGTGCTAGCTTGGGACTTGGGAGGTCCAGATTTCAGTTCCCTGTCCTACTACAGGCTGCTAAGGACCTTGGCAAATTACTTAATGTCTCTGGCTCTCCATGTCCCCATTTGTAAAATGGATAGACTAGTACTGCCCTACCTCATGGATGTTGAGGATAAGTACTTTTAAGATTGAGGCAATTGACTGCTAATGTAATTGGAGCCAAATAGATACCAGAATGGTATCCAGATAAACTAGTTTCCTTAAAGAGAGACTCTGCACTCAGTGTACAACAATTTGCTTTATAAAATGTGGCAGTAGACATTTTGCCATGCAGGGTAGGAGCATCTCAAGCTATGCCTGTGTAACTGCCACCAGGTGGATTTGAACCTGGGACCTCTGAAGCAGAGAAGAGCTAAAAGCTAGCTGGATCTCAGCCCATACTGTAGAGTTCTCTTGATCTTAACTCTTGCTGTGGTCTAGGTGCCACTGCATGGTAACCACACTAGGTGTGTGGGTTACACCTGTTCATAACATGCTTGCGTGCTGATGGAAACCGTATTCCTCGTTCAAATGAACAGATTTGGCCTCATGGTGATTACAACCTGGAGGCAGATTGCTTATTTGGATAAGGAACGCTTCATTCAGGGGTTGTTAACTCCTTTTTCTCAGAACAGATCTGTCTCTGGGACACTCCCACATGACAGGAAAGTTGGTCTACTGCCACATTTCTGACATTGCATATGCGTGTCAAAGCCGATTCTCAGTTGCTGACAGCTAGATAACCTGTACTAGTATTTTTAATCAAAGCTCTAGGTCGGGCCAGCAACCTGTGGCTCACTTAGGAGCCAGATATGGCTCATAGCTTGTGCTCAGCCCCTCTTCGCTCCACCCCTCCCCGCAATGGGGAGCCCATGCTAGTGATCTAGCATTGCGTGTGCCACAGGTTTGGAGCCAGCTCTGGTTTCCTGCTGGTGGGGGGCAGAGCCCCGAGGCTCCGCACTGGATGTGGCTTGCGGGGAAGCGCATGCTGCTCCTCTCCTTCTCCTCCCCCATAGCACTGTGCATGCTTCCTTATACACCTGTCTTCCCCTGTGCTCCAGGGAGGTGGGACAAGGGAGCTGCGTGGCCTCCCCTGCCTGGTGATCACCAGAGAGCGCATCCGGGTGTGGGGGTGTGATGTACATTGAGCATGCAGGTGCTGGGGCCGGGGGGCGGCTAAGATGACAGCGGATCCGGATTTTGGGGCTGAGGAGTAGCTGGATTTCCTAGAGGAGTGGCACGAGCACTTCTTTCAGTGCTGCCTGCAGGTCCTACCCGAGAGATACTTGTCCCTGGAGACCAGCAGGTGCTGGCTGAGCTGCTCTTGCCCCCTCTCCCCTGGCCAGACACCCTCCTGCACCCTACCTCCCACCCAGATTCTGTTTCCCCCATCCCTATCCCTATCCCACTCGTTGGCAGCTCTGTCCCACACACTGGAGCCCTCATTTTTGGCCCCATCCCAGAGCCTAGAGAGGGACCCACAAAATCCACTAACCCTGGAACGCCAGAAGAGTTAATTTGGCCTCAGGCCTTGAACCTCAGTCCTCCGTACCCTTCCTCTCTCCCTCCCCTCCATGGGGCTGGAGTATCAGGGGAGTAAGGTACCTCAGTTGGGGGCCACATCAGTGAGGATTGGGAGGTTTTCGGAAGGATTTTTTTTTTCCTTATCACTTGTGTGGTTCCCAGCTGATGATTTTTTTTTCCCCCCCTGTGGGACAGTGGCCCCTGACCCAAAAAAGCTTCCCCACCCCTGCCATAAATAAAGACAATGTTGAAACCTTTTGTGTTGGACATAATATTTTACTTTATTTAAAAATTAAGCCTGGCCAACAGTTGTGGCCCAGCCCACATCTTGGCTGCAGCATCAGAACGCTCCTGTGCCCCTCACACTCTCCAACCCAGATTCCTGCCTCCCCACATCCCCAGTTCCCCCCCCCCCCATATGATTGACAGAAGGCATCATGAATGTGTGCATGAAGCTGGATTTGACTAGTTATGACGTAAACTTCAAAGCAATGTGTGAAAAAATGCAGCAGGAGAAGTCCCATTAAATAAAGTCTGAGTACAATGTTTCATGTAGGCTATTAATCATTATGTCAATTATCAATAATATTAAGATGTGTACTTATACGGCTTTTTGATGTAGTTTGGCTCTTTGGTTTGAAAAGATTGCTGATCCCTGCTCTAAGTTATCTGCAGAAGCAACCAAATAGAAGTGTTATGAGCAAGACATGAGAAGTCATTCTTCGGCTCTATTCTGTGCTGATTAGTCCTCAGTTGGAGTATTGTGTCCAGTTCTGGGCACCACATTTCAAGAAAGATGTGAAGAAATTGGAGGTCCAGAGAAGAGCAACAAAAATTGTTAAAGGTCTAGAAAATATGATCTATAAGGGAAGGCTGAAATAATTGTGTGTGTTTAGTTTGGAAAAGAGAAGACCGAGAAGGGATATGATAGCGGTTTTCAGGTATCTAAAAGGGTGTCACGGGGGTAGGGGGAAATTGTTCTCCTTGGCATTTGATGATAGGACAAGAAGCAATGGGCTTAAACTGCAGCAAGGGAGGTTTATGTTGGACATTTAGGAAAAACTTCCTAACTGTCAGAGTGGTTAAACAGTGGAATAAATTGCCTAGAAAGGTTGTGGAATCTCCATCACTGGAGATAGTTAAAAGCAGGTTAGACAGACATCTGTCCTGTGGAGAAAGCTCCAGGGAAGAGTGTGTTCTAGATTTGATTTTGACAAACAGGTAGGAACTAGGTGACAATTTGAAGCAGAAAGCAGCTAGCTTAGGTGAAGGTGATTATGAAAATGTAGAGTTCATGATCCTAAGGAATGGTAGGAGGGAGAACAGCAAAATAAAGACAATGGATTTAAAGAATGCAGAGAGGAACAAATTCAGATGGTGGGCAGCATCGCATGGGAAGCAAGTCCTGTAGAAGAAACCGAGTTGGCAGTTTTTCAAAGAGATAATATTAAGGGAACAAGAGTAAACTATCCCTCTGCATAGGAAAGATCAGAAGTTTGGCAAGAGACTACCCTGGCTTAATCAGGAGTTTTTCAGTGATTTGAAACTCGAGTCCAAACTTGTTTCCACTTTTCGTAGAATGGACAAAATGAGATGATCATTTTGTCTAGAGCTAGTCCTGAGAGAACACACTATAAAAACATTAGAAGCAAGAGAGAGACCGAGGACAGAGTAGCCCGGTTACTCAGTGAGGGAGGAAAAACAAAAGCATTAAGTGACTGTGTTGCAGTTTTTACAAAAAAAGTTAGTAACGATATTGTGAATGTCAGTGAAAGTGAGGTAGCATTAGAGGTTAAAATAGAGTAAGTTTAAAAATTACTTATACAAGTTGTATGTCTTCAAGTCATCAGGGCCTGATGAAATACATCCGAGAATATTCAAGGAGCTGACTGAGGAGATACTGGAACCATAAGCAATTCTTTTTGGAAAGTCATGGAAGACAGGAGAGATTCCAGAAGACTGGAAAAGGGCAAATATAGTGCTCATCTATAAAGAGAAATAAAGACAATTTTATGGAATTAGACCAGTCAGATTAATTTCAGTACCCAGAAAGATAATGGAGAAAATAATTAAGCAATCAATTTGTAAACACCTGGAATATGTCAGCCTGGATTTGTAAAGGACAAGTCATGTCAAACCAACATAATAGCTGTCTGACAGGGTAACAATCCTAGTGGATGGGGTAAAGTGGTAGATATGCTATATCCTTGACTTTAGTAAAGCTTTTGATACTGGCTTGCAATACGATCTTGTAATTTTTCCACTATAGTCTGTGTTGATTAGGACTCATCTGGAGTATTTCACATTTCTGGGTGTCACGTTCAGAAAAGATGTGGACAAATTGGGAGAGGTCCAGAGAAGAGCAACGAAAAGATTGTAATTATAGAAAATGACTTATGAGGGAAGATTGGAAAAAACTGGGTTTGTTTAGACTGGAGAAGAAGACTAAGAGGGCACATGGTAATAGTTTTCAAATACATAAAAGTTTGTTACAAGGAGGAGGAATTAATATTGTTCTCCTTAACCTATAAGGATAGGAGAAAACACAATAGGTTTAAATTTCAGCAAGGGTGGTTTAGTTGGCCCATTAGGAAAAGCTTTCTAACCATGAAGGTAGTTAAACACTGGCATAAATTGCCTAAGGAGGTTGAATCTCCACCATTGGAGATTTTTAAGAGCTGGTGAGATTAACATCTGTTAAGTGTGATGTAGAGAATGTTTAGTCCTGCCATGAGTGCAAAGGACTGGACTAGATGACCTCTCAATCACTTCCAGTCCTATAGTCTATAATCTACAATTTGTATTATAACCTTAGACTGTTCAAAAATACATTATTTTTGTTTTTTAAATAATGCCAAGGAGTAGGGGCACATTCTCTGCTTTGTTCTGGACAGTTTCACAATCCAGCAGGGTTTTTTAAGCTGTGTAATTCTGTTGGTTTTACATTTGTGTGAAATTTATAGAGCCTGATTTCTGAAAGAGCATAGTTCCCATTTTACTTCTGTAAAACCCATTGGGAGCTAAGGTTCTCAGACTCTCTGAAAATCAGCCTGTCAATTTTTTGTCTGTGTTGATATGCAAACCAACCATGGGAAGTGTTTTTGAAAGTAAAAGAAAACAAGTCACCTTGAATTCATGGTTTCATGAATTCAGGAGATTTGTCCTGCTAAATCATTTAAATTTTTTGAAAATCCTGCCCTGTGTGTAGAAAATTAGGATACAGGACCATTTTTGAATGAGCATGAATTTACTTTCCCTTGTTATTTTGCTAGAAAATTCCACATTTCAGAAGTCTCATGCAAAATCTGATAATTTTATGCATTCATAAACATCTAGGTTTTAATTTTCATAACTGTTTCCCATGCACTGGCATTTAAATCAAGTATCCTGCTTTTTTGGATTCACTGGTGTTTGTGTACTTGAATAAAACAATTCATACAGATCATGCCAGGAAGCATGCTGAAACCTGCTGCTAGTACTTTCAGCTGTTTATGTAAACAAATATACCTTCTGCTTTGTCTCTGACAATTAGCTCCTTGAAAGTAGGACTTATTATTCTCTTAGGTGACTGGGAAAACCCTTTGGCATTATATCACTAGCCTGTAGGTTAGTAGTAGTAGTACATGCTAGTACTGCTTATGTAATCACAGAACATTTGTGATCCCTTCAATTCCAGCTGTTGGAGAGCCCCAAAGCAGTTTTCAGGACCTTTAGTTTTGAAATATATTCACAAAGGTTTGATACCTTGCAACTGATTTGGCAGCTGCATAGTGCAGGGCCATATATAAAGTCTATAAATGAGTTACTGGGATACTTGTCTCGGGAGTAGCCAGGATATTTGTGTGAGTTTAAAAGATAACTGAGGACCTGATTCTGTGAATTAAAGCAGGTTAGATAAACATCTGTCAGGGATGGTCTAGAATCTGGTACTGGGTCCTGCCATGAGGGCAGGGGACTGGACTCGATGATCTCTTCCAGTTCTAGTGCTCTATGATTCTGATTCTACATGTACACAGTTGGTGGGGGGGTTACTTCTAGAAAGTCAGGCTTCTGTAACAGATATGGACTAGCTGCAGAGTTTCCTTGTCAGAGACGCACACTAGTTGTGTTGACTACTAGTTTGTTTTTAATGCAGTTGTACCCAAACTTACTACCCTACACAGGAGAGCCACATATACCTAAGCATGACCTTTTGCAGGCCAAACAGATTCTACATATTTTAACAATTTAAAGTAATCTGTGTTGACTTATATTTTAAGTTCAGCTTGTTTGGTTTGTATTCAGATAGACAGTACTGTACACACAAACACCCTATTTACACACTTGTGTAAACTAAAATGATACAAGCATGATAAGACACTAATGAATTGTCATTAGTGTACTGTGTCGAAGCAGGATGTGAGGCGTATGAAATGCTCTGCTTGGCCATACACAACTTATAAATTATTGGTTGGGCACCCTGGCTTTAATATTCTCCCGGTGGTTAGGCTGAGGTTAGTTTAGGTATGTGACACACAATGCCACCTAGCGAGAGAACAGTATAATACAGTTTAGCATTCCATAGCATCTTTCTCTGTCAGTGGCCTCCACATTTTTGAGGGTCACACCCTAGTCTCCTTCTCCCCACTCCACCCGCTGGAGTCTGTAGCTGCTGAGGCGGGGGATGCAGACGTGGGTAGGGGGGCTGGGACTGAGGCTAGGCGTAGGAGTGCAGCTGCAGTAAGGAGCCAGCAGCAGGGAGCAGACCCACAGCTGGGCCATGGTGGGGGCTAACAGCCAGGCCTGTTGCTAAGTTCAGAGTTGAACCCAAAGCTGGGGCTGGGGCTGGGGCCAGGGCCAGGGCCAGGGCCAGGGCCAAGGAACTAGGGCTGCACCTGGGGGAAGGACCAGAGCGGAGGTGGGGCATGACTGGGTGTTGCTCCCTCTTCACTCCCCATGGCAGTTGTCCCAGGCCCACTGCCCCCCTGAACATTCCTCTGCCCCACTAGAGAGGCGACTCATAGTTTGGGACCTCTACTTTACATTCGTACCATTTACAGAATTTGTATCACCGCACTGTCTTTGGTCTGCACTGCATATCGGTCTGTCTGAATCATACTGATTTTTCTAATTACGTAATCTGAATGCATAGCAACTTGCTCATCTGGCTGTCCACTAGTTGCAACAAGAAATGTAGTCCATTTGGAATCCTTGAGTTGTCCTTTTGTTCTGCATCTGCCATCTGTATAGTTCGCCCTGTTGGTTGTTCTTTTCTGAAGAACAAACTATAGCATCATTGACTTCTGTTGAACTCTCCACTATCCATCTCAATAGCGTATGAACTGGACGTTAAATTCTCTCTTTCCAACAGCTGGAGTTGTCCATCTTTTTTTCTCCACCTAATTTGGTACCAGTTTGGTCACCAGGTTTGGCAGTTCTTAGTGCAGTCTGTTGTAAAAGTGTGTGTAAGCACTTTCTGCCTTTTTATCTGATTTGGTTACTCTCATGTGTGGCCACTTTGCAGAGAGATTCTTTTCTAAAGTTAGAACAGTAGTCCTGAGTTGTTTTCCCATTAGGGATGCTAAAATGCTGTTAGTTAGGTAACCGTGTAGCTGTTAAAACCCTTTGTGGTGACACACTGTGGGCACTGCAGTACAGTAATTCCTCATTTAACACTATAGATATGTTTCAGAAAATGATCGTGTTATGCGGTGTCAATTTTCCCATTGAAAGTAATGGAAAAGGTGGGAATTGGGTTTCAAGCGGTGGTGTCTGTTGGGACCGGGACATAAGGTTGGGGAAAGAAAGAGGACTGGGTTACAGAAGGGAGGGGAGGGTGTTTGGCTCTGGGAAAGGGAAGGGGAGGTGAGGGGAGGGGAATTGGGTTGGGAATATGCCCCTGTGACGGGTCTGCCGGGGCCCGCACTGCGTCCAGCGAGGGGGTGTTGCCAGGGAACGGCGTGGCGAGCAGCAAACCCTCCGCCACTTTGCAGGGAGGTGGGGGAAGCCCCGTGCGGCCGCCGGCAATGGGCCAGCTGGGGAAATCGTGTTATTCCGGAGACAGTTGTGTAATTCAAAAAGCGTTCCCTAAAAAAAAAAAATCGTGCTATCGCGAAAACGTGTTAAGTGGGCACGTGTTAAATGAGGAATTACTGTATAAAGTTTATACTGCAGAACCCACAGTGCAGGGCGTCAGCCAGCTCGCACATGCAGCCCCACTTCCGGGGAGCCAACTGCTGCCCCACGCTGCTGCCTCTGATACAGAGCCATCAGCGTGGGCTGTCCGCCAGCTCCCTAAGAGCGGGGCCAGGGGCTGGTGTGTAACCATTATTGGTTAACCTTGTAAACGGTTACACTGTTCCATCCCTGTCTCCCATCAGGAGTCATGCTTGACTGATGGCTGCTATAGCTCAGCATTGTCTCAAGTTTATTTGTACTGGATCTCTTTTGAAAAGTCCAGTGTTGTCAAATACTCAGTTTGTCCACCTTTTTCACTGGGCTCATGTTGTTGTTGATCTTTAGATAGCTATGCATTCCTAGTGTAAGCATTGTCTTTCTAAGTTGTTTCTGTGGTGAAGTAGTTTTTACATTTCAGAACATATCCAAGTCAGAGTTGTGTCAAGTGACTTCAGGAGGAGCGGCAGGTTATTGTAAGTCCCTTCTGAGAAGATTTATGATGTCTGTTCCCGAGTCTATTTTAAAGTGAATAGCTTTTCATAACTATTCAGTTTCACTGTCCAAGCAGACTCTGTTATCGCATGTGATGGAGCCAAGAAATAATGTCTCTTCATTTTCTGCAATATTAATTAACTCTGGGACTGCCTTATTGCTGTAAACTGCAAAATGTCTATATTTTACGCATTTATTACACCTTGTGTCTTTGGCTGGATGTGCATCATTTCTGGGGGTATGAATTTTTCCACATCTTTTGCTGTAATACTTTGGTTTCACTGGAATTTGTCCGTCTTAGCCTTGGAGTTATTTCTTGCTTTGGGAGCTCTCATGATGATAACTTGAAGTACTCATGCTGTGTTTGTTAGGTTTCTAAAATAGTTTTCTTCTTTTTCAGGTTTGGTTAATTGCTCTTGGTTTTGCTGTTTCTGCAACTGCTTTACTACTTGAATAGCTGTGTGCAGATTTAAATTTAGTTTTAATTTTAGCTGCTGTGAAAGATTTGTATCTGTTAACCAAATAACTAGCCTGTCTGATAATTTTAGTAAATGAACTGGTGTCTGAGCTTTCCCAGAACAGGCATAAGTGATAAAATGGCTTTCCAGCTGCAAAATTATTTAGCAGTTTCAGTAATTATTTAGATTTCTCTACTACAGTCTTTACTATATTTGTAAATAATATTAATATGGTAGCATACACAACATACTAGGCCATGGATTCTCAGCTGAGCTAGGTCAAAAATAGATGTCCAGGAGAGGTGGGGGAGAGCTGCAGTCACCTTTCCTTTTACATATTGCTAAATGGAAGACAATTTCACCCAGATCTTGGCTAGATGAGTGTGGGGTTCTGGTATGGAAAAAATTGAGAACCACTTTGTTCATTCCAAACATGTAGGATGAAGCCCGAGAAAAAAAGTCAATGAAGGATGTAGGAAAGGGACAAATCATAAAAGCAATTAAGATGATATATTACTAGTGTCCCCATTGGTCCTGTCTGTGGCCACTATTAGTTTCCTATTTCTTTGTAGGCATTGTGGTAGAAATGAGTCCGGGCAAATTAGTCGAAACAATAGTAAAGAATAAAATCGAGGCACTAGAAAAACATAATTTGTTAGGCAAAAGTCAACATGGTTTCTGTAAAGGGAAATCATGTCTTACTAATCTATTAGAGTTCTTTGAAGGGGTTAACAAACATGCGGACAAGGGGGATCCAATAGATATAGTATACTTAGATTTTCAGAAAGCCTTTGACAAGGTCCCTCACCAAAGGCTCTTGTGTAAATTACATTGCCATGGGATAAGAGGGAAGGTCCTTTCATGGATTGAGAACTGGTTAAAAGACAGGAAACAAAGGGTAGGAATAAATGGTAAATTTTCAGAATGGAGAGGGGTAACTAGTGGTGTCCCCCAAGGGTCAGTCCTAGGACCAATCCTATTCAACTTATTCATAAATGATCTGGAGAAAGGGGTAAGCAGCGAGGTGGTAAAGTTTGCGGATGATACCGAACTGTTTAGGATAGTCAAGACAGAAGCAGACTGTGAGGGACTCCAAAAAGATCTCACCAAACTGAGTGATTGGGCAACAAAATGGCAAATGAAATTTAATGTGCATAAGTGTAAAGTAATGCACATTGGGAAAAATAACCCCAACTATACGTACAGTATGATGGGGGGCTAATTTGGCTATGACAGATCAGGAAAGAGATCTTGGAGTTATCGTGGATAGTTCCCTGAAAACTTCCACACAGTGTGCAGCGGCGGTCAAAAAGGCAAATAGGATGCTAGGAATTATTAAGAAAGGGATAGAAAATAAGACCCAGAATATCTTACTGCCCCTATATAAAACTATGGTACGCCCACATCTTGAATACTGTGTACAGATGTGGTCTCCTCACCTCAAAAAAAGATATTTTGGCCTTGGGAAAGGGTTCAGAAAAGGGCAACTAAAATGATTAGCGGTTTGGAACGGGTCCCATATGAAGAGAGGTTAAAACGACTGGGACTTTTCAGTTTAGAAAAGAGGAGACTGAGGGGGGATATGAGAGAGGTGTATATAAAATCATGAGTGGTGTGGAGAGGGTGAATAAAGAAAAGTAATTTATTAGTTCCCATAATAGAAGAACTAGAGGACACCAAATGAAGTTAATGGGTAGCAGGTTTAAAACTAATAAAAGAAAGTTCTTCTTCACACAGCGTGTAGTCAACCTGTGGAACTCCTTGCCAGTGGAGGCTGTGAAGGCTAGGACTATAACAGAGTTTAAAGAGAAGCTAGATAATTTCATGGAAGTTAGGTCCATAAAAGGCTATTAGCCAGGGGATAGAAATGGTGTCCCTGGCCTCTGTTTGTCAGAGGCTGGAGATGGATGGCAGGAGACAAATCGCTTGATCATTGTCTTTGGTCCCCCCTCTCTGGGGCACCTGGTGCTGGCCACTGTCGGCAGACAGGCTACTGGGCTAGATGGACCTTTGGTCTGACCCAGTACGGCTGTTCTTATGTTCTTATGAGTCTGTAGAAAAGCGTAGTTGCAGATAGTAAGAAACAGGAATGGATAAGAGAAGGGGCAGAACTGTGAAGGGAAAGGTGAGGACAAAAAGCTGTGGTAAAGGGGAATTTGTGGAAGTATTTAGAATTGGGGGGCAAGAAGCAGGGAAGAATACCCTAGAAGGTGAGGAGACTGGAAAGGAGCACGTTGCAATGATCAAGATAGGAATTGATCAGCCTCTGGTCGAGTTCTAGTTGAGTGCACAGAGAAAAGGTATGAATTTAGAAATGTTCCGGAAGGAGAGGAGGTGCAGTGGCAGCAAGTGTGAGGCACTAGACAAAGCCTGGATGTTTGAGACAGAAGGAGTCAAAAATAATTCCTCATTTGTAGGCCTGAATCACTGGGAGGGTGGTGATAGCGACTGGAACTGCGAATAAGGGGAGTTGAAAGTGAAATATCAGAGGAGATTAGAGTCCAATGTCTAAATTTAAAAAAATCTGTGTTAATGCAAGGTTAGGAAGATTGTATGATATAAATGGCATTAAATTTGGAAAACAGCATCTCCCATAGCACCTTCTAATACCATGTTGAGGCACTGAATCAGTAACCACGCAAAAATAAGCATGAAGCGTACTAAATCAGCAACATATGCAAGTCCTGCATGTTTTGCAGCAGGCCTGCTGAACAGGGTGGGCGGGGGGGGGGAAAGAGCAGTTGAACTGGGACCTGGGGCTCTGGCTGCTGCCAAAGTAGCAGTGGTGGCTGCTGCAGCCCCGGCCTTTTAAATTGTTGCTGAAGTGCTGTGTATTCCAGGCAGTGCAGGGGGAGAGGAACCCCGCACTTGAGGCAGCATTGAGGGCCAGATGCCCTCAGCCCCACCCTTCCTGGGTGGACGGAGCAACCCCCACTTGTCCAGGGGCCCACAGATGCTGTTGGCTCCGCTGTGCTGCAGCAAAGCGGTGAAGAGAATTCACAGCTTCTGCTTAAGAGTGCCTTATTCCAATCACTAGCTCATGCACCATAAAAATAAAACAAAAAACCCTTTCCAGATTACCATCTAAATCCTAGTGGTAAAAGTGGTAAATAATTTTGCAACTATTAATGAATAGCTGCCTTCAGCTAAACAAGTACTAGCTGCCAGTTTAAAAGACTAGTTTATCTCATACTATCTTTTAAATACTTAAAATCAAAGAAAGGAAACGCCCCTAGTTTCACTATAGAGGGCAAAATGGATAGGAAAGTTTGTTACAGGAGAAGCATCCGATTCCATATTTCTGCTGCTTCTCCTACTGAATTCTAGGTGTTGGAGAGCTTCACATCTGTTACATGAAAGCTTAGCCACGTAGTATGAATAATGCAAGTTTTACCCCAAGTGACTGATCACATGAAACAATTCTTCCATTCTCTGGCTGCTAGCCTAGCCCACAGAAGACTGTTGGGCTTAAATGAAGCATTTAAGTTCCCGCTGGGTTGATCTCTGCACAGGTGCAATCTGTGGCATCAAAAATGCCAGCCCATGTCAAGCAGAAGGCTTAAAAATATCCATAGGTACAAAACCAGCAAACCCCAACAAACTACTGATCATGAGTAAGCTGCTTGGGGAAAAGGCTGTTTGAATGGGGTGGCGGTGGCAATTATACTACTTTGCTACAAAGGAGAATCTATTGACTCTTAAAAAGCTGTTATATTTCCAGAATGCCAGCCAAAAAGCCCGACCCAAACCTGATTTAATTTAAAATGAATCTTCATCGTGACTTCATTGTACTCTGGATCAGACCCAAAATGAGTCTCTTGGGAGGATGACATAGATGGTGAAACATCTGATAGGCTGAATGCTTTCTCTTTCGCCATTAGCTTTTTGATGTATTTTCTTCAAGGTGTGTGGTACAGTTTATTTGACCTTTAATTGAAGATCATCTCTGCTGGGCACTCTTTAGTTGTTGGTCCCTAGGGTGGTTGTTTAAAAGAGTTTTCACTGTATGATGTATGATTTTAGTCTCCAAAGGATTTCAGAGGAAGTCCTGTATCTTAAATGTCTGTAACAGTAGAGGGGGGCCAATGGCCTTCTGTGGAGTGTAGTGTTGTAAAAACCCTATTCTCTAGGTATGAAATTCACCCTAACATAGAATGCTAACACAAGGCTTGTGTACCACTCAAGACCCACTTATTCTGCCCGCCTATTTTGAAGGTTTTAATTGTGACTATTCTATTTGTACAGCACTTGGCACAACAGGGTCATTGTCTGTGACTAAGGCTCATAGGTGCTATGATAATACAAATAATAATGAAATGCTACATAGGCTTTGTACTGTCCTTCTGCACAGGGTTAAATGTCACCATAAAGAAAGGAATATCAAGAACATCTCAGTGGCTCTGAAATGCAGTAGGGATGTTAAAAAGTGGGTAATTGGGTAACCATTGAAAATCTCAGTGATTACATCATTATATGCACCCGCAGTGCAGGGCAGCAATCAGCTCCCCATGAGCTGGTGCATGCCCAGAGCCAGCTTTTAAGCTGGCTCCCGTCATGCACTGGTCCCGCCTGCCATCTTGCTACTGGGGAGCCGGTTGCTGCCCTGTGCTGCTGCCTCTGATACAGTGGCGGCAGCCAGCTCCCCGGGAGCTGGTGCCCGCTGGGAACTCGCTTTTAAGCCAGCTCCTGCCTGCAGCCCCGCTTCTGGGGAGCAGGCTGCCGTCCATGCACTACTGCCTCTGATATAGAGCCAGCAGCATGGGTGGCCTCAGATCCCTAGGAGCAGGGTAAGAGCCTGTGTGTAACCATAGATGGTAACTGATGAGCCCAGGTTTATTAGTTAACTGTTTAAATGGTTATACTTTTACATCCCTAAAGTGTAGTAGTGTATATCAGCATGATTTTCCTTTTAATTGATTGTCTTTCAAGGTCTTTGGCTTTGGAGGAGGGGGCTGAGACTAGAGATGTAAAATCCTATTTAATTGGTTAACCCAGCATTTCTCAAAGTGGAGAAACCCAAAGCGTTTCTCCAGAAGTGCACTCCCCTCCCACAGCTGCGTAGTGTGCCGGGAGGGGGTGTCAGCCCTGGAGGAGGAGCGCAGCGCTGGCAGCTTCCCTGCAGCACAGCAACTGCAGGAGGGGTGAGTCAAGCGGTTTGGTGGGGTTCCTTTTTTGTTTTTTTGCTTAACAACTTTCTCTGGCTTTTTTTTTTTTTCCTCAACAATTTTGGTGGGGGGGGGAGGGTTTCACACAAATTCCATGAGCATTTTAGGGGGTCGCAGTATCAAAAAGTTTGAGAACCCCTGGGTTAACCGGTTAAACGTAATGTTTAACTGGTTAACCAGTTAAAGGGGGAATGATGGAGCCATCCCCCACCACAGGCAAGAATTGCTCCAGCACTGCTGTAGCAGCCCCTGCCTGCAGTCCCCCTCAACTTATTTTTCTGGTCATGAATCACAACCATTTCTTGGGAGCCATGCTAGTCCTGAAAGTTCTGTCCTTTTTAATCACTCCATTATTTGATGAATAGCCTCACAATAATCAGAGTTGTGACATATTTCATGACTGAGAAGGAACAAATTCAGGTTGTGAGCTATTCATAGCAGCAGGCCCAGCCAAAGGGTTGCGGGGCCCAAGGCAAGACTCAGGGAGCAGGACCCCAGGCCAGCCGGTGGATGGTGAATACTCAGCAGCACAAGGCCCAAGGCATTTGCCTTGCTCACCTTGCCCTAGGACCAGGCTGCATAGCAGGAATTATTCCTTATTAGTTTGCACAGTACTAGCATTCTGTGGCCCTGATCTGATTGGGGCCTCTGTTTATGATTGTGTTCTAAACAATCCTGATCTGCCAGTCAAGTGCTTTTGCCCTAGACTGTCCCACATGATTGTAGGACTGCTAAGCTCGTGAGCAAGATGAAGTAAGGAATCGTTATTTTATTCTGGGACTTCTCTTGCTGTGGCACAGGGAATGCTTCCAAATCCTCCAGGGAGGAGCTGCACACATTTTCAAGAAATGTTGCTTCCTGTTAGTTGTAGCTTAGTTCAGAATTTTCTGTTTCCAGAGGCTCTCTAGTCAAGTAAGCTACCTAAAATAAACGACCCTTCTCTCTTTGCACAGTAGGGCAGGATACCCTAGAAGAAACAATGCAGTTGGTGTCCCACCTTGCAAAAGCAAGCTCAAATAAGCATCAGCGGTATGCTCTGGAGAGAGTGTGGTGGGGACTGCAAGCACGATGAGGAGATTAATTGCATATAATCAAGCCCCACGTTCCAGATGTGAAATAAGAGAAGTAACTAAACGGGTGCACCCATCATTTTTAAACTACTTTGTTTGCACCTGTGATCTTAATCCTGTTTTTAAAATTATCTTTTTCAGATCAATGAGTTCTCTTTTTGCTGAAGAGTACTGTAGATATGGGGTAGGGGTTGGGAGAGGAAATATTCTTTGTGTGAAAAATATTTGAAAACTTATTGAGGAATGAGAGTAAATGCTTCACATTACTTGATGGCATTTCTGTTTGTAACATGAACTTCTGAACACCACATCTACTCAGTTCCAAAATTCCAAGAATATTCTAGGTATCAGTGTTTTCACCAAAATCAGTAAGGTTCTGTTCAAAGTAGAACAGCAGTGCTTGAGTGAGGTTAAGTGCCTAACTCCTATTGAAATCAGTGGGTGTTAAGCACTTAACCTGCTGGTGGGATTTTCTAGAGCATCTTAAACATCTGTTTGCATCTTAGGCACTTAAGTATCTTTGAAAACCTGGCCCTTCATTTCTGTGCCTCTGTTCTCGATGTATAAATGGACATTAATGCTACATAATCCTACTATTTACCAATCTTGTCTATTTATTTAACCTGTCTTTGGAGCAGCTAACTGTGTTTGTAACAGTGCTCTGTTCAGGACATCGGGACATTGAAACACTTGTTGTATAAGCAATCTTGGATCATGCATTTCCAATTATCACCTTTAGGGTTGACAGGTTCTTTGACCCAGGATCAGGATCACTATTTGATTTATTCTATGGTTGGGAACCCAGTTGTGCACAGATGAAACAATCACGCTATCAGAACTCCTGCATATTTACAAATATAGTTTATTAATTTAGCAGTCAAACACCCCAATTTCATAAGATAAATAGGGAATGTACATCTATATTTCCATACCATATATTCAGACCATTTCTTCTAGAACAGTGGTCTCCAACCTTTTTAACCACAAGATGACATTTTCAATTTAAGTGCAATGTAAGATCTACCTGAAACGCAAATACCCTGCCCCACTTCCTTCCCGCCTGTTCTGAGGCCCCGCCCCTGCACCATCCCTTCTCTGAGGCCTTACCCTGCTCATTCCATCCCTCTTCCTTCCTGAACCTCATTCACTTTCACCAGGCTGGAGTAGGGGGTTAGAGTACAGGCTCTGGTCTTGAGCCAAATGGTTCAAGAGTGTGGGAGAGGCTGCAGGCTTATCTCTGGGCAGGGGATTAGGGTCCAGGAGGGGATTCAGAGTGCAAGCTCTAGGAAGGAGTTTGGATGTAAGGGGACTCAGGTCTGGGGCAGGAGATTGGGTGTAGGAGGGGCTTCAGGACTGGGACGGGTTCAGGATGCAGAAGCCCACTTAACTGAGATGGCTTCCGGGTGGTGGAACAGAGTCAGGTTAAGGCAGGCTTACTCCCGCCCTGGCCCTGCACCACTCTTGAAAGTAGCTGTCATGTACAGCAGTGGCTCCATGGAACCTTTGTGCTGCCCCTTATCTACAGGCACTGAGCCCACAGCTTCTAGTGGCCATGGTTCCCCATTACTGATCAATGGGAGCTGCAGGAGTGGTGTCTGCAGGCAAGGACAGCATGTGGAGACCCCCTGCTCTGCCTTTCTTGGGCTGCAGGGACAAGCCAGCCACTTCCAGGAACAGCAGTTACCAGGGCTCAACAAATTATGGAAAACCCTACTCGCCAGACAAAAAAGGGACTCACCCCCCCCCAGTGTGTTTTTAATGGCATAAATTCCTAATAAGAACAGTAATTACTAATAAGTTATTAATAAATATCACCCAAGTTATTAATAAACCTCTACCTTTTCCCTCTGCTGCCATGTCTCCTCTCCTTGCTCCATCAGCTCCCCTGGTGCCTGCTGCCCCCCAACCCCTCACCCTCCTCTACTGTCTTGACTCCTGCCCTTCTCACTGCCCTCAACCTTCCTGAGACCTGCCCCCCTCCACCAGCCCTTCTCTCCCCCCCTGTGCTCATTCCTTCAGTAGCCCCACTGTGATCATGTGAGCTACCCCTCCTCATCCCCTCTCCTAACGCCTCCCTCTACACACCTGCCCTGCCTCTCTCCTCTGGTGCTGGTCCCTCCCCTGCAGGTGTCTGCCCTTCTGCTTCACCCCCCAGAATCCCCTGGCACCTGCACCCTCCTGGTGCCTCCCTCTTCCCTCACTGCCCCTGTCCCCTTTGCCCTCTTTTTCCCTGATACCCACCCCCTCACCACCCTCTGCCCCTGTGCCCTCACACATGCCTTGCTCCATCCCTGCCTTCCTCATGCCCTTCTTTCAAGCCTTCTCTCAGCACCTCCTCCTCCCCCCTCTAGCCCCCAATGCCCTTACCCTCTCCTCTCCCAGCATCACCCTGTCCCCCTCCCCCCCCACTGACACCTCCCCTCCTGCCCTTTTCCTCATTGTCTGCACTTGGCCCCCTGGCATTTGTCTCTCCTGTACCCCTGTCCCTTGATGCCTTCCCTTTTTCTTCTTCTTCTCCTGACCACCTCCCCTCCCCTCAGCACAAGCCCCTTCCCCATATTTTTCCCTTCCCTTCCCCTCCCCTCTCCACAGCACAGCCCCTGCACCTGCCCCTGCCCCTCCCCCTCCCCCTCCCCTACCTGGCTTCTGCCTTCCACTTTGCAGGGTTGCCGGCCGTGACATCAGGACGCCATGTCACGCCAGCATCCTAGCGTCTGCCGACGTCCCGCCCTCTGGCTCGTGTCCTGCCTTCTCGTGCTGGAGCTGCATGCAGGCAGCCCGGCGCTGAGAATCGCCGCACTTCCCCCTTCCCGGCGGCGCTCTGCTCCTCCACCGGCCAGCGGATTGGATGGGGCTGCGCCTCCTGTAGTGCGGGCTTCAGCCAGCCCGTCACAATGGCCCACTGGACCAGTCCGTCCCTGCACTTGCCAGCTGGTAAAATCTACTTGCCACGGGCAAGCGTATTTGTTGAGCCGTGGCAGTTACCATCGGGATAATTACTCCAGCCATGACAGATGAGGCATTTTAGAACTCACTACTCAAAGAATTAAATGTAAGCGTCAGAGAGAAATGAAAATTATGAAATGCACAGACCAGTCACAAACCAAAAATAACCCACTTTGCAAGCAGTAAAGGAAGTAACAACCCACATATGTGTTGGCTGGGGAGTGTGAAGGACAGTGTGTGTTGGTGAGTGGCGCACCCCTCCTCCCCCATGTGTGAGTGACAGATTTGCATTCCCAAGCTCCCTCCATCTCCTTCTCTCTGTGTGGAGATAGAGTACAGGGATAGGGGGAGGAGGGACACGCTGACATCAGTGCCTTGCCTCTTCTCCCTCCCACACCCTGCACAGCAAGCAGGAGGTTCCTGGGGGGCAGCTCCAAGGCAGAGGGCAGGAGCAGCACGACAGTGGATGGAGGGGCAACTGAAGGGCCATCATCCCTATGTCCAATATGAGACACCAATGGTGAGGGGAGCCGCCAGCACTCAGGGCAGCGGGCGGTTGGGGGGCGGGAGGAGCCGCCAGTGCTCAGGGCTCCAGCCCCACAGTAGAGGGCGGGGAGGAGATGAGATGGGATGGGGGCCGCCCAGGCCGGGGACAAGAAAAGGGTTTCAGCCGGGGGCGGGGGGTGGAGGGCTGCCAGCGGTTGGGGCTTCAGCCCCATGTTCTGGAAATGCTGGCAGACTTCCCCACCTTCTTTAGGGGGCACAGGGAGAGATGACATGCCTACCTGGTTTCGTTCTTGTTTCTCCCTCGGCTGCCTGCCTGACTCCAGATACCATGTGCTGGTGCCTGCTGTATTACTACTAGTCACAAACAGGAGGCTGCTGCGGGGAAGGAGATTGTTCTGACTGGGGATGTCCAGGACCAGCAGGGGGCATGCAGATACGGGACATTTTGTCCCTTTAAAAAAAAAAAAAAAAAAAAAGTCAGGATGCCTGGAAGACAGCTTAAATATGGGGCAGTTCTGGTAAAAACAGGATGGTTGGTCACCCCATCATTCTGCTACCCCCCAAGGACTATATTTCCTTCTACTGCCATGAGGCTGGGATACCACTTTTATCATACCTTACACTGACATTGTTTGGTGCATATTCAGTAGGAGAGGATTCCTTTTCTCCTTATTTGTATTTCCTTATCTTACTAATGAAGAAGTGTCTTTTCCCAATAGTTCAGTATATCATTGATCTCAAATATTATCATGTGTCAGTTCATTGCCATGGACCTTTTGTGGTTGTCTGTCACATTTATTATAAGGATGTTAAATATCGAGTAATTTTACTAGTCGAATAGTTGATAGAAATTCCATCGACTAGTCAATAGGCACTTTCGCATTCCTCCTTTGAAATGTACAAGAGCCCCAGCGGGAGCCCCACAGGAGGAATGCAGAACTCCGCGTGCAGTCCAGGGCCAGCGGGAAGTCCCACTGACTCCAGGCTGCATGCGGGTGCCAGCTTTAAAATGTACAAGAGTCCCCAGTGAGGGCTCTTGTGGTTTTCAAAGCGGAAACGCCCTCATGGAGCCTGGCGTCAGTGGGGGACCCGGGCTCCACGCAAATGCTGCCGCAGTGTTTCAAAGGGGCAGTGCCGCATGGAGCCCGGGGGCAGCTCCGTGTGGCGCTGCTGCTTTGAAGTACTCCCTCTTCCTCCTCCCCCTTTGTTGCCTCAATCTGATAGAAGCAGCTGGGGGGTGGGGGAGGAGAATCGACTATCCAATAAGCATTTGCTTATCAGATTGTTGACTCGTCCTTTACATCCTTAATTTATTATTTATGTCCTACCGCAGGTCTGGTCGTGTGGTCTCAGTTATTTCGGGTTTTTCTAAGTAATGATGTACCTGCTAATTTTGAAGGTATTCTTGGAAGCACCTGTACTATAGAAAGTCACTCTCTCTTGTCACCATCTATGTGGGTGATAGCTCACATATGTTCAGGGCCTAACTGTGCTATCTGGGTGAAAGGTCCCCAGACAAAAATAACAACTTTGCCTTAGCTCAACATACGGGACGTGGCCTGTAAGTCTCTTGTGTTACAGCCAAACTGCCAATATAAACCTACTGAAATAAATTTATATATTGATAGGCCAGCTGTATAGGCTTCGCACTACTATAAAACAAATAATGATCAGACCCATAATGTAAAGGCTCACCATTCATCAGTGATCTAGTTTTCAGGGCAAATAACAGCCCTACTGTTTCAGAAGAAAGTCTGAAAAAACAAACCAAACACTTATGGGATTAACCTGTCCCTAGGAGAAGTTTTTCTGACCTCCATCAGTTAAATGGTAGGCATATATTCCAAAGCATAACCATTTAATCTGTTCTAAATTTTGTATCCCAGCAGAGTGTGGATGAGATTAGATATTTATATACAATCATTTTCTGAATCCTTTTAAGCTCTTGGCCTAAATGAGCTCTCAAGATAATGAGTTGAATGGGTACATTATATCTAAAAAAGTGTTTCCATGGACAGTGCCAAGGCTGTGTCCCACTCTGGCACTTCAAGTGCAGAAGGTGGGGGCCTGCAAGAGACTTTAAAAATACTTTCCCCCTAAAGGCTTGTGTTAAAACTCTCCAAGGTCAGTGATTCCCTGGCCTTGGATTGGTATTGTTGCCACCACCCAAATGCAAAAACCTCCTTGAGGACCCAGGAAGACACATTTGGGAATTCCATCCTGTGGGGTACACTCAAGTTCTTTATAGGGTTGCCAGGTATCCGGTATTGACCCGGACAGTCTGGTATTTTCACCTCCTGTCCGGTTTAAAAAAAAAATCGGAAAACACTGGACACCTAAAATATCCGGTATTTTCTGACTTTTTTTTTTCCTGGCCAGGAGGCAAAAATCCCAGGTGCTTACTGGGTTCCGCAGGGGTCCTTCCCTCTTCCCCCTTTTTTCCCCCCTCTTTCTCAACAACTTTGGTCTCCCCCCTTTTTTTCATCAATTTTTTTCCCTGGGGGGGCAGGGCGGGTGTTCGGTACTTTTGGTTAAACCATCTGGCAACCCTAGTTCTTTAACCCTCCCTCTGGAGAGAGCTTGAAAGAAACCTATAATTTCTCTTAATAGTTGGTGTTGAAGTCTAAGCACATAAACACAGAATCTCTTGCCTTGTAGGACACAGGAATCAGATCTTGATCTTAAAAGGTGTTTTTTATTAACAAAAGAAAGAAAACATGCTTGGTGAAACATTGCTTGGTTGCTAGGGGTTAGAGCAACTAAAAAAAAAATTATTAAAACACAGAATTAGTTCCCTGGGATTTAGTTTGGAAAGTTAGTGTAAGGGAGGGAGGATAATTTACATATGCTCAGCACAGAAAAGTCCAACACACCCAGAAATGAAGAGAATAACCTGATCGCATCTGATGAAACATTCCCTGTTTTACTCATATCTGTTGTTCCAAAATGTAGTTCTTGCCTAGGCGTGGATGTCACTAGATTTGTGTCTCCTATGCTCTCCTCTGGTCACATTAACTGGACCAGGAAGGTCCCCACTTCCAATTAAAAAAAAAAAACAGAGTCTGTTTCCATTGGCCAACTCACGTCTTGCTTCTCTAGCATTCCTGGGGACTCTCTGGATATGTCTATACTGGTGCAAGAACTCTTGCACAAGAACACATCGACATGGCCATGTGCTTTTGCGCAAGAGCATCCATGGCAGTGTGGACGCTCTCTTGCGCAAGAAAGCTCTGATGGCCATTTTAGCCATAGGGCTTTCTTGCGAAAGAAACCCCTGCTGTGCATCCACATTGCCTTCTTGCGCGAGAACTCCTGCGCAAGAGGGCTTACCCCTGTTAGAAAAAAGCATAGCCCTTGCGCAAGAAGCCCTCTCTTCCAACACCGTACTGTAAATCATCTTGCGCAAAAGCGGGCGGGCAGTGTGGACGCTCTGCAGAAGAACGACCGTTCTTGCACAAGAATCCGCCAATGTAGACATAGCCTCTAAGACCTACTCTTTATGATTTTAATTCTTACAGGCAAGACAAGTAGGGTTAGGTCTTGAGTTAACCACTGTGAAAAGATTTCAACTAATTGTGAATGACTGGAATGTCCAGAAAGGGGTATTACTGCTCCTTCATTCATCCCAGATTGGTTTTATGTCTGTAGCTTTGATATCATGAAAAGGAGGGAGAATCTGATGGACCTTTTCAATATCTTTATTTTATCTCTCTAATGTATCTTCAGTCCTCTAATTAAACAGCCTTAACCTTTCTGGTCTTGCCTTCCATCAGTCTTTCCATACCACTGATAATTTCCATTGCCCTTCTCTAGGCCTTTTTCTGTTTCTTTATCCTTTGAGAGGGATATTTAATGTTTAACCGGTTAACTTTTTAAACAGGATTTTACATCCTTATTTCTTAGTTACCAGCAGAAACCTGTAAATAAGAGTTCTGACAAAGGTGTGGCATATTCTGCTCATGACAGTCGCATGGCTACGCTGAAGCCTGGTGGTAATAATTTAAATATGAGCATAGCTAGCTACTTTATTGTGTATCAAAGCATGTGAGGATGATTACATTTGAAGATTTGCATAGCCCATTGTGAGTGGCCTCTTATTTTGTCCTTGTGGTTGGATAGAGTGCCAGCACTTCAATTTTTTTTGACTTTTTTGTTGGGCATGGTGTCAACTGAGCCTTTTTGAAGCATGTGATACCATGGTCCTTATTCACACAGCTCTGCGTGAGCTGCGTTTGTATCCTCATCCACATTTGCAAAAATGATCTGCAGATATCCACAGATTTGCAGGGTTCTAGATACAAATTTTGTGTCTGCATCCATATCCACAAAAATGAGCCATGGATATCCACATCTGCGGATTTGCAGGCCTCTACTTATTCATGTGAGTAATCTTACTGAAATTAGAAGCTGACTTGCAGTTTGTAATGCATTGTTCGGATGGCTCAGATATACAGTGGAGGCAGCCCAAAGTGGTGTGGGAAGCATCAGAAGCAATCTGTAATCAGCTGGGGTTGACTTCCTGTCAGGAATGGCAGAAGGTACTTAAAAGTGGGAGAACCAGGCCACCAGTGCCTTGAACTAGGCACTGCCCTCACCTCCATGCTGTCTCTTTCCCTCCAAGACCCAACTTCTGTGCTCTTCCCCTTCCCGGAACCGTTCTTCCTGCTCATTCTTCTGCACCTCTTCCCAAACATCGCTTAACCTTAGCAAAATGTGGGGGTCGCGTGGCCCATTTTCCCCTCCCATTCCAACCCTCCTGCTTTCTTTCTGACTTCAGATGTGTGTAAATGTGTTGGTTCCTGGAACATCAGCACATTTCACATTTTATTGCATGCCTGAATGCCTGCACGTTGTGTTTTTTTTTTTTTTTTTTTTTATAGAAGCCTCAAGAACTGAAATGTCTGTTTTTACTTTGATGCAATAACATAGGCTTTTTATTTCCTCTTGTTCTGAATGCCAGAAGCGGAGACCCACTTAGTGGGCACTTCCATCTCTCATTTCCTATTCTAAACAGAGAGGTCTCAAGGGACCTCATTTGGGTCCAGGCATGTTAAGAAGTAGCATTTTGAAAATGAGACACACATGCTTCAAGGTCAGGTTTCTGACAGCTGTGCTAGTTAATGTCTACAGAAAAGTAGATTAATTACCAGAATAATGTGGGCCTGAATCCTCTCTCACTTACATTTGTGAAGTCCCACTGTCTCCTATGGCATATTTCCCCACTTGCACTGGTGTAAGGAAGCAAAAGGATGTTTTTTGTTCCCTGCTCATATTCTACCCCACAACTACTCTCATCTAGAAATACTACTTAAATTACAATTCAGATACAATTTTTGAAAACTATCTTAATCCTCCCTTTCATTTGCACAAGATTAAATCCGTCTCCATATTCAGTGGTACACTGGCAGGTCAAGTTAGCTCCATGTTTAAGATCTGTAGAAAACCTTAAGGCCAATGGAAACATTTTTTTTTCCTTTTAAGAAAAATTAGCACCAGAGTTTACATCCCAGACAGGACAGCCAGAAAGTGAAAATGACTAGAATCTAAGGGGAAAATGACCAGCCTGTTTTCTGTTGTCCCAGGAGAAATATGCTTTAAGTAAACAAATGGTGATTTTGGACCATTGGAATTTTAAACTTTAACACCTGGGATTAATGAAGCAATGTGTTACTTTTGGAGTCCAGTTTTTTGTTTGCATGTGATAGTGTGGTCTTGGTATGTTAGTGTGGCATGGTCTCTAGCTACATCCTAGCATCAGACCTACAAAATTTAGTAACTTAAAGTATTAAGTCTCTCAGATATCACTTGTAGATCAATTTCTTAACTATTTTGAAAGGCATTTCCTCTTACTTTGTAACTTTTTCTCTCCAAAATCATTGGTTCAGTGATTCATAGCTCTCCATGTATTCAGGGAGCTATAAAACAGTGAGTCTGTTTGAAATGGTGGTAATTTATAAACTTAATGTTCTGACACTTCTTCTCTCCTTTCTATTGCATTAACAACAACTTGGTACAGTCTCCTAAGCAGAGGGTTACTAGTCACAGATTTAGGATCTTTAAAATTGGGTTTTGGGACCTTTCAATCTAGACTCTACAAAGAAGTAGAAAGTACAAATAGAACAGTTTTTTCATTGGCCCCTTAGTTTTTTCCCATATCCTACTAGAACATGTTATTGAAAAAGTCTGAAAGAACTGAATTCTGCTCCAACTCTCACGAGTGTAAATCAGGAGTAACTGCATTGAAGTGATGGGGATGACACAAGTATAAATAGGTGTGAGACCAGAATCAGGCCTACAAGTGTTCCAAACCACTGCTTTATGTATTAGCCAACATAGATGTCACATTTCAATTAAGAACATAAGAACAGCCATACTGGGTCAGGCCAAAGCTCCATCTTCTCACAGTGGCCAGTGCCAGGTGTCCCAGAGGGAGTGAACAAACTGGTAACCATCAAGTGATCCCTCCCCTGTCATCCATTTCCAGCCCCTCACAAACAGAGGCTAAGGGCACCATTCATGCCTATCCTGGCTAAGAGCCATTGATGGACCTATCCTCCATGAATTTATCTAGCTGCTTTTTTTTGAACCCTGTTAAAGAGGACTACTTAAAGTTGTTCCATAGGTTGACTGTGCTAGTTGCCAAGGCACAGCTTTCCAGTAGTGCCTTGGATAGCCCTTTATCATCTAATTATTATGCTTCATTGTAATTTAACGAGGGGAAGATTAAAAACATGGCAGCCACTTGGCTTAGAGGGGTCAATTTATGCTGCCTGTGGGCAATGCCATGTAATTTTAAATATTTTAGACCATGATGAATGCCATTCTCCCTCAAAGATCACGGACTGTATGGCCAAAAGACTTTTGTAAATGGTTTGGATCAGGCTGTATGATTGTAAACAATGTGAATAATGCACCTTGACTAATGTGTGTGGGGGGGGAGGGAGATTCATGGAAGAAAACAATGTTTTGTCCCTACTGACCCAGTTCTTCAAACTGGGTCAGTCAGGCAATGTGTGTAATCTGCTGGCGCCAAAGCTATTTCACTGAGCTTTCAGAGGGCGTGTTCAGGAGGGAGAGTGGAGGTGCCATGGCTTAGCTTTAACCCTTCCAGAGTCAGTGGGAAGGATGCTCATTCCCAACAGGCGCCTGTTGGGAAAAGTGCTTCCAGCTGCACTGAGCATCTGTCCAATGTACCTGGCCCATCTGGCACAGAGTGTAACTTGACAGTTGGGCCATATCTGGACTCTGCTGCTTGTGAGCATGTTTGAATCTAAGGTCTTGGCTTGGGCTTGTTTGTATAACTTTGTAATGCACCTTTTGCTAATCTCAAAAAGCAGCACAGAGCAAATATCTTAGAGTGGGAATGTTAAAAATGTCATCTCTGAGCATCAGGGAGGCAGCCTGGCCCAGTAGTACTGTACTGGGAATTGGGAGAGGTGGGCTCTGTTCTTGCAGTTACTATGGGTACTCTTTGTGCGCTCAGGCCAAGTTGCCAGCATCCCTTCTTCCTTGTGAGGCTGGGTAGGTGAGTCAGAATTATCATGTTTTAAAACAAAATAAGTTGCTATTTTTAATGCACTTTGTGGGTCCAGTTTTCTGATCTAGTTCTTAACTAGGAGCTTGTCTATACCAGAAAATTAAATTGATTTAAGTTAGGTCGATATATAGCCACTGCAGTAATTAGTGGTTCATGTCCACACCTGCTTCTTCTGTCCCTTCACGAGGTGCACTCCCACAGATTCAAGTGGGTCACTGTGGACACTGACAGCTGAAGCCTGGCAGCCCTGGGATGGAAAGCAGAAACTGTAGGTGCAGGGCTCAGAGCTGACTTCTCTGCAGCGCCCACATTATCAGTAAGTTTCCAGGCTGTCAGCAGCAGAGCTGCGTATGGGAGGGATTCCATTTGGAGCTAACAGCCTTAGGCAGAAACTACATATATGTCACTCTGAATAAATTGACACGTGCTACACCACTTGTGGACATGGAGTTTATTCTGTTGGTGTAGTGGGCCACCTACTTCAGCAGAAGCAGCATTGTCATGTAAATGCTGATAATTAGGTCAGGTTGATGTAAGGCAGCTTAATTCTGTAGTGTAGACCAAACCTAGGATGCCCAAATCCTACCATTGGGTGCCCCATAATATGTTCTAGGTCAGGCCTGGGCAAAATACAGCCCCTGGGCTGGATCCAGCCCGCAGAGACAGTGGGGAGCCCCAGGCAGGCTCCCCCACTTGCCTCGTGCGCTGTGTAGAAACGGGACTTCAGAGCTCTGTTTCTGTTTTAAAACTGATGGGGAGGAGGAAAGTTTCTGGAGCTGCCCCGCCGCCAGCACAATCCCATTGGCCGGTTTCTGGCCAGGAACCAGCCAATGGGAGCTGCTTGTTGGAATAACAGGAAGCCAAGAAGAACCACATCCCCTCTCTTCAGCTCATTTATTCAATGAAGCACATGTCCAGGCAGGCAGGCTGGCTGGCTGGGAAACAGGGATTTCCCTACCCCCCCTGCCATGGGGTTGTATACCCCCCCTGAATTTCCCCAACAGCCCCCCAGTTTTGTGAACTATGGTGCCATACAGCCCACCTTCACCCTCACGGTCTCTCCCCTCATCGGCCCTGACATACCCCCTCCCCCTGTAAATTCAAACACCGCCCCCCCTAATTTCAATTCCTGGGGAGGCTACTGCTGGGAAATGTTTTAAGTTTTGCTGGCAGGCAGGCTAGTTTGGCAGGTGGCAGATAAGTCTCTTGGCCCCAGCCCTTAGCATCCCAGCCCTTTCCTGCCTCAGCCCTCTCCTCCCCCTCCCCCCCCAACATATCCAAACCCTCTGTCCTCCTCTTACACCCAACCCCTCCTAGATCTGGCACCCCAATCTCCTGCCCCAGATCACAGTCCCCTCCAGCCTAGGTCACATCCCAAACCCCTGCACTTCATTTCCCTCCCCTAAGTCACAACTGTCTCCTTCACCCAAACTCCCTCCCAGGCTCCAGTCTCCTTCCGGCACTCCAATCCTTTACCCCAAGTTCCCTTCTGCACCTGACCTCCATCCCAGACCCTGCATCTCCTCCATTAATAATATTGAAGAGTGGGGCCCTCGGCCACTTTCCAAAATCTTGGAGTGGCGCCGCCCCCATCAAAAATTACTGCCCACCCTGGTTCTAGGTGCATGCATGCTATTTGAATACTGAAACCTAGAATTGCCTGCATGGAGATTGTGACGGGGTTAACCAGGCCCTGTGGTCCTCCCACAGCCTGCCTCAGACAAAAGGCCATAGACAAGTCCTTGAGGAGGCTAGAGTGGCTGTGGAGGAACTGGCCAGTCAGGGGCCAGAAAGGCCCTATAAAAGGAGCTCCAGGACCAGAGTCAGCTCTGTGTCTCTGGAGCCCTGAAGAGGTGGATTGAGTGGCTTGCTGGCTGGCTAAGGGAGCAGCAGCAGCAGCACAGGGAGCTCTGTGTGGCTCTATGATGAACCTCGATAAAGCCCTGAGCAAGGGGCAAGAAACTGTCTCTGGGGGGATAGGTCCTGAAAGCACTACTCTCTCCTGAGTGGGGAAACAAACTGAGAGACTTAGAGACACTCTACAGAGGGCACCGGGATGAGCCTGTTAGAAGAAGGGGTTTGTGATGCACAGGGTGTGACTCGGCCCGAGTCCTGAGTTGCCAAAGAGGAACCTGCACTTGGCCATAGGGGGGCACTTCCTTGAGGTGCCACCCTGTTAGAGATCTTGAAAGCTGCATTCAGCTGAGGAGAAAAGAGGGAGCCAGGATCGGAGTGAAAACTGGGCTCTGCATCCACAAAACTTTCTGCAAGAGTGTTTTATTTACTTGTGTATTTTCTGCTTCTCTGTTTGAAGGATGTTAAACTCTTTTGCTGGTTTTGTGGGTGCTTTTGGAAGAGAAGCAGCACTAACATAGGGCAAAGTTCCTCATTCCTTTGCCTAAAAGAGTCAAGTAACTTCCATGGGGCCTGAAGTATTGAACCTGTGGACAGCTGACTGTCAGAAATTTGATATCAAGACAAATATTGCTTGAGGGAACACTTGAACTAACTCAAAGGACATATTATGTTGTCATGATTGTGGGAAGTTCTACTTAAAAACAGCTTGTATGATATGACTGTATGTTAGTGGAACTCCTTGAATGCTACTATTTTATGCTGCATAATCACGATGACAAAGCTCTTCTCTGCCCCTATATCCAAAAGACCAACAGACAGGAGTCTCATTTATAAAATACTTTGAAATCCTGTGGCGTGTGAGGTAGTATATGAGAGTGGTGGTATTACAACCAACTTTTCCCACCCCATGACCACCTCTGCCTTTCTTCTTCTTGTGGATTTCCCTCCACAAACCACCTCTTTCCTTTATTCTACCACAGTCTATCAGAAGTTACATTGGAAACTTTTAGCTCTTTCCTTTCAAACCACAGAAATTGCTAGTGGACATGAGATAATCAAATGCCATAAATTCTTTTCACTTTGCAGCCTTGTTGTAGAGAAGAAAAAATGTGTTCACTTGTAATACAGCTTAGTAAGTTATTCTTTTTTTAGAGCAATCCTCTGGTTAGTCAGAAGTAAGGGACAAGCTGGAACTCACTCCATCCTTATACCTGCTTAATCCCCTGTTCATATTTCCCTTCCTCATACATATGAAGAGCCTTCAGCAGCACTAGGCATTACAGAGGTGGGGAATCTTTTTTGTTTCTATCAGGGGTCACCGGCCCACAGGAAAAAAAATCAATTGAGAACCACTACCCTGGGGATGGGGTGGAGGAGGCCCTGGCCTTCCCCTAGTGGTTTTCAAACTTTCTCGTAACCCAGTTGACGAAAACTGTTGATGCCTGTGACCCAGCATAATTGTCTTTTGACTAGACTGCGGGCTCCAGAGTGGGGCCACAGGGATGAAGGATTGAGTGTGTGTGAGGGTGTGTGTGTAAAGGCTTTGCCTGGCAATGTGAGGTCTGGGATGGAGCCATAGATGAGGTTTGAGTGCAGACTGAGAGGAGGGAGGGAGTAGGGCAGAGGGGCTCAGTATGTGGTAGGGACTGTGGGCTTGGGGCATGGGAGTGCAGTACAGGGGGTGTAGACTATGGGCTGGGGATGAGGTGTGTAGAGTGCAGGAGGGGTTTCGGGTGCTCAGGGCTGGGCCAGCAGATTGTTGAGGCACAGGCTTACCTCTGGCAGCTCCTGGTCAGTAATGCAGTAGGCTTCCTGCCTGTTCTGGCACAATGGACTGTACTGCACCTTGGAAGTGGCCAGCAACAGGGGGTTGGCTGTGGCTGGAAGAGGAGCCGGCTGGAAGTGGAGCCAGCAGTGGGGAGGGTCAGCAGACTAGGGGACGCGTGGCAGGGAACCTCCCATGGTCCGGCAAATTCCCTCATTCTGGACCAGTCAGGTCCTGAGGGTGCTGCCCCAGGGTGGGGAATCTCAGGACCAGGGGCTGGATGCGGCCCCTAGCTTGCCTTGATCCGGCCCCCCAAGGCTCAGGGCCCCCATAGCATTGGGTAGCCCATGGTGGCACTCCAGCCACTCTTCTCCACTGCTTCTCACTTGTGTGCAGCCCCCAACTGATTTTTCTGTGGGTCAGTGGCCCCGACCCAAAAAAGGTTCCCCACCCCAGCTGTAGTGTATCAGTCTCTTGGTAAGGTAACTTTTGAGTGCTGTCTGATCAGTTCCAACGTTTCAGGGAAATATTCTAGTTCTCGGGCAGCAGAAATCGGTTTTGTGTGAGAAATTCATAGAATTGGAAGGGGGAAAATAGGGGAGATACTTGGATTCCTGTATATCTTGGCAGCAGCCCCAGCAGCTTCAACACTCTAAATGTCTATGCATCACAGAACCAGACATTATCACTTTTCAGCATACCACTCCCCATTTGAACTCTGTCTGTCTTCAAAGAAATGGGAGGGGCTGTTGGGGTGTGCATACAGATTGGCCACCCGTCTACCAGAATTGGCATCTATCTCCTAGCGTCTGTCAGCAATCTGGGAGATTTTAATAGGCCGCCGAAGGTCCAGCCGGCAGTGCAGTGGAGCTAACGCTGGCTTCCTACCTGCCCTTGCTTCATACACCACCTGGAAGTGGCTGGCTGGCATGTCGGGCTCATGGGTGGCCAGGGGTCTCTGTGTGCTGCCCTCAACTCCTGTGCTAGCTCCACAGCTCTGATTGGCTGGGAACCACAGCCAGTGGGAGCTGTGAGGCAGGACCTGCTGGTCCAGGCAATGTGCAAAACCCCTGGCTTCTCTGCATTGAAGAGACACATGCTGGCCACCTCTGGGAGCTGTGCAGAGCCATGGCAAGCAGGGAGCCTGCTTTAGTCCCGCTACGCTACTGACTGAGGTAAGCACTGCCTAGCTGGAGCCTGCATCACTCACTCCCTCCTGCACCCCTCCTGATCTCCCTCCTGCATGCCAAAACTCTCATCCCCAGGCAGAGCCCTCACTTCCTCCTGCATCCCAACCTTCTGCCCCAGTCTGGTGAAAGTGAGTGAGAGGTGAGTGACAGAGGGAGGGTGGAAGGGATGGGGCAGGATGGGACAAGGGTTTTTTAGGTTTGTGCAGTTAGAAAATGGGCAGCGCTAACATGGCCCTGACATAAAAGGAAAGAGAGCAGGGCAATGCAGACCCCTTTACAGGGGGAGGAGTAGAGAGGATTCACAGCCGCTGGAATGGAAGAGAATCAGAGGGATAACAGTATAGAGTCAGTAGGTTCAGGGTGATACACCCCGAGCCTCTGGTCTGCAGAGGTGGGTGGTGTGGCGTACAGCTCCTGGCATGGAAGGGATGACCATGGAGGACCCCAGATATGAGTGACTGCAGATTATAGGGGCACAGTGCCCTGGTATATGGTGGAGGGCACACAGCCCCCATGCATGGGGGAGAAGGAGTCCCTATGACAGAGAGATTGGAGGGTGGCATACAGGGAATTTGTAGGAGGGAATGGAGGGAAGTAAGGAGCATCTCTGAGTGTGATGAGCTTAGCCTACACAAGCTCTGAGGTGTGGATTTCTTCATTGTAAATGTTCATAAATAAAGCTAAACACAGAAAATGAAGGCATGGTCAAAATAAATCCACCTGAGAATCTCCCGAGAAGCTATTTTTCTGTATATTGCACTCAAACTCCGTACTGCAGAACAAGGGTAATCTACTGAATTTACTGGACTCTGGTTCTTGTGACCTGTACTTTCCAACCATTTTTGGGGGGGTGACGGGGTGTATGCTTTTACTGCATTATACCACTGAAGTTTGAAGAGGGTGCCCATATTCCCCTATTTATTTGTCGATCTTTTCATGAGAACAGTAGGGCCATTTCTATCTTACAGACTTGTTTGCATCTCCTTATTTTTATAGCACCATTGCCTAGCTTTTCAAGAAATTTCCTATGTAGAGACTAGCCTAGTACAGTGTTTCCCAATTTTATTTGGCCATGGAAAGCTTTTCAGAATTTCAAGGAACCCCTAGGTTTGTCAAGAAAAAAAAAGGGGGGGGAACCCACCTTTTGCATGAAAATCATTCCTCACCCCTTTGAGGCCCCATCCTCTCTGATCCCCTCCTCTCTATCACTTGCTATCCCCAGCCCTTATACACTCTCACTGGGTTGAGACAGGAGGTGCGGGCTCTGGGGTGGGAATGAGGGATTTGGGTGTGGGAAGGGGTGAGAAGTGCAAGCTCTGGGAGGGAATTTTGGTGCAGGAGAAGGGGATGCTGGCTTGGGGAGGGAGCTCCAGGCTGGGGAGTGTTGGGCTCAGGTGGAAGGCTGGGGTGCCAAGCAAGTCACAGGCTTGTGGATGTGAAGGCTCAGGAGTTTGGGTTGGATATGTGAGGGGCTCAGGGCAAGGAGGCTGTGAGTATGATGGGCTCAGGACACTATTTGTGATGTGTGGATGGTGCAGGAGTGTTGTGGCAGAAGACTGAGGATGTGGGGATGCAGAAGTTTGGGGATGTAAGAGGCTCAGGACAGGGAATTCAGTGTATGATAGGCTCAGATTTGGGGTCAGGTGGTGCAGGAGTGTTATGATGCTGCAGTGAGATGGGGATTTGGCCCCAATTGGGGACATGTTGGCCAGGCTTCCTTTTTAAATAAAATGTCAAACTCAAAAGGTTTTAGCATTGTCTTTATTTCTGAGGGGGGCGGGGAACCTGTTTTGAGTCAAGGGTGACTGACCCATAGAAAAGTCAGTTGGGGCCACACAAGTGAGATTCAAAAAAAACCCTCCAAAACTTACTAATGTGGTCCCAGCTGTGCTGGTGGGGGCAGGGGACAGGATGCTAGTGGGTGCTGCGTCTGGGGAGAGGATGCTACTGGGTGGCAGGATGCTGGCATACATGGCGGGGTGCTGGGACAGGATGCTGGGGTCAGGGATATGGTCCTGCTGGGCACTGGGGTGGGTGGCAGGGTGCTGGGACAAGGAACAGGGTGCTGCTGGGTGCTAGGATGGGTGGCAGGATGCTGGGGCCAGTGACAGGGTGGTGCTGGGGCCGGGGACAGGGTGCTACAGTGGATGGCAGGGTGCTGGGGCGGGTCTCGGTGCTGGGGCTGGGGACAGGGTGCAGTTGGGGACAGGTACTTGTGGAGGGTCTGGGCAGGGGACAAGGCAGCTGGGACCAGTACCTGGCAATCCTGCAGCACCTCTGGGTTCCAGGAAGTGTGCTACTGCACTTCCTCTCCCCAAACAGCTGGCATGCACGCTGCCTGAACAGCAGGGGCTGTTGCACTCCAGCAACTTACTTCCATGATGCTGTCCTGTGTGGGGGGAGGGAGGGTGCGGGGAGTCCCAGGGCAGAGAGTGCTACCTGCACAATCGGAGCTGCGCAGACCCGGGTCTCCTGACCCTGCCCCTCCACTGTACAGAAAGGCGGCGTAACCTAGTTACCGGGTGCCACAGCCCCAGCTGTTCAGGCAGCGCACGCTGGCTCCTTTGGGGAAGGGAAGTGCTTCCCTCCCCACTGTGGGTCACATGGGGTCACCCCTGTCCGGCACCCCCCCTAGTGTGCTGGCTGGGAGCAACTGTTCCCCTCTGCCCCCGCCTCGCTATGCCTCTGTGTTGCCAGGGAGGAAGGGGAAACAAGTGTGCTGCTGCTTTAAGAAGTTGGCTAACTGGCACTCTGAGGGGGCGGGGAAGTGCTGGCTCCTCGCGGAACCCCTACTTTTGCTTCGTGGAACCCCAGGGTTCTGCGGAGCACCAGTTGGGAAACACTGGCCTAGTGTATTGTGGTCCTTGTCATGGAGCTGAAGCTTCTCAAACTACTTTACGCTCCTTTTGCATTTGTGGTGGTGTATTTTGTGTGTATGTGTGCTGGTGAAATATCTGTTTGACTTCCTCTGAATTTCTCTCTATCCATGGATGTTAAATAGCAGTTAGGAAGCTAATCGAGCAGTTGCTGGAATTTCCATCAGCTAGTTGATTAGCTGATATGAGGGTTCTCTGCGGCTCTGCTTTTTAAACCTCCAGGCTCTTCCTACATTTAACAAGCAGAGGCATAGTGTTTGGGACCCGGCGTGAGCCGGGACTGCTGAGACGCCGTTTCCTGTGCTGCACCTGCCTTCCCTGCCTCCTGTGGAGATGGTGCTGAGTGGAACTGGCTTTTAAGCTGGCTCCCCCTGGCACCAGCTCCTGCTTCCCCCTCTGCTTTCCCCCCTTCTGTATCCAGAGGCAGAAGGGGGAGGGAAGCGACTAGTCGAGTCGTGACTTGACTACCCAATAAGCTTAGGCTTATTGGGTAGTCAACTAGTTGCTTACATCCCTAATCCATTGAACAGGAACAGCAAGTCAGGTGATTACACAAGTTTGCCCCAATCCCACAATAACCTGCTGCTATGTCACTAGCAATTAGAAAACTCAGGCTTAATGACTCAGTTCTTGGCTGTTCTTCTAAGGATCCCAGTGAGGAATTGGATTCAGCAAGGTTGAGTTCAGTCTCTAGTCCCATTGAAGGCTCAGGTGGAATTGAGTTCTTTCAGCAGTGTCTGGAAGCATGATTGAGCCCAAGGATGCTAACTAGTTCTAAATGGTGATAAGATTCAATCTATATAACCTGCCAAGAAGACTTCATATGGTAACAGACTTTAGTTGTGATTGTGGTCACTGGCTTTCACCAACTAATTCTTAAATATGATGGCTATAGCAAATGAGTGGTCTGTGTAGCATGTCGCTCTATAATTAGAGACAGGCCCAAGGTGAAAAGCTCAATTCATTTTGGGATCAGAACCTCTGCAAAGGGTAGGCATTGTACTGTTGCAATTCAATCCCATGTCTGCTTTAATAGGAAAGAATTGACCAGGAAAAGCATGCAGAGTAATGGAACCTCTATTTCCTTCACCTCTATTGAGCAAATTAATCTGAGAAGGAATTACAGGTGTCTCTGTAAGGAAAGTTCCTCTCAGAAAATCATAAAATGATCAGTTATTTCTGTAGGCTCAGGTTTGAAAAACCAGGGCTAACTCTCCTGTATGGTTAAAAGCACAGCAGTTCAGAATCTGGACAATGAAACTTGGCAACATTTTAGCAAGTGAAATCACTTGTTGTCAAATTGGCAGACTTCAAAAAGATAATCTGGGATAAGTGGAGTTAAAGCCTATTGGTAAAAGCTGCATCTTAAACTGGGTCATCTGACACACACTTTTCCCCTCTGTATTTCACATTCACCCGGGTATAAAGGGGCCTTTCATGAGTTTTGACTTCTGATTGCCAGACTTGCCTCAGGCTCTGAAGAATAAAGAATCTTCCCCCCACACTCCCTCTGCTTTTGCATGCCCATATGATCCCATAGATTGTCGTGAGTAGAGCACAAAGCAGGGGGCAAGGTCTTCCTGGCTAGGAAACAGTTTTTTAAAATCAGCTCCAGAAATTACTACTTTGGAGCATGGGGCCTGGGGCGGGCAAAGGGGGAGAGAATGGTCATTGAAGTATGCAAAATGATGACTGGAGTACAGAACTTAGGTCTTCAAAGAATATGCCTACATTGCAATTAAAACCCCACAGCTGATCCATGCCACCTAACTCTGGCTTGTGCTACAAGGCTGTTGCATTGCAGTGCAGATATTTGGGGTCAGGCTTTAAGAATTTGTGAGGTGGGAGGTTCCAAGAGCTTGGGCTGCAATCCAAGCCTACAGTGCAATTAACAACCCATTAGTCCTAAGCTTCACAAATCTGAGTCAGTTGGCATGTGCCAGTTGGGGGTGTCTAATGTGCAGATGTGCCCAAGGTTCATGTCTCCATGCCTGCCTAATACTGGGAGGATAAATGTAAAGACTCTTCTGTAGTGTATCTAAATCCAGTTGACAGAATGGGAAGAACTGGTAGATCATTAAGTCTTTGTTTCAAGGTCACTAGGTTGAATCCCACCATCTGATTGCCATTTGGTAGTTGTGAAAAGAATTTGGCTCACATGAAAAGATTTCTACATCCAGTTTCTAATAGATCTGTCAAAATCCACCATTGCTACTGGGTTCCTGGTGGCAGTCTCAACAGCGGTCAGGGACTGAATAGACTGAAATGCCTTTTCACCCCTAGTACACGATCATTTGCAGGATGTGTGGAAAAGCCTACGCTGCTTTTGCC
The DNA here is from genome assembly GCA_032595735.1 of Pelochelys cantorii. Taxonomy (NCBI): domain Eukaryota; kingdom Metazoa; phylum Chordata; order Testudines; family Trionychidae; genus Pelochelys; species Pelochelys cantorii. Next base: position 7,487,614 of record CM064331.1, on the reverse strand, counting down.
TGCCTCCCTCTTCTGTGCATACAGAATTTCTGTCTCAGGAGCTGACAGTGCTGGCATCTTTCAGTCAATGATGCATTCAATATGGAAAATATTATTGCCTTGACTAAGGGCTTATCTACACTAGCATGTTTTGTTGCCAAAACCGCCTTTGGGCGACACAACAGTGAAAGTGTTTACATGGCAATGTAACTTGTCAGGAAAAACACCCATTTTTGGTGACACAAAACTTCCACCTGGAGTGAGACTTTTCTCTTCCTCTTACAGCCGGTCCCCAACTTACGAATGAGTTCCAAGCACTTGGTCGTAACTCGATGTGTTTGTAAGTCGGACCCCATTCATTTCAATGGGACCGTGCTGTTCGTAAGCACGGATCGCGGTTTGTAAGTTGGGGCCTCGCTTAATGGGATCACTATTTGTAAGTCGGGGACCGGCTGTACTTTGTCGACACAGAGCCAGTGTGGACTCTGCTGTTTTGTTGAAAGAACTGGCTTCTGCCAATATCCCACAATGCCTGCCCTGATAGCTGTGCTCAGTGTTTTGTGATCTCTGCTGCCCTGCAGGCATGTGCCCCTGCCCCTTTCAAAGCTCCAGGAAGTATCTGACAGCTGAGTGAGCTGCTCCCTTTGGGGAGCAAATCATTGGAGTACAGTAGTGTCTCGATTATCTGACCTAAACGGGACCGGAGGATGGTCGGATACCGAAAATGTCTGATTATACATATTTATACCCATGTTTTTTATTAGTATTAACTCAATTTATTACTAATTCTAATGAAAAAATCAAACAAAAGCACGACTGCACTCGTGTGTGGTGTGGGTGAGCGGTGCTGATTATGATTGGCTGTTATACATGCTGTGTTCTTATTCAACCCGTTGGGGGGCGGCACATGACTGAAGGCAGCACGTTGGATAAAACGGAATGTCGGATAAGCTAAGGTCAGAAAATTGAGACTTCTGTACTTCTGTTCTGCCCTGCTCTGGGGATACAGCAGCAGGTAGAAGGCTGCTGCAGGGGGAGGGCTGGAGAGACTGCTGTGCTGCTTTGACATTCCTAAGCATGGAGGCCTCACAGAGATAGGAGGGAATCCTAAGAAGCTCCGGGATCAGTTCTGCCTTCCCACAACACTTCGCTGTGGGATACTTACCCACGTTATTTTGGTCTTAGCTGTTGACCGGATGCTAGTACTGTCGGGGGATGCGGATACTCTGTGCTGGCAAACCAGATGCTTTTAAGTGCTGCTCATCCAGTTACTGTGTGGTTCCAGTGTTTTGCAGTGTGACTGCTGTCACACAAGCGAGGCTAACTTGCGTATAGGTAACTCAAGCTAACTGTACAGTGAAGAGCCAACCTGAGAACAACTGTGTAAGTGCTTCGTATCCATGCAAAATATTTCCCTTGGTCCCTATACAGCTTTGATTTGCCTTTACCCATTCCCTCAATGGACTCATTAGGATAGAGCAGGGGTGGGCAATAATTTTTGAAGGTGGACCCCTTCACAAATTTCTAAAGTGGTTGCAGGCCACCCCAGAAGGGGTGGGGCCCCAGGCAGAAGGGATGGGACCCAGAGACTTCTTGTGCTCCTCGCTTGCAGATGCTTATTGGCCTGGGGGTGGAGAGAGCATGTGAAGTCTTTCCCCCCACCCACAGTGCCTGGAGAGAACTGCCAGCTCCCCTGTCCCCAGGTCTCGATTGGCCTGGGGATGGGTGGGGGAGCAGCAGGGCGGGCTGTGGGCCAGATCAGCTGGCTTGGTGAGCTGGATCCTGCCCATTGAGGCCCTTTTGCCCACTCCTGGGATAAGGGATTTGGGTGCAGGAGGGCCTGTGAGGTCTGGGAGGGAGTTTGGGTGAAGGAGACACTTGACTGTGTTGCCTCTAAGCTGTATGGCAGCACAGCTTCACGGGTGATTAATCAGCCCCGCCCAATCAGTCAGCTCCATGCATGGAGTCCTGAGCCTCTGACGTTGATAATCACCTGTGAAGCTGTGCTGCTGCATATCTTAGAGGGAACGCTGGTTGTGACCTGGCATATGGGATTGGGGTGCAAGGGTTTGGGTTGTGACCTAGGGCAGGAGGGAATTGTGATCTGCGGCAGGGGATTGGGAGGGGATATGGGTGCAGGAGGGAGGCAGAGGGTTTGGCTTATGTGGGATGGGGGGGAGGGTTGGTGGGGAGGGAGGGGCTGGGGTGCCAGAGACAGGCTGTGGCCAGGAGACTTACCAGTGAGACTCCCAGCCAGCAGCCCAGCACGTTTCTCAGGCAGGAGCCTGTCCCATCCCTGCACAGGCTACAGGGCCATGTGCTCTGTGAATAAGAATCTGAGGGGAGTGGTGCTTCCTGTGCTGCCTGTTTCTCAAACAGGCAGCCTCCATTGGCCAGAAACAGCCAATGGGATTGTGCTGGGGGCAGGAGCAGCCGCAAACCACCATTTCCCGCCTCCCTTCCAGGCTCACAGTATGTACAACATAAACAACCTAGCAGCCACATTCTTCCCCCTCCTCCCGTCTCTCTATCAGAGCGGTGTAGGGGTGAGGGGCAGGTGGGAGCCAGCTTTTAAGGCAGCTCTCCTCATGTACTGGCTCTGTGGAGCCACCTCCTCCCCCCCTCGCTTCCTCCCACTGAGGCAGGGAGTGGGGGCAGTTGGGAGCTGGTGCTCGGATTTTTAAACTGGCTCTGTGACAGATTTTTGTCCGGGCACAAGCTCTCACTCCGAGCCACAGGGATGAGGCCCAGCGAACCCACTGTCTGAGACCCGGGGCATGGCAGCTATACGGGCGCGAGCTCCCAACTCCCCCTTCTGGGCTGAGCGGGGCCCAGCGAGCCCACCGTGCGGGGTACCCTGCGGCCTTTCCCCCTCCCAGGGGTCTGTATTCTTTACCAAAGTATCACTGGGGCAGATGCCCCTCCCAAGATTCCTTAGGTTGGTATCAGGTCAGTGTGTAAATGGGAAGCAATGAGGGTGGGGGCTAGGGGGACCCGGGCTCACCCTCTCCACCGGGTCCCAGCCCAGGGCCCTAAGGGTTCGGGTATCACCCTTACCTGGCTGACGGGGTCCCACACCGTAACACGTCAGCCCACGGGCGCCAAAAGCACTGTGCCCCAGGGTGCTTCCTAGCCTCCCTCGGTCTGCGGGTCTCCTGCCCTGGCATCCAGGGACCTATCGCTCCGACAGGGTTCTCGGGCTCCTTGTCGCGCCACTCTGGGGTCTGGTACTCCTGCCTCAAGCGCGGGGGAAGGAACTGCTGCCCCGCGGTCGTCGTCGTCCTCCTTCTCTCCGGGCGCTTTTTGAAGCCTGTGCCGGGGCTTGTTCCGCCCTCCTCTGCCCTTCCCCTGACGTCCCACTGTACAAAGCGTCGGGTTTCCGGGGGCGGGGTTGCATCACGGTGCGCCGAGGGGGATGAGCGGTAGTCCGCCCCTTGCCGTCGGCTGGCATCCCCTCCTGGCACTGGTTCGCCAGGAGGATCAGCGGGGCCAGTGCTCCGGCCGCGTGCTTGCCGTGGTGCGCCTCCTCCCCCTCCCACTGCGGCTGGCCCGTCACAGGCTCCCCTTGCAGACCGTCTGTTGCCTCTGATACAGAGGCTGCAGCATGGGGTGGCAAGGGCCTCCCTGGGAGCACACTGACTGCTGGCCCCACCCATGGGAACTATCAAATCATCATGAACCACTAAAATTTGATGCAGTTACACAGTTGTTCAATTAATCACTATCTAATATCCCTAATCCCCACAATAGTAATAACAGATGTGTCCCTGTTAGGATGGGGAGCAGACAGACACTCTCACTGCTCCAGGCAAGTGGCTATCTCTTGAGATCACATAATGCATCAACATGCAACTCAGGGCTGTGCCTGTTTCCAATTTCTGCCATTGATCAGGGGCAAATGCATAAAGATGATGACAGACAACACATCATGCATGTTTTAGATCCATCAGCGAGGAGGGAGGAGATCATTCTCCCTCTGTACCGAAGTAGTAAACAATTAGTGTATAAGCAATTATATCACCATTACAGTAGCTTATCTTCCAGGAACATAAAACATGAGCATGGATACCCTCAGCAGATGCTTCTCTCAAGACCACATATGGGAAATAAATTCCTTCATGCATCATCACATATTTTAATGGATGGGCATCCTTTGGATAGACCTGTTTTGCCATGGCCAGAAATAAGAAACGCTCCTACTTCTCTTGCAGAGGCAGACTGATTGCCAGACCTTGAGTGCTGCCTTTCCTGTCCATCCTTTGGTGGATGTCACGTCAGCAGCATGTTTCCACCAACTCCTCTAATGTCCAAGGTGCTGATCAAAGTAAGGAAAGGCAAGGCCCTCGTGGTTCTTGAGTGGCCAAAGCAGACATGGTTCCCTTACCATATCCACCTGGCTGTTAATCACCCAGTCACCCTCCAGGCCATCATCGTTTTCTCTGAGGAAGCTAGGCAATCTCTTCAGTCCAATCTTAAAAGTTTTTCACTTAAAAGCATGGCTAGTCATTCATCTGTGAGATTAGGGAAAAAAACTGTTCCAGGTAAGTGAAGAGTACTGTTACATAGCAGGAAAGAGTCCACTTGTAATACAGGCCTGCAAAAATGGACAAGATTCAGCCACTGATCTGACTGAAGGCATACCCTGTAGTTGGGTGGGGAGGGTGTACGTGTGTGCGCTCTCCCTGTGAATGTAGTATCCTGGTGGGATGACTTCACCAATGGGTTCTATTCACTTGAACTGCATGGGAGACGGTGAAAGATCCCAGGCCTATTTGACCAGGGCCAGATCAAGCTCTTTGTAGGCCCTCGGCACTCTGATAATTGTAGACCCTTAAATTAGACTTGGGAGAAATGCCCTATCACCTATACACCTGAGTACATTGGCTGATGCTGGCCATACATTTCCACCAGAAACAGTGTTTAGTAGTAGCCTAGGGTTTCTGAAACACAACTCTGAAATGCAAACACTGTAGTAATAAGCAGTATTCCCTCTAACATTTTCTGTCCTTGGGTGGGTTGAATTTTCTTATACACCACCCGTGCAAACAAAAAACCTAAATATGTATTTTAAACAGCTCGTAGGTAGAAGACAAATTTTAAAACAAGGGATAATTAACAAGGAGCAATGCCTATGATTTTTATTTAATAGCAAATAAAAAGAAAATTACTACCCTCGGACTACATGTATTTTTATCATCCCTTCTAACAACTCAAGCTAGTAAACACACCAGAATGTGTATTATCCACACATAGCTCAGATTGCTTTAGCATCTTAAAGCTGAGTCAACTGGAAACAATCACGCTCTCCTTGCAAATATTAATACAATATTTACTTACACTGGAAAGGAGAGAAAATGGCATGCACTCAGGCTTATACAGTTTCTCTGGAATGTCAACTCTTAATGTGATTGTGCACAAACATAGAACAGTTAAAAATAAGTAATAAAGCAACACAGCAAGCAAATAAAGTCACAAATGTGAAAATAGCAGAGTAGCACTTTAACACATGATTACAGAGTTTGTAGACAGATCCATTTTTTAAAGAGCTTGTAAATACAGTCTTCATCCTACAACACCCCTAGCATCACCCCTAGTACATCCATTGACTCATAAGAGACAGAACGATACCATATAGAAAAGATCTGGCCTTGATGCTCCTCCCCAAACAAATTCTAAAATGTAATGGAAATCACTTGTCTAGAATCCAACTCTAATTGAAAGGCCAAACAAACAGGTTCTATGGCAAAGTTCTTCCAGTTTTAACTATTTGCCATGTATTAATTAGTAACACAGGATATTTAAAAAAAAAATCAGTCTTCAGATATCTACAACACTCCAAAAAATGTTAAGAATCTTTTTCTTTCCATAACTTAAGCCATGTAAACCTATGTAAACTTTATTTGAAATGTAATCATGCAAATATCATAAGGTAGGATTATGTAGATAGGCCTAATCTATAAAAACAACCTAACTGCTTTACAATAGAAAAACACTAATACAACTGAAGTCAGATCCTCCATTAAGATCTGCTAATGCAGAATCTCTCCGCCCTCTGTCTCTGTCTCCCTTCAAATAAACTAATTTTTAGCTCATGCTAACATCTCCAGGCAGATTTCCTCCTGTTAACAAACTCAACCTGGCCAAAAGCAAGCTGCTTATCTTTCTCTCTTGATACTAGGCAAAAAATATTTTGGTCTAGAACTGCTGAGGAGTCACTGTTTTGTGTGTGTTCTACAAGTCTAACCATAGGTGCTATAATCTTTCCCCCATCATGTTTTCCTGGCATATTTAAGATCTTGTAATTATGTCACCAATCAGATGGTAATTAATACCAACCCCTCCTCACTCCAGCCTCAAGAGAAAAGGGAAGATATGTTTGCCTAAGCTCCCTCTGATGCATTAATGAGACAATGAAGTTTCCACAGCAGCATCCCCATCTCCCATATAGCCCCATGCTCCAGCATACCAGCCCCCATGCAGGCTGCTTCCCCATCCCTCCCCCAGCCCAGGAGAGAGAATCCTATGTCTCTCCCTTGCACCAGCAGTTGCACCCCAGACAGCAGTGAGTCAGGACACCAACAAACTCCCCGTATCTCACCACACAGAGGCCAGCACCTCTTTCCCCCACCTACTTATTCCATTCAGTCTGCTCCCCCTCTACTCCCCTCCCAGTCCAGCAGACTGGAGAGTGCTGGGTTTCTCATGTGAAACTGCAGCCAAACTCAGGTGCTGTAATCACACCAATCCTCTCTCCTCCCAGCCCAGACAGGATGCCCCAAGCTCCTTCCCCTCTAAACCCTCCAAAGCCATCTTCCCCCACCCCCGCAGCCACTTATTTAGGGTTGCCAGGTGTCCGGTATTGACCCAGACAGTCAGGTATTTTCACTTCCTGTTCGGTTAAAAAAAATTCAGAAAATACTGGACACCTAAAATGTCCGGTATTTTCTGGGTTTTTTCCCCTGCCAGGAAGCGAAAATACTGGACACCTGGCAACCCTACAACACACTCAGCAACTGGGCCCAGCCCCCGGACCCTCTGCTTACCTGGTTCCTCAGGGAAGCTGCCTTTCTGGCTTGATCAAGAAAACAAGATGGCTGCTGGCAAAAAGCCTAAAGACCTGAAGCAAGGGGAAGCAGTGCCTTCCCTGGATCTTAGTGCTCAACCTTCACCCTCTTCCTATCCTTATTCTGACTCTGCATGCACTTAAAGGGACCATGCTGTTTTAATGCTGTTTTGTTTGTTTGTTTATGTATTTGCTCGACAACATTGGTTTCCCCCTACTCCCCTGGTGTGGTTTTTTTTTGGGGGGGGGGTTAAACCATCTGGCAACCCTACTTATTTACCCCCCCCCTTTCTCCTTGTGTCCCCTCCCTACCAAGCTGGAAGATGCAAACTCCATCTCCAGCATAGAACTGTTGCTGCTGCTGAGGGAGAGGTACCCCTCCCCCACTGAAGCAGCTCCCTGTGAAGCAGCCCCTGAGCTCCTGGGCAGGGCTCATTAAGCAGCTGAAGGCCATGCTGCTGCCCAGCTTGTAGGGAACCTGTATGTATTGTGTGTGGTAATTGTATGTTATACCTGTATGTTGTTTGTTGACTGAAAATTTAATATGCCCGCATTTAATTGATCTCCAACATTTGCACACGTGTTCTAATAAATAGCAAACTAAGTGTGATTTTTAGCAGTTTTCTTATTTTTGAGTCATTTATGAGGGTTTTCTTTTTAAGCCCTAAATTTTTTTGTAGGCCCTAAATTGGCCCTAGGCACTGTGCCAGCTGTGCCTAATGGATAATCTGGCCCTGTGTTTGATGAGGCTAGGATGTTACTCCCCACATTTACCCAATGTCCCCTCTCTCAGCCAAGCAGTTTAGATACCTGTGAGCTATTGCTGAAGGATATTGTAACTATCCATGGCCTACAGCATTACTTCCAAAACTGTATAAAGATGAAAACTTGGAGGTTCTCAAAATATGGAAGAAAATGAGGCGAAATTCAGTTCTGTTCTGTTAGAAATGAAGAAAAAGTTGGGATTTCTGTTTTGAAGCCCAGCATAGGTCCAACTTCCTTAGTTACTGTTTGGTGCGAACCCAGAATGCAGAAATCACATAGGGGTCTGTGGTTTTTCTTGCTTTCAGTTTGAAAGGCCAGCTACCATGTTCTGTGCTGGGGATTGCTTTAAATTACAGGTCTGAAACTGAAGTACCTAGCATACTTTGGCTACATCTGAATTCAGGGGACCAAGTTCTCTGCAGGCATAAATGGGTACAGCTCCATTGAATTAGGTGGTACTTGGCCATTTATGCTAATGAAGACTTTGGCTTATGACATACTTAAATGCTTCTTTTGTTGTGATAACATCAATGCAGCTGTACCATGACTGATAATGCTGGGAACCCTAGTTTAATCTTCCAGCAGTTTATTAATCACAGGGTCAGCAAACCCCATTTCCAACATCGCTCACACTCTTAGCATTGGTGGAGCTGCACTTGTGTGAGTGCAGCAGTGAAAGAATTTCATAGATAACTCAGTGAACACAATGGTTCGGGTAGCTATGTTAGTAAGAGAGGTGAAAAACTAGACACCAGATGTGGCTGATACGTCATGAATTTACCACCATCTCTCCCCTATGTAATGCATGGCTCTCCTACCCAGCTCACTTGGGCTGCTTTTCTCCTCTTTCCTATTTTCTATAATAAAATTAAACACGTCCTTTGCTGATCTATACCCTGAAGTCTTCTGAACTTATAATAACTCCACATGATTTTGATCCTAGTTCTCTTCCCAACCTTGCTAACACATGATGTGAATCCCAGGTCTAGTTTGCTGATGCTAGAAATGGAAGCAATGCAGTGTGAGGTTAAATAATTTGACAGCTTGCTTCAGAAATTCACTTCAATTTAAAACCTGTTACAAAATATAACAGGTTTAAATGACATCCTTGTGCAAGAAATTCTGCAGGATAGAATGACAGGCAATTTTTCCCCTTTTTGAATCCCAGTTGTATCACATTTTTAATGTGGCGACATTGAAATACTCATCAGTTGGGCTGTGCCAAGAATCACTGGTTGTAAATCTTAACTACAGTTTTCTGTTTTGAGTCCCTTATCTTTACTCTGGGAACCACCATTTGTTACTGTGCCTTTAACAGTTGGAAGGGCTGATGTAGATGTCCCCATTTAAAACATCATAGTTAAACTCAGTCTTTTTGGTGGTAGGTGGAAACAGGGTAGTAGTTTCTAGTGTGGATGCTTAAAGTTAGTCATCTAAATTCCTATTTTAGGCGCTTAAATAAGCAGCCTGATTTTTCAGAACTTCTGAGGATTTGTGTTTTTTCTTAAGGTCAGTGGGGCTACTCCAGACTTGTATAAGGATAAATGCATTCAGAATCTGGCACAAAATCCAGGAATTTTGTTGCAACTTTTTATATAGCTTGACTGAAGAAAAAAAATCTTAAATTGAACTTGCTTTTCACACTCTGAACTGACTGTTACAGTTGCAAGGTCTTAGCACCTTTACCGTTTCTCTGTGGTCTGCTCCAGGAATGTCCTCTCAGGGCTCTAGAAGTCACCTTTTTCTGGGCAGGGATCTGCATCCCACTCCCAGCCCCCTTGTACTCACTGTGATTCTCCCCAACCAGGTGCGACACATGTCTAGCCCCACTTTGTCATTGTCCTTAGAGACAGAATGCAAAATGTCATAACCAAATAGCTCTTCCAAGGCAGAATACGTTAAGGACAAAAACATAGAGAAAACATAAAATAATAACAGGACTTAAATGCTTTACCAGTTATTTCAATGGAGACCCTGGCGAGTTCCCATCTTTCCAGCCTTTCGGTAGAATTGGGTCCTCCCTTGGACAAAAGGTCACATCAGTTTGCTGAATCAAAATGGCCTGGTACTTCTCTGGAACTGGGTACAATGTCAGGGACTGCAGTAATCACCCCCACAGTTTTTAGTTCCTGTTGGAGCTGTGGCAACCCACCCCAATGGAATGGACTACAATCCTGAACATACAAGATATAGAACCTTTACAACTTTTTTATAAAGTCTCCAAAGACAGTACATGTAGTATCTGTCTTGCTCAACATTTACCTTTACACCTTGCTCAGATTGGGTGGTAAAAAGAGACCCTGGTCAGTATTACAGTCTGCCTGTTTATATCTATAGTTGCAGCTGTTTTCTCTAACATGTCTCCTTTAGGACAGTGATTCAGTGTACCAAGTCAAAGGGGAGCTTACATCAGTAACGCTGTAAAAATTCACTAAGGTTTTCATTTCAGTTTTCATGCAAATATTTGAAAAAAGACAATGTGACCCTAACTACCTAAATTTCACTTGATATTTGGCTGTCGCAGGCTGCCAGGGAATAGGATTTATTTCCTAGTCTATGTTTAGGATAATAATCCTCCTTTGGCAGAAGGATGAACTGAACGAAAAAGATGATTTGTATGTGTGCGTAGGCTTTTTCCAAGCTGTAATTCTGGTAGGGGTAAGAGAGGCTGGTCTTAGCCTCAGAGGGTAGATTTGTGGGGAAATAAAATGCTTGCCCCGTTGCTGCTTCTACTGGTCACTCCAAAGCATTACTGTGGTCTTGAATGAGTCTACAGGTTTTCTACTGTAGTGTCTTCAGCAGGCGAGAGGAGATTAATGGAGAAACTGGTTAAATCAGAGACCAGCCACAAAGGGAGATTTAGGAGTCTAATCTGCTCTGTCTTCTCTCTGTGGAGCACATCTTGTTTTGATGAGGAGTGATGGGCTGGGCAACCTTGCTGAGTGTTTCCATCCCTAACTTCTATATCTTTCTGAACCTATTTTGAGGGTGGGGTTTTTTTTTCTTCAGAGCTCACCTTTATTATTGGGGAGGAAGTGGAATGAAATGCTTGGCAAAGCGGTGCAGCATACTTCGCTCTGTTGCTGAGACAGATTCCTTTTGCTGACATCATGAGTCATGTCACTTGTCTCAAGAAAAGATATATACCACGTTCACCACCTTCCCAATATCCACTCAGGGACTTGCTGTTGTAAAGCTATTTGAGCATCCCTCCATATGTGGACCGCCTTCAGTCTTTCCTCATAACTCAGTTCCCCCTTCTCAATTATTTCTGTGGCTCCTCTTCTTGTAGTTTGGCCATAACTTTTTATTAACATACTGCCTAGATGCTCCAGTTGTGATCACACCAAAGCTTCATATTAATTCCTCATACTAAGCTTAGTACAAGGATAAAACTTTTATCTCCTTGTATATAGTGACAGCTTAAGCCCACTGTTTTCAGTGGAGTTATTAATGACTTACTATTTGTACTATGGCAGCCCTTAAGAATTATTTAGGATTGGAGACCCATTTTGTTGATTCTTAAACTGGTCAGTGTGCTGTCTGACCACATGATGCTAGCATTTGGGACCAAGGCCAAGAGCTAAATCACATGGAGACAAAAAACAATGTTAAATACTTCCCCTATTTTACTTTATTTTGTGGGGATGTTGTGTGATGTTTGTATGGAAGGGGAGCTGGTTCACAGGGCTGGCCATACCATGAGGCGAACTGAGGCGGCCGCCTCAGGTGCCAGACTATGGGGGGGGCGCCACTAGGACCCAGAGTGTAGAAAATTGTGTCTGCTGCTGGTGCAGCGAGGGGACATGGGGGCGTCATTTGAGCTCCCCTCCTCAGGTGCCAAAATATTGTGGGCCGGCCCTGCTTGTTCATGCAGTCATGAGTAGGAGAGGTGTTACTTCTCATTTAAGATATGGTCCACACTAGGGAAGTGTTTGAGAATCCCAAGGCTTGGTGCTGCGCATACACACTTCTTGTCCCAAAGAGTTTTACAGTCTGATGTGTTGCTGCTGCTCCTTCTCCACAGCATCCCCAGGTACCACATGTCTGACTCCTCTACTGAGAGCACTGCACCATCTCTGCTTAACCCCACTACAGTTAATGTGAAGTAGCTAGGCTGCTGAGAAAAGAGCAGTTACTTAAATACAAACGAATTAGCCTAATTGTCATTAATCCGATGTGCCACAACAATCAGTGACTGAGTGCTAATGGGGTTGCTCAGTAGTAATCAATAGGAGCACCACTGATTGTCAACTGATAATTGAATAGTTACCTTTGGAGTAATGGATTTCCCCATGACACACACACACACACACACACACACACACACACACACACACACACACACACACACACACACACACACACACACACACACACACACACACACACACACACACACACACACACACACACACACACACACACACACACACACACACACACACACACACACACACACACACACACACACACACACACACACCCCCATCATATGACTCTCTTGTTTTCCTTTACAGTAAATGGGAAGCATTGCCTAGTTCTGTTTTTTATTAACATGCTACTGTAATCATTTGTTCCAGTCATTAAAGAAGAAGAAGGGGGGGGGGTGAGGATTTGGTTTCTCTTTTCTCCTTTCAGGAAAAACAGATGCATGTTGCAAAAGCTTGACTCCTTTGCACCTATCCAGTCAGAGAGATGGGGCTTGAGAAATTGAGAGAAGGACACAAGCACACACTCATTTTGTTTGCTGGGGTAGTGGATGTGATGGTTCTGCCCTGCAGAATTCTTTGGTAGCTGATGTTCTGACAGGAGCTGTTCTATCTTTAAAGTTTGGTCCACGTGTAAAGTCCTCACCATTTGTCCAGTGGTGAGAGCACCGTTATGAAGCCAGTAAGCAGCTCTACATGGTTTTCCTCACTTTACTTTATTCTGTTGATCTAATAGGCAGGCTGGGGAAATGTCAGACTGGTTTAATTATATCTGTAGTCCAGGGAGATTTGGAAAAATTGTAAGTGTTGTAAAGCAGAGGAACTCCATCCCCACAGCTGTGTGAGTTGACTTATTCGTTGTAATACTTGCTAGATTCCAGTAATGCCTGGCAGTATCGCCATCCTCCGACAACATTCTTCTGTATGGAGTCTTCCATACAAAATATAGTCTAAACTATTTTTTGCAGTTAAATAAGAAGATATTTTAAAAGGGAAAAGATTTTAGGCCCTGACCTCCCTCAGACACTTGTTTCGCTCAAATGGCAGGTGCTTGTAGTTACAAAAGACATGTTTATTTTAGTGACAAACCTGAACGTAGATCTTTCAAGTTTTATGGCCTTCGTACATCAAGCTAGATATGAGCCCTCATCATCATAAAGGGTTTTATGCTCACAACCTCCTTTGCAATGCAGTATCCCATTTTACAGCAGGGGAACTGAGGCACAGGTAGATTGTGATTACACAGGAAGTCATGAATGAGCTGGATTTGAGCACAGGTCTCACTTGTCTTGTGCCTTTCCATTGGACCATCCTTTCATATTCTGTCCTTTGCTATTACTTATATGGAAATCTCCTAAAGGAGAAAGGCAATGCTTCTCCAAAATGTTGACTTTCTTTTAAACAAAATAAATAAAGATATTAAAATGGATGAGAGCTCTTATGGTCCAGGTCAACTACTACTGAAGAAGCTTCCTCACAAAAGATAGTTTCCGTAGGAAATGGCATGAATATATTCTATAACAATGACAGACACAAATGTTGCTTTCTGACATGCTATTTCTTGTGCTTGCATTTGTAATGCAGTTAATGTGAAGCCTTGAGAGAACCGGGATGTATCTTAATTAGCAGTCTCTGATTTCCCAGTTTTGTAATTAGCAATCTTTGGTGTACCAGAAGTGTTGCTGTGGCAACAGGGCTGAAACTATCTAGTGGTTGCTGCACTATATCAGGTAAATTATTATTCCTTGTGAGCACTGTGCTTTCTCAACAAAGCCACTCTGAGGGCAAACTGCCTTCTTCCTGTCACCACAAGGGTGTTTAGCATAGATTTTAGTGTAGTCAAGAGTCACAATTAAGCATCCTTTACAGGAGAGAGTGAGCAAGAGATTGCCTTCTAATTGGAGCTTGGCTTCTGTAGTGGGATTTGAAAGATGCCAAATGTGCACAGTATCCCCTAATGGCTTTATTGTAAATTTGAGGCATGAGAGCTGTTCTGATGCATACACTTTGTAGGTTGCTATGGGGCACTCCTTATAGTGAAGATCTTGAGTATTTCAGCATAGTAGTTGGGATCATATAATTCCTTAGATTGGTAGAGACATTATTAAGTTAAATCAGCATTCCTCAAAGTGGGCTTTGGGCCCGTGTTATTTTGCTTACCTAAAGGGTCCATAGCCGCAGAGCCTTACAGCTCCCATTGGCTCCAGTTCTCCATTTCCAGGCAAGGAGAGCTCTGGCACGTGGCTATGGCCTAGGCCGCCGCTTCCCACAGCTCCCCTTGGCTAGAAACCAAGTGTCAGTGTAGCCACCATTCTTGGTTATGTCACTGTAAATGGTCACCAGGAGGGGTCCCACAGTGCCCATCCTGGCTACTCTGGTTAACAATTCCAGCTCTGCTGCTCTCCACCAGGTATCCTCCGCCTTCTAAAGGTCTGAGAACTTTTGAAATTCCGTTTCGTGTGTGCTTGGCATGGAAAGCTCACATCACATCTTGCCAGCTGCCCATGGCACCTCCATGCAGGAATTACTTTCCCCCTTGGAGCACATCTGAGTTGTTGGATCTGCTGGCACTATGGGAAAAGGGGACTGTGCAATCCCAGCTCCACACCAGCCATAGGAACTTTGATGCCTATGGTCAGATTTCTCATGGCATGTTGGAGAAGGGCTACTCTCGGGACACACATCAGTGCCATGCAAAGATAAAGGAGCTGGGGCAGGCATATCAGAAGACAAACCATTGCTCGGTTGCTGTGCCAGAGACCTACTGCTGCTTATAAGTACCTGGATGCAATCCTTTGTGACTACGCCATCTCTGCCACCAAGAGCTCCAAGGATACTTCTGTGGAGCTGGAGATAGCAGACAGTGGACTCAACCCCCAAGGACAGAGTTGTAGATGAAGAGGCTGAGTTGGAAGATAATATAGAGCATACAGCAGGGTCATCCAGGGATACGACAAGTCAGGACCTCTTTTTCCATCCCTGGCAAGTTTATTTTTCGGAGTTAATGCTGCTTGGTGATAGGAGATGGAGCTGTCCTTTGCTCAGTATATTACAGAAGTAGGTGAAAAGAGAGAAATATACAAGACTAGCTGTGTTTGTGTGTGCTTCATATTCCCCTGTGCCACTAAACAGTATGGTGAAACAGTGAGTTAATGCATATAGAGATTTCACAGGAATCCTCCAGAGACATCAGTAGAACACCTGACCGGTACTGGCCAATCCTTTGCTGAAGGTTCCTTGGCAGAGTTCCTTCCCCCATTGTAGGAAAACTTTTCTTTTTAGTCTGCAATCGCTTCTGCAAGGACCAAAGCTGCCCACAGGCGAGCAGCTTATAGGGACTGAGTCTGAAGCCTCTTTCATGCAGGAGATGCACTGTTGCATCCTTACTGACCCTCAGGAGTGAGAGAACAGCTTGAATGGCTTCTGCCTATGGAAAATGGTAGCAAAATTTACAATACTGTCCTTAGTCACCGCTAGTGAGAGACTTAAAAAGCACCTGGACATTCTACTCCATCTTAAGTGGCAAACCCTCCTCCCCCAATCTCACCATGTTCAGGATGTTGACTGAGATGTGTACTTGCCAAGTGACTTGTATGTAAAAAGAAATGTATTTTACTATAATGGTTCGGTTCTGCATTTGAACGAACAATTATGCTTCTGTTTTGTTTCTTGTGCTTCTGTAGATGTGGCCTTTGGGGAAATCCATGCATGTTGGCAGAGCACCTCCCCAGATAAGAAAGTAACCAAGGTGGAGCAAGGAGATGTTCCGAGAATTGCTCCAATTCTCAGAGGCCAAAAAAAACCCCTCACGGAATGGAGAGAGATTTTAAAGGAAAAATTTAAAATGGAGAGGACGGAAAAGAGAGCTATGAGTGCATTGTAAATTGACTGGATGAAAAGTGATGAAAGCAAATAGAGATGTTGAAATCCCTAGTTATGCTTCAGACAGAACACATGCATGCTCCCTCCCCCACCTCCCCGCAGCCAATACCGAACTGCTTCCCATGCCCTGTCCAAACTCCTCCCACACGTGGCTTGCAACACCCTGGTACCGTGTTTACTCCACCCCTTTGGATAGCTTCCAAAATGGAGCTGGACTTGCATACAGCTGATAGTGATCTGATTGTGGTCTGCACTCTCATCCTCTTTCGCACCATGCCTTTTCCTTGTGTTAATTAGTGAATAAAAATAAACTGTGAAAGATAACCAGTTGGCAGTTTATTTGCTCAACCCGGTCAGGAATCAGCACAACTTTTGTGCTAGGTGGCAAGTTAACAGAGTGGAAGAGTGAGACATAAGAGGACACATTACAGGTGGTCATTTTCCAAATGTTGCCTCAAAGCCTCTCCTATTTGAATCGCTCCCCCTATTCCCTCGCCATTGTATCCCAGTAGATCAGGCAGCTCTGATCCCTGTTCAGAGTGGTAATTCATGATATCTTCCATGGCCATGTTCATAAAAGTGATCACAACAGTAGAAAGCAGTGTGGGACCCACCTTCTCAGAGAGATGGTGGGTGCACAGTAAACAGGGGCCATTTTGTTGCTTTTTACCGGATTTCTGATGCTCAGTTTCCACATTTATTAAAGGGGTTAGTAATATTTCCCTACACACCCAGACTATTGAGGTTCGTTTATTAATGCGATGCATTTTGTGAGATTCTTCTTGGACTGGGCTCAAGAAATATTGTTCTCTCAGAATAGCTTTGTTTCTGCCCACCATTCCCATGTTTTGATGATTCTGCCTGCTGCTCAGTGAAGTCTCTGTCGTCACCAGTGACCATGATGTAATAGTTACTTGCGCATTCTCATCACACAGAGTTGTCTAACTCTGGGGGCTGGGGTACACTGCCCAGCCAGTGTTCCCTCTGAGGCCTGCCCATCTCCTCAACAGAGCCACAGAGTGGCTGCTTAGCTGCTCCGGAGTGGCAATACATGGTGGGCAGCTGCCCCACTCCGGGAGCAGCAGGGCAGCCACCATGTGGCCCTGACCCTGGCTTCAACCCTTCCCCTGCGCTGGAGTTCCAGGCCACGTGGTGGGTGGCGGCTGCTTTGGCAGCTGGGGCCAGAGCTGGAGCCATGTGGCGGGTGGCCCGTGGCTTCCCTGGTGGCCAGAGCTGCATGGCAGGTGGCCCGTGACTGCGCCAGTGGCAGGGGCCAAAGCCATATGACAGGCAGCCTGTGGCTCTTCTGGTGGCTGGGGCCAGGGTCGCAGCAGCTGTTCCTCCTTAAGTCACTGGGACCCATAATCAACTTAATGGGCAAGGGGAGAGGACCCAAAACTCTATGTATGGATTCTAGCAGTTATAAAGACGAGAATGCACCAATTCTGCACAATGGTGTATTGTTTCACCTTTGGTTCCTGTGAGCTGGTGTGCTAATGTGACATAGTCCCCTATGTCAGTGGGGCCCTGGAAACAGGAGGTTGGCACTGGGGGGAGGGTCTGGTGGGGAGGGGGCTCTAAGAGGTGGGGGGCTGGCGAAACTGAAGCTGGCTGTTCACAGTGGCTCTGGGGGCCGGGGCTTTTGGCGGACTGGCAATGTTTTATTTGTATATTTGTTATTTGCATAATGAATATGCAAATGAAATGTTACCAGTCTGCAGTATAAAAAAGGTTGAGAGCCACTGATCTAACTGAAATATGCATTGGCATTTATTGACTGCTGATTGTCATGGAGGACCAACGAACCTGAGGTTTGTGATGGGGCTCCTACATTATTACTTAGTGTGCCATGTAGTAATGGTAATGATCTCCCAGTGCAAGAGATTAACCATGTCCCCCAGATTTTTTTCCTCTGCTTCTGTGCTTCTTCAGACTGGCATTTATCTGCAAGGATACTCCTGGAGGTCCAGGAATAGAATATATTACACCATGTAGAACCTTGGATCTGTGCTCTTAAAGGCCCTTACAAATATTAATTGGGGAATGAAGCCTGGTGCAGAGTCTTGGGAATAACATATTTATAAGCTTTTCCGGTCATCTGAAGAAGTGGGCTGTGCCCACGAAAGCTCATGATACCATCTGCATGTTTTGTTAGTCTATAAAGTGCTACCCGACTATTTATAATTGGGGAAACTGTGACAAAAGCTGTTATCACTTCCTGTGGCAGGGCTAGAGAGAACCATTACATCCTGATTCCCATGTCTAGTCATGCAGCAGCATTCCTGCCCATTAAAGATAATCTTCTGCATCTGTGGCATGGTCCTTGGCAGCTGGAATTTTATACAGGTTAAAACTCTCTAAACTGGAACTGTGGCCTGGCAACATCCGTGGTCTGGCACAGATATTGCAGGACCAGAGAGTCCTGGTGGAGGCCCAGCAGCAGAGAGCCCTGTGAGGCCAGCAGGGCAGTCGGCTGTCCACAGCGAGCTGCTAGCGGGGCTGGGAGAC
This sequence comes from Pelochelys cantorii, assembly GCA_032595735.1. Taxonomy (NCBI): domain Eukaryota; kingdom Metazoa; phylum Chordata; order Testudines; family Trionychidae; genus Pelochelys; species Pelochelys cantorii. The sequence goes on along the minus strand of CM064331.1, from coordinate 7,469,206 downwards.
CCGCGGATGGCTGCCTGGTGAGGCTGTGAGCCACAACACTGGCCTGGGGCTCCTGCACGCAGCTGCCTGGGGGAGGGGGGAGGGAAGGGTGGTGTGGCAGGGCAGCGGGGCTGACAGCAGGTAGGAAGTCAACCAGCGGTCCATGGCGTGGCAGGGCAGTGGGGCTGGCAGCAAGTGGGGAGTCACCTGGTAGCCAGGCCAGGGCTGGGTGGGGGAGCTTTGGCAGGGTGCCAGAAATGACCTCTCCTGATCTGGCAAAATCCCTCATCTGGCCCCAAGGATGCTGGACCCCAAGGGTGCCGGACCAACCAATACATTAAAACACTTATGGATTATCATTATTGGGAATCAGGGTGATCCAGTGATTAGGTGGATGAAGATTTATAAGGCCTGGGTTCTAACTCAACTCTGCTGCTGAACTGCTCTAAGACTTAGGTCTAGTCTCTGAGCCTCTTTGCTATCTGGCCATTTGTCCATTTGCAAGCTGTTCAGGTCAAGGATGGATTTTACTATATATCCATACAATGCCTAACATAAGGGGACACTGACTTTCCAGTTGGAGTTGCTATGCTTTTCTCACTGTAATACTAGTAAATAATTCCTGTAGCTTCCAGGGATCCAGGCAATATTAGAGTCCCATTGTACTAAGTTCCCTATGTACACATAATACAAGTTAGGCCAAAGAAGCTTACAATGTAATTTGGCAAGAGAAAGGAAGTGCTGCTCTCTGGATAGCAGACAGAGGCACAGAAAGATAGTGACTTGCCCAAGGTCATGCAGAAATTGGTAGCAGATCTCCTGCCCAGTGCCATAACCATATGTCCACCCTTCTTTTCAGTCTAGCATGTGCTATATTTGCTATCCTTCTCATGGAAGTTCTCTGCCTCTACAAAAGCAAAAATACAATTATGGAACTTTAGGAAAGAGCCAGAAATTGTTGTGATTACTCAGCCTTTCTGTTTGCTGTGGAATGTTTGGTGACTCAAAGGCCAAGTCTAAACTGCAGAGATCCATACAGGGATTTATTTAGTCAGTCCATATTAGTGTACCAAAGAAATGCACCATAGGATTTAAAATAAACATGGAAAAACTGCAAAAAAAAAAAAAAAAAAAAATCCCTTGCTTCAAGGATGTTGTGACTTTGTTTTGTTTCTTTAGGAAGAGATCCCTCTTTAATGAAAAATAATAGTAAAATCCACTGTGCAAAGGTTTCTGGAGTTCATGTGGCATTAGAAAACAAAAATAGAGAGAAATAGTTACCTTGTGAAGGGCCCCAGCCTACTATCTGCTGTCTACTTCCTTTAAAATATTTGACTGTCTTGAGTTCCTATGGATGTCCGTGGGAGCTGAAGGCGCCCCAACAACTTACTTATCTGGTTCAAAGTCCTTAGTAATGGTGGTTGTATTTACATGGAATAAAATTTGATTCTAGAGGCATTTTTCTGCAGCCAGTTTAGTGCTAGTGAACTTAATAGTATAAAAGGCTTAGGTCTGCTATCCACAAGGCAGACCCATCAGACGTAGTATGGAGAAGCTTGCTCTTACAACACCCTTAGTATTACACTTTTCTCCTCCAGATTACCTGCTTCTAGGGGTGAAAGGGTGGGTTTCTGTGGACATTCTTTCCTGGAGCTCTCCATTAAGAGCCAACAGTGTATATTATGGAAGCACTTACATGCCTAGTATTTGCCTCAGTTGGCTGCAGTAAGTGAGTAGTCAGCTGGTCATTTACCTGATACGCCTAGGCTTATTGTCTCCGCGGTGCCACCTCCCCCCCCCCCCACCCCACCCCATTGTATGAGGCATAAGGGTTATTTTGAGAGAAGGGTTTTCTCTCGAAATAACCGCGTCTTAACAGTGTCTGTTATTTTGAAATAGCGCCATAAAGCGAATATGCAAATGAAGCGCGGGATATTTAAATCCAGGCTTCATTTTCATCCCTCTCTCGAAAGATGGTGCAAGTGTAGACATACCCTCTCATAATAGGTTAGAGGACAGGGCATAGCTGGGAACAGGATCCAGAACTCCTAATTCTCAGGCCCGTCTCCTACTCAGTAGGTATGTTAGCAGCTAGCTAGATAACAGGTTAACTTCAGCAACGCCTCTTATCCTGAGTTGCTCTGCATCTAAAACTCGTACTGGCAGGCTGGTTCAGTCCCAGCCCGTTGGTGCGAGTTTTAAATGAAGAGCACACAGGGGGAGCTGCCTGCCACCCCACACTGCTGCCTCTGATATTGAATAATCATGTCACCGCTAATAATTGTTGAGGTTACACGATTATTAAAATAAATGATTTTGAACATCCCTACTACTCAGTAGGCTAGGCTGACTCACAACCTGTGATCACTGAGACTTACAGGGGCTCTGTTCTCTCCCGTAGGATATGGGTAACTGCAATGGAGCTCTGTAGGAATTACTTGCAGGAGATGATAGGAAGTGATTGGATTTAATTTGCTGACCGATGGCTGAGCAGCTCTGTATCCTGTTACCATTCATCTGAGCCATCCTGTGCCTCACAGAAATATTTGAGGGATGTCAGTCATCTTAACAGTATCTGCTTCCCTCCACCACCCTCCTGTGTCCTGTAGCTTCAGACTGCAATACTGCTGTTGTAAGCTTTGCTGTAGAACACTGTAGGGCAGGGGTTCTCAAACTTTGTGATACCACGACCCCCCTCTAAGTTGCTTGCGACCCCCCGGGGGGGGTCGGGACCCACAGTTTGAGAAACGCAGCTGTAGGGCATGTGGTATTCAGTGCAATGTACATATGAAAATATTAGAATATATTTTTAAATCCTCTTCACAAAGCTGAGAACACTGACCTTTTGGAACTGATTTTCAACTGGTGCAATTTCCCTGTCGCTCTCCCCATCTCCCCCGCTCGCTCCCTGCTCCTGCACAGTCTTGCTAACACTCATTACTGAGGTCTGGCAAAAGCTATCTTACAGTTGGGTTTTTATTCTGGTGGATCCAGAGACATGACGTCAGGGTGTTGTTCTGTGAAGCACACAGGATGTTGCAGCTAGCCAAGAGCTGTGTTTATATTGATAACATTACAAGTATTTCCTCTCTGTTTCCGAATCAGCACAAGGAGGAGGAGTGGGGGAGGGGAGGCTGACTGCTTTGGCTTTGGGGAAGAACACTTGAGGTCTTTTGTATTAAGAGCTCAACACAGCGTAGCACTGTCACTTATTTATACTGCATTTGGGAAAAGGACGGACTTAAATAACAGGACAGGAGTCTCTCAGGACAAGACTGACTTACGAAGGTCTCATGATACATAGGCTACTCTTTGTTGTTCTGGGTCCTTTTTAAGGTGATGGTACAGCTTTTGCAAGTGACACTTGATGAAATAAGCAGCTCCCAAGGCTTCTATTCAACAATCTATCCAGTGATGCCACTGAGCTTGCCTTGCGTCCATTTCCTCCCGCTACTCACAGCCTTTCAGTAAATGAGCTGACAAAAAATTACACAGAGCTTGCCAAAATCTCTATTTGAACTCTCTGTACTGGCAACTTTCACAGCAGTAATGGGAGAGGGGGAATTGGAGAGCTTGTTGATTTTGATATCACTGTCCTGCATTTGTGGACCCTTTTCCTCCCTGTACAATCTGCTTGGGAATCAATGAAATTTTTTTTAAAAACTATATATCAAGGGGGCTGTTAAAATAGACAGCTGCGTTACAACTGATGTAATCCTAAGCCATGTCAGAGCAGAGTTAACCAACTCAACTGTGCAGGCAAGGAGGGACTTGCATCATTTTGTCTTCTTCCAATGGCCTTTCTAGCAATTGCCCACAGGGCCATTCCAGGAATTGGTATGCGTCTTTGACGTAAGTTCCTTTAGCCCTCATCAATATAATGATAATGGCTATGTATGGAGGACGTTCCCTTTGTTGTCGTTGTACAGTCTGATTTCATCCCTGTGTTTGGTTAAGAATCGAAGACAAAAAGGCAAGAGGCTTATGAACCTCTTCCTGCTATAGGAGGAGGCAGCTTGATCCAGTGGATAGCATGTTATGCTTGAATTCAGGACTCCTGGGTTTTATTCCTGATTCTTTGTGACTTCGAATAGAATTTCACCTTTGTCTACTAGGGATGCTAAAATTAGATTAATCAACTAATCGAATAGTTGATGGAATTTCCATTGACTATTTGATTAGTTGATAGGGGCACTTCCGCTTTGAAATGTAGCAAGAGCCTACCCAGCTGTTGCTACATTTCAAAGGTGAAAGTGCCACCCATGTTCTGCCTTTGAAATGTACAGGAGCCCCAGCGGGGGCTCTCATGCATTTCAAAGACTGAAATGCCATGTGGAGCCCAGGGCCAGCAGAGGACTCCGAGTCCCCCGCTGGCCCCAAGCTCCATGCAGTGCTTCCACTTTGAAATGTACAAGAGCCCCAAAGGGGACTCTTGTATATTTCAAAGGTGGAACACCGTCCCAGTGCCCCAAAATGGCAAATGAAATTTAATGTTGATAAATGCAAAGCAATGCATAGTGGAAAACAAATCCCAACTATATATACAATATGATGGGGACTAATTTGGCTACAACTACTCAAGAGAGATCTTGGAGTCACTGTGGACAGTTCTCTGAAAACATCCACTCGAGTGTGCAGCGGCAGTGAAAAAAGCAAATAGAATGTTAGGAGTCATTTAAAAAGAGATAGATAATAAGAGAGACTATCTTATTGCCCCTCTGTAAAACCATTTTGAATACTGCGTACAGATGTGGTCGCATCATCTCAAAAAATACATATTAGGATTCGAAAAGGTTCAGAAAAGGGCAACAAAAATGATTAGAGGTTTGGAATGGGTTCCATATGAAGAGAGATTAAAAAGACTTGGACTTTTCAGTTTAGAAAAGAGGAGACTAACGAGGAATATGATAGAGGTCTATAAAATCATGACTGGCATGGAAAAAGTGAATAAGGAAAAGTTATTTATTTATTCCCACAATATAAGAACTAATTTAATTAATTTCACCAAATGAAATTAACAGGCAGCAGGTTTAAAACAAACAAAAGGAAGTTTTTCTTCACTCTGTGCACAGTCAACCTGTGGAACTTCTTGCCAGAGGATGCAGTGAAGGCTAGAACTTTAACACGGATCAAAAAAGAGCTAGATAGATTCATGGAGGTTAAGTCCATCAACGGCTATTAGCCAGGATGGGTAGAATTGGTATCCTGAGCATCTGTTTCTCTGGAAGTGGGTGACAAGGGAAGGATCATGTGAGGATTACCTGTTGTGATCCTTTCCTCTGGGGCATCTGGTATTGACCGCTGTTCCCAGACAGGATACTGGGCTTGATGGACCGTTGGTCTGACCCAGTATGGCCGTTCTTATGCCCCTTCCCACAGAGCTGGATCTGGGGGGAACCAGCTTTTAAGCCGCCTTCCCCCAACACTCCCTCCTTTCCCCCACTAGTCAACTAGTCGCTTACATCCCTACTCTCTATTGCAGTTTCAGGGATAATATGAAAAGGCCTTTGAGATTTATGGATAAAAAGCCCTGTATAAGTGGTGGTAGTTAATATATCTGCAAGTGTATTATCAAGATGAGGAAATATCAGACTGAGGAAGTAATTGTTTGCAACTAGACTTCATTCAAACTCCAAATGAGGATGTTTTAGGGCAGGTGGAAGAGCTAGACAGACTCCATCTAGTGCCTTAGGAACTTCGCTACTACTATTGATTGTATTTGGAAAGTGCTTAGATACTACTGGGTAGGCGGGACTATAAAACCTTATGAAACATATATAGTTTTATGCATTCACCCACATATCTGAGCTGTTAGCAGCAAGAGATTGAGAATCAGGATATGGGGAGTTATATTTCTAATCTGTCACTGACTGAGTGACCTTGGGCAAATAATGCCATTGTTCCTTCATGCAGTATGCTTAGGCATGTAACAAGAAGGCATCCAATTTGATGGAAATGGGAATAGTCCAAAATGCCTTTTTGTTGAAATAAAATGAAGCGGTGATGGGAGGTTCAATATACACATTTTCCATTGATCAGTGAGATTTAAAGAGCAGAAGTGCCGTGTGAGTACAGAGTGTTTTGGTATGAATAGGAACCCTCCCAGACACAGTGACTCATCTGTTCATCTTTGTACAAAATGTTCTAAATCCAGTGTTGACAAAGGTGAGGAAATCCCAAATGTGTTTTAAACATGAAAGATGGGGGAAGAGGAAGGAGATTTCCCTGTCTTATTTGCATGGAATAAGCACCTCATCAGATTGCCATACCTCACCATATGAAAATTCCAGAGCTCACGGATTGCCCTACTTGGGATCCTTTTGACTGTCTCTAATCTTTAATCATGCACTTCCTAACAAGTGGGATGAGAATCCATTTGATAGCAGCTGAAGGATCATGGCATGTGGGGTCTTTCTTTGTGGCCAAACCAGTTGCATTTTAGCAGCTTCATGTGCTCTTTTCCAAAGAGGTGCGCTAATGTATGAGGCATGAAGTTGAAGCTTCTTTCACAAGCATAGATTTGTTAAGAACAAGCCATGTCAAACCATCTTGACTTAATTCTTTGACAGGGTTACTGGCCTAGTGGATAGGGGTGGGGGAAAGCATGGTCAATCTTGATTTTAGTAAGGCTTTTGATTCAGTCCCACATGACGTTCTCATAAGCAAACTAGGGAAATGCAGTCTAGATTAAATTTAATATGGGGTGGAAGCATAGCTGATTCAAAGACTTAGGGATGTGAACAACTAGCTGACTAGTCACTTCCCCCCCGTCCTCTGCCTCTATATGAAAAAGGCAGCAAGGGGGAGAAAGAGGAGAGGATGCTTCAAAGTGGCAGCACTGCATGGTGCCTGGGGTCAGCTGGGGACTTCCTGCTGACCCCGGACTCCATGCCACTTTGAAATCCCACAGGGAACATGGGGACAGCGGGGGACTGCTTGAGTGCTCCCCACAGTGCTTGTGCCTTTGAAGTGTAGCAACGTCCCTGGGGCTTCAAAGGTGGAGGCACCCTTATCAACTAATCATATAGTCCATGCAAATTGCATCGACTATTGGATTAGCCAATTAACCGAAATTGTACATCCCTATCAAAGACCATACTCAGAATATGTTAGTTGTCAAATTAGGAGGACCTGTCTAATGGGATCCCACAAGGATTGTTTCTGAGCCTGGTACTAGTAAATTATTTTCATTAATTACTTGGATAATAGAGTGTAGATTGTTTTATCTCCCGGCTTTTATAAGCACAAAGCTGTGAAGGGCTTTCAAGAGCTTTGGAGAACAGGATGAGAATTCAAAATAATCATGACAAGTTGGAACTCAACAAGATAAAATTCAATAAAGAGAAATGCAAAGTACTTTACTGAAGAAGGAAAAATCAAATGCACAACTACAAAATGTGAATAAGTGGCTAGAAAAAAGTACTACTTAGAAGGATGAGGGGTTATAGTGGATCAAAAATTGAATGAGTCAACACTGATCAAATTGCAAAAAAGGCAAATATATTGGGGTGTATGTAAGAGCTGGGAGATGAATGTCACCCTAACCAGCACTGATGAAGCCTCAGTTGGCATACTGTGTCCAGTTCCGAGTGCCACGCTTTGGGAAATATATGAACAAATTAGAGAGAGTGTCCAGAGGAAAAACAAAAATGGTAGAGGGTTTAGAAAACGTGACCTGTGAGGAAATGCTAAAAACTTGGCCTGTTCTGTCTTGAGAGAAGAGACTGAAAGGGCAACCTGATAAGTCTTCAGATATGCTGAGGTGTGTTCTAAAAAGAATTGTGATCAATTGTTGTGCACATCTACTGAATGTAGGGCAAGAATGGGCTTCTTCTAAAGCAAGGGAGACTTAGATTCAATATTAGGAAAAACGTAATAACTATAAGGATAGGTTAATACTAGAAAAGGTTTCCAAGGAAGGTTGTGGAATCCCCATCATTGGAAGCTTTTTAAAAACAAGTTGGACAAACACCTTGGCGCAGAGAGGTAGACTAAATGACTTCTTGAGCTGCATTCTGTCTTATATTTCTGTGATTCTGTGTTCCCTCTGCTCTGTTTTCATTACTGGTGATCAGTTGCAGATTAATAAGTCATATTGAGAGAAGTAAATGGTTGTGCTTGAGATGACAGGACCTACTTTCCCTTATATGCTAGTTCTGCTTTCATAATGTTCTTCCCCGTATGTACCACATGCAGTGTTTTAGTTGCTTTAATGCGGAGAACTAAGAAGTCTGTTACACAGCCTGATACCATGTGGGGCTTTCCTGGTTTTGGTTTTCTTGCAGAATGGAAGCTCTCATGGGTTTTGGTGAAGTTTATTCACATTCACAAACCTTGGCAGTACAGCGAGGCCTGAGACAAAAGCCTTGATCTAATTCCCCACCTATGCTGTCATCCCCCAAAAGTTTAGGAAAGTTAGGATCTGTATCCAAACAATATCAGTTTCTCTCACACCAGATGCGATTGTCTAGAAAGGAGTAATGCAGAAAGGGATCTGAGGGCCATAGTGGACCATGAGCTGAAGAGGCTACAAGAGTGTGACACCGTTGCAAAAAAAGCAAACCTCAGTATGGCTTAGGACAGGTATGGGCAATAATTTTCATGGAAGGGGGACACTTAATTTTGGGGCTGGGGACTAGCCTCTTCCCAGAGTTGGGACCAGAGGCTTTGAATTAAAAACACACCAAGGGCTCGTGGCTCCCAGCCTCACTGCTAGCGCATTGCCCAGCAGCAGCCCAGGGTTGCTGTGGCTATTTAAAGGGCTCCCTGTTGCTGTGCTATCCTGGCAGGGGCTGGAGCCATGTGCCCTGGCAGCACAACACGGTAGCGGATGGATTGTGAACCCTTTAAATTGCTGCTATTTAAAGGGCTTGTAGTTCCCCACCCCACCACTACCTTATTACCGGGGAGCCATTCGGGTTGATGCAGCTATTTAAATGGCTTGCAGCCCTGGACCCTGCCAGGGAAGCGCCATGACCAGGAGCAGGGAGCCATTTAAATAGGATTCTGCTGCCTGAGCCCCCACCTGGAAATTCAGTGGTACAGGCAGCAGGATATAAATAGAAAGCAGCCAGATGCAGTCCACAGGCCAGATCAAAGTGTTAGGCAGGTCGGATCCGGCCCACAGACTGCATCTTGCCCAGCCCTGGTTCAGGATCATTTCTGCTCTGGAATGAAATTGCTTTGCTATGTGATCTTTGCATTAGTTTGGCATGCTCTTGGCGTAAATTCAGGGAACCTGGATCCTTGGTGAAGTTTGACAGAAAAGGTATCATAGTAGCCCAATGTCTGTGACTCTGTAATGCTGAAATGCTGGCTGTTGCCTCTGGGCGGCGCTGTTGCCTCAGTCACGTCCTTCGCCTCCCGCCATGGTGCTCGGCCAGGCCACCGCGAGGGAGCAAGCGGTGCGTGCGGCCGTTTGGGCTCTGCAGTCCCCCGAGTGAGAGGCAGGAGGGGGAGGAGAAGAGAAAGAGAGAGACGGAGAGCGAGACAGGAGGTGGGGGGGGGGAGCGGCAGCAGCATCAGGAGGGGGAGGAGAGAGAGACAGGGACTGCCGAGCCCACAGTGTGTAAACACTCAGATTTTTAATGGTTATATGGTTACCTCACTAACCTCTTTTCAACATTCCTACCTTTAACCAGTTATTAAGAAAGATGAGCTGTTGTGACTGGTTAGGCAGCCATGTGCGGGAACACTCTTCTAGGCGAAGGCAATGTGTTCTAAGTGATTTGCTTTCATTAGGACAGACCAGGTTGCAGAGGCACCTTCTTCCCTGTGTAACAGAGTATTTCAGATCACTCGATGTGCTCAAGCTAGCAATCCACGCTTCAGTAGCAAGAAGACTTCAGTGAAGGGTTTTTGTCTCTAGAACTAAGTTCCTCTATTGGTCCCCCAGAGCCTGGGTTTGTTGACCTTTAGGTCATCCCACAAGTTTGATTTCTGCAAGGCTTTCTGTGGGAAAGAGGTCTGAGTGGGTAGTTCTGGGTGATAGAGTCCCAGTTTGAGTGAGGATGGGAGGGCCATCCATATATTTTGGACATTGTTTCTAGTATGTTTATGATTCAGTGTTGTCTGAGTGCCCAGAGCTTGGGATGGGCCCAGACTGAAACAGAGCAAAATAAATACAATAAGAACAGATGTCATGAGAGAGAGAAAAAAATAGGCTGAACATCAAGAGTAAAACCTTCTCTGGAAATGAGATGGCTTAATCGGTAGAAGGTCTGTCTGTTAAGAGAAGTGGGGGAAACTTTGTTCCAGGAGACATTGAAAACTAAAACTGAATAAATGCTGGAAGCATGTGCTACAGGGAATCACCCTGCAATGGAAACTGACTCTCCATCTCTGACTTGCACAAGCCAAATGAGTTGGTTAATTTGTACTGACATCAAACATCAGGTGCAAAACCCAGGCAGATTAAAATGCAATTACTGAATTTTCTAATTTAGAGGCCTGGGATTCAAAAGACCCGGGTTCTGTTCCTTCACCAACCAGCAGGTTGACCTTGTATGCTGCTCTGTGCCTCAGTAAAACTGAAATATTTCCGTTTGTCAAGTTGGTTAAAATCTACCAGGAAAAAGAGCAAAGTGTTATTGATAACTGTATTAGACAAAGCCCTGGAGACCAGTTCTGTATAGTGCATTTCTAAACATGACCCCTGTAGGTGATGGGACAGAGATGGACTAAATGACTTTAATAGTAAGACTTTTCCAGCTCAGTCTTCTTTCTGCCTGGATGTGCATGTGAACAGTGGTCAGAAATGCACCCTGTGATTGAGCTGAATAGGCAAAGTGCCACAGGTTTTCTAACACAGCATGTTATTTTCTTTTCCAGGTCAACATGGATTCGTGGTTCTTTGTCCTCTTGCTTGGAAGTGGCCTGACATGTCTAGGTGCAGACAACATTACCACAGGTGAGACATTGTCCATGGCTTCCTCTCCTTCCAGTTGTAAACAGTGGTTGGGATTGAACAAGGGGGTCTTCAAATCCTTAGTCACTTACTCCCCTCTTCTACTTATCTACCTTGAAGAAGTATCTGATAGGAGTCACGGATGATAGTAGATGATCAGTATATGTCTGCTAGAAACAGCGCTGGGCCTGCAAATATCCAAGATCTTCACTTGTATATTTTTTTTAATTAGATATGCAGCAAGGCAGCAAAGGCAGGGCATAATATCAGTGTAAAATATCTGCTCTTATATTACCTTTATCGCTGCAGCCATCTCTGTAATGTGGGATTGGTTTTTTTGCACTAATGTAGCTACAGTGGTGCAAATTCAAGTGTGCATGTGAGGCAAGATGGAGCTTGCATTAGTGCAACGTACCCTGTGGCCTGCTGGATAAGATACATAGGTACAGACCTCATTATGCACCAGTGTTGTGTTTTTATATTCGGGATTTGTATCAGTCTAACACATCAGGGAAATTAAATTATGCAAATTCCTGAAGGCTAAAACAAACCCTACATGCAGCTTAACTAGTTTTTCGAGTAGTCCCACTGAAAAAGGCTTCCTTTCTGGACCCTAGGTCTAGTACGGGGGTCGGCAATCTATGGCATGCATGTCAATTTTGAGTGGCATGCCTGGCGGGAGCTCAGCCCCCCTTCTTCCCCCAGCAGCAGTTGGAGCCTTGCGGTCACCATGCAGCTGCAGGCTGGAGAACCAGCTCCGGTTCCTGCTGGAAGTGCAAGCGGGAGTGTGGGAGTGTAGGAGCCAGGGCAGCCCAGCAAGCAGAGCAGGCAGCATGACTCCTGTACTGGGCTCTGCGTCCCTAGGGCTGCCCCTGCCCAGCCTGGGTGTGTGGCTCCCAGGAACTAAGGGGTTAACATGCACACCCTCGCTACAGGCTCTGCTCTGGGAGTGGGCGGGGCTGGAGCTGCTCTGCAGATCTTGGACTGGGCTGCTGGTCACAAGCTGATGCTGCCTTCATGTGGTACCGGGGCGTTGGCTGTGCCAAGTCTTCCCCCTCCCCCCCATGGGGAGTGTGTGCAGGGGAGAGGAGACCCTTCCTTGGTGCCCCGCTGCGCCCATCTGGGCTGGAACCAGCTGCAGGCAGGCCTGGGCTATGCCTGCCCCAGCCCCAGAGCAGCAGCCTGATGGGATTAGGAGGAAAGTTTTTCCCCACAGTGTGCTGGCTGGAACCCAGAGGGATTCTGTGTCTTACCTTGAAGCATTTTTTAGTGGGCACATCCCACATGACCAAAACCCTGCAATTGTGGATGATGGGCATTTGTGCCTTTGTGTTAGCAATATCCCCTCCCTGATCTTGCTGCCATGACAGGGAATATAGTAAGAGCTCATCTTTTCCTCTGTTCAGACCTCCCTCAGTGCGAAGTGAAACTGTATTTGGACTCTACATTCAGTGCAAATGTTTGCTTTGTCAAATGAAAGCTGAGCTCAGCTACATTTTTAATACTGAAAACCTGCCTTTTAAATAATGTGTGGCTGAGAATGAATGGGAAGGATTGAGACAGTCACATATCCATGGTTGCCCCAAACCAGTCCCAGTTCCCATTGAAGCCACTGGAAAGACTCCCAGGGATTTCAGTGGGAGCTGGATCAGACACCTACCAATCACTGAATGGCTGCAGGGCAGATACAGGGCCTGATTCTCCTTTTGCACTAAAGTCAGTGGAGTGACACTAAAGTAAAGCCAGAGGAGAATCGGTTCCATTTGGTGTTCCCTGGCTGAGCTGCCCCAGTGCTGGGGAGTGAAAGGAATAAAAGGACATTGGAGATTATCTTGTGCTTTGTTACTTCCAGTGCCACCGTCTACAGAGCACACCTCCACTGTGCATTCTGTGAAAGCCCTTACGTCGAAGGCAGGTGGCGGAAAGATCACTAGTCCAAACAGCCTGAATGCTAGCTCTCCAACGACCGTACCTTCTGTGGTGTCAGCGCCGATAACTGTGCAAACCCCAAAGCTCACCCAGGATGCCACTGTTGATTTGCTGGTTACTGAAAATAGCACCATGAGGACAACTGTGCCTGTGCCTGCATCCACGTCTAGTCCACCCAGCACAACATCTTCCCTTTCACAAACAGCTTCTCAAGATGTAAAGACAGTGGCTGCAGTAGGAAACATCACTATGGAAGTGACTTCTTCAGAAGCCATTGTCACTTCAGGTATGGCAAGGACACTTCATTTCTTCCCTTTCTTCACTTTGCTCCAGGACCCTCACCTCTTTAATATTTGGCTTTATTCTCCTTTCTTCAGTTTGCTGCAAACGTTTGCAAATCAGAAGTAGAGATGTAAGCGACGAGTTGACTATCCGATAAGCAAATGCTTATCAGATAGTTGACTAGTCCCTCAACTAGTCACTTCCCTACCTCCCCTCCCCTTTCTGCCGCTATCAGAGGCAGCAAGATGGGGGAAGGGAGGGAGCAGGAGCTGGTGCTTAGGGGAGCTGGCTTAAAAGCCAGTTCCCCCCCAGCACCATCTCCATGGTGGGCAGGGCGGAAGCTGGAAATCTGGCTCACGCCCAGTCCCAGACACTGGCCTCTGCTTTTTAAATGTATTAGGAACCTGCCGGCTCTTAATATATTTAAAAATCAAAAGTGCAGCGGGTGGGACCTGGCACAAGCCAGGAATCAGCTGTCCCGGCTCATGCTGGGTGCCCTCACTGTGCTCCAGCCTTTTAAATGTATTAAGAGCCTGCCAGCTCTTAATATATGTAAAAGGCAGAGCTGCAGTGGGGTTAGCTCCTGGGGCCGGGAGCTAAGCCTGCTGCGGCTCCCCACTTATTGACTAATCAACTAGTCGATGGAAAATCCATCGACTAGTTGATTAGGGATGTAAAATTTAGTTTAATCAACTAATCAGAAGTAAATTTTTAAGGTTAGATACCCAGTTGGTGTAAACTGGCCTTTCTTCATTGAAATGAATGGAGTAAAACTGACTTACACTAGCTGATGGTCTGGCCCTTATTCTTAGAAAACAGAGAAACAAAATCCAGCATGTACCCAGGGAAGAACAATAGAATGTGGTAGGGCACAGGATTTGGGTGCCAGGAGTCCTGACTTCTAGTCTCACTTCTGCCATAGGTTTTAGGCTAGTCGCATCACCACTGGCTCTTTCCTCATGTCTAAAAAGGGGCTAATGATACCCAGTCCTCAGGGTTGAGAAGCACATATAAGCAGAAAAACAAAACTTCATTGGGATCCTGCTCAATTTAATAGTCCAGAGAGCAGATATTGTCACCATGTAATTGTATTTTGATAATACCTATGGACCTTGATCAGGGAACAGGGCCTCATCATGCTGCGCATGATACTGGCATAGTCCTGGCCCCTAAGAGCCAGGATCTAGGTCACAGTTCTGAATGGGATCCAAAAACGAATTGCCCAAGAAAGGGATGAGGGTCCCTTAGCACTAAGCACTGGACAAGCAAATAGCACATCTTCTTTTCAGGAGAGATTCTCTGTAATGCTGTAAGTTTAACTAAATGGTCATAGTGGTCCTTTCTGGTCCTAAACTCTACGATGATATGAAATGGGGGAAACCGTTCTGCCACACAGGAGGGTTTCAAGTAGGGATGTTAAATATCAGTTAATTGAATAGTCCAGCGTTTCCCAAACTATGGGCCGCAGCCTGGTACCAGGCCACAGGGAAAAAAGTACCGGGCCTCAGCATGGCTGCCGGGGTGTTCGGGGCTCCCAGAGTGCCCATAAGGCGCCAGGCCCCCTGAGCCGGGCTGGGCGGAGGATGCAGCCGGATGTTCCGGGCTCCCAGCAGAGGCATAGTGAGGGGGGGAAGCAGAGGGAGGGCAGTCGCCCCTGGGCGCCACGCTACGGGGGCACTGGGCTGGGCTGCGGGGGGAAAGAGGGGGAGGTGCAGGGCGCTGGGCTCATTTGGGCTGCAGGAGGAGGGAGGTGCCGGGAACCCCGTGCTGGACTCAAGGGGAGGGATGGAGGGGCAGTGAATCAGCACTGGGCTCAGCATGTCTGCGTGGTTTGGGGGGAGGTGCAGGGAAACGGAGCTCAGCTGGGCTGCAAGAGTGAAGAGGTGTGGGGAGCTGGGCTGGGCTGCAGGGGCTGCAGCGGGGAGGTGCAGAGCTCAGTTTGGCTGCAGGAGGAGGGAGGTGCCGGGAACGGGGGCTAGACTCGAGGGGAGGGAGGAAGGGGCAGGAAATCAGAGCTGGGCTCAGCAGTTTTGTGGGGCTTGTGGGGAGGTGCAGGGAAACGGGGCTCAGCTGTGCTGTGGGGGAGGTATGCAGGGAATCAGTGCGGGGCTCAACTGGGCTGAGGAGGATGGGGGAAGGCATAGGGAACAGAAGGGCAGCTCAGCTGGGCTGTGAGGGACTGCAAGGAACTGGTGCTGCACTCCCTTGGATTGTGGGGGATGGTTTTGGGGGAGGTGTAGGGAACCAGTGGGGATGGGCAGCTCAGCCGGGTTGCAGGAGAGGGAGGTGCAAAGAAGCCCAGTGGGGAAGGGGGGAACCAGGAGCCCTGAAATGACCTCCCCTGGTCCAAAAAATCCCTCATCTGGGACTAGTCAGGTCCAAAGGGTGCCAGACCAGGGAGGTCCAACTCCTACTCAAGTGCCCTCCTTGCACCCTCCGTCCTAGCCAGATACCCTACCTCCAATCTGCTCCTGCTCCCACCTCCCGGAGTGCCCGTGCGGCGCCGGGTCCCCCAAGCCCTGGCCCGGGCCACATGGAGGATGCAGCCGGGTGAAACAGTGAAAATGTATTCATTCTTTTATTTTATATGCGTTCATATTTTGTGGCTGCAAAAAACAGTACTGAAAAAAACTGGGTTCCAACTAAAGTAAAAAGTTTGGGAAACCCTGATCTAGCCAGCTTTCTATCCATCTTACAGTCCATTTATCCAATTCATATTCCCTTAACTTGCTGGCAAGAATATTGTGGGTGACCGTAACAAAAGCTTTGCTAAAGCTGGCACTGGGGGCTTTGGGAAGACCAGAAATAGCGTATTTGCATATTCATCATTTGCTTAATGAATATGCAAATATGCAAGTGAATGCTACAGGTCCTCCAAAAGCTCATGAATGGATTTACTGGTCCCCGTGTCAAAAAGTTTGGGAACCCCTGGAATAGTCGATTAACCTCATGAATTTTTACTGGTTAGTCGACTATTTTATAGTCCCCGGGGGTGAGGCCAGCAGCCAGTGCACTCTGGCCCCATTCCTGAGGAGCCTCCTGCCACTCTGCGCTGCTGCTGCCTCTGTATCAGAGGCAGCAGCATGGGGTGCCAGGCAGGAGCTGGTCTGCGAGGGGAGCCAGTTTAAAGAACAGCTCCCCTTGAGGACTGGCTGCCTGTCGCCCCATGCTACTGCCTCTCATACAGAGGCAGCAGCAGCCCCTGTCCAGGGGCTTGTTTAAGCTCCCGGACCTGGCATGAGCAGCAACTGAGCCAGGATGCCTGCCTGCCTGGCTCCTAATACACTTTAAATGCAGAGATGCAGCAGGGGTAGGTCCCAGAACTGGCGCAAGCCGGGACTGAGCTGGGCTGCTGGCTAGCCTGCTAAAAAAAAATTTACTGGTGGGGGGTGGGGGAAGAATGCATGTAGTCTATAGTATTAACCTATAAGCTTTTGCTTATCGGTTAATCGACTATACCAGGGATGGCCAATCCATTTAACAAAGAGAGCCAAAACAGCAGCGGAAAAAATGTGAAGAGCCGCACCAGAATTGTCAAGCCAAAAAAAAAAAAAGGAGGCTGCCCCTTTAAGAAACAAGCTTAGGCCATATCAGGCTCCCATCAATGTCTGCCATTTTGGGTGCCATTTTGAATCGCCGCCCCGGTGAGCATAGGGTGGGGCGCGCAGGAACGGCTTCGCGAGCCACACTTTTGAAGGAGAAGAGCTGCATGTGGCTCTTGAGCCACAGGTTGGCCACCCCTGGACTATACTATTACATCCCTAGTTTCATGGACTTTGTGATCCACAGTTGGAAGGGATTGGAATAACAAGCTCTGATGAAAGAAGTATGTATTCAGTCACTGACACTTGTCATGGTTTCTTTTGATTTCTCTAGGTGGGCCAGCAGACGGCCAAGGTAAGCACTTACCACTAGACGCTCATTCTATATCCTAGGTCCTGACAGATCTTGACTGAGCCCTTGGTTCAATCATTCATTATATTTAGGTATCGTAAATAAATATTTCACAAAGGGTTAGTAAATGATTGATAAATGTTATATGCATGTTGCAGACAAATAGCATATGATATCAAATGTTATCAGCACCTAAGCGGCATTCATATATGTTCATAAGCTATGGGTATAAGCAACCTGTTAACTCAATAACAATCAAATAATAGTTTACTAAAGCATCCAGCAGTTTATCAGCCCTTTGTAAACTATTTATAAAAGGATTCCTATGGTAAAGTGTGAGCATTGTTTACATGGTTGGTTCTTTTTCTGACCCAAGCTTCCCAGGAGGGAAGTGCAAGGAGTTGGGGGTGGGGTTTTTCCCTAGCATGAATGTTCAAAGATGCCAGCATTGTCAAATCTGGAAGCTGAGAGAAAAGCACTTTTAAACTTCCAAAGCCATTTCTGTGTGTTTAGGCTTTTAACTTTGGGTGTGTCTAAACTACATGGCTCCATCGACGGAGCCATGTAGATTAGGCCAGGATGGCAAAGGGAAATGAAGCAGCGATTTAAATAATCGCCACTTCATTTAAATCAAAATGGCCGCTGTGCCAACAGTCAGCTGATCGGCGCAGCGCGGTGGCCATTTTGATTTAAATGAAGCGGCGATTATTTAAATCGCTGCTTCATTTCCCTTTTTCGAGTACACTAATCTACATGGCTCCATCGACGGAGCCATGTAGTTTTAGATGTACCCTTTGTGTTCAATGAATTGAACGGGGTAAAAATATTTTAAATAAATAAATTAAATAATAAAATATTTGGTTCCTATGGAAGCAGTACCTGTTCAGTTCATCCCCTTTTCCACTCCCTACTTCCTCCAGCTCATGTGCATATCACAAAGGTTTAAGGAAAACTGTTTTTACATGGCTAGTGACTTGTCAAGACATCTTACAAAGAACGAAAAACACAGACAAGGATTACAGAAGTTAGAGGCTGAGAGAGACCTATTAGGTTATGTCTGATTCAGCCCCTTGCCATTCCAGAGCTGTTCTTTACTGTGCTTTGTCTTACAATTGTGTGTCTTGGAGTTTAACCATTCCTGCAATTCTTGGATCCAGCATCTTTATTAGATCAGGTCCTCGGTTGATGTAAATTGGCATCGGCCCATTAGCGGCAAAGCTTAGGATCTGACCCATAGTCTTCGAGTCATGCAGGTACATGCCCACTGTTCTCCGTTGCATTGGTTTAGAATTACGCCCAGTGGGTAGCTGTGTGTAGCTATATTCTGTAGGAGCTCTTGTCTCCTTCACTGAGCCTTTCATGATTCAAAAATACCTCGTTTTACATAGGAGCATTTCCCATTTCAGAGTCTGCTCAGCCTGACAGTGATCTCTGGATTCATCTTCCTGTTTTGCAGCACTTACTGCTTCTTCCTCCACTAGGTAGAGCTAATAGGACAAGTACAGGATTCTCTCCTACAGAGGCCATATGATCAAATGTACTGAGAAACTGAGAGCCCAGTGTGAAATTGTGACAATAAAAGTGATCCGGATTCTGAGTGCTACAATCCAGCATTCATTAGAATGTAATAAAAAGCTTCAATTCCATTTGAAAATTCTTTGTCATACTTCACTATTTACAAACAGTGATTTCTTTGCCTTAAGAATTTCCTCTGTCTTGTGTACTAGTTTTACTTCTGTTCTATTTGACACTGCATATTACATTTTTATACAAAATAATCTTGAATTCTTCTTGGTTTATTTTATAGCCATTGACACCTTTATCTGCCTATCCTTGGACCTGATGAGTTGTATGTTTCTAGGAATACCAACCGCAAGTAGGCATGTGAATGGTTAACTGGTTAACCAGTAGACCTTACCTTTAACAGGTGAGGCTTACTGGTTACGGTTAACTAGTAGACACTGGAGTAGCTCCCAGCCCAGACGGAGCAGTCCCTCTCCGGGTGGGAAGAGGGCGCTCCAGCCTTGGCCACGGTGGGTGGGGGGGCCACTTCAACCCAGCCAGGCTGGAGTGTCGTCCTCCCCAGTCTCCCTCCCTTTAATAGGTTAATGGGTTAATCATTACATTAACCCGTTAACCAATTAAATGGGATTTTATATCCCTAACCCCAAGTGCTCAAAAATCACAAGTCAGGTCTCAAAAATGTTATAAGATCAGTTTAAATATTATGAGACTTTGGGAAAAAAGTTGTGGTTGTTTTACTGACTTTCTGGTTTCTGAGACATTAGGACTCTCTCAAATCAGGGTGTAAAATGTTTCTCCACAAGCAGAAAGGCTATAAATGTCCTTTTTTCTTTAAATGAAAGCTATATTCATATAATCACAGCACTCCAGGAGGCAGCATGTTAAAAAAAATATTGTGAGGCTGACACTAAAATTGTAAGTTGATTGTGTCATAATATTGTTCGGTCTCAATTTTCAGTACTCCTCCGTGGTGGTTCTTATAATATTTATTGCTCTGTGACTAAGGTGTTCATGTTTTGTTCTTTTTTATTGTGCAGGTGACTCTGATTTGGGCAGAAGAGGTGAGAAGTTCCAATCTCGTTGCCATGTTATATCTGTATTCTGTGTATTCCTCTGTTAAGCGTGCCCAACTGTGGCTTGGGATTTTTTAATAGAGTTTGAAAGCACTCTTGGGGCAGGATATTAAAGGTCTCTGGGGCCAAATTTTCAAGTACTCAGCACCTGTTACTGACCTATATGAACTTCACTTCCATTTAGACATGCAAGTGAGGTCCAGGTTTTCAGAAATACTCGGCCACCCCGCAGCTCCCCGTGTGACTATTCTGATCAGATGTTTGAAAGTGTTTTCTTCCTAAGGTGTTTGGGCTGTGTAGAAAATCTGGCACCCATGGATGTGATTTTTCTTTTGAAAACATTTCTTCAGTTGCGGTTGCTAACCTCTCTTGAAAACCTCCATAGAGTTGGGTGAATAATTTCTAATTAAGTGAGAACGATGAGTAGTCCTGTGGCACCTTAGAAACTAACAAATATATATAAAAATCATGAGGTTTTGTGGGCAAAACCCACTTCCTCAGATTCTCCCCTTCTTTTCTGGTTGGGAATTGCCTGTTAATCATGATTTCCCCTAATGTTTTCATTTTTAAAAATGATTTGCTGAATAATTCTCAGTTTTGTTCATGCCAGCAAATAATCCAAATTCCGGCTGTTTTGATTAGAATAAGTCACTTGGTCTATTTCTTTTATGTGATTAGTTGACCATAGCTTAGAGTCTCAGGATTCCTGCTGGAATATTGGCAATTACAGATTAATTCAGAAATATAGGAATTGCTAGACCAATGGTCTCTCTTGTTTGGTTTTCTGAACTTTGAAAATAGCTTTCTGCAGATATTTTAGCACTATATGCTATTCCAATTAACTTAGTTAGATTTGCAGTTCGCATGGTGATTTGCATGGTATATCTAGTTAAAGACTTCGTTTTTGCAAAAGTTCTTGTCAATAAATCAGTTTGCTAGAATATTTTCAGAAAGTGAAAACAAAAGGGATATGCCAAATGAATTCATTTTAAAATTTGGTTGTTCGCCTATTGAAACTTTCTGCACAATTCCCATACCTCCTGCATAACTTTGTGTATTGTTCAGTGCCCTCTCTCTCCTATGGATGCTGAAAGAAAAAATTGCAAAAAATTGTTTTACTTTCCACCTCTGCTGCTATTTGCACTTCACTGTCATGGGCAATTAAACTAAGCCAGTCAATTTCACTTCTTGGTTCTCAGGGACCAGCAAAGGGGTTGGCATTTTCAGTAACACAAGAGGAGTATTTAAACCAACACCCATATTTGTAGCGTTGGGCTTTTTGTTTTGTTTTATGTGTCATGAGAACACTTTATTCCCATTAGATACTATGAAACATTTTTATTGATTGAACCTAAATTTTTGTCATCTGTGAGGTTGCATTAGGGTACCTGAGAGCAGAATTTTTACCCTGTGAACCAGTTCTTCTGTTGGTGTAAATCACTCATCTGAAGAAAAGTCTCAGGGGCGTAGCCATGTTAATCTGTAACTTTAAAAATGAGTCGTTCTATAGCACCTTAGAGACTGACTAAAAATATATATCTTATATCATGAGCTTTCATGGGCAAAACCCACTTCTTAGGATGAAATGATCTTGAGAGCTTATCTGAAGAAGTGGTTTTGTCCATGAAAGCTCATGATACAAGATATATTGTTTAGTCACTAAGGTGCCACAGGATTACTCATTGTTTTTAAAGTTGCAGACTAACATGGCTGCCATTCTGATGCTCCATTGAAGTTAGTTACATTGATGTATACTTGTTGCAGATCAGGCCTCATTTTTATTCTGATTTTATTTTTCTTTGTGTCTAAATATTCTAGATGCGGTGCCTGAACCTGCATTATTTACTCATGCAGGAACTCCCATTAAATCGGGTCTGATTTTTCTTATAGTGATGTGTACATAAAGTAACTTCATTGACTTCAGTGAATTTACGAAACTGTGAAACCTGACAGATTAATTGCAGGCTCATTGGCTGACTTCATCAGGACTGGTTGCTGCAGGATCAGACCTGTTTTGAATAGAGCATCTTTGAAATTAAATTGGCATTTTCTGTTAAATCTAATGAGCATTGTGAGGAAATCTGATGAGTTTATAGGGAAGTGAAGACTTTGAGCAAATATAATTTGTCGTCTTTTAAATCAGGGAAAATATCTATTGGGAGATACTTACATTTTTTTCAACTATCTAGTAGCAGGGAAAGAGATATTGCTGGTATGCTTGTAAAGAAAGTTATGGCAATATCTTTAACAACACTTCTAAACTTACCGCTCTTAACAAACTGCTAGTGAGATGTCTCTGTTGCAAGCAAGATAAAAGAGCTTTCACTGAAAGTGAGTGAAAATGAATATGTTCTGTATTTTCCCCCCAGTGATCATTAAACATTCAAGAGGAATGTTAAGAGAATACAGTAAACGTTAAGAGAATAAATCACATGCTGGCTATATATTATTTAGGACTACTACATACAAAACAACCCTTTCATCTTACTTACACACTCTTTGCATGTGTCTCTTTCTCTTTCCTATTTATATCTAGAGCAATGTCTGCATAAGCCATATTCCTAGAAACCTGAAAGAATTTGGTTTCTCTGTTTTTCAATCCTCAAATGGCTGTAGTTTGGATTTTCAAGAGCTTCTGTGAGATTCATTACTGCAGAACATAGAGAGAGTTGAGCCAGATGAATTATGCCAGGGAATTAATGCTTCGTTGTTCTTTGGTTTCTTTAAATTTGGCATTTTCAGAATGAAAATATGTATATTGTCCCAGATCTTGTTATAGCATTGTCACTGCATTGCACACAACAGAGGCTTTCAGAACTTTCATTAGGACTAGACCCAGAACCTTCTCTTCCAAAAGCAGACGACCCTGCTAGCTGAGCTAGAGGAGTGTTTCTTAAATTTTTTAAGACTGAGAAACACCAAACAATTTTTTTTATTAGGAACACCAAGGATTTTTTTTGTTGAGCAAAAAGAAAAAGAGTGGGGGGAAAGTAATTGAGGGGGAACAAAAGGCTCCTGCCTCTTTAAGGGTGGCCATTTTGAACTCTGTTGTTCTCCATGGCGCACTGGTGTTCCCCAGAACACAGTTTAAGAAACACTGAGCTAGAGGAAAATCTCCTTTAGCTGAAAGCAGTATAGGGGCTATCATACAAAATTTAGCAGTTCTGATTCCATCCAGCAGAAGATGTGGAAGGGTGCTCACTGTGTGTGATTTTTATACAGGTCACCTAGATTGATAGGTCAGAAATAACCATTATATTATCTTACAGGTTGACCTCCTGTATAACACCAAACAAGTAATTTCTTCTTGTGTCTCCCGTATTGAGCCCAGAAATTTGAGTTTGATTAAACCATATCTTGTGGAAAGACATTCAGTCTTCATTTAAAGACACCGCCACATGAAGAAGCCTGTGCCCCTGGGGTTCTCCATCTGTAGACTGGAAATACTTTTCTATTTTATAAGGGTGTACTGAGGCTTTAAAAATGCAAGTAAAGTGCTTTGAGATCTTGGGATGAAAAGCTTCATACAATTCCAAAATATTATTTTTCATAGATATTGCTGAATTGTATTAAAAATCATTCTTAATAATCCAGCAACTCTTAGGGGGCCTGTTGTACTAAGCAACCTCCAAATTTATCCCTGTCCCCTGGGGCTGACAATCTAAAATGATGAGCAGCATGTGAACATTTGAAGAAATATAGAATAACCAGGGTTGCCACGTGTCCAGTATTGACCTGGACAGTCCGGTATTTTCGCACTAAGTCCAGTAAAAAAATTCAGAAAACACCAGACACCTAAAATGTCTGGTATTTTCTGATTTCTCCCCCCCCCCCAGCCAGGAGGCAAGATGGTGGATGGCCGCTGGCAGCCTGTTAGAGCCAAAAAGCCTCAAAAGCATTTCTTAAGGGGGCCATGCTGTTTTTTTTTGTTTTTGGGGTTTTTTTTTTTTTTTTTTTTTTTTTTTGCTTAACTCTCGGGGTCCTTTTTTTCCTCAACAACTTTGGTCTCCCCCCTTTTTTTTTCCTCAATAGAATTTTTTCCCCAGTTTTTTTTTCTGGGTTTGGGGGAGGGTTCGGTATTTTTGGTTAAACCATCTGGCAACCCTAACAATAACAAATATAGAATCTTTTTGTATATGTTGATACTCTTTGATTGTTGTGAGTATGAACCTAAGCTCCTCAGCTGTCTGCTTCTCACCTCTAGTTTCTTGCGGGTATCTCAGCAGAGGTGAGCATTGAGAGCTATGGAAGAGAAGGAACTTGTCCCTGTGGATCAGTTCGGGGTGGATGTTATGTACATACAGGGAGACATGGAGAGCAGTGCTTCATCCACTAGCCACACATCCGTCTCACTGTCAATTCGCTGGTCCAGTAAATACAGAGATGAGGTCTCAACCAAACTCCCAGATCCAAATGCTGTTGGGTATGGGGAAGTTCAGCTTCAGAACTAACTATGCTGCATACACCTCCCTATATGTAAATCTTACTCTTCCGTGCAAGCACATGTGCTGCAAGGTTATGATAGAGCAGGGAAAAGGCAGATCACATCAGGAGAGCAGTCCAGGAAGGACCTAGAAACATTTGGCATGGAGTGAATGGAGAAATGAGGCTGGTTAACAGGTGGAGGGAGGTAGTTGGAAGGTCATGTGGCTAGAAAGAGAATAATGTGTATGACCACCTATGGCAGGGATGTGAGAACAGGGAAGGAGATAGTCCCCTTCTAGAAGGAGTCAGTGTATTACTCTTTAGAACAGTGGTCCCCAGACTGTTTTACTCAATCTGCACTGCTCGGAGAGCCACTGTCAGAGGCTGGGGCTGAGAGCAGGGTGTAGGACGCAATGAAAAACAGGGCTGTGGTCAGGGCTAGAGCTGCAGCCAGGAGCTGAGCTGAGAGCAGAGCAAGCTCCATGGGGGACTGGCCAAGGCCTCATCGTGTACCTCTAGCGCAGGGGCAGGCAAGATATGGCCCACGGGCCGGATGCAGCCCACCAAGCCTTTTAACCAGGCCCACAGCCTGTCCTTCTGGTACCTTCGGGCACGGAGCAGTTCCACACCGCTCAAAGTGTCTGGCTGCTCTGGGTGGCTCTCCACACTGCATAATGTGGTGAGGGAGGGAGGGAGGCTTTATGTGCACAATCTTTCAGCTCCCATTGGCCAGAAACCAGCCAAGCTGGGAGATTGTGCTGGGAAGGGGGGCAGCATGTGAAGCATCCCTGCTCCCCCTCGGCCCGCAGTTCAGGGAGCCAGGCTGGGCAGCCAGCTGCTTTGAGTGGTCTGGGGCTGTTAGCAGGCAGGGGAGCCTGCCTGAGGGTCCTCCTGCACTGCTGGCCAGGAGCCACCATGGTAAGCTGGCCAGAGCCTGCACCTGGCACCCTACCCCCTCCCATATCCCAAATCCCTGCCCCAGGTCACTACCCAAAGCCTCTGCACTCCCCTGCCCCAGGTCACCACTCCCTCCCAGATCCTGCATTCCCTTCTACTGCCCTCCCCCAGACCAGAATCCTCTCCTGCACCCATACCCCCTCCCTGACCCTGCACCCCAATCCCCTGCCCTGGGTCACAACCCCTTCCTTCACTCAAAGTCCCTCTCCGACCCCACACCCTCTCCTTCACCTCCGTCTCCTACCCCAAGTGCCCTTCTGCACCCAACCTGCGTCCCGCACCTCCTCCATAGAAAAGTGCAGCCCTTGACTATGGTAAATTAATTGGAGTACCATGTAGTGCTAAAATTATTGCCCACTCTTGCTCTAGGGGGCATGCTCCACAGTTTGGGGACCCCTGCCTTGAACCTAAGGATGCTGCTTGGGATTATGGAAGCCATGTTTAGAGAATATTATACTGATTGTTGTCCTCTGCACCAGGATTTTCCACAGCTGGGCAGAGTGCTTATCTAGTTGGTCTGGTACAGATTTCTATCTCTTCTGATTGGGGTGTCTGCTATGAAATGTCAGCAGGGAGTCCAGAAAACACTGAATGCAAACCTGCTTATTAATGCACACTCCCAAATGAAGCTTTGCATCAAATACGCCCTTGTTTAATAGGCTGCTAATAACTTTTCTTTGTTAGCGTTCTATATTTTTTTTATAGATTGACTCATGATCAGACTAGGAATGTGAAAGTGGAACCAGGTATGTGGTTAATCAATGAGCCTGGGCTCATTGGTTAACCTTCATGGTTACATGCAGGCTCTAGGTACATATGGGGAGCTGATTTAAAAGCTGGCTCCTGGGGAGCTGCCTTTTCTCTCCTCTTCCCCCCCCCCACCCCCCCGCACACTTGGGAGTCAGAGCACGCAAGAACCAGCTTACACATTTACTTAAATGCATTTTAACATCCCTGGGTCAGACAGGGAATCCATATATGCTGAACACTAGATGCAGATTTTTTAGATGTGAAAATAAGAGCACGAGGACCTTAAAATCTCTTTCCTAGCACTATGGTGGTTAATCAGTTATTTAATTAGCAATTAGTGAATTAAAACTAGTGAGCCAAATACAGCTGTGGAGATACTGTAATTCCTTAGAACCAGCGGACTTACCCCAGGAGTGAGTATGGCCTGCTCTTGCTAACATAAGCACTAGTTCCTCTTGTGCATTTGAAAGAACTATCAATATAAACCACCTCTAAAATTCCTTATTTGCAACACCTTGATTGGAAGAAGTATGAATTTCTGGTGAAGGCACTGGCCCAGAAAAATCTGGGTTCAATTCCTGACTCTGCCATAACGTCTGTGTGTGTGACCTTGGGCAAGTCACTTAATTTTTTAGTCGCACCACCTCATCTGTAAAATGGAGATAATGATCCTTCCTTTCTCCTATCCTTTGTCTTTTCTGTTTAGACTGTATTCTCTTGAGGGAGGAGACTGTCTCTAACTAGTGCAGATGGGGATCTGCCACAATGATGCTCCAATTTCACGTGGCTCATAATGTAAATAATAGCTAAATATGAAAGAAACTTGCAGATGCGAGGTACATTTTCCATAGTGGACTTTAAGCTTGCACCTGCAAAACGTCATGAGTAAATCCTGCACGTCCCATGGAAATTTGGGAATTGTGAGTCAGCTATTCCCAACTGGGTGGATTTAACTGCGGCCTTGGCCTTATGTTGGCCCTCTGCCTTGGGGAGAATTTCACTCAGCTATGTGCATGTTTACTGTAACTGTTGCAGTCCATGTCTGTAAGTGATGCACACAGATTTTTGTGTGTGTGTATACATGCCTTCATTCTGCATTTACGGGACCCCAAACACAAGTGCTGACAAGAGTCCAGCAGCTCATGTGAACATAGAGACCATATTAGACTAAGGGAGGGATGGAGCCAATAAAAATGACGTAACAACACAGCCTCACTGATTCTTGCTTTTTTTTTCCCCCTTCCCCCTCCATGGGATTTCTTGACAGTGATGTGTTGCTGTTGACTTTGGCCTCTTTTGGCCTGTGCTGATTTCTAAAGTCAACATGGCCTTTTAAACTAAAATATCCAAACAGAACACACCTGGTTTATTTTCCCTATTCCCACACCCCACCCCACCACACTGTCTGTTGCTGGGTTAGGGTGTTGAAAAAGCAACAAGCGCATAGCAGTGGGTGGAGTCTTTGAACTCCTCACTTTGTGATTTACTTTTTCACTGGGCTTGAAGAACAAACTTTTTTCAGTTTATCTTGAGTTCTAGATTTTTCTTTCCTTCAAATTTGGTTGTAAAGGAAATTGAAGGAACCAAATGAGGGTGGCAGTATGACCAATTGACAGTATTTTAAGAAGTGTTGTTAAGCACAGTTCTGAGACTTAGGAGACTGGGGAGTCATTCTAGGGATGTCGACAAGTAGTCGACTAGACGATTAATCGATAAGCCTAGGCATTTCCCCCCTCTCTTGCTGCCTCCGATACAGAGGCAGCAAGTGGGAAAAGCAGGAGCCAGTGCTGGGGGAAGCTGGCTTAAAAGCTGGTTCTCCCCTAGCACCGGCTCCAGGGTGCTGCCTGCCCCTCCCTCCTGCACACTGCAGCAGTGAGGGGCAGGGTGGGCTGCAGAGAAGGCTGCCATGAAGCATTCTCTGTTTGTGGCAAGCTTGGGCCCGCTGCAGACGGAGGCTGGTCCCCTTTTTAAACTGGCTCCCCATAACTGATAGAGGCAGCAGCATAAGGTGGCAGGGGGCTCCCCGGGAGTGGGACCAGAGCACACTGGCTGCCGGCCCCGCCCCTGGAAACTATTGAATAGTTGACTAACTTAAGAATTCATGTGGTTACACAGCTATTCTGCTACCTGCTAGTTAACATCCCTAGTCAGTTCATGGCTCTGCTACAGACTGTGTGTAAGACTTTTGGCCAGTCATGAGGCCACCAGTGTGCTCATCTCCCTTGAAAACCTTCATCTCCGTGTGCTTCTCCTTCTGTAACAATCTTCTGTATTAGCCCTTTTTGTAAAATGGGAATAATAATCGTTCCTTCCAGCTGTTGTCTGTCTTTTCTAATTACACCGTGAATTTTTTGGGGGCAGGCACTGTTTCTTACTCTATGTACAGTTCCTAGCACTATCTAAGTTAATTACATGACCCCGTTTTCATCATAAATAAGGGCCTCACTCTAAAGAGATTATATTGACTAACAACTCCCTCTGAATAGGCAAGTACTGCCCCCATTTTACAGATGAGTAACTGAGGTTCTAAGGAACTAAGTGATTTGCCCACGGTCTCACCAGAAATCTGTGGCAGAGCAGAGAATTGACGTGTCTCCCCCCAAGTCCCATGCTGTCCCTACTCATTGGACCATCCTCGTAATGGGGCCTATATCTCAGTTGTAACTTCTAGGTCCTGTCATACTGTGAATACCTAATAACAGCACTGTATTTGGAGTGGTAACTGGATTCCACTGAAACCTACTTTCAATTGTAGCTGAGTGGTTTTTTGGTTTGGTTTGGTTTGGTTTTTTTGGATGCAGGAATTTCCTTGTGTATTTTTAAATGAGTCCAGTCCCAAAGGGTTAACTCCTGTGTGCGTTTAGAAGGCATGCAAGAGAGGAGCCCGGCTCTCACGAGAGCCTTTGAGACCCACCAGAGCAAAGGTCTCTTGCTGCAGAGACCAGCAAGTCCATAGGAGGGGATGTGTGACCAAGGGATATGTGAGATATGAACTATGAGAGGTAAAGGAAGGGGCAGTGGGAAGGCTTCTATCTGAATAGTAAACTTTAAGCACTTAGCCTTTTGCTGGACCCCTCTGTCTGCCCAGATGCCCTATGGCCTGCACCCACCTTCTCCCCCCTGCACTATTCCTTGCTAACTCCCTTTCTCCTCCAGAGGTCCCCACATTTCTTCAGTCACCCCTCAATGTCTCATCAGTGCCCTTCCTCCTCCTGTCTTCATCTGAGTCTGTAGGGCACCACTCCATGTGTGCACTCCCACCCCATTCTTCCAACTCCCTCCCCTGGTTCATGTCCTTCCTTCAGTATTGCCAACCCGATGTGTTCAAAACCCATACAGTTGGTTTAAATGGGTGTGTGTGTGTGTGTGTGTGTGTGTGTGTGTGTGTGTGTGTGTGTGTGTGTGTGTGTGTGTGTTTAAACACACACACACACACACACACACACACACACACACAATATAATATATGGTTTGTTTTCTTTGCCTTTTGGTTTCTGAGTCACACATTCAAGCTTTTCTCTGTAATCATGAAGGCTAGACATTTAATTTAACTTTTAAATGAAAACCAATGCTCAGGTAATCACTTGAGTCCTGGAGTCAAGACTTTGAGGAAAAAATAACCAGCTACTGAGAGACTTGTGATAAAATTGCAAAAAGTCGACCCACGCTGTCTTCTGTGCCATGTTCTTTCCGCCTGTCCATGTTCCCTACTTTGAAGTGCAGGCCCTGGTCTGCTACCTGTCCCCTCTCACCCCATCTGGCTCAGTCTACCAGCTAAATTTAGTTTATGTTCATAAACCTTTCTCTGCTTGCACTTTAAAAGCCCCAACCCTCCCAAAACCACTAAATGGCTCTTTGCATCAGCAAGGCTAGTGAGTATCTTGGCCTACCATTTTAGGGATATGATATAATACCTCACTCTTGTATAGTGATTTACAAAGGATCATTCTCCCCATTTTACAAACTGGGACACGGGAGGGGAAGTGACTGGCCTAAGGTCATTCAGCGGGCCAGCGGGCAAGGTAGAAATAGAACCCAGGCCTCTTTAGTGCTCTGTCTGCTGGGCCACACTGTCAGAATAAACAACCTCTGCTTTTGCAAGCATAAACCAAAGGCTTTTTTTCAGAATACTCTAAATGTAAAAGTCCTACTCTGATAAACTTCCCGTAGATATTGCCCCATGATGGGAAGCAGTGTGCAGAATTTCAGTAGAGTCAGTTTCTTTAGAGGGGGTGTGAGAGCATGAGTGTGTCCAGGAATGTGTTATTTGATGCAGCTACTGCTAATGTCAATGGAATGACTTCTCTTGAGGTTAGTATGAGCACAATCTGGCCCACAAATGCCAGCTAGCTTTAGTCTCAACTGTGGACCAGCTGGCAATTCCCTCCCCACACACCTAGCCAGCAAGCACTAAATACTCTATGTTCATTTCACTTGCATTCACTGGGAAGTAAAGACACCAAGCTAATGATTCCCTGTAGCAGTAGTATTAAATCCCTGGGAGTCCACAGTCAGTGTCTAAGATTTACAAAAGTGTCGGTGTTTCCATTTGAAATTTTTCCTATGGATCTGCACATGAAAAAAAAATTGAAAACTGCTACTGGAGAGCAGTGGTTCCCAACCTGGGGTCTGCAGCGGTCCTATAGGGGGTCCCCACGGAGCCTCTTGCAGCCAGTGTTGCTTCCCACGGCTTGGGAAGCAGCGTGGGCTGAGGGATGTGCAGGCTGCAGGCACAGCTGTACTGGTGGCGGCGAGGGGGGGGGGGGGAAGTCTGTAAGATGTTAATAGATTGAAAGGGGGTCTGTATCCTCCAAAAGGTTGGGAGCCACAGCTCTAGAGCAAACCCTTCCAGCCATTGTTGGCAGGTGGTTGGTATGAGGCCTGATTAATAGGCAGTGGCTTTGAAAAGGAACCCATCTAGCAGCAAGAGTCAGGAAGTTTGGGGTTTTTTTGCAGCTTTCCTTTAGACACTTGAGGCCTGATGAGTTAGAGCTTTTCTACTGTATGGCCGTTAACTGTGGTCCCATTGCCTAGCCTTCCTAGAAAACCCCATGCAGGAAACAGAATGGAGAGCCCCCCTAACTGTACCCTCCTACTGCCAGAGAGATATTTGCGTGCTGTGTGAACCTGCTGCTGCACTCAGTGAAGTCAATGATAAAACTCCCACTGGCTTTCATTATAGGAGATCAGACCCTCTGAGCTAGTGTTACATGATGAATTAACTAACATTGGGAGAGTGTCTTCTGACCATGTCTTGCACAGGAGTTAGTGATTGCTAGCTGCTTGCTGACAGAGGAGAAGGTGGCTCCATACACAAAGTCAAAGCTGACTGCAAATGCCCCTGAAAATGTCACCAGATGGTATTGTTGGCAACCCACTTGCTCCAGCTCATTACATATGCTCAGTGTGTGCCTTTCAGGGCTGTCGCCTCATCTGCTCGACTTTGTGTGTCTCCCCATATCTCTCCTGTATATGTTTCTAGCACCAGCCACCAGTTTGGCAGCTCCCAGTGGTCAGCAGCAAGCAGCTCATTTGTGAAACCTGTTGCATGTGTTGAAGAACGAGAGCATTTTGTATATATTCATCTGCAGTGAATTTGCAAAGGAGTCACATAGTTCCTGCCTATGAAAAGTATGTGTGAGAGAGAGCAGACCGTTAAACAGACTTACTAAAGTTTTGACTAATAATCCACTAGTGTGAAGTGCTACAGCATATACAGCAGCTTGCCTAGAATCACATTCTCAATGTATTCAATATCTGGAGAGAGAGAGAGAAGTAAAGATGTGAATCAGACCCCAACTCTGAGCTTGCCATTCATCCCACTCTGTGATGGGCTGAAATTGCTGCTAAATTTAATCACCTTGCACTCTGGGAAATTTTGGATTTGGATTTTAACCCTCCTAGTTCAGAAGTGTCCAGGTCATGAGTTTGTTTTGCTTGTGTTGCCCTCTCAGTACATAGAAGAGGCAGATGGGCCTTGAATCAAAACCATTATGCCACTAAAGTTTGGATGTGGATTTCAACAAGCTTGAAGCTCCAGTTCGCTGTGAATCACTGTTCCTGGTCAATGGGAGCTGCGGGAAGCAGCGTGGACCGGGACACTGCTTCCTGCAGCTCCCATTGGCCCCAAACAGCGATCTGCGGCTAATAGGAGCTTCATGTGGTCGTACTTGTGAGGGCACAGGTAAATAAAGCACCAGCAGCCTTCCAGGGGCTAACCCTGGTGAGCTGTGTCCAGCTTATCCACCACTGCTCAATACACATAGAAGGAAGGGGAGAGATTCCAGTGTGTGAAATATCCCTAAAATAGTTCCAGAGGGTCAGGTCCTGCAGTAAAGGACTTTTCAAGGAAGATGAGGGTACAGAGGATCATGCCTCTAGAACCGGGGTAGGGAACCTTTTTTGGGTCCGGGGAGGGGGCGGGCTGACCCACAGAAAAATCAGTCAGGGGCTGCACACAAGTGAGAAGCAAAAAAGAAAAAACAAACTCTCACTGACGTGATCCCCAACTGAGAAGGAGAAATATGCTCCTCACATTTCCTTCACATGCCAGAGCCTGAGGGGGTCCAGGCTAGTAGATTTTGTGTGCTCCAGCCTCATGGTGGGACAGTGGGAGAGCTGGAATGCCAGTGCAGGGTCCCCAGTGCAGGGCGGGGGGGTGGTCCTGAGCCTCGGGGACCAGATCAAGGCAAGTCGGGGGCCTCATCCAACCTCCAGGTCTTAGGTTCCCCACCCGGCTTTAGAATATAAAGTAGGATATCAGTTTGGGCCTCTCAGTAAATGATCAGTAATGCTGAAGTATGAAATATGTGTTTCCATCATGCACAACTTGACAGTGTGGTTAAGAAATTTGCTTGTCCTTAGACAGAAACCGTAGAGTGATCTGGCCTGTGTAATGATGTAAATGGATGTTTAAAGAACTGCTGAATCTTTTTAACAGATTCTATCTTTTTGTTTCAGATGAGACTCCAATTATAGCTGTAATGGTAGCCCTATCTTCCCTGCTAGTCATCGTATTTATAATTATTGTGCTATATATGTTAAGGTAAGAAACACTTCTAACTTGACTTATGGGACATTAGTGACCTGTTCTCAGTCTCCTTAAATTAATTAGAACACAGTATTAAGCAGATAGATTGCAGCTATGATAGCTTGAGCCTTGTGTTCTGTTTCCTAAGCTAAACAGGGTTGGTTCAGACAGTATTTAGAAAGGGGACCTCCAAGAACATGCAGGCAGTTTCCTAGTAATTGCATAGGTGAGGCTTTTCCCTCTTAATCAGAGGTTCTCAAACATCATTGATCATGATCCCCACCTAATACCAAAAATTACTACATGACTCCAGAAGAAGGGACCAAAGCCTGATCCCCACTACCTGCAGTGGAGGGGAGACAAAGCTTGAGTCCCACTGCTCCAGGCAGGATGGAGGGGTAGCCTATAATCTGAGTCCTGCTGTCAGGGACTGAAGCCCTCAGGCTTTGGCCCCAGGCGGTGCACCTCAGGCTTCAGCCCCAGCCCCCAGCAAGTCTGAGCCTGCCCTGGTGACCCCATTAACCCCTACTTCCCGGTCCCAACCCACAGTTTGAGAACTGCTGCTCTAGATCAGTATAAAGGTAAGAGGTGCAGTGCTGCTAAGATGGATTCTTTGAGATTACAGACCTTGACCTTTTGTACCATTAAAAGTCCACAGACATTTTTTGCAAAGGTCAGGGTGCTAATGGTCAAATTCAGTTTGGGGTAACTATACACACCAACTAAAATCCCTCTGCATTTAGAGCTGGAGATGGGTTCCCCCCACCCCCCCACACACACTTCATCCTTGATTCAAAACCCACTGAAGCTAGTAGGACTCTTTCTGTTGACTTCAATGAGTTTTGAATTAGGCTTTGAAACAGTGGCCGTATTCTGCACGAGAGTGGATGCATTTCATAGGTATGCAAAGTGGTATCTCTGTTCTGGAAAAAGCTTTGGAATCTTTCAAACTGAAAGATGCTGTAGACATGATATATTTTGATTTTTAGAAAAGCTTTTGACATAACACTTTCATATGCAAATTAGGGAACTGTCTAGGTGAAATTACGAAAAATGGATGTATACTTGGTTTAAAGACTATACTCAGAATAATTATCAATGGTTTGCTGTCAGACAGGAAGAGCATATATAGTGGGGTCCAGCAAGGCTCTGTTCTGGGTCCAGTACTATTTAACATTTTCATTAATGACTTGGATAATGGAGTGAAGAGTGTGCTTATAAAAAAAAAATTGTAGATGACACCAAGCTCTGAGGGAATGCAAATTCAAATTCAAAATTATAGTGACAGTTTGGAGGATTGGGATGAAATCCGGTAAGGACAAAAGGACAAATGCAAAATACAACACTTGCGATACAAAAATTAAATATACAACTACAAAATGGGGATTAGTTGGCTAAATGGTAGTACTGCTGAAAATGATTGGGGCTTACAGTGGATCACATTGAATGAGAGTTCAAAATGTGATGTAATTGCGAAAAAGGCTGGGATCATTCTGAGGGTGTATTAACAGAAATATTGCATGTAACACACAGGCAGTAATTGGCCCACTTGTTCAGCAGCTCTGAGGCCTTAGCTGAAATACCGTGTCCAGTTCTGGGTGCCATGCTTCAAGAAAAATGTGCATAAATTGGAGAAAATCTAGAGGAGAGCAACACAAATAATAATGGATTTAGAAAACCTGACCTATGAGGAAAGATTTAAAAAATGGAGACTGTGTAGATTTGAGCAGAATCTGAGAGGACCTGATAAGTCATTAAATGTGTTGAGGCCTATTCTAAAGAAGATTGGTCAATTGTTGCCCTTGTCCACTGAAGATAGGACGAGAAGTAGTGGGGCTTCATCTACAGCGAGGGAGATGTAGGTTAGTTATTAAGAAAAACTAACTATGAGGATAGTTAAGCACTAGAACAGGCTTCCAGCAGAGGCCATAGAGTCCCAGTCTCCAGAGATTTTAAAGAACAAGTTGGACAAACCTCTGTTAGGGATGTAGGGTTTTGGGGGCATTTTTTGGTCCTGCCGAAGCACACAGAGCTGGACTAGATGCCCCCTCAGGCGACGTCTACACTGCAGTGCTATTTCAGGATACAGGAGGTATCCCAAAATAGCTATTCCACGTCTTTTAAGCGCACCCATTATTTCAAAATATAACGGGCTCGCTATTCTGATGTCCCTGTAAACCTCATTCTAAGAGGAGTAAGGGACATTTCGAAACAGTGATTTATGTGAAGTAAGTGCTGTGTAGACAAATTTTGAAATAAGCTTTTTCAAAATAAGATGCGCAGTTTTCGTAGTGCAAATTGCGTGTCTTAATTTCACCTCCAGTGCAGTGTAGACGCACCCTCAAGGGGTCCCGCATTTCGATATGTTCTGGGAATGTAGTTTATTAGTGAGAACAGATGAGTCACTGGTACTATACTTCAGTAAAACTTCCTTAGGTACATTTTTAAAGATGCAAAGCATTAGACTGGACCTTTCTGAACTGTAGCCTCCTTAACTGCTCTCACTTCTGAATGCAAATGGTCAAATAGGAATGTTTGTTTATTCACCTCCAGTAAACATTTTATTTAATTGCCGGAATGTTTAGTCAATTTTTTAAAAAGCTATTTCCTTTCATGGTGGAAAAACTCCTTTCATTTCTTGGCAAGGGCCCAATGTGGCCCCAGTGGAAATAAAAGAGAGTTTTGCCTTTGATATCAGAATAAGCATGATTTGGGCCCTGACCACCTGGAACTTGAGACAACTGTTAGCTCTTATAAAGCAATGTCAGTAGCATCTCTCTGTCCATATCGCTTACAGGTCTCGATTCAGCAAAGTACATAATCCTTTTACTTAAGCCAATAGGATTTAAGCATGTGTGTAAATATTTTGCTGAATAGTAACGGAGTTAAGCATGTATTTTAGTGCTTTGCAGAATCAAGCCATAAAACATATGCTTCTGGGTATGTCCCATTCTTAGTGCCTATCATTTTCCTTCTCACCTCTGCATTAGGCTTGTAGAATACCTTGAATCTCAGCTGATTGAAGATTAGATGAGAACACCCATGTCATGTTAATGAGTATGTGAATTCCTGAAAGTTTCAGAAAGGGAAATGCTGCAGCATCCCAGTTGTTCTCAGCACTGGGGCTTTGGGCCTCCAAAGGGGTCAACAGGCATTCTTGACTTCTGCAGAAATAAATTTGCTCTGCCATTTCCTGCTAGATGCCATGAGTGTCTCCTAAAGTATGGTATGGATTTCCAGGGCATCTGTTATGAAGCTTATAGTTACTGTGGTGTCCCTGAAGAGGACACATTGTGAATATGGAAGTCACTCTGTGAAGGGGAACAGAGCCTGCTTCATTTTTTGGACTGTGCTGTTAATGATTAGATACATGGACTAGTGGTGTGAGCACTGAATCAGGAGACAGTAACTCCTGAGTGTTAATCCTAGTTCTGCCACTGACACGCTCTCTGACTTCGATGCCCCTCTCTGTCACTTTCCCTGTGTGTAAAACAAGGGAAATCCTACTTCTCTACAGTACACGAGGGCAATGAATCTTACACCTAAAATTTGTCCTACATTACAACCTGTGACCCAGTAAATTCCTAGAAAGATGTAAAATACTCCGTACTGGCTGAGCAGTAATAATTATAAGAAATCTTGAAATAACTGTGACTCCAAGGTTAAAAGCTATTGGGTGGCAAGAGGGAGAAGAAACACATGGTGAAACATGGATGTATTTTCTCACCCAAATCAATCTTAGCTGACCACCCTGTAAGGGCAGCTGCTGATTTTCTGAACTCCTACATTAGGTTTAAGAAATACAAGCAAGCTGGGAGCCATTCCAACTCATTTCGCTTGTCCAATGGCCGAACAGATGACACAGGTGAGTGTTTGCTTTCTGTTCCATGTGACTCCCTGTGGAGCGAGCGTGGACATTGTCTTCCTCTAGTGACTAATTCATAGAACAGGTTAATGAGTTTGCTTCAGCTGCTAAATTGGGGGCATTTTCCTTCCGTTCAAGAAGTAGGGAATTCAGGCTGTTAAAACTGAAAATCTTGAGTTCAAATCTTGGGCTGGTTATTAAAAGACTTGAGGAGCTCACCTGTTACCTATAGATGATCAAATCATTTCTTAACCTCCTCTATATTAAGGTATCTACATGGGAAGCAGAAATTTGGTAATAGAATGCTGTCCAATCCAGCAAACAAGGGTATAACAAGAAACACTGGAAGTTGAAGCTAGACCCATTCAGACTAGAAATAGGTTGCAAATGTTTAAAACCACTGACCCAGGCTATCAAGTGTTATGATGGATTCTCTGTAACTAGCAATTTTTAAATCAAGGTTGAATGTTTTTTATAAAAGCTCTTCTTCTAGTTTAAACAGGAATTAATGTAGGGAAGCTCTATGGCCTGTGTTACACAGTAGGTCAGACTAGATGATCACTATGGTTTCTTCTGGGTTCATAAGCTATGTATAATGGTACTAAGAGTAGCATCTCTTGGAGTTTTCATTTAAACGATACAGCTCTCTCCCTGTTTTTGGAGTAAATTACATTGCTCTTTTTTCCAGTAGGATGAAAAAAATGTGTTGATTTGAACATTTTTCAGAGATTAATTTGTTTATAAAAAAATATAGCTATACTTCCACTATTCATCACTGCAATAATTGATTGCAGCTAAACAGAGCTTAGCTGGGCTAGCATGGAAATCCTCCAAGGAAAAGGGAAATGTTTCTTCTTTCTGAACCACCCCTGCACCAATGCTCCTGGAGGGTTGTTCTGCTCAAATGTCACCTTGCATGCTAGAGCCTGTGAGTTAGTGGACTACACCTCCATATGACGAATTAATTGCAGCAGTCAGTTCATTTTATGCTAGTTAGGTGTAATCTTCAGGCTCCTGGAAAGTTGTCTCTGCAGCCCTCAGTTGGGCAAAAGTTTGGGCACCGATAAACATGAACACGCACAAATTTTCACTATTTTTGTAATGTCAGTCAGCTCTGAGATAATTTCATTTGGCTTGTTTGCAAAATTAAAATTTTTTCATTTTCCAAATTTTTGCAGGGAATCATTTCTCAGTTTTGGAATAAACTGAACATTTTCAAAAATAATTAAAAATCATAACGGTCTAAATCCACTAATCAAAATGAGCAGTAACTCTCCTCCAATTGGAAACAAAACCCCAAAAAGATAAAATTCAATTGAACACCAGAAAATGTCAAGAACATCAAATTATTGTCACGAATACTAATCCTTTTTTTTATTTGAAATTTCAAGCAACTCCACACACAGTTCTTGCTCCTGCAAAGACTGATACTGATGCTTAACTTTACACCTATGACTAGTGTTACAGACTTGAAGAGTACTACTTAATTCATAAAGTTAAGCCTGCAGACTCCTAGGTGCTACTGCCGTAATAATAATAATGAATAATGTGTATGCCTTTTCAGGATCAGGATAAAAGTGGTATCTGTTATCATCTTGCATAGTAGCTAAGAGTGAGAACACAGGCTATCCTGAGTTAGAAAGGAAACACATTGCTCAAGCATCAGTTTGAGGGGTAATTTTGTGGTCAGCTGCAGTAGAAGGGGAACTGATCCTATCTCCTTTTTCACATGTTTATGAGGAATGGAAGGCCTGAAAGAATAATGGTGTTAAGGTTGCAGTAAAGTATGGAGGCCCCTACCCAAGATCTGGAACCCATTGGACTAGACATTGTATAAACCCAAGACTCTCTGGTGACTGGAGAAATAGTGAAATTATGGCAGCACAAATATCAATAGACAGAAAGCTGGGCATCTGAGAGGGCACGGGATTTACAAGCAGTAGAGAGAGTTTTTTTTTCTCTGATGAAATATTTTGATAAAAAGCATTTTTTTTATTTTCAATCTAAAGTTTACTTTTAATTTAAAAAATGAGAAGTCCTGTGGCATCTTAAAGACTAACAGATTTATTTGAGCATAAGCTTTCGTGGGCAAAGGCCCCCTTCATTGAATGCATTGCAATGCAGCTGATGAAGTGGGTCTTTGCCCACAAAAGCTTAAGTCCAAATAAATCTGTTCGTCTTTAAGGTGCCACAGGACTCCTTGTTGTTTTGCAGATACAGACGAATAAACACAGGTACCCCTCTGAGACTTAATTTTTTTAGGTTTTCATTAAGATGAAAAAAAAATTTTTTTTTTTTAACAAAACCAAAACTGTTTGAATAAAATGTCCATTTAGTTAAAAAGCTATTCCTGAAAGAAGCTATTCCAGAAAATGTATGGCCACCTACAATAATCAGATATTTGAAAATTCCTCTTCAGTTTTGTGAATACTTGTTTTAAGTCCTGTTTGGAACATTTTGGAGAAAAGACATCTTTGTTAAAGTTTCAGCTTTAACTGCTTCAGTTCAAGGCTAAGAGCTGGATAAACCTCTGTGGGACTTCTTAGGAGGTCATCCAGCAAAACCAAGGGAGACCAGGTTTGAGATTTCTGATATTTCTCTGAGCTTAAAAAAAAATACAGGAAATCTGCCTCCCCTCCCCCCCCACACATACATACACTGTTCTATGTTTTAAACTCTTTGAGGTTTCTTTTTCCATCCTAAGGTAGCAAAAAAGAGTACAACCCCATTTTAAAAATCCATTGCGAGTTCCTTCTAAGGCCCATGACTGTGAGTCATGGCACCAGGCTTCCCTTTCCTTCTCTGTGGTTGACTTGCTTGTGACTTTGGGCCAAAACTTTCACAGTTGGGTGCCTGAAGTAGTCACTTAAATAAGAGCTGTAATGTGTGTTCTGCTCCTCTGAACTGTGTTTAGAGCCTTGAACTTGAGCCCATCTGCATGGTATCAGTAGCACATTCAGCCTAAAAACCAGCCTGTTTATTTTGATGCTTAAGGCCTTGTCTGTATTAAAATCTTATACTGATGTAAACTAAATTGTGAATTTAAATTTCTGTATTTACATTGTTATAACCCCCATGTGGCCAGTCTCTCTCTTCTGAGAGAGCTTTTTGGCTTAACTAATGTTGCTTGGAAAATAGTTTCTATGTAACTAAAACAGGCTATTCTTCTACCAGAATTCATGTCTTCAGGAGGGAGAGTTATACAAATAGAGTGTATAGTATGACTGGCAAACCTTTTCCCATATAGTATGTATTTATTTAGGTAACTTAACTTTAGGTATCCAGGATCAAAAATTTAGCTTTGATTGTACTCTGTTGTAGTTCTTTAAAATGGGGGACAATAATATGCAACTCACAGGGAAGTTGAAAGAGTTAATGCATAAATGTTTGCAAAGCATTCAGACATCCTTAGTGGCAGCTCCTGTTGATGCAAAATTGCCCTGAAAATTTACCAAACATAATACAGGAGCTCCCTTGGCTTGGCTTTGCCAGGACGGTGTCACTGGAGAAATGAATCCAGTTGCAATAGTGTGGATATGATATTACAGAGCCTCAGAGCATGCCGCTGCTTGCCAGATCTCCCAGCACCAACAGGAAGTACCCGCCACTGCCTGTGGATAAATTGGAAGAGGAGATTAACCGGCGAATGGCAGACGATAATAAACTCTTCCGGGAAGAATTCAACGTGAGTGCTTTGTTGATTCTCTCATCTGAACCTGGTTCAGTCATGCCAAGGGATCGTGCTGGGTGGAACAATGAAAGGGATGTTTTGTTTACCAGGTTGAAGTACTCTCTGTAACAGACCGAGCCAAACCAGGCCAGGCTACCAGTCATGTCTTGAGCTAATTGAGACGGTTTCTCTGTAGCTCTGCAAAGCAAACAGTGTTAGATGCGGTTACAATATTGTAACCACACTATCACCCACTAGGAACTTCATAATTGTTGCTATGCTATATGCCATGGCCGCCCAGAATTTCACAGTTACAAAGATAGAATTCTCATTCGCCTGTCTCCTCGATACAGGCCCCAACTGCCTAGGTTTAAAGGGTAGTTGTTGGAGCTATAGGACCTGTGACCTACAGTAAAGCAATCTGGTCTTATCCATCAGGGAGCAGTGGTGCACAGACACACCGACCAGTTTTTTTCAGTACTGATTGCAAATGCACCTTTATATGTTCCATACCAATCACAGAACAAGTGAATAGGTTGATACATTTCTGGCTGGGCAACATGGGTCAAAAACAGTGGAAAGGGTGTCCCATTCTCTGTGTGTGAAAGCTTACCCGGTTTGTGTCTGTTGTCCATGCACACAGCTGCTCTGGATTAGCAGGGCTGTCAGGTTTCCCCAGCTTGACCTGCTACTTGGGCTCCTTCCAGATTCCTTTACTCCCTCTTCCCCTGCATCTTCCTGTTTCCTTGGTTAAAATAGGTCCTTGCATTATGTATTTAAACGCAGGGCGGGACAACAATTTTAGTTCCATTAGGAGCTCCTCCTCTGTAGCATTTGCAGCTATGTTCAGTGTTAGCCATGATGGGATGATGACATGATTGAAGAGGTGTAATTGTGCTGATAAGATAATGAATAGGTCTCTGCTTCCAGTAACAGGTATTCAGTGGGTAACTAGGCAAGGAAAGCATTACCTTCCCAAAACTGCCTGTGCTCCCCAGATGCATGTGAGGGCTGGGGCCATGGCCTGGCTGCACCTGGTCTTCAGCTACCTGGCACTCTGGCCACCTGGGAAGGGTAGGACAATGCTACCCCTGAGATGGTGATACTAAGGGGTCTGGAGACATTGAGGGCTGGGGTTGGGGCTCCATGGAGGGAGGTTACTGAAGGGGCAGGACCTCAGGTAGAAGAGGTGGGGTTGGGACTTGCGTTCCCCAGCTGGGCCTTCATCTGCTGCCCATGGTGTCCAGCGTCAGAAGATCTGGCCTCGGAGCAGCACATGTGGGATTCCACATTCTCTGAGCCTGTAGAGAGCTAAAGGAGAGCGAGCCATGTCTAGTGATTAGACAGTGCGACTGGGAGTGAGTCGATCTGAATACTATTCCCAGCTCTGCCCCTGAGTCACCTTGAACAAGTCACTTCTTCATTTGTTTGTGTTTCTGTGTATCCACCTGCGAAGCAGAGATAAGAACACCTACCTCACAGAAGTGTGTGAGGCTTAAATCTCTCTGTTTAGAAAATATAGAGAGACTGGCTGCCAGAAACTGGGACTGGGGGACGGGACAGATGGCTCAATAATTGTTCTGTTCTGCTCATTCCCTCTGAAGCATCTGGCACTGGCCGCTGTTGGAAGATAAGATACTGGGTTAGATGGGCTATTGATGTGACCCAGTGTGGCCAGTCTTATGTTCTTAATCTCAATAGAGATGCTACAAACAAGACCCTGTGTATGCTGTGCTTCCATGGCTGTGGAACAGGGCTCTAAAAGGCAAGCTTCATTTTTCTGGTCTTTATGGCTGCAAAGAGAACCTTAAAGACAGAACATGAAAGTTAAAGCAATGCAGCACTGCCCTCTAGAGCCTCCGGACTGCCAAAAACAGGACCTGGAAGTGAGAGAGGAACTGTCCTAGTTATTTATTTCAATGTGGTATTAACTCAAACTCAGTGGTGACCATTGAAACTACTACCACTTTCACCACCATTCCTTCTGCTGACACATGCAAGTATTGTGCTTATCTCACAATCCCAAATTTTCTCCCATGCCTCCCAAAGGGCCTGCACTCAGCTGCCCTGTATGCAGCTGGCAAAGCCCACAGCATTCCCTGACAATACCACTGATGTAGTTAAACCTTGCAAATACAAAAATCTGTGGGACACTGAAAATTAGTAATGTAGGGAGCAAAGTAAAATAACTGAATTATCAAAATAAATCACTTAGGAGCTGCTGTACCGAATGGATTCTCCATTGTAATGATTAATCAAGAAACTCTTCCAGAACTGGTACAAGGTTTTCAACACTGAGTTGCAGAATTTAGGTCCAGCTTTCCCCAGGATACACAAGGCCTTGGCTGTATAATTACAATACCTTACTGTTAGATAACCTAACAATAGAATGCCTTGTGCCTTAACCAAAAATTCCCCTCTACCAACTCTTGGGCCAGTTGGTTACTGCTCTGCGCTGCAGAAGTGGCTGCATTTCAGTATTTCTGAATGTTAGTGCAGTCACTAAACTTCTTTGAGATCATTTCTGATGCGAGTTGAATTTCACCCAGGACTTCCATCCCCGAAGCACAGGCCTCTGTCCCT
Source organism: Pelochelys cantorii (assembly GCA_032595735.1). Classification (NCBI taxonomy): domain Eukaryota; kingdom Metazoa; phylum Chordata; order Testudines; family Trionychidae; genus Pelochelys; species Pelochelys cantorii. The sequence continues at coordinate 7,426,339 of CM064331.1, read as the reverse complement.
TGAACTAAAGGAGTAACTCCAGTCGGTAGCAGCAGTAGGTTCTATCCTCTTGTGTGGACCAGCCAGTAGAGGAAGACACACAGTGAGCTGCATAAGGTCACCAGTGTTGAGAAACCCTACTCTTTTCCCCTCAATCCTAAATACCTGCTACTTCCCTTGGTGTTGGACTAAATCACATTGTGATCATATTGATCTACTATGATTGAAAGTTGTCACCCTTTGCAGCCTGTTTGGAGGCTCACATGGGACAACTCAGTAGGGGTCAGTCCAGTTCCGACTGGAGATGGATCTGCATCACCGCACTAGCACAATTAGCGCCAGTTGTCCATCTTGCCAGAGAGGCCCAGGACTGCGTGGGCAATAGAGAACAAATCCCTCGCGGCACCTGGGAAGGGGATGCATGGGTAAGCTTCCTCAATTGCTGTTTGTGCTCTTTGGAGAGAGGATGTTACTTTCCAGAGATATCAGGCTATTATTCTTCAATCAGCACACAATTCATTTGACTTTATTAGTTTAAAGATAACATGCCCCACGCCCTGGGCCCAAAATTGGCTCATTGGCCATAGAATGTTCCACCCATCTGATATAGGGTGGAAGTGACTCATGGGACATGGGGCTGACCAGCCAGCACCAAGCCCTAATTCAGTCTGCTCTGTCGCTGGTGGCATTGATCCATGAGCCTGAGGTAACATGAAAAGAGCTGAGCTGCACCTACCCTGTCTCGGATGTGCTGATGGGATGGTCCAGTTTGTGTTGGAGGAGGATTTACTGCCATCTTGTGTTTCTGGGTACTATGGCATCGTATTTCATGCTAAGTGAAGATTTGCTCCCTGCAGGGAGGCCTGAGCTTGTGTAAACAGTTATTTGAGCCTCTGTTCCATCGCCTCCCTCTCCAGCTGGACAGGCTCATTTTTCATTAACCATTTTCCATCTTGAGATGTCTGTGTTAGGAAGGGAACTGCCTCTGTGCATAGTGCTAGCAAAGACATGCTGGCCTGCCGCTCTGCAATAGCCGTAGAGCATCCATAGATCTCAACGCATTTCATAAAAGGGACTGAGCAATACTGGAGCTATGAAACCCTAGTAGCTCGATTGTGCCTTCTGGCTTTGGGAGAAGGGATGGGGAACCTCAAGTGTTGTGGGGAGGGGGAGGACATCCCCTGGCCATCCTGCCTAAGGGCCTCCCATTGTATCTATGTAGGAGCTCAACAGAATAGAGTTGCACTAAGCGGTGTCCTGGGCTGTTTACCGTGATCCCTTTGCTGTTGCAGAAACACGTGTTGCCCCTTCCCCTTCCTCTCCTGATCTAGCTTCTCTGGAGGGCACAGGGAGATGAGCCTTGAGCAACAGGAGACCATTTCCCTTTGAGAGTGATCCGTTCTGTAGGGAGCAGTGTTTGCCCAGAGGTCAGAGCCACAGGTCTGAGAGTCAGGACTCGGGTCCTATTCCTAGCTCTTCCAGTTCTGTCATTTCCATTGTCACCTTAGGTAAATCACATAACCGCCGTGCCTCATTTTCCCCCAAATGAGAGGCTACTGGCTTACTGCCTTTGAGATCTTGAATGAAGGCTCCTTGAGATACAGCAGGGCTCATCACTGTATAGAAGAGCTGATTGGTTTATATTTACTACAGTGACACGCTCTCCTCCTTGCATACTGTGGAAGTATAACAGAAAATCACATTTCTCCTGCCCTTTCAGGCTCTCCCAGCATGTCCCATCCAGGCCACATGCGAAGCTGCCTCCAAGGAGGAGAACAAAGAGAAGAACAGATATGTCAACATTTTGCCCTGTATGTATTTGCTCCCAGTGCAGTTCCATTGAGGCTTGGGGAGCGACGGGGGGGACAACCAATCACTGCTGCTGTTGGTCTGTTTCTCCATTTTGTATGGCTGGTATGGATGGAAGTGGGGAGTGTAACAGGCCTGCTGGAGAGATGAGGTTGGTTACCACCACTATGCAGGCTGCTTCATCTACCTGTAGATAACATATAGTAAAAAGAGCTCCCTGCAGCTGTAGCCCAAGTGGGAAAGGATCAGGCCAGTTTATATTGGACAGGTGTCCATGCTGGCTTTAGGACCCCTAGTGGCCAGGATTGAACTGGCCCTGGAGAGTGAACTCTCCTCTCATTCCTACAGCTTGTCTGGACTTGGATTTAAAGTGTCATGTTTGCACTTCTTAGCTAACATGTTTGAAAAGTCTTCCAGAGACAAGGCCTGCTGCCTTTTAACACATGCTAAACTGTCCAGTTATAGCCTAGCAGGATGCAGGTGTACATCATGGTACATCATAGGCAGTAGCTAGAGTACAGGTTGTGGAGGGAGGGTGAGGAATATACCAAATTAAATGGAGAGGAGGAGGGCAAGGGCCTAGAACTCTGTTGCTGGAATGTAGCAGGAGAAAGACAATGTGTTTGCATGGTCACGAGTTGGATGAGTCCTGGATGTACGACCCTTTTGCGTGTATGCGCTTTGCAGAAGGAAGCCTTTCCTATGCAGAATTTCACTTCTCTAGGCTTAAGCATGTGATGACTTCAATGCATAAAGTTTTCTACATATGCAGTGAAGTGAAACTTTGGGAACTGATCCAGCCCATGGCTTCCTCTGCCTGAGGCCCCAATCAGATAATCAGCTTCCCCTGAATATAGAGGTTCATTAACATCTATTTCATTTTTAATGCATAGTTTTGATTTTTTTCCAGATGATCATTCCAGGGTTCATCTGACTCCCATTGAAGGTGTCCCGGATTCCGATTACATTAACGCCTCTTTCATTAATGTAAGTTCCTTCATGGACTTTGTTACCGATTTTGGTTTGAAGAATAAATATCAACCTGCTGTGCCTGGTCATATGGTGGCCCTTTTCACTTGGAGTGAGGCTAGCCATTACACATGTGCCTTACATGGAGCGTGGTTATAGTCAGGGAAGGAACTGCTAAGGAATGGCCACTTGGTACTGCCCCTCTCTCTTTCTCATGTTTGCTTAGTTCATTGGCCTAGCGTTCTGTTGTTGTCAATGCTGTAGTGTCAATATAGCGCTGGGAAAGGGAGTTTCATATGGCCAAAGGGAATGTGGTCTTAGAGTGAGGGGTCAAGAGCCAACGTCTTTGTTCCTTGCTCTACCACCGATCTGTTGTATACCTTGGTCATATCTCTTTGTGCCTGTTTCCCTATCCATCAAGTAGATAATACCTTACTCTCTGGAATGTTGTGGAACTTAGCTTTCATGTTTAGGAGCAGCTTTGTTGTCATCTCTGGCTGAAAGACAAAGTTTAAGTGTAGGTGATTAACCATTGGAACAAACCCCTTGGGATAGTTTTGGATTCTCTATCTTTTGATGTCAGCAACCAATTACTGGACTCACTGCAGAGGTAAATGTGTAGTTCCCTGGTCAATGTTATCACAGGAAGTCAGACTAGATGATCTAATAGTCCCATCCAGCCTTTACAATCTATAAATTACTGAGGATCCAGTCTTGCAATTCCTCCATGATCAGAGCTCCTTTTGTAGCTAGTGGGAGCCATGCAGCCAAAGGGCTTGCAAGACTGGAAACAAAGTGCATGAAAAAACAACCAGCTGGCCAGCTAAATTCTGCTTACAACTCCTTTAGGTCTGTTCTTCTCCAACTGGAGTCTGTGAGAGATTTGCTCTTGACTCGGATGGGATGGGGGATTGTGGCTTTTGCTAATGAAGCATGGTAAAGTGCATAGAAAAAATGTAGCTTGATTTTTAGATGCCAGATTGAGTTTGCAGCCCCATTCCCTTGACACATATGTATCTACATCGATGCATGAAATGTGTCCCGTTTTGTGGAAGGTCATTAAGTAAGCAGTTAATCCAGAGTCCTGTCTATAGACATAGTCCCAGAGCGCAGTGTCCCTTTAAATAAACAATAAAGCATAATCATGGCACAGATGATCTTGTGGGTAAGACACTAAGCATGGGACTCAGGAGATTTGGGTTCAGTTGATGACTCTGCCACTGATTTCCTGTGTGACCTTGTGCAAGTCATTTTATCGGTGCCTCAGTTTCTCATCTGTATAATGAAGATAACAATACTTTATTTTCTTCCACTGTTTGTCTGCTTAGATGGTAGACTTTTCAGGGAACGGACAGTTTTACAATGTATATGTACAGCACTTAGCACACAGAGCCCCTAATCAGTTGGGAACTATTGATGCTAAGGTAATGCAGATATTAATTGTCACAATAATTACTATTAAAAGTAGCAATGTGTATCCCATGTATTTTAAAAGGAGTACTAATGCACCCAAAGAGAAGCAAGGTGATGCAGGAATGCAGTTCAAAACATGAAATCCATTTTTTTCTCTCCAAAATACAAATTGGCATCATGAAGAAAAGCAAGAGCCCTTTAAACACTCCAGCCAGGAGTCTGTAGAGTCTGTGTTGACTTGTGTGGGCATTGATAGTGCTCAGACTGCGGTGCCTGAGCTCTGCTATAAGGTATCACATGTCACTGTTCCTGTGTTTTGGAGGCAATACCTTATTTCAGGCCCTTTGATGGGCAAATACAGTGAGTCCCCAGATCATACAAGGCCAGACAGTACTTCCTCCAGGGAGGGGACCTTTGGATCATGGTCTTTGTCTGGTTCAGGTACCATTTCTCCCACCAGAGCCTGCCAAGCCTGCTCTGCACAGTGCTGGGTCCATGCTGGGGGTTAGACTGATTGTTGGGAACAGTGGGCAGGTCAGCAGTGGAGTATGAGAATGTCAGCTCAGTTTATTAACCATCTGGCAACAAGTCATGACTCTTGGGTCCTGTACTCTCTGTTGTACTGCATTCTTAGCATGTCTGCTTAGGCATGGGGTCAGGGTTCCACGGAGGGATTTGAAAGGTTAACTGGTAATCATCACTCTAAGTGGGTAATACTTACCGGTTCCGGTTAACCGGTAACCAGAGAAGAGTGGAGTAACTCCCTGCCTGCTGCAGATAGGGGCTGCTCTTGTCCAGAACAGCCCTGTCTGCTGCAGGCAGGGGCTTCTCCGGTGAGGGCAGGGGGCTGACAGCCAGCTCCAGCGCAGGGCTGGGGGCACGAGCCCCATGGGCTAAGGGCTGCTCCAGCAGGGTGGAGCAGTCCCCACCTCGGATCCCACTTTAGTCGGTTAACTGGTTAAATGTTAGGTCGGTTAACCTAACGCTGTAGTCAGGTTTTGCCAATTGGCTGATTAACTGGGATTTTTACATCCCTAATTCCAGAAGCCACATTCTGCCTTTTCTGCTAGAAGCGTGCCCTGCCACAGGCTGCTATAACTCGGTGCTTCCCGCGCTCACCCATTCCACGTTTAAGCTAAGCACTGGTGGAATAATGTATAATATTTGTAATGCCACTTGTCATCCCAAAGATTCGCAATGTATTTTGCAGTTTTAGGAGAGGTTAGATTAGAGTAGAAAGAGTTGTAAAAGTGACGTGGGGCCCTTCAAGACGAAAGTTGCTGCATTATAAAAATAGACCACTCCACCCACCGTGTAACTGCAGCCATCTCTGGGGCTGCAACACAAAAACTGCTTTTTAACAGCTTACAGCTGGGTGAGGAGCAATTGAAGAACACCATATCCAACAGGAACTGCATTGCGGTTGCTGCTAATGGGGAAGGATTCCCTTCAGCTCTGAGAACTAGGATTAACAAGCTTCAGGGGGTAGCTGAGTTAGTCTGTACAGGATAAACTTTAAAAAAAAGTGGGCTGTGCCCATGAAAGCTCATGATACCATCTACATGTTTTGCTAGTCTTTAAAGTGCTACCAGACCATTTGTTGTTTAAGTTTAGGATTAACAAGTGACTCTGGAGCCCTAATACAAGGTTCCTCTTATGTGGATGCTACCAAGCCGCTAGAAGTTGAGAGAGCGATGTTATGTGGTCTTCAAATGGGAATCCTTGTGTGCTTGCAGATGTGAACGTGTGGCATAATGCTCCAGAGAGACGGGGGGAGACTGAGGTGCAACCAGCTTTGTCTTGGAGAAAGGCTGCTCTTTCATTATGGTGTTCCTTTTTCTTTTTGTCTCTCTGCAGGGGTACCAAGATAAAAACAAGTTTATTGCTGCACAAGGTAAAATCTCAAAGCTATTCTGGTTACTATGTCAAGACAGTGTCACTGTGGTAGGGGGTGATTCTTCCCTGATCTTTGAAACTGTGGCATTGGACCAGTGGCTCAACAGCTCTGGTGCCTTCAGGTCAAAATCCAGGAGTCTGAGATGGAAATGTAGGACACGCCACACAGTGTGGACAGATTGTAGGTCTGTGCCATACCCGCATGCAAGTTCAGTGCTAATTTGAGTTTGGGGGACCATCCCATCCAGGGCCTGGGGCAGGCCACACCAAACAGTCCTATGGACAGGACGGCTTTGCATACACTTCTCCTGGACCACAGGGATGTGCCAACAGGGCACAGAGCTAGCAGCTGGAAGCCACTCTAGCCCCACTATGCTATTGGTGGTGGCACTGAGGGCCCCTGGGATTTTTTAAAATCTCCTGGGAGTGGCAGGCTGGACCAGGGGATGCACGGGGGGAGCGTGGGCCGGCTGGCTGGCAAGCAGGCAGGGCTGGGAGATGTGTGGAGGGGGAGCACAGAGCCCCCACCCATCCCCAGAGTCCTGCCACAGAGGGGTGCTGGCCCAGTAGGAGGATTTGAGGACTGGCACTGTGGCCCTAAGGTAAATGAGTTTGAGACCCCTGTGCTACAGGATGGGCCTGGCATTCAGCCAGGCCACCATTGGGGAGGGCAAAGCCTGTGCTATGTGTTGCCCAGCCCAGACATAGCCTGGGCTTTGAGTCAGGATGTTTAGGTATAGCTCATCAGCTTGTCTGGTGGGTGGTCAGTAACTACTATGAGAGAACCCTGCAAATCCATGAATATCCACTTCTGTGGACCATTTTTGCAGACTGGATGCAGATACAACTTTTGTATCCATGTAGGACTCTACTCATGAGTACAGGGTGTCCCCGCTATAAGTCACCCTGGTATACATCCATTCCGCTTGTAGGAACTGCTGCATTATAAGTCCTCCCATTCCCCACTCTTAAGTCACACCCAAAAAAAAAAAAACCCAATTTGCGCAAATGGAAGTCAGCTGCGGGAAAAAAATTCCACACTGTTTTGCTAGAAGTCCAAGTTTTTTGGAACGTATCTTAGACTTATAGCAAGGACAGCCTGTACCATATTTAGGGAAGATCTTGCAGTTAAAGCACAGCAGTCAGGACTCCTAGGTTTTCTTACTCGTCATAAAATGTGTCCAGTCCCTTTTAAATATACAGTTATAGTATTAGAGGACTCTGAGTGCCCTTTGCTGCCACTTAGGTTTTCCATTTTTTGCCACTATTTTATTACTGCATTGTCATTAACAACTCTGTATGTGCCTCTCCCTGCTGGTTTTTACTAGGAGAAGATCCATCTGGATGACATGCCCTTCGTGTGTACAATACCTGTGTTTGGGTTTTGTCTTTTTAGGACCAAAAGAAGAAACAGTAAATGATTTCTGGAGAATGATTTGGGAGCAGAACACAGCGACAATTGTCATGGTGACCAACCTGAAAGAGAGAAAAGAGGTGACTGTCAGGGAATACTGCCCTCATGGACACTTTCGCCTGCTGTGGTGATGAATGGAAACATAGGGAATGGCTGGGCTGGCCACACCCTGGACAAACACATGCAAGCTAGGCAGCTAGGCAAGCAGTTCCATCACTTTTACGTACCCATGGAACAAAGTCCCTAGAAGGGCTGTCCGTGAGACTGAACATAGGACTTCTGGATCTAAAAGCATAAATCTCTGCCTGCACTGAAAGAGCCCACTTGTTAGCCTGCAGGCAGTAGTAAACTTGAACACTTTTATATCTGACCCAGCCACTAGAAAGGGACGAAGAGCTGCATGTTAGCCATGTGTTGGGGTCTGCAGGTGTAATTGATACATGAGCTTCTGCACATTTTCCCCATAGCACCGCTGCTCTTAACAGATATGACAAACATACGCTCCACACACAAGGAAGCAAACGGTCAGGGCCGAATCTGCTCCCCTTGACACTGTTGGCCAAACTCCCCTTGTCTTCAGCAGGAACCAGGATAGAGGACCAGGTCTTCAGCTGGTGTAAAACAGCATAACTCATAGAGCAAATATACACCAGCTAAGGCTCTGATCCACTGTGTTTATTTTGCTTACACTTCAGCTGTAAACTCACAGGGCCCAGGTCACTGTACATGACTGTAGTGTTGCTGCTAGGCTCTGAGGAATTGGTCTAATCCAAGATGGCAATTCCTATGTACTTTTACTAGCTCATCTTTGGGTCTTTAGATACTGGGCTTTCATAGATTATAAGACCAGAAGGGACCACTGTGATCTTCTAGTTTGCCCTGTTGCATAACGGAGGCCAGAGAAGTTCCCTGAAATAATGCCTTGTCTTGCCTTTCTGTCATTTCTTTCCAGTGCAAATGTGCTCAGTACTGGCCAGACCAGGGCTGCTGGACTTACGGAAACATCCGGGTATCTGTGGAGGATGTGACAGTCTTGGTTGACTACACAGTGCGAAAGTTCTGCATTCAACAGGTACCATGGTTCAGTTACATCCCTTCACTAACCTCACCACTTTCCATCACAGAAAGCAGGCGAGAACTAGGGTGCTCCTGCCTGTAGCAAGGATTGTCTGAATTGCTACAGATCTCCAAACTTTCCCAATGCCTCCTAGGGGCATGTTCTTGCCAGGGATCAGCCGATAGGGATGGTTTGCGTGCCCCTTTGAAGGACACAGTCATGATAAAAAAAAATTATATACTTTTTAAAGTATACTAAGTATACTGTTACTAATTGCACCCTGAGTTTTGAGAGCGAAATAACTAGAGTCCTCTCTTCATTTTCACCATAGCTTTTTGCACTTAAATCAGCTTAGTTATTTAAGGCCAACTGCTCAGCTGCTGTAAACGTGTATCGCTCTGTTGGCACCACTGGAGATTTACTGATTTACAACAGCTGAGTATCTGAGGATGGACCAGTTTTGCTTTAATACTTTAGCATACACAGTTCTACATGTGCCGGTACCACAGTTGCATGTGGAAATGGGGCAGATAGAGAATTGGGAATTGATCTTGGATCTCCTGAGTCCCAGACCTTTAATAATTTTTGTTGCTCTTCTCTGGACTTTCTCCAGTTCACTTTTTTTTCCTGAAATGTGACACCCAGAACTGGACACAATACTTCAGTTGAGGCCTAATCGAGCACAGAGTAAAGCAGAAGAATTACGTTTCCTGTCTTGTTTACGATATTCCAGCTAATACGTCCCAGATTGCTGTTGCAGCAGTGTTACACTGTTGACTCGTATTTAGCTTGTGGTCCACTATGAGCCTTAGATCCCATTCTATAGTACTCCTTCCTAGACAGTCACTTCCCATTCAGTATGTGTGAAATTGATTGTTCCTTTCTAAGTGGAGCACTTTGCATTTGTCCTTATTAAACTTCATCCTGTTTACCGCAGACCATTTCTCCAGTTTGTCCAGATCATTTTGAATTTTAATCCTATGCTACAAAGCATCCCTCCCAGCTTAATATTGTCTGCAAACTTTATCAGTGTACTCGATAGGCCATTGTCTAAATCATTGATGAAGATATTGAACAGAAACGAACCCAGAACTGATCCCTGCGGAGCCCCACTCATCGTGCCCTTCAAGCATAACTGTGAACCATTGATAACTGATCTCTGTGAATGGTTTTCCAACCAATTTTGCACCCACCTTGTAGTAGCTTCATCTAGGTTGCATTTTCCTAGTTTGTTTATGAGAAGGTCATGCGAGACAATATCGAAAGCTTTACTAAAGTCAAGATATACTATGTCTGCTGCTTCCCCCTTATCCTCAAGGCTTGTTACCCTGACAAAGAAAGTGATCAGGTTGGTTTGACAGGATTTGTTCTTGACAAATCCATGCAGATTGTTACTTATCACCTTATTGTTTCCAAATTGATTGCTTATTTGCTTCATTATATTTCCAGGTACAGAAGTTAAGCTGACTGGTTGTAATTCCCTGGGTTGTACTTATTTTTCTTTTTATAGATAGGCACTACATTTTCCAGTCTTGGAATTTCTGCCGTCTTCTGTGACTTTTCAGAAATAATTGCTACTGGCTCAGTTATCTCCTCAGTCAGGTTCTTGAATATTCTAGGATGGATTTCCATATGTCCTGGTTACTTGAAAGCATCTAATTTGTCTAAGTAATTTTTAACTTGTTCTTTCCTTATTTTAGCCTCTGATCCTCCCTCACTATCACTGGTATTCAATATGTTAACATCCAATCACCACCAAACCTCTTGGTGAAAACTAAAACAAAGAAGTCATTAAGTATGTTTCTCATTTCCACATTTCCTGTTGTTGTTTTTCTCCCTCATTGAGTAATGGGCCTACCTGGTCCTTGGTCTTCCTCTTGTTGCTTAATGTATTTGCAGAATGTTTACATGTTGTTTTTTGTTTCTAGCTACTTTGATTTCATCTTATGCCTTGGCCTTTCTGATTTTGTCCCTACATAATTATGTTATTTGTTTACATTCATTCTTTGAAGTTTGATCTGGCTTCCACATTTTGGAAGGCTGGGTCACTTTATGCCTTCAGGTTATGTAAAAGTGAAAAGTGGTTTTGACCTCATTTGATTCAGCTTGAAATGCATACTGAAATTCCTGGGGTAGGAATCAAGCAGCCCTCAGGATTCCTGGCCACCCCAAAAATCGGCTTCTGAGTTTGGAGTCCCCCTCACCCACTGTATTTTATTGAGTGACAACTAGGCAATTGCAGGATCCAGAAAGCCTTCGAGGAGTTGGGGGCCCATCTAGTTTCTGCCCCCTCCCTCAGTAAACCCCAGGAGACACTGCCTCAGCTTGTGGAGGTTGGCCTAGCTCCATTGACTTCAATGTGCCCTAGAACTTTAGAAACACTGAGGTGTAAAGTAAGCAGGCCTTTAGAACCAACTCTGAACCCCCCAAATCAGCTCTCGCCCCCTCCCCCCAAACTGGAAGCTCCTCTCTGTTCCTGGGGAAAGGTAAAGAAGCTGAGTATCTGATAGTAAACAAGGCGTGTGCTTCCCCCCACAGGTAGGTGATGTCACAAACAAAAAGCCTCAGCGCTTGGTGACCCAGTTCCACTTCACCAGCTGGCCTGACTTTGGAGTCCCCTTCACCCCCATCGGGATGCTGAAGTTCCTAAAGAAGGTGAAGACGTGCAACCCCCAATATGCAGGGGCAATCGTCGTACACTGCAGGTGAGTCCAGAGCCACGTCTCCCAGAGAAGCCCCCCCTGAACACCCTCCCCCCAGTATGTGTCTCTGCCTGGCTGCTCTTGGGGACTCCCTGGAAAACCTGTTCTGGCTCCTGCAGAAGGTGGCAAAGCTGGTCCTGGCCACCTGACGCTGGATTCACCGCACGAGTGCAAGCAAGAGCCATAGTCACACACAAATCACGGGCATGGGGAGCTGGGACAAGAGCCCTTCCCATTCACTTCCTAAACACAGGCCTCATGTGAGCAAAGAAAATTGCCTGTGGCTAGCAAGAGTAGTAGTAACAGCTCAGCTGGCTGCTCTCTGGAGACAGCAGGCTAGAATATCCCAGCCTCCTGCTTTTGAGATTTGGTCTTTATCCCTTAGTGGCGTAGATCCCAGACACAGCAATGAGCTCCATGCTTTCTCTGTACCCGGACTAACAAGCTGCAGAGCTCGCCTGGGGTAATATCCACTGTATTTGATATACAGCATGCCTCCTCTTCTGCCACCCCTCTCCCCCCTCCCAAGTTCCAGAGCACTGCAAGGGACGGGGGAGCCAGCTGGGCACAGCACACCACCTTGATTTGCTCAGAGTCATGATGGTAAATGAATGGCAGAGCCAGCAGTTGGCTCTGGCCATGAGACAATACTGCCTGTAATGCTGTTCCCTTCTGTAGCTGCTTCCTTCCTTCACAAACTATAAGGACCTAGCAGAACTGCCATCTCTAGAAAGGAGAGCGGCAGCCAGCATAAACAGAGTGGGCTAGAGAAGATTTAATTGAGGATGTTGGACAAATCCCTCTTGCAGCCCAAATGCCCATAAGCCCCCATGCCCCAGTAGTACATGGCACTCAGTGCATCTCCCTCAGGCTCCCAGACAGGGCTCTTGCTTGCAACTCCAAGGGGTCTGCATGAGTCAGAGCTGGTGCAAGGACCCACCCTGAGCCTCTTCAGCCCTAGATACACTTCCATCAAGTCTGATCTTCACATGGGCTCACCCCTCACCCCCCGTTGATACGTTGAGAACTGAGCACTGAGAACAGGAACCCAGACGTGGCCAGAGGCTGAGAGGAGCAACAGAGCTGGGCTCTGACCTGTCAAAACAACCTGGCTGTCATGGGCCCAGCCCTATAGAGGGGGAGGGCAGGCTAGAAGGAAAGTGGGGGCAGAAGCGCAGGCAGCACTTCAAGACTCTACCAGTCTGAACTGACTGCAGGGCTCCCTAGCTATGTCTACACTACTGGGTTATTTCAAAATAACAGGCTTGGTAGTGTGGACACTCGCCTTCTTATTTCAAAATAAAAGGGAGTTATTTTGAAAACTCCCCAGTGTAGATGTAACCCACACACCTAGTGTGGTTACTGAGCAATGCAAGTGGTACCTAGATCATAGCAACAGTTAAGATCAAGAGATCTCTACAACATGGGCTGGGAGCCAGCTGGCTTTTACCTCAAAGGGTAGAGGCTCCGATACTCAGCTCCAGAAGTCCCAGGTTCAAATCTGTCTGGTGGTGGTTACATAGACATGCCCCCTGTGGCCTGCTCTGTGCTCCCATGCACTCAGAGTCCCATGGGGTGGGATTGTTGGAGTCTACAAATGTCTGTCTCAGCTGTGGCCTTTGCACCCGAGAATAACCCCTGTTGTAGCTGGGTATGAGCTGCTACTGTCTCAGGTGAGTTGTTGTAGCCTCTAGTCCCTTTCTGTTGCTTTGCACACCAGCTAACCTGTCAGCTGCACTGACCTCCTGCCCCCTCTGCTGTTTCAGTGCTGGAGTCGGACGCACAGGCACTTTTATTGTCATTGACGCCATGCTGGACATGATGCACGCAGAGAGGAAGGTGGACGTGTATGGTTTTGTGAGTCGGATCCGGGCTCAGCGTTGTCAGATGGTACAGACAGATGTAAGTCCGCTGCAATGGATGGATGGGGCTCTGTAACACTGGGCACTCGCATACCACTTCCCATGCTCTGAGCATTCTGCACACAGCAGCTTATCAGTTGCAGCACCCTGGTGAGGTGGGTCCATCTCTCTCCTCCTGTAAAATAGAGGTACCGAGGCATAGACAGATGAGGTGACTTGCCCAAGAGCACACAGCCAAGTAGGTAGCAGCGACAGATGTACGAAGTTCCAGAACCTGCATTCATTCCTTCAGACAGTGGCACTGTCTAGCTTCTGCCTGCGACTGGAGGCTGGCTGATAACACTTCCCCATCTGTAGCAGCTGGGGAAACTTCCAGTCATGCTCCTCCCTTCACATTGACAGAATCTGTCCATGCCCCCTTCCATTACTATGCAGCCATGGCTTCCTCAGCAGGAGGCTGCTTCTCCCCTGCAGTCAGGCTGTGTTACTAGGATTGGGACATTACCTGCCCCTGTGCCCCTCCCGCCTTAAGTTTTTAGGGTGGGGGAAGGTGTGTGGAAAGATTTCTGGGGGCAGAGCCAACACTGGTGTGGAGGCTGCTGGGAGAAGCAACAGGCACAGCACACTGTCCTACAGTCTGGGTGGCCGCCTGAAGTGAGCAAGGGGTGGGGTGGTACACTCTCCCTGCTCCCAGGAGGAGCTGGCATGAGCCACCTGGCATGGCTGCTTGGCTTCCCAAATGTCCCTGTGTGCCCCCCAGGGGGTTCATCACTATTCTATAGCAGCCTTCATGCAGGGGTCCCCAAGCCCACGGCAAACCTTAACTAAGCCTGTGTGTAGCAGGCAGGTGTCTCAATCTCCAGTTTACAGGCAGGGACACTGAGGCACAGTGAGGGCAAGGCCAGTGTTCTAAAAAGTAGCCTCTGGTTTGGAGTTCAGGTTGGGCTCCCAAACACTGATGAACAGTCAGTAGCAGCAGCCATTTAAACAGAGCATGTGGTGTTCCCTACTCTCCAAGGACAGGGGCAGTCCTGTTGCTCCAGCTCACTGCGTGTGAATAGCTAGCTGCGTAACACACCAGTGCTTCCTCTCTGAGCCACTCGCCATTGTTCTGTGCATACCAGGTCTGCCTGGGTTCCCTCAGCCTGTTTCCTTCGGCTATGAGCACCTTCTGATCTGCCAGCCCGTGGCCCTGCTCTGTAGCTGGTCACTGAGAACACGTTACAAGAGTTTCGTCCTCTCCCAGATCAGAGGGAGGGAAAGGGGGAAGTTCCCAATGACGTGAATGGAAAAAGATCAGGCTCCAAATGTGTCTGGTGTGGTCAGTGGTTGTGTTGTTGTGGGTGCCTGGGCTCTAGGCTTCCATCCTTCCCGAGCTCTATCCTAGAGCATGCTCAGCCACAAAACAGGGAGTTGATTCAGGGCATGGTACGGAAGCTGCTCCCTCTTGCTATATTGAACCCCTCCCTTCCTTTTCAGATGCAGTATGTGTTTATCTACCAAGCACTTCTGGAACACTATCTGTATGGGGACACAGAGCTAGAAGTGACCTCGCTAGAGACCCACCTCCAGAAAATCTACAACAAAGTGCCAGGGACCAGCAGCAACGGTCTGGAGGAGGAGTTCAAGGTAGCTGGGCCCAAGCCATGCTGGCTCAGTGCCCTTGCAAAGAGAGACCAGGGCAGGTGACTCGTGAACCTTGCAGCCAATCCCCTCCTGAACCAGCAGGGTCTCCAGGGAGAGTAACAGCCAGGCTCAACAAGGCACTGGTAGGCAGTGTCCTGCAGAGAGAGCAGCCTTCCACTGCTTGCCTGATCTGTTTGCTCTTTAAATATCTACTACAAAGGAGCCTTTCGCTCTCAAGCCCTTTCCCCAGAGGAACATTTCTCTGGAGTGTGTGTGGAGGAGCCAGTGCAGTTTCCCTGTAAATAACACCTGAAAGCCAGCTGGTTTGAGGGCTTGGAGGAGTCACATATGGGCAGGCTAGCTCAAAGATTAGAGAAAGCAGCTGTCAGCAGAGAAGCATGGACCAGGGCTCCTGACAGGAGCAAGTTTTGCTTCAAATCCAAAACACTCCCTGGTCCTTGGCCTGAGCTTCTTGTGCCCCCTGCGTTCCCACTGCTGAGTTCCAGATCAACAGCCCGGAGTTGACAGGAGACAGGGCTGGGAACTTGGTAAAGCAGAGTGTGTTCTCTCTGTCTGGCCACGTTTATGGCCTCTGTCACTGTGGTGTCTTGCAGAGATCAGCAATAGGGAACAGTTACTATTCCAGTCTGACAGATGGGCCACGGGAGCCCCCCAGAGGTGAAGTGACTGGCCCAAGGCCACATTGGGAATCTTTGGCAGAGCTAGGAATTGAGCCAAGCCTGCTGACCATCCCTGAGAGAGTCTGGAGGGGTAGGGGGGTTGTAGATCTGACAGCTCCGTTGCACATGAGGCAGCCCTGGCAATGGCATCGTGCAAAGACCCACATCAGTGCTCATTAGTTAAAAGGGGAGGGATGGCCTAGCTCAGTGGTTTTCAAACTTAGGGTCGCGACCCAGGACTGGGTGGTGGAATGTCGGGCACTGGGTTGTCTTGTTGCAGGGGGATCAGGTGACCACTGGGGGGTGCTTAAGCAGCTTCCTGCCTGTCCTGGCACCGCAGACTGTGCTTCCCCCCAGAAGTGGCCGGCAACAGGCCCAGCTCCAAGGTAGGATGGAGAGAGGGAGAGTGCACAGGGCCCCACGCACTGTCCCTGCCCCAAGCACTAGCTCTGCACTCCCATTGGCTGGGAACCTACTGCCAGCTGCTTCTGGGGGGCAGCCTGGTCTGCAGTGCCAGTAGCAGCAGGAAGCTACCTTAGCCCTTCCCCTCCCCACTGCACTGCGGACTGGGAGCCGCTCGAGGTAAGCCCCTCCTGCCCTGGCTCTCATCCTCAGCCCCACCCCCGAGTCTACACTCTAGTCAAATTAGGTTGTGTTGTGGGCATCGGCACTCTTCTTCAACTGGTCCTGAGAGAAAAAGTTTGAAAACCGCTGGCTTGGAGTAACCATGGTGGAAGCATGAATTCCTTCTGCTGCTGCATATCCCAGTGTCTGGGCACTGCTGGCTCACGGTGATTCATTCGGACTCAGCAATTGGCTTGATTGCAACAGAGCCTGGGCAGGCTCGGGGCGGTTGGCTTGAACTAGCGCAGAGCCATGGCACACGGGCCCGGGGTGGTTGACTTGGGCTGTTGTGAGGCATTTTGAGGATTGTGCTCTTGGCCTCTTTTTTGGTCACTTAAAAAGTTGTGGGTTGATTTTTATATTCCCCATATGCAGAAACTAACTTCAATCAAAATCCAGAATGACAAGATGAGAACAGGAAACCTGCCAGCAAACATGAAGAAAAACAGGGTGCTTCAAATAATTCCATGTGAGTGTTTCTTCCATCCTGCCCAGGGCAAAACCCATCCAGGGGACAAATGAAGGATTGCGGAGGGTGAGTCATTTGGGAGGATAAGAGGCACTGGGAACTGCAGAGGAGGTGGCTCTTGCAGCAGCTGTAGTGAGTGAAGGGCGTGGGGAGGAGCCAGTGAGTGGAGGGAGCAGAGTGGTGAGCCTAAGATGGAAGGGTTTGAAAACAAAGGAGGTAAGTTTGAAGTGGATCCTGACGTGAGTGGGAAGCCAGTGGAGAGGCATCAGAGCTGTAGCTGGACTTACCCAGTCTGGCTTTGGGCCCTGCCCTTGCCTCGGTTCCCCTTCTCTAGTTTAGAAAATGTCACTCTACAAGTGTTTCCTCAATAACATGCTCCCTTTTTGGACATTTGATTATTAACAGAGTGGAAAACCTCCCCCAGCCTTCACAGCTGGCTCACACCCTGGTGGAGGGTTCTTAAACCGGCTCCTGCCAAGGGTTTCCTCTAGCAGCCCCCTACCTTTTGCCTGGAAGCTTAGGGGCTTGTGACTCAGTGCAGAGCAGCTCTCCTGCTCCTCTGAATCTCTCTTCATACTCTCCCTGACTGAGTGCTCACTGCCTTTTATATCTCCTGTTATAATGGCTTCTGAATCACATGTGTGATCACGTGACTTCTACATTCATTCCCTCCACTGGGGCAAAGCCTGCTTGTTAGGGTCAGCTCAGCCTGAGGCAGGCCATGTGCTCACGCTTATTGGGGTTGGTGAGAAGCTGGGTGGTAGTACGCAGGCTAGAAGTGATGACTCATTGCACAGCACAAAGTAAACTGCAAGGAGACAGAGCCTGAGCCAAACAACCTGCCATGCCAATTTTTTTGTCTTCTCCATCTTTTGCATTCCATGTGTTTCCTAAACTGATAGTTGTCTGGGACAACTGTCCGTTATCATTATCCTGCCTTTAATGAATGTATCCATGTAACACTTCTTTGAGGTAGGGAAATGCCACTCTCTCCATTCAATGGATGGGTAACTGAGGTACAGAAAAACTAAGTGACTTGCCCAGGGTCACACAAGGAGTCTGTGGTACAGCATGGAACTCAATGGAGGTCTCCCAAGTTCCGAATTAGCTCCCTCTTCACTGAGTCATCCTTCCCCTCAGCTGTCCCAATTGGACAGCATGCTTGTGGCTGTGTTAACTGTCATCCTAAGGCTGATGCCTGACTAGCAAATGTCTGCGTTTTGAAAGTGTCCCCCGAGCACCAACCTACTTGTCTGGCTTCTGTTTCAGATGAGTTCAATCGCGTGATCATTCCAGTGAAGAGAGGCGAAGAGAACACAGACTATGTCAATGCGTCCTTTATTGATGTAAGTTTTTATTTCCTTCTATCCATGGACTCTACAGCCTCCAGCTCACACTGGTCCCCATAGCCATGCTCAGTCTGGTCTCGAAACGCTTCCTTTTTAGGGATTTTTATTGTATTTAGATCTGGTGGAAGGTGCTAGGCTGACGGGGCACTGGAGCTCAGGCAGAGGCCGCCTGCGTTTCCATGCTGCCCGCCCATGTGCTTCATCGTGACCTGAAAAGATGCATCACAGGGCAAGTTCAGTCTCAGCATCCACGCTAAAGGCCTCCGCTGTGCCTCCCCACAAGTCCGATAGTGTTGCAGTGTGAATACCTATCTGCTAGGCATAGAACTGGGACCACAAGCTCCTCTCATTTGGCCACTGAGCATCTACCAGACAATGCAATGTAGCACACAGATCTCAAAGCCCTTGACGAAAGCAGATCAGTCTCATTATCCTCTGACTAGAGGAAACAAGACTGAAAGGGTAAGTGACCTGCTCACTGAGGCTAGACTGCACAGCCCTTGGTGACCAGTAGTCCTGCTGACATGAGTGGTAAGCCTTGCATGAGAATTCATCTACACACACAGTGAATACGTGCTATAGGACCTAGATCTTCTGACACCTAATCCTGTCTCTACCCCCCCGGGTGACAGTCGGTACCAAAGGCAAGTCATTTTTCATAATAACTGTCCTGGGCAAGATTTGAGCCAGTGACCAAGATGGGAAAGGTGCTGTTTCGTATTCATAATGCCCTGCTATTGTAATTTTCTGATGAGTATTATCCATAACGGGCGGGTTCCGCTACGCTGACCTGTCACTACGCTCTCTCCATTCCAAACGGATCACAGTATAAGCAGCTCAGCTGGTATCCTAGCATTGTGGGTTTGTCATGAATCTAGGTCAGAGAGCCCATGATGTGATGTAGGCAGCTTGTGGAGAATTCCATTTCCTGCCTCTGCTGAACGTTGCTTGACGGACTCACTCCAAATGACTAGAAACAGGACTCTGTAGCACTTTAAAGACTAACAAGATGGTTTATTAGGTGATGAGCTTTCGTGGGCCAGACCCACTTCCTCAGATCAAATTGTGGAAGAAAATTGGCATGACCATATATACCAAAGGGATACAATCAAAAAAAATGAACACATATGAAAAGGACAAATCAAATTTCAGAACAGAGGGGGGAATGAGGGGAGGGGAGGTAAATGTCTGTGAGCTAATGATATTAGAGGTGATAATTGGGGAAGCTATCTTTGTAATGGGTAAGATAATTAGCATCCTTGTTAAGACCTAGGTGTAAAGTGTCAAATTTAAGCATGAATGACAGTTCAGAGGATTCTCTTTCAAGTCTGGTGCTAAAATATCTTTTGAAGCAGGATGCAGGTAGTTAAGTCCTTGAGACAATGCCCTTTCTAGTTGAAATGTCAAGAAACTGTTTTTTTTTTTTCTTTGTGATCCTGTCTAATATCTGTTTTGTGTGCATTGATTCTTTGGCGAAGTGTCTGAGACGTTTGTCCAATGTACATAGCAGATGGACACTGTCGGCACATGATAGCATAAATTATATTTCTGGATGAGCAGGAATATGTGTTCTTGATCTTATAACTCAATTGGTTAGGTCCAATAATGGTATCAGCAGAGTGAATATGTGGACAAAGCTGGCAACGGGGTTTGTTGTAAGGGAAAGTTTCAGGGTTGGTATTAATGTGGTATGTCCTGTGGTTGTTGGTAAGAATCATCTTGAGTTTAGGTGGTTGTCTGTAGGAGACTATAGGTCTGTCTCCCAGAGCCTCTCGGAGTTTAGTATCCCGTTCCAGTATAGGTTGTAGTTTATTGATAATGGGTTGGATGGGTTTAAGTTGGGGGCTGTAGGTGATGACAAATGGTGTTCTATTGTTGGTTTTCTTGGGTCTGTCTTGAAGTAGATGGTTTCTGGGTGTTCATCTGGCTCTTTCAATTTGTTTTATTATTTCTCCGGGTGGGTAGTTGAGGTTTATAAATGCTTGGTAGAAATCCTGAAGTTTCTGGTCTCTGTCAATGGGATTAGAGCAGATGCAGTTGTATCGAAGGGCTTGGCTATAGACCATGGATCGTATGGTGTGTTCTGGATGGGAGCTGGAGGCATGTAGGTAACTGTATGAGTCGGTGGGTTTTCTGTAGACAGTGGTGTCTAATTTACCATTGGTGATTTGTACTGTGATATCTAGGAAATGGATCTCTCGTGTAGAATGGTCCAGGCTGAGATCGATGGTGGGGTGTAGGTTGTTAAAATCTCTGTGGAATGTCTCCAGTGTTTCTTGGCCATGGGTCCAGATCATAAAGATGTCGTCGATGTAGCGTAAGTAGAGAAGGGGTAAGAGGGAACAGGATCTGAGGAAACATTGTTCTAGGTCAGCCATAAAGATGTTAGCGTACTGTGGGGCCATGCGTGTACCCGTGGCTGTGCCGCTGATCTGGAAGTATAAGTTGTCCTCAAACTGGAAATAATTGTGGGTGAGAACAAAGTTACATAGGTCTGCTGTCAGATTGGCAGTGGCGTCCTCTGGGATAGTGTTTCTAATTGCTTGTAATCTGTCTTCATGTGGGATGTTGGTGTATAGAGCTTCTATATCCATGGTAGCAAGGATGGTGTTATCAGGGAGGTTACTGATGTTTTGTAGTTTCCTTAGGAAGTCAGTAGTATCTCGGAGATAGTTGGGAGTGTTGGTTGCGTAGGGTTTGAGAAGAGAGTCTACATAGCTGGATAAACCAGTAGTGAGCGTGCCGAAACCTGAGATGATGGGACGTCCAGGGTGTCCAGGTTTATGGATTTTGGGAAGCAGATAGAACAATCCTGGTCAGGGTTCAGAAGGTGTTTCTGTGTGGATTTGGTCCCGAGTAGATGTAGGGAGGTCTTTAAGGAGACAGTATAGTTTCTTTTGGTATTCTGAGGTGGGATCAGAGGGGAGAGGTTTGTAAAATGTGGTGTTGGAGAGTTGTCTGGTTGCCTTCTTGTTGTAACACCACATTTTACAAACCTCTGATCCCCCCCCTCCCCCCCCCGTTCTGAAATTTGATTTGTCCTTTTCATATGTGTTCATTTTTTTGATTGTATCCCTTTGGTATATATGGTCATGCCAGTTTTCTTCCAGAATTTGATCTGAGGAAGTGGGTCTGGCCCACGAAAGCTCATCACCTAATAAACCATCTTGTTAGACTTTAAAGTGCTACAGAGTCCTGTTTTTTGTTTCAGCTAGACCAGACTAACATGGCTACATCTCTATTACTATTCCAAATGACTAAGCATCTGTGTCCTCACAAAGCAGCTTTTATGGAAAAGAACAGAAACTTTGACTGTCAAAAGTTGTTTTGGTTGTGGAACAGCAGTTGCCATCCTGCACTGGAAATTGCATTACAGTGTAGACCTGATTTTTGCTCCTCTCTTGTTAAAATTCATAGTAAAAGCTACATCAAATGTAAAACTGGTAGGTTAGATCTGGACCCAGGGTAACCTTTTTTAATAGCATTTGAAGTGAATCAAAGGATTCCTTATGACCTCCTAGAAGCAGATGCTCTTCAGGGTCCAAAGAGGCTTCTAACTTCTTTGTTTGATAGTGATGGATTTTGTCACTCTGTAGCAAAAACAAAAAGTGCAAAGAGGAGGCCGAAAACAGTTGAGTTTATTATTGGGCAGCCATAGCTGTGTTCTAGTTCCCAGGATTAATATTTAGCAGACTAAAGCCTTATGTCCAAAGACATCAGATTTTTAATTTGGACCATCACTGTCGATTGTTTGCTCTAATTAGCCAAGTATAGCTCATCACTGGCTCGCTGGAGACTTGAGCTTACAGAAGCAGTAAGATCTGGTCCTGATGTAACTATGTTATTTTAGAGGCCGAATTGGTTAGATTAGTGCCATCTCCTTGTGTGGGCACTTGGAACTGGAATTTGAGGGTCCCTACAAGTGGCAGACAGATGTTTAACTAGATCAGTTTCTAATGCAGCGTAGTTAAATCTGAACCATTTTCTCATGTAGACAAAACCTAGGTCTCTAGTTCTTTACTATAGTGATAAAAATAACACTACAGGATGTTTTGGTTCTGTTGTAGAATACCCAACAGAGAGTTATCTAGTCTGCTGATTGGCTACGAATGACCAGTTAATAGTTTACTGATTGGCTCACATTCAGCACTAGGGTACAGATTTAAACGTATACAACAAGCCAATGAAAATAAGTAATAGACAACAAATGTTAAGAGACCATTTACTAAAAACCAATAAAAAGATCGCCAGTCACTTAAAAAATTCACGGCCAGTCCATTGATCTTCAGAGAACTTGACAAGGAACAAACATCAAATTAAAAAAAAAATTAAAAAACCTTTGAAATACAATGATATTCTCACACTAAAAAAAAGCATCCCCACCATGTATTTTAAATTTAACACTATTGCCTTTTTATTTCCTGTGAGTTTTTTAAAATTAAACTGAACTGAGAAGTAAATTAGCACAATTTGAAGTGCCTGTTTCATTCCAACCTGTTGATCTCTGGTATGGGTTCCTTATTTTTTTACTTATGAAGATTATGGCTTTTTTATAGTTCTAAAAATTCAGGTCTGTCCCAGACTGCAAATATGAGAGGTTCAAAAACAATAAGGGAGAGACTCAGAATAATTGCTTCAGCCTGGCAAACAATAGCCTTTGAATTTTCCTTTAAGAAACACAGTGTAAACCAGGTACATGCTGATTCTTTTTTTGCCCTGGAATTTAAATATGACATCTGTGTTGGCTGCCTTATTCTGCATCCATGAAGACTTGAGTTTAAGGTGTTTGTCCCGTCCCCCCGCTCTAACTTGATGCACCCACCCCTCCCTCAGAGCCAGTGTCCCTGCTCTAACCTAATGCCCTCCCCCTTGTCTTCCCCAGAGCCAGGCACCCCCAGCCTCCCTGCTCTAACCCAATGCCTGGGTCTCACTGGAGCTGCTGCAGCCGCAGACATGCACATCTTCCTCCAGGCGCTGGGGCGCGTGCGCAGTGCAGCCGTGAGCAGTCCAGGCATGCGGCTCTGAACAAGCCGTAACCTAAGAGCCGCATTTCTTTGAGCAAAGAGCCGTGGGTTGGCCACCCCTGGGATAAGGGTTTGGCTGTGTCTAAGTAATAGCCTGTAGTGTGAGTACTCGCTGTGGGGCCATGGCTGAGGCAGCAGATTAAGGCATAACAGCTGATAGAGCAGAGATGAGTGAGGGCAGAGCCTTGGCAGAGCAAAAGCTGCTGCCATCTTGATATTTGACACTTGGATAATGGGACAAAAGGCAGCCTTCAAATCCGTCAAGCATGTAGGTGCCAGGAAGGAAAAGCAATTGCCCAGGTGATGTGCTGGGGATAAGCCAGAGTAATGGGGCTACATGAGAGGGGAGATGGTTCTACAGGATAATATGCCACATTCCAATCTCCCTGTGGTGGAAGCCCTGTCACCTGGCACGTTCCAAACAGAGTTGTGCCCCCCCGTTCCACTCTGCACTGGCAGGAGGGTGTAAAGGGCCATTTCTGACTCTCGAAGAGATGCAAAGGCCTTCCACTGCACCGCAGGAGACCTGCACCCAGGTAATCTTCACACGTTGTTCCAGTGTCCAGTTTCTGAATGAAAAGGAAACTGGATCATGGAAGCTAGAGAGGCAAAAGGTTTGTTGCAGCACTGATCCCCTTCCCTGCTTGTGCAGAAGACAGCCAAGCTCACAAGGCAAACAAGTTGGGCAAACAAGGACAAAGTTTTTCACGTCTTACTAGGAAGGGATTTTGAGGTCTGGCTGGTGTGGGGAGAGAAATGGGAGACTCTGAGCTTTGTGGTTTCATACGAGCTGTGCTTTGGAGCCTGTGATCCACCCACAGGACACTTCCAGTGAGTTCCCACAGCGGTGCCCGCTGTTCCCAGTCCCTCACGGTTCTTGTCCATATGCTTCTGCCTCATCTGATAGTTATCTCTCTGTGGATGAACTTTTCGCAGGGGCTGTGAGGGAGTTCACTGCAGCATTAGACTATGTCAGGCAGAACAGCTGCTGCTGCTGACAGCACTGGAGTGATTTCCAGTCTGCATGTAGTTCTGCTGTCCCAACAACCACGGCTTGAAATTGCAGGGTTATCGCCAGAAGGACTCGTATATCGCCAGCCAGGGCCCTCTCCAGCACACGATAGAGGATTTCTGGAGGATGATCTGGGAGTGGAAATCCTGCTCTATAGTTATGTTAACAGAGCTAGAAGAGAGAGGCCAGGTAAGTGCCTGAGAATAACTAACCTTGCAGCTGGTGGGAAAGCAACATCATTACCGCTCATTCTTTGGTGGGGAAATCATGGCAAGACTCTACAGCCCCTTGATAATCTTGTTCCGTGTTCCTGACACATCCTAGTTTATGTAACTTTATCCTTCTTTGTGTGTGTGTGTGTGTGTGTGTGTGTGTGTGTGTGTGTGTGTGTGTGTGTGTGTGTGTGTGTGTGTGTGTGTGTGTGTGTGTGTGTGTGTGTGTGTGTGTGTGTGTGTGTGTGTGTGTGTGTGTGTGTGTGTGTGTGTGTGTGTGTGTGTGTGTGTGTGAGAGAGAGAGAGAGAGAGAGAGAGAGAGAGAGAGAGACAGTCTTCTCTGTAGAACCTCGTGGTGCTACCTGGTCTAGTTTCAAAGGATTAACATGCTTATAGATGCTCTGAATTTCAGACATGAGGTGATGGACAGGGACCGAAGTCATTCCACTCCCAAAACACCTCAGGAGCGAAATGGTCACTCCCTAGTGACTGCCTTTGTGCTGGCCTTGGAGAGCAACATCCTGTCACGCACAGCTAGAGAGCGCCATCCCGGTTGCCCTCCAAGCTCCAGATTCAATGGCTGGTCTAGAAAAGTCTCCTTTTAACAGATCCCTCGAGCCGGGAAGGAGAGTTGGGATTTCATGCCGCTACATGGAGGTTTCTCCCCTTATCACTTCTCGTGCTTTCTCAGGAGAAATGTGCCCAGTACTGGCCTTCTGATGGCTGCGTGTCCTATGGAGACATCACCATGGAGCTGAAAAAAGAAGAAGAATGTGAGAGCTACACAGTGCGGGACCTGCTAGTAACAAACACCAGGGTAGGAATCTCTCTCCCTCGCCCTCGGAATTAGCTGTAGCTAATCTGTTTCTGTGCTGAGGTCCCCTGTGCTCCTGCAGCTCTGCTTCAAATGCTGATTTCCCCTGGCCTCGCCTCAGCTTCCATAACTCCTACAAAATGACACCTCCACTGTCAGTTCCCTCCCTTATCTCCCCAGTCCCCACTGTCCAATCTCCTTCCCCCTTGTTAACACACAGCCTGCATTGACCCTTCCCCCACCAGAAACCCTGTTATCCACTCCCAGCCCCCCACCTCCCTACCGCTATCCAGCCTGTACTCTCTCCTCTTTTGGTTCCCTCCTGGGCCACCCAAACCCTGCCTGTTTCCAGTTCCCAGCTTTGTCCCCAGGGCATCCACCATCCACCCACTCCCTTGCCCACTGCCATCGGTCCTCTTGGGCATCTGTTCCTAGTGCCCTTTTGATCATTCTCTTCTGACCTTTTCTCCCAAGCCCTTGAAACAATCTTTCCAGCTGTGCACCTGGACTTAGGTTGGGCCAGAGGAGTGAAGTTGTCACTGTTTTTCTCCTGCAAGGAAAACAAGAGCCGGCAGATTCGACAGTTCCATTTCCATGGCTGGCCAGAAGTTGGAATTCCTAGTGATGGGAAAGGAATGATCAATATCATTGCAGCAGTGCAGAAACAGCAGCAGCAGTCTGGGAACCATCCAATCACTGTGCACTGCAGGTACAGCCCGTCCAAGCAAGGTGCCACGTTTCAGGAAGGCTGTGCAGAAATTGGAGAGGGTCCAGAGAAGAGCAAAAAAAGGATTAAAGGTCTAAAGAATATGAGCTATGAGGGAAAATTTAAAAGTAGTGGGTTTGTTTAGTCTGGAAAGGAGAAGACTGAGGGGACATAACAGCTTTCAAATACTTTAAAGGTTGTTACAAGGAGGAGAGAGAAAAATTATTCTCCTTAACCTCCTAAGGATAAAACAAGAAGCAGTGGGCTTAAATTGTAGCAAGGGAAGTTTAGGTTGGACATTAACCATCCTGACAGGATTTTTTTTCCTAAACACTGGAATAAGTTGCCTAGGGAGGTTGGAATCTCCATCACTGGAGATTTTTTTTAAGAGCAGGTTAGACAAACGCCAGTCAGGGATGGTCTAGATGATGCTTGGTCCTGTCTTGAGTGCAGGGGACTTGATGACCTCTCAAGGTTCTACGATAAGGAACTGGACACAGCTCTGGTTTTGGGTAACTCTTAGATCTGCAAGCCAGTGAAAGGAGCCGGTGTGGTGAGAAATGTCCTCAGCCCACTGCCCAGGGGCAGCATTGACAGCTGGGTACAAGCTTCCCCTACACTGCCCCTGCCAGTGTGCCTCAACCTGGAGCTGGAAGGATCTGGGAGTAATTCTGTTTTTCCAGGCCCCATCCAGTCCTTGGCGCTTCTCCCTCTTCCAGCAGGGACAGTTGAGTTTGTGGGGATTTTGATGAAATTGGAGACCACTCAGCTCATGTCATGTGATGCCCAAGTCTTCTCCACCATCTGACTAGCTGTTTGGTCTCCTTGTTCAGGCCAGACCTGGGCTGGTGCCCAAGAGAGGAGGGAACAATGGGTTGTCAGTCAGATGGGATGCTTTGCATGAAAACTGTCTGTAAATAGTGTTTAAACTAGAAAGCACAAGATGTTCACGTTCCCCAGCATTTCCCTCCCACTGCCTGAGTTGGAGCATCCATGCAGCCAAATGAACACGTTTTGTTCACCTTCTCTGTGCTCTCCTCTTTGTCTCTTTGCCAGTGCTGGGGCAGGAAGAACAGGAACCTTCTGTGCACTGAGCACTGTCCTGGAAAGGGTGAAAGCCGAGGGGATTCTGGACGTCTTTCAGACAGTGAAGAGTTTAAGATTACAGAGGCCACATATGGTGCAGACACTGGTAGGCACGACTTGTGTCTTCGTCACCCTGCTCCCTCCTGCCTTGCCAGACCTCAGTTGAGATGTGCCTGCAAACCATCCTCCCTCACAACCAAGTGCTTTGAGTGGAAATGTCCCTATGTAAAACAGTTCAAATGGTGGAGAGAAGGAGGATTTTCTTGCCTACCCCCTCCTCCTAACTTCCTTGAGTTCTGAAGGGAGGGAGCATTGAGCGAGGAATATAGAGACCTGGTTCTGTTCCAGATGCTGCTACTCCTTCCTCTTTCACTCTGGAGACTTACAGGCAGAGGTGCCAAATCTCCACAGCTGCTGCTGAGCTGTGGCTGCCCAGCACCTTTGAAAAGCAGGTCAGGAGCCTCTGCATGACTCAGTTTACCCATCTGTAAGATGCCGATAATAATATTTCACCCTTTTCTTGCTAAATCCTCTGCGATGTGCAGTTCAGATTGTTTAGATACAAGACAGGAAAGGGACCGCTACTATCATCTAGCCTGACCCTTTCCTAACACAGGCCATTACTGCAGAGTACCTCTTCTCGTCTAACACTGTGCTTTTCCTTTCCCAAACTCCCCAGGAACAGTACGAATTCTGCTACAAGGTGGTGCAGGAGTACATTGACGCTTTCTCCGACTACGCCAACTTCAAGTGACAAAACAACAAAAATGACAGAAGAGTTGCCTTCTTTAATATTTTGTAATATTCAGTTTGTTAATATACCCCCCAGATTATGTGTATATATCTTAACTGTTTTAGAGATTGGTACCATAGGCTTCATATTAGCTGGAGATTTTATATGTAGCAAAAGTGTTAGCGCAGATACTGTTGGCTCCTTTTTTCCAATGTTTTATTGGGGAATTAAATAGCGTGATGTTTGGATTAATATTGTCAATCCATCTCTCTGCTGGAGAGGTGTGATATAGGCTGTTACTTTGTAAATCTTTTTCTTTTTCCTTGAGGGAGTAAAGCCTTTTTAAAAATAATAATATTCTGGATCTCATCTAAAAGCACAAGCTTTTCCAAACCTGCAGGGAAATGGTTTCACATTTCCCTGCTATTCTGCTCTTAAAAACAGAAAGAAAGAGAGAGAAAAATGCTTATTCTGTATATATCCTAGTTTTTGTATAAAAAGAGAAAAAGCAAAAGTTTCTTTCTCTGGGGTTCTATAACAAAGCGTCACCAACTGAAAATGGTAGTGGACTAGTAACAGGCAGCAACGGTTGGGATTTCAACCAGGAAAAGAAAAGGATTTTTGTTCCCTAAAGAGAACTTCCATGTATGCGTGCCGGATTTCAGATTGGTCTTATCTGCTGCTCAGTCCCAGCCTTGGTTGGCAGGCAGCAGGGTAGGTCATTTAGATGTCTGGCTGAACTGCAAGTGCAGTCAGGTACGTGGATGGCCTCACCTACTCCTCCAATTAACAAAGGCCATAGTCTGAAATCCTCTGGCTCTGTGTGTGTTCATCAGTGAACAGTAGCTGTGGTGGTAGTGTTGTTAATATTAAGGTTTATTTTCTCTCTCTCTCTCTGAAGGCAAAGCCAAATGTTTCATTCTAGCCTTGTGCTGTCTGGGAGTTTCAGCCATTGGTGTCCAGCAAGTGGTGTAGCTTCTCCAGCACAAATGCTTAGTGTGGACAGGCAAAGCCTCTATGTGTCACTCTTTGTACCTCTGCTTGAAACTGGGGCAAGCTTCACTCACGCAGCTCATGGCTCCGTGCAGCTTTGCCAGTCTGTGTTGGGAATGTGAACTGGCACAGCTCTGCCCATGGCTGCAGCTGGGGCAGACCCCCCAGTGCAGACAAATCGGCAGTGTTTACTTCATGCTTGTCTTACAACTGCTGAGGGTGCTTGTTGACCCATGTCAGTCATGGGTTGCCTGGCCCTGTTTCCTTTATGCCGGGAGGCAGGGGTGCCATGTGCCTGTTGGCTCTGAGCTGTTTTGGCGGTCGTGAGGACTGAGGGAAGGAGTGTGAGAAGGGGCTTTCCTTTCAGTAGGTCTCTTCTAAGGGCTGGCGGTAGGGTTTGGAACGAGAATGTGGCACTTTAGCAATCCAGACTCCACCCAGCCATTGATTGTCCCTCAGACACCAAGTGTGATCAGCTCCCCTGGCATACCTCTTCCTTCCTGCCTCACCCTGTGAATAGTCCTTGAGCAGCTGCAGATAGACTCCCCCCTCAGACGAGTGTCAATCAGGCATAACTCCAGTGAAAGGTGAGGAGTCACACCCAAGTCATACTGGTGGGAGTAAGGTCAGAATCAGGTGTGGTAGAGGGTTCTACCAAAGGTAGCACGGGTCCACATGCCCAACTTTGTATTTCCTTAGCAGTAAAATTAAAAGAGAGGAGGCAAATCCTTGCCACACTCAGGGAGGCAGGACTACTATAAGTCACCAGGACAAGGGCTCTGATATCAGCCCTAAATAAATATCTTGTTTGCCTGAGTTAATTGTGGAAGACCAGTATCTTCTCAACCCTCTTGTGAGAGAGGTCTTCACAAGCTCTGCGTAAATCCTCTCCGTGCCAGGTCAGTCGTGGAAGGGAAAATTATCAAAAAATCAAGGTCTTTTGGAGGAGGGGTTTTATTTTTATTTTCTACACTTAATAGGATACGGTTGAAAGTGTCAACTGAACAGGCTTGGAGATCCACACACCCCGCCAAGAGTGAAGACTTGTTCTAGTTCAATACATATAGAAATAATCTGTCTCCTGCCCTCTCTCCCACACACTGAGTGCCCCACCCGTTTCCTCAGGGATCATCTCTGAGTGTAAGATGAGATTTCAGTCTCCACGGCTCAGTCACTTTGTAGGCAGTCTCTGTAGAGACCACAGGCTTCCATCTTCTGCTTCGACCCATGCAGTCAGACCCTTCTGCAGAATTCCCTATGGGCATATGTCGGTAGGGCTCTGTGTGGCCCTGATCCAGGAAAGCATGTAAACCAGCATACAAACATTGTAGGGATGCTTTCCTGAATCCGGGCCCATGCATGCCCGGCCTACCTGCAGGATCAGGGGCTAAAAGCTCCACTTGGGGCCAAGAATGGTAACATGGATCCCTGTCCTCTGGGAGCGAACGAGCAATCAAGAAAATGTGCTGGTGTTTGATGGAAAGGAGGCAGGGACATTACCCCATGGGTGTATCACACTTCACAGATAAAGCTTAAAAAAAATGAATGGTCCTGCATAGATCGGTATCAAATAAATAGATGCATAATGTTTCAGGCTGGAAGGGAGCAAGCCCGCACCCCGAGGAAGCTCCCCATGTGACCTTCTCCAAGGGAAGAGAGATCCCACCACCGGCAGCCAGGGCTGGCTCAGCGGTGACTGCTACAGCACATTCCCACATGCTGTGGAACCCGACCACCATCAGCACCTGTGAGGACCAGTCCCTGTCAGGATGACTTTGCAGGAGCTGTACTACATGGGGGGCCCTGAGCCCAGGAAGAGGCACTAGCGTTCCAGCAGGTCCTCCCAGCTTTGTGGGGCTTGGGAGCTGAATCCCTTGCTTCTCTCATGAAGGGAGAACTCCCCTGATGGAAGAATAGGAAGGAAACGCCACAAGGGGACTGAGAACTTTATATTTTCCTACAGCCTGCCTGTGTGGGGATGGTCTCGGCCAATGTTCATGACTCTGTGCGCGTGCGTGTGAGTAAAATACATGTGTGTGTTCTGGACAAGAGTAGTGGATCGAAAGGACTAGGTTGGCTTGGTGTGTTTAACATGCACCGTATTTATACTAATGTGCCCAGCCATTTGTGCCATAGAGTGGAACGTCTACTTACAGAATTTACAGATGATGTGTAGCTCATGTAGCTGAAGGGTCGCAAGCACTTTGTAGAGACAGAATTGGAATTCGAAACAACTTGACAAATCAGAGACTTGGTCTGATATCAGCAAGATGAAACTGAATAATGACAAGGGCAAGAAAAATCAAATGCACAGCCACCAAATGGGAATATTGGGTAGGTGGAAGTACTGCTGCAAAGGATCTGACTGTACAGTAGATCACAAATTGACTATAAATGAACTGTGTGATGGACTTGTGAAAATGGCTGATATCATTGTGGGGTGTGTTGACGAGAGAGCTGTACGTAAGATACAAGGAGGTGTCTCATTCTGTTTGGTGCTGGTGAAGGCTCACTGAAGTATTGTGTCTGTCTGGGCCCTACACTTCAGGAAAAAATTGGAGAGAGTCCAGGGTAGGGTGTTAAATATCGGTTAATTGAATAGTCGAATAACCTCATGAATTTTTATCAGTTAGTCGACTGATCTATAGTCCTCGGGACAGGGCCGGCAGCCACTGAATCAGAGGCAGCAGCGCGGGGTGCCAGGTGGGAGCTGGTCCACGAGGGGAGCCTGTCACCTAGAGTGGCAGCAGCCACTGTCTAAGTGGGGGTTTGAGCTTCTGGACCCAGTGCGAGCCAGAACTGAGCCAGGCTGCCTGCTTACCTAGCTCCTAACACACTTGAAATGCAGAGCAGCAGCAGGGGTAGATCCCAGACCCGACATGAGCCAGGCTGCTGTCCAGGCTGCTAAAAAATGTACTGGCAAGGGCAGGGGGAGGGAAATGTGTATAGTCTATAGCATTAACCGATAAGCTTTTGCTTATCGGTTAATCAACTACACTATTACATCCCTAATCCAGGGGAAAGCAACAAAAGTAATAAGCTTAGAAAACCTGACCTATGAAGAAATACCAAAAACAAAACACAACTGAGCTTGTGTAGTTGTGAGGAAAGAAAACTGAGGGGGGCTTTGTAAGATTTCCAGTAGGCTAAGGGCTATTATAAAGAGGATGGTGATTAATTGTTGTCCATTGAAGACAGGACAAGAGGTACTGAGCTTAATCTGCAGCAAGGGAGATTTAGGTTAGCTATAAGGAAAAGCTTTCTAACTCTAAGGGTAGCTAAACTCTGGAACAGGCTTCCTAGCGCGGTCGTGGAATCCCTATCACTGGAGGTTTTTAAGAATAAATTGGACAAACATCTGCCAGGGATGGCCTAGGTTTACTTGGTTCTGCCTCAGTGCAAGGAGCTGATGTTTTCCGGCTGTGTGATTCTGTTTTGTCTTTCAGAATGTAAGCTCTAGGTGCCAGGGCCTGTCATTTAATACATTTGTAGACTAGAGTGTTTAGACAGTGGGGTCAGGCTTAGTTTTGCCATTAAGGTAAATGTACATATTAACAACTTCCTTTAAAATCCAAACTCTGAAAGCTGACACTCACTGTAGGCATACGTGATCCACCCTAAAGTGTTAGTGAAATCTGTCACTAGGGGTGTGAGTGAAGGAAGTAGAGGGATATTATATTCCAAACAAGAGGATTTAATAACACACAAGCCCAACACAAATCCTGCATTCTTAGTGAAGGGGGCCTTATAAAGTGTCCTACAGTTGGGTTTTTAGACAGCTGTGTCCATAAGGCTAAATCCATTGGTGGCTTTGTGTGTCTGGGAAGTTAAGTTCTTTTTGCAGAAGGCCTATGTAAGAGTATGGGGAACTGGGTGTAGCTTTTGCCTGTTCTAATACACTTGAACTCCTTTAATCTGGCAACCTTGGGAAATAGGCTATGCCGCATTATGGAATTTTCCAGACTATAGGTATTTGCCATAATGAAGGGAGGTGGAGGTGTGGGACCTGGGAGGAGGGGGAGAGGCAGGAGTGTGCTGAGGTTGCGGGGTCTGGGAAGGCTTCCAGACCAATGCTGTGCTACCTTCCCCCCACTGGGGGAAAGGGAGAATAGCAGTGCACAGAGCTGCAAGCCACGGGTGTTCCTGAATCATGGAAACCCAGATCACGGAGGGTCAAGTGTATTACATGTGGTTGTTTAATACCCAGGATTGGTTCGAGAGAAAGGATTGAGATCTCCTAGGGTTTGCAAATATCATAAAATGTAAAGGATATGATGGGAGGGGGTCCCTCCTCCGATTGTATTTGTAGAGAGACCGTTTTCCTCAGCTATAGAATTTCATCTGGAAAACTTGTGTTTGAGGCCAAATTTGCAGCCATTCCCTGCACACCACTCCAGTTGAAATTGATAGGCACTCCCCATGCGTTAGGCCTCAGTTCTCCACACACGTTTACTGTCATGAGTAGTCCAGTGAAATCAATGGAACTACTTGCATGTATCAATGGAACTAAGTGCGGGGGTCCGTATTTGCAGGATTGGGGGCCTTAGCTGTCTGCTGAGTTAGGAGGCTGTACGTGAATTCTGTACCTGGGCTGGGACCTAAGGATTTCCTGAGCCTTCACTGCTTTGTGGAGTCAAATGAGGGCACTGTTTGCGAAGGCTAAAAATGGCCAGTGTGTCATGTTGTCAGTGAGTCCATGGCGCAGCTCTGTCTACAGGTGTGTCTCCATGAGAGCTGAGCCACCCAGCGCTCTGCAGTATGTGTGTAGATAGCGGTACGTTTAACTAACACGACTTAACTCGCCGCACACAGATGGGCAGAATGCAAAGACTCACGCTCCATCCCCTTTGCTCTTGGGTTGGTGCAATCCAATGAGTCCCTAAGGCCCTCTTGAAAAACAACAAATATCCATGAACCGTGGAGCCTGGGGCTGCAGTCCTCACTCATGCAAAGCTTCCCTTGATACCACTGGGAAATAAGCCTGAGCAAGAACTTTATGATGGGCTCTCAGGCTGACATTTTCAAAGGAGCTAAGGGGAGGTAAGTGTCTGAGTCTTACAGGATTTCAGCGGGATGGAAACTTAACTCCCTTCAGTCCCTTTGAGTAACCCCACGCACAGTATGATTTGGCAGCCATTGCACCATGCAATCTAGTCCCCTCCTTGATGCAGCTCTCCAAGCATCTTGGACCTCCTCGACGCGGTGAGTGTATTGGTGCGGAGGGGGGATGGAGATGGGCTGCATGATGAGCAGTAAGAATCCAGCCCATAATGTTGGTCCTGCCTGGGGCAGAGCCCTTTGGGTTTGGTACAGACATTCACTCTGAGACGGACAGCACAAGCGGTATTAAATACCACTGGGGAAGTTCTTGTTCCCAAGCGCCGCAGTTCCTATTATGTCTGACCAAGTTTTATCTGTGTAGCTCACCAAGGCCTTCTGTGCCATAGCCCCCTTCACAACCCCCCCAGGAAAGGCACAGAGCGTGCCATGGCCAAATCTTTTGCCAAACTTGTTTTCTAATTAGCCAGTTAAATTAGAACCAAGGATCAGTTAGTAAAAGGGAAAAAAAAAAAGCCCCTTCTGAGCCATGATTCAGTGGCCCCTGAAGGCTATAAGGGGAGTTGTCACTGATGTCTGGAATTGGCCCCATTGCAAAGCTAGCCCTGGGCCCTCACAGCAGGCATCTCTACCAGAGCTCCTAGAACGTGACTTTGCTCCTGCCGCAGCATCTCTTTGAATGTACCAGCCACACAGCCTTCCCAGGAAGCACCCATTGCGCCCAGGCTAGCTCAGCAGGGAGAGTAACCCCCAAAGGTCCTCACTGGAAGCAGTCCATACAGACTCCTTTCCAGCGCGACAGAGCATGAGCGCGTGCAGGTAGAATGTCTGAATCCCCTGTGTGCAGAAAGTCCCTGCCACGTGTTTGTGGAAGTTACCAACAGTTGCCATCTCGGAATCATTTTCCCTGGAGAGACACTGCTCCCCTCCTCCCCCCAGACAGTTATGTTGGTGGGGTTATGCCCAGACCTGCCATCCCATGAAACTTCCCCGGATAAGAACTGTGAAGGGAGTTTAAAACACAGTGGGTCTGCTGCCTGCTGCCCGATCTTCCACTGGCCTCACTGCGATGGGTCTGATTCTCCTCTCACTCCCACCGGTTCCATGCTGGTGCAAATGCATTGGCTGTCACGGACTTACTCCTGATTTACACGTGATCTGAAGTGTAAACAAGTGGAGAACCAAGCCTGCTGACCCCTCCACTCCCCATCAAGCCTCCTTCACTTTCTTAACAGTGTGTCTGCCTCTTTGGCAATGCCCCATAGGCCAGAACTACCAGTAACAAGAAACCTGCTTGCCCTCACCCTGCTTGGACAGCCATCGATTGCAGCAAAGTTTCTCCAAGAATTCACAGCCATGGAAACACAGGCCAACCCATGGGTTAACTGTGTCCCTGCTGTTCCTTTCTGGGGCTGTAGGAATGTTTATGCCACCTTCATTTTGAATGATATTTTTTACAGGAAGTTTTAATTTTTTTAAACTTGTATTTATTTTGTTCGAACATTTTGGAACGTGCTTTTTCTACTGACATCCGTTCCCTGTGGGGAAGCCCCCGTTACAATGTGGATGTGGGTGGGGGGAGGTTTTCTATTGAAATGATGAAATGTGAGGGCTCCATGAAAAGGCTGTGATGATTCAAACACCCTAGATCCTCTTGAAGGAGGAAGAAGGTGGGGTGGGGGGGAGCAGATTCTCAGTGGTCAGCAGGCTAACGGCTCATGAGGTTCGGTCACAGCTGAAAGCTGTTCTCCAACTTATACTAGTTCTAAACTGGTTTGGCCCTAGTGCCTTCAGTGGAGTTATTCCTGATTGACACCGGAGTCGGTGAGATCAAAATATGGAACAAAGTCACTTGTGCCATTCCCCGGTGGTGCCACAAAGGGAGCGTGCAGCCCTGGAAGGAGCACTCCAACGACTCCATGCGATTCTGCTGCACAGAGACCTGCCATTCCTGACACTGGCAGTTCTCCCACGGCTGGCTGTGCATTTTGCTCAGTGGGCTACAATGAGCCCCCTTGCTTTCGCTGCAGGACTGTAGCACTGTCCAGAGCTGGTATAACAGGAGAAGCGAGGTGTGAACAGACCTGGGACCCAGGACCCACAGGGCTGTGTCCATGAGTCGTGCTTTCTAAAGTTAGACAGTTGGGCGCTACTGGCATGTGACTGTAAGGCTCTTTGTCAGGGGTCATCCCCTTGCAGTGACATGGACCAATGCGACCTTGACAAGTGACCTTTCTTATCCCTTGGATGCAGTTTCATTATTTGCCTTTTGCAAGATGTGCTCCCCCCAGCCTCTGAGTGGAGACTTGCTTCTGCAGCACCCAGAGATGTGGGTTCTCGTGATTTCACAAGTGTACAGCCTCCTTCATTAATCCCAACATCAGCAACTGCTATTAACTTTGTAAATAAACTTTGACCGAATCCTGAATTTTGGGACATTGGCCAAGCTGTAAGTTATACTCTTAAATAAATGTGCTCATTCCAAACGAAATCAGACCTCCCTGTGGCTCCATGGGTGGCATGAGTGTGTTTGACTTCCTGAATGCTATGCTGTTTCGTGTGTGCGTGAGATGGACACAGCACAGCTCCTCAGATAGGAGAGAATATGTATGAAATGCCTTAGTCCAGTAGTTCCCCACCTGAGGTCCTGACCCAACATGGGTTACTAAAGACCTAGCACTGTCTGGGTTGCGCAGGGGGGTTGTGCAGGCCTCCTGCCCGCACTTCTGGGGCTAAAGGAGAGGGATGGCCTGGGGAAGTCTGGGGGGGTGGGGAGGAAGGGTTAGGGGGGCCAGCCAGGGTGGAGGGTTGGGGCTGGGGAAGAGGGGGCAGCACCCACCTTCCCCTCTGGCACTCCCCAGCTGAAGGGCAAAGAGAAAAGGGGAAGCCACACAGGTTGGCCAGCCGTGGCTATGCTGGGCAGCCCAGTGGTGCTGGCGCGGGATCCTCCAGTGGGTCCTATGGGGGTGTAGGGCTGTGCTGCCAGGCCCTGTGGTACTCCTGGGGGAGGTCTACGTTGGATATCGGGGAAAACGATTTCCCTAGGAGGGTGGGGAAGCACTGGGATGGGTTCCCAAGGGAGGGGATGGAATCTCCATCCCTAGAGGCTTTGAAGTCCCGGCTTGACAAAGCCCTGGCTGGGATGATTGACTTGGGATTGGTCCTGCTTTGGGCAGGGGACTGGACTTGACTCCTGAGGTCTCTTCCAGCCCCATAATTCTATGATTCTATTATGTGAGGGCACATCAGTGGGGCTTTACCTCCCCTCCACACACACCAATCTGATACCGGGGGGCAGGGGAGCCACTTACATGGGCCAGGGCCAGGGCCAGGTAAGATGTTGAGCCCTATCCCCAGCTGGCCACTCCCTTGGTGGAGCAGCTACCCCTCTGTGGTCACTCTGCAGGATGGCTGTCCCCTGCACTCGCTGCCCCCCGGTGGTGACTGTGCAGTATCACGTCCTTCCTCTGTCACCTCCCTTTGCATGTTTTGGAAAACAATCAAATTCCAGGCACTTCCAGTTTTCCTGGCACAACCAAACCTTGACCTTGCTTTAAGGTAGAAGATGAAACTGCCTTCCGAATTTGGTGGTCCTGGCTCTTACCATTTAGGAGGCGTTCTTGAACAAACGGGCAGACAGATGGACTCAGACACACACACAGATGTATATCTATATCAGGCACTGGGTGCTGACTGCTCTTCTGTGCTAATATTACTATATGAGAGAAGCGTTCCAGCAAGATAGGCGGGGAGTCCTTGGCTATTCCCAGGATGAACAAGAGGATTGCCTGCCTTGCTAAGGTGGGCAGGTGTGGGGAAGCCAGGCAGTCTCCGAAGAGTACCAGCTGGCTTCCCCCTGGTTGGCTGGGTCAGTGTATGAGTCCTGGGGAGGGCTGGTTGTTCAGACTCAGAGGGCCAGTGGATTTGATGCCCCTCTTGGATAACTCTGGGTGTGATGTACCCAGCAGCTTTCAAACTTTTTTTCTCATGACCCAGTTGAAAAAAAGTGTTGATGCTGCGACCCAACATAATTTGACTAGAGTGTGGGTGTCAGGGTGGGGCTGAGGATGGGAACTTTGAGTGTAGGGGGGGGGGTCTGGCTTTCGGGGTCAGGGCTGGGGCAGGAAGGGCTTTACCTTGAATGGCTCCCACTCAGTGGCACAGCAGGGGGGCTAAGGCAGTTTCCTGCCTCTCCTGGCACCACAAACCAGGCTGTGCCCCAGGAGCAGCTGGCAGCAGGTTCCCAGTCAATGCTCAGGGAGCTAATGCTCAGGGCAGGGGCAGAGTGCGGAGCCCTGTGCACTCTTCTCCCTCGCCTAGGAGCCGGGCCTCCTGCCAGCTGCTTTTGGGGCACAGCACGCTCTGTGGTGCCAGGGCAGGCAGAGGCTGCGTTAGCACCCCCACTGGTCACCCCTGCAGCAACGAGACCCAGCACCCAACATTCCACCATTGGAAGGTCGTGACCCGTCGTTTGCAGCCCGCTGGCCT
Source organism: Pelochelys cantorii (assembly GCA_032595735.1). Classification (NCBI taxonomy): domain Eukaryota; kingdom Metazoa; phylum Chordata; order Testudines; family Trionychidae; genus Pelochelys; species Pelochelys cantorii. Next base: position 7,388,364 of record CM064331.1, on the reverse strand, counting down.
AGATAATACCTACCCTGCCGTCAGTGCACGGGGCTGGACTAGGTGACCTCTTGAGGTCCTTTCCAGCCCTGGGCTTCTAGATAAGTGGCCACATGAGCTGGCAGAAAGGGACCTAGCAACACTGCCCGCGGTGTGTGTGGCACCCACACTGAGCTGCTGCTCGCTCCTCTGGAAGTGGAGCATGTGGCTCCACAAGGGGAAATAGGCAGCAACCTATGAGCCAAGCAGAGCCAGCTGGTTGCAGGTACCTTGGGCCAGCACTGCATACCCTACCCTGCCGGCCCATTCAATGCTGGGCATGGCCTGAGGCCCTCGCCCTCATGCTAGGAGCCAAAAAGCAGCTCAGAACCAGCTCTGCGCTCTCTCCCGCCTCTCCCCCCACACACTGCTCTGCTCACATGGCTGCTGACAGGGCCCAGGCTTCCCCTGGGGCAGGCAAACCAGGAAGCAAAAGGCCCCTGAACCAGAGGGAACGTCTTCTGTGGAGCCCAGATCTCTTCCCTCTGCAGCTCACTCTACGTGTCACGCCTGCTTATGCCAGCTTCCCCCTAAGCACCATGTGGGAACAGCACAGCTGCCAGCCTCACAGAGAGGCTCCCTTGTGAATGGTCACGAGGCTCTCGGCTTCCAGAGTGCTGTGCGTGCCTACCAGGCCAATGGCCGTGTCCCTGGTCCTGCCTCCCAAATCTGGGTCCCTTTCATGGAGCCCCTTGCACAGCTCCCCTAGAGCGGTGCACTGACGTCTGACTCAGCAGCGAGGAGCTGCCAAAGTCACCGTGTGTCAGAGGCGTATTTCTGTCGGCTGGCTCGGCAGCTGTAACAGGCTGTGACATTTCGTGGCTTTGCCGGCTGAGGCACAGAACGTCACATTTGCCGTTCCGACGCACCCGGCAGGGCAGGAACCAGCACTGAGCAAATGTCACCAGCAGCCCTGGAATGCAGCAGTGACCTCCGCCTCCTGGCCCGGGCGCACGGTGGCAGCTGGGACTTGCAAACAGATTAAGGCTCTGATAGTGCAGCTACCAGGTAGCTTCCTGGAGACTACAACCAGCCCGGTCTCTCCCCAGCAAGGATCTAGGGATGGACCTGAGACAACATAAGAACAGCCACACTGGGTCAGACCAAACATCCATCTAGCCCAGTATCCTGTCTGCCGACAGTGGCCAGTACAGGTGCCCCAGAGGGAGGGAACACAACAGGGAATCCTCACGTGATCCCTCTCTTGTTACCCATTTCCAGACAAACAGAGGCTAGGGACACCATTCCTACCCATCCTGGCTAATAGATGTTAGAGGAGAAACAGGCGACTCAGGAGCGGATGGGGTAAATGGAACTGCTTTACTGCCCACGCACGTTTACCTCAGACGTTCAACACAACGTGCGAGTGCTAACAAATTGGCATTAGTCATGCCGGTTTATCTATTTTAGCATGTTAATTCACATGTCTATCACTACTTTTCCTAAAACCTTATTTAGTAATGTTAACCCCCATAAAATGAATATCAATATGCAAATAATGAATACAATAATACCCACCCCAATTACTATTTACATAATTTCTAATTAAATCAACACTTTTCTATACTACAAACTTTCTAAATCAACAGGTTACAGAGGTTACAAGGAATTTGACCCTGAAGATGTTATACAGAGCCAATGAGGATAAGCCGGAGACATAACAAAATAAAGCAACTCCATAGGTATCTGGTTTCCTAGGCTACAAGAACGAAGAGAAAGAACATGTTTACACATCAGAAAGGATAATACCGGTTTTGACCAGACTCTTCCAAAACTACAAAAAGAAAAAGCATGTTTAAAGGGTAACGCTGTGGCTGACCCCTGAACCACTAATGCAGAGCAATTTCAGACCCCTATTAATTTTTTATATATCCCAACAATAGCCATTGATGGATCTAACCTCCATGAATTTATCTAGTTCTTTTTTTGAACCCTGTTAAAGTTCTAGCCTTCACCACATCCTCTGGAAAGGAGTTCCACAGGTTGACTGTGCGCTGAGTGAAGAAAAACTTGCTTTTGTTTGTTTTAAACCTGCTGCCTAGTAATTTCATTTGGTGACCACTAGTTTTTATATTATAGGAAGGAAGAAATAACTTTTCCTTATTTCCTTTTTCCACACCAGTCATGATTTTTTAGACCTCTGTCATATCCCCTGTTAGTCTCTTCTTTTCTAAGATGAAAAGGCCAAGTCCTTTTAATCTCTCTTCATATGGGACCCATTCTAAACCCGTAATCATTTTTGTTGCCCTTTTCTGAACCTTTTCCAATGCCAGCTAGTACAGTCAGCCTCTGCTGCGAGAAAACTAGGACCTGGCTGGCTGTGATTCTACAAGCTGATGAGCAGTGGGTATTCTATGCCAGGGCACAGCCTGCTGAGGGCCACGGGCTGTAGGGGGTTGGAGGGACATTGACCTCATTAATCCCATGAGTTCCTGGCTTTAAGGCTATAGGGGACTATTATGATCATCTTGCTGAGCTGAGTAACATGGGGCGTAGAGTTCTTCCCCCAGTAACTCCTGCCCAGTGTCCAGCTGCTCGCAGTGCTTGAGCCTATGTTCGGATATTGGAAGTTTTGCTGCTGCTGCTGTTTGATTTCCCAGCTCCCTCTCCCTAACCCAGGGGTGGGCAATAATTTTTGCCCGGGGGCCACTTCAAAAATTTTTGAAGTTGCCCCGGGCCACCGCAGAAGGGGCAGGGCCTAAGCGGGAAGGGGCGGGGCTACCCACCCCCAGATCATGATTGGTCTGGGGGTAGGGGAGCCTCTTTGCCCCCCCTTCCGTGTAGGCACGCATGGCTTGGAAGAGGCTTGGCATACTCCCCCACCCCCAGGCCAATAAGGGCCTGGGGAGCATGGGAAGCTGCCCCGCACCCTGCGAGGAGTATGTGGCACTCTGAATTGCCACAGGCTCCTCGCAGGGCCAGGGCAGGGCAAAGGACGCCTGGGGATGGGGGAGTGCGTAAAGCATCCTCCACTCTCCCCGCCGCCCTGCGAGCAGGGCTTCAAAGTACCACCTGCTCCTGGCAGGGTGGGAGGAGGCTTTGCACGCTTCCCTGCTCCCAGGCCAATTAAGGCCTGGGGGCGGGGGAGTAACAGGGCCTCCATGGGCCAGATCCACCTGCTTGGTGTGCTGGATCCAGCCCACAGAGGCCCTTTTGCCCACCCCTGCCCTAACCTGAGCCCCAAGGGAGGGGAAGAGAACATAACCCAGCCAAACCGTGTCAGACCAAAGGTCCATCCAGCCCGGTGTCCTGTCTCTGACAGTGGCCAATGTCTGGTGCTCCAGAGGGAATGAACAGAACAGGGAATCCTTCTCTGTCGCCCAGTCCCAGCTTCTGACAATCAGAGGTTAGGGACATCATCCCTGCCCACCCTGGCTAATAGCCACTGATGGGCCTATCCTCCATGAATTTATCTAGCTTCCTTTTTTAACCTTGTTATACTCTTGGACTTCACACTATCCTCTGGCAAGGAGTTCCGTGGGTTGACTGTGCGTTGCATGAAAAAAATACTCCCTTTTACTTTAAACCTGCTGTTTGTTTAAAAAAATATCCTGATGGAAACCTTTTGTTTTAAGAGGAAAGTATTTCTGTGAGCTTAGGGTTACCAAGCATTTTAAAATCACCTATATTTTTTTAAATCAAAATTGAGTTGACTGTGGCCCCTAGATTCATATCCTGTGTTTTTGTAGCACTTGCCCTCTGAAGGCCGCATAGCCCTGTGCAAACATTAATGAGCCAAGTCTCTCAACACTCCTGCTTTATGTTTTAGAGGGGGGAAAGTGAGGCCATGAGAAGTCTGTGTCAGGAACAGAAACTAAATCCCCTGCCCAGTGCTTTAATTCTACCACCATTTTTCTTCTCAGGTTCTCCAGAGGTAGCTTTGATCGACTGGCCCAAATCCAGGGAGGAAAGTCAAGGGTTATTTCTAGTGGTGCTGCTCACTCGCCACACAATCCAGACCAAGTCATTTGACTACCCAGTTGCCCGCTCTGAGCAACAAAACAATAATACTGCTCCCCCACCTTGAGCGTGATAGTCCAATATACATAGAAAGCCGTGTTCTCGATGAATGTCTGAACGGTGCTTTGAACTGCTGGCAGGAAGGATACAACAGACGTGCAAATTAGCATGAACATCGTGCAAAGCTCCTTTAAATATTCCCTGAGATACAGAATAGCAGAGATGGGGCAGTTTAGAAGGGGGTTCTGCCATTTCTTAGGTGTCAGGAGCAAAGGTAGCTTTTCTCTTGATACATCCCCTCCCGTTCAGAGCCCTCTGCACAGTTAATTGGGCAGCACTGTTGAGACTAAGGCACAGTATTAATGAAAGAAGAGAGGCAACTAGAAGCCAAATTGACACAAGATTCCAAAGCAAAGAACCAGAGCACAATCAATAAGCTCATTTCCGGCCACCTCTCTTTATGACAGCCATGAAATGTAAGCACACGGCTAGAGATGCAGGAGCAAAGCCCAGCGGGGATTTTTGTCCATGGATTTAGCTTTTCTTTCTGCTGGTAAATTATCCCCCAGAAGGTTCTTCTGTTCATTTATCTACCATGCCAAATAGTTGATACTGACAGATTTTGGACTATTGATTCTTTTGAAAATAAACTGGTACCACAGGTATTCACAATTCACACTGACTGGTCACCTGGCTTCACAGATCTGAAGGCCTGACAATTATGCAAATGTAGTCTGATCTCCCACACAGAATTTCACCCAGTAATTTCTACTGTAAGCCCACCTCGTCTGCCTGTGCGAGAACACGTCTTTCTGAAAATATCCACTCTTGAGCCAACGATTTCAAGTGATGGAGAATCCATGTCCTCTCTAGACAAATTGTTCAAATGGTTAATTACCATCACTTGACTATGAGCATCCTATTTTGAATCTGAATTGGCCTAGTTTCAATGCCTGGTCATTGGATCTTGTTAGGTTTTTATCTGCCAGGCTAAAAACCCTTCAGTCAGAGCTCTCGCCACGTAGGAACGTCTGGTATAATTTCTGCTTCACGTCTGGGTGAACTCTGCTTTCTGAACAGCGGTCACTGCCATTCTCAGGCCGAGGGTGAATTAGGGAAGTGAGCATTTAGGAGCACCTGTCTGCATACACACTGATAAACAAGCTTGGGGAATTTCAGGAAACTGTAAACTTGTTCCTCTTCTCCTTTGCACAAGGGTCGGTCGGCTTGATCATGTAGCTCTAGTCTCCACAGGGCCCGACACGATTTAAAAATAGCCATGCGCCTCCTCGCCTGAGGAAGACAGGGCACAGGGAGTTATCAGGCAGGTTATCAGCGGCCCAGCCTCACCCACACTGTCCTGCTCCACTCCATCACCCCAGGACTCAGAGTGAGGGGAAATCACAGCAACTGGTTCTACTCCAAGCTCCGCCCACAGGATTAGCTCCTCCCACGAGGGACACCCTGCAGCAGATTGTGCTGGTGCTCACTGATGAACAGGCAGTGCTTTTTGTGTGTTAAAAAAAAAAAAAAAAAAAAAAAAAGGTGCCGGTACTCTAAGACCCAGCCAACTGTTGGCCATTTTCATTACAGAGGTGCTGGTACTCTCCGTTCTTTCCAGGTAAGCTCTGATTGGAGGTGCCGGTACTGTGTACTGGGCAGTAGCATCACAAAAAAAGCACTGTCAACAGGCACATTGGCCAGGCTGTCTGATCTTGGCTTCTCTTCACTGGGGGACCCCTTTGGATTTCTTGGGCATGTCTCTTTGATCGGGGGGCTGGCCTCTCGGTGGTGTCTCCCAAGGCTGTGGCTCCCAAATGAGCATCGATTGGGCAGATCTTCACGATAGGATCCTACTTCCCCTCTCTTCCTCGCAGGGGCACCCTATTGACTGGCTAGCAAAGGTAAATCCATCCGCAGCCACTGGGGACACGGGCAGTGTCTCAGGCTCTCTGCAGATGTCGCTGCCTCAGTGGCACTCGGGGTCACGCTGTCAGTTTTCTTCACATCCTTGAGGGCTGGAGATGGTTGCCAAAGGGACACAGGCATTCCTGGTAGGTCCCCTGCACTGCCTGAAGAAACAGGAGGCTGGATTTTACCAGCTGGTTTTGTGGAGCAGTTACCATGGTAAACAGAAATGCTGATTGGAGAGGTCTCTGGAGTGGGGTTCAGGAGCTGTGCGTTCAGTTCTTGGGCCCCTCCACTAATTGGCTGGGAGACCTTGGGCACATCCCTTAATTTCTCTGTCCCCCATCTGTTACGGCCGGATAGTATGTCCCTGCCACATGGGGTATGATGAGGATAAAATCCTCGGGAGGGGGCAGGGCTGCTCAGCTACTCTGGGGATGAGGGCCATATAAGGAGGAGCCATTCCAAACCATGCAGCCCTAGTAGCCTTCTGTGGGGCAGTGAGAGGAATAGCGAGATGTGAGAGGATGCTCAGGAAATGCTACGTGTGGGTGGGAGGCTACCCAAAGTTATCCAGAGTGCATCTAGACTACAGCATCTTCTGGGTAAGGACCTCAAAGCCCATGGACAAGCCAAGCTTCCAAATACCCTTATCGTCCAGGAAAGCACTTGCTTCATTTTATAGATGGTGAAACCTTGGCTCTAAGAGTGTGAGTGACTTGCCCAGGGTCACCCAGCTGGACAGTGGCAGAGCCAGGAATAAGACCCTGCTCTCCTGAGGCCCAGTCCTGTGCTTTAACCACTAGATCAGACTTCCTCCTTTCCTCTTTCATAACAGAAGAACTAGGGGGCAGCAAAGGAAAGTTTGGTGGATAGTTCTCTGAAAACTTCCACACAGTGTGCAGCAGTGGTCCAAAAGGCAAATAGGATGTTAGGAATTATTAAGAAAGGGATAGAAAATAAGACACAGAATATCTTACTGCCCCTGTATAACACTATGATACGCCCACATCTTGAATACTGTGTACAGATGTGGTCTCCTCACCTCAAAAAAGATATTTTGGCCTTGGAAAGGGTTCAGAAAAGGGCAACTAAAATGATTAGGGGTTTGGAACGGGTCCCGTACGAAGAGAGGTTAAAGCGACTGGGACTTTTCAGTTTAGAAAAGAGGAGACTGAGAGGATATATGAGAGAAGTATATAAAATCATTAGTGGTGTGGAGAGGGTGAATAAAGAAAAGTTATTTATTAGTTCCCATAATAGAAGAACTAGAGGACACCAAATGAAGTTAATGGGTAGCAGGTTTAAAACTAATAAAAGAAAGTTCTTCACACAGCGCATAGTCAACCTGTGGAACTCCTTGCTAGAGGAGGCTGTGAAGGCTAGGACTATAACAGAGTTTAAAGAGAAGCTAGATAATTTCATGGAGGTTAGGTCCATAAAAGGCTATTAGCCAGGGGATAGAAATGGTGTCCCTGGCCTCTGTTTGTCAGAGGCTGGAGAAGGATGGCAGGAGACAAATCGCTTGATCATTGTCTTCGGTCCACCCTCTCTGGGGCACCTGGTGCTGGCCACTGTTGGCAGACAGGCTACTGGGCTAGACAGACCTTTGGTCTGACCCAGTATGGCCATTCTTATGTTAAATGAATGGGCAGCAGGTTTAAAACAAACAAAAGGAATTTTTTCTTCACATAACATGAGGTCAACTTGTGGAACTCCTTAAGAACATAAGAACATAAGAATGGCCATACTGGGTCAGACCAAAGGTCCATCGAGCCCAGCATCCCATCTGCCGATGGTGGCCAATGCCAGGTGCCCCAGAGAAGGAGAACAGAAGACAATGATCAAGTGATTTATCTCCTGCCATCCATCTCCTGCCCTTGTTATGAAGGCTAGGGCACCATACTTTATCCCTGGCTAATAGCCATTTATGGACCTAACCTGCAAAAATTTATCAAGCTCTTTTTTAAACCCTAATAGAGTCCTGGCCTTCACAGCCTCCTCAGGCAAGGAGTTCCACAGGTTGACTGTGCGCTGTGTGAAGAAAAATTTCCTTTTATTAGTTTTGAACCTACTACCCATCAATTTCATTTGGTGTCCCCTAGTTCTTGTATTATGGGAAAAGGTAAATAATTTTTCTATAATCACTTTCTCCACACCATTCATGATTTTATATACCTCTATCATATCGCCCCTCAATCGCCTTTTTTCCAAACTGAAAAGTCCCAGTCTCTCTAGCCTCTCCCCATATGGGACCCTTTCCAAGCCCCTAATCATCTTAGTTGCCCTTTTCTGAACCTTTTCTAATGCCAATATATCTTTTTTGAGGTGAGGAGACCACATCTGCACGCAGTACTCGAGATGTGGGCGTACCATAGTTTTATATAGGGGAAGTATGATATCTTTTGTCTTATTATCTATCCCTTTTTTAATAATTCCTAACATCCTATTTGCCTTACTAACTGCCGCTGCACACTGCGTGGATGTCTTCATAGAACTATCCACTATAACTCCAAGATCCCTTTCCTGATCTGTCGTAGCTAAATTTGACCCCATCATGTAGTACGTGTAATTTGGGTTATTTTTTCCAACATGCATTACCTTACACTTACCCACATTAAATTTCATTTGCCATTTTGCTGCCCAATCACTCAGTTTGCTGAGATCTTTTTGTAGTTCTTCACAATCCCTTTTGCTTTTGACTGTCCTGAACAACTTTGTGTCATCTGCAAACTTGGCCACCTCACTGCTTACCTCATTTTCTAGATCATTGATGAACAAGTTGAACAGGATTGGTCCCAGTACTGACCCCTGGGGAACACCACTAGTTACCCTCCTCCATTGTGAAAATTTACCATTTATTCCCACCCTTTGTTTTCTGTCTTTTAACCAATTCTTGATCCATGAAAGGACCTTTCCTCCTATCCTATGACCACCTAATTTATGTAAAAGCCTTTGGTGTGGGACCGTGTCAAAGGCTTTCTGGAAATCTAGGTATATTATATCCACTGGGTGCCCCTTGTCCGCATGTTTATTAACCCCTTCAAAGAATTCTAACAGATTAGTTAGACACGACTTCCCTCTGCAGAAACCATGCTGACTTTTGCCCAACAATTCGTGCTCTTCTATGTGCCTTGCAATTTTACTCTTTACTAGTGTTTCTACTAATTTGCCTGGTACTGATGTTAAACTTATCGGTCTATAATTGCCAGAATCTCCTCTAGAGCCTTTTTTAAATATTGGTGTTATATTGGCCATCTTCCAGTCATTTGGTACCAAAGTGGATTTAAAGGATAGGTTACAAACCACTGTTAATAACTCCGCAATTTCACCTTTGAGTTCTTTCAGAACCCTTGGGTGAATGCCGTCTGGTCCCGGAGACTTGTTACTATTCAGCTTATCAATTAATTCCATAACCTCCTCTAATGTCACTTCAATCTGAGTGAGTTCCTCAGATTTGTCACCTAAAAAGGCTGGCTCAGATTTAGGAACCTCTGTAACATCCTCAGCCGTGAAGACTGAAGCAAAGAAATCATTTAATCGCTCCGCAATGGCACTGTCTTCCTTGATCGCTCCTTTTATATCTTTATCATCCAAGGGCCCCACTGCTTTTTTAGCGGGCTTCCTGCTTCTAATGTATTTAAAAAACATTTTACTATCATTTTTTGAATTTTTGGCTAGCTGTTCCTCAAACTCTTTTTTGGCTTTTCTTACTACATTATGACACTTAATTTGGGAGTGTTTATGTTCCTTTCTATTTTCCTCACTAGGATTTGACTTCCACTTTTTAAAAGCTGCCCTTTTCTCTCTCACTGCCTTTTTAACATGGCTGTTTAGCCATGGTGGTTCTTTGTTAGGTCTCTTACTGTGTTTTTTTATTTGGGGTATACATTTAAGTTGGGCCTCTAGTATGGTGTCTTTAAACAGTTCCCATGCAGCTTCCAGGGATTTTAGTTTAATTACTCTCCCTTTTAGTTTCTGTTTAACTAGCTTCCTCATTTTAGTGTAATTCCCCTTTTTGAAATTAAATGCCAGAGTGTTTGACCGCTGCGGTGTTCTTCCCAACACAGGAATATTAAAAGTTATTATATTGTGGTCACTATTTCCAAGCGGTCCAGTAACAGTTACCTCTTGGACCAGATCCTGCGTTCCAGTCAAGACTAGGTCGAGAATCGACTCTCCCCTTGTGGGTTCCTGTACTAGCTGCTCCAAGAAGCAGTCATTTAAGGCATCAAGAAATTTAATCTCTGAATCCCGTCCTGAGGTGACATGCACCCAATCAATATGGGGATAATTGAAATCTCCTATTATTACTGTGTTTTTTATTTTGGTAGCCTCTCTAATCTCCCTTATCATTTCAGCATCACTATCACTGTCCTGGTTAGGTGGTCGGTAATATATTCCATATAACTCCTTTAAGCAGTCCTCTTCAATAGGGTTCAAAAAAGAGGAGGATAGGACCATGAAGGATAGGCCCATCGATGCCCATTAGCCAGGATGGGCAGGAATGGTGTCCCTAGCCTCTGTTTGTCAGAAGATGGGAATGGGTGACAGGAGAGGGATCACTTGATGAATCCCTGTTCTGTTCATTCCCTCTGAGGCACCTGGCACTGGCCACTGTCGGCAGACAGGATACTGGGCTGGACGGACCTTTGGTCTGACCCAGTGTAGCCCATTCGTATGTGGTTACACGCTGTGCCAAATGCCTCCCTGGTGGGACACTAGTGACTTCAGTGGATCCAGCCCTGAGAAAGCGATAGAAGGAACAGAAAGGATGGGCTCTGCTTAAGACACAAGAGTGGGACTCAGGGGATCTGGACTCCTTTCCCAGCTCTGCTGCAGTCTCCCCCTCTGACTTGGAGCTAATCACGGAAGGCTGGATCCAAGGCGCATGGCAGGCAGCGGTCAGATTCCCACCGAGATGAGCGGAATCCGCATTTCCTCCGTTCTCCAGCTGCAAAATGGGAACCGCGGTATCCCCTCCCCCCTCTCGGCTCTTTGGAGTCTAAGCTGTTTGGAGCAGGGCCTGTCTCTTGGGGGAGGCCCCTTGATGCTACTGTGATATGATCCTGGTGGGTTCCTACTGTTGGGCACGTAGGGGCCACCATGCCCGATCAGGCCACTTGATCACATCCGAACTCCTGCCTCTATCGGTGGCCTACATTTGACTACAGGCCTCCGTATGCCCCTGTATGACACTTACTGCTGTACGCGAGAGGAAAGCCTTCCTCCCTGAACTTCCTAGCTGCGAATGCATGCCCTGGAGCAGGAGAGGTTAGTGCGAATGCTTGGCCCTTGCTGAATGAGGAGGCTCTCCCGCATGGACATGTAACAATTCGTTCACGAATCGATACAGGGCAGCATTTTGCTCTCCCAGCTCATCGAAATGGGCCTGCCAGGAGCTAGTAGGGCTCTCAAGAAGCCTTGTTTTCCCCCCCAAGGGTCAGAGGTCGCAGGGAATTACCATCGCCAGCCACAAAGCTGAAGTTTCCTCTTCTAGGGTGATGCCAGCTCTTCTCAAAGTTCAAGCAGACTCCCGGGGAGACAGCAGCACAGTCCCATACACTGAGCGCTGCGGTTCCACTTGGCCAATGCGCTGAAAGATTCTGTTCTCCCCATCTGTGCGCTGGCTTGACATTGCCAACGAGGCTTTAGTGCTCAAAGCAGTGTCTTGTCCGACCCTAGCAAGGGCTGTGCAGCATGAGTCTTTTCTGGACGTGCCACCAGCCTTGGATTCATTATCGTTTGCAGGGGTCTTTATTCTTGGCCTAACCGCACTCCCAATTCTTCTGAGAGGCAATCTGAGGGTGGAGGCCACAGCTGGGAATGAAAGTACCTTATTCCTCTCTCTCCAGCCAGGTCCCGGTGCTATGCCCTGTAATTCTCCCTCTTTGGGAGTCGCTTGCACCCAAGAAACAGACACATGCCGCCCCCACCCTCCACATTGTATAGCACTTGTCTTAGTTCAGAGGGATTGGCTGTTAGCCATTTATTTTCATTTCACGACTGGCTGTGAAATCAGGAATGGCTATTGCCTGATTTTTGGAGCAAGGGAAACAAAGGCAGGGATGTAAAATAACACAGCAAGTCTGTGTCAGAGCTGTCTGCTGTGTCCTGGCCTTACATTCTGTTCGCTTCCTGCCTCTCCCCCAGATCTCACTACAGAGGAGCAATGCAAGGAGAGTGTAGTAAGCGGAGCTATACACTGAGGGTTTAAAGCTCTCGGGTGGCTTGTGTGACCCCGCTTCCCATAAACCCACTGCCACAGCAGGGACACTCTGGCTTTGGTGTGGCATTCCCAGCAGCGAAAGCCCCTCTCTGGCTCACTACAGATAGAACTTCTGGTCATGGTGCCCGTCAAGATCCCTGGGCACTGTCATACAGCAGGGCTGTTAGCTGGTATCCTGGCCAGAGTCCAGGCTTGGAAATGACAGGCTGCCCACTGCAGTATCAGCTACGTGTGGGGTATATGGTTGTGTCTGGGTAGTGTGGTGTGGATTAACTACCTGCCATTCTAGCGGTGACAGCAACAGCCAGGGGGACAAATGCAGGCGGTGTCTTTGGTCATTCTGTGTGCGCCCCTTTGAGATGGGGCGCCCAATATAACCATGGCATCTTTGTGTGTGGCACCAAGCATCCCTTGCAATCGTCACGCTCATATCCACACGCAGGGAACGGAGGAGGCACTGATGAGCCAAAGGGAAAAGCATCCACAGCAAATTGCTTATCGGGGCTTTTAAGTCTGGGTCAGCAGGACTGCAAGAGGAGATGGATGTAGTAATAAAAAGAGGGTGACCCCTCCCAAGCCTTTCGGTGTCTCGGAAATAAGTTAATTTACAAATGCTGTGTTTGCCCAGCCGCTCACAAGATGAGTTTAACCTCCCTCCTTGGCAAGGTTACGCTTCCCTATGAGATCAAGCTTCCACTGCCGGCTGTCACTCAGGCTAGAAAGTGCTCATCTGCTTTCCACAGCGTGCAATGATATAGGGTGTACTTAAAGGCACATTCTAGCCAGTGACAGAGCACTCTCATTGGGTACCGAGCCCCCGGCTCACGGCCCCACCTTAGCAAAGATTCCAGCCCTGAGAAGGACTCCCGAGATGACCAGCAACATAGTGGGACTGAACAAGTACTAGGAGTGCTAAGGGAGAGACATGAGAGGGAACTTGATGAATGATCAGGCGTGAGACATGAAAGTGCCTTTTTAGGTTGTCCCGTCGATGAGAACGGGGCACGATGTGATGGCTGCCAGGCACTAAGCTGTAAGGGATCCTGTGATGTGCTCCAAACTAAGCAGTGTTGAGTATTTAAATGGGAGATCACCAAGGCCCAGAGTCTCAAAGGTATTCACCCACCTAACTTCAGTTGAAGACAGGAACCTGAACGTTTTGTAGCTCTGGGCTCAAGTTGCGACCAGAAACGGTATGGGAGATTTGGGAGGTGTCGTACTTGCATCTGAATTGATGCCTCCACTAGCATGGCATGAAAGGGGGCTCCGTTGCTGCAAGTGCTGCCTTTTGGACCAAGTAAAGCCGATGCTTTGGTTGACTCTGGTCATTACCGAGCCCAACGCACTCGGTGTAGGAGCTGAGCTAGGGTTGCGGGAGTCCAAGTCAAAGTCCAATCAAGGAAGGATGCTTATTCTGCCCATTTAGATCCCCCCTGTAATATCAATGGGGTACAGCAATCTCCATGACCTGCTGTCCTGAACTGGTGTGGACTGATTTCATAGACCACTGGACAGCTTATGTATTTGACACCACGAGCCAGCACAGAGGCAGCGAAGGGACATTTCTTGGTGGTGTGTATAGTTGTTTGCCAGTAAAGTGACTTGGGGTCCTTTAAGATGGAAGATGCTGTATAAATATCAGTGATTACTATTCATTTAGGGCAATACCTTGGCCGAATCCTATTCGGACCCGCACAAATTAAAAGAGACCAGGCCAGCAAACTCACTGCTTCAGGCTGGATACGTCTCACACGCTACTTATGCATCCTGAGTTGTTTCAGATCCAAGTGTGGCCCATTTCAGAAGTACTCCAAGTGTGAGCCAGAGATGTTCTGGAATTTTCCGTCAAAATGTTTTGACAGAAAATTTTAATTTTCTGAGGGGGGGAAATTTTTCCCTCAATTTTTTTCAGTTTTTCTATCAGGAAAATCTCAACAAAATGTTTTGTTTCGGGCTGGGTTGCCATTAATCTCTGCATTAGCATGAACGGCAATGGTGTCGCATGGGAGCTGTAGTATGGGTGCCTCTGGCCCCCACTCTCTCCTAAAGACTGGGCTCTCTGGTTGGACTACATCTCCCATGCTGCACCACATCATCTCTGCCTAAGGCACAGAACACTGTGTAACATGGAAGATGTAGTCTGACCAGTAGGAGCCCAGCGCACATAGGAGAATGGGTGCATGAGGCATTACAACTCCCATAAGGCACTACAGCAGATTCTGATCAACCAGCACAAAGTGAATCGTTTTGACATTTTCAAATCTATTTTTTTCCTGAATTTTGTGTTTCATTAAAAATGTTGATGTTTTGATTTTTTTCATCCTGATTCAGGACAAAAACAAATGTAATAGAATCATAGGAGGTCATTGAGTCCAAACTCCTGCTCAAAGCAGGACCAACCCCAATTAAATCAACCCAGCCAGGGCTCTGTCAAGCTGGGACTTAAACTTCTAGGGATGGAGATTCCACCCCCTCCCTAGGGAACCCATCCCAGTGCTTCACCATCCTCCTGAGGGAAATAGTTTTTCCCTAATATCCAACCTAGACCTCCCCCGCTGTAACTTGAGACCACTGCACCTTGTTCTGCCATCCGTCACTACTGAAACAGCCTCTCTCCATCCTCTTTGGAACCCCCTTCAGGTAGTTGAAGGCTGCTATCAAATCCCCCCTCACTCTTCTCTTCCGCAGACTAAATAAACCCAAATCCCTCAGCCTCTGCTCATAAATCATGTGCCCCAGCCCCCTAATCATTTTCGTTGTCCTCAGCTAGACTCTCTCAGATTTGTCCACATCCTTTCTGTAGTTGGGCCGGGGGGGAAGGGAAGGGGCTGACGTGCCCTTGGTGGTTCTACGTTGTCTGTCCCTGACCACCTTCCTCTCCTCCACATGCTTCAAAATGGATTCCTTGAGGACCTGTTTCATATAATTTTTCCAGGAACTGAGGTGAGGCTGACTTGTCTGTAATTCCCCTGATTCTCTTTCTTCCCTTTCTTTAAAGATGGGCACTACATTTGCCTTTTTCTAATCGCCTGGGACCTCCCCCGATCGCCAGGAGTTTTCAAAGCTAATGGCCAGTGGCTCTGTGATCACATCAGCTACCTCCCTTAGAACCCTCCGATGTATTAGATCTGGCCTCACGCATGTCCAGCTTTTCTACACAGTCCTTAACCTGTTCTGTCACTGCTGAGGGCTGCTCGCCTCCTCCCCAGACTGTGCTGCCCAATGCAACAATCAGGGTGCTGACCTTGTCGCATCCTTTGCTAGCTGCAACTCCAATTGCACTTTAGCCTTCCTGATTACCCTCTTGCATGCTCAAGCAATACTGTTATACTCCTCCCTAGTCACCTGTTCAAGTTTCCAGTTCTTGTTAGCTTCCTTTCTGTGTTGAAGCTCGCCAACGATGTCTCTGTTAAGCCAAGCTGCTCACCTGCCATATTTGCTATTCTTTCTCCACGTCAAAATACCAGAATTTCCTGTGCGATGGGTTTTCAATCAACTGTAGTGCGAGCTAGGATCTGGATGTAAATACCTACAAATCTTGGAGGCGAGTAGGGGTGTTGGGATTCCCATCTGGGTCCATCTCTGGTTCTAAGCTACTTCTTTTTATTACACCTTCCTTAACACTAAACACCCGATTTTCCACATCGTGGTGCACCTCAATACCAGCATGCACTGGCCCAATGCAGCCTCTGGGTAGCAGGTGCAACTCCCGCTAATAAGACGATAAGACTAATAAGATGGGTGAACTAGAGTACCTCGTATTAAAGGAGGAGACTGACATAATAGGCATCACAGAAACCTGGTGGAATGAGGAAAATCTGTGGGACACAATCATGCTGGGATATAAAATATATCGGAAAATAGAACAGGCCGTGTGGGTGGCGGAGTGGCACTATATGTAAAAGATAATGTAGAATCAAATGAAATAAAAATCTTAAATGAATCAACATGTTTAATAGAATCACTATGGATAGTAATTCCATGCTCCAATAATAAGAATATAGCAGTAGGGATATATTATCGACCACCTGACCAGGACAGTGATAGTGACATTGAAATGCTAAGGGAGATTAGAGAGGCTACCAAAATAAAGAACTCTATAATAATGGGGGATTTCAATTATCCCCATATTGACTGGGTACATGACACCTCAGGAAGAGATGCAGAAATAAAATTTCTCAATAGCTTAAATGACTGCTGCTTGGAGCAGCTGGTACAGGAACCCACAAGGGGAGAGGCAATTCTCTATTTAGTCCTGAGCGGAGCGCAGGATCAGGTCCAGGAGGTAACTATTACAGGACCGCTTGGGAATAGTGACCATAATATAATAACATTTAACGTTCCTGTGGTGGGAAGAACACCTCAGCAGTCCAGCAATCTGGCATTTAATTTCAAAAAGGGAAATTACACAAAAATAAGGAGGTTAGTTAAACAGAAATTAAAAGGCACAGTGACAAGAGCCAAATCCCTGCAAGCTGCATGGAAACTTTTTAAAGACACCATAATAGAGGCCCAACTTAAATGTATACCCCAAATTAAAAAACATATTAAAAGACCTAAAAAAGAGTCACTGTGACTTAACCACCATGTAAAAGAAGCAGTGAGGGACAAAAAGGCATCTTTCAAGAAATGGAAGTCCAATCCCAGTGAGATAAATAGAAAGGAACATAAACACTGTCAAATTAAGTGTAAAACTGTAATAAGAAAAGCAAAAAAAGATTTTGAGGAACAGCTAGCCAAAAACTCAAAAAACAATAGGAAAATGTACATTAGAAGCAGGAAGCCTGCAAAAAACCAGTGGGTCCCCTAGACAATCGAGATACAAAAGGAGCAATCAAGGACGATAAAGCCATTGCGGAGAAACTAAATGATTTCTTTGCTTCAGTCTTCACGGCTGAGAACGTTGGGGAGATTCCCAAACCTGCACCGTCCTTTGTGGGAGATGAATCTGAGGAACTGTCCTGGATTGAAGCATCATTAGAGGAGGTTTTGGAACAAATAGACAAACTTAACATGAACAAATCACCGGGACTGGATGGCATTCACCCAAGGGTTCTAGAAGAACTCAAATGGGAAATTGCAGAACTGTTAACTGTGGAAGATAGCTAACATGACACCAATATTTAAAAAAGGCTCTAGAGGGGATCCCGGCAATTACAGACCAGTAAGTCTAACGTCGGTACCGGGCAAATTAGTCGAAAAAATAGTAAAGAAAAAAATTGTCAGACACATAGAAGAACATAATTTGTTGGGCAAAAGTCAACATGGTTTCTGTAAAGGGAAATCATGTCTTACTAATCTATTAGAGTTCTTTGAAGGGGTTAACAAACATGTGGACAAGGGAAATCCAGTAGGTACAGTATACTTAGATTTTCAGAAAGCCTTTGACAAAGTCCCTCACCAAAGGCTCTTGTGTAAATTACATTGTCATGGGATAAGAGGGAAGGTCCTTTCTTGGACTGAGAACTGGTTAAAAGACAGGAAACAAAGGGTAGGAATAAATGGTAAATTTTCAGAATGGAGAGGGGTAACTCGTGGTGTCCCCCAAGGGTCAGTTCTCGGACCAATCCTGTTCAACTTATTCATAAATGATCTAGAGAAAGGGACAAGCAGCGAGGTAGCAAAGTTTGCGGATGATACTAAACTGTTTAAGATAGTCAAGACAGAAGCAGACTGTGAAGAACTTCAAAAAGATCTCACCAAACTGAGTGATTGGGCAACAAAATGGCAAATGAAGTTTAATGTGGATAAGTGTAAAGTAAGGCAGATTGGAAAAAATAACCCCAACTATACATATAATATGATAGGGGCTAATTTGGCTACGACAAATCAGGAAAGAGATCTTGGAGTTATCGTGGACAGTTCTCTGAAAATGTCCACGCAGTGTGCAACGGCGGTCAAAAAGGCAAATAGAATGTTGGGAATTATTAAGAAAGGGATAGAAAATAAGACACAGAATATCTTACTGCCCCTGTATAAGACTATGGTACGCCCACATCTTGAGTACTGTGTACAGATGTGGTCTCCTCACCTCAAAAAAGATATTTTGGCCTTGGAAAGGGTTCAGAAAAGGTCAACTAAAATGATCAGGGGTTTGGAACAGGTCCCATATGAGGAGAGGCTAAAGCGACTGGGACTTTTCAGTTTGGAAAAGAGGAGACTGAGGGGGGATATGATAGAGGTATATAAAATCATGAGTGGTGTGGAGAGGGTAAATAAAAAAATGTTATTCATTAGTTCCCATAATATAAGGACTAGAGGACACCAAATGAAATTAACTGGTAGCAGGTTTAAAACTAATAAGTGTAAGTTCTTCTTCACACAGCGCATAGTCAACCTGTGGCACTCCACAGCCTCCTCTGGCAAGAAGGCTAGAACTATAACAGAGTTTAAAGAGAAGCTAGATAAATTCATGGAGGTTAGGTCCATAAAAGACTGTTAGCCAAGGGATAGGAATGGTGTCCCTCACCTCTGTTTGTCAGAGGCTGGAGACGGATGGCATGAGACAAATTGCTTGATCATTGTCTTTGGTCCGCCCCCTCCGGGGCACCTGGTGCTGGCCACTGTCAGCAGACAGGCTACTGGGCTAGATGGACCTTTGGTCTGACCCAGTACGGCCGTTCTTATCTTCTTATATTCTTATTAATTCAAGCACACCCTTGTGGGTAGAGCTTGCATTAGAGGACCTTATGGTGATCTTAATTAATTTGCTGTCTTTGCCAGTCTCCAACTGCATTAGCTTGCTGTGCACAAGCAGATCCCAGCTGCCTGCCAGAGGCCTACAGGCTAGCTCAGACAGGTGTAGTACGCTAGCCAGAGCCGGAGGAGACATAGGAATCTTGTAGCTGGAGATTGGCATGAGAACCCCTGAGTGATTCTGGATGCAAGCTCCATGACTGACCCTTCTCTCTCTACAGGCCCAGCCCAAAAGCCCAGATCCAACCAACCAGCCAACATCACCTACAGCTCCCCTGCAGTTTTGGGATAAGTCCCGATCTCATTCAGTTTGAGACCGACTCAGCTGCAGTGCTCGTTGGCGAAAGGCCTCCATCACAAGGCTTTCCACCTCCCAGACATCAGGAGATGCTGAAAAGCCACTATTTAAATTGGACACCCTTCGCCTCTGCTGGCAACTGCCTTGCAATACAAGAATGTCGTGTGGGCAAGCAACTCTGCTCCCATCTGCTTATGGACACAAGGAAACTTCTACTGTAGCACTCCAGGGGTCCTGGCCAGCTAATGAACTGGCAGGCGAGTATTCCCAGAAGACCCTTTCCATTACTGTCTAATCAGAGGACCGACCCAATGGCAAGAGGGCTTAAACCTATTCTTGCACGTCATCAGCAGCAGAGCATACAATTAACGTCAGCAGGCAGCCCCAGCAGAGTGGGAGATGCAGGGGATGGTATAAATACTAAGAGCAAACTGCAGGCATCGGTGAAGTCTGAGGCCGTGTACTGAGCAGACCACCAGAACAGGGTGAGTAAACTAAACTTCTCTCATGCTTTGCAAACCAGGTTAGTTAAAAGCAAATCTGACAATAGAAGTACTTCTGGGGGCACAGCGTATCATAAAGGCATTACACGCAAATGGATTTCTTGTAGGTGATTATCTTTCATACAACCAAATTCTGCAGGCATTGTAACTTTGGAGTGGTTCCAGCGGGATTTCTCCAGCTTTTCACTGAGGAAAGAAGGGCCAGAATTTGCCTCCTAGATATTAAAACAAAACAGTAAATAGTGGCTAATCAACTCCAGCCAACCTGAGTATTTCAGTAACAAGGTGCTCCTGGCCAGCTTCAATGTCTTAATTGCGCAATAGCCTGTCTGTCTCTTGTTACGATGGAAATAATTTTAAATGACAGACATGTCGTAGATCAGTTGAGCACAGAGTGAATTCCCCTGCAGAACTATTCAAGTCTTGATGTTACTGTACTGTTTCAGGTTGGATATGTCTCAAAAGGTAGGTATGAAAACGAGTAGTCCTGAAGCACCTCAGGGTGCGTCTACGCTGCGCCATAGGTCGAAATAAGATATGCAATCTGCATAGCTCAAACTGTGTATCTTATTTCGATGTTATTTCGAAATAGCTTATTTCGAAACTTCGCGCTATTCCGAAACGTTCCTTACTCCTCGCGGAATAAGGGTTACAGGGACGTTGGAATAGTCACCCCGTTATATTTCGAAATAACGGGCACACTCAAAAGATGCGGAATAGCTATTTCGGAATACCTCCAGTATCCCAAAATAGCGCTGCAGGGTAGACATAGCCTGAGGGTATGTCTACACTTGCACCTTCTTTCGAGAGAGGGATGCAGATGAAGGGATTCGAAATTGCAGATGAAGCTGGGATTTAAATATGTGCAAGATATTTAAATCCCAGCTTCATTTACAATTTCAAATGTCTGCATTTGCATCCCTCTCTTGAAAGAAGGTGCAAGTGTAGACATACCCTCAGGCTATGTCTACACTGCAGTGCTATTTTGGGATACTGGAGGTATTCCGAAATAGCTATTCCGCATCTTTTGAGTGTGCCCGTTATTTCGAAATGCTATTTCAGGATACTTCTGGTATCCCAAAATAGCTATTCTACATCTTTTGAACAAGCCAGTTATTTCAAAATCTTTCGAAATAACAGGCGCACTATGCTGACGTCCCTGTAAATCTTGTTCCACGAGGATTAAGAGACGTTTTGGAGTAGAGGTTTATTTCAAATTTTAGTGTTGTGTAGACTGCGCCAAATGAACAATAAGCTATTTCGAAATACACTCGAAATAAACTACGCAATTTGTGTAGCTCAAATTGTGCAGCGTATTTTGAGCTAAGGGTGCAATGTAGATGCACTAGGTGCTACAGGACAACTCATTGTTTTTAAAGTTACAGACTAACGCGGCTCCCCCTCCTCCCGACTTCATTTTTAGGTATGAAGTTGCTTTAAAAAATACAAGAGGAGATTTTTTTGTTACTATAATTAGTATTCTTGACATAGGTGAGAGCACCCTGTGAGAGCCCATCGAATCTCTGTCTAGCCTGCATGTAGCTTCCCATGGAAGACAAGTGCGTGTGGTGTTTCATCACCATCAGAGCCCTTGCAAAGGGCAGGTTTGCAACCCTGTCACAGGGATATCACAGACTAACTTCCCTGAGACTTCATGAAAAGAGGGGTGGGGGTGGAGTGTGGAGGAGAACTCTGAGAAGGAATGAAGGAAGTTTAGTCACTGATTATAGGCATTGTCTTATGCCATGAATGAACAGTGACATTCCCTCCTTCAGTAATGACAAACCTGTTAGTTGGCTGAGACGGCTTTAAATCCTAAGATCACAGTAAACCCTGACTGCAGAGACGTGTTCGGATGCTAGGTTACCAGAGGACTTAGTGATGGTGGTGTCTGGAGGAATGGGGAAGTGCTGTAAACTAGAACAAACTGTTGCTTGGAGGGAATCAAGCATTCTGGGTGCTAGTCCCAGCTCTCCCAAAGCCACACAGCAAGTCAGCGGCAAAGTCACTTAATATTTCAATATGCCCACCTTTAAAAGGGGTGTAATAATCCCCTCAAGGTGTTAGGGGATTGGATATTCATAAAACACTTCCAAGTCCTCTGTGCTAGAGACACACACAGTGTTGGCATATAGTCGTTACTGCAGTTTCTTTAGCTTATACAAGAGGGTAAAATTACAGGCTTCTTTCCCAGATTTAGGCTATTGATGGAATCACTGCTCACATTGTGTTTGGTGGCTCAAGAACACCATTGAGCAGGATGTGAGAGGGGATGGTGGGCTGGTATTTTAGGTTAGTTCTCTTTGTTCTTTACTTCCTCTAGCTGTTGTTGACTCAGTTGGGCTATGGGTACCGATACTTCTTTGTTTCTATTTACCAACTTGTGTACATTTAACTGTTTCATTGTTGCGAACCCAGTTAGGACAGTGGAAAACAGAGGGACCGGGATATTCTCCCGGCGGCCGTGGCCATGGAATGAATAGAGGTAAAGGAATGAGTGTGAATGGGTGTGGCCTGGAGCGCTGAAACAGGAAGATTTGGATTTGAGAGGAGAGATTGAGAAGGTGCAGGCACGCTGAGTAAGGAGTCTCAGAAGGAGGAGGAGGAGGAGGAGAAGCCTGTAACAAAAGCTGCTGAAGCGACTGTGTTAGTCTCTGAGCTGAATGATCCTGCTGTGAGAAATCAGACAGAATAGGACAGCTCTCCTCATAACTCAGAATGCATTTTTAGCAACCCATGACAATAGATGTCTGGGGGCACCCCCACGTAAGCATCCGAGTTGGGGATGGGCTTACAGATATTCTATTAGACACAGGGGCTGGAATCTCTATAGTACAAGATACATTTAAGGCATATCCGGTTGTAGACGCTGTACAAATACAAGGAATATCAGGACACCAACAAACATATGATGTAAAAATGCTGCCTTTTCAGCTTGGTACACATACCATTCAAAAGAAGTGTGCTGTCTCAGGGAGAGAGAACCTGACTGGGGCAGAAACTATAAACAATTAAGAATAATTTTAGACTGTCCAAATGTGTATCAGACAAGTCCTTACTGTAAATGAGGGGCTGAATTATGTTACTCTGATTCCAATGGGGCTTGCTACTCAGATGGTAAAAGCAATAAAATCAAAACAGCGCCAGAAGGCTGGGAAGATTGGTGGACAGAAACACAAAAGGTCTGGGCAGCAGATTCCCTTAATACGGGAAAGGAACAAACCTCGGTAACACTAGAAGATGATGTGCCTCCATATATCAAACAATACCCAATACCTCAGAAAGCTAAGGAATCTTTGAGACACATCATAGCAGAATTGGAAACAAGAAAACTAATTTGAAAATGCTCAGCACTTAATACAGCACCTATTTGGCCAGTTAAAAAACCTGATGGGACATGGAAATTAACTATTAACTATAAAGGGCTAAATAAAACTGCCAAGCGGGGAGCCCCTGTAGTGGTTGCCTATTCTGAGTTACTAAAGGTAGTGTCCCCTAAAATGAAGTGGTTCACAGTAATTAATGTGGCAAGTGGGTTTTGGAGTTTACCTTTGTATCCAAAATGCCAGTGCCAAACTTCTTTTGTGTTCCAGGGCATGCAGTATTGCTGGAATGTTTTGCCTATGGGTACTGTAATGCACTCACAATCTTTCACACAGCTGTGAGAAGCATGTTGGAAAAAAGGAATTGTTGCAAACAGGGAAAATAGTACAATATGTAAATATTTTGGCAGTCAGGAAAACAGAACAAAAACATGGAAAAATTAGTAAGAGCGCTTTTAAACTGCTGCCAGGAATATGGTTTGAAACTCAACCCCCTAAGTCCCAAATTAAACCGAAGAAGTGCAGTACCTTAAAATGAAAATAAGTAAAAAAGGAAGATCTATTAATAAGAAAAGAGTTAAGTGCATTGTTCATTGGCCAATGCCAGTAGACACTTAATCACTGCAAGTCTTTCTTGGGACTCTCTAATTTTTGCAGAGAATTTATGGTGGGTGATGCAGCGAAGGCAGTAAAAAAAATGTTAAAAAAAACGGAGTGGACTTGAACCAAGGAAGCAACTAGTGCTTGGAAAAACTTAAAAAAGGGGTTAATGGAAGCACCCACTCTGGCTGCTCCTAACAATTACATATTCATAGATGTAATTCATACATATTCAACAATGTACATATTCACAGATGCTTAACTTGTGGAACTCGAGAGAGATCTTGGAGTCATTGTGGATAGTTCTCTGAAAAAAATCCACTCAATGTGCAGTGGCAGTCAAAAAAGCAAACAGAATGTTGGAAATCGTTAAAGAAAGAGAATAAGACAGAGAATATTTTATTGCCTCTATATAAAATCGATGGTACGCCCACATCTTGAATACTGCATGAAGATGTGGTTGCCTCATCTCAAAAAATATATATTGGCATTGGAAAAGGTTCAGAGAAGGGCAACAAAAATTATTAGGGGTTTGGCATGAATCCCATATGAAGAAAGATTAAAAAGATTTGGCCTTTTCAGCTTAGAAAAGAGAAGACTAAGGGGGGGATATGAAAGAAGTCTATAAAATCATGGTATTAAAAAAGTGAAAAAGGAAAAGTTATTTACTTATTCTCACAGTATAAGAATTAGGGGTCACCAAATGGAGTTAATAGGCAGCAGGTTTAAAACAAACAAAAGGAAGTTTTTCTTTACACAGCACACAGTTAACCTGTGGAACTCCTTGCCAGAGGATGTTGTGAAGACTAGGACTTTAATAGGGTTCAAAAAAGAGCTAGGTAAATTCATGGAGGTTAGGTCCATCAATGGCTATTAGCCAGGGTGGGTAGGAATGGTGTCCCTAGGCTCTGTTTGTCTGGAAATGGATGACAGGAGAGGGATCAGGTAATGATTACCTCCCTCTGGGGCATCTGGTAGTGGCCACTGTCCACAGACAGGATACTGGGCTAGATGGACCTTTGGTCTGATCCAGTATGGCCTTTCTTATGTTCTTCTCAGGGTCACCCAGTGGGAGAGCTGGAAAAGAACCGAGGAGTTCAGGCTCCCTGTTCCTGTCTCTTCCAGCTGAGCCATGCTATCTGTGGGTACCCTTCACTGCATATTAGACAATGAAACACTGCCTGCCATCTGGCTCTAGAACCATGCACAATGTGGGACCTTTCCCTCTGCTGTCTGCTCCCAGGCCATATGTGATTCTCTCCTCCCATCTCATTGCAGCAGCGCCATGGCATGTCAGCGACCTTTCCTGCTCTTTCTCCTTGTGGTGCTAGCAGTCAGCACCCACCTGTCAAAAGCTCAGCACTGGTCCCATGGCTGGTATCCAGGAGGGAAAAGAGAACTAGATCTGTCACAGGCTCCAGAGGTGAGTTCCAGCCTTTCCCTACAGAGATCTTCCTTACTGTGTAAAAGCCCCCAGTACGTTCTAAAGCAATCCCATTCTGCAGCCCTAATTTAAGGACTGATCCTGGGAGGTGCTGAGCACCCACGTGGGGTCCAGTGGGAATTGTGAGTGCTCAGCATCTCTCAGGATCAGGTACTTAATGAAAACGCTGACATGCCCAGAGATAAGCATTTCATCTCCAGCTTCCCAGCCCTGCGTTCACTGCCCAGAGCACAGGGACTACAGACAGAGATCAAATTGTTCTGAGGCTCAGGGTTCTTTTAACCTGCACAGCTAGGGCATCTTGACCTACAACTGAGAAATAAAGTCAACTGAGCCACAGCCGGACAGCCTTTGATTGATTAGTGCTTTCACACATGTTTTAAGGGATGCACCTTTTCCTCAGGCCAAGTCCATGTTAAAAAGGGTTTCATCCTGAATTCAGGTTGGATGATTTTTTTTCCCCACCCTAAATTGCATTGACTGAATTTCATCACCATCCAATATCCAGACATTATAGCTCAGCAGATTCTATGCACATCAGACAGGCCTGAAGAGATAACAGAGAAATATGAGAAAAACTTTAAAAACAACG
The DNA here is from genome assembly GCA_032595735.1 of Pelochelys cantorii. NCBI lineage: Eukaryota > Metazoa > Chordata > Testudines > Trionychidae > Pelochelys > Pelochelys cantorii. The sequence goes on along the minus strand of CM064331.1, from coordinate 7,362,793 downwards.
GATAGGTCTAGCAGCACCTAAGAACAATTTGCACATTCTCTACCAGCTTCATGTAACATGAACACTCTAATTCACTATTTTTTCCCTTCCTTCTTCCCCCCACATTCCCTGTTTATTTTGAACTGGACTTTGAATACTCCAGTCATCTGAAGAAGTGGGTTGTGCCCATGAAAGCTCATGATACCATCTACACGTTTTGTTAGTCTTTAAGGTGCTGCTAGACTATTCATTGTTTAAGCTTTTCCAGTTACAGACTAACTCGATTACCCCTCTGAAGCAAGAGAAATACGAGGTAACACATAGCTCCGCTAACAGAAAACTGCCCGGTAGGCCTTAGTCTGCTTGGAGCTGCACTGAGGCTACCAACTCACTTCACACAGGACACCAAACAGCCATCTTATGGTAACACTTCCACTTCTGGGGTTAAAGGAATTATTGTATGGAACTCTCATAATGGCCAGGACCAGCAGTTCAGAGGAAAGTACAAGAAACCCCCAAGTGGACAATTATGTAATAACCAGTCCATGGTCGAAGTTAGGTGCCTGCTCATTCTGGTTCATACTCCATCCACATCACGGGAATTTATATCCCTTATTTCCCATGCACACATACCGCCCCACTCAACTCTAAATAAGTGTTTTCAGGACAGAGCAGGGCTGGACTTGACTCAGGGATGAAAGACCCTGTTAGCCACCCCGAGCCCTGCAAGTTATTTATTCCTCTTTTGTTTGAGTGCTCAGGCTTCAGAAGAAATTAAACTGTGCGATGGGGAAGCATGCGCTTATCTGAGAAGCCCACGGAAAACCATTGTGAACACACTGCTGGTAAGAACACCACGCGGCCTTCCCCAGTAGCTACCAGAGCACCTTAGCATTTAGCAGAGAAGGAAAAGCGGGGCAGTACTGAACCATCCTGTATTGTCAATGAGCACATGCATTTTCTTCCTCTAATGCCAAAGGCTTTTACAACACTAATAACAAACACGGCTGCCTGCCGAAAAGGATTTAATAATGTAGCAAGATGCTGGGCATCTCCTGTGAAAAGTTCAGACTCTTGGGCAGGACAAGTGTTTGGATAGGACTAGTTCAAGAGATAACAATAATAAAAATATATGGAGATATACCTATCTCATAGAACTGGAAGGGACCTTGAGAGGTCATCAAGTCCAGTTCCCTGCCCTCATGGCAGGACCAAGTACCATCCCTGACAGATTTGCCCCAGATCCCTAAAAGGCCCCCCTCAAAGGCTGAACTCTCAACTCTGGGTTTAGCAGGCCAATGCTCAAACCACTGAGCTTATCCCTCACCCCTAAGGTGTCTAGGTTATACAGGTTCTTACATTGCTCCTGTCACAGGGGAATGTGAATGACACCAGTAGTTTCTTTAATATTCATACAATATGAATAATTAATTTCTGGGGAGCACAGTCAGGAAAGAGATGTAGGTGCATGATGGATAGGTGAGTGGTAAAAAGTTAGCCAGAAGAAATAAGCCTTGAAAGGAAGGATTTGAAGGAAAGATGAGTCAGGCAAGATTTGCCAGACATAATGGATGGAGTGCCCACTCAGGCAGAAAAAAACATTCCTCATTTTAATGCCTGGGAAAACTATTTATTACTTGTACTGCCATGATATGGGCCCTGAGGGTGACTCGCCACTCTCAGTGTTAGAAGCTCTACATATGGACTGAGATTGATCAAATGTAAGTGGAGAATCAGGCCCAATAAATCAGGAGACCTTTTTTGTATTTGTTGCTAAACAGGCTGAACTGCTGGCAAGACAACTACAGAAGAAGAAGTGAGGCCTTCAACAAGAGTCTTTCCAGAATGCCTGGCCATGCACATGGGCTTTCCAGTCATTTCCTTTGCAGTGTGATGCCGTATCTGTAGATTCCATGTATCCGACTGTTAAATAATTCTCATGAACTCTTTGGTTGACTGACTTGAACGCTGGGGACGTGAATAATGCTGTTGTGCTTGAGATGTCCACTACCCATCACTAGGCCTTGTCTGGTGTTCTTTACACTCTTGTGCAACTCCACATGTTGAATAAAACACTTTATTTTGCTACATACATAATTCTATCCACTGTTATGTTCATACCTGTGTCTTTAAAACAATAAAAATAAACAAATCTCCAGCCCCATAAACCAATGTTAAGTAAGCACTGATTTTTGAGCAAGTGTTGTCAGAAGGCCCTTTATTGGGTAATTTCTCACCCTGAGTCCCTGCATCATTTTCTGGATAGTTCAACTGCCTGGCTGAGTGCTGGAAAATTCTGCCAAACTTTAATCAAAATTGAGAAAACACCCTATGTAGAGCCTTCTAGTCGCATAGATAGAAGTACAAGTTAACTTTTGGGTAAGAAAAGACCTAACATTCTCACATTCATATTAAGAGACTACAAAAGAGCAAGAGTAAGGTTCTTGGGATAACAAGGAAACATGATTTAGTGGTTAGAGTGCTGGGACTTGGGAGACCCAGGTTGAAGTTCTTCCTGTGTGACTTTGGGCATTTTTCTCTGTGCCTCCGTTTCCCATCTATACAAATAACAGCATTGCCCTACTTCAGGGGGTGTTGTGAGGCTAACTACATTACTGTTTGTCAAGTGCCCAGATGTTCTGGTAACGGAGGGGGCCCATATTTGAATCTAAGCCAAAAGAAGAGTGTCTTTTGTCCATAGAAGGTTGCATCTGCCATGAATTGGCAGCTGCTTCCACAGCAGTGAAGTAATGTCATTAAAGGCGCAACGCACAGAAACATCAGACATAAGGAGCGCATAGACTGTAATTGGGCAACATAGGTATGAATTCTACCACCTCACACCAAACATGAATAAGTCCACTGTCAATCCATATTTACCCAGAATTTAAATATATACTGAGAGTTTTATTCACTTAACAGCCAAATAAAAGAAACTGTGAGAGAGAAAAAAAATAGTTTAAAAAGTGAAAGTTAAATCCTAGTGCAGAAAATCAAAAGGAGCATAAATTGTCAAATGAAGTGTAAAAATGTAATTGGGAAGGCCAAAAGTGGAATTTGAAGAACAGCTAACCAAAAACTCAAAAAGTAATAGCAATTTTTTTTTTTTTTTTTTTTTTTTTTTTAAAAAGTACAGCTGAAGCAGGAAGCCTGCTAAACAACCAGCAGGGCCACTGGACAATTGAGATGGTTAAAAGAGCACTCAAGGACAATAAAGTCGTTGCAGAGAAACTAAATGAATTCTTTGCATTCGTCTTCAGGGTGGCGGAAGTGAGGGAGATTCCCGAACCTGAGCCATTCTTTTTAGGTGACAAATTTGAGGAACTGTCCCAGATTGAGGTCATTAGAGGAAATTTTGGAACAAACTGATCAGTAATAAGTCACCAGGACCAGATGGCATTCACCCAAGGGCCTTGGAGCACCTAGACCAGTGGCTCTCAAACTATTTACCATCGTGGGCTGTTCTCTGTGTTACATGAGCCACATCCAGACAATATATAAATACTTACCTGTACATCTACAAAATACAGTAAAACTCCAGTGGTCCGGCACTCCTGATGGTCTGGCACCATCTGGAACCCGGAAGTGCTATGGGCAGCCGGACAATTGGAGCTGCTCTGCCCCCAGCTTCCCCAAGTCAGCCGCTGGTCAGTTTCAGCAGTGGCTGACTTGGGGACACCTGGGGCAGAGCAGCTGGAGTGCTGCCCGGTTGGTCCCACAGCGCTGAGGGGCGCATCCCCCCCACTCCACCCCAGACCCCTCATAGTTCCCCCCCCCCGATAGTCCGGCATATCTGATAAGCCGGCACCCCTTGGGTCCTAAAGGTGCTGGATTATTGGAAGTTTACTGTATATGCTTTAGCAGTGGGGACTGCTGGGGAGGGGCACAAGGGGGGCACCAGTCATGTGACCGCCCCCTCTCCACGACTCTTCACCATGCCACTTGCAGCCATGCCTCTTCCCGGCCTGCTCCCACTCTACTCTTCACCCCAAACCCTGCCCTTCCCCCCCAAACAATGCAGCACAGGGAACTAGCAGGGGGCTTGATGCCGGCAGCAGGGGTCAGGTCCCCCATACTCATGGGCAGCAGGGGGAAGCAGAGCAACTCAGCCCCAGCCTACTCTGCTCTGCTCTGCTCCGCTCCCTCCCCGGCTTCCAACCCTGTCACTATGCTTCTAGGTAAGTGCAGGGGGAGACAGTCCCACCTCCTCTCCCAGTCCCCTCCCCCAAGCAATGCAGCCCAAATGACCCCTGCTGCCAATGCCAGTCCCCCTGCTAGTTCCTGGGGCCCTGTGGGGCCTCCCAAAGCACAGGGGAACTGCCGTTAGCCTTTTGCCCCTTCGCTATGGTGTAGGGAGAACATATGGCCCTTTGTGTGCCCCCCCCCCCCAGCAGTGCCTCTGTGGTTTAGTATTTACGTGACAGCAATATGATTCATAGACACAATACTTTCATTTCCCCACTTGCATATATCCACGAAAAGCATTTTAAATTAGTTAAGTCAAAGCCTTCACTAGTAAAACTAATTTACTGAAAGGACTGTATGGCAGAGAATTGGCAGCAGCATGGCTGGACTGAACACCCAGTGAAACTGGCTGCGGAGCCTGCCTGCAAAGATGGGGAGCACTGCCCAGTGTGGAGTGACCCCACAACCAGAAGCTCCGTGCATGCAGCACCTCCACATACAGACTCCCTCTCTGCAATCCCCAGATGGTTCCTCTCACATCCAGATCACACAACTTGGTGCTGGCACGTGCCTGCCAGCCAGAGACAGCATGCCCTACACAGGCTATGGACTGCCCCCTCCAGCATCCAGTCCCCTGCCCACATCTTCCAGCAAACTGCCCTCAGCACCCAGGCCCCCCAGTATTCAACCCTCCCATCCAGGAACTGTGTCCCCAGTAGTTGCCCCCTCCCACACACAGGAACTGCCACCAGTCCCCCTGCCTGGAGTCTGTCCCCAATGCACTGGCTGTGTCCCCCATCCTACACCCATGGCCCCGGCCCCGGCCCCGGCCCCAACCCCTGGCATGCCCCCTTCCTTATGTCTGTTGGCCTCCTACCTCAACTGCACAAAGCTCAGCCTCACAGTCTGCCTGTAGCTGCAGTCCTAGTGCCAGGAAATCTGATTCAGCTGGAATCGCTGGGCTCATGATGCTGGAGGGAGAGCCTTGAGCTCCCTGGGTTCCTGCAAATGTTGCTGGGCCTGATCCTGCTGGAGGAACTGGCAGCCACTAGACCCAATCCTGGCAGGGGATAGCATGGGGGGGAGCCTGATACCACTAGACCCAATCCTGCACACCCACCCCACAGGCTCTGTCCCTAAGACAGGTGTCCCTCCTGCTCTGCCCTAATTACCCTGATTATGGCCTGGGGAAAGTCAGATGGGCCCCAGTTGTGTGCTGAGTGGCCACAAGTGGCCCGTGGGCTGAGAACCACTGAAAATAAGGCCCAAGCCTGTGACTGGGCCTGGCTATTCCAGGAGGAGCCAGGGCACAGGCAAGGTGTGGTGTGCTTGTGGCAGCACAGGTTACTGTAGCAAAGCTCTGCAGCGTCCTGCCCTTGGTGGGGCATGGACCCTGTTCTTTCTCACTCTTGCCTGCCTTGGTTTGCTCACTGCAGTTGTATACAGCTCCTTGCCCCCCACCTCACCAGGGAGCAACAGTCACCTGCCCTGAGCAAGGGGAGGGGGGTCAGGCCCAGGGGCACCAGCAAGAGCTTGGCCCCAAGTGGTGGTGGGGCAGTCCTGAGGGGGGCAGCAGAAGCCTGGCCCTGAGCAATAGGGGGCAGGGCTAGTGGGGGGCAGCAGGAGCCTGGCCCTGAGCAGTGGGGGGGGGGATAGGCCTGGGGGGCAGCAGGAGCCTGGTATGAGTGGGGGGGGGGACAGGTCTGGGGGGGCAGCAGGACCCTGGTGTGAGCAGTGGGGGGGACAGGCCCTGGGGGGGCAGCAGGACCCTGGTGTGAGCAGTGGGGGGGACAGGCCGGGGGGGGGCAGCAGGACCCTGGTGTGAGCAGTGGGGGGGACAGGCCGGGGGGGGCACGAGGACCCTGGTGTGAGCAGTGGGGGGGACAGGCCGGTGGGGGCAGCAGGACCCTGGTGTGAGCAGTGGGGGGGACAGGTCTGGGGGGGCAGCAGGAGCTTGGTGTGAGCAGTGGGGGGGACAGGCCGGTGGGGGCAGCAGGACCCTGGTGTGAGCAGTGGGGGGGACAGGCCGGGGGGGCAGCAGGACCCTGGTGTGAGCAGTGGGGGGGACAGGCCGGGGGGGGCAGCAGGACCCTGGTGTGAGCAGTGGGGGGGACAGGTCTGGGGGGGCAGCAGGACCCTGGTGTGAGCAGTGGGGGGGACAGGCCGGGGGGGGCAGCAGGACCCTGGTGTGAGCAGTGGGGGGGACAGGTCTGGGGGGGCAGCAGGACCCTGGTGTGAGCAGTGGGGGGGACAGGCCGGGGGGGGCAGCAGGACCCTGGTGTGAGCAGTGGGGGGGACAGGCCGGGGGGGGCAGCAGGACCCTGGTGTGAGCAGTGGGGGGGACAGGTCTGGGGGGGCAGCAGGACCCTGGTGTGAGCAGTGGGGGGGACAGGCCGGGGGGGGCAGCAGGACCCTGGTGTGAGCAGTGGGGGGGACAGGTCTGGGGGGGCAGCAGGACCCTGGTGTGAGCAGTGGGGGGGACAGGCCGGGGGGGGCAGCAGGACCCTGGTGTGAGCAGTGGGGGGGACAGGTCTGGGGGGGCAGCAGGAGCTTGGTGTGAGTGGGGGGGGGACAGGTCTGGGGGGGCAGCAGGACCCTGGTGTGAGTGGGGGGGGACAGGCCCTGGGGGGGCAGCAGGACTGAGCAATGGGGCAGGGAGGGAGGGGGCAGGAGGGGGTGACAGGGCTGAGGGGACAGAGAGCCAGGGGGCGGGGCTGTCAGTCTCTCCCCGCCCTTCCCCCCGCGGCCGCTGGCCCCGAACTACATTCCCCGTCATGCCCCTGCCCCCACAGGCGCCGCTTCCGCTTCCGGGCGCGCGGGAGGGGTCAGGGACATGGCGGCGCCCGCCGGAGGTCGGCTCGGGAGCGGCGCCATGCTGCCCGCGCTGCGCCGCTGCTGGGCCCCGCTGAGCCGCCCGCCGCCGCCGCTGCTGGTGCCGGCCCGGGGCCGCAAGTCCCGCTTCGACCCGCCCGCCAAGTCCAAGGCCGGGCGGGTGAAGCTGCCGCCGCCCGTGGACCCGGCCGAGCTGCTGGTGGTGGCCGAGCGGTACCGGCAGTACCGGCTCGTGCTGCAGGCGCTCAGGTAGCGCCGCGCGCCGCGGGGGGAGGGGCTGGCGCCCGATGCCTCGCGGAACAACGGCCCTGGGGGGGCGGGGCAGAGGCTGGGGCGGGGAGGGGCTGCGCTAGAGGGGTGGGGTGCTGTGGTGGGGAGGGGCTGCGCTAGAGGGGTGGGGTGCACTGCCTGGGGGTGCTGTGGCGGGGAGGGGCTGCGCTAGAGGGGTGGGGTGCTGTGGTGGGGAGGGGCTGCGCTAGAGGGGTGGGGTGCACTGCCTGGGGGTGCTGTGGCGGGGAGGGGCTGCGCTAGAGGGGTGGGGTGCTGTGGTGGGGAGGGGCTGCGCTAGAGGGGTGGGGTGCACTGCCTGGGGGTGCTGTGGCGGGGAGGGACTGCGCTAGAGGGGTGGGGTGCTGTGGCGGGGAGGGGCTGCGATAGAGGGGTGGGGTGCACTGCCTGGGGGTGCTGTGGCGGGGAGGGGCTGCGCTAAAGGGGTGGGGTGCTGTGGTGGGGAGGGGCTGCGCTAGAGGGGTGGGGTGCACTGCCTGGGGGTGCTGTGGCGGGGAGGGGCTGCGCTAGAGGGGTGGGGTGCTGTGGTGGGGAGGGGCTGCGATAGAGGGGTGGGGTGCACTGCCTGGGGGTGCTGTGGCGGGGAGGGGCTGCGCTAAAGGGGTGGGGTGCTGTGGTGGGGAGGAGCTGCGCTAGAGGGGTGGGGTGCACTGCCTGGGGGTGCTGTGGCGGGGAGGGGCTGCGCTAGAGGGGTGGGGTGCTGTGGTGGGGAGGGGCTGCGCTAGAGGGGTGGGGTGCACTGCCTGGGGGTGCTGTGGCGGGGAGGGGCTGCGCTAGAGGGGTGGGGTGCTGTGGTGGGGAGGGGCTGCGCTAGAGGGGTGGGGTGCACTGCCTGGGGGTGCTGTGGCGGGGAGGGACTGCGCTAGAGGGGTGGGGTGCTGTGGCGGGGAGGGGCTGCGATAGAGGGGTGGGGTGCACTGCCTGGGGGTGCTGTGGCGGGGAGGGGCTGCGCTAGAGGGGTGGGGTGCTGTGGTGGGGAGGGGCTGCGCTAGAGGGGTGGGGTGCACTGCCTGGGGGTGCTGTGGCGGGGAGGGACTGCGCTAGAGGGGTGGGGTGCTGTGGCGGGGAGGGGCTGCGATAGAGGGGTGGGGTGCACTGCCTGGGGGTGCTGTGGCGGGGAGGGGCTGCGCTAAAGGGGTGGGGTGCTGTGGTGGGGAGGGGCTGCGCTAGAGGGGTGGGGTGCACTGCCTGGGGGTGCTGTGGCGGGGAGGGGCTGCGCTAGAGGGGTGGGGTGCTGTGGTGGGGAGGGGCTGCGCTAGAGGGGTGGGGTGCACTGCCTGGGGGTGCTGTGGCGGGGAGGGGCTGCGCTAGAGGGGTGGGGTGCTGTGGTGGGGAGGGGCTGCGCTAGAGGGGTGGGGTGCACTGCCTGGGGGTGCTGTGGCGGGGAGGGGCTGCGCTAGAGAGTGGTGGGCTCTGCCTAGGGGTGCTGTGGCGGAGAGGGGCTGCGCTAGAGGGGTGGGGCCTCTGCCTGGGGGCTCTGGGTGCGGGAATGGGGATGTGGGGTTCAGGGGGCAGGCTGTCCAGGGAGAGAGGACCATCCCTGCCCCCCTCACCTTAGGGCCATGCAACACCAGCAGGCACAGCCAGGAGAGGGGTGCATGTGCTCTGGCTGGGACAGGTTCAGATAAGGCTTTGTGGGGGCCAGGGAAGGGGCACCTGTCTCATGGCATCTCTAGGGCAGTTCTAACTTGGGTGCCATGGCCAGAAAAGACTCCACTTTCCTGCTGCCCACCTCCCCACCATATAGTGGCTAAGAGAGGGGACCCTTCCCCACTAGGGCTGTTAAAAATGGTGAATTGATTAAACAATAACACTTACCTAGCTAACAGTTTTAACCAAAGTCCCACTGGGGCCTGCCATGGCTGGCCCTGCACTGGCCCAAAGCCAGTGGTATTGCTGGGGCCACACTGGTATTGCTGGGGCTGTGGGGCCCTGCTGTGCCACAAACAGGTTAACAGAGTTAATTGCAACAGAGCTGCAGGGGTAGAGGTCCCCCGGGCCTCAGCAAAACCGTGGCCCATGGAGAGGTGCTCTATTCCCTGGCATGGGCCTGCCATGTTGGGGCCAGTGGGGAGAGGTGTTTGTGCCCTGGCTGCGGCAGCTCCGTGCTGGGGCTGGCAGGCAGAGGTGCTGTTCTGTGTGGCCACCCTGAGCCCCTGTGTGGGGCTTGTTAGGCAGCTGGGCGACCACGCAGCTTAGACAGAACTTACCTGGGAAGGAGGTAGGGTCATTTTGGAACATGCCTGTGGGTCCCTCTGCGTGTGCCCAATGTTTAAGGAATCCCAATTTTAAGGAAATCCTCTCTTCAAACATTTGGAAAGGGAAATGGTGCTGTCAGGTGACTGGAAGTTGTCAAGCTGACCTTGCCCTTTTCTAGTGGCATTAGGGCCAAGTGACAGGTGAGGGCTGCTAGCTTGTGGAAGATCTGCCTTAGAAGCCATATGCTGGGATAGAAGCAACGTAGATTGGACTGTGCCATGCTCATAGGATTTTTTACCTCTCTCTCAGGATGGAGTTCAAGGAAGAGGTGATGCGGAAGAGCCGTGAGGCGCGCCTTGCTAAAGAGTATGGGAAGGAGGCAATGGAGGAGCACCAGGCGTTGATGGCATGGAATGACGCTGAGAACGCGCGGCTGCGGAAAAAGAGGTGAGAAATGGCCCTCAAGCCTGCCAGACAAAGGGCCTGGGGCACTGCTTCAGTGCAGTGAAACCTGTGAGATGCCAGAGCTGTACAGGGAAGCTATCCCCCTCCACTTCCAAAAGGAAAGGTTCTTCCTTTGAGCTGATTGAGAGCGCACGGATTCATATATTAGATCTTGGTCGCTTCTGGTCTGGGAGTGTGATCGTCTATTCTGACTGTGTGTGTAGCACAGGCTGTAGAACTTCCCCAATATATCCTAGAGCAGAGCTCTTGGAAAAATATTCCATCTTAACTGAAAAATTATCCATGATGGAGAATCCACCACAACCTTTGGTAAGTTTTTTCCAAATGGTTAATTACCCTTACCATGAAAAATGTCTGCCTTCCAGTCTGAATTTGTCTAGCTTTGACTTCTGCTCGTTGGATCCTATTAACACCTTTCTGAGGTTAGCTTTGTCTCCTTTCCCTAGCTTGTTCTCATCTGTCCCTTCCTGAACTCAAGTCAATGCTGCACTCAAGTGCCCTTTGTTAAATATTTTTCCTCATGTGGATGGTTGGTAATCAAGTCACAAGCTTACCAAACTGACTGTTTCTTTAAAAGATGACTATTGGGGTAGGCTAATGACATGCAGAGCCTTTCACCTCCAGTTTAAATCAAGCCCAGGCCACCGTACCAAGAGGTGACAGTAGTTCAGCCCTTTGTACAATAGGAATGTCACCATCTAAACCAGTGGTTCCTAACCGCTGGTCCGCGGACCGCTGGCAACCAGGCTGGGGTGGCTGCTGAAGCTCAACCCAGCTGTTCACGGTAGCTCAGCTCCAGCAGCCATGGTGGCTGAGGCACGGCAGGAGAAGGCAGAGCAGGAGGTGCCTTCCTCCCTCCGCCACGACTGGGGGATAGGGAGCACACGTGCCACCAACGGCCGCTCCCCATGCCCGCACGGCTGTTTTTGCCGGCAGCGGCACTAGCATTGAGGTGGCGGCAGGAGGATGTGCCTCCCTTCCTCCTCTATAATGCAGCCAGCTGGGGCTCTGTGTTCTGCCTGCATGGTCACTTTTGCCACCGGTGGCACTGAGGTGGCAGCAGGAAGAGACACCTCTCTTGGTAATGGCGGCCCGGCCAGGGCTCTGCGCTCCCCCTACTAACGAAGGCGGAAGACACGCTTGGGGAGGGAAGGGGCGCGAAAGAGGAGGGAGCGCACATGCCCCTTTCTATGTGGCAGTAACAGCCACGCCCCCAAGGGGAGCCTCACTCTGGGAAGTGTTTGCGGTGATTGGGGCAAAGGGATGCTGGGTGAGGGTGTGGTGGGGTCACAGGGCAAGAGAGTGTTGGCATGGGCTATAGGGGGTCAGGTTAAAAGGTCAAAGGGTGTGGGGTGGGGGTCAACTGGTGGTAGGCATTGGGGAGCAAGAGGCTGCACTGGGGCGTGGCAGTCAGGCAACATTATTTACATATTCATTATTTACATAATGAATATGCAAATAAAATGTTACTGATCCTCCAAAGGTTTGTGAATGGGTTTGCCAGTCCTTAGCATAAAAAAGGTTGGGAACAACTGGTCTAGATAATTACACAATTAACTGATAACCTTGGGCTCCCTCTCTGATAGAGAGGCAGCAGTGTGGAGTGTGAGGGAGGCAGGCAAAAGCTGATATGTGCGGGGCATCAGCTTTTAAGCATCTCTCCACGCATGCCTGCTCCACGCTGCCCCCTCACTCTCTGCTCTTGCTATGCCCCCTTGCTGCCTACTAGGGATGTTAAATTTCGATCAATCAGCTAATCGAGTAGTCGATGGAATTTCCATCAACTAGTCGATAAGGGGTGGGGCGCTCGCTATCCCAGCTGCGAGACTGCTTTTTAAAAGGCAGAGGCACAGCGGGGAACCCGGGGTGAATGGGGACTCAAGCAGTCCCCACTCGTGCTGTTTCCCCACTGCACCTCTGCCTCTCCTGCCCCTCTACCCCCTAGCATCGGCTTCTGCTCCCACCCCGGCTTTCTCAGATTCAGAGGCAGTGGGGGGAACAGGGGAAGCGACTAGTCGAGTAGTGACTCTGCTACCTGAGAAGCCTATGCTTATCGGATAGTCAAATAGTTGCTTACATGCCTACTACCCGCACCCTCCCCCACTGGCTTCTACAGAGGCGTCGGGGGGGCGGCGGCAGGGGAGGCTGCTGTGAAGCAGCCTTTGTTCACAGCGGGCCTGGGGTCAGCGCAGACATGGGCTGCTCTGCTATCCCATGGAGCAGCCTCTGTCTGCAGTGAGCTTGGGCCTCCCACAGACGGGTTGCTGCTGCCCCGCGCTGCTGCCTCTAATACAGAGGCAGCAGAGTGGGGCGGCATGGGGCTTGCCGGGAGTGCACTGGCCGCTGCCATTTCCCCCCGGGGACCATTGAATAGTTGTGTAATCAATAATATTTTGTGCAATTACACGACTATTCAGTTACACACTATCTAACATCCCTACTGTGCAAAATGACTTTGGTGTTGGATCACTTGCTAACCAGACCAGTGTCCCTTTTGCAACACCAGTGTAACTGGCACTAAATGGCTCCTTAAAGGGCTGAATCCTAGAGACTAAACTGTCCCCTTTTTTATTAAGGACAGAATTAGGGTTACGTGTGAAGACACTTTTAAAAAGGAGCTATCCTCAAAACCTTTATTTTGTAGTAATCTCCTTGAATTGTCAAATCAAACCACGGATTATAAACTCAGCCTGATCTGAGTTTTTCATGGTGGCTTGATGAAAAAAGAATTGATATGGCGAGTATGGATTTAAAAATCACCTCCTTTTAGTGACTCTTCCCCCCCCCCCCTCCCCACACACTGAATTCTCTCTCCTTTTGTACTCTGATTATATTAGTTATGCTAAGTGTGTACGAGGGGAATTTTCATTGTTGTCACCCAAGCTATCCCTGTTCTGTGAATAGTTAGGACTTTGACCCTTGAATCTGTCATGCTGATCCTTTCACCAGCCCATCATCTTCTGGTAGACCTGCTAACTCCCTCCCCTGCCATCCTCATCCCATGGGAGGGCAACATATTTCCCCTGAATATTATGTGTTTCCCTGCTGCTGTGCTGTGCCTTCCACTGTCCCCCAGAGAGCTCACCTGTATCCCCTTACTCATGTGGTTATGTGACAGGGAGGAACGACTCAGAAGAGAGGAGGAAGAATTGCAGGACCTTAAGTTACAAAAAGCCCTCAACCATGCCAGGCTAATGGAAGAATTTCTTAAGCAGAAAGAGCAAGAGGTCCTACAGTTGCAGGTATGGAAGGCTTGGGTTTGAGGACAGCGATCACAGCGTGTGTTGAGTTTGTGAACCCCTCACATTGAAACCTGCAGGTCTGTTTGGTATCCATGGGTTGGGAGTTCATTGGGGCACCAAGTTCATACCCCGGAGAGGGGAGAAGGGGCATACGTTGCTCTGTGGCAAACTCCTGTCTTCCCAGCTGCCTCAAGGAAGCAGCCTTAATGATCTTGGGGTGCTGTAAGGATGTCCTGCCTGAGATGCTTGAGAGCAGGTGGGAGATGGAGATCCATGTGTTTCCAGGGTTCCTTCCTTTGTGCCTGTGGAGTCCTGAGCCCCTCTTGAGGTAGAATGGGAATCTTTCTGGCGGTCTTCAGGCTTTGTCTTCCTGAGATCATCAGAGCTGCTGGAAGAGCCATTGCTGGCCCAATAAACATTAATTACAGCCGCAGCAGACCTGTGGGGTAGTAATTGTGAATGCTCCACTGCGTTTGAATTGAAATGGAGTTTGGGTGAGATGCTAAAGGAGGTTTCCTCGCAGTGCTCATCCCTCATCTAGTTCATCCTGTTTCATCAGCTTCACCCCAGCATCAGAGTTGGGCAAGTGGAGGATGTCTTTGTGCAGAGCCCTGACCGCTCTGCCCTGTAACATAATCTCATTCTTTGTTTAATCAGCTGCCTCAGTGGGCACTAATGCTGCACATACTGAGAGATGGCTTCTCCCTTTCATTGGTTGTAGGAGGAAGCCAGAAATTTCATCACCCCCGAAAATCTGGACGAGCGAATTCAAGAGTGCCTGGATAACCCTCGCAACTACAACTTTGCCATCGATAAAGAAGGGCGTGTCGTCAAGCGGAGTGTGCTGTCTTAGAGACTCTTGATCTGGTTGGACAATTCAGATGGGAGATTTTTCCACAGCTTCCATCCAGAGGCTGTGCTCGCTCCTCAGGAGCAGGAGGAAAAGGGCATCATGCGTACAAGTTGACCACAGAATTTCATTTGGACGAACAGCCCTTTGGTGCCAGTCACAATTCTTGCACTGACAGGCTGTCGCCTCTGTCATAGCTCATGTCCCTTTTGCGTGGGAAGGAGTTGCTGTTGTCTCTGAAATTAAAGGAATTTGTTTTGTACAGCACGGTAATTCTTCATTTTTAGGCACAGTAGTTCAGAGATATTAGATATATTAAACTATGAGCTGATACAGTGATATGCATCACTGCAGCGTCTGAGTGTGCGGTCAAGCCTCTACCAGTTCAAGATTATTCCCTGCAGGATTTGACTTCTAGTAGTTTTTTTCCATCACTGCACCTTTAGTCATGGGACTTGTACCATTTTCCTAATCTGTTACTTTCCAATCTAATTTCCTCCTTTGACAGCATTACTGGCCTATTAGACAGGGGGAAGCAGTAGACGTGATGCATCTTAGGGTGCGTCTACGCAGCAGGGCTTAGCCGAATTTGCGTAGCTTATTTCAAGTTATGTCAATTGCATAGCTAATTTCGAAATTGGGAACGTCTACACAGCACTTATTTTGACATTGAGCACTCTTCCTCTGACTTCCCTTACTCCTTGTACAATGAGGGTTATGGGAGTTGGAGTAAGAAGTCTTTCAGCTTGACAGTCTTTCGACATTATTTTGAAATAACTCCTGCTCTGTAGATGGGGACTAAGTTATTTTGAAATAATGTTGCTGTTTAGACGTGCGCTTAGTCAGGCTTTTGAGACACAGAATCATAGAACACTAGAACTGGAAGGGACCTCGAGATGTCATTGAGTCCAGTCCTCTGCCCTCACGGCAGGACCAAGCACCATTCTAGATCATCCCTGATAGATGTCTACATAACTTGCTCTTAAAGAACTCTATAATGTTTACAAGAAAGTAGTAGTAACACTCCTGTGTTACCCTAGCTTGCTTAGAGCTAGGGTGTGTGGTGCTGATAAAATTACTATGAGCCGATTGGATAACTGGTTGAAGACTTATTCAAAGAGTAAAATCAATGGGTAGCTGTCAAACTGGAAGAATTTGCCAAGTCGGGTCCTGAAGGGTGTCTGGGGTTCGGTACTATTCAGTATTTTCATTAATGACTTAAGTAGTGGAGTGGAGACTATGCTTCTAAAATTTGTGGATGATACCACATTTGAGAGTTGCAAACACTTTGGAGGACAGGATTAGAATTCAAAAGGACCTTGATGTATGGGAGAATTGATTTGAAATCAACAAGATGAAATTCAACAAAGACAAGTGCGAAGTATTGCACATAGGAAGGAAAAATCAAATGCACAACTACAAAAATGGAGAATAACTGGATAGGTGCTAGTGCTACAGAAAAGAATCTGGAGGGGTTATAGTAGATCATAAATTGAATGAGAATCGATGCAGTTGTGAAAAAAACTAATATAATTGTGGGGCATATTAACAGGAGTTTTCTATGTAATACATGGAAGTAAGGGCTGTGTGGTACTGGTGAGGCCTTAGCTGGAGTATTGTGTTTAGTTTTTGGCACCACACTTCAAGAAAGACGTGGACAAATTGGAGAGAGAAGATTGAGGGAGGACCTGAAAAGTCTTCAAATGCATGAAAGGCTATTACAAAGAGACTAGTAGTCTATTTTTCTCCATGCCCACTAAGGGTGCATCTATAGTGCACCCGTAGCTTGAAATAAGCTACACAATTTGAGCTATGCAAATTGCATAGCTTATGTAGAGTCAATTTCGAAATAGCTTATTTTGAAATTTGGCGCTGTTTACCCAGCGCTTATTTAGAAATAAATCGCTCTTCCAAAATGTCCCTTATTCCTCATGGAATGAGGTTTACAGGGATGTCAGAATAGCGAGCCTGTTATATTTCGGGATACCTCCAGTATCCCAAAATAGCTCTGCAGTGTAGCTGTAGCCTAAATGTGGGATGAGAAGTAATGAACTTCATCTACAGCAAGGGAGATGTAGGTTAGATATTAGGAAACACTTAACTATGAGGATAGTTAAGCCCTGGAATAGGCTTCCAAGCAGGGGTGTGGAATCCCCGTTGGAGGTTTAAAATAACAGGTTGGACCAACGCCTGTCAGGGATGCTGGAGTTTCACTTGGTCCTGCCTCAGCACAGGATGCTGGGTCATATGAGTTCTTGAGATCCCTTTCTGCACTACATTTCTCTGATTCCTTGGAGGAAACTGTCCTGTAGCCAAAATCTTGCTGTCAAGAGATCTGTTCTTGATATACAGCATACATTCTTTTGAGTTAATTTTTCTCTTCTCATAGTGCTACTTCTAATTATCCCTTAAGTAACCCTCTTCCTAGATAAAAACCTGTATTAATCTACATGTAAAGATTGAGAACTTCTTCTTAAACCCTTGTACTCCAAGTGGAGCATAGGTCATCTACAAGTCTCCTCCACTTCACTTTGTCTTGAGAACACTTATCTGTAAGGCTGAAAAAAATCTTTAAAAGAAGTTTTGTATTAATAAAAATATGAAGGGGTGAGAGGAAATCTAAAAACCAGGGCAGTTCAGAGCTAAGGTCAACATTTTTAAAAGAAACCCAGATGTGTGTGGGCTGCATGAGTGGCTCTCCAGCTCAGTGGGCTGCAAAATTATCACAACCAAGACAGTCTACTGGGTTAAGGTAGTTCTGCTAATTGTGCTAGTGTGCCTAGAATTTGGGGATGTGCCAGTTGAACCGTAGCAGCACTATGGATGCAGAGAGGGTGCACGGCTTTCACGGTCATCGTATGCAATCAACATGCACCTCACTTCAAGTGCCCTTTTCATGCATGTCGCTTTAGGAATAACAATAGAAAAAAAACATATGTGGACAGAAACCAAGGGGATCTGGCAACTCTGCATATGAGTAATGGTAAACAAAATGTCTCACAGGCCACACACAGAACCCCAATGGGCCTCTCACAGCCCACGAGCGGCAGGTTGCCCACCGCTGTCCTAGATCTTTCTCCATATGTGCTTGCCAGACAGCCGTCCTCCAGCTTCTGTTGTTTTTTTCCACTAGGTGGTTTAGGATTTGTAAAGATTGAATCATGCATTGCTGCTCACATTTCTAATCCCTGCTATGTTTGGTTCAGTCCTCCTATGGATTTGCCCTTTTGATTTTTGGAGTCCTTGGCATGCCTGAATTTGCTTACTTTATGCAGGGAGCATGTTTGTGAAGCAGAGTATGTCTCTAGTGCTCTAGAAATCCTTAGGTCTGAATTCTCACCCTGGGGTTCATGCGCAAATACAATAGACCGTCCTATTCTTCCTGTGTTGTGAGGGACAGTCCTGATTGGATAAAGGAAGGATCTTAGGGGTGCTAGTATGGAAAAGGCTGTGACCTCTATTCTAAATCATTAATGAAACTTACGAGTCTCATTATTGACACCTTTAACACCCTCTCCCCCATGGCTTGCACCTCCTATCAGGGGTTTGGACTCTTGGCCATTCGCTACTCTCTTCTGCTCAATGGAGAGAGTCTTAAGCTGGCGTTTTATTGATCTGGCATTTCTCCTGAACATTCGTGGTCTTGTTGTTGGGATGCTCTACCTCCCACCTGCCATGAAGCCCTGGATCAAACCCATTCCTTTTAAATTGCATAATGGAACCTTTGTCTACAATACAAATGGCTGGAAAGATGGAGATTTCTATCCATGTTTGCCAAACATTTAATTTTGACTCATTTTGTGTAGCTTTTAATATATTAATATTGTAATGTGATTGTTTATATCAAATTGATTTAGCAGTTTAATATCAAATGGAGACACTTCATTTGACACTATTGAACCAAAAGTTTCAAAACTAGTTTTGCAGAAAACATTGGCTCTGTTCTGCATCGGAATGAAGTGGGTTTTTTCTGTGTGTTGGAAGCTTCTTTTAGGCTTCCCAATATTCTGTCTTATTTAAACTCTTCTCTTCCACCATGGGCCTTTAACATGTGGCCAGAGAACTATCCACTCAGCAGGGTAAAAAGAAGACTTTGCTTCTCAGGGCCTATGTTGCCATTAGGTGCTTAGAAATCCTTCTTACTTCCATTTCCTCTGATTACCCTTTAACAGCAGCACAACACAGCCCTCTTTTTCTCTGGTCTCTTCTAGTGTTACCTCCTCAGTTAGGGTTGTGAATGTTGAACCAGTAAGTCTCACCTGTTAAGCATGAGGTTTACTGCTTAAGGTTAACTGGTGGGGGCTGGAGCAGCTCCCCACCTGCCATGGGCAGGGGGCCCACCATGGACAGGGGCTGCTCTGACCAGGATGCTGTGTGTACTGTATGCTTTGCAATGGATTCCTAGTTGCATGCTGATCCAAATGCTAATCAAGAGATTGGGAGGTCAAGAGGAAAGAGAGGCAGCAGGGTGCATTCAGTTCACAAGTTATCCCCACAATTCATTGTCCTGTAACTGGGGTGCACCCTGGATCCTTACACCAAGGAGTAAAGCTGACACCATTATGTCTCACGAAAGTGGGTTCCTGGCCAGGCCTGCTGTTAAGGGCTAGTGAGCAACATTGCATTAGGTAGGAGATCCTTGTTATTTATGTCTAGGCTCTAAACTGTGGGTCAGAACCTTTTTACTTGTAGCCATGTGTTTCCAGTTCTTTTTGCTATTGCTCAAATCTCCCTACCTGGTAACTAAACTTTTGCTTGTTTTCTCTATAAACATGCCTCCGTATATTCACCGCAGGGAGAGCTGGTAAGCTGGGGTGTATGGCATTTGGGGAGGGGAAGGAAGGGCTGTGAACACTGTGAGTGTTCAGTGGACCATAGGCTAATACTCCAGCTATACACTCAGAAGAGTTGAGATTTGAGGTATGCTTTTTGCATCCTAGGTCTGTGGGGGAGTGGTTGTATTGCCCATGGCAGAGGTTAGGGAGGTGCCTCCCAATCTTGTGGACACCAGGAAGCTCCTTAAAACCCCCCTTCCTGTTCCTGAACTGCCTGCGTAGGTAAATCACCGATGTTCCTTCCCATCCTCATCCAGGCTGTTCCAAGAAGCAGCATCTTCTGCCCAAATTGGGTGGGGAAGAGGGTTGGGTGGTGAGTCCCAGCTAAGCAGACAGTGAAGCTGTTGAGTTTGTTACAAAGCCGGGGGGGGGACCACAGAAGGAGTGTTTTTTTGGGTACAAGTTTTATTTCTAGCTGGGACGTTGTTTACATGACGGCAGGGGCGTGATGCGGTCACAATGAAGGCATCCGATTGGGCTGGCTTTTGTTCTTGCACCACTGCGGCGATGGCAAACCCCGTGACTTCATCCCTCCTGCTGAGTGAGTGGTCTAGGAAAACAGTGATTCTTGGTCGCAAGCTGAGTCCACCAGGCAGCCCTCTGAAGAGAAACAGAAACACGTGAAAGGAAACTAGGTGCACTTGGGCCTCTGGGCTTGCGTATGGCTACACTGGATAACCCCGTAGGCCCCATCCTCAGCTGCTGTCAATCCATGCTGCTCCGTGGAGGACAGTGGTACCATACTAAGATGCATCCCCGAGGTCTGGTCTAGGATGTGTGTGTGTGGTGCATTCCCTGCAGAAGGGGGGCTTTTATAAACGCTTCCCGCTGGGTGAATTTCACGTCTGTGCACAGGGCTTGGCCCACTGTGACATTGCTGCTAACTTCTCCTGTGGCAACGAAGGCAAGGGCAGGCTATTGGAGACTTCCCTGGGAAAGGAGGAAACTGGCTGGTTTGCCACCACCATTAGCTTCCCCATTTCTTCTTTGCCCACAAATGACCTTGAGCTCCAGAGACTGGCCTACGGCTGTTGAAGTACCACTGCCCCTGCATGCCATGTGAAGATCTCCAAGTGATTTCCAAACCCCAGTGATTGCAGCTGGGAGGCTGAAAGTAGAATGAATGTCTGTACTGGTGGGGAAACTGAGGCACAAAGTGGATAAGCAACTGGCCAGTGTCCCTCAGACAACCTGTAGCAGAGGCAGGGATAAAGTTCCTAGCTGAGCACTCCCCCCGACATGCTGCCTCCTAATCACAAGAACCATCTTCCCCATGTTAAAAGTACCGGGGGAGCATTGAGAAGAGACAGGAAGCGTTACTTTCGCAGCCAGGAAGAGGGGGTGGTGGTGGGAGGGACTGTGCTAGTTACTATGGAGCTCTGGTTAAAGGTGCAGCTCTGTGCTTGCTCACCATTGTTACAGCAGATCCCGGGGGCGGCGCAAGTCCCACCACTGGGCCCACAGGGCTTCCTGCCGGACTCGCAGGGCGTCGGCAGGTAATTCTCTTCCTGGCAGCGCAGGGTTTCTGAAGTCCCGAAGTAGCATCCCAGCTCGGCTCCACAGCAGATGCTAGGGCCAAAGCAGTGGCCTTTATTCCTGGGCCCGCAAGGGATGCACTGTGCGGGGAAGAGAAATTCAAAGGTGGGTTAACCAGGGGAACAGCATCCTGTCCTGCTGGGGGTCCTGAGCCAAAGCCGGGTGGAACGGAAACTGCGGGACTGTGCACTCACCTCTTGGAGTGGTCTCTTTCTGCTCTTGTGTGCTGGGATTTAAGGAGCCCATGTATGCCCAGCTCAGGCCTAGTGCCTCTGTTCTAGTCTATTCAGGCTGCGTCTACACTACCCGAGTTTTCTCCACAAAAAATATGCTAAGGAGGGACTCATTTGCATGAGTTGTGATCTCATTTGCATATTTTCTGCCAATCCGTTTTTGCGCAAAAACAAGCCATGTGTGCCACCTGCCCCCCCCCCACCCACACACGCCTAGGCGCCGGGCCTGTTGCTGGCCGCTTCCAGGGTGCAGCACAGTCTGCAGTGCCAGGACAGGTCTTAGCCCCCCCACTGGTTACCTGATCCCCCTGCAGCAACGAGACCCAGTGCCCGACATTCCACCGCCCAGTCCTGGGTCGCGACTCGGATTTGGAAAACTGCTGAGCTAAAGCACAGAGAGATGAAAGGCCTTGCCCAAGAGCACAAAAGGTGGCTGTAGCAGAGCTGGGGTTTGAACTCATAATCTCCTGTCTCCCTCTTATTCTCTAGCCAGTGCTGAAGGCTGAACATGGGCTGCTCGCCACCCAGCTGCAACGCAATAGCCGCTAGTCTTAGAATGTACTCTCAGCTTTAGGAGCATAGCTCCTGTGGCTTGTAAACAGGTTGAACGAGGTGCTGGCAATCACCAGCTGCACTTCCCTGCTGCCCTGGCATTCGGCATACCCTGGCATCTGTGCTTTCCCGACTGGCTGAACATTGAATGTAAAGCCACCGGAATGGGGGACAGGAGAAGGGAAAGGAAGAGGGACTTGGCTGTGCATGTTAGTTAATGTTTGTGCTATTTCTTGTTCAGAGCTGGGCATCACATTTCAAGAAAGATGTGGAGAATTTGGAGAGGGTCCAGGGAAGAGCAACACAAATGGCAAAAGGGCTAGAAAACATGAGCTACAAGGGAAGAGTGAAGGAATTGGGCTTGTTTAGTTTGGAAAGGAGAAGACTGAGAAGGGACATGATAGTGGTTTTCAAGTATCTATGTAAAAGGGTGTTACAAGGAGGAGGGAGAAAATTGTTGTTCTTGGCCTCTGAGGATAGGACAAGAAGCAATGGGCTCAAACTGCAGCAAGGGAGGTTTAGGTTGGACATTAGGAAAAACTTCCTGCCGGTCAGGGTGGTGAAACACTGGAATAAATTGCCCAGGGAGGTTGTGGAATCTCCATCTCTGGAGATATTTTAGAGCAGGTTAGACAGACATCTATCAGGGATGGTCTGGACGGTGCTTGGTCCTGCCGTGAGGGCAGGGGACTGGACTCGATGATCTCTCGAGGTCCCTTCCAGTTCTAGTGTTCTAGGATTCTAAAATCCACATCCCAGCTGTGTGAAGGGCATCAGTGAACCAGAGCCCAGCACAGGGGTGGGCAAATACTGGCCTGTGGACTGGATGTGGTTTCCTGGGTTAGTCCCTGGCAGGCCCCCTCCTCTATATTTACCTGTGCCTCCGCAGGTACAAGCGACCACACCTCTCATTGGCCGTAGATTCCTGTTCCTGGCCAACAGAAGCAGGGGGAAGCAGTACGGGTTGGGACACTGCTTCCTGCCTCTCCCATTGGCTAGGAATGGTGATCCGCAGCCCATGAGAGCTGTGATCACCCGATACCTGTGGACTAACCTGGCAGACTGTCGCCTTTTTATTGCCCATCCCTGGCCTAGCCCTGGTGTTGATCAGGGTAGCAAAGCATGTGATTGCCTCATTGCTAGGGTTTAGGCAGCTACCATCGCAGCTGGCACAGATCCGCCCCTTCCCAGCTATCTCCCCTCTCATGCCCTAGACGTGAGCCTTTTGGGCGGCAGGTGAGACCTTTGGTGCAGTCCCAGAGCAGCTGTCCATGCGGAGTCCTTACCCAGCCCTAAACGCGCTGTGACCGCCTTGGCGGCCAGGGACGCGTCACGTACCTTTCTGACATCCACGTCCAGGACCGATCGCTTCCCTCCGATGGGGCAGTTCTGGATGTAGCAGGCCGAGGAGAGAGCCAAGAGCCACAAGAGGCAGACAGCAAGGGTGCTGTGAGACATGGTGGATTATGGCTCCCCTGGCTTTGCTCGCAAGCGGGCTCAGGAACACCCTCTGGGTTTTGTCTTCGCTCCTCCCGGGGAGCCTGTATTTATCGCGCCCGCTGCAGCTACTTAGCCATGCCGCCCCCGGCCTCACTCATTTCCCTTAAAAACCACAAGGCATTGCTTTTCACACCAGCGAGCCCTGCTAATCATCCAAGGTCAAGGATGTGAGGTCAGCAAAGGAGGAATCATTTGCTTCTTGGCACTTATTCCGAACATGAGTCGAAGTCTAAGAGTTTCCTTTAATTGAGAGTGCCAGTCGGGGCTGCAAGCAGTCCTGGAGCAGCCTTCGCCTTCCTGGAGGGCCCAGGGTGCGGCAGGTCCCCTGTTGGCTCCTTGTGGAAGAATGTTTTCTCACAGCTCCGTTTCAGTGCACCCTTTACAGCTCCAGAGGCGCCGCAAGCAACACTCCTCTAGCAACAGGCAGCAATTTGTCCGCCTCTGGGGTAGAACGCAGCAGCAGCTTGACCGGACAGCGTAGCACAACCCGGCTCTCTGCACCAGTGATTTTCGAACTACGGGGCGCGCCCCATTCTGGGTCATGGTGGGGGGCGGCATGGCAGGTCTCCTCCCTCTCCTGGCACCGCAGACTCCTCTGGGCCCCAGAAGTGGCCAGCAGCTGGTCCAGCTCCTAAGCAGGACTGGACAGGGCTCCTTGCACGAGCTCCGTCCTGGGCATTGGCTCTGGGGGCTGGTGCCTGTGGGCGAAAGCAGTGCACAGAGGCACTTGGGCACCTCTGCATAGGAACCAGACCTGCTGCTGGCTACTTCTGAGCGCAGTGCGGTCTGCGGTGCCAGGACAGGCCAGAAGCTGCCGGAGCACCCCTGCTGCATGGCTAACTGGAAGCCCAGGCCCAAACCCTGAGCACCAACTCCCTGCCCCAGCCCTGAGCCCCCTCTTTGTGCTCCAGACACCTCATCTCTGTCCCACCCCAGAACCTGTACCTCCAGATGGGGCCTGCACCCACCTTGAAACCCACCCGCACCCCACCCCATCCCACCCCACCCCAGAGCTTCCTCTCACACCCTGAACCCCTCTGCCCTGCCCCCTGCCTGAACCCCTCTATTATACTCCAAACCCCTCATCTTACCCCGCCCCAGAGTCTGCACCTCCAGATGGAGCCTTCTCCTCCCCCACACATCAACCCCCTCCTGGCCCCACCCCACAGCCCTCACGCTAGTGAAAACGATATAATTACGTTGGGTCACAGGCATCAACAATTTTCCTCAGCTGAGTTGTGAGGAAAAAAAAGTTTGACAAACCGCTGCTCTAGCCCAGTGGAGACACAATGCAAGGGTGAGAAGAGGGGGAATTTATGTGTGTGGCTTGTAATCGCTGAGGGTAGCACTGAGCCAAGACACAGCGTTCTTGTCATCACACCATGGGATCATAAATGACCACCAGTGACTGTGCTTTTATACCTCCCCTCGCCTTGACAGCACCCCCTAACCGCATACTGGATCAGTACACTCATTGGGAACAGTGTCACCCGCTAAAGCACCAGCACCACTTCCTGCAGTACCGGTACACCCCTCGCCTGGTCCCCCCTCAGCAGGTTAGAGTGAGGGCTTCCAGGATCGCAGGGGTGTGTAGGACTGAGACACATAGAATCATAGAACTGGAAGGGACCTCGAGAGGTCATCAAGTCCAGTCCCCTGCCCTCACGGCAGGACCAAGCACCTTAGACCATCCCTGATAGATGTCTGTCTAACCTGCTCTTAAATATCTCCAGGGATGGAGATTCCACAACCCCCCTAGGCACAGTGTTTAACCACCCTGACAGGAAGTTTTTCCTAATGTCCAGCATAAACCTCCCTTGCTGCAGTTTAAGGCCATTGCTTCTTGTCCTATCCTTAGAGGCTGAGAACAATTTTTTTTCCCTCCTTCTTTTGATACCCTTTTAGATACTTGAAAACTACTATCATGTCCCCTCTCAGTCTTCTCCTTTCCAAACTAAACAAGCCCAGTTTTTTCAGTCTTCCCTCCTAGCTCACGTTTTCTAGACCTTGAATCATTTTTGTTGCTCTTCTCTGGACCTTCTCCAATTTTTCCACCTCCTTCTTGATGTGCTTCCCACAGTGCTCTGGGCAAATCTTACTGCATTAGATTAAATGTTACTGAGTTAAGTATCTTAGGTGTTCCCTGCAGTAAAAATGCAAGTGGCTATAGGCTATTGTGGAGTTATATGTAATGTCTCTATGCAGGCGACTGGCCAACTATAAACCCTGTGGAGGGTAAATACACTTCAAAAGACTGTTTGAAATACTGTGTCACACAAGAAGGACCGTTTAAAGTTAAATGGGGTTTCCAGGAAGTCTCTAGGGGTAGGGGGAAGCAAATATAAACCACCCTGCCGGCTAGGCAAGAACTCAGACTTTTGAATCCTTGCCCCGAAGAGGGGGCCTTTGTCGGACCACCTGTTACACGAGGACAAGCTGGGAGGCACGAGATGAGCACAGACGAGCACGGACCACTCAAGGCTGCGCTTCTGCTGAGCAAAAGGCGTCAGGAACGTGTAACCCCCGAGAAGCCCCGTGTTGCGATGGGAAGGCCTGACCTCAGGAAGAGGCAGGCTAACGGTGGGCTGGTCTCTGGTAAGCGTTATCTGTGTGTGTGGGTGGAGGGGGAAAGTGTGTGTGTACAAGCTTTTATTGCATTTAATATGTTGTCTCGGGAATGCTTTCTCCTTAAGAGTATATGTGGCTGCCGAGGAAAAGCTGTGTGGTACAGGCGGAACCTCTGTGGTCTGGGAAGCTCTGCTCCAGCAACATCCGGGGTCCAACCAGACCATGGATGTTGCTTGGCCAGAGAGCCCCACCCACAGAGGCCTGCAGGGTAAGTGGCCTGGGGGTAGGGCGCTGGAGCGGGGCCAGGTGGGGAGCCCCACAGGCCGGGGCCATGGAGCGGCCACTGCCAGCTCCTGGGGGCACGGAGCCGCCGGCGGCCGTAGGCAGGGAGCCCTGCCAGCCCAAGCAGGGCTGCGGCCCAGAGTGGAGCCCTGCTAACAGCCAGGGGCAGCATACTGGCCAGGCCAGCAGCCAGAGGGGGAGCCCCAGAAGACCCCGAGGCCTGACCTCTCCTTGTCCAGCAAACTCCCTCCTTCGGGCCCACTCAGGTGCCAAGGGTGCCGGACCAGGGAGGTCCAATCTGTGCCTTACAACTGGGGGGCAATACATGGTTCATGCCCTCGCAGCGGGGCCAGCTTAAGCCTTCTGACTTGCTACAGCATTCAGACAGGCAGAGAGCTGTGCAGGCTGGAAAAACCCTAGTCAGGAGGGCAGGAGAGACAGGTCTCTGCTCCTTTCTCGCCTCGGGAGAGGGACTACAGGTGTAGTTCCCATGACGGAGAGACAGGGAATGGATGGAAATTCCTTCATGCTCACCAAAGGGGAGGCTGACCTCACGCTGCCGTATGCACTACTTCTGAACAATCGTGCAGCCTGGAAACACCAGTTCTCCCGTCTGGTAAATTCCTTGGAGGAACACCGAGTTCCTGTTGCAAGAAGGGTTGCCAGATGGTTGAAACAAAAATACCAAAACTACCCGCCCCCCAAAAAACGGGAAAAAAATTCTGTTGAAGGGGAAAAAAAAAGGGGGGGGGGAACCAAAGTTATTGAGCAAAAAAAAGGACTCCAAGTAAGCCACAAAAAAAAATTTAAATGAGCGTTTGTAGGGTTGCCAGGTGCCCAGCGTTTTCGCCTCACGGCAGGGGAAAAATTCAGAAAATACTGGACATTTTAGATGTCCGGTATTCTCTGAATTTTTTTACCAGACAGGAGCCGAAAATACTGGACTGTCCGGGTGAATACTGGACACCTGGCAACCCTAGTTGCAAGGGCACACAATTCCTGCCTGCCTTCAGCCTCTGTGGTCTCAGACACAGGCACAGAGCCAGCTTAATGCCATCAGAACAGCTGCAGCAGCGGGTATTTTAGCACAGGTTGGACAAGCCCATCCGAGCCACTGGGACTGCAGTAGAGACATACCCTTAGTTGCTCCGTGCCTCAGTTTCCCATCGGTGCGATGGGGATAGGAGCACTGCCCGACCTCATCGGGAGGCTAAGATTGTGAGGTGCTCAGGCCCTACAGGAACGGGGGCCGGGGAAGGTAAAAACAGGAGTGAACAGGGCACTGTATGGCTCAGGCTGTTTCTGAGGGGCTACGCAATCTTTAGACCCACAGTCAGGGCCAGTCCTAACCAATTGGCGGCCCCGGGCAACTGCCCGGCTCACCCATAAGGTTGCCTGACAAAAATTTGTCGAGCAAAACAAAAAAGGGTCGGGGAGTAACCAGGGAAACCTGAGGGGAGGATTCAGGAGGTGGGGCCAAAATACGGTCGTGACCAGCCCCTAAGATCGGCTCTGTCAGCAGCCCCTTGAAAACGGCAGCCCTGGGTGGCCGCCCAGCTCTAAGACCAGCTCTGCCCACAGTTCAACAGCAGCAGAAAGCTCTCTGGGAGCCACATGGGGTCGTCTATGAAAGGAGCCGTGTCCAGTTTCTAGAGGGCAGGTGTCCACGTCGCAAAGGCTTTGCCCCCAGCCAGCCTCTGTGGTGCCAGGCAAGGTGGCCAGAGTTCCTTCTCCCCCCTCAGGTGGGGCTGAGGTGGGCCGGCTGGGTTGCTTGTTCCAGGGCTGTCTGACACCTGCCACGAGGCTGACGCACGTGGCTGCTTTGTAGGTGGGCCCACAAAGCCCCTGCCGTGGGCCTGAGCCAAGTGAACCCCCCTCCCCCCATGGTGATTTGCAATTGCTAACTCTGTGCGCAATTGGCTTTCCAACGCGGCGCTGAATCATTGGCGGGGGGGGGGAGGGGAGCAGACACCTCAGCGCCGAACACGTTAGTGGGCTCAGCACTAATGAGCCAGCGTGACAGATAGTGCAATCGGTCAGGGGCGCCGCTCACCTTGACCCCTCACCTTCATTAGCTCAATTAATGGCTCCCTGCCTGGCATAAATTCATCTGCCAGGGACAAGGACCTGAAAACCTTACGTTTATTGAATTCGTTAGCCTGGCATGGTCACCACCTCTCCCATGGCCTGATTAAATGGCTCATACATTGCCCCAGCCACTTAACAGTGGGCTAAGCAGCAATCTTTGTCAGCTGCGTGGGCTTCCTTTCAGATGTGCCACTTAGCGAGGGCCTGGCAGACAATAGAGAGGGTCAGAAGGGCATGAAGCTTGAAGCGATGGGCCCTAAATCGTGCCAATGAGTGGGAAAAGAAGGAAGGACACAGGGGTAAATACGAAGAGCCTGCGAGAGGCTTCTGAGACCTTCTCCACTGGATTCTTCGCTTGCACCAGTGTAAATCTGGAATAGCTCCGCTCGGGCCGGATTCCAGTCGCCTACACGATGCTGTAAGTGATGCGAGAGCCCAGTGGCATTATCAGTACAAAACAAGCGGGAGATCAGGTGCTGGCCCGTGACAATTGCTCTGGCAGTGCGGGCCAGGAAGTGAGGGCAGAACATGCCCTTTGGGTCAGGGTTGCGGTAATGCCAAAGAGCCCAAAGCTGTGTGGAAATGGAAACCTTGACTGAGTGTGCATCTCACCCCCCCCCCCCGTGAGCAGGTAAAGATCCATGTGCCCGTATTTCACAGATGAGAAAAGCCTGACCTAGTGGTTAAAGGCACTTGGTGAAGACTTGGGTGACTTGGGCCAGTGGGTGCAATTTCCTGCTCTGCCACAGACTTCCTGTGTGACCTTGGGCGAGTCTCTTAGGCCTGGATCCGGAAAGGTATTTAGGTGCCTTTGATTTCAGTGGGACTCTGGTGCCTAAATCCCTTTGAGGCTCTGGGCCTTAGTTCCCCATTTATACTGCACTACCTCCGGGGCTCAGTTATTATGCAAATGAGGCCTTTTGTATTAATTCAGAGCAGGGAAAGGGACCCCAAAGAATCAAACGTGTTAACACAACCCAGTCATGCTGCAGCATTAAACAGTGTTAGGGTGTCAGGCTAAGTACCATCTCTAAGCTATGCGGCCAGGCAGGCGTGCAGCTGCCTAACAAGCCCCACGCAGGGGTACAGTCTGCCCACTGGCCTCAGCACAGAGCTGCCATGCCAAGCCAGCAGGGAGGGGGTGAGACTTAAAACGGGTCCTGCCCTAGAAAGAAAGGCGTGCACCCCACATAGTGTTGCAGGAGATTTAGATTGCCTGCAAGCTGCTGTCTGGGAAGGGAGCTGAGCCCTGCAATACAATGTAGGGCTGCCCTAGAAAGGGAGAAGAGGACTCCTGAAGTGCGGGAGAGCAGAGGGCAGCAGTGGAAATAACCTAGATCCACCACCCAGGTCTCAACACAGGCGCTTGGTTCCGCAGGATGCCGGCAGTTCCAGATCTGGCTCCAGCATTCCCATTTCCTCGCAGCTCTGATGATTCTCTAGTTCAGGGTTGTCTCAGGGTGGCTGCTTGGTGGATACACTTCCCTGAGACAAGGTGGGAAATGACGGGTCAGAGAAAACACAGAAGGAAATGACCAGGAAGGGGGAAGCGTTTCCTCTCTCTCGGTCTCTCGTTATTAAGCTTCCTGTTAATTACACACAGTTGCTGTTATGGGACCAGTCCAGCCTCTATGAGTCATTCACTGTAAGGGGCTTCAGTCCAGGTTCTCTAAACTTCCTTGTGCACTGGCTAGCTAGGGGAGACGGGCTTCCCCTGATCACATGCAGCGCCCCTGGAAAGAACCCGCACAAGCAGCCGTGTGATGTGCAGCTGCAGCCACAGACACGCTGACCGTCACTCCCCGGGCATGGAGTTACTCCGCATGGAGGAGGCCAGCTTTGACCCTGGAAGCACCGCCTCCAGCTCCACCTCCCTGGAGTGCCTCCTCCCCCTTGGGGCTCTATAAATGGCTGCGTCCGGAGCTTGGTGACAGTCAGCGCCGGTTGAGGCTGTCCTTTTGGGTGGCTGGCATCCCAGGCCTGCTACCATTAACCCAGCTATCCCCCGGGCAAACAAGTAAGTGTGCTCTTTCTCTTTTCCCTTAATGCCTGCGGTTCCCCCTTTGGACAAGAGCAGGTTGCTGGCATTGGGAGGGGATTGTGTGGCTCATGCCAGTTAAAAAGCAAAATCAGGGATGGAATCAGGCCTTTTCTTTGCTGCAACCCTGTTTTATTTCCAAGGGGAGAACACAAAGTCCTGTGTCCCTGAATGCAGAAGGAACCAAACAGGAGATAGGTTCTTTGCTTAGCCTCTTTTGGCAGCAACAGGCTTCTACTCTAGGCTCCTCTCTGGGTCACCCTCACCCTGTCTGTGTGTGCCATCTCCTGCTGCTCTTACATGTACACACCTCTCTCTGCTCAAACAATACCCGGAGAGTCCCTCCACCCAGCTCATTCAGATTTCTGGACAGCCTGGTCTTTGCCGTTGTTGTGGGGCGAGCCATGGGCCTGCATGTTGGGGTTGGAGGTGGCTTTTATTACAGTCACCTCTTTGCATGTCTCCTGACCAAAAGGCGACGTTGATGTTTTTGGGCGAAGGGAGAAACGAGAAGCTATTGCACACCGCTGTGGCAGACCCATGTGGGGTGGATTCACTCTCGTGTGCTGGGCCGGTGCGAGGGAGCCAGGGGTGTCATGACTCTGCACTTGTCCTAAATCTGCACTTGTCCTAAAAGCAAAGCAGCCAAGACACACAACAAGCATTTGGTACCATTTATCAGACAGACCACCCCCCGGCCCACTGTCATCAACTGTGACATCCTCATTGCCCCAAGACACTGTTGTCATAATATGTAGCTCAAAAGCACCATGCAAGGCACCTGCTAGTCCTGTGATGGATGGATGGGTTGTGTAGAAAGAGTTACATGCTGGAAACATGTTCTCCAAAATGTTGTTTGGTAGGCAGTGCACAAGGGGTGTGTATTTACCCGGCTGACCAGCTAAACTTCAGGCAGAGGACAATGAAAGTACATTTACACGTAAGGTAAAGAAAGCTGTCCTGCTTAAGCCAATGGAGAAGACTGTTTAGCAGTCATGCTGGAAGAGAGAATATGCACCCCAGGAAGTCTCCCTGGCTCTTGTGGCAGAGACAACGGACTTTGGATAACACAAGGGGAGCAGCAAGACTTTTGAGTGATCCGTCACGGTGGAGACATAGGGTACAGCAGCCTTTGACAGTTGGATCCCCTAGTCTGGAGTGCTGGGAATGCTAGTGACTTCATGTAAGGAAGTAAACTGCTTTGACAAAAATGGACACTTGCTCAAATCAGGTGTGTTTTGTTCTGTTTGCAACCATACCGCTCTCCTTCATACTTGCTTAGTATCCCTTAAATCTCTGTTCTGTTTTAATAAACGTTCCCCTCGTTTTACGGTGCATCATCTCATGGCTATCATATTGAACTAAGCGTGAGTCTTTAGCAAAGCTAACCAGCTGGCGAGCACGCTGTCTCTTTGGAGGCAGCGGACTTAGTCATGTCTGTGAGCATCCAGCAAGAGGGACTAGATGCTGCAGGGAGATGTCTCTGGGGAACTGCCGTTCACTGCTTGTCTCCTGCAAGGCCAGGTGGAGACCAGCAGAGTGTCAAGCGAGTTGCGGGTGAAGTGGGAAGGCTGATGGGGCAGGGAACATCTCCAGCAAAGTCCCCCCCAGCTGGGGAAGAGGGGAACGCAGAGGCTTAAGGTTCTGATTGTCCCTGAGCAGAACGTCCCATCAACAAGAGAGAACTTTGCAAAGTGTCAGGAGCTACAGACAGTTTGGGGTCCAGCTCCAGAACTTCCCTGCTCCCTGAAACAGGAAGCCAGTGTGGGTGAGAGTCACAGGATGACACAGCAAAGGGAAGTGCAAGTTACTGGTCAAATTCCCTACCCGTGAGACCTGGGTAACTATGGCAGCCCCAGGGCCTGGCTCACTTGGAACCCGACTCGACAAGGGAATGAATACGCAGGAGAGAGCGGTCCTGCCGGGCTGTGGGGATGGTCTCTGTGTTGTGTGAGTGAGCCACTAGATACACACTTGGCTTGTCACCCTGTGGGACTGAGAGCTCTTTAGCTGTGAGAATATTTATGAATAGCGTTGCAGGGTGCTTGCAGCCTCAGACCTTCTGAACTCACTTCTCTCTCAGCTGTGGGAGCCATAAGCAATGAGGCAATCTGTAGCTAATAGGGAATTTGGCCATTCCAGGCACTGGAATCTCAATGCAGGGTGTATGGCATTTCGAAAGGGCTGGGTTGCTCTCATCCAGAGACACCCGTGTTTTGCTGTTCGATGAGGGTACAGTTTGCTCGGTCTCTCTGCTTTGTGTACAAAACATATGCAAGGCAGTAAAGCAAAGTAACCAGTGAGATAACTTGTGCTCCCAGGTATATTTCTAGATCAACTCTCCTGAAATCAGCAAGCCTGAATCTCA
Source organism: Pelochelys cantorii (assembly GCA_032595735.1). Lineage (NCBI taxonomy): Eukaryota > Metazoa > Chordata > Testudines > Trionychidae > Pelochelys > Pelochelys cantorii. The sequence continues at coordinate 7,330,753 of CM064331.1, read as the reverse complement.
CCTCCCATGGGTACAAATGCAGACTAACGCAATTGATAGGGCAGATTCTGACCCCTGTATTAATTTACTGTGGTAGTGTCTGGCTCCTGTGCCATTGTGTGAGGCATTGTATGCACAGAGAAGTTTGAGTCTACAATTGCTTCTGGCTTGGGGACTTTGGACCAGGGTTTTCAAAGTATTTTAGCATCTAAAGATGCAGATAGGTACATGGTGGAGTTTTCAAAAGCACCGGTGTGTGGATCATCCATTGATTTCAATCTTCAGCCACCTCGATACCTTTCAAACTCTGACCCTGAGACCTCCCACTCTGCTTGTAGCTGGCAAAGGCCTTTTGCTCTGACGCACATGGGTCCCAATCCCACCGAAACAGGGTTGGTTCCAGGGCCCCTGACCAGCCCGCAGCTCTGAGTGCAGGTGTGCATAGCTGCATGTCACCAGCTCTGCTTCCGAGAAGCCTCCATGGAGCTGAGGAGGGATGTCTCGCGCAGACTCAAATCGCTTGGATATCGAGGTGCCCAGATACGGAACAGAGATGCATGTGCAAGGAGAGGAAAGGCCAGGACCACACTGAGGTGGAGAGGTTGTTGGCGGTGGCAGGGGGCTGAGGAATGAGGGCAGTGGTGAGAGGGTCAGGGTAGGGGACTGAGGGCGTTGGGGGCTCAGGGTAGACGGGTTAGGGGGGTTCAGGAATAAGGGCAGGGAGCTGGGAGTGGGGGGTCAGGGCAGGGCATTTGGGGGGTATAAAGGTGAGTGTGGGGGTCAAGGGCTTGGAAGGATCTCAAGGCCAGAGGGGACCATTGTGCTGTCCTCCTGCATAGCACAGGGTGGAGAACTCCCCTGCCCCAATAAACAGGGACTCGAGGCAGAGGAGGGGAGCAGCTGGAGGTGGCTAGAAGCCATGACTAGTAAGGAGTTGGCGGCGGGGTGGGGAATGAGAGATGAGCTGTAAGCAGTCCCTTGTCAATAAGGATGGGGTGCTTGGCTGTACAGGTTGAACCTCTCTAGTCTGGCACTCTAAGGTGCTGAACCAGAGAATTTGCCTGACCACAGGCGGTCAGCATTGTCTAGCAGCATCACCAACCCTTCCACTGCATGCTGGGCTCTTAGAAGACATTTAGGGGTAAATTGGAGCTAAATCACAGCACAGAACACCGAGAGCCAGGCCTGGTGGCTGTAAACAAACTTTATAGGACCTCTGGCAACTTGGCCACACCCATGATAAGTGGACCTCCAGCTAATTAAAATCATGCCGGCCCACGGATGTTGCTGGGCCAGAGAGTGCTGGATTAGAGAGGTCCAATCTGTACTGCACTGAGTGATGGGAAGCCAGCCCCCGCAAGGTATGCCTTCCTCAGGAGCCCCTTCACATCCCTCAGCTCCAGGCAATGGAGATGAATCCCTCGCTGGCTGCTTGGCCAGCCTCCCTCCTCCCCCAAGCCTCTTGTGTTCGTTCAGCATGTTAGAGAAATGGGCTCAATGCGTCCCCATGCCTGTGCCCTCTCTCCCTCTGCTCTAGCCACCCTGACATACCCTTAGATGCTCTGCCCACAGAAATTGGGGGGACGCAGTCTCTGAAATCTCTCCTCCCGGCCCTGTGCCTCCCAGCCCAGGTTGCTCCGACCAGAGGGTATTGCGAACAGAGAAGTGCACCAAGTTAGCCCGCGTGCTTAAGCTGAGTCTCCTTGCAAAGTGCCTGTCAGTGAGGCAGTGCAGTGAGACTCAGAATGGAGCCGGCGCCACGGTGCAGTAGGCACACGCCTGCCAGCAGTTCCCCCGACGGGCTGGCTCGCTGCCACGGAGCTGAACTATGGTCTTATCAGAGCAACGTGGCCCGTGCAAGCATTCGGGAGCCAGGGACTCCTGAACTAGGCTCCTGAGTCTGACCCGCCACGCGTCACTAAGGAGGAGACGGTGAAAACTGCACAGGGGGTGATGCAGAGTCGTCCCGCTCCGGGGACAGTTCAGCATGGCCTGGTCTCCCCAGGGGCTCCCAGCTGTGCATGAGGACTGTGCCAAAAGCTAGCTACTTTGGGACACGTGTGCCCACTCGTGCCCCTGCCCTGTTCCGAGGCAGCACTAGGAGGGAGCAGGGTCTGTGGCTGTTCCTAGCCACCATACAGGATACAACGGGGTGTGACACTCTTTGCGCACTCACAGCGGGTCCAAACTCAACCTGGCTCTTATCCTCTTTGCCTCAGTTTCTCCATCTGCACAGCAGGCTAGGTACCTAGTCGGGTGAAGTGGAAGAGCAACTGCTACCGGCACATGGGCAATCAGGGTGCTGGGGTGTAACGGGGAGAGCAGGGTGGAGGATCATTGGGCAGGGCGCATGGGAAGCTGTTCCTGGACAGACTCACAACCCAGGGAGATGCGAAAGAGAAACGTGTCAAACTGCAGCCATTTGTGTTTTCCACCCCAAAGTAGCCCTGGGCTCCCGGCCAGTGTGTTCCTTGGAGACCCCCTTGGGAGCTGGGTGGGGGGGTCTGCTGGAAGAGCCAGTCCTTCCCCTGCCAAAGCAGAGCTCTTCTGCCCCCTGTGCTTAGTTTTAAGCTTTGGGTGTGAGGGGGCTTTCCTCAGGAAACGCCTCCCCTTCTGGCCTTGGGCCTGCATTGGTCACCAAACTGGAAACTAGGAAGCAAGCGCCACCTGTGCTACACCTGGGCCAGCCAAGCGCCTCTCTCAGCTCCAGGATGGCAGCCGTCAACGGGGGCCTGACAGTGTCACCCGGTGCTCGGGGCTCCCCCTGTCTCCCAAGGGAGGCCCTGCCCCCTCCTCTCACGGCTCACCTCTTGAGCATTACTGCTTAGCTAACGTTAATTATGTGCCCCCCGTCTTCTCAGAGTATTAAAGAGCGATTGTCTTTGTCTGCGAGGTTTTCATTGCGCCTCGTATTTCACAGGGGGAAAGGATCTTAAGTTTCTTGCTGGTCCTGTCATATCACACCCCCCGGGGAGCGATCGGGGCGGGGGTGGGGTGATACAACAGAACCTGTAAGAAATTTACATGTGGGGTGGAGGGTGGGGAGCTCAGAGCAGGGGAGTTTGGGGACTTCAGGAATAAGGGGGGACTGGGGGGCTCAGGCAGGGAAGATGCAGGAATCAGGGCAAGGGATTGGGGGTCAGGACCGGGAGCTAAGGATGTGTGGGGTTCAAGAATAAAGGCAGGGGGGCTGAAGGGCTTGGTGGGTGCAGGAATCAGGGTGGGGGTGTGTGGCTCAGGGCAGGGGGCTGGAGGGGTGTAGGGGTGAGTGTGTGGGTCATGGGTGCCATTTCAGAAGGGCGGAGTCGCTGCTGCTCTTCCCTTGGCAATGGGGGAGCGAAGGGAAGTGCGGCAGCTTGTGTGAAACCTCCTCTGCCCTGCCCGGGCAGCCGGGGCGAGAGGAAGGCTCACGCACTGTGCACTTTCCCCATGCTCCTGGATGACAGTCAGAGGAAGAAGAGAAGCGGAGTTCCAGCTACACAAGGCTGCAGCCCCTCCCCTCCTTAAAGGGTGCGGGGGGGTGGGGGCTTTAGGGCCTGGGCAGCCCTGGACCGGGGAGGGGGAGTGCACCCCCCCAGCCTTTCACCTGCCTGGCTGCTTCGCTGGATTACGTTCCCCTACCCCGTGGCCATGGGCTCGCATGCACAGCATGTCCTGCATGCCCCCTGCTTGCACCCCTGTGAGTGGAGGCAGACCCCCCACCCCGGTTCAGTCACCGGAGCGCAGATGAGACCTAGTGCTGGTAAAGGTACCCGGCGGGTGTATTGGGGGCTGTTAGTTTACACCCGAACAGCTGTGTCCACCGGCAGCCTGGCCTGGAGACACCAGCAGGGCCTTGCAAGTGAACATCTTCACAATCGATTTATCCAGCTGAACTTCCTTCTGACAAAGCCACATTCGTTCCTTTGACCCATGTGTTTGTCCTAGCGACTGTACGGCTCCTGTCACTGTAGGGTCTGAGCCCCTGGGCTGCAAGACACCCAGAGCGCTGTATCAGCCACCCATGCCAAGGCACTGCCCTGTGCAAGCCACCCCCTCGCTCTCCCTGGCGGCTGCTGTGGAGGCCAGCGGTTCTCACCTCTTTGGGCTCAGGACATGCCTGTAAAAGTTGATGGCCTGTCACCACTAACTAGACTGAGGGTGGAGGCCCCCTGGGGTGGTCTTCAGTGGATCCTGACCCTCCCCCCCAGGAGTTGGGCCCAGCTCAGCACTCACCCCCAATGTCAGCTCCTGCAGCCCCAGGGTGGGTTTCAGAGCTGGCGCCTGAATGGCTGCAGAGCCATTTTTAGCGCTGTCGTGCCGGCCCTGTGAGCCCCAGTCTGTAAACAGGGGCTCCAAGACCCGCTGCTGTGGCGTGCTATTTGCCAGGTAGCCATATCTACAGGAGCCTTTAAACCATTGCCCAGGCCTCTCGGCTTTGTGGGAGTGTCCTAAGCTGTGTCCCCCCCACATAGAATTCACAGGGGGGTTGTCTGTGCTGTCTGAAGTGACCCTCCGAGTCAGTGCTTGTGGGAGCTGTGCTGCTGCAGGGCTGTACCCCGCCAGGCCTGGTTTCTCCCTTTGTCTGAACTCTCAGCTGCCTCTCTCGGCTGGGGGAAACTCAGAAGATCAGAATCCTGCTGCCACATCTCTGCCCCCTCCCTTGAAGGAGTAAGGGCTGCCAAGCCACAAAGGCCAGGTTTCTGAGTGCCCAGAACCCCAGTGTGCCACCTGTGGGCACATCGTCAAGTGAGCCCTGATTCCTTGCAGCTCTCGCCCCCTAGCGCCCTAAGGCATCAGTGCAAACGACACAGGACAAAGTTGAAGAGCACAGTGCAATAAAAGACTTTATTGGCCACCTATTTACAATGCTCTGAAAGGGCTGCCCCTTTACATCTGGTCAGGGTTTTGGGAGGTGCTGCCGAACGCAAGCAGCATACTCGCTGTTAGACTCCTCTCTGATACCACACCTTTCCCTCAGTAGAACTGGTGCCTCCCCTGTTGCTGCCTGTTTGCCAAATGCATCAGCTTGAGCAGGAAGTCACTCGCCGAGCCATCCAGCACCGTCAGGTTCTTCTCTGAAGGCTCTCGACTTCTGTCACTATCATCATCCAGGCAAATGGTATCCATGGTGCAGCCCTCTTTGAAACAAGCAAAGAAAACCAACATGCAGCAGTGAGTTCCAGGGATTGGTGTCGTAGACTGTGATCTTATGCACTTTCTTAAACAGGAGGGACTCATTAAACAAAAGAAGCTGCAACTGTCGCCGCAAAAAAGCTTCCACAGAGCTTACATTACAGCTTTTTCTCCCTTGTTTACCAGGGATCGCAACCTGGCCTGAAGACACTGCAGCAAACAGAGACGTCTAGTGGATGAATAGCATATTGCTGGCAAATACATAACAAATGGAGGTTAGGAGTGGGGAGCCAGGAATTCCTGAGTTGTAATCTAGCTCTGACATTGACATGCTGTGTAGACTTGGGCAAATCAAGTCACCTGCCTGTGCCTCAGTTTCCCCATCTGGAAGATAGGGATTTTTAGTAATACTTTTACAACCCTACCTTGAGTCTGGCAGGTTCTTTAGTAAAGCACTTGGAGGATATAAAGTATCATATAAGCCATAGGCTGAGTCAAATCCTGAACTCCTTACTCATGGCAATGGCCACTCAGGTCAGTTACTCATGCAACTTCCCTGGTGCCATCAACAGACGTTTGTCCTGCTTCATGAGCGAGTGAAAACGAAGGATGTCGTGTCAGTTTGGGCCAGGTTTGTTACTTATATTTCCAAAAATGGTCCAATCCCAGAGCATAGCAGTTGGCATTCCGGATCATACCACCTTACCTACTAGCCTGCTTCTGACAGTGGATGAGAGCTGCCCCTTCCCCAACGCTACAGTGGGGCTAACAGCACTTCTCTACACCACCAAGGTGTTATGCAACTTAGTACATTAAAGATTGTGAGGGGCTCAGCTACTGCTGACGTGGGGGGGCCAATGAAGTACCCAGGAGAGGAGACGATTTATTAGGCAAAGGCAGATACTATTTGAGAGGCCTTCCCCCCACCCACACTGTTATATTTGCCCCCTCTATTACCATCATTACAGCAAACGCCAGGGGCGGCACACCTCCCTCCCGAGCTGCAGGCTTTCCCGCCGGCCTCGCACGGGGATGGCAGGTAGTTTTCTTCCAGGCAGCGCAGGGTTTCCGAAGTGCCCACGTAGCAGCCCAGCTCCTCTCCGCAGCAGATGTTAGGGCCGAAGCAGTTCCCTCTGTTCCCAGGGCCACAGGGCATGCACTGGGGAGACAGAGCCAGCTTAGCATGCTGGGGAGTGGGGGGGTGTCATTCTCAGGGAACACACATGGCATAAGTATGGGGCCTGATCTGACCGGTGGGAGGCAGGGGTGAGTCCAACCGAGCCCGCGGTGTCACCAGCCAGGAGCATCAGGTGCACGAATGGGAAGTTGCCTCCCTGAGCCAGGCCTGAAGGGTGTGGGCTCCCCCATCGAAACACACGGCAGAATTCCCATTGTGTTGAATGGCGGTTATTCATAGCTGCTCAAATCCTGCCGTCCAGGCTTGGGGAAAGCGCCCATTGACTTCCACAGGGCGTTTAACCTGAGCTGGGAGGCAGGACTGGCTCTCTGGGATCAGTCCTAAAACCAGACATTTCCCCTTCCCTCTCTGCCTGTTCTAGGTGCTGCAAAGGGCCTCGGCCTCCATGCCATGGAAGAGCCCATCATAGTTCATGTGTCCCGGATGAACTGCAACCAGGTAATTACATCCTGTTTCCCTGAGTGCCCCCTGCAGCTTTGGTGGGAGCCGATATTCTCCTGTGGGTGCTGCTGTGAGCTGTTAACTAGTGCCCTCCGTGTTTGTATCCCCTGCCCATCACTGTAGTATCTGGGTACCTATTCCGTTCACAAGCTGGCTGCCTTTCAGTGGTGGGTGAATTGGGCCATGTATACACTTACCACCCTGGGCATTCGTCCTCCCCTGAAGCACTATGGAGCTTTCTCAATGGAGGACACATCCCTGTAAGGTCACCAATGTAAAGGACACTCATTTTCAGTTGATAGAATAACAGCTGGGATCAGATCTTTCCATGCACAGCAGATGGCAGATGATGTTATAAGTTATCTTACAATTTTTTTTTTAGCAAAAGGAAGAGCTAATTCTCTCACTCCAACCCTGGAGATACGGGCAGGGCTTTTTAAGTGTTTTATGGCTCCCAGTGCTTTAGGTAAGTGTTTGGCATTAGCAGTCAAAGCTTTTGTCCAAAAACCAGGAAATAGAAATAGTCTCCTGGCTTGACTGCTCTCTTCCTGTCAAGGCAAGTTTCTGCCCCGTCTGGCCAGTTTTCTTTTAAATGTCTGACATACTGTGGCTTCCAGCATATGATGTGGAAGCCAATGTCATTCATAGGTGGCAGTGGATCTTTTACAAAGATGCCTTTATGCCTGAAAGGAACTAGAGCCAAGTTGTAGAATGATGTGGCTTTCAGAGCTACATCAATTCCTCTCCCATAGTGAGAACTTCCTAGACAATAGAATTTCCTTCTCACTAGGATTTTCAGTGCACTGGTTTGTTGCATAATGGGATAAAGAGGTTTAACAGCTCTTCCCGGTACAGACCCCCAATGAGACCACCAATGGAAGAGAGCATTCCGTTCTGGGCACTTCATTAACTGAATTATATTCATTCATTAGAAGCAGTTCAAAGAAGAGCAGCAGAAAGTGACCGGGGGCAGGAGAGACAGTCTTGCAAAGAAGAAACGGGTTAAGTATGGCTAGGAGGGCTAAGCATGAGTCTACAAACATTGAAAGAGCTCAGTGCGTTGTGTGTGCGAGACCACCCACCGGAGGATAACAACCTACTGCTACTAACAGTAATGGAGTTATCTCTTTAGCTCAGGTGCTAGAGATCAGTGTTGTGGTGCTGAGGGTCTGGCTGATGACCCTTTGGGAGGGATGGGGCTCATACTATCAGTTTCTGGAGGCTGAGAGGAATTGCTTGGGAATTGCTAGAGATGATGGGGTCACATTAAGAAAGAACATAGGAATTGCCAGACTGGATCAGACCCATGGTCCATCCAGCCCAGTATCTGGTCTCTGCCAATGACCACATCCTGGAGCCTCAGAGGAAGGCGCAAGAGCCCCACAGTAGGCAGCTGTGGGGTAACCTGTCGTCTCCTCCTCGTCTCTACTACAGGTTGGCTTAAGCCCTGCAGTAGGAGTGTTAATATCCCGCCCACCATGTACATCAGTAACTACTTGAACCCTGGCTGTTGTTCTCAGCCGTAGGAGAGAAAGGACTGGAGAGGACTAGCAAACAGCACCGCCTAGCAGCAAGCTGACTTTGGCTCTGCAAAGGGAAGGGGCATCTTCTCCATCACTCAGCCAGATTTGGCTGGGAGAGATGGCTAGGCCTGTGTGGGTTTGGGAGAGGCCATTGGATGACTAGAGCACTGGACTGGGCCTCAGAAGCCCCCGATTCAGGTCCTGGCTCTGCCACTGGCCTGGTAGATAACCTTGAGTGGGTCACGTCACTGTTTTGTGCCTCCGTTTCCCCATCTGCAAAACAGGGAGAATGAGCCTGACCTCCTTTGCAAAAGCTCCTTGAGATCTGCTGAGGATGAGTGCTACATAAGAGCCAAGCCTTACTCGTAACTCCTGTCAGTCAGCATGGGAAGTGTCCTGCAGGCCATTGGATGAAGGGATGGCATTTTGCACGCTCCCTTCAGGATAGATGGGAAAGGCTACTCAGGGAGTGGGGGCAATGCAGACACACACTGTGTATCTCTGTGTCAAAGGGTCCCCCATTTAATAACTGTAGTGGGACCAACACCGCTACACAATTACTAAGTAATTACTAAGGATACGATTTTGCCATGTAGTACACAGATTCTGTGATTTTCAGAGATCCCTGTGACATTTTCTGCTCCAGCTTCAGCCCCAGGTCTTGGAGGGTGAGGGCAGCTCTCAGCCACCGGCATAGGCACTGGGGGCTGGAGCTGTTAGTTTCCGACACCCCCACTAGACCCTACTTTCCCCTTATTTTTAGTGAAATTCACAGACAGGTCCTGGGCTCCTGTGAGTTTTTGCTTATTGCCTGTGACTTGTCTGTGACTCTTAATAAAAAAAAAGTGATAAAGTCGTAACCTTTAGCAATTGCACTCACAAGTCACATCAGTCTAAAGCCAACCCTGGTGACCCCTGTGGAAATGGAAAATTACATTGGGGTTTAGAGATGCTTGTATTCAAACTGGACATTTTCATCTTTTTGGTGACTGGGGACACTTTGAAATTCTGATCCGAAGGAACTGGTTTAAAATGCTGATCACTGGCTCTAATTAATGAGCACATGGCCCTGTCTGTGTTGCTTAATTTGTTAGCTTCTTAAATGGCCCCCAAAATGTTGGGACCAAATTTCCATAGGTGGACAAACTATAATACATCAGAGATGTCTAAAAATCAAGTCAGCCACAATAGGAAAAGATAATCACATTAATTTCAAATCCTTTTACATAACCCACATATCTATGCACTCTATAGACTTTCCCAGGTAGCTCTTGTGTTTGGATCTGCTCAAAATGTGGTAGAACCAAAATGAAATGGTGCAAAACACTTTGCTATGGCTGAAATGGTTTAAGGAAGAATTAGAGCAATGCCTGGTGTAAACCAATGTGTGTTTAAAATGCATTGGTGCAATTCCTTTTATGACAGAGCTTTTCCTTCTGAAAGGACGCTAGCTACATCATTACTACTTCACATTGGCATTAAGGGTGACATCCAGGCTGCATTGAAGTCAAAGGCAAAATTCCCATTGACCAATATGGGGCCAGGATTTCACCCTAAGTACATCTGAAGATTTGTAATGTAAAGATTTTTTCATCTGTTCCCTTTGCACAGTAAATACAAGCACTGGGTTCGGGGGGGAGGAGGGGAGACTGGGGAGATCCTTAGCTGGCATTGCTCTGGTGCTAGTGAAGATGATTTATACCAGGGTCAGATGTCACCTCTCTGTGAGCATCAATGCAAAGCTCCTTAGCTCAGAGCATCAATGCAACTTCACTTCTGCAAAGAGCGAATGCTGGGGCAAGTACTAGGAACTTGAGGAAATGCCAGTCTGCGATTCAGGCCAATAAGCTGTGCCCAGGGGCCAGCCAGTGCGGAGTTTGTCTCACACACAAAACTGGAATAGTCTCCACATAGGAGTTTGCCGAACGCACCCAGGATTGGAGAGCAAGCCCTCGTGCCCAGAGTATTGAAGTACCAAATGCACACACACATGAATTAGCCTTCCCTCCCCGCATGCAAGCAGCCCCCTCTGGTACCTGTCTGATTTCGGTGTCGGGCAAGGCTCGCTTTCCTCCTCGCGGGCAGTTCTGGATGTAGCAGGCTGAGGATAAGGCGAGGAGGCAGAGGAAGTGGACTGGCAGAGAGATTTCGGGCATCTTGCAGCAGGGTGCCAGGCTCTGTCACACACAGGGGGGAGCTTGGTTTCTTCCCAGCCTCCTGTTTGCATCTGGCTCCTCTCCGGACCAGCTGCCTATTTATACCCCTCCTGGTGCCGAGGGAACGCCTTTCTTGGCCTTTGTCACCACTTCCAGGGGGAGGGGGCTTTATCCCTCTCTTTCCCAAACCAGACTCAAAGGAAAGGCTGTAATTGAGGTGATTCAGTGCAGAGGCACAGGCAGCCAGTCTGGGCACAACTGCTCCTCTGAGCCTTCGCTGGGTGCTGATGAATAATTCTGCCTTCCGGCCCAACGCGAAATCCCAGCAGGACAACGTGAACAGGTTGAAGAGGTGGGGGAGCTGGGAAGGGGAGCTGGGGGGCTGAGTCTGATTCTGATCTCACTCCTGTGCCCGGCCGGAGTGAGGTCATTGATGTCAGTGGAGCATCCCAGTGTGAACACAAGGCAAACCAGACGCAGCCCTTTCCTCCGGCTGGGCACATGGGGCCAAATCTACTGCTGGTGTAATGGAAGCCGTGGGCCCTGTGTCGACTTACACCAGCTGAGCATTGGCATAGTGACTCCTTTTCCTCTTTGGGTTGCCCTGCTCACGGCAGTCCTGCACCGACCCCGGGGGGGAGGGGGGCGCTGCAGCAGCAGGCATTCGAGGCTCCAGCTGTAAAATGGGTTTCGGCTGCATTTGCTGGAATAGTTTATGGGCGCTGCTTATTGAGGGTTATTCCTGGTGCCTCTTACTCAAGTGAACAAGCCTCACCCATGTAAACAGGCCCATTGAAATCAATGTGTACACTGTGGGGGGGGGGGAGGGAGAGATTGGGGTTTCACACCACGAGCACTTCCAGGCTCACCGGGCCTGGTTCGACAGCCTGGGGCCGTGTCTGAGTTCCAAGCCTGCAAGCTCAGGACCAGCCTTTCCGGGGTTTAGGCATAGTAGCTTCATCGGCCACACTGGTGCACTTCCACTGCACTAGTGTAAATGACAGAGCAACGTGCAAGGCAGGGGAGAATTGCTTTCATACCAGCCTCTGAAGCTCTTCTCACACCACTGCTGCTGTATACATACGTGACCATCAAAGGCATCCACAATTAAGGCTAAATGTGAGCCACATAAACTTGGCATGAATCACCCTTTTAGCTAACAACGCTTGCACGCACTAGCTGATAGTATTTATGCTCCCTCGTATCATGCAACAGGGGCCCAATGGAGACTGGGTCTCCACTGTGCTAGGCGCTCTACAAACCAAGCACGTGAGACAGGCCCTGCACACAAGAATTTAACTCTAAATAAACAAGCCAGCAAGAAGCAGAGAGACACAAACTAGGCCAACACAACAAACCCAGGCAGAGAACCAATGCGCTTAACTAGCACACCAGACTGTGTCTCCCTCTGTTCTTCTGCTGTGCAGGGAACATTTAACCACTTTGCAACAAGTCTTGGGCCTTTTCTTTCTGCCTGATGATTTTGTTGTAGCAAGGCAAGGAGGGAGTAGGCAGACCAATTACCTCTCTGGGGTATATCTCCAAATAGTCAGGAAAAACGCCCATTGACTTACATGAATAAGACGCTGAATAGTTTGTGCTCTGATCACGACCTCCAATGGCTACTTCCCAACCCCAAAGGATGTATTGTTCTGCTATTGGCCAAGGTGGGAGAAAGGCTCCTGAATTAAAGAACTCAGGTAGGATCTAGCCTTCATATTGCAATTCCATTATGGCTTGTCAGTTCTCTGTGGCTGTGTCTAGACTGGCGCGATCTTGCGCCAGAGCTATGGAAATGAGGCTCAGCGTGGAATATCGCTGAGCCTCATTTGCATAACTAATAAGCCACTATTTTTGCGGAAGAGACTCTTGCGCAAGACGGAGCTGTCTACACTGCCCCGTCTTGCGCAAGAAAAAGCCTCATTTCCATAGCTCTGGCGCAAGATCGCGCCAGTCTAGACACAGCCTGTGTGTATATAATGTTGCAGACGTTAAGGTTGCAAAGTCAAGCATTCAAATATTAGGAAATGCCCACATTTAAGGTTTCTTGTGCAAATTTAATTTGACCCCCCCCTTGTGTGTATGCATTGTGATACAATCTATAATTACATTAGGAATAGTAGCACACATAAACTTGCAGGGGAACATTTTTAACCTGCCCGGACGCTCATAAGAACGGCCATAGTAGGTCAGACCAAAGGTCCATCTAGCCCAGTATCCTGTCTTCTGACAGTGGCCGATGCCCCAGAGGGAGTGAACAGAACAGGGAATCATCAAGTGATCCCTCTCCTGTCATCCATTTCCAGCCTCTGACAAACAGAGTCTAGAGACACCATTCCTCCCCATACTGGCTAATAGCCATTGATGGACCTAACCTCCATGAATTTAGCTAGTTCATTTTTTAACCCTGTTAAAGTCTTGGTCTTCACAACAGCCTCTGGCAAGGAGTTCCACAGATTGACTGTGCGCTGTGTGACTGTGCTATGTGAAGACACACTTCCTTTTGTTTGTTTTACACCTGTTTTAAACAAACCTTGTTTGTTTAAACCAATCATGGATTTAAAAGTGGCCATGGTTCTACAAAGGCATTTTACTACCCAATTACAAAGTGAGACAGCTGAGCTGGAATTCATCTACAAATTTGACACTGTTACCCTGGGCTTGAGTAAAGACATTAACTGGTTAACGCACTACCAAGCCAAGTTCCCCTGCCTTTCACATTCACATGTTTACATCAAAAACTATGAATGGGACACATCCAACCAACTTAATTAACTTCATTAACATGAGGCCGACAATTGACAGGTAATTGCTTCTGCTGTTATATAGAGCTTGGATTCTGTTATTTCCACTCCAACTCATCTGATGAAGTGGGTTTTACCCACAAACGTTCATGATCCTGTATATTTTTGTTAGTCTCTAAGGTGCCACAGGACCACTCAGCATTTTGAAAGTTACAGATTAACATGGCCACCCCTCTGAGACTTTTATAATTACGTGATCACTATTTTTTTCCAGAGGATCCCAGCATCATTCAGTGCACAGTCAATGCGCGGCCATTTAATACTTTGTTGTTCAAGGTGTTGTCACAGGCCTTATTTACTGTACACTATTCAAACCCTGCCCCGCAGACAGAATTATTCATTACCTTAATAGGATTGTCTATGGGACTTATAGGTTCAGTATCTGCGTGCTTCAGGCTGTTTTCACAACACCCCTGTGAAGTGTGTGTGTGTATGGGGGGGGGTTTAATGGTAAAAAGGGGATGATGGGAAACTGAGGCAATGGACGATTAAAATAAAAAGTACTTTTTAATCACTACTTTTGGGTACCTAGCACTAGATTGTTCAGAGTACTTAGCAGTAAATAGGGCAATGTATGTTCAAAGCGCAGCGCCCTACTGGTTTCAGATGCCATCAGCCCTTGGCAAATCAGACCCCAGGTTCCCAAGCTGGGCACCTAGAAAATGAGGAATGCATCATTAGTGACGTCTGGTTTAAGTGCGTTGCCCATCATCAGGGTACGTCTACACTGCATGTGTATTTCGGAATCAGCTATTCTGGAAGATATATTCCAAAATAGCACATCTACACTACAGGGAAGCCTCAAAATTAGTCCGACGCAGGCTTCCCTAATGTGGACGCGCTACTTTGATTTAAAGCCCCAGGAAGCACTGGGGAGAACTTACTTAGAATGGCCCTGGGGAGGAGCTATTTCGAAATAGCCGCAGTGGAGCAGCCACACACGCCCTGTTCGAAATAGCTATTTCGGAAGAGGCGTTATTCCTCATGGAATGAGGTTCACAGATGTCGGAATAAGCCATCCGTTATTTCGAAATAAGGGAATGGTTGTGTAGATGCTCGCATTGTTATTTTGGTATAACGGCCGTTATTCCGAAATAACGGTACAGTGTAGATGTGCCCTCAGTGACAGAGGCCAGGTTAGAACCCAGTTCCCCAAAGCTCCCATACAACTATCCTCTCTTCCTACAATCCTTTTCTCATTCACTGCATGCCTTCCAGCTTCTGTAGCAAATGAGGCAGTGGGTCCTATACACAAACGTCCCCGTGAGCACGCAACAGTGGTTCTGCCGCAGAGCTGGTCTGTCCTATGCAGGAGTGAGGAGAGGGGAGGGTCCAATGAAAAACAAGCATATGGTTGTGTCATTAAAGACTGTGTCATAAGGCATATGCACAAGGCAGCTGAATGAAGGGTGCGCAGGCACTTTGGTTGTGTCTAGACTGGCCACTTTTTCCGCAAAAGCAGCCACTTTTGCGCAAAAACTTGCCAGCTGTCTACACTGGCCCCTTGAATCTGCGCAAGAGCACTGACGTTCTAATGTAAGAAATCAGTGCTTCTTGAGCAAATACTTTGATGCTCCCGTTTGGGCAAAAGGGCCAGTGTAGACAGCTCAGTTTTGTTTTGTGCAAAAAAGCCCTGATGGCTAAAATGGCGATCGGGGCTTTCTTGCGCAAAAGCGCGTCTAGATTGGCCATGGATGCTTTTGCACAAAAAAGTGCTTTTGCACAAAAGCGTCCATGCCAATCTAGACGCTCTCTTGCGCAAATACTTTTAACGGAAATCTTTTCCGTTAAAAGCATTTGTGCAAAATCATGCCAGTCTAGATGTAGCTTTTTGAGTGCTTGACTTTGCAACCTGAACAACCCTTTAATGTAGTTTGTGTGTGTGTTTAATTTCCTATAGTGTGGGGAAAAAGCAAATTGGAGAAAAACAAATTCCAACATGTGGCATCCAATTGGCAGCCAAGTGGGTCATCAATGGAGTTGGAACCTTCAGTGACCTCTGGCCACTTTACTTAACTGAGTAACTGGTAGCAGTAGTAGGTTGTCATCTTCGCTATGGACCAGCACAACAGAGGGATGAGCCACATAGAGTCATAGAACTGGAAGAGACCTTGAGAGCTCATCAAGTCATAGATTCACAGGGTTGGAAGAGACCTCAGGAGGTGATTGAGTCCAATACCCTGCCCAAGGCAGGACCAACCCCAATTTAATCATCCCAGCCAGGGATTTGTCAAACATGGACTTAAAAATATCTAGGGATGGAGATTTCACCACCTCCATAGGTAACCCATTCCAGTGCTTCACCACCCTCCTAGTGAAATAGTTTTTCCTATTATCCACCCTAGACCTCCCCCACTGTAACTGGAGACCATTGCTCCTTGTTCTACCACCTATCACTACTGAGAACAGCCTCTCTCCAGACACTTTGGAACCTCCTACAGTTAGTCTAGTCCCCTGCCCTCATGGCAGGACAAAGCACCATCTAGCTCATCCCTGATAGATGTCAATTTAACTAGGAATGGTCTAGACGGTGAGGGCAGGGGACTGGACTTGATGACTTCTTATGGTCCCTTCTCAGTTCTAGTGTTCTGTGCTTTGCTAGTAGGGATATGGCGAGACTCATGAATCTTAGATGCCATCCTAGGCTATGGCAGTGAATGTATTCCAGTGGGTGCAGGCTCTTCTGTATATGCTCTCCTCTCCCCTGGGCATGGCATCCTCTTTCCCATCCCCTCCAACCTGTCACTGCCCCACTCCTGTCTCAGCCTCACCACTGGCTTCTTGGCCCGCTCCCAGTCTCCTTGCCCAGTTACCCATCCTCGCTTCCCGTCTTCCCTCAGCTCCCAGTCTACCCATGTCCTCGTCTCTGTCAGCCTCCAATCCCATCCCCACACCAGGGTTCTCAGCCCCCTCCCCACCGTTTGGCTCAGGTTCCCACTTCATTTGACTCAAGCAGCTTTCTCCTCCACCATGCAGCAAGGGGGGCATGGAGAGGCCGCTTGCTAGCAGTTCGCCTGCCTGAAGCAGCAAGCCGGAGAGCGGGAGCATGGAAAACATCAGCCTGAGCAGTAAAAGTTTGGCAAAGTGACAAGCCACTGAAGCCAGGGCCTGGCCATGGGAAGTGTTGGGTCGTGACTGCGCGGGGGCACTAGCCATAACCATGCTCTGAACCTGCAGCTTCAAATAGCGGCCTAGCCAGCCAGGGCCAGAAGCACTGAGCCTTGGTTAATGACTGCAGCAGGGCTGAGGGACGGGGACGGCGCCAGCTCTTCAGCACACCCGGCAGAGAAGTCAAGCGTGGAGCAGCTTGAATGATGCCCTTCCATCCATTGCTCTCTTATGGGTGAGGATGCTGTTACCATGGTGCCAGAAGCAAGGGGAGACCTAGCTACCTCCCTGCATGGGGGCGGAGGGGAGGCCAAAAGAGCACCTGGCCTCTGAGGAAGGGAGCGCCTGGCTTACCTGCTGGGCCGACCCGGGCTGTGACCAGCAGAGGCAGCGAGAGAAGCCCTGTCTCCACACGTCAGCTGCTCCAGGGTCTGTGCGTGTGTGTAAACCAGATCCCGTGGCTCCTTTTCCAGAGCAGCCCAGGCGCAGCAGATGCACTGGTTCCCGCCTGGGGCACTGCTGTGGCGAGCGCAGCGTGGCCAAACCTGGGGCCCGCTTGGTACAAGCATGGGCAGCGGGTCTCGTAGTCAGGGGAAGGCACTGCCTTCCCAAACTGCCTCACCTGCCCCCCTCCCCCATGCCCAGGCCTGCACCATGCCTGCTGGCCAGCTCTCTGGAGCTCTGGGACAAGGCAGGTGGTGGCCACACTGCCCGTTGACTCTCTGGGGCTCCAGGACCGGGCGAGGTTGGGGGGTGCTACCCTGGGACAGGGAGGGGGCCAGCAGCCACACTGAAGGGGTGGAAGGGTGGGGGGAGCAGGCCCGGCAGGGGCTAGCAGGCCACAGTGTGTGTGGTGGGGGAGGGGGGGAGCATGAACTCTGGTTGGGGGGGGCTTGCCTCCCCAAGCAATGGGGTCACCCTGGCTACAAGCCGGCAGTGCTGCCTGGACTGTGGCGAAGGCCCCGCCCCGCCCTGCATCTCAGAGGGCAGCAGGATGAGTACCCCTGAAAGCGGAGCAGGACCGAGGCTCTTAGGAAGCGAGCACGGGGCTTCGCAAGGCAGGCTTGCTGAAGAGGCCAATTTCAGAGCAGGAACAGTGAGTCGGCCAGAGGAGGGTGGGTGGGGAAAGGGCTGGCTTGGGAACGGGGATGCACTCGGCTCCTTCCGCAGCTCTGCCATGCTGTTGCTCTCTGCCTCCGTCCCCATCTGTCCCATGAGAACCCTCCCCCCTTTGCCAGCGTAGGCGGCAAGGACCTGGGGGCACCGGCTGGCTGTCATGCTGTAGTGCTATATCACCCTGAGCTCAGTTGTGCCCTCCGGCTCTGGCTGCCCTAGAGGGGCCCGAGCAGCAACACCGGTTCAGCCCTGCCTGGGAAAGAGGCCCTTCTGTTGGCTTATGCTAGCTCTCGCCCTCCCCCCTTTTCACCACCACACTGCAGCCTCTCCCCAAGCCCTGCTCAGACCCTCCTTCCTTTCTGCTTGCAAGTCTGAGCCAGCCACAGAGGGTGCAGTGACACCGTCACTCATCACCAAAGCCAGCAGTCACCCACGCCTGGCTGGTAGCTCACACTATTCTCACACATTCATCCCCGCCTTGCTGGGAGATCAGAATGGGCCATACTGGATCAGAGCAAAGGTCCATCTAGCCCATCTAGACAGGGGCCAATGCCAGTGCCCCAGAGGGAATGGACAGACCAGGGAATCCTCAAGTTGCCTGTTGCCTATTCCCAGCTTCTGACAAACAGAGGCCAGGGACAACATTCCTAGCATCCTGGCTAATAAACATTGATGGACCTAACCCCCATGAATTGATCTAGCTCTTTTTTGAACCCTGTTAAAGTTCTGGTCTTCACAACATCATCTGGCAAGGAGTTCCACAGGTTGACGGTGCATTATATGAAGCAATGAAAGAGATGAAGGATGGCTGGGCACAGTTGCACACACACACCTTCTCTTGGCCCCACCTATGCTGCCCTTCCAGTAGTTCCCCGGAAGGGTTTGACTCAGCAACCTCTCAGAGATGGGACTCAGCTTTGTCCCCACCCACTCCTGGCCCTCATCTTGCCACTCAGAGGCAAAGCACAGTGCTACAGGATGGCTGCCCAAAGGGAGGGTTGTATGCGCTGTCTGTCTCCCAGGCCATGATCTCGCATCACAATGCAACACCGCTGGGCCTTTGCACAGCCCTGCCTTAGCCCAAAGAGGGACGCCCAAGAGAGGGGGAAAGGCTCTCTGGAGAAGAGGGGCTTGGAACTGGTATCTCACCCATCCTCTGCCCTGGGGGAGGAGAGCTGTCCACTGGGCTCCTGTCAGGGCAGCTACCACAGGCTTCTCCTGCACCAGAGAAATGCCTCCAGATGGTGAGACTCTATATAGGCAGGGCAAGGTAAGTCAAAGGATGATAGCCCCCCACCCCTCTCCCTATTACACTGAGGAAGGAGGGGCCAGTGCTTAGGGGCCCTGCCCCACAACTGAAGCACCCTGAATTCAATACCTGCCTTGGCCTCAAACTTCCCATGCAACTGAGGTGCGGTGTTGACATGAATATCAACCTAACAGTCAAGAGGATTTAGGCTTCTAAGTTCCTAAATCTCTTTTTACAAAAGGAGGGTCCTTAATCGGGGAGCTGGTGTAGCGCTGAATGCAGCAACAGCAAAATCCCATTATAAAGCTAGCCTCAGGCCCCAGGATGGCCCTGCCTTGGTACATGTCGGTGCCAGGTAGCGAAATGCATTAACGTGTGTGAGACTCTCAGCTAGTCCGGGTGGGGGTGGGGTGAGGAGCAGATGAATAGCTAAGCCAAGGAGCCATGGCCAAGTAGGGCCTCAGCTAGATCATTTACTGGGCTGCCTAGCAATCTGCTGTGCTTCCCAGCCCCAGGCCCTGCTGCAAGCTCCTCCCTTGAACCTTGTGGTTTGCTGTGGGGCGCTACTGCTGCACTGCCACGGGCTAAGTATGGACTAGAGAAGGCTGAGCCAATGGGCAAGGCCTGAGTGTATGTGTGTGTATGTGTGTGTGTGTGTGTGGGGGGGGAGCGCATCAGGAAACCACGCTATAGCTCCAGCTCCTGCCATGACAGCTCCGTGCCTCAGTTTCCCCTGCCTTTGAAAAGACAGGACAGCACCTGTCCCTCTTTGCAAAGTGTTGGGGCCTCTGCCAGTGAAAAGCTCCACACACATTCCAAATGCAATGATGAATATCTGTCACATGCCAGCCCGTGCTCTCCTGCTTCCTGACTGGCTGGCATGCCTGTCCGTCTCTACCATTTACAGTGTGGGTCCTGAATCCAGCAAGGGATTCTGTGCTCCAAAGTCTCCATGGGCCAGGATGCTGATGCTTGGCTCCATCCACGCAGATGTAAATAAACTAACCACATACACGCATGCCAAGGTTGTGGTTCCCAACCAGGGTTACACGTACACCTGCGGGTTCACAAAGGCCTTCCAGGAGGGTACTCCATTCATGTTGTGCAGGGTTTCTCGACGTGGTGGGTTGCAGCCCACGGGGGGGGGGTGTCATGTTGCAGATTTCAGGGGTTTGAAAGTGCATGGCTGGTACTAGGACTGAGGGCAATGGTTTGGGGGTACCATGCCCTAGGGGACACCACAAAACTAAGCCACAGGCTTCGTCCCTTCTGCCCTGGGCTGGGGCATCACCTGCACTTCAGCCAAGGCTCAGAAATGAAAACAGGCTCAAATACCACCCTGAAATAGCAGTAGAATATTTCTATTCCAAAGCAATTTACTTCATAATTCTATAGTCAACATGAGAACATCAGCAGTTTTAAAATAGAGGTTGCACTTCTCTAGTCCAGCATCCTAAGGACCTGACCAGTGCTGACCTGGAGAATTTGCCGGACTAAGGGAGGTCAATAGTGTCTAGCAGCATTACCAACCCTTCCACTGCTTACTGGGCTCTTGGACTATATTTAGGGGTCAGTTAGCACTAAATCACAGCACAGACCTTTGAGAGTCAGGTCTGGTGCCTGTAAACAAACTTGATGGGACCGCTGGAAATTTGGCCACAGCCATAAGTGGACATCGGGCGAACTCACATCATGCTGGACCACAGAGGTTGCTGGACCAGAGAGTGCCAGACTAAAGAGGTTCAACCTGGATTAGTGTGCTGGGCTACCTGTGTGTTTTGAGGTCAGACTTTGTAGGCAAGTAGTTTTGAAGTGAGGTGAAATCGGGGGTGTGCAAGACAACGCCCACACCTCCGAGCGCTCCAGGCAGCTGAAAAGGCTGTGAGTGGCTGTACCAAGGCACTGCCAGCGCGTGAAAAAGCTTTCAATGCCAAAACCAGAGCCAAAGCTTGGTGCTGCATGAAGAAGGCAGCCAGGCTGACTCGAGCATGAGCTACAAGTCCTCCTCCAGGACCCTGCGCCATCTGCTCAGTGAGTCATGCCAAGTGGTTTTTGGCCCTGACATCTGCATCGCACAGATTTGTTTTTAGGGGACTGCAGGCTGGTTCCCTTCCCAGCCCTTGTACCTGTGACAAATTCCTGGCTGGGTGGAGGTGGCACTGAATGACTCACTCAGTGGAGCTGTGACAGCCCCCCAGTGCCTATTGTGGGGTGGCACCTCTGGGTGATATTGGGTGGCCTACAAATGCAAAAGGAGCCGTCCTCCCAAAATACGTGCCACGCTGGCTGGGAAAAGCCCAGCTGCTGCGTGGTGGGTTTTCATAGCGGAACGAGTGCAACGTAGCGTGTGATCGTACCTGCACTAAAACCTTCGCCAAGCACAAACCCACCGGCCAATGTGAAATTCTTGCCCTAGGGTGAGGATGAATCCTAGGACCGGTATCAACCTCCAGCACTGCTGGATGGCTTTCACATCCTACAGAAAGGCAGGCAGGCTAAGCGTGAGTTCTAGCATCTGCTGCGTGGGAAAGGCAGGTCAGTAGCCAGCCCCATCCCAGTTTTGCTCTTTCACCGCTCCCCTCTGCTGCTCGCCTGGGGCAGCACTCCTCTGGCAGAGCGGCGGGATGGTAACAGTTGCACCTACAAGGTTAAACCAAGCAAGACCCAGTCAGTCAGGAGTGATCTCAATGAAACTGTGATGGGAGAGAAGCAAAGACCCAGTAGTTGTCAGACACCCTCCCCTCCTATCTCCACTAATGACATTCCCCACAGAAACGCCCCGTCCTTGGCAATAGGTTTTCATGCTGCTTTTGGCAGTGGAGGACATGAGACAGGGTTTATCTATATTATTGGTCCCATTGTTTCTGTCCCAGCTTTTTCTAGCTACACTAGTCCTGGCACTAGGAAATTTTTGTGGGTCCCGCAGGGGCTGGGCCCAGGGCTGGCTCCCGCAGAGGGTGACCCTGCAACATGAAATTAACATGAATCATTGGCTTAAATCAGCACCTCAACAGCCCCCTTGGCAGTGGCCCCAGCCCCAGTGGGTTGGCGCAGCCGCTACGTCTCATCCTTTAGCGGCAATTAGTAAAGGTCATCATCAGAGTCTAATTAAAGGGGAGGGGCCCCAAAATAACACAGGAAGCAACTGAGCCGCCCCAAAATGTTGCATTTTGCTTGTCACTTCTGGGTATGAGGGGCATATGCAGGACAGTTATGGCTCTGTGTGTGTGCGTGTGTGTGTGTGTGTGCGCACATGACTGGGGGATGGGGGACGGGGGGTGTTATCAAACCGTGGGTTGTTGGGAGAGGGAACAGGGAGGAGAAAGGGGTCATTGAAGGGCAGGGGAATGGAATGAAGCAGGAACCGACAATGGAGAGAGGTAGGGGAAAGGTGGGCTGGGGGTGGGGGGTAGGGGCAGCTGTTGCAGGAGGGTGTTGGTCTGTCTGCATGGGAGGGAGGGAGGGAGCGTTACCCTGTGGGGAAGGGAGAGCAGTCTTGGCTTAGGCCCTGTGACACCCACAGCCTGGAGGAAGTGATCAGCACCAATGTTCCCTCTAATAGTGTCCATCCATGTGTGGAATACATTTTATGTGCTCAAGGCACATGGGAATGTGCACCACCCATAGAAACAGAACAGCTAGCTGGGGGTGCTCTGCAGATCAGCAGGACTGCATGGGAATCAGCTGCACAAGCGCCAGGCTTACATGGAGTCCTGCTCAGCACCGGGTCGGATTGCGAGCTGGCAGCCAGTCCCTCCTGCAAGAGGGGGGCCTTGCTGGGGCCTGGGGGGTAGATGTTTCAAGGGATTCAGGCACCTGCACGAGCAGCTAGGTGCCTTCCACCATGTAGGCATCACTGGCATGTTCAAAGCAGCAGCTCAGGCACTAACTAACCTTGTAGGTGCCTAACTCCCCTAGGGGCCTACCTTTCGCACTCCCGGCATTTTCAAAGGCCGCTGCTGCCCCACAGCGAATGAGCTAAAGCCCATCCCTTGAGGCCTCACCCTGGGTTTTTAAAACCTGTGTGCGTGTAGGGGGGAAATGATAGAGGAGTCTGACCCCACAGGACTGTGCCCCATACCTGTCCGACCCTACAGCAGGAGAGCCCCTACAGGTGTGGGGCCAGCAGCACCTGTACAAGCAACAGCCAGGCGCTCAGGAGAACAGAGGCCATGCATGAGAGTGGTAGAGACTCTAAGGAGGAGAGTATGTGCAGGGACAGCACCTAGCCCAAGAGCCTCTCGCTGCCACAGTAGGGCCAGCAACAATTCTCTTTGTCTGCCCCACGCTGCAGAACCCGCGGGGGGCGGCGTGTGGGTGCAGGGCACCCTCGCTCCATGGAATTCTGCCAGGCCACGCCAGCGCAAGCGTTGCCCGATGGGGGTGTCTGG
Source organism: Pelochelys cantorii (assembly GCA_032595735.1). NCBI lineage: Eukaryota > Metazoa > Chordata > Testudines > Trionychidae > Pelochelys > Pelochelys cantorii. Next base: position 7,307,673 of record CM064331.1, on the reverse strand, counting down.
TTCTTGGCACGTGGCCGGAGCGGGAATAAGATGAACACAGCGCGGTGCAGCCCTTGGCGGGTTCTTTGCCTTGTAAAGCGCCCAGGTGGTAAGAGGTTGAGAACACCTGACCTCTGAGCACAGGTTAAGACAACAAGGCAGGTTTGGCATAGGGATGTTAATGAGGGCTCTCTCCCCCCACCCTTGCTGCCACTGTATGAGAGGCAGCAAGGGGGGGAGGGGAGGAAACAGGAGCTGCTGCTGGAGGGAGCCGGCTTAAAAGCCGGTCGTCCCCCCACCACTGTCTCCGTGGTGGCACCTGCCCTCTCCCGCTGCCTCTATCAGATAGGGGGAAATGGGGGAGGCTGCTCCAGCAGCAGCCCCTGTCCGCAGCCAGCCCTGAACAAGGGCTGCTGGACTCAGCATGAGCCAGGACCGAGCAAACATGGCTTGCACTGATCCGGGATGCTGTGCCTCTGCCTTTTAAACATAGGGTGGCTCCCAGAGCCGGTGCGAGCTGGGACTGCTCAGTACCGGCTGCAGCTGGCTCCGGGAGCTACTCCCGCTGCGGCTCTCCAGAGCAGCCCATGATTGACTAATCGTATTGCCAATAGAAATTGTATCGACCACACAATTAGCCAGAAAACGGCAATTTAACACCCTTCGTTTCAGGGTGAGACAACAAGACTTGGGGGAGCATCTGGCCACCTTCGGCGACATGAAGGACTGGGGGGCTCCCACTGTGCTCCACGGCCACCGAAGGCAGGGCAAGATGCAATCTGTTTAAGCTGCAGCAAGGGCAACTTAAGTGAGAGTGTAGGGCTGAGCTCGGGTTAGGCTTCCAGGCAAGTTGAGGAATCCCCGTCTTCGGAGGTTTGCAGGAACAGGTTGGGCAAACCCCTGTGAGGGATGGGCCAGGGTCACTGAGTCCTGCCTCAGCACGGGGGCTGGACTTGATGACCTGACAAGGGCCCTTCCACAATACTGAATCTGCCCCATCCCCCGCTTCTTGGGGACAGACTGGCTGCTGGTTTAATGGGCCAGTGCGGTAAAGCCAGTGGAGTTTCGACAATTTGCACCAACTGTGGTCCTGTTGCTTGCGGTGCAAGTTACTGTTCGATGACCCCCACCACGGCGCACCATCCTGGCATCGCCCCCGGTGACCCACATGTCCCTCCCCTCCCCTCTTGGCAACCCTGCCTCTACTCATGCTCCTTCCGTGCACTTCTGGGATGACTCTAAGATGCAGGGTCAGCACGGCCCTCATCTCTGGAGGCTCTGCGGCTGTGACCAGGCCAGCCCTGCTGAGATGGCCCAGTTGAATCCGGCTCACAGCGTCCCATGCTTTCGCAACAGAGGAAAGATTTTCTTGTGCGTCAGGTTCTCACCCTCAGGCCCATCACCGTGGCCTCTGATCTTATGGCAAGTCTGGGAGTGGTCTGCACCGGTGAACGTCAGCACCACTGACATTGTCAAAGCAGCAGCTCAGGCACCAACTTACTTGGCAGGTGCCTAACTCCCCTGGGTGTGATGGAAGAGCCATGCCAACCAAGGTTGGGAAGACAGGTTGGTGCCCTGACCCCCAAGGAGGGAAGGTGTTTGACTTGCAGGACTTGCTGTTTCAGGATGCTAAAGACAACAGCCAGCAGGTGTCGAGCGGCTGCCAGGGAACTACTCGCTGCTCAGTTTATCGCAGGTTCGGCTTATTTTGTGCAATTTTGACACAAAGGCACCTTTTACACTTCAATGGCAGTGAGATGCACTGGCAAGCGGCGGGGACCTCGCAGTGGAGGAGAGCGTGTGCTAGGGTTTAAGAAGCAGGCAATGAATCAGTGTCACCGCGACCCACACTTATTCGCCCGCTCCCCTCCCCCGCCCCATTACCAGCTCCTGCCCCGAAAACAAGGTAAGTGGCACCATCAGCTTCATTCCCAGAGGCTGAGACTGACATTCGGGTGGCTCAGGAAAATCCAATCAAGCCCAATGGTTCTCAGTGCCCTGGTTCACAGGTGGGAGACACCCAGACCCAGGCGGGCTCAGGCCAGACTCTTCAGGTGGGCCCCTCACCCACCAGCTCCGTTCATTTTCCACGGAGCAAGGGAACATCTCCCTCGCGCTGGCTGCTGGGAATCAGATCCTTGGCATTCAGAACCCCCCAAGGAACTGAGGTCTCTAGGCCAGGGGTTTTCAAACTTGTTTGCTCATGACCCAGTTGAAGAAAATCGTTGATGCCACGACCCAGTGAGGGGCTGAGGATGAGCTTTGGGTGTAGGAGGGGGCTCTGGCTTTGGAGGTGGGTCAGGGCTGGGGCAGGAGGGGCTTACCTTGAGCAGCTCCCTGTCACCGGTGCAGCGGGAGGGGCGGGGGAGAGGAGGGGGGGCTAAGGCAGCTTCCTGCCTCTCCTGGCACTGCAGACCACGATACCCACGGCAGGTTCCCAGCCAGTGGGAGTGTGGAGCTAGTGCTCGGGGGAGGGGCAGTGCACAGAGCCTTGTGCGCTCCCTCCCACCTAGAAGCCGGGCCTGCTGCTGGCTGCTTCCAGGGTGCAGCACAGTCTGTGTTGCCAGGACAGGCAGGGAGCCGCCTCGGCCCCCCGCACTGGTCACCTGATTCCCCACAGCAACAAGCCCCGGTGCCCGATATTGCACGGCCCAATATTGGGTCAGGCCCTGTCGCCTGAGAGCCCTTGGCCAAGACGACGTTTCCCAGCAGCAGGCACTGGATGCTTTGTGGCCTCACATGACTTGCACCAAAGTCCTTTGCTCTCAGTGGTGAGCTGCACTCCCTAACTTGTACATGGGTAATTTAGAAAGTGGCATCCTAGGTCCTGGGCTTTGAGGTGTTGTTAGCATTGCAAAACACGTAGCCCATAGACACTCTTAGGGTATGTCTACACTACCACCCTAGTTTGAACTAGGGTGGTTAATGTAGGCATTCGAAGTTGCAAATGAAGCCCGGGATTTAAATATCCCGGGCTTCATTTGCATCTTGCCGGGTGGGCGCCATTTTTAAATGCCCTTAGTTCGAACTCCGTGCCTGCAGCTACACGCGGCACAGAGTAGGTAGTTCGAATTAGGATCTCTAATTCGAACTACCGGTACACCTTGTTCCACGAAGAGTAACGGTAGTTCGAATTAGAGATCCTAATTCGAACTACCTACTCCGTGCCGCGTGTAGCTGCAGGCACGGAGTTCGAACTAAGGGCATTTAAAAATGGCGCCCGCCCGGCAAGATGCAAATGAAGCCCGGGATATTTAAATCCCGGGCTTCATTTGCAACTTCGAATGCCTACATTAACCACCCTAGTTTGAACTAGGGTGGTAGTGTAGACATACCCTTAGGTACCTAGCTAGGTACTATCAGCGCCTGGTAGCTACATGTCCCCCCAGTGGTGCTGGAACTATTTTGGGGTGGGGTGCTGAGCCACATCCCCTCTTTAGACTTGCCGAGATTGGGTTGCCAACTCTCCTGGTCTGCACAGACCAGACACCATTACTGCAAATGGCACCCCGTCTGTCTCGTCCGGGAGAGGTGGCAACACTCACTGACCCAGGCCAGAGCCACATTTGGAGGCAGCTGCAGAGCCCTGAGTGACGGAGTCCACAGTGGAGCCCTGGAGGGACTGGCAGGGCCCTGTGGCAGAGAAGGTGGGATCCCAGGGGGGCTGCCCGGAGCCTGGGACCCGGGACGGGAGGAGCTTGCGGCAGGGCTGGTTCCCATGTGCAGGGAAGCCAGGTGCAAACCTGGGGGTGCTGCAGTACTTCCCACACCTACGTGCCCCCTCACCTTGTCCCTGTCACAGTTGATTCAGCAACTGACCCGACTCTTTAGAGTCTGAGGCACAAGCAAAACGCATGAAATGGGGACGGCAAACTTATTTCAGAAGAAACTCAAATGTCATCGCTAAATTGGGCAACCATGTTACACGCTCACGCCTGTCCTCTTCATTACTGTATCTTAAAATTACATTAGCCGGCATGCTCCGCATTCAAATGGCGCTGTGTCTGGAATGCCAACGGGGGAATATAAGATTAAAATGTAATCACGCTCTTAAAAGTCACCGGAGGTTAATCAAATGTTTTCCAAGTTGCAGAGGATTCACGGCTGCAGCACGGAATCACTTAACGGAATCAAGCGGAGGATCAGTCAGGGAGCTATGGAGGTGGGGGGGAGGAAGAGGGAGGGAAAGAAATTAGAAAAAAAGCATGAGCCACAAAAGGCAAAAGGCGCATGTAGATGGAAAACACCAGGTCAGCCGAAGAACATCAGGGGAAAGTTTCTTTGGTCCGTGTCCTGCCTCTGTAAGGAAAAGCACTAGGCGCGGGATATATTCAGGCTAAAGATTCTGTGGCCACTGCATATTATAGAGATAAACAACTTGGTCCGAGTAGGGGTTCATATTTTGGCTCTTGCTTTCCCCTTCAGGAGAGCTGGGGAAGTTGGCAGGTCCCAACAACTTGCATCTAAGGGTTTCAAAGGAGCTGGCTGAGTAGCTTGCTGGATCATTAATGGTCATTTTCAGCGTGGAGCGCTGTGGCAGTTCCAGAGGACTAGATGGAGACTAACACTGTGTCAGTCTTTAAGTTCAACGGGATGACTTGAGTAATGACAGGTGTGTTGGTCTGACAAGGATCCCATGGAGATTATGGAGCAGTTGATAGAGGACTTGATTAATAAAGAACAAAAGGAGGGTACTGTGACCAATGACAGTCAACATGGGTTTATGGAAGGTAGATCCTGTAAAACTAACTTAGTATCTTTTACACTGAAATTACAAGTCTGGTTGGAAAAAGGAATAATGTTGCTGTAACAGACTTCTGTAAGGTGTTGGGCTCGATAGCACATCACATTTTGATGAAAGAAAACTAGAAACAAACTAATAGGGCACATGTCAGCTGGATTAAAAGTTGGCTCACGGGTAGAGCTTAATAGGGAGAGCCCTCGTCAAATGGGTGTTTCTAAAAGGGGCCCGCCTGATTGGTTCTGGGCCCTATGCTATCTAACATGTTTCTTAATGACCTGGAGAAAAACATAAAAAACATCACCAATAAAGTTTGCAAATGGCGCAAGAATTGGGGGAGGGGTAAATAATGAAGAGTACTCCACTTCGGAAGGAACAATCAACTTCACACATACAGAATGGGAAGCGACTGTTTAGGAAGGAGTACTGCAGAAAGGGATCTAGGGGTCATAGTGGACCACAAGCTAAATTAAATTGACAATATGACACTGTTGTAAAAAAAAACAAAACACAAAACCGCAAACATGATTCTGGGATGCATTAACAAGAGCGTTGTGATCAAGACACGAGAAGTCATTCTTCCACTCTACTCGATGCTGATTAGGCCACAGTTGGAGTATTGTGTCCAGTTCTGGGCACCACATTTTAAGAAAGATGTTGAAAGATTGGAGAAGGTCCAGAGAAGAGCAACAAAAGTGATTAAAGGTCTAGAAAACATAAGTTATGAGGGAAGACTGAAAGAATTGGGCTTGTTTAGTTTAGAAAAGAGAAGACAGAGGGGACACGAGAGCAGTTTTCAAATATCTAAAAGGATGTTTACAAGGAGGAGGGAGAAAAATTGTTCTCCTTGGCCTCTGAGGATAGGACAAGAAGCAACGGGCTTAAATTGCAGCAAGGGAGGTTTAGGTTGGACATAAGAAAAACTTCCTAATGGTCAGGGTGATTAAGCACCAGGGCCGGACAGAGGCATGGGCGAGCCGGGCAGCTGCCCAGGGCGCCAACTGATGGGGGGCACCTGATGGCAGCTGTAAGGGGTGCGCAGCGTCCCTTACAGCTGCCATCAGGCGCCACCCGCCCGGCTCCCGCAGCGCTGGCCCTGTGGCGCCGGCCAGCAGTGCCCTTTCCCCCACAGCCGCGGGGCCCTGCACGGCCTGGCGCACACGTCAGCAGTGCTGCCTGGGCCAGGCAGCGCATGCGCCATGCGCCCCGGGCTGCGCACCAGCGGCCGTGGGCAGCCTGCGCATGCGCCGTGTGCCCTGGGGGCGGACCTGCGCGCCCTGGGGGGGGGGCCTGCGCATGCGCCCACTGGCGGTGCCACGTGCCCAGGCCCAGGGTGCCAAAAGGGCTCGGGCTGGCCCTGTTAAGCACTGGAATAAATTGCCTAGGGAGGTTGTGGAATCTCCATCACTGGAGATATTAAAGAGCAGGTTAGACAGACATCTATCAGGGATGGTTTAGATGGTGCTTGGTCCTTCCATGAGGGCAGGGGACTGGACTTGATGACTTCATGCAGTCCCTTCCAGTTCTAGTGTTCTATGATTCTCAGAGGACAGGTAAGCCTTATGAAACCATCTGAATTGCTTGGTAAGCTGGGTGCAGGTAAACAATGTGTGTTGTCATATGGCTAAATGTAAAGGTATAAATCTAGAAATAGAATGGAGGCCATTCTTACAGGATGGAAGACTCCAGCGTGGGACACCATGACTCTGAAAAAGATTGGGGGAGGGTGGTGGCTAATCAGCTGACCATGAGCTCCTAGTGTGATGCCATGAGACTAAAAGGGCTAATGTGATCCTTGGGTGTATAAATAGGAGAATCTCAAGCAGGAACAGAGTGGTTATTTTGCCTCTGCATTTGGCATTGGTGTGACCACTGCTCTGGTGTTCACAATTCAGAAAGGATGTTCATACACTAGAGAGGGTTCAGGGAAGAGTGACGAGAATGATTAACAGGTTAGAAAACCTGCCTTAGAGTGACAGACACAAGCTTCACAAAAAGAAGGTTCAAGGGTGATGTGATTGCAGTCCATAAGTACCAGCATGGGGAATAAATATTTCATAACCAGCTCTCCAATCCAGCATGATCCAATGGCTGAAAGTTGAAGCTAAACAAATTCAGAGATAGGCAAGGATAGGGTCCAGAGTGACAGACAAATTGGAGGATTGGGCTACAAGAAATCTGATGAGGTTCAACAAGGACAAGTGCAGAGTCCTGCACTTGGGATGGAAGAATCCCAAGCATTGTTACAGGCTGGGGACCAACCAGCTAAGTGGTAGTTCTGCAGAAAAGGACCTGGGGGTTACAGTGGATGAGAAGCTGGATATGAGTCAACAGTGTGCCCTTGTAGTCAAGAAGGCTAATGGCATATTAGGTTGCATTAAGAGGAGCATTGCCAGCAGATCCAGAGATGTGATTATTCCCCTTTATTCAGCTCTGGTGAGGCCACATCTGGAGTATTGTGTCCAGTTCTGGGCCCCCCACTACAAAAAGGATGTGGACGCATTGGAGAGGGTCCAGCAGAGGGCAACCAAAATGATTAGGGGGCTGGAGCATATGACCTAAGAGGAGAGGCTGAGGGAGTTGGGTCTGTTTAGTCTGCAGAAGCAAAGAGTGAGGGGGGATTTGATAGCAGCCTTCAACTTCCTGAAGGGAGGTTCCAAAGAGGATGGTGAGAGGCTGTTCTCAGTAGTGACGGATGGCAGAACAAGAAGCAATGGTCTCAAGCTGCGGTGTGAGAGGTCCAGGTTGGATATTAGGAAAAACTATTTCACTAGGAGAGTGGTGAAGCACTGGAATGAGTTACCTAGGGAAGTAGTGGAGTCTCCATCCCAAGGGATTTTTAAGTCTTGGCTTGACAAAGCCCTGACTGGGTTGATTAAGTTGGGACTGGTCCTGCCTAGAGCAGGGGGCTGGACTTGATGGCCTTCTGAGGTCTCTTCCAGCTCTATGGTTCTATGATTCAGCCTGGAAACGAGGCATACGGTGAAAGCAATTCACCATTGGAACAACTTACCAAGGGTCGGGGTGAGTCTTCCACCACCGGCAATTTTTAAATCAAGACAGGATGTTTCTCTAAAAGCTCTGCTCTAGGAATTATTTGGGGGCGGGAGGGAGCTCTCTGGCCTGCATTATGCAGGAGGTTAGAGTGGATGATCAATGTGCGCCCTTCTGGACGTGGCAGCTATGAATCTTTAAAAGACAAAACCACATTTGCCAATGATCCTCTACAGCCCAAGTCCCCATTTTGCAATACTCCATCTCCCTGGAACCACAGGTTTGAACTAGGGATGTTAAATTTCGATTGATCAACTAATCGAGTAGTCGATGGAATTTCCATCGACTATTCGATTCGTGGATAAGGGGGGTGCTTGCTTAGGGGTTGGGAGCCGTGGGCAGCTCTTGTGCATTTCATAGGGAGAGGCACAGCAGCAGGGATACCTCTGCCTCTCCTGCCCCTCCACAGAGATGGTGCTGGGGAGAACCAGCTTTTAAGCCAGCTCCCCCACGGACCGGCTCCTGCTCCTTCCCGCTTGCTGCCTCTCTCTGGTAGAAGCAGCAAGGGGGTAGCGGTGAAGAGACTAGTCGAGTGACTACTTGACGATCCAATAAGTTTATGCTTATTGTATAGTCCACGAGTCGCTTACATCCCTAGTTTGAACCCATTGGTCAGCTGAGCCCTTCACTCCGGAGCAGCAGAGAGCCCAAGTTACTGGAGGGTCCTGGTGGGAGGTGGAACACACCGGTGTGCGTGCTGATGAGTCCTGTTATGTGTATTTATACCCACTGGAAGTTCGCTGCCTGCTGGGCAGGGTGGACTTGCTAAACCAGATGTTTACTGCAGCTAGAGGATTGAGACTTCCACAAGGGATGGAATCTTTGGGAAGGACAAAAGAGACTGCGCTTCAGGGGAGATAGATTTTCTTCTGCATCAGTGACTATCTACTGGGCCATTCCCCAGGAGCTGGAAGAGGCAGGGGTCGTGTAAAAGGCAGCACCGTCCACTAGCCAAAACAGAGGAGCCCAGGGGACTCTACCTGAGGGGCCTACAGGGTTAGGCGGGAGCTGAGCCGTGATTTGGAGCATCTACATTTTGGATTTAGGTGCTTAAATTGGCAATAAGGCACCTAAATCCCTTTGTGAATTTAGTCTTAAGGGTAACATTTTCAGAAGGGCTCCCGACCCCTAAGTCTTCATCAATGAGATCTGGATCATAAGTCTCTTTTTAACTCATTTGAACACTTTTGAAAAATCTACCTCCAGGGCCTCGAGCCAGGCTGGCTAAGGCCTTGCCTATTTGAGAAGCCAGTAGATACTCTTCTTTTTCTAACCCCAAATCTGATTCCTTGTCCTGGTGCCAAAAGCAGCTAGTCTCAGCAGGCCGAACCCTGGAACGGGACAGGCCAAATGAATCCTGTCCTCCAACCAGGACTGAAAAGCAGCCACATGGATCAGCCACGGAGGCACCAACTCCCACTCCCACCTGCTCCGTTTGTTTGCAGGTCTCTCGGCCACCGAACATGCCGCATGACACACTTGTTTATGTTCTTTTCTGAGGCTACTCTGCCCCAGAGGGCCCTTTTGTTTTGACTAATAGCATAACAACATGCAAGTCATTAGTTAAACACAGGGCAGCATCTAATCGGCAGAGTTAATTTGCTGCGGATGCTTTCCGTAAAGCCGTTCTTAGCACTGCAGTGGGTCGTGAGCAGCTCCGAAAGAAAAACCCCAAAGACTTGTGACGAGCTGGGCATTCGTTAGCTCTGGGAAGTGTCAGAATTATTTCTGTGCTCTGCAAACATTAACTAATCGGGAATCACATCACTCGTTATGTAGATGGGAAAGTGAAACACAGAAAAGCAAAGTAACTTCAGGCCAAGTGTACACTTGGATATAAAGTCCCGACTAATCAGTTAACTAGTTAAATGTTAGGTCAAATTAACATTTAACTGGTTAACCAACTAAGCAGGACCCAGCTCCAGCCCCGGGGAGCTGCTGCCACTGTCGGTGTCAGGATGCTCCCAGCCTTGGTCCTGGCTGCTCCCAGATCCCGGCCCTGCTGGGGCACCCTCTGCATGTGGCAGGCTGTGGGCAGGGGGCTGTTTCTGGGCACTGGTTACCCGTTCAGAGGGAAAGTCATTTCATGGATTGAAAACTGGTTAAAAGACAAGAAACAAAGGGTAGGAATAAATGGTAAATTTTCAGAATGGAGAGGGGTAACTAGTGGTGTCCCCCAAGGGTCAGTCCTGGGACCAATCCTGTTCAACTTATTCATAAATGATCTGGAGAAAGGGGTAAGCAGTGAGGTGGTAAAGTTTGCAGATGATACTAACTGTTTAAGATAGTCAAGACAGAAACAGACTGTGAAGAACTTCAAAAAGATCTCACCAAACTGAGTGATTGGGCAACAAAATGGCAAATGAAATGTAACGTGGATAAGTGTAAAGTAAAGCACATTGGAAAAAATAACCCCAACTATACGTACGGTATGATGGGGGCTAATTTGGCTACAACAAATCAGGAAAGAGATCTTGGAGTTATCGTGGATAGTTCTCTGAAAACTTCCACGCAGTGTGCAGCGGCGGTCAAAAAGGCAAATAGGATGTTAGGAATTATTAAGAAAGAGATAGAAAATAAGACACAGAATATCTTACCGCCCCTGTATAAAACTATGGTACGCCCACATCTTGAATACTGTGTACAGATGTGGTCTCCTCACCTCAAAAAAGATATTTTGGCCTTAGAAAGGGTTCAGAAAAGGGCAACTAAAATGATTAGGGGTTTGGAACGGGTCCCATATGAAGAGAGGCTAAAGTGACTGGGACTTTTCAGTTTAGGAGAGAGGAGACTGACGGCGGATATGAGAGAGGTATATAAAATCATGAGTGGTGTGGAGAGGGTGAATAAAGAAAAGTTATTTATTAGTTCCCATAATAGAAGAACTAGAGGACACCAAATGAAATTAATGGGTAGCAGGTTTAAAACTAATAAGCGTAAGTTCTTCTTCACACAGCGCGTAGTCAACCTGTGGAACTCCTTGCCAGAGGAGGCTGTGAAGGCTAGGACTATAACAGAGTTTAAAGAGAAGCTAGATAAATTCATGGAGGTTAGGTCCATAAAAGGCTATTAGCCAGGGGATAGAAATGGTGTCCCTGGCCTCTGTTTGTCAGAGGCTGGAGATGGATGGCACGAGACAAATCGTTTGATCATTGTCTTCTGTCCACCCTCTCTGGGGCACCTGGTACTGGCCACTGTCAGCAGACAGGCTACTGGGCTAGATGGAGCTTTGGTCTGACCCAGTATGGCCATTCTTATGTTTCACATCCCTAGTGTATACTACTGGAGAAAGTTGACCTAAGAGACGCAACTCCAGCTACGAGACTAGCACAGCTGGAGGGGGGAAGCCGTGTTAGTGTGCAACTAAAAAACTTAATGGTCCTTAGAGACTAACAAAAATATATAAATAGTATCATGAACTTTCATGGGCAAAACCCACTTCCTCAGATGACACACTTAGCTGGAGTAAACGTACCTTAGGTCAAATTACTGCGACGTTCCCACTTCATAGAATTTCTTCTGTTGATTACCTTTACTCCCCCGTGACCCAGCAGAGTACCAGGGTCAATAGAGGTGCCATCAATGGTTGATTTAGCTGGTCTAGTAAGGATCTGCTAAATCGAACCCTGGGAGATCGATCTCCAGATAAAGTGAAGACAAGCCCTCAGCAGCTTAGGCTGGGGTCCACCATTCTTTTGTGTTTATTTTGAACTTCAAGTTAAGAAACCAGGCTCCACGAAGGGCTGTCATCATGGGACTCCTGAAAGCCTATTAAGAGTTATTGAAGAGTCAAAAGGGGGAAACTGAGGCAGGGTGCCAGAGGTCTACTTCTGGCCACAAGGGGTGGAACGACAAAATTGACCAGACTATACACTAAACTGTTCAAAACACAAAATACGTATGCTAAAATGACAGATTTTTTTAATATTCTCTTTGTGGTACAGAAAGGACTATGATTTTTCTCATCTTGTTAACAGAGTAACTGCAAGTCTCAGCACCTTCAGAATGTAACAAACCCCAGCCTTTCCTCAGTAAACACTTCCTGTAGGCTTCACCTGCAAACCCTTCCTGGAGGCTTGCTTCTGATAATGGGAGCAGCGGGAGGCCGTGTTACATGTCACCTGCGATGCAGAGCAAAAAACAAGTGCCCCCCACCCTCCTCCTGCCCAGATCCCACCCCCTCATTCACCTCTTGCCCCCCGGTCAGACCCTCTGTCCTCAGCCCACTCCTGTCCCTTGGCCAGACACACTGCCTCCAGCAGAGTGTAATACCAACAAAATCCCTACTTTTTAAGAGTCCCCTCAGAATGGAGCAGGGGTGAGGGAGAAAGACTTTAATGATTTAATGCCTTGGTAACATGTTTAGATACCAGTGGGTCAGTGATAAAAGAACCGCATCAGTTTAATAGATTTTAAGACCAGAAATAATCACAATGGTTCAAGAAAGATTAGAGCAACTTGGATGCTACAGCACTTAGAAGAGTAATAGGTAAAAACCTTTTTAAATTGACGTGCAATTGCTAAATTGTCCCGTTAATTCAGACAAGCAGAGACTGCTGATGAGACAGCTGCTTAACAGCCCTGAGATGAGCGAGATCCCTTGTAATAAACATAACTGGTGTGCTGTAGCTACCAAGCAAGTCATGCTGCCAAATGGCCAGAGCCATTTTATTTGATGGGTGAACTAATGCACCTTAATTTGACTGAGTTTCACCAGTAGTTAGCAAGGGCTCAAGGTGCTTCTAAACCCATCACAAGTGGTTCATTCGGTCACTGCGAACTAAGTCGGACCATCAGTTAACCCTAACCTGACGCTCCATGCTGCCCACTTGAAACTTGCTTGGTAGAAGGGCTTGTCTGGGTCAGCTTGGAAAAGAGGAGACTAAGGGGGGGATGTGATAAAGGTCTATAAAATCATGAGTGGTGTGGAGAAAGTGAATAAGGAAAAGTTATTTACTTGTTCCCATAATATAAGAACTAGGGACCACCAAATGAAATTAATGGGCAGCAGGTTTAAAACAAATAAAAGGAAGTTGTTCTTCACACAGAGCATAGTCAATCTGTGGAACTCCTTGCCTGAGGAGGCTGTGAAGGCTAGGACTATAACAGAGTTTAAAAGAGAACTAGATAAATTCATGGAGGTTAAATTCACTAATGGCTATTAGCCAGGCTTGACGAATGGCGGTGAAAGCCACTCACCAGCCCCGCGCTGTGCATGCACAAGACCCGCATTGTGCATGCGCGTGCCGCAAATGAACGGGGCGCCCGGCTGAAATCTACTCGCCACGGGCGAGTAGGTTCAATACTTTGTCGAGCCCTGGCTATTAACCAGTATGGGTAAAGAATGGTGTCCCTAGCTTCTGTTTGTCAGAGGGTGGAGATGGATGGCAGGAGAGAGATCACTTGATCATTACCTGTTCAGTTCACTCCCTCTGGGACACCTGGCATTGGCCACTGTTGGCAGACAGGACACTGGGCTGGATGGACCTTTGGTCTGACCCAGTATGGCCATTCTTATGTTCTCCAGTTATTCCCGCCCAGGACCTTAGTGAAAAAGATACACAACCTAGGTATTTGCTCGATTGCCAGGATTTCAGAGAGGACAGAGGAGTGAGGTTACTAGTGGCAGGACGTTATTTGGGTTCCAATAACACTTAGAGACTCCAGCCCCACGTAGTATTAACAAGACAGTCGCTGCCCCAAAGCACTTACAGTCTAAGCAAGCACAGCGTAGGAATTCCAAGTGAAAGCAACTGCAGACGCTCAACAGGGTGCTCGCTGGGGAGGCAAGGGTTAAGCAAGGTGTGTAAAGGAGTTCTGGTGGCTGGAGGAACAATACAGATGCTGAAATTCAAATGTCTTTAGCTCAAGCATTTGGTGCCATGGATCTTAAGAGCCAGGCTCAGCACTGAAGCGTGCATAACACTGACAACTTCGTATTCAGCCCTTCCTCTCGGCCGCCTTCTGGCTGATCTTCTGATTTCGGTGCCAAAGAACGAGTTGTGAGCCAACACCGCTAAGGCTAAAGGAGCTGGATGCTGTGCCCCCTCTTTGTGCCTAGAACGCTTTACCCAGCAGAACACTTACATCCTTGCAAAGCAGGGCTGGAAGGACGGGATTTGAAGACAATGGATTTGCACAAGTATAATTAAGAGCAGGGATCGGCAACCTTTTCAAACCAAAGAGCCCAACTATGTCAAAATTCAGAACACGCACCAGACTGAGCAAAGAGCCGTGTAAGAATGCTATTTGGGCTGGGGGCAGGCTGTCTGGCCAGGGGAGGATAAGTGAGGGAGTGGGGGTGTGGGATCTGGGCATAAGTTTATGGGGGGCAATTACTTATTTTCACGCTGCATCACAGGCACCGTGTAACATGGCCTCCTGCTGCTCCATTCCTGGAAGGAATGACCCAGAGTACGGGAGATCGACCATCTCTCTGCAGCCAGTGCTCTGCACTCCCCACTGGGAGACAGCCCCAATGCATCCCTTGCCTCTGGAGATGGGGCAGGCAAGGAAGGAGTCAGGCTGGGAGGGGGAGCACAGGGAACCCCAGTGATGGTGTGGGGACAGAGGGAGCATAGAGTCCCCTGGGGCAGGGGAGTGCATCTCCAGTGGAAGGGAGAGATGGGCATTAGGCTGTGCCCTGATGGAGGGGGCCGTGAGTGTGCAAGGAGCTGCTAAGAGAAGAACAATCTCTGGGGCCAGGACCTGAGGTAGGGGGCCCTGAAGAAGGGTGGGGAGGGGGGAGGTGCAGCTTAGTGGATCTGGGGATTTGTTTATTCTCAGAAGCAGGAATCCCCCTCACTCCTTCTTGGGAAGAGACCCCACTCAGCTAATACATTCTTTCAACTGACTATCCTGCTCTCTGCCTTCCTCCCCATCTCTCCTGTTTTAGGGTAACTTACACCTTGACCCTGCCGTGAGGAACCATGTGGGTGCAGGGGGCTGCCCACTTAAGTTCAGGCCTTCATCAGCCTGATGATGTCTGTGCAGCACTTCATGGAAAGTGAACTGACATGTTTTGTGGGCATCCTCTTTGGCAGGAAGAGCTGAGAACTGTCATTAGCTTTGTTTGATGGTGATTAAAATGAGCAATTTAAAATGACATTAAAAGCAGAACGGTTTGCTGTTTGGGCTTCTGTGATGTAATGTCAATGAAAATCCAGAATTATAACTGAAATGCAGGGGAATGGTTTCCAAGTATTTGTAAGTTAATTTTCATGTGTTTAGGTTTAGGAAATGCTGACTAGCTATTGGGATTTTCCATACTGTAGTTTAAACGAATTATTACTCAGAGCTCTGTATTAATATACCTAGTAAGGAATCTATTTGTCAAAAAAAAAAAAAAAAAAAATTCCTGATTTTGTGTCTGTATTGTTACAGACATATTTGCTGACAGCTATTTTGAAACAAACTACCAACATCGAAACTGGTGATTATATTGTGTTACGTGCAGAATTTTTAGGTGCAGAATTCCCCCTAGATAATATTAACAAAACCCTTCAATATCCATTTGTTCCCAACATATCTCGGATATGACCATGACAGAGGATATCTGGGTAATTTTCTAGAATGCCTTTTCACAGCAAATATCTGCAAACTGCAGCCCCTTGGATTAACACCTCTGAAATTCAATTTTTAAAGTCTGGATCGACCGCAGAGTAGGTTACTGTGATCACCCACCTGAAAATATATGGCTCTGGGGAGAATATTCCTTTGTATCAACTGGGTTTTTCCTTCACTTTTAGACTGAGCTCTGAAAAGAAACTCACAAGGCGAGATCATTAGGAAGACTCACAAAGAGACCAATTATGCAGCAGAAGACAGTAACTGACTTTAACTGTAGTTTTATTAAGGCTTACATGTCTATCAGCCAGACGGGAGCTGGTCCGGTCACATGACGAACAGAGTGTAATGCAAAACGGCTTTTCTACAGTTTGTATGAGCAGAAGGAGATAATTGTCAGAGTTACTCATGTACTAACTCCAGCCCCTTTCCATTACAGACTAGTCTTCAGAACAGATGACTTATGTGCTCTTAGCCCCGCTGGGAAATTGCAGGGAATAGGGTCAGTAAATGGGAGAAGTTGGGTAGCTTGCATGGATTCCATCACAAGGACTTCACAGGGCCCATGACTGAATGGCTGCTTGTCAGATAGTGAAATGGTTTCAAACGACAGGGAAGCTAAACTCACAGTTCCAAAGGCACCTATGCTAACCACTGAGCCACTGGAATGGTGGAGCGAAGGGGCGTGACTGGAGGGGTGTCCGTTTCATATAAATACATTTTCCTTGTTAAAGAAGCGTATGGCTTTATTATCCTTGTAACGCTTTGCTCTGGGGTGGTGCTCTAACCTGCCTGCTGCTTTGTAAGCATAAGACGACAAAGTCCTCTTCGGAATTATGTGCGCTCCTCTGGCAAGCTCCTTAAAGGACTGCATCCTGGTACTATTCAATGCAGGCAAGGAGCACAGGGACGGCTCCGGCTGTCCCTGGGGCCTTTCAGCCAGCCATTTCAAAAGCCGTGGGCAGGAAGTTAGAAGTGGACCCGCAGCACGTCGTGAGCGGAGACTGACCTTTTACAATTCATGCACAGGATCGATAAAGACTTCTGCTTTTCAGCCAAGCAAGGGCGGCACAGGAGGTGGCCACACGGCAGCTGGTAAACAGGCTCCGTTTTGAAATAAGAAGAAAACGTTCTATTACAGGAAGCGCATCCTTGAGCTGGGCTGCTATTGTGCTCTGGAAAGTTGAGAGAAGAAAGAGTTTTGTTAATGTTCAGGCAAGTCGGAGGATACTACAGCAACTGTGGCAAAATGGGACCTGTTCCACACCTCGACCGCTGGCACAAGATGCTAGATGTAGGCTAGAAGACCAGTTCTGAGCGGCCGGGGCACCCACAAGAAGCAGGAGCTGCGTGTGCTCACGTTATCTTGGGAACAGGCCCTGTTTTCCTTATAACAAGCTACCACGTCAAAACTCCAAGGGCATTTCTCTTGCGTCCTAGCATTACCGCTTGGGAAGACCAGAGCAAGGTGAAGTAGGGCACCACCAAATTTTACTGAAGACCAAAGCTAGCAAAAGAATTCTTGCCTTTGTCCAAGCTAAAAATCACCCCCAATTCCAAACACTAGAATCTGAGTACGGATCTCGGTCTCTATCAGACATTTGCACAGGTTTTATACTGCACTGAATGAACAACTCACTTATTTCTCTAATACCACTTGGCTTTTCATGCCCATAATCCCTAGAGTGGGCTATTCAGGTCCCATCTCGATGGTGGTAGCGTTAAAAGGTAACAAAGTACAACACGCTGCTAGTGAAAGCAGCTCAGATAGATGCACCCTCTGTGGGAGCTGCACATGGCCCCCATCCTCTCCGAGGGCACTAGTTGGCTCCTAGCAGCTGATTGCTGACACAGCCACGTTCATCTGCGGAAGGACGCTTGAGTGGTCAGAGTGCTGTCCTGAGACTCGGGAAATGCAGGTTCAACTCTCCGCTCTGGCATAGGCTTTTCTGCATGAGCAGATCACATAGCCGGTCTGTGCTTTGGTTCCCCATCTGTACAATGGAGAGAACAGCACAGAGGTGCTTTGCCAGGGAATTGGGTAAACAGGCTGCAGGGTACTCAGATGGTTACCGGTAAGTAGGGATTTTTAGGAGACACTTTGGACAGATTTACAAACTACTTTTCAGGCCAAAAGGGGGGAAAAAGGTTTAAAAAAAAAAAAGTGTTGCACAAACCAACCTCTGAGTGTTGTTATATTACAGCAAAGCCTATAGGCCACCATGGCCGTATTCCTTTTCTATGGCTTCTGAATGCCAAAAGTGAAACCAATCAGTTTGCTGCTTACCAGCGAGGGTATTTGCATTCCATGAACTGCTGCAACCCCCCTCGCTGTGTGCCGGCTGCTGGCCTTTTATCAGCCTTGCTGTAAAAGATGGCATAGAGCTGAGCGCGGAGGTCAAGGCAACGTCCAAGCTTTCCGACAGCTTCTGTTCATGAGACACTGGACCTGCAGAGAGAGACCTAGAAATAACCATTTGGGGGGCACCAAGGGACAAAATAAATGCTGCTTCGCTACTAACCATTTTAATTTTAAAGGGATGGTCTTGACTAAGACAAAAACCATTTTAAATCTCCGCTTAGCAGTGCCTGAGTTAACACATTGCAGGCCAGCTGTGAGGCTGGTCCCTCAGCATGCCACATACTAACATCCCTGTGGGCACTACTCTGGTACAGAGAAAGGACCAGACTGAGACACGCAAAAGTACTTTTAACTCTAGTTTTGCTTTTTACCATGTCCTGTGGTGGCTGGGTTTGTAGCCAGGAGATCTGGGTTCTGACTCTGCCACTGATTCACTGTGATGGACTGGCCCAGATGCGCCAACTCGCCGTGCCTCAGTTTCCCCACCTGTGAAGTCGAGATACTGATACCTCGCCCAGCTGGGCGAAGAGCTTCCAGAGCTATGGTGGACAAGCCCAACAGACATGCTAAGTTGTGGGGGGTTTTTTTTGGTTTTGTTTTTTAAATTGCTTGGGACTTACAAGGAGGACTTAGGAAGTTAGGTGCCAGAATGCCATTGATGTTCAGGCTCCGCTTGCTTATGGCCTACATTTCAATGGCATTCCAGCACCTAATTCCTCTGGACCCTTTTGAAAATCCCAGTCTCGCTTTCCTTACTTCTGCATTTCACACAGCTTGGACAGCTCAAGCTAGACTGGTCAATTTCGCTTGGCGGTCAGTAGGCACTAGCTCAGTGCCATTGGTTTGGTTGCTAACACTGCCGGGGAATGTTTAGGTCAAAGAAAAAATGCTGGTTTCCTTTTTGTATGGAAACCCCTCCATTTACATTGGGTTTTGTATGGTTTGGTTTGGTTTCAGAAACATAATTCTGAAGTGGGGATCTGAACGAGAAGGCAGTGTCTTGTCATCAGGGACTGGAACCCTCTGGCTGCTTTGCTAGGTACGGCAGCATTTTTCTCTGACATGGTCTCAAAGACCGTGTTTTGCTGAAGACCACATATGGGTAGACCGGTATTTATACTGCGAGAATGGTCTGCAGCTGCTGCAGCAATTCAGTTTCACAAATCTCCCAGGGTGATCAGATACAGAGACTAAGGCTACAGAAGCACAACAAACGTGGGAATAAGATCTTGGAGATAACTGTGTGTACATAGTGCCTACAACAACAGGGACCTGATCTCAATAGAAGCCTCTAAGTGCTACTGTAATACAAAATAAATCATCACATTCTCTGAAGACTGGCCTGAATCAACAAGCCCACACTCTGGGGGCATGTCTACACAACAGAGATCAATCCTTCAGAGGTCGATATTCTAGCATTCGATTTAGTGGCTCTAATGTAGACCCCCAAATTGAATGCTGAAGGCAGCTCCCTCCAGGTGGCCGGTACTCCTCATTCTGCGAGGAATAAGGAAAGCCAACGGAAGTGTGTGCTCCTGTCGGCCTACCACAGTGTAGACACTGCAGTGGCTTGGCTTAAAGTAAGCCGATTCCAGCTACGCATTTTGTGTAGTCGGATGACGTACCTTAAGCCAACCTGCCTGGTCTAGTGTAGATCAGGAGAGGGAGAGTTCAGATCTGAAGTGCGTGGCATTGCCCCACCTTTGACATATTCATGTACCTGCTCTGGATGCATTTTCCTCATGTCACCAGCAGCCTATTTGTTTCACATTAATACGCCTTTGCAGAACGTATTAAAGAAAATCCAACTGATCTGTTCAAGGAGACCATTCTTCTATGTGGGCACACCGCATGCAGCGGCCAAAAACTACTGTATGTGGGCCAGACTCCCTAAACGTCACTGCCTGGGTGACTCTCTACTGCTCTTCAGATCTCCCCAATCTGCGTATTCTCTTCTCCTTTTGTTATTCAACTTCATTTACCTCTCCTGGTCTGCCACGTTATTTAATCCCTCAGGGTATGTCTACACTTGTACCCTCTTTCGAGAGAGGGATGAAAATGAAGACATTCAAAATTGCAAATGAAGCCGGGATTTAAATATCCTGCGCTTCATTTGCATATTTGCATTATGGCGCTATTTTGAAATAGAGCTATTTCAAAATAACAGACGCTGTTAATAAGCAGTTATTTCGAGAGAAAACCCTTCTCTCGAAAAAACCCTTATGCCTCATACAATGAGGTTTACCAGTTATTTCAAGAGAAGGGTTTTCTCTTGAAATAACTGCTTCTTAACAGCGTCTGTTATTTCGAAATAGCGCTATTTCAAAATAGCACCATAACGCAAATATGCATATGAAGTGCAGGATATTTAAATCCTGGCTTCATTCGCATCCCTCTCTCGAAAGAGGGTGCAAGTGTAGACATAGCTTCAGTAACTACAATTATGGCACACAATTCGTAAGAAATGGGGGGCGGGTATGCCTAGGGAGGGCTGCAGGTATTCTGGAGCAAAGCCAGAGCGAGCGTAGGGTCAATACATTTGAGCTATTTCTGCACAAACAAGGAAGGAAATAAATATGCCAAGAAAAATTAATTCTTTGCATAACCAAACATGGCTGGAGCCAGCAAAACTACCATCCCCTTGTGCTAAGCTGCTTGTCAGAGGACACAGAGAGAATGTATTATTATTTATTACAGAACAGAAGAGCAGAAGCAGCAGTTCTCATTCTGAAGAAGCAGAGGCATTTGTCTTGTGCTTTAACTACAAATCTGTGCTTCCTCACCAATCAGCGTAAACTGGCGTAGCAGTAAAAAAGCTTAAAAGAGTGCTATTAACCCACCATCGCTGCTAGAGCTGTCCAGCACGCCATGCCCAACTTTACATTTACAGAGAGCCCCAGGGGCTGACTACATTACAGCAAGTACACCCCAGCCAGAGAACCCGCTTACAACACGCCTACCTCCTGACGGGCTTGACAGTGGCAGGTTGTAGCACAGAAGGGAGCTGAACTGTGTGTTAAAGTTGTGGCTGGTCACTGGGACTGCTCTCCGACCCAGGGGTGCAAGACTGGGCCCATAGTGACATGACAATTGGCAAAGGATTCGCAAAGAGGAGCTCACATCCTGTGGCTCTCTTCACAAACATTTTCCTAACGCATGCTACAAAAGCAGACAATACCGAGGCGTGAGGGGAGGTTCCAGTGTCAAAGTGCCTCTCTCTGGATACTTGGTACAGCCCATTTTTAGCGACTGTAAAGGCTTCTCCTTTGGAAATGCCCTCTCTGCTTTAATCACCCACAGCCCATGTATAGAACCTTCCCCCTCCACGCTTTCAAGTACTGTCCCTTGGCCTCTAGCCCTACACTCTGATTGGACTCACACACCGCGTGCTCTTTCTGCTAGCCATCGGCTCAAAGGCTCTGTGCTCCCTTGGCGGCGGTGTCTATCGACACCAGTCTTTAGTGTCACTGACTAGGATGTGACAAGTGCTTCTCGTATTGTGCTGTGTTGAGCAAATGCCACTTGGGGGAAGAATCGTGAGGAACATAAAAGCAACAGGGTCAATAAAAGCACATGTGCAATTGCAGTGACCTATGGGAGCTGCCCAAACACGATTCTACTAACCACTTCACTAGGTGCAGAGAAGGTATTTGAGGGTTTTCCCCCATTATAGGGATGATAGGCCAGCAGACCGTGACCCTGGGCTAGTAAAAGCTCCATGATCTTTTTTTTTTTTGATAGGCTGCAAGACGGATGATTTTCCAGCACAGCAAAATCCGTCGATGAACCAAAAGCGTGGGGATGAAGGAAATAAAAGCTCATGGAAAAGTTAAGCGTTCTGAACCAATTATGGTAAATAAAATGGGTGGTATAGATTGAAAGAGGCAAAACAAGGAGGTCGGGGACTGAAAACAAAGCAGCTGTAAAGTATGGCTATGAGAGGAAAAACGTACTGATAGAGGAAAGGGGAAAACCAGACATGAATGGCAGGCTAAAACCATTTCTACAGTGTGGGAAGGAGCAAGAGACAATAGCCTTAAAAAGCGCCACTAGCTTTTGGTGTGAGAATCAGCAGATGCGAGGCTAAAGGGAAACCACATCTGGGATGGTGTGTGCACAATTCTAGCCCTGGGTGATCAGGGAGGCGAAGAAACAACGAAACTGAGGGAGGCGAGATACCTGTCGAGCAGTCCATTTGAACCAAATGGGAGTCACTCTCAGTTTTCACTTTTTTAGCACTGCTTTCTGAGGTAGACAGGGCTAGAAAGTTTGTGGTAGAAAAATAGGAGGGTTCTACGCGGTTGCTGCGCTCAGGGCTTTGCTCCATGCAGTCCAGTTTCCTTTTCAGAGAGGACATGGTTATGGAAGAAGGTGTAAGCACCCCTGAGGCCTGCGCCCTCCCGAGAAGGTTGGTGCCCGGGATGCTGTGCTGCAATAGGAAGTGGTCTATTCGTGCCTTTAGCGAGGGGTGTGGGAGGGGCTGGGAGTGCTGGCTAAAGGCAACGCCAGTGAATGGATCACTGGGTACCCGACCCCAGGAAGCCTCGCTCCGGTTGCACTTCTCCAGAGTGCTTTGGTCGATCACCTTGCCAGAGGGCAGCAACATCGGGAAGGGCATAATCTCCAGAGTGATAGGGTCCAAGAACTCTTCAGGGATATCCTGGACCACTTCAACCAGCTTCTGGAGACTCGGCTGCTCGTTGTCGGCGTTGCCTAAGGGCACACACTCGCTTTCCATGGGCAACGTGAAACTGGCGCTCTGGATGCCCAAGCTCTGAACCAGGCACTCGGCGGCCACGCGGAACACACTGTCCACCACTTCCTGTGGGCACGACTTGGCTGGCTGCCCCCAGACCTCCAGTCTTTTAATGCAAGGGAGGCCACCTCCCGCCACGTGGGAGATGCAAATTTTTAAGTGCGATACATTGCTTAGCGAGGCAGGGCCTTTATTCCATAGGTCTTGAGAGGCAGACCCAGGGTAGAAGGCCGCTTCCATCTGATGGAAAGGAGGCCTTGGTTTGAAGCCCCTGTGGCTGAATGTCACTTTGCTTTGATTTTTTAGAACGGCTTTGCCCACGAGCGTGAAAACGTCTTTGTCTGACACAGGCTGACCAGTCAGAGCCGAGAACTGAGACTCGGGGCTGTTCCAAGAACTTTTGTTCAATGAGGTAGACGTGTAAATGTCCAGCCCTGTGAAATTCTGATACCCGCCCGATGAAATGTCTATGTTAATCCTGCAGATTTCTAGGTTGAAGGGAAAGGACAGAGTAATGTGGACCGGGGGCTTGATAAAATATTCACTGCGAAAGCCACGGTTTCTCTTTGCAAGGTCTTCACAGATGAGGTTCTCAACTTCGTAACCATCCGCGGAAATCTGTGTTTAAAGAGAAAAGAGGATACTGGGCTTGATTTGACCCAAAGAAGAAATGTGAGTTTGCAATCACTTTTACAGCATTCGTGAGACAAAACGTGAGGCAAAACACAACCGACTGTGGACAACAACACTTGAAGGATGAACTGTGTTCCCTTGATATGACTCCCCAGAGCACGCGAGTTCCTGAGTTGTTATTCTAGCTGGGCTGGGCTCTCCAAATTCATTTGGTACAACAGTGTTTCTCAAGATGGCAGAAACATTTACTAATAATGACAGCGTCCCTTTAGTTGAAGGGAATGAGAATTGAATTGAAAAAATTTACTTTAAAAGGATTTTGCCATAGATTCATTCCAGGCTAAAATACAGAGCAGAGACTAAATTCAGCACTGCTGTAAGAGCAGGCAACTCCACTTCACTGGAGCTACCCTACTTATGGAGACCAGCAATGTAGTCAACTCCAGCTGGGAAGGGTTTTAAATACTGTGTAAATCAATGTTGCCTCTTCACAGGACAAAAGCCAGGTGCTTTATTATTTCTGAGATGCAGCTGGGAAAGGGGGAGCTTGCTATTCAAAACAGGCTTTCAATTAAGAACTAGGTAATCTCTAAGGATTCCCAGGACCCCAAGAATCAAACATGGAAAAAAAAATCAACCCTAGATTATAAATAGCTTGACACCTTAGAGAGAAAAATGGTGAAGTGTCACATTTTACTGTCACGGGGAATTTGGGATGGCAGGGAAAAGAAAGTCTCTCTCATTAAAATACTATGTAAGCACTTGAACACCCAGTTTTTACTATAAACATGAGACTTTGCAATAGAAATGTAAAATTTCGAGTAGTTGATAAGGGTGCCTCTGCTTCAAAGGTGAAAGTGCTGGGGGGGAGCACGGGGCCAGTGTGGGACTCAAGCAGTCCCCCACTGGCCCCGGGCTCTCCACGCCGTTTCAAAGTGGCAATGCCGCATGGAGCCCAGGGTCAGCGGGGGACTGTGAGTCCCCCGCTGACCCTAGGCTCCATGTGGCAGACTTGCTTTGAAACGCCACGTGCAGCCTGGAGACACCCCAGCAGGCCCTGGGCTGCACGCGGCATTTCAAAGCAGCAGCTCTACACGGCGCTCTCGCTTTGAAGCGCCCCCTTCTCTTCCCCACCTTGCTGCCTCTTTCTGATAGAGGCAGCAAGATGAGGAGGAAGGGGAAAGTGACTAGTAGACGAGCATGTCAACTATCCAATAAGCATTTGCTTTTTAGATAGTTGACTAGTCAACTAGTAGTTCATATCCCTACTTTGCAAGTATTACCACCATTCACCTGAGGATTTCAGAACGAATTAACCTTCAGAACTTCCCTATGTGATGTGACCATATTATAACACCTATCTTACAGAGAGGTTAACTGAAGCAGAGAAAGGATAAAGGGCAATTATTCAGAGTGACGCCCTACCGGAGGGGCAGGGAGAAAGAGTCAAACCTGAAATACCTTGGTGCTGATGTTTAGCTGAGATGAGCACCCATAACTCCAAACCAAGTCAACAGGAACTGCAGGTGCCCATGACCCCAAATTAGCAGAAGCAGAAAAAGAACCTAGGAGTCCTAACTCACCATTATATCACACTGCCCCAATTCTTTGCAAAAAGATTGATTAACTTTGAAGATCGATGTCTAAATTAAACATACATTTTGTACAACTCCCGCCAGCAATTCCATCCAGTATTGCAAAACTGAAAATTACCATTACATTTTGCTGTAACTTACCTGACCATGCCTCTCATGTGATGTTACAAGAGCACCTCTCTACACATTACACTGAATAACTCCAGGAGATACTGCTCAGCTGTTTCCTGGAGGATTTCATCACAGAGCCTAGTGCGTAAAACTGGTTGTGTTGTCTTAGAAAAGGCACCGGAGAAGGCTCTTAGGCAAATATTGCTACATTATCTCAGACACAATGTCGTGAGAGCGCGCTCCTTTGTCTACTCTGGCCAGCAGACTGTTTATTCCCTCCACCTAGCCAAAGGATACCAATGCCAACCCTCTATGACTTCAGCTGCAGAAATCACAATGCATTTTTATTTTACCTTGTTGCAGTGAATTCGTGGCTTGAACTGTGGGAGGCAGACGTTTATCACCATCTTTGCAGTTTGAGGGCTCAACTTCCACGCATCAGAATCAACTGGTAAAACTACAAGCAAAATGTGAAGGTTAGTGAACCAAGGAAGACGGGAGAGTCTTGCGCCAACAGTCCCTGAATCAAAGATGACTCGCAAGTCTGAGGGCTCACAAAATGCAGTTCAAATTTAAGTGAGTGAGGCTTATAGCAGCTCAAGAAAAATTCAAGTGAGCATGTCCTGGAGATTTTGGGCTAAGAAGCAAAATAAAATTAAAATCTTTCATGATTCAAAGGAGAAAGCCATCTGAGAAGGCAGCCTAGGGAAGGAGTATTTTTATGAGAAGTTCTCATTATTCTTGTCTCTGCCATTTATTTGCTGAAAGACCTTGGGCAAATCATTTCACATCCTTGTCCTTGTTTTTTCTTCCATCATGTGTCTGTCTTGTCTACTCAGGTTGTAAGCAAGCGGGGGGGAGCAGTAAGTCATTCCACAATGCAGAATTACCTCAGGGTCAGCTCACAAGGAAAGTTTCCTCCTAACACCAGCAGTAGTTGGCTGGCTTATCTTCTCACTTTAAATCCACTCATTTTTGGCCTATTTACTGAGAATATCCACAGTACAGTGTAAGTGCACAAGCCTTTTTTTTTTTTTAATTCTACTAACCTCTCGGCCTCAACTGTATCTTGTAGCTGTATTTAGTTCCATAGGTTAATTATATACTGCATAGAAGTTTTCTTGTTCAATTAGCTGCCTTTCACTGTCATTGTCCCCTTGTTCTTATACTCAGAGGAAGCATATATATGAATGCTAATTTTAATGTCTGTCCATTTACCAGTGTGTAGTTCACCTCACAAATTGTTCTCGCTGGTCCTTTGAGAATGGTGCTGGTGAGAGACCACTATTTATCACACCAATGTCTCACTGTTGCCTTATATTCCTCCATCTGTCTCTTGGTATCAGCATGCTGGCTCATGTCTTGTACTCAGATTGTAAGCTCTCTAGGGTAAGGACCCTCTCTTTGTGCTGTATTTGAACAGAACCTAAAACAGCAGCGTGCTATGCCCAGACCATATGGCAATACAAATGGACCTCACCTGCCTCTGTTTCTGTTGCTTCTTGCTTATGAGTGTCTCAATCACTTTGAGATCTCATCAGGGAGAAAGATCTACAAAAAACAAGATCAATCCATTTCTCTAGCTAGGTTCTTATGCTGTTGCCCAGTGCTGAAGTCTCAGCTTTGGGCTGATATGCTTATAGCAGCTTTTGAAGAGAACTCAGATTGTGCTTTACCAGTGCTTTTTTTGTGATGGTACTGCCTGCTATGCAGTACAGGGACCTACAGATGCAGTACCGGCACCTCCAGTCAGAGCTCAACTTTTCCCCTGGAATACCGGCACTTTTTTTTTTTTTTTAAAACACAAAAAAAGCACTGTGCGTTACCAACCACGGTAATTTGAAGAGGGGCCAGAGAAGAGCCATGAGAATGATTAAAACGGGGTGGGGTGGGGGAAATGCAGGCTTCCGGCCCCTGAGGCTCAGGGCCCTGCCCTCAGCATTGGGGAGCCCACGATGGCGCTCCAACCACCCTCTGCCCCGCTGCTCCACCATGGGGCTGGAGCATACAAAAACTACTAAGCTGGGCCCCCCTATGTTCTGGTGTGGGAGGGGAATGTGGGAGTGTCTTTCACAATCAGCCAGGGGCCACGTCAGTGAGGGATTTTGGTTTTGTTTTGCTTCTCACTTGTTTGCAGCCCTGGACTGATTTTTCCGCGGGTCACCGGCCCCCATCCAAAAAAGGTTCCCCACACCCAGATGAAAGCATTGGAAAACCTGCCTTAGGTGACAGGCTTGAATATTTCGAACCATTTCGCTTCAAGAGAGCGTTAAAGGATAACTTGATATTAATTTGTATTTCCATGGGGAACTAGTATTTAACAAGGAGCTCCACTATCTAGCAGACAAAGGTAATTCGCTATCCAAAGGCTGGAAATTAAAGATAGAGAAATTCACACCGGAAATAAGGCATAAACTCTTAGCAGAGTAATTAATTAGTGGAACAACTTACCACGTTGCCAAGGTCATGGTGGATTCTCCATCACAGGCAATTTTAAAATCAAGATTGGATGTTTTTCTAAAAGATCTGCTGTAGGAATTATTTGGGGGAAATGTTCTGGATTACGTTATGCAGGAGGACAGACTAGATGATCACTATGGTCTCTTCTGCTTTTGGAACATATGGTACGGAAGGACAATGCGTACAGCTCTCATAGCGCACCTCATGGCAATTCTCAAGAGTCTGTGGCCCCAGCAGAGGCAGAGCTCACAGCCACAGACAGGAGATGTAGCTTAGTATTCTCTTCCCTTACTGGGAGGCATAAGGAACATTCTGGCTGAGGGGCAATCTATTGTGAGGTAAATGCCTAGACAACACTGTGTGTGTACGTGCTGCGTGGGCCGCTCATGTTCTGTTCAGTTTAAGGGCTGATTTTCTTTCAGCTGAAATGTGAGAGATTTAAAATAAACTACCCTACTACTTGAGATAATGTTATTTAGATCAATAGGTTATCAATAAGTTTGTCACTCAGGTCTGTTAGCATGCACTGTATCATCTGTATGCAAAAGTGAACTATACCCTCCCCTAAAGAGTGGGAGAAATCACAAAAGAAGTGGGATGGAGTGTGAAAATTACACCCTCACCAATCCTTTCAACCCCCAAAATAATGATAAGTGGGGCTGGGACTATGACCTACTGTGAAGGTTACCCAGAATTTTGCATCATAAAGCCCTTTTTTCAGTTTATAACATTGTCAAATTTTAGCATGTGGTTTTCCATACCGAGTGCCTACAACAATTGTGAATGTTTTTGTTTGTATGTGAAATTTGAGCCAGAAAAATTCAGCTGTTTCTGAGAGCAAGGCTAGGAAAAAACACCTTTTGTACCGTTTAAAGTTTCCAGCTAGGTTTTATTTGAAAATGTCTCCATGCTTTGGAGCAGGGACTTAAGTCTGGCAGGGAACTGGCCTTTGGGCCAGGGATATGGTTTTTTGCTGTTCTTTTGAAAATCTGCCCAAATGTAGACAAATTAAAGCATTTTTTTTAAAAAAAAGAAAGTTAGTTTGCACATGCTCAACAGACTATTTTAGCAGCTAAACTCCAGATTCCCTCTGCATGCTCCAGCCCAGAGATGGGCAGGACTTTCCCTGTTATTGTAGTTTTGGGCTGCTATATCCAGGCAGGAAGACTCTCTCTCCTGTGCCCTTAATGTTCCTTCTGCTGGGCCTGGGGAACCTGGAGAGGAAGATTGCTTGATTCATGCAGAGGGGATAAGAGCTAGACTTGGGAGGGGTGTGTGCGTGTGCGAGAAGAGTGAATAGATTGGAACAGGGAGCACATTGGGATGGGGGGGGGGGAGGGGAGA
Organism: Pelochelys cantorii; assembly: GCA_032595735.1. Lineage (NCBI taxonomy): Eukaryota > Metazoa > Chordata > Testudines > Trionychidae > Pelochelys > Pelochelys cantorii. The sequence continues at coordinate 7,279,072 of CM064331.1, read as the reverse complement.
GAAGAGAAGACTTGAACAGGAGGACTGGCAACGGGAGGGAGACGGGGAACATTGGAATTGCCTGGGCAAAGAAACTATGAGCCAGGAAGGGAAACTGAACGTGCACTGGGGGATGTGGTAGAGGTACTAGGAGCCAGTAGGTGAGGGGAGACTGGGATCAAATGAGGAGACGGAAGGAGACTAGGACTACTTGGAAAAGAGAGAGACTGAGAACTAGTGGGGTTGAGGGGAGGGGAGACAGTTCTGATGAGGATGCAGGATTTGAGGGGGTGAAGTGGAAATGGTTGAGCAAGGAGGCTGGAAGAGTAGAGGGGCGAGACTAGGGCAGGGGTGAGAACCTCTGGCTCAGGGGCCAGATGTGGCCCCCAGCTTGCCTGGATCTGGCCCCCAAGCCTCAGGGTCCTGCCCCAGCACTGGGGGGCCTGCGCTTCGCGCTCCACCCCCCTGCTGCCCCACCGCAGAGCTGGAGCGCGCACAATCTATTAGTTGGGGCCCCCATAGGCTCTGGTGTGCAAGGGGAATGTCTGTCTCCTTCTCAGTCAGGGGCCACACCAGTGAGGGTTTGGGCCTCTGACCCAAAAAAGGTTCCCCATCCCTGGACTAGGGACTGGCTGGCCTGAGGAGTGGAGACTGGGACTAGCTGGGTGAAAACATGGGGACACCGTGAGGTTAGAGAGATGGGACAAAAAGGGTCGCTCTTGGGGGGAGAACGGGTTGCACAGGCAACCTTGCTTCGGACATTTGAGCTTTGTGCATGTAATGTTACAGTAGGATCTTCTACTCCACTGAAATATAGCTAAGATTATACATATACAGCAACAAATAGCCTGGCAGCACCCTGAAGTCTAACAAAGCATGTAGACGTATCATGAGCTTCTGTGGGTACAACCCACTTCTTCAGATGACACTACACTACTATACTTATGAGTGAGTTTGCCTGTCTGTTCAAGAACTCCTCCTAAACAGTAAGAGCTAGGACCACCAAATCTGTTACGCAGCTTCGTCTTGTTACTTAAAGCAAGATAAAGAGATTGGTTGTGCCAGGAAAATGGGATGTGCTTGGAATGGGATTGCTTCTCATAAAACCATACAGAAGAGAGACAGTCACCAGGCAGGTGAAAGGGGCTGACTGGAGTAGTAAACCTGCCCCGCCCCAGTCCAGAACTGCCCCAGCCCACAGCTACCCACCCTCCAGTCACACTTTAGGGAGAGTGGGGCCTGAAGCTCCCTCTCCCCTCCCCGATTTGTATGGGGACATTGTTGGCAAGGGGGAAGTACAGTTTGCTGCCTTCCTCACAACGGTTGGGGCAGGCGAACCTAGACCTGTCCCAGCCAGGGGACATGTACCCTTCCCTGGCTGTGCTCACAGAAGTTGCAGTGGCTATGGAGAGGTACTTCTCACTTGGCTCCACACTGCTGCGGTGAGAGGGGGTTGGGCTATCCTCTCTCCCTGGCCAGCCTGCACACTGAACCCCTCATCCCCATCCCAAAGCAATGATTTAAATGAAGCACGTACAGTTCCACTGTAGTTTCCAAAATTAATTGAGTTAAGGACCTGAGCAATGCCAGGTAAATAATAATATTATGGGACTGTCACTCTGAATCCTAGTATGTCCGGTGAGTCAGTGTGAAGTGATGGAAACCCCTACAGACACAGATAAAAGCTCTTTTTCTTTTAAAATATCACCCCGATCAATCAATGCTGGGACATACGATCTGTTGCCATCCAAATGCAAGATCCATAAAGACAGGCTGAGATGACACCTGTACAGTGTACAACTACGGCAAGGCACGTATCTATGCTATGTCAAAGGTGCTAGACTTTTGGGATATCAAAGGTACTTCAGCTAATTACCATCTTTATGCAACAGCTCCTTTGGAAGCCACAGTTCATTGTTTGTAGGGGGCAGACAGAAGAGATGGCGGATTGCTTGGTCCAACTGCCACAGCTGAGCACCCAAACCTCCCAGCACAATGCTCCCCAGTCAACACATCCACTCACTCAATTCAACTGGCACGCACAGTAACCCTAAACACACATGGACACTCATCTCAGCATACAGCTGTTTGCTACCCACACAAATTAATCTCTCCTAGGACTAGGGATTAAGGATGTAAAATCCCATTTAATTGGTTACCTGGTGGGAGCAGGCGGGAGAAGCCCCTGTCTGTGGCAGGCTCCCTGTGGAGTTAGAGCAGCCCCCTGACCACAGCAGACAGGGAGCTTCGCCACCATTGGTTAACCTTAACCAGTAAGCCTCATCTATTAAGCATGAAGCTTACCAGTTAACCACTCGCATCCCTACTAGGAACGTGAAAGGTTCCCTGCCTGGGAAAGTGGCTACTCTGGTTGTCCGGAGCAGCTCTTGCCTGCGAGGTGCCTGGGCCTGCCGAGGACAGGGCCAGCCTGGAGCAGCCCTGCCTGTGCCTCCTGTTAATTGGTTAACCGGTTAAACATCACACTTAACTGGTTAACCAATTAAACAGGATTTTACATCCCTATCCAGGACAGTCACTTGGAGGTTTAGAATGACTGCTGAGTCAGTGGGAAGACAAGGAAACAGCAGTAATCAAGAGCTAAAAAAATCTCATTCCGTGTACCACGTTGCCAGGTTCAGCCATCCCAGGACCATGTGAAAACAAGCTGGAATGGAGTCCAAAGGTGCGGGGATGGTTGGATCTGACAGCTGATGACAGAAAGAGGGAATAATAAAGAGGTGACTGTGTCTGCAGCCAGTGGGCAGTTCTGGACACAACATTTGTGGAACATGTATAAAGGACAGCACTGTAGCACATGGAAACAGAAGCCCCCATTTTTACTCACATAACTTTACCAATTACATCCAAGTGGTAGCACAGGCTCTCTGCTACTAGCAGAGTTTATTAATATGGAAACGGAAGTATATAATGGTATAAAGTAAGAGGAAGATGATAATTTACACCATGCTCCAAAATGTGCTAGGACCATTACAAAGACCTATTCCTTGTCCCCAAAGATTTCACCATCTAATTTTAGATGTGACAATGCACGGGGGGAAGGGGGGGGGAATTAAAACCCTCTCTTTAGCTACAGAATAGATATACTGGACAGCAGCAATACACGCTTCTACAACAATGCCTGGTTTATGTGATTCAAGCCTGACTTGGAAGAACCATTGCAAGATGGATAATTGAATTTCTAGGCCCACTCAGCCTGTACCTGTTCAGGTCAGACTGCCATCAACAGAGCTGACTAGTGCCAGTGCTGGGGGTGGCTGAGGTGAATGCCTCTCCCACTAAGAGTGACCCAAGATCTACGTTCCTTCTAAGGCTTTGTGTGTGCGCATAAATGCATGAGAAATCAATGGCCAACACAGCACATTACTTCCCCATCTTTATCCCCCTCCGCTCCAGCACTCACACCGTAAGCCTCACCCCATAACACGCACTGTCTTCCTCTCTTTTGCTATGAGCCCAAGAAAGGGGAAGTCCTGGAATCCTTCCCATACCGCCCCCCTCCTCCTCAAAACTACAAACACGAAATAGCTGGGGCAAAGGGGAGACCATTCTCCTGTCACCCAGACCAGTGGCTCTAGGAGTGACCAGGTGAAGGCAGACCTGTGTGCAAGTACCTATGGGCAAGAGGTGTCTGTAGCAGGGGGCAAGTGCACACTCAGAATTCACACCGCATCCATACATCATCTTGAAGGAAAGGCGAGTTTTCACACACTGAGCAACCAAATCCACCAGCTCTCGCTTGAAAGCAAAAGATGATGTAGAGGAAAGAGCGTGTTACCAGAGATTTTATTTGTAATAGAATCACTCTGGGATCTGTTTACCAAGCAGAACAAGCTTGGGATTTACATGAGAATGAACCTACTAACATGGTTGCCAAGTCAGCTCTGGCTACATAGCAGCCTCCAAAGCTTAAGGAGGTTACCCTAAGGACCATTTTCAACAGGGACCAGAAACAAAGAGAAGCATTTGTATGTATAGCTATTTCAGTCTGTACAGGCAGGCAGATTTTCCCGACAGAACTTGATGCAGGAATTAATCTGTCCAACAGCTTTTTGAGGATACTGTTATTCTTAAAGAACTGAGTCAAAAACTTTGTGGTGCAGGTAGCTCAGCTTCTCTGAATGGGTCCGCCTGAGCAAAGGAAACCATTCCCAGAAGGGCAGCTCGACCACCACGTACCCCAGTTTCTGTAGCTGCCTCCTTTTCAAGCTGTGCAGTCCCAGCAACCGTTTAGAACTATAGCAGTAGTGGTTCCTGTTTGACACCTGAATGGCCAGCTTCACCTCTCTGGGCTGAGGCCTCAGCTGGGAGGGATGGTTTTCAGGAGAAGTCTTCGATTTGGTCAAAACATTCAAAATGGCGTCAGTCAGAGGAACCTCATGTAAAAACGCAGAATGATTCAATGGGGGCGGAGCCTGCTTCTGTTCTACTGCCTCCTTCTGGCTACAAGTCTCTGCCTGAGTTTTATTACCCACAAGTGACTTGCCACTAGACTTCCCCTTTAGCAGCTGGTTCATTAAGTTATCTGTGAGACTGACTCCAACATCTTGTAGTCCTTTGTTAGTGGCTGTGGCAGCTTCTAAGTTAAATGGTAACGGCTTTCGGTCTGTGCCCAAGCGGACCTCCACATCATCTGATCTAGTGTGAGGCAAAATCATGTGGTGTTTGACATACTGGGGTCCACCTAACATTAATTCAAGTAGAGAGACCGCTTCTGTCACCTCTGGCTTTGTGCAGATTTCCTTCTTTGCAGAATTCCACAGCATCTCAGTAACCTCTTGCCGAAGCTGTGGTGTAAGGCGATTACCTTTGTAATCTGGGCACTCGATCTCTACACTGCCACCAAGAGTGAACAGGTCCTTTTTGAGCTCAAATTTACTCTCCCTGGTTAACTGAATAAATTTAGCGCTCAGAGCGTAATCTATCAAGTCATCTGGGAAGTGCCCAGCAAATGCCAGAGCCAACAAACAGGTGAGGAGATGTTCAGGGAACTTCTCAAATTCATGCAGCTTTCTGTGTATCTGCTCCACAAGGCTGGAATAAAACCTCTCTGCATTTGGCGGCTCATAATTCAGGCATCCGTAGGACCACAAGAATTTAGCAAGGTCTTTGCTTCGGCAATACATCACCCTGGAAGGCAACGAAGAGGCTACAGCATTCATAATCCCTTCATCGAGGTACCGCAAGGCCGAACAGGCAAGAGTTACGTGCATGACACCCTGGATGCCTATAGTACCAATCCGAGGCGGAACAACTCTCCCCAGTTGCTTCAAGAATTCCAAATGATCGACATGAGTATAGCGGAACATCTTAAGTACATTCACTAAAGCATAATTGCTCATGTCTGCCATCTGGGCTGCCACTTTGTCTCCAATTTTTCTCATGACATGCTCAGAAATGGCACTGTTGGACTTGAAGAATCCTAAGCAAACACTGCCCACTTCCTCCAAGTTGAGGGAATCCAAGTACTTCACCACTAAGGACTCCAACTTCTGCATTAAATCTTGGGGCACTCTCCGGCCTTCACCGATGATATAAAGCAGCTGAATCAGCTGGGGCAAGGTGAGGTCTGTCCGATGCAAGTTAACATAACTGAAGAAGATCTGTAAATAGCGAGGCACACTGCGTCCCAAGCAACGCCACAGGTCAGCCACCAGCAGCAGCTGATCCAGGCTCATGTCCCAGACCCGACGGCAAAATTCAGTCTCATACACATTTAGCATGGAGTGGGTTGGTGGAATGGATAAACGGACAAAGGCCTTTAAAATATCAGTGAGTTCCAAGGAGGTAAACAGTTGGATGTTTTCAACTCCATAACGACACAGCATTATAAACTTGGTATTGGACCTCACGATCACATGCTGCTCCCCTGGCAAACAGCTCAGCTTGCAAAAATATTCCACAATGGTTCCCGGGATCAGGCTACTCTTAAGCACGGTTACTTTATGTAATATCAAGTCACCGTCTTCTAGAGGAAGGACAGGTAAGGTCTCAGACTTGTCATAACTCAGGGATTGGTACTCAGGCCTGTTCTTCTGAAACATTCTGGGGTCTTCCTTAGTGTCATAAGCCTCCAAATCAGCATCTAGCAATATGTCTTCCTTGGGCTCCAGCGTGCCTGGGTGTGCTGAGCTGGCCTGTGTGGAAAGTGTTTTATGGAACTCCAGATCCAGCAAGGTGGTTTTTGTGCTTGACAGGCTTCGAGAACAGATGATGCTGTACGTGTTCTGACCCTGCTTAGCACGGATGCTGGAGAATTCATTTTCAAGCAGCTCTTCACTGTTTTCACAGTTTGTAGCAGCATTCCGGTGGGATGCAGTTTTGATTCCTGTATAGGCTGATGGACTATAAAGTACTCTGTACTCCAGAGGGTTCAGCAATCTGATAGACACTGCTGCTTTGGCACCTGTGTTGCTCACTTCAGAGCTCTTATCCTCCTTTTGTTTTCTACTAGGAATTCTCTTCTTGGCTCTGCACTTGGGCGTAGATGAAAATGCAACCATGCTGCGAACTCTTCCTGGAAATCTCCGGCATATTATCACTGTAGCCATGGATCACAACTTACTGGGCTCAGAATTGCCTCCAGGTACTGAAAAAAGGGCAGATGAAGAATGAGTGGCTTCCATCTATCATGATGCATTTTTTAAAAACACAACCTTTAACACTATAGTAGTTAGAGAGTGAGAGAGAGACTTGGTTTCCCACTTGTTCACAAAGAGTTACTGAGTATCAGGCATTTTCCTACAAGTCAGCAGCTAAGAATACTGCCCAAAACTACCACACAAAAGTCTACCCAAGATCAACTACCCAACTTATTTTGCAAAGCCTGATGCATTATAGAATTTTGGTAGGATTGGAAATCCACATTATAAAATGGCTCTCAGGTTATCGGAAACATTTCTATTTTTTAAACTGATTAGATTTCAAGCTGTTGTTGTCCCTTTAACACTTTTCTAACCATCTTCAAAGCTCTAATAGTTTCGTTAGATTGAGTTTTAAATGATTCAGTTCTATTAAGGAGCACCAATCAGAACCCAATGAGGCCCATGGATGACCATTGCTCCACAGATGGAAGTATTCTGAACCTACACAATGTCAGGTTGGGGTATTGGGAAGTGCTGGGGATACAGTAGAGGGTTTCTCTTACAAAGGGGGACACAGAAAGAAAGCTGGAGCAGAACTAGTTCACAAGATGGACTGGAACCCTCAGGCCTAAACAGTTGTTTAAACGTTGTTAGTGACTGTTACACACAGGGAGGGAAGAAAAGCACCAGATAAAACTCCCAAAGTAAAAAACTGGTGTTCCCTTATCACACGCTGGAAATTAATACTTAATAGAACAGTAAAAATACCGACGAGAGCTCCATTCTTTAGACCTGGGAAAGTTTTCTACAGGCTTAGGTGACGTAGTACTTCACCATCTGGGGCCATGGCTATATGAGTGCTTGCAAAGATGGGATGGCAAAGATGGGAAAATTGCCAAAGCAAAGATCTAGCGTAGCCAGCCTGGGTAAGCAACCAATGTAACCTGTTTAGGAGGTGTCAGAATGGTGATCAGTTACAGCCCCAGGTAACTGCTACGTGGCTGCTACTCTTGAGGAGGTATCAGATTGCCATCTTCCTTAAAAGCTCACACTCTCTCTTTCTTCACTGAGACAAAACACATGTTGGGACAGCAGGATGCCAAATAATTAGGGAAGCCAAAGCTTGGTGAAGACGCTACAACAGCAATTTGCATTAGCTTCTTTCTGTGCTCCTCAGCACAAAGGCCTCTGGCCATGGGGACAGATCTGTTACGGATGCCTTACCTATGACAAGAAAAAAGAATGAAGCCTAGTAAATGCTCAGCTGAGTTTTACCTAGAATTCCTCAGCATAGCAACAATAAAAACAGTTCCTCTCACAGTGCTTCAAATCACTTAACCTACTTTTCTTAGTCATGTTGCATAGGGTACTTCACTCAAAGAATGGTAATGTGGAAGTAGCAGAAGGTCTATAACAGAAGTGTGAGAAAAGGTGAAAAAACTACTTGGGTAAAGAGACTGAGACCATAGGTGAAGGCAAGAGAAGAAGGGAAATGGTTAGCATATGAGAAATCAAAGCAGCAAGAAAAAAAAAAAAAAAGAATTAAGGAAAGGATTGCTGTAAGAGGGCAACTGATTTTTTTTTAAATATTAAAGGGTTGATAAAACATTTGCAGTTACTCCTGTCTGATGTCTTGTGTGTGTATAAACTGCACTGCTTGGGTCAGTAACTGTGTTTTCATTGGTGTTAGCACTGCACAAAGTTAGATATGGATGCCAAACCCAGTACCAGCCTCCTTATAGCAATTTATGTGTTGGGAACCCCAAGAGCAGATCTATGCAATGCAGGACATCAGATGAGATCATAACAGTTCCTTCAGCCACGACAGAGCGACAAATCGCTGCAACGGGCTGCGCTTGGGACCTCAGCTAATGCTGCAGAAAGCAACAGCTCATCCCTGTGTATGAAAATGCCACCCAATCTTTGTAATCTACTAGATGCTCTGATACAACAAACCAAATGAAGAAAAATCAACCCCCCCTCCACTTCCCAGTATATGTACAACAAAACCACAGCAAATACCCATTCCATTTTGGCACACTGCAAGCCCAAGCAAATCCACTGTCAACAGCAAGTAGGAATCTTTCTCCAGCCTTCCCGAGCAATGTCTGCAGAATCCAGGATTTCATTTAAAAACGGAAACTTTTTTAGCTCTTAGGGTTGTCAGGGTAACCTCGAGCTGAGTATAACTGACACAAGGTTACCCTCCCAGGTCTTCAGATAGATAGCCTGGAAAGGTAGAAGTATGATCTATGTAAGGCCCCACTGCATAGCCTAGCAGTTGGCATGCATACCAGGAAGCACATTCTCAATGAAGGCCCACCCAATTCTGAAACCAGTCTGCTGCTGGAGTTTTAATTAGGTGAGCTTTGTGGCAGAGTATAAGCTAGTCATCGATAGTCAGACCACTGTAAGTGCAGGATACACAGGTTTCTCTAGTCTCTTTTTGGTCTATTTTCAGTTCTGCATATTAATCATTTCGCTAGTAAAACACATTCAGTGATGCAAGGGATGACAATCGCTCTTTGCTACCATTGGCAATCTAACCTTCAAAACATCCCTATGAGATAATTATCCCCATTTTATCCAGGGGAACATGAGTCACAGAGCTAGTCAGTGACGTGCCCACGGATCACAGCTCACCAGAATGATGCTAAGAATCCTGTCAGATTTTAGTGATGTTAAAACAGTTGACTGATTAACTGTTTTAACTCAGGGTTTGCCATCCAGCTCGCTGTCTAGCCCTTCCATGGTCAAATTCATTGGCAGGGACTGGTTAATTGGTAAGCATACCAGTAAGCCTGAGGCTTACTGGTATGCTTACTGGTTAACCATTTTAACATCCCTAGTTAGAATGGCTTGGTATGAAGCTTTGTAAAACAAATCAGAAGTGCTTTAGGAAGTGCCATGTAGAGTTAAAAGTTTATTTATCTGTCCCTTAACTTCAAAGCCACAGAACCAGTGCTCCTGGGCACTTACAAAAGAACATGAAAAAAAATGAAAGAGGAGGGAGAGGGACAGAGGACAAGAAAAGCCAAGTATTGAGAGAAAGGCTCTAAAGTATCGTCCTTGCTCATCACTTAGTTTATGTCAGGAATGTTAAAAATTGTGTATTACGGTAACTGTGCAACCACTAAAAATCTTAGCAGTTACACTTGCTGCAAGCACTGTAGTGTAAAGCTTAGCTTTATACTACAGAGCCCACAGCGAAGCCTCCCTGTGAACGGGGCTGGCAGCCCCTGCTGGCCGGACTTCCAGAGAGGAGGCTCCACTGCAATAGCAAAGTGAGTCGGCAGCCTTTACTCCTGGCTTCCAGGGAGGTGGCTTTGGTGCCCTGCTGCAGTGAGGCTGCCTCTCTGGAAGGTGGCTGAGTTTAACAACACCGTTAATCAATGAGTACCAGCTTATTTGTTAAATGGTTAATCGATTAAACTAACATCCTGTCTTTGGAACACCACTACACGCCAGATGAATTTTCCAACTAGAGGTCCTATTTTTCCTTTTTTTCCCAAATATTTTTCTTTTATAGGTCTCTTTTCCAGCCACCGGTGACACACACCAGTCTCAATGCTCCCTTCTGCTACTCACACCTTTGTACTCTTTTCTATGCTCCTCTTCCTATGTGAACATGCTCCATTCAAATCCCTCTTGGAAACTCACTTCTGCTGTGTCATGCATGAAATGCATGTTAAAGAGCAAACATAACTGGACCCTCCCAGCTACATACATGCCCTATGGAAGTCCCAAAAGATTACACTGTTCATCTTAACCTTCATCAGCCCCTTCTTTACAATACTCATTTTGTGGGTCATGTCTAATACCAGCTCCAGTCCTGCAAGTGAATCTGGATGGGCAGACAATGGTTCCAATTGTGCTGATTCAACTGCAGAACAAAGAAGCCTCAGACTATATGTCTATGGGACAGAAACTATTCCTTTCCTGGAGTATGAAGCATTCAGTACACTCAAAAATTACAAGTGTACAATTTATAACTAATATTGTGTCATCCCCATCACAGTCTCACTGCTATGGATCAAATACAGTATGAATTACACACTATACTAGCTCCACTGCTTACAAATGGAAGGGAATGTAGCATCTCCCAACAAAAATTAGGACATTTAGAGCAAAATATTAAAGTGAGGTGTGAATTTTCACATTTCATACATGCTTCAAGTTGTGTTGGTGTAGCCATGTTAGTCCGTAACTGAAAAAACATAAATAAGTAACAGTCTTGCAGCACCTTAGAGACTAACAAAAAAAGGTGGATGGTCTCACGAGCTTTGGTGGGCATAACCCAAAGAAGCATTTTGTGTTAGTCTCTAAGGTGCTGCCAGACTACCTGCAAAGTGGGTTAGGGACAAAGGAGTGAGTTTGCCATTAACACACTGTACAGGCATTAGCTATAATCTTAAAAAAAAAAAAAAAAAAAAAAGGCACCTTCGCGAAGCGGAGCAGCGCCAACGGGGCACTGCGAGTATCTGGAGCATGTCAGCGCCAGGCAGGACTGGAATGCGGGTGCCTACTGCCACCTGGCGCTGAGCAAGGCGGAACCTGCGGGCTACACGCTGGGGGGGGGGGGAGAGAGGAGAGATGCGCAGTGTAGGATCACCCCAGGGGACCACCCCCCACCCCCACGGCAGGCGGCCCCAGAAGCCCCTGCATTGGCACCCGGCTCAGAACCAGCCCCCGGGAAGGGGGGGGGGGGGAAGAGAGAGAACAGGCCACGGCGGGCGGGGCTTCCTCCTTGGGCCTGCCCGCGCACGGCGGCAGCATGTGCAATGCGCACGCCCGGCCCGTGCACGCGCAGCTCCCGCAGAGCGGCGGAGCTGGCACGCGTAGGGCACACAGGGCACGTGCCCGCGCCGGGGAGCGGGGGGGGGGGGGGGGGGGGAGGCGCGTGTCCGCCCGCGCTCGCGGGGCTCCGGCGCTGACAGGGCAGGCGGCGCGCGCCCGAGCACCGGCCCCTCCCGGGGGCTGGCGGCGCTGGGTGGTGGCGGGACCCCCCCCGCCCGTTCCGGCCTCTGGCCGGGTCCCCCTCCCCGCACTCACCGGGGCCCGGCCGCTGGCTGCCGCCTCTCGCCTTCCTGCCTGGGGTCGCTCTGCCCCGTCGTCGCCGCCGCCGCCGCCGCCGAGCACTTCCGGTCACCTGACCTCTCCTCACGCACTTCCGCCGCGACGGGAAGCGAGCGGGGCCAGCCGCGCCTCTAATGGGGGAGAGGCGCTGCGCCTGCGGCTTCCGCGCGGGCCCGCCAGAGGGCGCTCGCTCCCCGCCCACCCGACCGCCTCGGCCCCGCCCCCTCCGCCTGGAGCCCGCGCGCCTGCTGCCCGCCCTGGGCTCGGACCCAGTGTCAGCCGGGATCATGCCAAGGCCGCGTGGGGTCATGCCAGTGTCATGCCTCTGCCACATGGGGTCACACCAGTTTCACACCTTTGACACACATTATCAGGTCTCTGCTGTGTCACACCAGTGTCACGCCATTGCCACACTTTGTCATGCCCCTGCCACGTGGAGTCATGCCAAGTCACGCCAGTGTCATGCCTCTCCCATGTGGGGGTCCCCCCAGTGTCAGGCCAAGCAGTGTCATGCCCTCTCCTTGTGCTGCAGGGGAAATCCGCTGCTCCAGGCAGATGCGTGACCTTTTCCGGGGCTAGGGCAAGCTGCATTATCCCTATGTAGCTGTTGCCTCCGCCAGCGGCAGTGTCAGGCAGAAAAGTCTAACTGCAGCTCAGGCTGGTCCGAGGCAATCAGAGGCTGGGGTTTTAAACAGAAATGCCAGCTTCAGGCCTGATCGGGGCACTGTCACATTCATAGAAGCCCCTGGGCGGGGGTGGGGGCTGACGAAAGGGAACTAACAAAATGATCCATCTGGATCAGAGCCGCTCACCTGCTGCCATGTGCAATAACTGTGGGCGGGAGCAGGTGTAATGTGACCGGGCTGGGTGGGGGGGCACAGGTCGCTGGGAATGCAGTGACGCTGGACACTCCACCCTTCCAGCGTAACGTACCAGCAGGCATGCGTGAGCCAGGAGTGGGTAGGGGGGGAGTCAGACCTGCTCTTTTCTGTGTGTTGTAATGAACCGGCTTGGTGGTGCTGAATGACCATTCCAGCCCACAGATTTGATAAGGTTAGGGGTTGTTTGCAGAGCTGTGGCTATGCTGGGGGTGTAAATCCTGCTTCCTGTGTGTGAGATTTCCCTAGCCGTTTCCAGAACACATGGGCAAATGGACCAACGTTTCAAATTCATTTCAGGGAGTGGCATGGCCCTCCCTGATCAGTCTCCCCCGTCAACAGCCTCTGCTCCCCGTCCCTTTGGCCCTCTCTGATCCAGCCCCCAGCCTGTGCTCCCCATCCTCCCAGCCCTTGCTGATTTGAACCTCCTTCCTACCTGTCCCGATCTGACACCCCAGCCTATTTTCTTCCCCGCAAACCCTTAGCAACCCAACGCCCGCAGCCTGTGTTCTTCCCCCGTCCTGATCCTTACTGAGCTAACTCCGATCCTCCTGGCCCTTACTGATCTGAAGCTCTCCTGGCCTGTGATCTCCCTCCAGCATTCACTGATTTGTCTCTACCCAGCCTGTGCTCTTCATCCCCTTGCCCTTCATGCCTCCTCCCTGCCTGTGCGCTCCACCCAGGAGACTTGGCCAGGTTGGGGCTGGGTATTTTGGGTGTGAGTGTTGCTGCCCTCTACTGGACAGAACAGGCCCTGCCCCAGAACAGGCGATCTGCTTGGAGTCCTAGCGGCTGAACCTAGGCCTCATGGCGCTGTTAACCCGTGTGTAACTCGGATTTGTGGGGCATCTCCAGCCTACGCTTAAATGTGTCTCGCTGACTGAGGTCACCCAGGCCAATGAGCAGTGGCTTACTGGCACCAACCACGTGAGCGCTGCCTTGAGTCTGCCTCTGCTTCCAGGTGCAATTTGAGGTGTCACTGATTGCAGACACCAGCACAGTGACGCGTTATACTGCCGCCCACAGCAACAGCCAGGGCTGAGCTCAGAGCCTGCGCTCCTCTAATGCTGCAGCTCATGGAGAGTCACGCTCAGCCATTACCAGGATAGGGGCCAGGAGCTGGCGTCAACAGGGTTCCCCATCTAGGGGCAACACCCATACACTCCTCTGTCTTGCATACAGGGCTGTGCATGCCCCCCAAAGCTCTTACACAGCAATGAGAACGGGCCGGGGATGCTGCTGCTGGTTGGCAGGTTTCTGCTGGCCTCTGAGCCTAGCACAGCTGGCTGAGGAAAGGCTGCCAAAGCCGTAACCGTAGGTGTGGCCTGGTTTGTAGGGTTCCACCCCTCCAGAGATAGGGTGAAGTGCTGGGGGAGGGAGGGCGTTTCCTGCCCATGCATGAGAGCTGTGGTCATAGCACGCGGCCCCTGTGAAACGGAGGAGTCTCTTCAGCTAGCTCAGCCCTGGCTGGGCATGTTGCAGGTTCCTCCCTCCCTCCCCTTCTCCTAAACCTCCCTCCTTGTGCTGCTACCCGACCCACAGCACAGTTCAGGAAATGCACCCGCAGGGCTGCCGTGTCTGCTGTGGTGGAGGAATGTGGGGCTGGTGGTGGTGGTGGGGCACAGGCCTTCAAGCCTTTAGCTCCTTTCTGGTGCACCAGGTGTGGAGATTACCAGCCCTGCCCCAGAAGTTCTCCCTTTCCCATCGCCAATCCTTCCTCCAAGTTGCCCCTCAGCCTGGAGCAGCTGCTCATGGCCCCACGTGCCAGCCCAGCCCTCCCCCCACCCCATTCTATTCTGATTCTTCTACTCCACATCTATCACCACAGTGACCGAGTCCCACAAAAGACAGGAAAGAGGTGATCCTTCTAGATCCATTTCAGCATTGGATACAGCTTCTTCCTTGGGCTCTTCCAGGCGTCCTTGGCTTCGGCCAAGCTGGGTTTGGCGGAGAATGGTCTCATTCTAAGTCTAACGTGGTCGGCACACCGTAAAAACAAACACTGATACTCACTGTGCTTGGCGCTCCACTGAGTCGGTTCACCCCATGGCATCTCCAAGTGACGCCAATGGAGGTTGCAGGCACTGAGCGTCCCAAAAAAAATCAGGGCCGAACTCACAAATAAACAATGACAATGAGATAAGGCTGAGACAGCACTTCTCCGCCCGCGGCCCCTGGGCCTGTGGTTTAGCTACAAGTTTATCCTTCCTGAGTCAGCACAGTATGTAATCACAGAACACAGAGTAGTGAATCAGGAACTATACCATGGAGGAGATGTATTAGCCAGAGGCTGGAGCATAGACAGTTATAATTAGCAGTAAGGATGTTAAGGACTAGTTGACTATCTGATAAGCAAATGCTTAGTCGACTAGTTGATTCCCCCCCTCCCTTGCTGTTGATTCCCCCCCTCCCTTGCTGTCATACTTCCCCTATATAAAACTATGGTACGCCCACATCTCGAGTACTGCGTGCAGATGTGGTCTCCTCACCTCAAAAAAGATATATTGGCATTAGAAAAGGTTCAGAAAAGGGCGACTAAGATGATTAGGGGCTTGGAAAGGGTCCCATATGGGGAGAGGCTAGAGAGACTGGGACTTTTCAGTTTGGAAAAAAGGCGATTGAGGGGCGATATGATAGAGGTATATAAAATCATGAATGGTGTGGAGAAAGTGATTATAGAAAAATTATTTACCTTTTCCCATAATACAAGAACTAGGGGACACCAAATTAAATTGATGGGTAGTAGGTTCAAAACTAATAAAAGGAAATTTTTCTTCACACAGCGCACAGTCAACCTGTGGAACTCCTTGCCCGAGGAGGCTGTGAAGGCCAGGACTCTATTAGGGTTTAAAAAAGAGCTTGATAAATTTTTGCAGGTTAGGTCCATAAATGGCTATTAGCCAGGGATAAAGTATGGTGCCCTAGCCTTCATAACAAGGGCAGGAGATGGATGGCAGGAGATGAATCACTTGATCATTGTCTTCTGTTCTCCTTCTCTGGGGCACCTGGCATTGGCCACCGTCGGCAGATGGGATGCTGGGCTCGATGGACCTTTGGTCTGACCCAGTATGGCCATTCTTATGTTCTTATGTTCTTATGTTCTTTATCAGATAGAGGCAGCAAGGGAGGGGGGAAGAAGGGGTACTTCAAGATGGCAGCGCCACACAGCTGATCCCGGGCTCTGTGCGGCGCTGCCCTTTTGAAACACCATCTTGGCATTTCAAAGGGGCAGTGCCGCACGGAGCTGACCCCGGGCTACATGCGGCGCTGCCCCTTTGAAATGCCACCATGGCATTTCAAAGCGGCAGCGTTGCATGGAGCCGAGGGTCAGCTGGGGACTCCCTAGCTCACCCCTGGCTCCCTGTGGCATTTCTGTGGAACCTGGAGTCAGCTAACCCTGGGCTCTGCGCAGCATTTCCAAGTGTGCAGAGCCCACTGATCAAGCCACAAGCAGCTGATCCCAGGTTCCGCGGAAATGCCACGCAGAGCCCGGGATCAGTCCCCAGCTGACCCAGGGCTCTGTGTGACATTTCCCTGAAACTCAGGACCAGCTGGGAGCCCAGGATCAGTTGGGGAGTCCCCAGCTGACCCTGGCTTTGCATGGCATTTCAAAGTGGCAGCACCCCATGGAGCTCGGGGTCAGCAAGTCCCCCACTGACCCCAGGCTCCATGCAGGTGCTTACGCTTTGAAATGCACAAGAGCCCCTGCTGGGGACTCTTGTACATTTCAAAGCTGTCACGCCGCACAGAGCCCGGAGTCAGCGGGACTTCTTGCAGGCCCCAGGCTGCACACAGAGTTCCAATTTTGAAATGCGCAAGAGCCCTAGTGGGAAGTGCCTATCAACTAGTTGAGTAGTCGATGGAAATTCCATCGACTACTTGACTAGTAAATTAACAGTTATTTAACATCCTTAATTAGCAGCAGTTGCACCCATCTTTAATCTTTACTCCATGTTAATACTATTTTGCATCAATTTCTTCATGCAAGTCGGTTAGCCTTTCATTTCACCTTTGGTAACTTAGAAAGTCTTGCCTTTAACAAGTCTCAGAGGGGTTGCCTTGTGAGTCTGTAACTTTAAAAACAACAAGCAGTCCTGTGGCACCTTAGAGACTAACAAAAATATATATGGTATCAGGAGCTTTTGTGGGCAAAACCCACTTCCTCAGATGAACTGGAGAGGGACAACAGGAATGCAGAATTGATAACAAAATTATAAATGACAAGTTATAAAGTCTGGGTTCGTGTTATCCCTCTCCAGTTCACTGGATGCAGTGGGTTTCGCCCACGCACGCTCATGATATTTTTGTTAGACCCTCACGTGCCACAGGACCACTTGTTGTCTTTAAAAGACTGAATTAACTTTGTTGGAGGAACAGATTAAAATGAATTTAAATTTTTTTAAAATTGTTCTCCCTGTGTGCTTACTAGCCTCTTGGATTGTTAAAACTGAGTTTTAAAACATGCACTCTTTGGCTGCACGAGTGGAGGAATCGCAAGTAGGCACAGAGAAGTTATTTGAGTTGGCACTGGTGTCTATAGTTCAAGAAGGCTGCCGATACATTGCAGAGTTCAGAGAGGTGCCAGGAGAATGATTAAATGATTAGAAAACCTGTCATATAGTGATAGATGCTATGAGTTCCATCTAGTTTAACAAAGAGACAGTTAAGGGGTGACTTTATTCCAGTCTATGCGTATCTGCATGTGCTAATCTCATTAAGATCCAGATCCTGCAGTTGGATTCATGCGGGGCTGGCCCTGTGCCCACCCACATGAGTAAACACACGGTATGGCTGGGATCCTTGCTCCCCAATGATAGTGATTCCAGCGGGTTGCCAGTAACATCTGTCAGACAGAAATGTGTAACTCACACACCTGCTGGGTGTGGTTCGCTGTCCCACAGAATGGCACTGAGACCGCTTACAGGGAGAAGAATGAGCCTGCTCTACAGGCTTAACTTAGCTGAGCTCCAGCTGGCTTTTAGCTCATGGCAGAGGCTCATGCACTAAGCTCCAGACGTCCCAGGTTTGATTCTGCCTGTTGCTGTTACACACGTATTGAAGCCTCGCTTGGCTGGCATGGAGCAAAGGTGGGAAAGGAATGAAGCTAATAAATAACCTTATTGAAATAAGTAGCAGGTGGGAACCTCTCCAGAGCAAACATTCCAGGACTCCCCTTGTGCTTGCAGTGTCAGGCTCTCCAGATGAACAATAGTCCCTTGGTATCGCATCCAGCGACTGCAGTGCCGGAGTTATACACAAACTAAGTAACCACGCTGCTGAGACACTGCCTGCAGTCTGAGCATGCTGCTTCCTCACTAGCTGGGTGGTCAACCTCAGACAGGAGGGTGGTAGCACACATCACAGGAGGGATATGAATGGTTCACTGGTTCACCTAATTCGAACTACCTACTCCGTGCCGTGTGTAGCAGCGGGCACGGAGTTCGGACTAGGGGACATTTAAAAATGGCGGCGCCTGGGAAGATGCAAATGAAGCCTGGGATATTTAAATCCCGGGCCTCATTTGCAAGTTCGAATGCCTACATTAGCCTCCCTAGTTTGAACTAGGGGGCTAGTGTAGACATACCCTGCCTTCCCAGACTGCCTCCCCTGGCCCTGTCCATGCCCAGCCTGGCCAGCTGGGGCTGCTGCCCTGGGTCAGAGAGGGGTCAAGGGCCAGCAGTCACACTGCAGGGGAGGAGGCTGGGCAGGGGCCAGCAGGCCATGGGGTGGGGGGGAGCATGGGCTCTGATTGGGGGCTGGGAGGGGCTTGCCTGTCCAAGCCATGGGATCACCCCCCACCCGTGGCTGGGATAAAAGGTGGAACTAAGGGCTCATTAGCATTAGATTTCCCTGGTTTGCTATAGTGCCCCCTGTCTGTCAATAAGGGAAGGACGGGACAGCTGGACACAGACACAAATGGGCATTAGGGGTTCTTCTTTCCATAGGAACTGGATGCCTAACATTTGCAAGTCTTTCCCCTAAGGACTATCTGGTAACCCAGTGGTTACTAATACACTCTTCCAAGGCACGAAGCCTCCCACCTATTACTGGGACAATTGCCATGCAACTGCCTGGATAAGTCCATCGTTGAATGAAACCCGGAAGGCAACAAGCTCACAGTGAACTGAGGCAAGACTTTATTTCCTTTGTTTCTAAAACCTCATGACCTTCGCCCCCGCCGCCACCCCAGACACAGCAGCCGAGAGTTGAAGGCCGAGTGCTTTTGCCATTTGCTCCCGCTGCCCCTTGCCAGCGACAAAAAATACAGACCAGCCCGCAATGCAGATTCTTAAAAGGGGCTTTTCTCCATTTTATTTTGCTGGAATAAAAATCCTTCACAGTCAGATATCAATATAGCAAGATAGCTAGAGATACGTATACATATAGATCTTTACACACACATATATATATATATATATATATATATATACACACACCTATCTCTATATGGACATTATATATATATATATATATATATGTACACGGTAGAAAATCTAAAAGGCAGTGACTCTTCACAATGTTACAACCCGATGGAGATGTACAATAGACTAGTCACTGATTGTGAAATGTGCTAGAAGGGTAACAATAGTTTTCCTAAATGGATACATCTTTGCTGTACAAAAAGTCCGTTTAAAAAAAAATTATTTTCCTTAAACACATTTACCAGAGGCACAGTTAACACAACAGTGTCTGAATGCGGACAGAAGCCACACGGCGGTTTTCTTTTCATTCATACTTATTCTTTTTAAAGTGTTTGTTTTTGTGGGTGTTCTTTCAAAGTCTCGCTAGGCGGAGAGAGAGACCCATCACGGGTCCATGCAGCACACACGGGAACAGTTTACCTTCTGGTCTCAATTCACAGTAAGAGCAGAAAGCAAGGGGGGGAAGGTTCAGAAACAAAACACACAAGGACAGGACTTACATTTGCACACAGGCCATCCCCAATGTGGCCTGCAGGTCTATGTGCACTCCAACCAAAAATCCTGAAGCTAACCCAACCCCTACCACCGGCAGAGCCAGGCAGCAACCTGTTCACCTGCAGGATTTTTATTGCTGGTAAACTCAGACAGCACGCTAGGCTAAATGCTTAGCTGGCCTACACAGGCACCTCGCCACTGAACAGAGTGACCTCCAAGGCCTGCCAGCAGCAGAAGGTCTGGCTCATTGCTCCTATCAAGGAACAGAGACAAGATGGAGATGAGCAAAGAAGCCATGGTGATTTAGTTTTGATTTTTAAAACCCAGTGTAAATTTAAAGGCAGGTTGGATAAATTCCTGGGTCTCGTGTGCTTGGTGCCTCCAGTTCAGATTTTAGAAGAGAAAATGTCCAACTGGGAGAAGATCTGAGCCAGTGCAAATAAAAATGCCTTTCAAAGGATCCAGCTCAGAACCTGATTTCATCGTTACATGGTAAAAAACTGCTTAGGCATTTGGTTTGTGCAGCACGCTAGCTGGGTGTGGCATTTTGCACCAGTGGGGCAGATTTGCCATGTGGTTTTGTCCCTCCGGTCATCTGAAAGGAGCCAAGGGGCCATGCCAATAGACTAGAGAAATACAGTGTGCTCCTAAGGGATGGGCCCAAAATGTTACACTGGCTCCAACCTGCCCAAACCTGGATTATGACCCAGTTTGGATCCCAGTCCAAAATCCCAGTCTCTGTTTGGATCTGAATGTAGCAAAGTACGGCTGGGAAAGTACAGACACGATGATTGTCATGGGGATCAAACCGGTACCTTCTGTGCCGTAAACACAAGCCCCACCAGCTGAGTGAAAGGACTCCTTCTTCTGTCGAGAAGTAGAAAGCTGTTATAGTTGCAAGGGCCAGCCACTAGAGGGAGACATGCTCATGTATACAGGGGGAGGGGCCTGAGTCAGAGCTAAGTGGAAAGATTCCCATGTACTCGGATGGCGTTTGAACCGGCCTTGGACCAATGTATTACACAAACTCTGGGGAAACGCCAATCTTGAGTCAGGCTAGGTCGCTTGGGCCCATCCCTCGTCTTAATGTCATAGCCCTGACGCCAGCGGAAGAAAGCTGTGGCTTCTTATACACAGTGCCTGCAGGGAGGGGCATCTGAAGAAAGGCCCCAGACAGAACGGATGGCTCTGCCTGGCAGTATTGGCAGCCGGAAACAGCTACAGTTACATCTTGTGAGAAAATTAAATACTTTTGTAAGGGAAAGCCAAGAGTGCTCCATTCCAATCCAGAAAAGTATGGGCCTTTCTCGATGGGGCTTTGCCTGACACTAGTGCACACGATACATTCAATTATAATCTCTTCTGAGGAGTCAAGGATTTATGGTATCTAAAAGGGTGTCATAAGGAGGAGGGAGAAAACTTGTTCATCTTGGCCTCTGAGAATAGAACAAGAAGCAATGGGCTTAAACTGCAGCAAGGGAGGTTTAGGTTGGACGTTAGGAAAAAGTTCCTAACTGTCAGGGTGGTTAAACACTGGAATAAATTGCCCAGGGAGGTTGTGGAATCTCCATCTCTGGAGATATTTAAGAGTAGGTTAGATAAATGTCTATCAGGGATGGTCTGGACAGTATTTGGTCCTGCCATGAGGGCAGGGGACTGGACTCGATGACCTCTCGAGGTCCCTTCCAGTCCTAGTGTTCTATGATTCTATGGTCTAAAGCCGTGGTGTTCAACACGGTAGCCACGTGTGGCTATTTGGCTGGTTGAGTGTTGCTAGTTGGCTTGAACGATGAGGCTATTTGGCTGGTTAGTGTGGCTAGTTCATGGAGGTTAGGTCCATAAAAGGCTATTAGCCAGGGGATAAAATGGTGTCCTTGGCCTCTGTTTGTCAGAGGCTGGAGAGGGATGGCAGGAGACAAATCGCTTGATCATTGTCTTCGGTCCACCCTCTCTGGGGCACCTGGTGCTGGCCACTGTCGGCAGACAGGATACTGGGCTAGACCTTTGGTCTGACCCGGTACGGCCGTTCTTATGTTCTTATGTTCTTAGTTGGCCATAGCAGTAGCCACCGTAGTGGCAACTGCTTCACAATTGGTTGGGCACCATGGATCTAAATGAACAGACTCCCCTACCAATTTAAGCCACATCCCCAAATGGCTCCGATAAACCCATATGTGTCTGGAGCCCTGTATTCCACGTGGCAGGCTAAGAGAGACCTTTGTGAACAAGCTGGCCTTTGCTAACAGCTCCCATGAGGCAGTGGCCAAGATAGTCATGGTTTCCCACGTCTGCTTAGACCAAGAGTGATGTGTGGGACCTGCGAGGGGGCAGGACAACAGCCAGGGGGAGGTGTTGAGTCCGGACAGTGGCGTGCTGCCCTGTCTGAAATGGATTTCTAGCATGGCGCAGCTGGCTGCAGGGGTAACACTCTTTGAGTGCCCAGCTAATGGGGCAACAAGCCACATGACAATGGTGATTGCTAGGCGAATGTAGGCACAGCAGGAGAATGAGCTGACTTGGGAGCCAGCCTGGAGCATGCTCTTGGTTAGCACAAGTTGTTCCAAGAAATACCAGTGCCCCCTGGACAGGGAAATCATGGGGAGCAGTAACTGCTGGAAAACAGGTGTCCAATGCAGCTCTCAAAGAGGCAATGCTGAGTTGGCTGGTAGCGAGCAGAGACAAAGCTCTGTCTAAAGGCAGATGGGAATGACAAGGGCAGACCCTGCTAATCAGTGCATGGCAAAGGAACTGATTCCTAACAGAAGCGCTTCCTAAGAAAAGATGGCGAGAGTCCCTTCGCAGGGGATGATCCAGGCCTTTCTGCTATCCTCTGTATACCAGGCACTGAGAAGCGCCCTGCCACAGGCTGACTCTGGCTGACTTGCCAATCTGGTCACTAGACGTTCCAAAAGGAAGGGAAATGGAGCTCCTGGGTGAGACATTTCTCAGGGGCACTTGCATGGGCCCCGGCAAGATGCAGAGGCAGCTTTCATGGTGTTTGGAGAAGGGCCCTGGGGCAATTGTCCTGGAAGGGCAGAAGTGGCCAGGTGTGTGTTATGTCTTAGGTCACAGGGCTAAAACCAGGAGAATTCTTAGCACTGTATCAAATCTGGGCCAACCAGGTCTTCACTGTTGTCTCTATGGTGCATATTATGGCGGTTGGAACCAGTCCCAGGAGCTCAGTTCCTAACTGCTTGAGCCTAATGGCCTAACACAGGGGTGGGCAAGAGGCTGCCAGCGGGCCAAATCCAGACCGCCAAGCCACTGGATCCAACCCACGGCCGCCTTGCCAAAACCCTTATGCAGAGAGCAACTCGCTCATTAAACAGTGGGCTGCTCTCTGCTCTGGACTGCAGGGGAGGAAGGAGGGAGACTTTGCACGCTGCTCCTGGCCACCAGCAAAATCTCTCAGCTCCCATTGGCCAGTTTCTGGCCAATAGGAGCTGAGAAATTTTGCTGAGGCTAGGGTTGGTGTGAAGCCTTCTCCCTCCCCCTCTTATGCCCAGAGCAGACCCCACGTGGAGCAGCCAGCCGACTGAGACTTCAGCAGGGAGCCTGCCTCAGGTTCCGGCAGGGCTGCTGGCTGGGAGCCACGTAGGTAAGCACCTCCCAGCCAGAACTTGCCTCTGGCATCCCACCCCCTCTCTCCCCTCTGACTACCTGCCCCTGGCCACCACCCAAACCCTCTGTACCCCCTTTCCTCCTTCTTCTAGGTCACATCTGTCTCTCAGACCCTGCACCCCCTCATACACCTCTCCCCCAGGCCAGAATCCTCTCCTGCACCCATACCCCCTCCCCGACCCCGCACCCAGACACCACCAAAACCCTCTGCACCCCCTTTTTCCAGGTCACAACTCCCTCCCAGACCCTGCACCCCCTCATACACCTCTCCCCCAGGCCAGAATCCTCTCCTGAACCCATACCCCCTCCCCGACCCCGCACCCGGACACCACCAAAACCCTCTGCACCCCCCTTTTTCCAGGTCACAACTCCCTCTCAGGCCCTGCACCCCCTGCTAGAGCCCCTCCCCCAGGCCAGAATCCTCTCCTGCACCCATACCCTTCCTGAACCCTGCACCCCAAGCCCCGGCCCCAGATCACAACCCCCTCCTTCACCCAAACTCCCTCTCAGACCCCATGCTCCCTCCTGCACTCCAGTCCCCTACCTCAAGCTCTCTTCTGCATCTAACCTCCGTCCCAGACCCTACACCGCTTCCACAGAAGTGTGGCCCTTGATCACTTGCCAAAATCTTGGAGTGGCCCCCCCATTAAAAATTATTGCCCACCCCCTGGCCCATCACCGCCAGGTGTGAACAGCATAGGTCCTATAATGCAAGTAAGCAGTTCCAGTTCTACCCAGCAGTGGGCAGTAGTTCACACACATTAGCCTGATCCCTACAGAATGCCCTAACATGCCTCTTATGCCAACCCTATGGCCTTCAGCCCTGCCTTGGCCAGTGAGACATCACTACCTCCAGGAAGTTTATTCTTTGCTGGGGACACTCAATACGTTCTCTCCTTTGGCACAAGGAGCACAAGGGGGCAGGGAAAGGCTGGTCTCTGGTTTCCCACCGCTCATTCAAAAATAGGTCTGTCTAAGGCAGCACTTTATATTTGTCCAGCCCCTTTCAGCTGGAGATCTCAAAGCATGGTACAAACAGCAAACAATTACCACCCTCCTGAGGCAGAGAGGGATTATCCCCATTCTTCAGCTGGGCAAAATGAGGCACAGAGCCATGACGAAGCTTGGCCAGGATCACCCAGCAAATCCAGGCCTTCTTCCTGCCAGTCCAAATTACTAAGCATGCGACTGTTCTTCCTTGGGCGGATGAGAATAACTAGTCAGCAGAGAGCTGCCCAAAGGGGAAACCTACGAGTCTCATTTCTCAGCACACTGCAGTGTCTCCAGGAGCCCATGCTGGGGGCCAGTGATGGGAGCGTCCCTTGCTCCTGAGCTAAGATGGGCTGAGTCTATGCAGATGTGCCCAGCAGGGGCTGTGAATGAAAGGGTCTGACTTTAGGTTTTCTCACTCCTGAAATCTTTTATTCCCTGAATAACCTGGGTATTACCGAGCTCTCAGGTATAGGCTTCAGGGAGAGACAGTGACACAGGACCCCGTCCTGCCACCAGCTCTTAGCCTATGATCAACAGAGTGGTTTATATTCCCAAGTCTCCTACCTAAGAGTAGGAGTGGTTTATATTCCCAAGTCACCTAACGCATAGGTGTTAATTGCAACCCTTCATTTAGTGTAGTGCAAAGATATGGGTGTGCAGGTGAAGTTTCATGACCCCTATTTTACAGCTGGGGAAACTGAGGCAGGGAGTGGAAAAGACTTGCCCATGTCTGCACTAGAAATGGGAAAAGAACAGAGATCTCTCAATTCCCTCTCTCCCCGCATAGAGGTTGTTGCGCTCAATGCTTATTTCCTTAATAGATTTGGAGTCCTTTCCCAGTGCACAGATACTCCTCTGCAAGGCCACGAAGGAAACAGCCCCAAACCTGTAATTCAAACACCCTCATGAGGTCTCTGGTCACGATGGCCCAGGGAATCACCCTCTCAAACAAGCTATAAAGTGCCACCAGCAGAAGGAAATCCTGGAGCAAACTGGTTCATGACTGTTGTAGCCAGGGGCAAGAGAGCTGCGGCAGGGTTCTATCGTGGGTTTCCTAAGAGACTGTCCCTCTTTGGGCATGTCTTCCGAACATCCAAGTCTCAGAAGAAGAATGGAGGGAGATTCGTGGCCTTGTCTAGGTGGGCTTTGTGGGAGGCACGTGCTATAGCACCAACAGGATGCTAACATCCCAGGTTCTCCACAGGACTATCGGTGGGCAGGAGGAACACACGGATAAACCAGACAGCAAGGGCCTGATCCAGGGAGATGGAGAACACCCCCTCCTATTCCTATTGGAGTCAGTAGGGGTGTGAGGATGCTGAGTACCCCATAGGATCAGGCCGGCAGGCCTGAAATTTGCTCTTGGAAAGGACTTCTGCTCTTACTGCCAATCCCAGGCGCCCACATAGACGTCACAGAGGTTTCTTCCTTGTTTTGTTTAATAATCATATGTACAGAACTAGACCGTTATTTACATCCAAGTACACTTGTCTCTGTATAACTTAGCAGCATATAATATACGATTCGGTTCCTATTTCTGTTAATAAGCACTTCACACACAGAAAACCGTCAGTGATTTTCCTAGTTTTATGCTAGCAACGCTATCGTTTGCGCGTCTGTTTGCAGCGATGTGGTGATCGCCAGTCAGGAGATTGGTGGAAGCTAAGCAGTACAGGGCAATAGTTAGTCATATCAGTGTTTCTAATCTCTAACCCTTTCCCAGACGGCTGCAAGGCCATTACACACCAGCTGATCTGGACATAAGCCTAAGCATCGCCGGTGTGACGTCTTAAAGCAATAGAAGCAAAATCATGGAAGGAAACCAAACACACACAGACAGAAAGGATCTAACGCTTCCCTGCCTTACGGGAGCGTAACTCGTTTGAGCCACATCTTCAGCTAATGGAAGGCCATGGGTCTGAGGCAATGAAATTATGCTGGTGCCCACCAGCTAAAGATCTGCCCTGCTGGATTCAGTGGAGCTGTTCATGATCAAACCCTCTGCTTTGCAACTCTCGGGCAAGAGGAATCTCTGGCAGCGTGCTGGAGCATTAGCTCCGTATTGACCCGGGAGGGAAAAGCATCCCTGACTCACCAGCATAACTTCTCAGCGCACCTCAGGTATTCGGTGCCGCTCTCAAGGAAAGACGGGCTTACCCCTGCTTAGTTCAAGAGATCTGAACAGATCCCAAACCAAGCACGTGGCACATCTGCAGGAAGAATGGTAACGGCACATGCCCTCCCCCATCCTTACGTGGCTCTGTGGTCCCTAAAATCGGCAGCACGACGAGTCCGTCTATCACTTGGCAAAAGGAAGGGAACGGAACTGTGCACTTCCTGGCATTTTGGCAAAACACCTGCCCACAGGATTCATGGAGAAAGTAACCTCAAACCGGACCCCCAGCCACGTTCTGGTTGTGGCAACACCCGAGTGGGCGTCATCCACAAAGAACAATTCGCCGCACAGCTGGCCTGCAAAAATGGTGACTTTGCTGTCTTTCGCTTGTTCAAGTGTCTGGCTAATTTGCATAGAAAACAGAGCCTGTGAAGGAAGGAGCGTTCAAGGTTCAGCTTTTTCTCAGCCTTCCCTTTGCAATGACTGATTCCTGTCACAGCCTGAGTGTCACTTTAACACCCCCAGATCCTCAGCTGGTCTGGCTCGGACTTCACTGATTTCCCGTAGCGTAGGGGGTTCTGGCCCGAATTTTCTCCCCCACCTGCCTCACTGGTGTGAATTGGACATTAAGGGAAGTCTTAAAACACTCCCCCTGCCTTTTTACTGCAGTGATGTTACAGTGCACTGAATAAATATGCATGCAGGGGACTTTCAATGCACGGATTGTTGGCCTCCCTACTCTGGGACACACTTAGGGTATGTCTACACAGCAACCAGACCACTGCAGCTGTGCCAGCCAACTCTGTGGGCTGTGAGGCTGTTTCATTGCTGTGTGGTCTTCTGGAACGCTCAGCAGGGTACCAGAGCCCGGCCCTGGAATTCTACACAGCCTTGAAACAGCCCCGCAGACCGAGCCAGCTGTGGGGTGTTCTTTGCTGGGCAACACATACCCTTAAGGAGCTTTCAGGGAGCGTATTGCTGATCTGATTAGATCTCCCTCTAATTGGGAATGTTTCAAGCCTGCAGAACATGCACTCAAGAGCTGTTCTGTTCTGCATTGGTTAGGCACCAGGAGGAATCCCAGGGATGTACTGAGTGGGTGGAACAGGGCTGATGCTAACATCAGCCGTGTGAGCATCCTCACAGGCCGACTGCCTGTTCAGGGTGCAGATTTTGTTCCTTGAAACATCTTCTCTTTAAATCCCGATAGATTACATGTCAGGTGGGACCTGAGGCCTGTGAAAACCGGTCTTTTTAGCCACTCAGCATGATTCCCTTCCCGCCAAGGATTGCAAAGCCCTTTGTGGACAGGATTCAGTTCATCCCTGCGAGGTAGGGAAGGATGCTTATCCTGGTTTAATTCCTGGGGAAACTGAGGCACAGCACGGCGACATGCCCACGGTCACCCAAACAGGAAATCAGATCCCTCGCCACCCCGTAACTCCTTACGGTGGTTACCAGCGAGGGTTTCGGGCACTCAGCCCCTC
Organism: Pelochelys cantorii; assembly: GCA_032595735.1. Lineage (NCBI taxonomy): Eukaryota > Metazoa > Chordata > Testudines > Trionychidae > Pelochelys > Pelochelys cantorii. Next base: position 7,251,403 of record CM064331.1, on the reverse strand, counting down.
CCGTGGATTGATGGGGATCCAGGGCACTCAGCCCTCAGAGTATGGGGGTGACCTTCGAGTCAAGGGAGCTGTTTCGCTTTACGCCCACGGAGGGACAGGTCCAGCTAATTTACGAGAGAGGAAAAATGGTGCCCAGTCGTGTAGACACTTCATCGGCCTTTGCACACAAATGAGGCTTGTGCAGCAGACCCACATGCCTCAGCTATGCCTCCCACAGGCTAGTTGTGCAGCAACTCCCCCCCCCGTGTGTGTGAACAACTGAGCATGCAAATTAGACACCCCCCAGTGCCCAGAACACAGGCCTATGGGATTGCTGCTGAAAGCCAGGCTGCAGCGCCCCAGGAATTATCACGGCAGGTGCCAGGAAGGGAAACCACCATCCCAGAATGGCCACGGGGCCAGGTGGAACAGCAGTAGAACGGGCAGGCCCTGCCACTCCAATGTGCTCCTCGAGTCGCTAGGCTGCTCTGTGCACACAGCCGCAGCCCTCTGTACCCTTACGCACTTGTCACTGCCAGCCAGGGTGCTGGGCCAGGGGCGGATTAACAATCGGCACCTGGAAACCGGAGCAAGGACGCCATGGCACAATTGGCAATGGGCAGCAAAGCAAGCGGGCAAAGCTAGCGCCTGTCGTAACTGGAATGCCACAAAGCGCCCAGCCGAAGCCGGTGGCGGGGAGGAAGTGCCCCCTTGCACACTGTCCTGGTGCTGGAGACAGAGAGGACGGTGGCTTAAGGTTGCGCCTCCTCACACGACTTCTCCCACTGACGTCAATCTCCCGCCTACCACAAGTGCAACAGGGCTACCGCGAATACAGCCAGCGCCTGGCTCCTCTCTGGAGGGACGGGCTGTTGGACTCTCGCCACTGACCTCCAGGGAGCAGCCACTGATTTAGGGCCTCATCCAAAGTCTGTCAAGTCCATGAGACTCTTTTCTCTGGGCTGTGCATCAGGCCCACTCTGTCTATTCCGTGTGCTCACCCCATCTCCAAGAGCGGGGCCCATTCCTTGTCCTACACAGCCCATGCCAAGACCAGAACAATGCCTCTTGGCCCTCTATCAAAGACCATTTCGGGGGCAGCTGGCTTGGGCTCGTCCCCAGGACAGCCAGTTTCACGGGTATCTGCATTAGTTTTTGCCACACTCCTGCAGTGTGTTTTCGTTGCCTCCCCCCGCACAAGGGAAGCCAGGGAGAAACCGAGGAGCCCTGTTTCCCAGGACCGGCTGTGCCGGGCCTTCCTGCAAGAAGCCTTCATTTGTACAGCATCAGCGACTCTTGTTATTCACCGGTGCCACCTGTGACCCAGGCTTAGTCACTCACTACTGGTGCATGCACAAAGGCCAAACCCAGCAGGAAAACAACTCCCTGAGAGCTGGTCAGTTTCGCGGCCCCCCCGCCCCAGCCCCGCCTGCTGGATCCTGGGATTTCCCCAAGACGGGCTAAATCGTGAGCCACCATCTCATCGCTGGAGCTCAGCTCAGGGGAGCGTCTGGAAAATGAGCAATTTTCACGGCAGCTGCTATTTCCCCAGGACTGCGCCTGTCCTGTCCTGCCGTTCTTGGTCAATATGCACTCGGGCCTTAACTCTCACTGAAGTCGCTATGTAGGGGTTTGCGTCGCCGCTCATTCTACGCCCTCATTCCTTCTAGCTCTCCTTCTGGAATAAGACACGGGGCCTCCTTCCTAGTTACACTGAATCTCCACTGCTTCAGACTGGTCCCACCTGAACGCCCCTTTACACTGCCAGAAGGGGGTGGCATCCTTAGTATGATACAGAATCAGGCCCTTTTATGACCTCGGACACAGGTGTGAGATTTGGCAATCGTGCAGCCACATCTGCAGGCAGAACTGGGCCCCTCGGATTTTCCTACGGCTCTGATTCAGCACAGTTCTTAAGCATTGGCTGTATTCTTAAAAACCAGTGCAGACCTTTGTTGAAGTGTTGCTTACTATGTTATGGTCTTATCTCCTGCCCCATCTAGCCAGGCATGTTCACCCGCACAGCAGAATCTGAAAACGTTTGTTTCCTGAGGCCCTTCTCTACCTAGACCACCCCTCCAGGGAACAGCAGCAGGAGGAAATGCAAACCTGGCACCTTTCTTTTGGGAATGGGATGGTGTCACCCGCGGGCATCCCTCAAGCATTCATTTCTGATCTGGACAAACCCGCCAGGCATCCTCGGAAGCTTAGTCAAAGTTCTGTCCTTGGGGATTGCTCTGGAGGAACGGGAATGGCTGCCTCAGTTATCGGGGATCCCTTTGTTTGGGCCAGGCCAGAACTACAGGAAGAATAGTAGGGGTTGCTACAATTTGCCATATCCGCTCCGAGTCCTTGAGTGGAAGGGATGTGGAATGTTAAAATAACCAAAAAGAATCACTGCATGTTTTTGGAAGCTTGAACACCTCTCTCGGTTCCTTTTGGGCAGTGATCGGGCTTGGCTCCCTGTACCATAACGGGCTTATTCTAATTCCCTAGTGACAACCATGGACCTTGGCAATTGTTAGCAAAGCATTTGCTAGCAAAGCATTTGCTATAGAGACTTATCTGACTAGGGTCAAAGCCTACTTTCACTGAAGTCTGTGGCAAACCTCCGACTGACTTCACTGGATGAGCCTGTAAGACGAGCAACATCAAGATGGGATACCGTGTAGCGCTGAACTGCATGGTTCTTCTGACCCCAAGACCTTTGCTCTATTAGCCAATGTGGCTAAAATGCTCTGAAACACCCTGTCGCTTTGCATTGTTTTGCTGCTTGCACTGGTAGGGGAAAAACATCCCCAACTCTCAGAGGGAAGGGGAGTTGGTCACGGTGGTGGGGGGGTGGCAGCATGTATTGAAATAACAGTCACAGCAGATTCCAAAAGGGCCCCCGGGCCCTCCCTAGCTGTACTAGGAGAAACAGATGTAACATCATCAGTAGTATAACAATGTACACCCACGGTTATTTTACCTACAGAGCACTGAGGAACAGAGTAAGGGCATGGGGTTCGGAGCAGTCACCTCTGGTAAAAAGAGCATATTCTCCTTAGGAAGATCACTGGCTGGAGTAGGTAGTACATGCACAGTAATAAAAATGACTTTTATTCACTTGGTCCCTTGTTAGATCTCAGTGGACTCTATTCGCTCGAGCCTGGACGGAGTCCATGTTTTTTTCTCCTCGGTGTAAGACGGGCTGGTGGCCTTGGTGGACATGTCGTTCACTTTGTGCTCCAGCAGCTGGTTCTTCTGGTACATCTCCACGTAGTTCAGCTGTAGCTGCTTCTGGTATTTGATCACCTTCTCCTTCTCCTCCTGCCACGTGCGCCGCTCCTCCTCAAAGTCTATAATCTGTTGCTCCCGCTGCTGGCGCTCGAGCTTCAGCTCCGTCTGGAGCCGCTCCACCTCCTTCTTCAGGGCGTTCACGCTGTCCTCGTTCTGGCGCTTCATCTTGGCCTCGTCGCTCTCGCAGGCCAAGGGGTCCCTTAGTTTCTCGCTGAGCTCGGTGCTGAAATGGCCATGGTGCCCCATGCTGGCCAGAGTCTGCTTCAAGTCAGAGACCTCCAGCTCACAGTGGCTGAGTTTTTCCCTTAGCATCTGCACTTCGTTCATCTTCCTCTGCAGCTCATTCTCACAGAGCTCCAGGTTGACTGTCTTGGAGCTGTAGGAGTCTTTCAGGGTGATGATCTGCTCCTCCTTCTCTCTCAGGAAGTTCTTCCCTTCCTTCAGCTGGGTCCGCAGCCCCACGATCTCATTCAGCTTCTGAGAAACGTCAGCCTGGGAATCCTTCAGCTGTTGCTTGAGCAGGGAGATCTCGCCAGCCTTCTGGCATACCTGGAAGAGCAAGTGAGAGGGAGTCACGAGGGTGCCACATGGAAACCACCGCATGTTGCCAGAGAGCCACGTTCGCTTGGCGAGCCTGGGGCTGGTATTCCCCTCCCATACCATCGGCCTTATGCCTGCCCTTAAGCCACAGCAGAGGGAGTAGCAGCTGCTAATGCTGTACCTAGAAAGACGCTCATATTGGTATAGTTTATTTCTGTCCTGGAAGGAGAATAAATGACAGTGGGACAACGAATCTTTATACCAATATCACTGTGCCTGCTGCTAGGGGTCAGACCAGTATAACTATATTGGGTAAAAAAATATTTACGCCCCTAACCAGGAGAGCTGTATGGGTACCGAGTCTGTATGTAGACCACACCAAGCACGTAGAAAGCAACGCAAGACCTGTATGTGTGCTCTGTGTGGTTGGCAGAGATGTAGACGTAGGAGGCCCATGAACACGCTCAGTGCAGGTGAAACGTTGAGGGTTTAGCAGCAAGCCTCTAGAGGTTGAACCTCCCAAATCTGAGACTCTCTGGTCTGGCAACATCCATGCAAGGCCATGGATGTTGCTGGACCAAAGTGCCCCAGATGCGGGAGCAACGCAGGGGCTGGGGAACCACGGCTGGGTCAGGTGGCATCTGGGGAGTCCCTGTCCTGGCTGGATAACTCCCGGCGTTAGCGGGGCCAGGTGACCGGGGAGTCCCAGCCAGGTAACCCCTGGTTGGAGCGGAGCTGTCAGCAGCCGGGCGGCCCCAGCCAGGAATCCCAGCAAACTTCCGATGGCAGCAGGCCTGGCGGAGGTGGGCAGCCGGAATCCCCAGCGGCCATGAGGCCAGGCCTAGCAGTGGAGTGGCCGGGGGGCATGGGCTGGAGAACCCCCGGCAGCAGCAGGGCCACCCCAGCCGGGAACCCCGGGGAACACCCTGCTGCAGTGGGGCTGGCAGCAGCCAAGCAGTCTCTGCCAGGAACCAGTGGGCAGGCACCAGGGTGGGGAGCCATGTCGGGCCAGTGTTAGGGGGGCCAGCAGCAGGATGGAGCCCAAGGAGAGGAGCCTGGGAGCAGAGCAGCCAGGAGGGGAGCACTAACCTCCCATGGTCTGGCAAACTCCCTGGTCCAGGACAGCTCAAGTCCCGAGGGTGCTGGACCAGGGAGGTCCAACTTGTAATACGCTCATGTGCAAACTGCAATTTTCAGTGGCTTGTAACTTAGTCAAGTCAGGGTGGCTTTGAGGGGTAAGTAAAGGGGAACTCTTTGACCCCAGAATTACCCCCCTTCTACATTGTTTTGATCTCACTCCAGTACATGGAGGTAACAGAGCTGTTCAAATAAAGCATTTGGGCTGGAGTTGCCAGTTTTGGTTGGATGTATTCATGGAAGTTTCATCACATCACATATTTAATTACAGTTAATGTTTAATTCCTGGAGACTCCAGGACAAATGCTAGAGGGTTGACAATCCTAATAAGGACAAACATGTTAACACTGGCAAAACTACTTCCTTTTGGTTAACTTTGTTCTTGGAAACGCTGACTCATGTTTGCTGAAAGTTACTGAAAAGAATAAAAATCAGCCTGAGGCAGAGACCAGGAATTGACAATTTCTGCCTGAACTGTTCAAATTTGGGAAACATACTAGCAATTGAAAACTGGGTCTGAGAATGGAAAATGTTAGGAAGCCTTAACAACAGAAATCTCTTATACATAAAAACATAGCATTTGGGCTGTGAATTCAAGGGCTTGCCTAAACACAGATGTTCCACAAGTTTAATTTCAATTGGTTTATAAACTGGTTTACTTAAAGTGGTGCAAACCCCAATGTGGACACATATCAGTTGAAGTCTGACTTACTGCAGCTTGGCTGCCACCTATCAGCAGCTGACCCAACATAAACTAGGTTTAAACCAAATGAAGAGGGCACATATACAAAGTTGTGCTGGTTTAACTAAAATCTGTTTATAAAGAAGTCACAGCTTCCGTTCACCCAGAGCAACTTGGAGCATGGACGAAGCCTCAACTGTGGCTACGTCTAGACTTCAAGCTTTTTTCGTAAGATACTTTCGAAAAAGCCTCTTTTGAAAAAGAGCGTCTAGACTACAACCAGTACTTTCGAAAAAGCAAGCCGCTTTTTCAAAAGAGAGCACCCAGGCAGTCTGAATGCTCTCTTTCGAAAAAGCACAGTTTGCATTACATAGCACCTTTTTTCAAAAGAGCACTTTCCAAAAAAGGCGTTCTTCCTCATAAAACAAGGTTTTCCGCGGTCGAAAAAAACTGCCGCGTTCTTTCAATTTATTTTCAAAAGAACACGGCAGCAGTCTAGACGCAGGGGAAGTTTTTTCGAAAAAAGGCCACTTTTTTCGAAAAAACCCTGTAGTCTAGACACACCCTGTGTTCTCACAGGCCATAAAACAGATCAGAAGCCTCCAAATCCTGATGTAACAAGGATTATAATAATAGAATCCTAGAATCCTAGAACTGGAAGGGACCTGGAGAGGTCAGCAAGTCCAGTCCCCCACACCAGTTACTGATGATGATTGTGCCCTCCCTGTCTCTCTGCCACCAATGGGAATAAGGTAAAAAACGTTGACAAGAGATAAAAGGCAAATGGGCACAATGGGAACCCCCTTCCCTTTTCTCACCTGCTCATGCTGCTACAATCAGAGGACCTCAATCAAAATGCTTTATGAACATTGGCTCAGAACATCTCTAGGGTGTTATCATAGCATTGGGGAAAATAAGATGCAGAGAACAGTTCTATGACTTGTCAGCAGGAAGGCTGGGGAGACACCCCATGAGGCCAGGATTCCGCTGTTCTGCTGTGGCCACAAGCCAGTGGTTCTACTAATCTTGGGTGTTTCGCAATTATTTATTCATGCCCAGCTTGTGAACATCCTTGAGCAAGGTATTCTTTAGTCCATTCTACATGGAGGGTTTTATCTGAGTGTTTGACCCCTTCGTTGTAATCCACTAACTAAGTCTAGGTCTACAGTAGACCAGGCAGGTCGTAAACCGAGCCGCCCCAGCGTCTACACTGTGGGAGGCCGACAGGAGCACACGCTCCCATCGGTTTCCCATACTCCTCACAGAATGAGGAGTACAGGACGCCGGTGGGGTTGCCCTCAGCGTTTGATTTGGGAGTCTACACTAGACTTGCTTAACTGAACGTTAGAAGATCGACCTCCGAAGGGACGATCTTCTCCGTAGTGTAGATGAACCCTAAACGTTTTACTGCTAGGGCTTGGATGTGACTAAGCACTTGATCATGTGTTTGGCTGTAGGCATGTGAGAAGCCCCACTGAAATTAGTGTTCCAGTGCTTTGCTAGATGGGGATCTCCGTTAGCATGGACTAATTCATTCATACCCCAGACACTGATTTAAGTCTAGTGCAATGCCATGAATGTTTGCTGGGCCCTTACCTCCCACTTAGTTTCTTCAATCTTGGGAAGAAACTCGGCCTGTTCTTTCTTGAAAGTCACAAATTTTTTCTCCAGCTCTTCTCGCTGCTGGAGAAGTTGCCCAACGTCATCCTGGAGCTTTTTTTTCTCTTGCTGGAGCTTGAAGATCTGGAGCTGCAAAGCCTGTTGAGCCCTCTGGGCCTTCTTGGAGACCTGCTGCAGTTTATTTGCATAATTTTGCCTGAGGTCCTCCATTTCATGCTCCCAGATCTTTTGCTTCTCCTCAAACACTTGGAAGATGGCAGCCTCGCTTTTGTCCAGGTTTCTTCTCATCTGGAGGACCTCCTGCTCCTTCTCCCACAGCCGGTCTTCCAGGTCCTGGATAACGTCGTCTGTTGAGGGCGAATGGAAAGGCATTGTTTCGTTCAGATGGTTGAGCCTACTGAAAGAGGAAGTACTCTTGCTTGAAGACCGTCCACTGTCTGAGGTAGATATTCCATTGTATCCCACTATGTTCTTATCTACATACGTTGTGCCAATACGGTTTATGTGACTAGTTGAAGCACTCATTGGGCCAACGTGCTGACTGTAGCCCGTCCCATAAGTGGGCAAGCTCGTCAAAGAGTTACGGCCAGAATCGGAAAGACCTCCCACTTGGTTCGTAGTCCTATTAAGGCTGGTCTTCTCCACTCCGCTTTTGACTGCGGAGGGGCTATTGCTGTTGGTGTGATTCAGGCTCTTTCTGTTCTCTGTTATCCCATTGTTCTGCGGCGGGCAGAGATTCTGCATGGAATGGAAGTTTTTAGGAACTACCGGTTTAAAGGCTGACGGTCTAACTAAGGGCTCATTGCTCTGCAAAAGAAAAAGGAATGACACATCAAAAGCAGCCAGGAAGCTTTGTAACAATACACAACAGAGTAAGGGTTCGAACCAGAGATCAGGTAAATCGCTGTAATTCTATAGGTGTCGTTAGAGTTAATGGAAGTAGGCTGACTTATCCCAGAATCAGACCCCATGGTTTTCTACAGCTCAATTTTAAAAGCCACTGTAGATTTTTTTTTTGGATTAAGGATGTTAAATTGCGTTTAATCAGCTAATTGAGCCGTCGATGGAATTTCCATCGACTACTTGATTAGTTGATAAGGGGGGAAACTGCAGAGCCGCAGCGGGATTAGCTCCCAGCCCCGGGAGCTGACCCCGCTGCAGCTCTGCCTTTTAAATGTAGTAAGAGCTGGGTGGCTCCTCCTACATTTAAAAAGCAGAGGTGCAGCGTCTGGGACTGGGCGTGAGCCGGGACAGCTGAGTCCCGGCTCGTGCCTGGTCCCCCCACTGCACCTCTGCCTCCCCTGCCCCCTGTGGAGAGAGTGCTGGAGGAACGAGCTTTTAAGCCAGCTCCCCCCAGCACCGGCTCCTGATCCTCCACTTGCTGCCTCTGATAGAGGCAGCAGGGGTGGGGAGAAGCAACTAGTCAAATAGTGACTCCATTACCGATAAGCCTACGCTTATTGGGTAGTCGACTACTCGTTTACATCCCTATTTGGGATTTCATGTATGAAGGACCTCAGGAATAGCGACTGCCAGAGCTGTGCTCAAAGTTCTCCACTCCACCTCTCCATCTCTTTTCTTCTGTGACTGAAGTGAACTGGGGTTTGTTCTGAAATCCCATCTTCATCCTTAGGGCCCTACCAAATTCACAGTCCCTTTTGGTTCATTTCATGTAAGATTTTTAAAACTCATACATTGTGTGATTTTAGCTATTTACACATGAAATGGCATGGTGCTGTCATTGTAGGGGTCCTGACCTGAAAAGGGGTGTGTGTGTGTGTGTGTGTGTTTGTGGGCGGGGGCTGTAAGGTTATTGTAAGGATGCGCGGTACTAGGGATGTGACAGAGTATACATTTAAACGGTTAACCAACGAGCCAGGCTTTTAAGCTGGCTCCCCATGCGTACCAGTTCCTGAACTGATAGCAGCAGCTCCCTGCGAGCACCAGCCTCCAACTGCTCCCCCCTCTGCGCTGCTGCCTCTCCCACCTGCATGTAAACATGCAACCACTGAAAATTTCAACAGTTACACGTTTACAAAAACAAACAAACCCCAAAACACTTTTTAAAACTCCCTATATGGTACTGCCACCCTTACTTCTGCACTGCTGCTGGCAGCGCTGCCTTCAGAGCTGGGCAGCTGAAAAGCGGAAGCTGCTGGCCGGGATCCCAGCTCTGAAGGCAGAGCGGTTGCCCACAGCAACGCAGAAGTAAGGATGGCACAGTATGGTGTGGCCTCACACCATACCATGCCATCAGAGCTGGGCCTCAGTCAGCAGCCACCTCTCTCTGGCTACCTAGCTCTGAAAGCAGCACAGAAGTAAGGGTGGCAATACCACAACCTCCCCCCTCCCCGCCCCTTTAAAATCATCTTGTGAACCGCCTGCAACTCCCTTTTGGGTCAGGACCCCCAATTTGAGAAATGCTGTTTTCCTCTGTGCAGTCTGTATAGTACAGAGTAAAAACACACAAAAGAGCAGATTTCACAGAGGGGAGATCCGATTTCATGCTCTGTGATGTGTTTGTCATGGCTGTGAATCGTGTGGGGCTCTAATCGCCCTTTTACACTCTGTTTTGATGATCACTGTTTTCTTCTCGGTAACAGAAAAAGGTGTAACCCTCCCTGGGCTTGGAGCTGTTTGACAGCCCAGATAGAATTGGCTCTTTGTTCAGCATTATCTTCAGGCTCCATGGGGCAATGTGTTGCATCAGACTAGGTTTTGAAAGACTTTTCTTTGTCAATCAGGCCATGTGTGTAAAAGGAATAGACTCCCTTTGACTGAAAACTAAACTCAGCCCTTGGACCTGTATGGAATAAACATTAGTGATGGCAATTATCTGCTCTGATAAGGTCCAGCCAGTCCAAAGCTCAGTGAAATGACTGGGAATATTTCAACTGACTTCAATACACTTTGGACTGGAGCCACACAGAGCCCTTCCCTGGAGGATCTTAAAAAACCTCCAACAGCAGTTCAGCACAGCAAGATGAAGGGACATGTCCAGGGTTTCACACCCAGGCCTGACTCAGGAAAGTCCAGCTTCCCTGTTCCACTACCCATCTCTCTTTGCAGGGAGACTTACCCTGCACAGTCTCCTGAGTGCCCAAATCCCTTTGGAAAATCATATTTTGGCTCCTAACTCACCGAGAGGCTGCAACGCTGAGAACACCTAAATTCCTTTCAAAATCTGGGTCTCACCATGACGTGGGCAGACTAGCAGCGAAAGACTCATTAGCAATCCCATGAGATCCCAGCAGGTAGAGTTTTAGGCTGCTCAGTAGGGATGTTGGCGGCTAGACGGCTACCTGTTTAACCGATAAGCGATTGCTTCTCGGTTAACAGACCTGGTTAACCACAACTCCCCCCTGCATGCTCTGCATTTTAAGTTCAGACCGGACGCAGCAGTGCGGAGTGGTAGCCACCCCTGTCTGCGGCAGGCCTTAGGGAACTTGGGCCCTCCACGAACAGGGGCTGTTGTTGCCCTGCACTGCTGCCTCTGTATCAGAGGCAGCAGCACAGGGTTGGCAGGGGCTCCCCAGGAGTGGGGCGGGGAGCCAGAAGCACAGTGGCTGCTGGCCCTATCTCCGGGGGGGGGGGAAGCATTTTCGTAACCGTGTAACCGCTAAAAACTCCTGTGGCTACACATTACTAAAATAAACTATATCTAACTGCCTTACTGCTCAGCCATCTGAGATACTGAGACCAGACCAAGACCTGCCCTGTTCCCTTTGCTACACTGATTTGCATCCCTGGAGTGACACTCTGCAAGTATCACAGGGCCCCAAGGCACAACGGAATCTTACCTGGTCCAGTTTGCCAGAGACCGGCAAGATCTTTGGTGGGTTACTGGGTTCTCTGTACTGGGGAGGAGGCGGCAGGTTTTTCTCGTTGTTGGTGGCGACGTTCCCACAAATGTCTGTCTTCATCTTCTCGCTCTTGCGCAGGTCCCCGTTGATGTAGAGGGAGTTGGAGATCTTCTCCGACTTGTAGGTCTTCTCCTCCCCAGAGTAGCGGTTGGAGATCTCCCGTGTGGAATAGCCATTCCGTGAACCATCTGCCTGCCTACCACTGCTCTGAGTCCGGGTTCCCACACTCTTCATCGCAAACTCTTGCTCATTGGCGACTCCACTGCCCACGCTTCCCATAGTGTTTTGGGAGGCAGTTTCAGAGGACCTGGGGGCAAACGAGCGGAAGGTCTCCTGGCTTGGGTCACTGAGAGCAGACAGGGTCTCTAACTTGGCCATGGCAACTCAGAGGTGAAGTCGAGGCACAAGTCAGTGGCACTGAAAGAGAGGAAAGGGAGAGCATTACTGGACTGCCTTTATTTATGATCTCCTCTTTGCCCCTGGGACTGTGTTAATTCCCATCGCAGCCAAGACCCCCTGTCTCCTGCAGGAGACAATGGTTGATGGATTTCGCTTGCAGCAGATCCACTGTCTTGGCTCTTTCCCTAACCTGCCCCGGCCCAATTCTGTAAGTCTCTATGAGCAAGAGCATGCAGGGAGCTCTGCTGCATAGCTCCCCAAATTCTGTCCACCCCCTGCAGCAGAATTGCTTTGGTTCCTCGAAGGATCTTGGGGCTACGCTCACTGGAGCTGGAGGAGCAGAACCTGTGCTATCTCAGGCATGTGTTGCAACACTGCCCAACAGCATTCTGTTGAGAACTGACAGCTAAGGTGACCCAGCTACCAAGTCGCTGCTGCAATACCTCTCGGGTCAAAATAACCTTCTACAGTCACTGGGGATGTAATATTCCTCCAGGGAGATCCCACCAGGTCCATCATGGGGCCTGAGCAAAATTGTTTCCTACAGTAAATTCTCCAGTAGGGTTCTAAATATCTCAAGCGATGGCGCTCCTGCAGAGACTAAAGATAAGCTGTAGGAGGTTGTGGAATAAAAAACTTCCTCCTGCCCCGACAGTTGTCCTCAAATTTTCCTTTACAATTTTTTACTCTCTTTATCCCTAAACAGTCTCCCTTTGATCACGCTAAACAAGTCCTGTCCCCGTGGGCTGTTTACCCTTCATAGGCTTGCAGATGCTTATCGTGTTCCTCTTTGTCATTGCTGGAGTCAAGCTATTCATGTTTAATTCTTTTCCTCTTTCCTCCAGCCTGGTAAACATTTGTGTGGCTTCCTTCTGAACTCTCTCATTTTTATAAGCATCAGACGTAGCCAGAGTGTTCTAGATGGGAGGCACCAGTCCGATCCTCCACCCGCACAGGAGTTCATCTCTATCCTCTCTCCAATGCAGGCATCTCGCTTGGAACAGCTTCATACTAAGGCTACGTCTAGACTGCAAGCTTCTTTCGGAAGAAGCTTTTCTGGAAGAGATTGTCTGGAAAAGCTTATTTCGAAAGAGAGCACCCACAGAGCAAAAGCGCAATGAAAAAGTAATGTGCTTTTTCGAAAGATAGCGTCCACATGGATTGGACACTATCTCGCATTTCAGTTGTGATTAGTCTGGATGGAGTGGCCACCAGGGCACCTGTGTTATTTTCTGGAGACCTCTTCTTTCGAAAGAACTCCCTCTTCTGCGTCCACACGCTCCTTTTTCCGAAAAAGCTTTTTCTGAAAAAGTCTTCTTCCTCGTAGAATGAGGTTTACCGCCATTGGAAAAACCTCTCCATTCTTTCGACTTTCTGTCTTAAGAACTCAATGGCAGTATGGACGCAAGTGCAGTTTTTCCAGAAAAACGGCCATTTTTCCGGGAAAACGCTGCAGTGTAGACATACCCTCTGTGACTGGCCAAAGAGGTGACCTCATCATGGCTACATCCCAGGTCACAGAGGAGTTCTTTAAATCATGGTATTGAACCTCTGGAGTGATAAACTCTGGCCTGGGTTTTCAAAAGCAACCAGGGTATGTCTACACTAGCCCCCTAGTTCGAACTAGGGAGGCTAATGTAGGCATTCGAAGTTGCAAATGAAGCCTGGGATTTAAATATCCCAGGCTTCATTTGCATCTTCCCAGGCGCCGCCATTTTTAAATGTCCCCTAGTCTGAACTCCGTGCCCGCGGCTACACGTGGCACAGACTAGGTAATTCGAATTAGGATCTCTAATTTGAACTACTGGTACACCTCGTTCCACGAGGAGTAACGGTAGTTCGAATTAGAGAACCTAATTCCAACTACCTACTCCGTGCCACGTGTAGCCGCGGACACGGAGTTCGGACTAGGGGACATTTAAAAATGGCGGCGCCCGGGAAGATGCAAATGAAGCCCGGGATATTTAAATCCCGGGCTTCATTTGCAACTTCGAATGCCTACATTAGCCTCCCTAGTTCGAACTAGGGGGCTAGTGTAGACATACCCCCAGTGATTTTGGATCCTTCATTTTTTGGGTCCTCAGCATGAGGGACATTTAATGGGCTGAGTTTCCAGAGGACATCTCTTTCTGGAAGTCAGGCCCTCTTCAAAAGGATCTCAGTTGGGTACCCAAAATCACAAGTCTTTTGAAACTTCAGGCTTACGACCTTTATTGACCATGGCTGCATGACACAAGCACCCAAAGTATGTTCACCAAGCTCTCAGCATTCTGCCCCAGCACGCAGGGGGTGTCAGTGTAAAGACTAGCGTGCAAGGCTCAGTTTCCAATGATGGTCCCAATCAGACATCTAGCGGGGCAAGCCCAGGACATCACAACCCATGCTTAACCAGATACTAGAGACATGACAAACCCATAAACCACCAGGCTCTAGAACAGATCACTCTAGACTTTGCCTAAATAGGGATTCTGGGAGGATGGCAGTATGGTACTGGTGATCACACCGGGTTTTCTGGTAATTTCAATCACTCATTAATTCAATCCTGTTTAATTTAATCCAGCACTTCATCAGCATGAAATAATTTCTGTTAAAAACTAGGAACGTTGAAATGCATTTTTGAGGGGTAAATGTGTAACTGCTGAAATTTTAAGCCGGCTCCCTGCAGCATGGGGGAGGGGGGCAGGCAGCTCCCCAAGAACTGGTGCTCACAGGAAGCCTGCTTGTAACTGAAGATTAACAGATGACCCCAGCCTCATCCATTAACCGTTTAAACGTGTATACGAATATGTCCCTATTAACCCCCCCAATTCCTTTATTTTGATCACCCTACTGGGAATTATTGGAGAATTTGATCCAATACTAGCTAAGAGCAGTTGTCTATTAGAAGAGGAGGTCAATATTCTGAATGTGGGAGAAGAAGAAACATCACAAGGAAGAACCATGTGACAATAATCTGGGCCTGATCCCATTTGTCATTACAGATCAATCAATGGAACGTCTCTTGCTGCCTTCAGTGACTAGTGGGCCAGGCCTTATAGAACTATATGCTGCTATTCAGACATAGACAAGGATCCCATAGCCACTGAAAAGCCGCCAGGTCTCCTCTACCTTACACTCGCGATAGTCATTCACGGATGTACCCAGTGGGTATAATGCCCTGCCCAGCCTGCTTTCTCCATTCGGAGAAAGCACCTTGGAGGCTGTGTTTCACTGTCACAGGTATCCATGGTGACGTGGAGTGGCAAGGCAATGGAAAACCAGGCCCCTAGATTCCCGAATGAGCAGGATTGGGCCTGTCTTGCTAAGCTTTGCAAGCCAGGATATGCATCCTGCTAGACACGAATCCAACTAGAAACTGGGTCAAATGCCTCCTTTCTTCACCCTGGTAAATTCCCACCCACTCAAGGAGAGTTTTGCCTGAGTATGTGCTGCTTGCTGCTCAGGTACTGCAGGGTTATTATAAACACGAGAGGTGCTTTGCAGACCGTCAGAGGACAAGGTCCCAGTCCTGAATAGCTTAATTACACTTGGCCCTTCAAGAATACCTGTCATTCCAGGGCCTTAACAACTAGTGGGCTAGATCCTCAACTAATGCAAATCAGCTGCCCCCGACTTTAATAGTTATGTTGATTTACCCCCATTCAGAATCTGGCCCAGCACGTCATTAACCCTTGCAACACCTGAGAGAGGCAAGTCTGGTCTTTTGTTGCAGGGGTCTTCAATTCTATGTTGCCCAGCATAAACCTTGTCTTGAGCCCAGGGAGGTGTGGACCAGCAATACTACAACTCCCTGCTAAAATAACCTTGTGAGGCCCCTGCAATTCCCTTTTGGGTCAGGACCCCCCAATTTGAGAAATGCTGTTTTCCTCTGTGAAACCTGCATAGCACGGGTTCAAAACACACATGAGACTCACCCCGATACAATGGAGATAACGACACAAACCCAGCCTGGAGGTCCTGAATGGCAGTGCCGTGTGAGTCTGATCTGTTCATAGCAGCTCGGCGACCCGAAGGGCCAGACCATGCTGGGGAGCTCAGGGGGAGGTTTCATTCTCCCAAGGTGTCAGTGTGAGGTTAGCGCCCCCGCCCCCCCCCAAGCAAGACAGGAGAATTGGTTTTTATTTACTTTGACGAGACAGCTTAGGTCTAAAGGTCGCCTCCGACACAGCAACTCCTACGCTCCCAAGTGTCCCCCTGTTATCACAGCACACTCACGGGTCTGGCTACTTGCACTAGAAATGGAATGGAAAAATAAAAAGTTACAATAAGGTGCATGATTCTGGACTTGCCTTTTATTCAATGGCATTTCTACAGACCGTGCCCTTTGTGTGACTGCCCCCCGCCCTGGGCTCCGCTTGGAAAAGGCAGCCTGATCAGCCTGCAGCCCCGCAAGTTACACCTCCTCGGGCCTGATCCTGCCTAGGGCAGGTGACCAGAACCGTGCACATAAACACTGGAGAAACACCGATGAGCTGGGCAGTACGGAGAGGGGACCCTGATCACATGTTAACAAGATTGGTGCTATGTGGTGGTCAAGTTATGAGGCAGGGGCTTAGCTAATAGCTCTGCATCCGCATGAGGATGACAATGATGCTCAGACCCGTCTTCACCTGCACCCTGCCCACATCCAAACCAACGTGCCCTCTAACGTGTCCCGTCCACGAGCGGAATAAATTTTGTTCTGTGCACCAAGGCATGGGCAGATGTGCACCACCAACAGAAACACATACTGCCGGATGTGGGCACTCTGCTAAGCAGCGGGGTAGCATTTGAGTCTCTCCCGAGCGGCCGCCCAAGTGCTCAGCTTACAGGGAGCTTAGTGATCCTAAGTCGTATTCTTGTGTGCGAGGGTACAAAGTCACAAGGGGATTCTGACTGGGGGTTCTGCATCAGGCCCATCTCTCAGTGTGTCCTGTTAGTAAAAACTTCAGGTCTTTCCTGTAACTACCCTCACCTTGATAGTGTTCAGCAAAAGCTCTCCAGCTGCTAGGCTATACAGAAATCCAGCCTGAGATTACAATAGGCAGAATACATTTCAAAGAGCAACTCCCAGACAGGCGAGGGAAGGGAGGGGCTAAGGGGACACAAGGAGAGTGGTAGATTTCCCACCCCTCAACGTTACTGCAAGGCAGTGGTGTGCTGTCACTGTGTTACCGAAGGCTCCGACTAAACCGTAGCCCCCTAGCACCTCTGGTCAGCCAGGAGCGCTTGTGCTGCAGAGAAGAAGGGCAAAGGATTGAAGAATGGATTCGTTAATCAAGAAAGGAAGCTGAACCACTCCTCAGAGGTGCTTCTATGAAGTGCCACTTGCTGGCACTGTTAATGCTTCACTCCAGAAAAATAGCCTGGCTCTACCCACGTAGTTCCCAAGGAAACTGTCCGTATCCAAACCAATGTTCCCTCTACCAGTGTTTTCCATCAATGAGCAGAATACATTTTGTGTTGTGCACCAAGGCATGTGCAGATGTGCACCACCAACAGAAATATGTTATTTTAATGTATCAGATAATGGTACCACCGGTTCCACTGGCAAGGCAAAACACTTGCTATGAGCCCCAAGTAGGTTTGCCAGGTGTCCGGTTTTCGCCTGGACAGTCCGTTTTTTCTGGCCCCTGTCTGGTTAAAAAAAACCCAGAAACTACCGGACATTTTATTTTCTGTTTTTCTTGGACATAAGGCTGGCGGGGACATTCTTCCCCTACTGTGTCTGGCGGGGGGAGCGAGGAGGCAGGGATTCTTAAAGGTGCAGTGACCTTTTTTTTTGTTCTCCTGCTTTTTTTTTTTTTGCTCAACCAAGTTTTTTTCCTGCCATGTTTGGGATTTTTGGTGAAAGCATCTGGCAAGCCTAGCCCCAAGAGACAAGACATTTCTCTTAGGGGTGGCTTAGCAGTATTCCGAGAGGGGGGGCAGCTCCAGCAGAAGGAGGGCATTCACCCCACACCTCACTCCGCTGGGGTGCCTCTTGCTAGGGCTATGCCACCACGGAGCCCTCCAGCCCAGCCCTGTTGCAAATCAAATTATACAGTCACTCTTTAACAGCATGAAATAAATTAGCACTGGGACCAACCAGTACAGCTCCTGGAACCAGGGTTGTCCTGAGGGGGCGCGCAGGGCCCTGGGCAACCCACCCCATCCCAAGCCCACTCCCCTTCCCTCTCCCCTGAGCAATGTGTCCTGGGCGATTACAGGGGCCTGGTGCAGCAGCAGCAGCAGCGGTCACCTCCCTCCAATCACCACGTAGGCAGTGGGAGCTGGAGAGGCCTGGCGCCCTCCCGGCCTGCTGTGCCCTGCTTCTCCATGGTGATGGGAAGCAGAGCATCTTGGGGCCACGGCACGATGCTTCCTGCCACCACTGAGAAGCCGCAAGCAGCAGGCCAGGAGAGGGCAGCGTGGTGGGGTGGGAGCGGTACAGGCTACTGGGCCGCTTCAGCTCCCTCTGCCCACATTGTGAGTGTGTGTGTGTGTGTGTGTGTGTGTGTGTGTGTGTGGGGGCAACCCCTCCTGCCTCCCTGCATCAGGCCCCCATAACCCTCTTGGTCCCTCCCATCCACAGGCGCAGGGTGTGGGGCAGCCACCCTGATTTGTCCTATGGATGGGGCGGCTCTGCCTGGCACTTGTGTAACTGAAAGGCAATGATGACAAGATGGGTATGCAGGAAAAAAAAAAACAACAAAATGAGCACCGGGTTTGAGAGTCCGGTCGAGCAGAGAAGATGAATTTTATTGTGGGTGGCCTAGCTACGAGACCCTACCTTAGGGACAAAACCTACAGAAGTGACTAGAGAAGGGTCCCCTCATGATCAGGGTTTAAATATGAGTCTATAGTAGGGAGATCTCATTCTCCGAAGTTTCTCTAGGGATTTCAGAGCTATGTCTCCACAACTCTTTGGATTTAATCTCTACTAAATCCACTGGGATTTTTTGCATAAGGCCATGTCTACACTAGGAAATTATTTTGAAATAACTAAATTTGAAACAACAACTCCCAAAATAACAACATCGAAATAGTGTCCCCCCACTTAGGGAAAGTCTGGAAATTAGTCCGAGGCAGACTCCAATATTGTGAATGCTCTACTTCGACTTACAGTCCCAGGAAGCAGTGGGGAGTAATTACGCTGAGTTACTCTGGGGAGTCGTTATTTGGAAATAGCAGCAGAGCATCCACACTGCCGCTATTTCAAAATAACCATTATTCCCCGAGGAAAGCAGGAGTACAGATTTTGAAATAATGGGGTTGGTAGTGTAGACGTGCCGCTTAATAAGGGATGTTATTTTGAAATAACTCCCTAGTGTAGACCAGGGCTAAGAGAAGTAAGGAGGAGTGTGAGCAGATGCCATTTCCAACCTGCTCTAAACCATTGTCCACACACTGGGAAGACTCAACGCTCACCTCCTTCCTGGGGCTTAGATTTAACAACAAAAAATTACCAATGATATAAAAAACTTCTGCTTAAACCTTCTACCCAGGCTTGACTGCTTCTATGGTTCCTCCCTCAGGACTGCTCAGCCCACACCCTGAGTCCTCTTCCTGAAGGCAGCCAACCCGACTTCCTTAGTATCTGGGTAAGGTAAATGAGTCACTAGCTTCAGTGAGTCAGCAGAATGCACTTCAGGCAAACCTTGGTCGAAGGGGTATAACAGCTACCAGGCGCACATACATTTGAAGGTTGTAACCTCCAAAGACTGCAGTTATTTACAGAAAACCATACTGGGAACAGGGGTTGGTAGTCGGTGTAAAGAAATGGAGCTAGGGAAAATTTAGACTGAAGGGCACCAAAACACGTCCAAGCAGCGAGGTGCATTTGACTGTGGATCAGGTTCCTTTGGCACATGGACACTTCCTCGGTCTGAGACAGGACATAGCGCTGTGGACCGTGCAGGTGGGAACAAACCTGCACCAGCGTGTCAGAGGGCTTCTCCATTCCAAGGGTGGGATTTTCACAGGCACGCCGCTCAGCACTAGCCTAACCCTGCTTTCACTGAAGGCAATGGGAGTCTGCCTCCGCCCAAGCTAGATAATGGTGCAGGCCTTTGTCCATTCACTTTCACACCCAGAGCATTAAGGATTGGGGCCTTCTTCTTCCAGCTAGTCAGTCTGCTTTTGCCCTGGGCTGAAATGGCAGCCTGGGAGAGGCTGTCTGAACAACAGTGGGGCCAGGCTTCTCCCGAGAGTCCCTGGCTCACGCACGCCACAGGCGGGGAAGGGGGTAGGTGTCAGAGGTGTTTGTTGGTGAACAGTCGTCCCCGTGGCACGCCGCTGCATTGCTCCAGCCCGTGCAAAACCCAGTGCTACGTGCAAACCGAACAGAGCTGCAACTCCATTCCCAGCGAGAGGGGCGTAAGGCAACTGTGCACCTGGCCTGGCAGCGCGTCAAAGCTCCTCTACTCTTTGTTTGTTCTTCGGCTTGACGAGCCCAGCAGCAGCCAAGTGCCTGCCAAGTCCTGCTGGGAAATCATGGTTATCAGCTGCTGCCACAGCAAACGCCGATAGATGAGATCACTGTACAGGGAGAGACGGGCCAGCCACTGCCTCACTTCTTCCCTGCCAGAGCTCTCTGTGGACTGAGCAAGGAAGGGATCTAAAATCCTGGGGAACTGGTTAATTGGTTAAACGCAAAGTTTATTCACATTTAACTGGTTAACCAATTAAGGGGGGCCGCTCCAGACCAGCTGCCCTCACCCCCTCCACGGCTGCGCTGGAGCAGCCCTTGCTTGTGATGCACTGGGCCCACCATGGATAGGGGCTGCTCCGGATGCTCGGATGTGGCAGGTCCCACAGGGCTGTAGTAGCCTCCTGGTCACAGAGGGCAGGGAGCTGCTCCAGTCCCCACCGATTAACTGGAACCAGTACGCATCACCCATTAACCGGTGAACCTTTCACATCCCTAGTCCGGGGACCGGAAGCCTGCCAGTCCTGGGGTTGCCGGGGATTTGAAGTGGTAACTGTGGGATGAGAGGATGGTGACCAGCAACAAAGGAGCTAGTAGCCTCGGTCCAGTGGACAGCTGCCCACCTCACAAAAAACCTCCAGGCCGATCATAACATCGGCCCCTTGGCTGTCCCAGGCTAGCGACCGAAGACTGAGGGTGCAATTAAAAACCCATGGCTGGCCATGCCAGCTGACTCACAGTAAGGGGGCTGTCTAGTTGCCACATAGCCATGTGGGCTTAGGGGGGCTGTCGCCTGAGCTCTGGGATCTTCCCCTCATACAGGGTCCTGGAGCCCGGGGACCAGCCCATGCACGGATGTCTACACTGCAAATACACAGCCTCTTAGCCCAAGCCCGACTGCAGAGGGATGCCACGTTAGCATGACAAGCAGCACAGCTGCACCTGGGTCTCCGCAGACACCATTCCAGCCGGAGAGTTGCTGCTGCCCACTGCAAACTGGCCTTCCCTCACTTGTGCGGGGGTCATCACTGATTGGCTGGAGAGTATGGACCCAAGACCTCTGGGCCTAAAAGCATGAGTCTCTGCTACTGGCACGAGGGGCGTGCCGAAGGCAGGAGCTGATTCGTGAACTGTGCAGAGAGTGCAGCCACTAGAGGGGGACACACAACCGCGATAGGCTACTCCAGCGGTTTTCAAACGTTTTGCTCAAGACCCAGTTGAAGAAAATTGCTGATGCTTGCGACCCAACATCATTATATTTTTGACTGGAGTGAGGGTCTGGGCGGGGCAGGAATGAAGGGGCTGGGATGCAGCAGGGGGCTCCAGGTTGGGGGGGTCTCAGTACTGGGGCAGAGGGTTGGTGCTCGTGGACTTACCTCCCGTGGCTCCTAGCTAGTGGTGCAGTACAGGTGTTAAGATCACTGTGGATCACACTGTGCCCCAAAAGCGGCCAGCGGCAGGTCTGGCTCCTAGGCGGAGGCACACACACAGCTCTGCACGGCTGCTCTTGCCTGCAGGTACAGCCCTCCTCCTGTGCCCATTGGCTGGGAAGTGGCCAGTGGGAGTGTGGAGCCAGTGCTCAGGGTGGGGGCAGCACATGGAGTCCCATGGACCCCCGCCTACGAGCCAGACTTGCTGCTGGATGCTTCCAGGATGCAGTGTGGTCTGCAGTGCCAGGCCAGGCAGGCTATGGCTGCTTGAACTATTTGGGGAGCTAGCCCCAAGGGTGGCATGTCCTCAAAGCAAGCAGCTCCTTGAACAAGCCCACTGTGGCTGTCAACAAAAGAAACCAGGCCCAGATCAAGTAACGGGGGAGCCCTGCCTCCCGAGACACTCCTGGCCTCTCTGCTCCTTTTAAGCTGCTCTTAGGGGGCCTATCTTTCCATCGAGTCCAATGGGGAGAGTGCTTTACTCATCCACCCGAGTGAAGTCTAAGCCAAGAATTAACTCCTGGCCTGCTGGGATTCAGGTCGGAGCTTGGCAGCTTGTTAGAAGCAGCTTCTACATTTGTTTCACGCTGCGGCTCATGGATGGGCAACTGGAGGCCTGGGAGCTGCATCTGGCCTGCCACAACCCAGGGTGGGGATGGGATGCGGCAGCCCCGGGCCAGGAAGGGCGTGTGGTGGGGTATCCTAGGAGGAGGACCCTGCCTCTGCACATGTCACGTAGCGCCGTGGCGAGAGCCAGATAGGACCAAGCAGGAAGCTGGGCCCAACTTCGCAGGACAGGAGTCCTGGGGTGAACATGGGGTAGGCTTGCTCTCCAGCTCCTCCCATCAGGGCTGTACCCACCAATATGCAAAATACACGGCTGCGTAGGGAACTATGGAATTTGGGGCACCAAATTGCCCCAAATTTTGTGGTGCCCTAGGCAGCTGTGCCTTTCCTTCGGCTGCGGAGTCCCTCACTCTACAAGCAACTCCACTGAGCGCTCCCGGGAGTAAAGCACTTTTCACCACAAATAAAGGCACCTGCATCCAGCCCCATGGTGGGGCAAAACTAGGGTTGCCAGGTATCCGGTACTGGCGGCCTCTGTTTGGTTAAAAAACAAACCAACCCAGAACATAGTCTGGTATTTTCTGTTTTTCTTGGACAGAAGGCCATTTGGGACATTCCTCCCCTGCCACATCTGGCAGGGGAGTGGTGAGTGAGGGGATTTAAAGGCGCAGTACCTCTTTTTTTTCCTCAACAATTTTGGCCCCATTTTTTTTTTTTTTGCTTAATCAATTTTTTTCCCTGCGATATTCGGTATTTTTTTCTGAAAGTACCTGGCAACCCTAGGCAAAACCAAAAGCCTACTTCCTGAAACACTTCACACTAGCAAAGATTTTCCTTAGAAGGGGTTGAAAGGGACCTCCTTCGTGCTTCCCCCTTTTTGAAATAGGAATTTTCCCTATGGAATTTTAATTGTAACCATGACACCTGGGTTCAAAATGGCTGCTGATAGATTTGTTTATTGAAAAGCCAGGTTTTGAAAATGAAACATTTTTTAAATCTGTTGGTAGGGCTTTGAATAAAAAAAAACCAAGTGAAAAGAGTATACAAAGCACACTATTTTTCACAGAGCCATTGAAAAACACCCGGAATGATGAATATTTTTACAAAAATTGTTTTGGGAAAAAGTAATTTTTTATAGGGGGAAAGTTTGTTTGGAAAAAAATAAAATGACCAGCTCTAATTTTAGGTTAGTTTTTACCTCAGTCCTTCCTCAGACAAAACCCCCTGAAGGGAGGACTGAGGCGAAAACTAATTACCTCACTCTTTGGTCCTGTTTGGCTGATTTGTCTCCTCCTGGGATCACAGATGAGTGTATAACCGTCCTTCCCAGAGAACACTCTGCTCATTAAATACCATAACAGATGCTGTTCTTGCAGTGTTCCTTGTCTAGCTTGTAAAAAACAGAAACACAGTTCACAAGAGGTTTGCAACCTGATTTCTTAAGCAGACAGGCTCAGATAAGCCTCAGATCAGCCTATGAATCTTGGGATGGTTACCCTCAACTATCCCAAAACTCCATGCAACACAGCTTTGATGTTAGTCACTGAGGACAGAACTTTTGCCTTCATCACAAATATTTGTGGGAGAAAAAAAAAGAGGAAGATTTAACGAGGCTAGTGGCTTTTTAATGAACTTGGCATTGGCTGCAGTAGTTTGCTCACATCTGCTGAGAACAGTAGATGGAATGCTTCTTTGTGTATGAAATTTCCATACCATAATGCCTTAAATATGCTCAGGAACTGAATGGTGTATATGTGCACCATTGACCTCTGGTGGATGGAATAAGAATTGCTCAGCCCTGGGTCATGGGCCTTATACTGTTAATAGTGGCATAGGATTCTCTTTTAACACAAGCATTAGCGGGGACTGTGCTAATGGAATAAGAAAGTGAGGACTCTGTTCTTGCAATTGCCATCACACTCCATGGTTGCATTACCAAGAAGCTTGTGGATGGTAACAGGTCACAACCAACCAAAACTTCATCCAATCACAGTGTTGTGCTTCAAAGGGAGCACCATGAAAGACAGCCTTAAACACACCAGAATTCAAATATGGAACTGAGGTTACACAAACAATTCGCACACAAGGCTTAACACTCAGTTCAGACACACAGGCTGTTACATACACAACTCCTCAGTCCTCAGCACCCAAATAACCCTAACTCTATCCCTTCAAGCAGGACAAGTCTAGTCTGAAAGTGAATTTAGCAAAGAGACTCAGCTGGTGTAAACTCTAGCCTGTTAACTGTAATTTAGTTAATTTTTTTGTTATTTTTCATACAACGATTGTGAAAAATTCGAGCTTTCATCCAATCATATGCAGTCTACTAAATGAGAAAGTGACCTTAACTGTTAAAGGCTACCTGGATGTCATCTATTTAATCCCAGGTTTCTTTACAGAACCTGCTCAAAAATAATATATAAATAGATCTCTAACGGGGTGCCCCCTGGCCGAGTGTGCGTACCTGCACTCTGTCACTGTGTTTCTAGGACTAGGGGTCACCAAATGAAATTAATAAGTAGCAGGTTTAAAACAAACAAAAGGAAGTTTTTCTTCACACAGTGCACAGTCAACCTGTGGAACTCCTTGCCAGAGGAGGTTGTGAAGACCAGGACTTTAACAGGGTTCAAGAAAGAACTAGATAGATTCATGGATGTTAGGTCCATCAATGGCTATTAGCCAGAATGGGTAGGAATAGTGTCCCTCGCCTCTGTTTGCCAGAGGCTGGAAATGGATGACAGGAGAGGGATCACTTGATGATTCCCGGTTCTGTTCACTCCCTCTGGGGCATCTGGCACTGGCCACTGTTGGCAGACAGGATACTGGGCTAGATGGACCTTTGGTCTGACCCAGTCTGGCCATTCTGATGTTCTGGTGGCTCTCTGGTGAGTCAGCCTCTGGTTGAGTCACACACAAGCTGTATGTGAAACAACGCAAACCCCTTCTGGAGCACAAGCCCAAGAGGGGACACTCTCAGTGCCCCTGGTAATGTCTCTGTTTGTCCCTGCTCTGGCACAGAGTGGTGCCCTAGGGCTCCTTCCCTGGAGGCAACATCTTCACCCTCTCAAGGCCTTTCTAGCCCTTGCTCTTCAACTGGGCCACTCGAATTCGGTCTCCCACTCTGGAGTGTCTCACTGTCTAGACCACCTTCTCCACTCCGGGTGACTAATGAGAGGTTGGGCAGGACCTGCATTGCCCTCTACTCTGGGTCCCATCCCAGGGACCCTGTGGATAGCAGCTGTCTACAACATCTCTTTAAATAACTGTGTTGCTGCTCTAATTCGCTTGCCATTTCCCATTGCCCCAGCACCTTCTTTAGCCTAACCTCAGTGCCTCGTCCCAGTGGAGTCCCAGCAGAAAACCCAGAGCGCCATCTGCTCCCATCTGCTCTCCTTGAGTTCCAGCAAAGAACTGGCCTTCCTCTAGCTCAGCAAAGTTCCTTATATTAGCTTGCTGGACTCCAATTGGCTGCTTCCCAAGCAGCCCCTCTGGGCAACTTGGAGGACGTCTCTAACTGCCCTTTTCTGGGGTGGAGTGTGGCAGGACCACAAGGCCTCCAGCAGGGGGGTCTCAGGACCTAGTCCATTCCGTCTCAGTTCCCAAACAGCAATTTTCTTTCTACTCTACAAAATAAGTATAAGGCAAACATTATTGGAGAAACATTACTGGAGAAAAGGCAACTGTATGACTAAAGTAAATTCTGTCAAATAATTAAAAGGGTTGAGAGTTACATTAAAACAGGAACTGGCCATGCCATAACGAGCTACCAGACTTGATGATGCATTCACCCAAACAGTCTCTTGGTGACTGAGTCAACTATTAAATCTCACACATCAGCCATTTAATTGCAAGAGGGAGGAGGGAGGAGGAGGGGAGTTGGGGACACGCTACTAAAAAATCCAAAAAGGGGAATTTAGAATGGATCATAACTCCGATTAACAAAGTTACTTATAAATTCACGTTGGACTGATTCCATATCCCTCAAAGTTCAGGGAACGACTCCTACTGACTTCACTGGAGGACCCTCTGTACTTTAAGGTTATGTCTACTCTGCGGTTTTTTTGAGGAAGAGGATATGCAAATGGCATATCCTCAAAACAGAGGTTTACAGGATCTCATGAAAAAGGGGGCTTTCCCGACAAATGGCCCCATCTACACGGGGTTTTTTATCGGCAAAACCTCTTCTGCAAAAAGAAATTGGAAGATATGCAAATGAGTGCAGTATTTGCATATCCTGTTCCGCAAAAAAAACCCCAAAAAAACCGCAGTGTAGACGTAGCCAAAGAATAAGGCCCTGATCTTGCAAAGACTTCTTTACTCGGGTGAGATATTGTATTGGTTCCAATGGGGCTACTCACATGAGCAGAGTTAAGCAGCTGTTTAAATCTTTGCATGGGTGGATCCTAAGTGCTGTATGCTGAGGGCAGTTACACAAAATTATTCAAAGAAATTTAAAGCCTCCTTCTGGTGCACGTTTCTAGGCAACCCTAACGATGGAGGGGTTTTGGTGCCTCTGTAATTTATACTGCCTACTGTGTTCATCTAGTCAAGCTCTCATATATATTGACATATTACTGCTAGCAAAACTGCTCCACTGACATGAAAAAGTCTCTTGAGCCATTTAACATCAAGACTGCAGATCTAGAGGCAAATCTGACTCCATATGTAAATAAATACAAGAAAAAACCCCATAGAGGAGCATTGGAACACAGAGCTTCCAAAGCTGTCGGCACGGGGTCAAAAGATGCTAGAGCCAGAAAGAGTCACAACACTCACAGTTCTTCCCTAAAACAAAAAACAGGACTATGTAGCACTTTAAAGACTAACAAGATGGTTTATTAGTTGATGAGCTTTCGTGGGCCAGACTAATCATCTACTAATAAACCATCATAAAATCATCTACTAATAAACCATCTTGTTAGTCTTTAAAGTGCTACATAGTCCTGTTTTTTGTTTCAGCTAGACTAGACTAACACGGCTACATCTCTATTACAGATCTTCCCTACACATCTTTGTACAGAGCTTTTGCGGTGTTAATTTCGCCAGTCTAGTGTCAAGGAAGGTGAAGCATTGTCGGCCCTAGGGACTGACTTCTCCATTAAGGGCCTTGTCTACTAGCAACAGCTGCATAGCTGTACTGGTCAGTTACATTGATGTGCTGTCCCACCCCAGCATCGACACGGTTTATATACAAAGGGCTTATATTGGGTAGCAGATTCCCAGGGAAATAAGTTGTAAGTGTGTAAGGCACTTTCACATCAGTATAACTGTATCCCTCGCTACGGGATGTCTGCGTATCACTGATTCTTCAAACCAAAACAACTGCACCCCTCCACGGAATAATGATCCCAGCACAGAATTGTTGCTAGACCTGGCTGCCTAAACCAGCATAGCACGGGCAGCGGAAATGCAGTGTTCTCAATGCTCTCCTATAAGGCTCCAACCTTTGCCTGGAGCAGTTTTCTCCTGTGGTGGGAGGGTAGAGCCTTTTTCATAGCCCACTCCCTCTTTGGCTTCTCTGCTGAGGCTGCCAGTATGGAGGCTAGTCTGGCTGTGAATTGACCGTGGCCTTGTGATGTGAACCCTTGAAACTAGCTCCAGTTCTGTAAACTCTGCTCCAGCAAGCACTCAGATACCATGGTATTGAGAAGCACCCCAGAGTACACAGCCTAAAATACCTGGCTTCTCAAACTTCTTGGGAGTGAGTTAACGAGGAAGGGATTTCTGCAGCTGAGTGGCAGGAGGGCCAAAATATTGCCATCAGTCTAAGGAGTGACTAGGCACCACGACAGGATAGCTAAGATTTTCAACAAGGGGTGCATAAAGTTAGGATGAATTTGCAAGCATGCAATGCCTGTTGATTTCTTTCTGAGATGAAGGCTCTTAGCCTCTCTCAGGATTTGGTCCTTGGGGGTATGTCTACACTTGCCCCCTAGTTCGAACTAGGGAGGCAAATGAAGCATATTGAAGTTGCAAATCAAGTGCAGTATTTAAATATCCAGCACTCGATTAGCATATTCACGGCTGGTCGCCATTTTAAAATGCCGGTCGCCCGATTTAACTTGCCGCGTGTAGACGCGGTAGTCCGATTTAAAACCCTTCTCTCAAATTAACTGGTACAGGGACGTGAGGTCAGGGGCTTTTTTTTTTTTCGAGGTGTGTCGCTCACTGAAGAATTGGGAATCTTTGGCATTTAACCTATTGGCAGGGCATTCCTCATCTCTGGGGGATCACGGGGCATATTATTCCCTAAATATGGCCACAGCTGAATGCTCCCATGCAGACCCATGATCCCCCTTGCTCACACTAGTAAGTAATTGCAATCACTAGTAAGCAATTATAGGCTCACACTAGTAAGCAATTACCCTTGGGACCTGACTGGTGCTGAACAAGACAATTTGCCAGACCATAGGAGGTCAAAATTGTCTAGCAGCTGTACCAATACTTCCACAACTTTCTGGGTGCTTAAGGGTAAAATTAGGGATAAATTAGAGCTAAACAACAGCACAGAACACTGAGAGCCAGGACTGGTGGCTATAAGTGAACTATATGGGATGTCAAGAAACTCAGCCACACCCATGCTAAGTGGACATGCGGCTAACTAAATCATACCAGACCACGGATGTTGCTAGAGAATGCCAGACTAGAGAGGTTCACCCTGTACTTCTGTGTGACTACGCATGTAGCTATTCCCCAGTGTGATTATGGGGTTCCCAAGGCATAGTACAATCAGGGACCATGATGGTCTCTTGTCTTGACGCCTGTAGAATATGCCTTCACACTCATTGGGCTAGACCTTGGGCCCCAGCTAAGGTCTCTTTGTGTGGCTGTCATGGCACAAAGCAGGTGGGCAGCTGAGCAAAAAGTAACATTCCTTTACAAGAGTCCCTCTCAGCACCATCGCCCCGATCCCCTGCAGCAGCACATCTTTAAAGGACAGAGATGAACAACGCCCAGCCAGCAGGTTATATGCCAATGATTCTGAATGCATCAGTGAGTGACACACCTAGACAAAGAAATGCCCCTGACATCACGTCCCTCTCAGGACCAAATCCTGAGAGGTGTCGAGAGCCTTTGCTTCTTGCTGTCTGATCCGCTGGGACTGGAGCAATGTATCAGCATGAAAAGAACAACCCAGAGAGAAGACGTCCTCTCAAAGGCAACAAAACATGGACAGGCTAACGCATCAGGACTGCGGACCTTCCCAGGCAATGCACTCGGATGGCACAGGAAAAAGTAACCATGCCAGGGACTTGAGTGTTACCGAAAGTAACAAGCTCTCTTGGGAAAGTAGGGCAACAGGGCGGCAGCTCTTGCAGCTAATTAGGCTAAGAAAGGAACTGCAAATTACTTGCTGAGTTGAAGCCTGGCTCCTTTGTGCCTGGCTCCCATTGCCATAGTGAATGCTCATCGTCACCCCAGAAGAAAAGGGAATGAGGATTTCTCAGGGCTCAGATCTGGAACAGGACTAAAGGCCTGTCTAAATGGTCATCTATAGGGCTCCAACCACCCTGAGTAGATCTCACATTTTAAATAGAGAAGAGTGGCCCAGGGCGGGAGAAGTGAAGCATGAACATTCCCTATAGCAGCCAGGAAACAGACACAGAGATCCCAAAATCACACAGTAAGTCTGAATCAGAGCCAGGAATTGACCCCCAGCCTCCAGAATCTCAATCTCCTGCTTTTCTACCTTTCTCTAGGTTCCTCTCTAAAGCTGCAGGGAGCTAGCTGTTGGCTGCATATTTACTGCTCCTCTATCAGTGCCTTAACCATAAGACAATCCATCCTTCACTTAGCACTTCTATTATCTTGTTTATCCCATCTTCAAAATGCTAGATGAGTGTTGGAAGCCACTATTGGAAACCTTGCCTCTAGGTGCCCAAGTGAGACTCCTTTCCTTCCCTTCACTGAATTATGGTGTTCTGCACTCTACAATTTTTAACAGGAGTGGACAGAAAGATGCTTTTCTAAGAGATCTGGCTCTTGGAATTCTCGTGGGGAACTTCTCTGGCCTCTCTTATAAAGGCGAGCACACTAGATGATCGCAGTGGTCCCGTCTGGCCTTTGAATCTTCAAATCTATGCCCCATAACATTTTGCTTGCCTGTTTAGATGGATGGAGGGCAATCTGTAGCCCTAGAGCCACATGCGGTCCATCAGGGTTCTGTGTGTGGCCCAAGAGACATTTTGTTGACTGTTGCTCATGCACAGGGTTGCCAGGTTCCCCTGGCTTCCGTCTGTGTCGTTTTTTTCTTACTGTTATTACTCAGAAGTGACATGCACGTAAAGCAAGGGCATGTGAAGCAAGGTGCGTGCTCCCTCGGCATCTAATCAATCAGTGCACCCCACAGATTCTCAGTACGCAAACACAGTTAGTAACACTAGCCTATCCTAGGAGATTGTCTTGGTTATGACAATCTTGTGGCCCGTTGAGATGAAGGAAGCCACTCATGCAGCCCACCCACTAGCCTAGGGTGCCCATCACTGTTTTAGATTGTCCATACTGTCTAATAGGTTTTAAGCTTGGCCAGCTTTGGATCAGACTTCTCTCTATTATACCATCATTAACACTTAGAGACCCTGGTTGCCTGCAGGCACAATCAAACCTGGAACCTCTGGAGCTTAGAACATGAGCCTCTACCGCATGAGCTACCAGCCAGTTGGCTCTACAGCTAAGGCTGTAGAGCAGACGCATCACTCTCCCTGTAAGTGGGCTCAGTGCCACCAGATGGGAGTGCACCACACCCAGGTGTGTGAGTTACAGTGGCAACCATCATGACAGCCAGAAATAGTCCGAGTTACTCTGCAGTGGTTCAGGGGAGACCCAGTGAGAGGCCATCAGAACATACCAGCCAGAAGTCATCTCAGAATGGGAATCAAGACAGGGTGCAAAACAACGTGTTAGTAACTGCCCTGTCTCTGTGCTGTACTGCCTCCTGCAAGCGCACAACTGGACCAATCAGGGAGAGAGAGAAGGTTTTCCATTCTCTGCAATCCCCTCTCCTGTGTTATGTTTATCTTAACAGCAGGATGCGTCCTGCAAAAATGACTAAGCCCAAAATCAATATTTTACCAGCTCTTCACCCCCCTCCAAAAAGGCGTTTGGTTACCAAGGGGCTTTAAATGAAAACCTGGATTAAGGGGCTTTGTGCAAACACAAAGGGAGGAGAAGGGAACCTTTCCAGAATGAATGTTGATCTAACTTTCCATTTCCGAGGATTTCAATCCGCACTCTTTTTGTGTGTTTAATAAAAGCTGGAGAGGAATTCCTTTGTCTGGATGGATTATGGTGAAGCGGGCAAATCCTTTTGCAAAAGTGCATCCACAAATTAACTCTCTAATGGTGGAATAGAAAAGATGGCTCTAGTAACATCCTACGAGTCCAGTATCTAATTAATACAATCACCCTTCTATCTGCCTCAGGCTATATCATGTGCCCATCTCTGCAGTATGAGTGCCTTACATTCTAAACTGGGGAGGAAATATCATCTTCTGGTTAAGATGTTAGATGGGGAGATGGGAGATCTGGGTTCAATTTCTGGCTCTGCCACTGATTCACTGTGGCACTGCAGGCAAGTCACTTAATCTATCTGTGTCTCAATTTCCTAACTGTGAGCTAAGGAGGATCAAATTTCTTACTGGCAACTTCCGGATTATTTAGCTTGTAAACTCTTCTGGTCTCTTACTATGTGTTTGTGCAGTACATGGTACTGCGGTGCTCCAATCTCAGTTGGAGGGGCTACAGCCATAATAATGTTGACTATATGACTCTTGTCGATCAGAGCTGCTTTAGCCAAATTAGTGTGCGAAGTCTATCATTATTTGAATAAAAAAAGCATTCAGATAAGCAGCTGAGCAGTGAAGTAGGCCAGATGGAAAGACCTCACCATTTCTGATCTGGTAGGTTAATTGTTAACACTCTCACAACAAATCTGTACCAAAGGAATCAGCCAGCCATCTCCAAAACTCTAATGACCAGCTAGAAAAAAGTCAGTGAATTTGCATCAAAATTAAAGCATGGGGCCCCTGTTCAATTTTTAAAGAATAGGGTCGTTGTTAAGGGTATTTGAAGGTCAAATATCTGCCCTCATTTTAATAATAGTTATAATCAAAGGAGATAATTCTTTGGGCCATCATTTGTTAGATTTTTAAAAATCTAATAAACAGGCTGGCCACATTTTTGTAGGACCTACATATACATATTTAGTGCTTCCTCTCTTGGTTCTACTGCAGTAATTAAATAGATAACACTATTTCTAGAGAGTTGTTGTGCTTCGAGGAACAATGCTCGTTCTGGCATGATGATATACTGGAGAAATAAAAATAAGTGATGTCAAATGAAAATGGCCATGTTAATTTCAGCTCCATTTGAAACACAGAAGTGGAGGGACAAGGGAGAGATAGGTTACTATATGGGAGACGACAGATTTAGTGGAGTAGAAAGAGTCTAGAGCAGTATTAACAAATTCTGGAGAGGAAACACAATTTAAAATCAAGAAGAATTAATTTACTGTGCCCCTGTCAAAATGTCCTTAAAAGCCACCATATAAATCTAAGATCCCTCTTTCCCCAGCACTGTTAGTGGTATTATTTAGTGGGGCCAGAGATCAGTCATTAGAATACTCCAATTCATCTGATGAAGTGGGTTAAAAACCACAAGATTGATATGTACGACACCCACAGGTAATGAAGCAACTGCTACTTCACTAGCCGACCTTATGCAGGGATGACAGAGTATCTTGCACCCACTGAATGCCATTCCAGCAGTGCTCATCACTTGTTATTATGCTCAGAGCTGAATCAGAGCAAATAATTTATCCCTGCCCAAGCTTAGCAAATAATTTATCCCTACCTTATAGTAACTAAGCCTAATCCAAAGCCCAGTGAGGTCAATGGAAAGACTCAGACTTCAATAGGCACTGCACCTTGTTCTAAATTGGGGTGTGTGGGGAATAGCTGGCGAAGGCAAAACCCCAGATGCAACATACTTTCCCTGAGCTTTGGGAGAGTCTGGATCAGAATCTGAACTTGCTAATTTGCAGGACTGTCATTCCATATGCAGAATAAACAGCTGGGTAGGGCACCTGAAAATTTGGGGCACCGCTGGGTCTTAATGATCACCCACCCACCTCTTCCTTTCCCTGTTGTGTGGCTCTGCTTCTTCCAGAGAGGATCTACTTCACTTAGAGTGGAAAAGCCTGCCAGACCTACAAGCAGCACTGAGCCTGTGAAAGAGCCATTCCAGTGGTAATGAAGCCATTTAACAGACATTTCCCAACCCCAAGTATATACTGTCAGTTTCTGAATGGGCTGTGTCAGTTGACAGGGCCTTAGTTTAAAAATTGGCTTGAAAATATTTCATGAGTGTGTTGCTGAAAATTATAAAATCGCATCTCTAAAAATCCCCCCCCCCCGAGCTGCCACTGGGGGCACGAGTTTAATAGTACCGCATAGGGCAGGGCTACTCAACTTTGGAAGCCCCGGGGGGCCACAATGATACTCACAGCACATGCTGAGGGCCACAACTTAAGTGTGGTTGCAAATATATGCAAATAGCTTCTTTCACACTGACAGGACTGAATACAAAGATTAAAGGCAAGACTATATAACATATAGGCCCCATTTAAGCAAGTTCTGCTGATATTAGTAAAATGCAATATTTACCCGATTTCCACCCATTTGACAGCACTTTTAATGACCAATGACAGTCCAGGAATTTAACTACTAAACCGCATAGCAACAGAAGACCATTATATTGACTACTTTTTTGTTTTGGCTCTCACCCGCAGGTTGCGTGTTGAGCCCCGCATAAATCCAAACAGCACCACAGGCTGCAAACAGATGGGCCGCAGGCCGCATGCGGCCCACAGGCTGCACGTGGAGTAGCCCTGGCGTAGGTCCCCATACATCCTACGGACAGCCCTGCTGGTTTGGGGGCCTCATCTCTGCATTAACTGTGGTTCAAGGGAGAGGAAACTGGATCCTATCCTAGCATCAATGGAATTATTTACTAAATTCCAACTGGTTACATCCCTGCCAACCCCCCGAGGAAGGCAACTGTCTGCATAGATGTCCCTAAAGGCATAATCTGAAAGCATCATGAGGCCTGTAGAACCTTCATCGCTAGTGGTGCTGCATGAGAAGGAAAGTTTCACCGAGTTTAAGGCCAGATCATCTGGTCTCACCTGTGTATTGTAGACCTTTGCATCTCACTCCTCCTGTACTGAGCCCAATAACTTGTGTTTGACTCTTCCAGAAAGCCTTGATTTGCAGACATCAAGAAATGGTGACTCCTCCACTTCCCTGTATTACAAAAAGATGCCTCGTTTCTAATTTGAATGTGGCTGGAAGAGGTTCTGGTTGGTTCTAGTTCTTGTTGTGCCTTTCTCCATTTGATTAAAGAGCCCTACAATACCTGTCATTTCTCCCCAGGAAGGCACTTGTATACTAATCAAATCACCTCTCAATCTCCAGGTGAAACAGTCTGTGCTTTCTAAGTCTCTCAGTGTGAGGCATTTTCTCCTGCCCTCAGATATGTTTTGTGGCTTCTCTCTCCAGTTTTTTCAACACCTTTTGAGATGTGGACCTCTGAACTGGACACAGTGTTCCAGCCTCAGTCTTGCCAACACTGTACACAGGAGGGAAAAAATCACTTCCCTCCTGCTACTGACTCCTCTCCTGAATCCGACAGGGCTCTCAGATTCCAGGCGGCGGCTGCAGGGCCGGCAGCGGGGAACCCTGGGGTTTTGCTTGTGAACGGAGCATGTCTGATCAGAAGCCAGAGAGGCCCAACCACGCAGACCCACAATAGCAGCTTTACAGTGCCACTTTTCAGAGTGCAGCTTCACTTTAAAGGGCAAGACCAACCAAGAAAGAGAACTGCACGTGAGTCCAGGTAATTCATCTTAGAAAACAAATGACCTCGCCCCCTTCTACAATTCTTTGCCCCCAAGTCTAACTGAACTGTTTTTGAGGCTGGAAGACAGTTCTGAAAGGTAGGGTTGCCAGATGGTCCCCCCAAAAATACTGGACACGGGGTACTTTGGTCAAGAACGAAAAAAAAAAAAAAAAAAAAAAAGGAGCGCAGGATAATAAGTACTGCCTCTCCCAGCCACTCCCCCCGCCCCTTCTGACGGGCCCAGAGCGGCAATCGCGGCCCCGCCTCCTAACCTGGGAGTCTCAGCTGGGAGGCGGGGCCGCGATTGGCACTGGGACCCTGTGATTGTGCAGAAGCCTAGTGGGGGTGGGGGAGTCCCAGCCACTCCTCCTTCCCCCCATGCCAGGCTTCCGTCCGGTGCGCAGCCAGAAAAATCAGAGCATACCGGACACTGCACATGTCCAATATTCTCTGATTTTCTTTACCGGACAAAGAGCGCAAATACCAGACTGTCCGGTAGAATACCAGACACCTGGCAACCCTACTTGAAAGGCGACAGAAGCTCCGTAAGCAGAGTCACAGGGTTACAATGTACCCCACAACGGTCATCTAGTCTCACCCCCTTCCAAAATGCAGGATTTGTTGAGTCTGAAGCAAACAAACTCTGGGTAAAAGTCAGACTGCATCGTAGCCAGTGACAGAAAGCCATCCCTGCTCTATTTTCAGCCTGCCTGCAAACACACTCAAACTGGCACTCAGCCTCCGTCTTCTGCTCTCCCCCAGCCAGGGCTAGAAGGCACTCCTTACCCCCATCACTCCCAGTAGCTTTGGTGGGCATTGATCCTTCAATTCTTAAATTGCAGCAAGGGAGGTTTAGGTTGGACATTAGGAAAAGCTTCCTGACTGTCAGGGTGGTTATGCATGGAAATAAATTGCCTAGGGACGTTGTGAAATCTCCATCACTGGAGATATTTAAGAGCAGGTTAGACAGACACTTGTCAGAGGTGGTCTAGATGGTGCTTGGTCCTGCTGAGAGGACAGGGGACTGGACCGGATGGCCTCTTGAGGTCCCTTCCAATTCTAGTGTTCTATGATTTTATGATTCCCTGCACGCCTGAAAGTCCCACGGAAGGAGTTCTGGATGTGCAATGAATGCAGACTAGGAAGCCTGAGTAAGGTTTTCTGATACTCAGTGCTGGCAATTCAATTTACTCACCCACCAACAATATTTTTCCAGGAAGACAAATAAAAAAAAGGTGCCCTGTTTCATCAATGTTCATTTTCAAAGGTGAATCCCAAGGAAAACAGAGCAGAAGCCCTGTGGGACAGGGCTCTGTGAAAGCTCAGAGCCATGTAGCCCAGATGTATTTAGCAGGCTCTCAAAACTAACCAGAAAGGTCAGGCCTGTTTGGTCTTTGGCTTTCGCTAGGCGTATGCAGGGAAGCGAAGGGGATTCCACACACAACAGCTCACGGAGCACCTGCTCGTGTCAAAGGCCTACGGATATGAAAGACTCCACCTGGAGTCTGTGGGAGGCAGCAGCGTGGAGGGGGAGGGGAGAAGGGGGGAGAGGCAGCTCTGCAGAGCTGGCATGCGCGGGGAACCAACTTAAAATCAGCTCCCTATGTATACCGGCTCCCGCCTCCCCCCGTCTCTGATACAAAAGCAGCGGGGGCGTGGGGGCTGTGTGTAGCCGTTAAGATTAACCGATGAGCCAAACCCCACCCTGGATATTTACATTCAGCCTCTGTACCATTTCTATCAGTTCCACTTGCACCATTCTCTCCTGTCCTTACCTGTTGTTCAGTGTTATAGTGTGCTGTCCAACAGCTGACTCGTTCCACCCCAGAGGCTGCCACACTGGACAATCCAAACCACTGCTGGCAATTGTAAAGTGTGGCTATCCTGCGGCTGGGAGCTGTGCCTGCCAACCTGGGCAGACGAGCCTCTGACCAGTTTTGCTCAAGCTATCATATGAAAACGTAGCGATGTCGACAATTTGTCGGGAATGCCAGTCGGTTAAGGCTCTTGGAAGGAGTTCTTAGCTGGGGGTTCTGCCAGGGAGAAAGCTCCACCCCAGGAGCAAGTAGAAAAAGGAGGGTACCCCAGGGCATGGCGCAATCTGACAGCAATGACGGACGTCAGTGATGCCAGCTGAATACCAGCGTGGCCCTGCCATGTTGCATGGGCCGATACTGTATGAGCCTCTCGCGTCGCACAGAACATCCCTAGTTCGTACAGAGGACCTAACTCTACAACAGCCCGGTCCAGGTAACATAGCTTTGGACTGGGGACAGGAGCCGTGCGTATCAGTCCCAGTTCTCCCGCTGACCTCCTGCAAGTCACTTCGCCGTGAGCCTCCATTTCTCCTCCCAGCCCTTTGTGTCTTGTCTGTTCTACGTGGTGAGCTCATCGGAGACGGGACTTTTTCCTACTAGGCCAGTAGTGTGCAAAGGACGGGTTGTGACCCAGGACTGGGCGGTGGCATGTCAGGTGCTGGGTCTCTTTGCTGCAGGGGATCAGGTGACCAGACAGCTACTTGCCTGTCCTGGCACCACAGACTGCGCTGCATCCTGGAAGCAGCTGGCAGCAGGCCTGGCTCCTGGTGTGTGTGTGGGGGTGTGTGTACAGGGCTCCGCACAGTGCCCCTGCCCTGAGCACTAGCTCCACACTCCCACTGGCTGGGAACCTGATGCCAGCTGCTTCTGGGGTGCAGCCTGGTCTGCGGTGCCAGGAGAGGCAGGAAGCTGCCTTAGCCCCCCTGCTGCACCGCTGACAGAGAGCTGCTCAAAGTAAGCCCCCCCCCCCATGCCCCAAAGCTCTCATCCTCAGCCCCACCCCAGAGCCCACACTCTAGTCAAGTTATGTTGGGTCACAGACATCAGCATGTTTCTTCAACAGGGTCAGGAGAAAAAAAAAGTTTGAAACCCACCGTATAGCACCCGGCAGAGTGAGGCCTCTGGGCACGCCTATCATTCATGTGATAAATAACTCACCCGGATTCGAACTAATGATACAGCCCTTCCTCCCACAAGGGCTGCAAGGTCTGGCTTTTGGTTATCAGGCCTGGCCTCATTTAAAAAGTAAAATGTGGCTTATTAGCCAACTGAATTGCGGAGTCTTTCCTGGGCCGTGCACTACCATTTCTAGGCCCGGAGCTCATTCCAACACCCACCCAAGTCAGTGGAAAAGTTCTCAACAACTTCCCTGGGCTTTGGCTCCAGCCATTACAGCACCGAGAAAGCATCCCTCCAGCGTCAAGCTGCTAGACTAATTTTTAAACACTGGAGCAGACAGTTTAGGACCAGTTGCTTATGTTGCACATTCTTAAGGCAGGGCAAGTCATCCAGCAAACAGCACATGGCTTTCCAGTGACAACCTTCAAGCTGCTTTAATGAAGGAAAAAGGATCGCCACACCAGAAGATTGAGCCGGGAAAGTTGGACATCAAAACCTTATTTGACCATGCGGCCTATACCCTAGAGACATTTCATTACAAAAGTCTCCCAAACGTTGAAGGAGGGGGGACCTCTTCAGGGGAGCATTGCAGGAGTGACTGGTATCGGGACAGATGTTACAGCAAAGCCAAGCCACTGCCGACAATGTGCCTGAGGACTGCGATCTCCCAGACAGGGCATAGGCTCTGTGCCAATAGCAGTAACTGGATGGAGGCAACCAGTGTTCCCCGTAAGCTAAGTGCTTGGGCAGCCACCTGGAGAGATTCAGCTGATTAGCAGAGCGCCCATAGCCGGCAGCCGGCATTTCTATTGGTGGTGCACATCCATACAAGCCTTGATGCATGTAACAAAACTTATTCTGCACACAGGTGAACAAAATTAGAGGGGACACTAGAGGCAACATCTGCACAGTCCT
The DNA here is from genome assembly GCA_032595735.1 of Pelochelys cantorii. NCBI lineage: Eukaryota > Metazoa > Chordata > Testudines > Trionychidae > Pelochelys > Pelochelys cantorii. The sequence goes on along the minus strand of CM064331.1, from coordinate 7,212,767 downwards.
TGGGACACACCCTTTGCTGAAGTCAGTGGAGCTGTACTAGTGTGCACCATCGAAATATCTACCCTCTGGAGAGTATAAAGAAGTAATCTTACCCAGGAACTTAATTTTGTGCCAGGCTTTTATTTTAAAGAAAGAAGCAGAAATGGTGCTGTTTGGAACTACAAGGTCCATGGTGTTACAGGCTCTGAGTTCAAAGCTGTGCTTCACCATAACAATGGAGCTGGGATGCTGGCCAATGTTCCCTCTAATTTTGTCCACGAATGTGTGGAATAAAATTTGCTATGTGCACCAAGGAATGTGTGGATGTGCACCACCATAGAAACACAGGCTGCCAGCTATGGGTGCACTGCTTAATCAGCTGGGAGACACCTGAACATCTCCCAGGAGGCCACCCAAATGCTCAGCTTATAGGGAACATTGGTGCTGGCCCATGGTGTGGATATATCCAAGGAGCAGTAAAGCAACTGACAACACGCATCCACCCTTAGAAGGGCATGGGCCCAGCTCTGACCTCAGTCTGATGCACTGGCCATGTGAGCCCCGGCGGACTGCTATGCTCACAGATCTCTTCCCTCCATGCCCAACTCTGTTGGGATGGGGGGGTTAGGCCTGTGGAGAAAGCGGGATCGATCCTGTTCACTGTGGTGGTACCCTCAGAAAGCAGCAAGCAGGAAGCTGAGTTTCTCCTGCCTCAGGCCCATACAAGAGTTTAATTGGTTAACCGTTAAGGTGATGCGTATTGCTTCCTGTTAATGGTTAAATGCTGCAGCGAGTGCTGGGAACCCGTGAGGCTGGCTGCCAGCCAGCAGCCCATGAGGCTGGCATGTGGATGCCCACCTGTGAGTCCAGGGTGCCCTCTAGCACCCTTCTCTCCCTCCTCCTACATCCCCAGGTATCACGTTTAACAGTTTTTATTGGTTACATGGTTAATATTTTTCACATCCCTACCCCAAATCACGCCTGCAACCCCTCCCACATCCGAAGACTGGCTTTGAAATAACACCTCAATGAGGTCTGTGTTTATCTATGGGGGTATGTCTACACTAGCCCCCTAGTTCGAACTAGGGAGGCTAATGTAGGCATTCGAAGTTGCAAATGAAGCCCGGGATTTAAATATCCCGGGCTTCATTTGCATCTTCCCGGGCGCCGCCATTTTTAAATGTCCCCTAGTCCGAACCCCGTGCCTACACGCAGCACGGAGTAGGTAGTTCGAATTAGGATCTCTAATTCGAACTACCGGTACACCTTGTTCCACGAGGAGTAACGGTAGTTCGAATTAGAGATCCTAATTCGAACTACCTACTCCGTGCCGCGTGTAGCCGCGGGCACGGAGTTCGGACTAGGGGACATTTAAAAATGGCAGTGCCCGGGAAGATGCAAATGAAGCCCGGGATATTTAAATCCTGGGCTTCATTTGCAACTTCGAATGCCTACATTAGCCTCCCTAGTTCGAACTAGGGGGCTAGTGTAGACATACCCTGGGTGTCTAAGCCTTTCTGGTTCATGTTTTCGGACATTTTCCCACAACCACAGGGCCTAGAAAACTTTTTTTTTTTTAATTGCATGCTGAGAGCCTCACCAATTGATAGGATCCTTAGGCCCAGCAGAAAGCTACCAGGAGATTCGCTGTCCAACCGTGAGACCCTGGGCACTTTCATCTCAAGTACGAGGAGGGGAGACCTTATTTCCTTGTGCGGTAGAAATTGAAAGGGAAACTAAAAAAGACATGTCAAGTGATCACGGGTGAGGAAAGACCTGCCTTGTCCCCAAGCCAGAGAGGTATGAATGCCACATGTCTAGGGTTGCCAGGTGTCCGGTATTGGCCCGGACAGTCTGGTATTTGCGGCCTCTGTCTGGTAAAAAAAACCCAGAAAATACCAGACATGTAAAATGTTCAGTATTCTCTGTTTTTCTCGGACAGAAGGCTGCTTGGGACTGTCTTCCCCTGCTGCGTCTGGAGGGAGCGGGGGGATTTAAAGGTGCAGTGACTCTTTTTTTTGTGCTCAAGAACTTTGGCTCCCTGGGTTTTTTTTGCTCGACCAATTTTTTTCCCCGCCATGTCCGATATTTTTTGTGAAAGTATCTGGCAACCCTACATAGGTCACCAGGTGACCAGCGTGGTAAGGGACTGCAGGCAGGGAAGTGGTGTGGGAAAAAGAGCAGATGGGGAAGGGGTAGGTGTGAGGCTGAAATGCTGCTAATGATTGTAACGGGGCATCTGCCTGGATTGCGTTTGTTTTAAAAGAAACATTCCTGTTTGCCTTTCAGAGCCACCACATCCAGTGCTGAAAGCAACCTGAAAAAACTGGGTGGGGCGGTTATTCTAATGGGGCAGCTTTGGTAAGGTCGCGCTGAAAGCGCAGCCCTTCGCAACCTGGGCCAACCTGAAAACTTTCCTTTTGGCATGGTGTGCTCTGCAGTCCCTGGCGAAACCTCCCACCTCTTGAATCTCCAGTCTTGTCTCAGCACTGGTCACTTTGAGTCTGAGACACCCTCCCCAGGGCCCAGTGAGTTCTCTCCTACCTGCGGGAAGAAAAATAAAATGCCCCGTTTCAGAGGGGCGGCCGTGTTGGTCCGTTTCAGCAAAAACAATGGGGAGTCCTGTGGCACCTTAACGACGAACAATTTATTTAAAATTTGTTAACCTTTAAGATGCCACAAATTTCCCTGTGTTTTTCAGGCTTAGACTTTCTCTCACAGACTGGTGTTGCTGCTTTTGACGTGGCGATACAAAAGGTTCGCTTTTCAAAAACAATAGTCTTTAATCTGCACAGCTCCCTCCTGGATGGCTCCTAAATAGCTACTAGGGTGTGTCTAGACTGCACACTTGAGCACACAGGACTCAGGTTATGGGGCTGTTCAACTGCGATCTGTGCATTCACACGCCGGCTGGAGCCCAACCTCTGGGACCATGTGAAAAGGGAGGATCCAAGGTCCTGTGCCCCAGACCAAATCTGAGATCAGGTCTACACTCAAGGGGAAGGTCGAATCAAGACACACAACTCCAGCTACATTGATTACTGGAGTTGACGTACCTTGATTAGAGTTTCCCTGCCATCCTCACAGGTCTAGTTAAGGGGACACTTGACTTCCCTTACTCCTCACAGGAGCAGGAGTACCGGCCGCTGGCAGGGGTGCCCTCTGAGTTTGATTTAGCAAGTCTTGACTAGACCTGCTAAATTGAACTCTGGAAGATCGATCGCGGCAGTGTCAATCCTCCACCAAGTGAAGACATGGCCTGAATATCTATACCACAGTTAAACAGCCCCTAGCCCAGTCAGTGGGCATGGGTCAGCCACAGGTGTTTCACTGCAGAATAGGCATACACCTGGACTAGAGCCTTTGCCCAGGAGACTCTGGACATGCTATGCCTCCATTTTGGCCATATCTGCCCTAGAGAAGGGTGCCAGCTGTAACCGAAGCCATTTCAGAACAAAAGGCACAGTGAGCCCCCCACTAGCCGTGCTGAAGCAGAGTAAGCACAGCCTCCCCCAAACCATTTTAACTGCAGTGCCCTCTGGGTGCCTATCCCACAATGCTCACCTTGCCCCCAGCAGTAGCGTGCTCTGGGAAATGGTGCAAGGCCAGTCAAAGGAGGACTGATTTAGCTGGGGTTGGTCCTGCTTTGAGCAGTGGGGTGGACTCTGATTCTTGAGAGGTCTCTTCCAACCAGGCCCACCAACAGGCAGGTGGTACAAAAGGGGCAGTTGCCTGAGCGATTCAAATTACCCTTTAAATTGCCGCCCAAGCACCACGCGACTTGCTCCATGTGGCTCTGAAGGCTGGGGGGGGTGACGGGAGGATGCACCAGGCTCTGGATAACATGGAGGGCTGGCTACCCTGGCCCCGCCCCTTCCACCCGAGGCTCCACCCCTTCTGCCCAGTGGCCTGCACAGGGGCTGTTGGCTTCCCTGCTTCCAACCCTAATTGTCTATGACTAGCTATACCGTTTCACGTGTCAGCTTCCACACTGGGACTAAACCAGTTCAGGAGGAACTGGTGAAGCTTTAACCAGGTATTAAACCCATCAGCAGGCTGGCTGTTCTAAGCAGCTATTAGACCTCTTAGGGCATTTTTCTGCCTGGATACAAAGCCTGCTAGGGCTTTTGACTGTTCATTGTCCGTAGCGTAGACAAGGCATTAGCTGGCTGGCAAATGCCAAGCTAGTAACAAAACAACCTTAAACATACTCAGCCGGGGTTAAAACCGTGCCTACGTGAAAGAGCGAAAAATAGCTGTCGTTAATAACAAGCTGGTTCGGTGCTACGCCACTGCCCGTGTGTGCCCATCACTGCAGAACAGTGGTCAGGCAGCTAGGCTGCAAAGTTAAAGGTTCACTCATAGCCCAAGGAGCCAGAGACATATGCGGCAGGGGCGAGGAGCAATGTTCCCTCTAATCTTTTCCATCCACGCGTGGAATACATTTTATTATGTGCATCAAGACATATGTGAATGTGCCCCACCAGCAGAAACAAAAAACCTGGGTGCTCCGCTCATCCGCTGAGCAGCGTTTGAATCTCTCCTGAGCGACTGCACAAGTGCCCAGCTTACAGGGAACACTGGGGGGAGGTACCATTTTTCAGCAGCAATGGCTTGATTTTCAGAGACACGGAGCACATACTTCCATCGCTGCAGGCCCTAGGACAGAGGCGGGTAAAGGGCCCTCTGCGGGCCGGATCCGGCCTGCCAAGCTGGTGGATCTGGCCTGTGGCTGCCCTACCGTTCCCCCACCCTCAAGCCAATCAGGACCTGGGAGCAGGGGAGCGCGCGAAGTCGCCTCGCCCCCGCAAGAGCGTGCAGCGGCTAGAGAGACACGCCAACTGGGCGGAGGGGAAAAATGTCAAGGTGTGTTTACAAACCATACCCATTTTCAGATCCACATGCCTCTCCCTCCTTTGCCAGGACATTAACAACTCTGTACTGTGAAGCCAGCCTTGATTTATAATTAACTCGGCATGAGGAATTTCAAGGGCAGTTACACAGCCCCCACCTACAGCCCTGCAACACACCACCACCAATGGAAACAGGCTCACTCTTCATTTCCCTCCGACCCCTCCCTGGAAGGGAGCAGCTTGGCTGGAGAATAAGCCAGTTTCTACATGGCTTTAAAATCCTGCTGCTATAAATATTAGTCCTTATGGTTTGTATTGCGGGTACCTGATACGGTTGAATTTCTTCTGCCAGTAAGAAGGGCACAAATGCTGCAAATAAACAGCAGGGCACAGAAACGGAAGAGGATATTAGCAAAGCTGCATATAACACTTTTCACACCAAAAGATCTTAAAGGACTTTACAGAGCATATGGTGTATTCTCAGTTACAAGCTCACAACTCCATTGCTCCATACATATAGCACTGTCATCTCAGACACCTGTATGCTCCATATTCACAACACTTGACTGCTACAGCTCCAAAGACAGATCCTACTAGTTAGTCATTGCTCCAGTCCCTTACCACGTGTGCTGAAGGGGAACCCCCATAAGCTGTATAGGCCCTATGAAACACAGTAGAGCAGTTTTGATTCTCTTCAGCAGAGGGCAGTGGTGCACCCACACACTACCCACTTCCCTGAGGTGTAACTGCATACACACAGGCACGTTTCAAAAAGCAGCCACCTCTGGGGTGAACGGTGGCCGCTGGTTAACAGCACACAGGCACACTGCACAAGAGTTTAGGCAGGAAATGAAAACAATGCCATACCCAACCTTTCCAGCTCCACCACACAAATGGTCTGAACAGCTGTAAACCCGGGGTATGTGTTTTCTCTCTGTCCATCACAGTGTGGCGAGGTGGCTCCTGGTTAACACAATCCACTGAGTTGTCTGGGAGATGCTTTTCCCTGGTGCACACTAGCGGGTAAGACATTGCTGTCCTTGTCCAAACAGGCTGCTCTCTGCTCTGTCCATCCTCCCTGGGAAGCGCGCTGGCTAACAAAGGATGCAGTAGTTTCACCTTACCCAGAGCCTCCTTTAAGCAGCTAAAGCAGAATATGTTTTCAGCCAAGATACGCTCGCTGGACCTCCGCGATGAAGAGGTTTTTGCCTCCCATGCTCTCTCAGCCCCTTTCCCTGGCAGAGCTGCAAGACCCTCTCTGCCTGCCCAGTGCCCGAGGGGACTCTGCACAAATACCTGCTGTAAACAACAAGTCACCTGTTGCCTTAGCGCAGGCACAGAGCGGAAGATTGGCTAAGAGGAGGGAACTGCTCCATCTAGCACTTAGGTTTCATTAACTCTTTCCTTGCAGCTCTGAAACAAATCCAGCATGGAATTATGTCCTGCCCTGCTCAGGAGTTAACGGCAAGATTGTACACAGTGATTCTGGGTGCTTACTTTTTGGGAGACTCAATCTGAGACCCCTGGCAGGGGTTGATTTTAATCGCACACAAAGCCTCTGAAAATCAGGCACCTTAACTCACAGCTCCCTTTCAGAAAACTGGCTCCAAACCCGCCCACATATAAGCCACTCCTCTTCTCCCTCTCAGCGTTACAATGTACTCCAGCGGGTCCAAGAAAAGATGTCTCTAATATCCTGGGACCAACCTGGCTCCAACAGGGCATAAAAACTCCAGTGGCCGCCCCACTGGAAAGGATGAAAGATGGCTGAAAGATTTTTGGTCACTCATTAATAGATAGTGTCAAAGTACCATTACTTAGTTTGGTAGGAAACTTTCATATATGTTACAAAGATCATTAATTAAGATGCTTAAAAATCATCAGAAGAGCTTCCGATTCTTAATGGGCCCCAGTTTTCAAACTTGGGCACTTAGGGTATGTCTACACAAGCAACATTATTTCGAAATAACTTAGTCTGCGTCTACACAGCAGGCAGTTATTTTGAAATAATGTCGAAATACTGTCAAGCTGGAGGACTTACTCTGACTCCTGTATCCCTCATTGTATGGGAAGTAAGGGAAGTCTGAGGAAGAGTGCTCTATTTCGAAATAAGTGCCGTGTAGACGTTCCCAATTTTGAAATAAACTAGGCAACTGACGTAGCTCAGTTTGCGAAGCTTATTTCGAGTTAAGCCCTGCTGTGTAGACTCACCCATAAAGTTTACAGACACCTACTATAAGTTCTGAATTTGAGACAGACTAAACATACAAAGGTTTAATTTTATTTTCAGTGTGACTTAATTAAAAAAAACTCACTGAGATCTACAAATGAAGCCAAATTGGACATTTGAGGAACAGTATATTTTCCTCATACTCAAATAACTGAAAACAGCTCAATCAATTTAGCTCAGACTAACTAAATCACCCCCCACTATACACATTGTTCCAGCGCTCTGTATCTGATGGTACTATAATTCCTCAATTCCTCTTTTTTTCCTGCGTTTTAAAGGTGGGCAAACATAGTATCTTTCTCCAGTCATCTGGGACCTCACCCATCCTTCCCGAGTTCTCAGAGATAATAGCGAATAGTTCCAAGACGGTTTCAGCTACCGTAGGGTGCATTTCATCAGGCTATGCTGACTTGAATACAACTAACTTATCTAAATATTCTGTCACCTGTTCTTTCTCAATTGCCACTCACGTTCCTTTCCCTCGTTATTAATATTAATTGTGTGAAGTATTTGGTCACAATTTACCTTTTTAGTGACCATAAGACGCAAAAATACACATTAAACACCTCAGCCTCTTGATGTCATTCACTATTCGCAGTCCTTCCTTGCCAAGTAGAGGGAAGTCTTTCTACAAGTTTTTCTCTTGCTTCTAATGCATTTCTAAAACCTGGGCTTATTACCTTGTATGTCCCATGCTAAGTGTAAATCAAGGGTGGGCAATAATTTTTGGTGTGGGGGCCACTCCAAGGTTTTGGTAAGCAGTCAAGGGCCGCACTTTTCTGTGGAGGGGGTGCAGGGTCTAAGTTGGAGGTTGGGTGCAGAAGGGCGCATGGGGTAAGGGACTGTGGTGAGGAGAGGGTGTGGGGTCTGAGAGGGAGTTTGGGTGAAGGAGGGGGTTGTGAACTGGGTCGGGGATTGGGGTGTAGGATCTGGGAGAGGGTGTGGGTGCCAGAGAGGATTCTGACCTGGGGGAGGGGTGCAGGAGGAGGTACAGGGTCTGGGAGGGAGTTGTCACCAGGTGTAGGGGGTGCAGAGGGTTTGGATGGTGACCTGGGGGAGGGGTTGGGGTGCAAGAGAGGTTGGGGTGCCAAGGCAGGCGCTGGCTGGGAGGAGTTTACCTAAGTGTCTCCTGGCCAGCAGGCTGCAGCACCCCAAGGTAGGCTGGGCTCCCTGCCTGCTGCAGCCCCACCTGATATTAAAGCCTGCTCCCTCCACCCTCTCAACTAGTCTAGCAGGCCAATTTCTCAGCTCTGATTGGCTGGCTGTTTCCAGCCAATAGAAGCTGAGAGATTGGCTGAGGTCAGTTCTTATTGGCCGACTGTTTCTGGGCAATAGGAGCTGAGGCTAGGGCTGGGGGCGGGAAGATTGCACAAAGCCTCCCCCTCCCTGCAGAGCAGAGAGCCGAATGAGGGTCCCAACAGGGTGGTCCGCGGGCCGGATCCGGCCCCCGGGCTGTATTTTGCCCAGCCCCGGTGGAAGTCTTTTTGTGCCCTAGACTTTCTGATCTGTTCCCACATGCCTGTGTTATTCTTTTGTACTCTCCTTCACCATTCCTCCATTCTTCCACTTTCGGTAGGATTCCTTTTTGATTTTCAGGTCATTAACAAGCTCCTAATGGAGCCATAGTGGCCTCTTACTATTCTTCCTAGCTTTCCTTCACGAGACTAGTTTGACGTTGCACCTTTAGTATTATCTCTGAGACGCTGCCAGCTGTCCTGGAGTCCTTTTTCCCTGAGGGCAGGTCTACACAGCAGGGCTAAAGTCAAAATAAGCTATGTAACTTGAGCTATGCTAGCTGCGTTGCTGAAGTCGAAATAGCTTATTTTGGCTTTTGGCGCTGTCTACACAGCAGTTATTCAAAACAGAACACTCTTCCCCCGACTTCCCTTACTCCTCTTACAATGAGGTTTACAGAAGTCGGAATAAGAAGCCTGTTATTTTGAATTTATTTTGAAATAACGGGCTTGCTGTGTAGACGCATACAATGTTATTTTGGAATAACTGGCGTTATTCTGAAATAACGCTGCTGTGAGATTTTCTTCCCAGGGGACTTTACACACCACTCCTCCAAATATGATAAAGCTTGCTTTTTTGAAGTCTGTTGTTCTTATTTCGCTGCTTTTATCCCTTCCTTTCCTTAGAATGATGGACTCTGTATTGCATGATCGCTTTCACACAAGTTGCCTTCAACCTTCAGATTTGCAACCAATTCCTCCCTGTTAGTCAAAATCAAGTGTAAAATAGTTTCCTCCTGGTTACTCAGAAACAAGCAGCTGTCCCCAAGGCTTTCCAAAAACCTATTGGACACTGTGGCCATGTCTACACTAGGAAACTATTTCAAAATTACTAAGTTCAATTTAAGAACCCACAATTTAACAAATTTGAATTAGGGTCTCCTCACTACGGGGAGGCATCAAAATCAGTCCGAGGCAGGCTCTGGTAAGGTGGACATGCTACCTCGGACTTAAGAGCCCCAGGAAGCACTGGGGAGTCATTACTTCGAATGACTCTGGGGAGTAGTTATTTCGAAATAGCGGCACCAGCACATCCACACGACCGCTATTTCAAAATAACTATTTTGGAATTAGCGTTATTCATTCCTGATGAAAAGCAGGAACACAGAGTTTGAATTAAGTTGCCCGTTAATTTGTCATTTTCAAATGAAGGGCTTGATAGTGTGGACGCTCCGCTTATCAATGCGGCCTAAGGGGTTATTTCGAAATAAAGTCCTAGCGTAGACCAGGGCTGTGTGGTTTGCCATGTTGCTTTACTACCCCATTACTAACTACCAGGTGTTGTGTTTGGGATATTTATCTAGAAGTAATGCCACAGTCACCTTCTTTTCACTGGCTCCGATAGCTCAACAGTTAAATGACATACATACCTCCCCCTATTCCTGCTGTCTGTAGTGTGAGTACAGGTACTTCAGTATCTCCTCTCTCTCTGCAGCACATGCCCTATAAAGCCATGCAATTAATTAATCCATAAATCACTATCCAAAGGGCTGATGGAAGTTTCATTATTTATTGCCATGTGTTACTGACCTATAACATGCAACTGGTGGAATGAAGCTGTTTAGAAAACTACCCTGCTAAGCATGGTTGCAACAGCAGCAACTCTCCTGGGAGACAGCACATGGGACATTTTACTCCTCCATATTTACTCCTAGACGTGAATCCAGGGTCAACTTTGGGCCCAATTTATCTTTCTGTATAAAACATGTCATGATAAAAATACTCAGAGGGGGAGCCATGTTACACTGTAACTTTAAAAACAACGAGCAGTCCTGTTGCACCTTGGAGACTAACAAAAAAGATACATGAGCTTTCGTGGGCAAAACCCACTTCATCAGATGAGTCCCTTTGCAAGGTGCCACCCGTCATAATGGCAAGTTCTGGCCTCACTGTGGATGCTGGAGATGTCACAAGCTGGGTCATGTCATACCGACAACACCAAGGTGGAGTCATCAGCAAGGCTCCCTCTGAGCTGCGCGGCAGCACGGCCCCACAGCAGCTTAATTAACCCCACCCAGACAGGCTGCCTAACTTGGCAGGGCTGAGAATTACTGAAGCACTGTCGCTCTCCAGCCCCTAGCAGACCTACGATGCTGGGCTCAGGAATTGGCACTGGAGCAAGCTATGTTGATTCTATACCAGCTGAGGATGTCACATTGTCCCATGAGCAATACAAGAGGGCTGGAGCAGGCTAGACAATTTGGCCTGTTGTCTCGTGCCCTCGTGTCTGGCTGCTTTTCAGTGGTGAGTGAAGGGATTCCTGGGATGGATCAAATAAAGTTAGCAGGTCTTGATTTATGCAGATGAGCTGGAAAACCGCTGCTCTCTCTCAGGTATCTCTAAGGCATTTATTACCATTGTATCTAAGCACTAAACATGGCTAATTAGCACTAAGCACATCCCTAGGTGCTCTCATCTCTCTGCCTCGCTTCAGTGGCAGAATGTTATACTCCCAGCCCCCTTCGTCTTCTCTTTCTCTCTCTCTGCTCTCCTGTCTGTCCCGCAGTGTGCTCCATTATGCACTAGCCCCGGGAAGGATTTTAGTACTTGGGGAAGGCTTAGCAAAATGGGATCTTGCAATCTGATCATAAAAGTCAGATTTGGGCTCCCTGCGAACTCCTTTGGCAAAGCCAGGTACCTCCTGCTGAGAATGCTATGGGGATGTATTATCAGACGACCTCCTGGGGGCTCCTTGCCTCTTACGAATATACAGGTTGGAGCTCCCTGGTCCTGGACCTGAAGGAGGGAGTTTGCTGGACCAGGGGAGGTCAGGCCTTGGGCTATCCCAGGGTTCCCCTCCCGGCCACTGGCCTGGCCAGTGTGCTGCTCCCGGCTGCTAGCAGGGCTCCACTCCCAGCTGCTGCCCTGCTCCAGCAGGTGGGGCTCCCTCTCCCTGGCTGGTGTGGCTCCCTGTCCCCAGCTGGCAGTGGCTCTGTGCCTCCAGCCACAGGGGCGTCCCTGCCCCCATCTGGCAGGGGCTCCATGTCCTCAGCCACAGGGGCTTCTTTGCCCCTGGCCGGCAGTGGTTCCTCACCCCAGTCAGAAGGGCTTCCATGCCCCTGGTCGGGAGGGGCTCCCTCTAGGCTGGTAGGACTTCCCACCTGGCCCTGCCTCGGCTACCGTCCGGGCTCCCTGTTCCCAGGCTACTGGCCCTCTAGGCTGTCTGCCAGCTGAGCTCGCAGCCCCTGGCAACCTCTGTGGCTGGGTGAAGTCCCAGACCACCGAAGTTCAACCTGTATTAAAAAATCCATTTCTGACCTTGAAGAGGAACAAATCTAGAGAACTAACCCAACACAAGAACACAACCCATATAGCCTTGTGCTCTCAAATGCACTTCCTATCAGCATTAACTCTACTGCAATAATAATAAGTAGCTGGGTATAAGTTTAACATTGGCAAGGGCTGGGGGTGAGTTTAAGGAAATCTAAGTGAGTCTAAACGAATGTATGGTGATGCAATACATACCCCAGGGGGGCAGAAGGAAGGTGTAAATTACATTAAATTAGATTCACCTGTTTGATATTGATACACTGGAGAGGGTTCAAATAAAAGCCATAAAGATAATTAAAGGATTAGAAAAATAAGCCCTACTGTAATAGACTCAAGGAGTTCAATCTATTTACCTTAGGGTACGGCTACACTAGCTCATTAGTTCGAGCTAGGTAGGGTAATGAGGGCAAGCGGAGTTGCAAATGAAGCCCGGGATTTAAATATCCCGGGCTTCATTTGCATGTTCCACGGACTAGGTAGTTCGAATTAGGATCTTTAATTTGAACTACCTAGTCCATGCCGCGTGTAGCCGTGGGCACAGAGTTCGGACTAAGGGGGATTTAAAAATGGCGGCGCCCGGGAACATGCAAATGAAGCCCGGGATATTTAAATCCCGGGCTTCATTTGCAACTCCGCTTGCCCTCATTACCCTACCTAGCTCAAACTAACGAGCTAGTGTAGCCGTACCCTTAAAGAGAAGGTTAAGGGGTGACTTGTTTACAGTCTGTATCTACCTACATGGTGAACAAACCTTTAATAACGGGTTCTTCTTCAGTCTAGCCAAGAAAGACAGAACCCTGTTCAGTGGTTGTAAGTTGGTGCTAAGACAAATTCAGAGTGAAAATAAGGCCTACATTTTTGACAGTGAGCGCAGTTAATCTTTGGAACAACCTACCAAGGGTTGTGGTGGAGTCTCTTTCATGGACAATTTTAAAATCAAGCCTGGATGTTTTTCCATAAGACCTGCTCTAGGAATTATTTTGGGGAAGTTCTCTGGCCTGTGTTGCAGAGGTCAGACTAGAGGATCAGAGTGGCTCCTTCTGACCTTGGAATTTATTTAGTCCCTTAGATTTTAGAAGCACAAAATTAAAAAAAAAAAAGATTATTCATTTATGGCTAGAATATGTGGAAACTCTAAAATCTTGGTCCCTGCGAGCAGGTTTAGCATAGGCACAAAGTGGTGCTTATTCCTATGCAGAATGCCCCATTGTGTGGGGCACCACTAAGTCTCAATGTCCCCCTCCTCCTCTTCCTGGTCCGTAGCTATGCTTTCTCCAGAGAGGATCTAGCTGACTTAAAAGTGAAGAAGCCTGCCAGACCTATTAGCACAGGGATGGAGAGCCTCAGGCCTGAGGACCGGATGAGGCCCCCAGCTTGCCTGGATCTGGTTCCCAAGGCTCAGGGCTCCCCCCCAGCATTAGGGAGTCTGTGCAGGCACTCCAGCCCCCCACCCCCGCTTGTCCCACCGTGGGGCTGGAGCACACAAAATCTACTAGCCTGGGCCCTCTTAGGCTCTGGTGTGAGGGGACTATGGGGAGGGTCTTTCTCCTTCTCAGGTGGGGGCCACATCAGTGAGGGTTTTTGATTTGCTTCTGACTTGTGTGCGGCCCCCGACTGATTCTTCTGGGGGCCAGCGGCCCCCCACCCAAAAAAGGTTTCCCACCCTTGTACTAGCAGAACACTGAACCACTGAAAGAGCCATTCAAGGGGTAATGATGCCATTTAACAGCCATTTGCCAACCCCAGGTATGTACTGTCATTTCTGAACTTACTGTGTTAGCTTACAGGGCCTGAGTTTAAACTCTGCTTTACAAATATTTCATTCGTGTGTTGCAGAAGATTATAAAATCACATCTCTAAAAATTCCCCTTCCCCACCCCCACCCCATCCCGGACTGCCATTGGGCACAGGGTACCAGTTTAATAGTTCTGCCTCATAAATTGTAAGGATGGCCCTGCATGGGCACATGCTGTTGCTGTGTGCTGTCAAACAGCTGACACTCCAGCCCAGAGGCAGTTAAATTTCAGTGATAGGTGAAGTAATTCTCCTATAGATTTCTTACCCATTCAGCTCTGTGGGGATATCACGTGGCTTTTTGGGTGTTTGCAAGGCTCTCTGAGCTCCTCAGATAAAAAGTATTAGTGAAGTGCAAAGTATCCATTCCTGTAATGATAATGATTTCAAAGTTGTAATATGGTCAAGGCATAGCAGCGACCCAACCTTACTAGGGATGTTAAAGACTAGTCGACTATCCGATAAGCATTTGCTTGACCTTCCAGGAAAAGAATGAGATGGAGGTGGGGAGGGTGATGCTATTTAATCTTAACTTACTGAATCTGGAACTGTTTGACCTAGAGAATCCCCCCTCCTCCAAACTCCATGAGTTCTCTCATGAATGGAAGGCAGGGTCTGATTGACTCCTGGAAGGTCAAGCATACTACTGGCCACATATTCCCAATTTCAGCCAATGCCAACCCAGACCTGAAGCGGGGTTTGGGAAGAGGATTCCTCAGCTTAAGCAACAACATGGTAATGGATTTGAACTCATGGAGCAGGGCTGCTAGCTAGCAAAAAGTGCCAGCCAAAGGGCAAAGCTGCGACACCTCCTAGGCATTCATAAAAGCTGCCTTCACGGGGCTATGAAATATAAATACAAGCTCTCTCTGCAGCAAAGAGGTTTTAATTATGCAAGAGTGTTGTTTTTAAACACAACTTGCTGGTAATGTTCCTCCGGAGACACAGTCAGGTCCCTCCCCTCCCCTCACTGGGGCCTTGTTTACCTGATGCTTGGTTGGGAAGCATCTAAGCTGGAGTTCTTGCCATATCAGTTCCTAGCAGAGGGGCTTTTGCCCCATCCCCAGCTCAGCCCCATCCACCTAAGGCCTAACCCTCGTCTACAATGGCATGTTTTGTCTCCAAAAACTGACTTTTGTTGACAAAGCAGTGAGAGCGTTTACACTACAATGCAACATTTGTGAGGGGAAGAGGCAGGGGGTGGGGGAAAGGAACCACCCCATTTTGGTGATAAAAAACTTCCACCTCTGCAAGAGACTTTTGTCTCTTTTGCTCCCTTTATTGTCGACAAAGAGCCAGCGTGGACTCGGCTGTCTGTTTTATTGAGAGAACTGGCTTCCACCAGTATCCCACAATGCCTGCCCTGACTGGCTCTGCTCAGTGTCTTGTGATTTTTGCCGCCCTGCAGGCATGTGCCCCTCCCCTTTCAAACCTGGGGGAAGTATCTGGCAGCTGAGCGAGCTGCTCCATTTGGGGAACAAACAAAAAGAGCAAATCATCAGAATGCTCCCGTTCTGCCCTGCTGGAAACGCAGCAGCAGGCAGACTGCTAAGGGGAAATGGTCACTGTGCTACAGGAGAATGGGCACCCAGCCAAGCACAGAATGAGGCTAAGTAGTCTCTGGATTTCTGCTGTTCCAACAGGCTTGATTCTGCAAGATACATGTGCTCCAGCCCCTACCCAGCTACACATTCAAGCTAAACTTTAAGCATTTGACTAGTGCCCTGGACTCCCATGGGGGGCTGGATCAGGCCCTCAGTCTGGAGTAACCCAGAAATGATTCCTCACTTTCTAGTTAATGTAGACACGCCAAATGGTTCACCTGATCACCTTTGCCCAACACGTCAGCCAAGTTTCTTTGGGGAGACGCTGAGACTGATGCTTATCATTATTTGTATTGCAGGACCTAGGAACCGCATTCTTGGCCTTAGGGCCCCATTGTGCTAGGTGCTGTCTACACATGGAACAAAATCTCTGCCCCAAAGATCTTACAATTTCTAAACCTGCTCGTTCCTTCCAAAAAAGAAGAATTTTTCACTTTCATGCCCTCTACTCTTCTTGGCTCCCACTGGGAGGAGAAGCAGAAGTGCCAAAACACCAGAAAACAAACTTACTGGACTGTTTCCAGCCCAGCCATAAGCCTCCTGGGATATCCTGCCCAATTTTGCAAACTCAAAAAGACAGGCATCTGGCTTTTTGGGTGCTCAAGTGAATTGCGCTGTGTTACACAGACAAGCCATCTCAGGGAGTCTGGTTAGACAGGTAGCCCCGAACTATAGTCAAACGTTGGCCTCTGCTTCTTTCTAACCAGGCTCTAGCCTTGATTCATTTCGAAACCCCCAAGTTAATGAATTTGCAAGTCTTTCCTTGTGGCTAGCTCATTTTTCTGTGTGTAAATTTCTTGACAGTGATGTAACTACTTTCACACTAGGGATTACTCTAGTACAGCTGCTCGGGTGAACAAGAAACACCCCCCTAGTTGAAGCTGTTATACCGGTACAAATTGTGTGTGTGGACCAGGCCTTCGTATACATGATAACTAGGCCCCTGCATGTCTAGCAACAGGGTAAAAAAAGAATTGTGTATCCACTGCAATGCAGGTCAGCCTTGAGTTATAGAAGAATAACGTGTGGTGGGTGTCCTGTAAAATTTGTGGCTCCTTCAGTTTGTTTCTAGAGCTCTGCTCATCATAACTCTTCTTCAGCAACGGTGGGAAGAAACATTAAATCACATATTTTTCCCTTCAATGAACTAACAACAAAATCCATCCTCACTATGAGATCAGGGCTTCCCCGTTCTGATTTATCCACCATGGGAAATGCCCCCATGCAGACTCCACTGGGGAAGAGATAATGACTCTGGATTACATTAAAATTGACCAAGATCTTCATCAAAAACTTATGTAAGATCTGAAGAAGTTGAGGTAGCAGCTTTTTGTTCTATTTTCCGTGCCATGTTCCCTTACTCCCTGATGTTGGCTGGGACTGGAAGTATTAAAACACCACAAGAGGGGCTGTTCTGGTGACGTTGCTGACTAGGTCTCAGACAGGAAGTAACAAACATCTCTTGAGAAAACCTGATCTCACTAGACTTCCTGTCCAATTCCCAGCCGAGAGAGACTTGGACAAGCCTACAGCTTTGGGATACTTATCAGGAACAAATAGAGCCAACTTCCCCATGTCTGACTGGAGGGAAATAGACAGGTGGCTCTCTACTCCAGCACAGCCCACAGTGAAACTGTTACATGGTAAACATTAAATTGCCATTACTGGTTTTCAGTGATAATCAACCCTTTGCCTCTTTGGAGGCAGTTTACATCGCACTTCAAGTTGCCATTTGTCTGTGTGCAGACTCAGAAAGAAAGGACCCCTTGGTGCAGTTTAGTTTAGAAAAGAGACGACTTAGAGGGGACATGATAGCGGTTTTCAAGTATCTAAAAGGATGTTTACAAGGAGGAGGGAAAAAAAATTGTTTCCCTTGGCCTCTGAGGATAGGCCAAGAAGCAACAGGCTTAAATTGCAGCAAGGGAGGTTTAGGTTGGACGTTAGGAAAAACTTCCTAACTGTCCAGGTGGTTAAACACTGGAATAAATTGCCTAGGGGGGTTGTGGAATCTCCATCACTGGAGACATTTAAGAGCAGGTTGGATAGATACCTGTCAGGGATGAGCTAGATCAAGGCTACTCAACATGCGGCCCATGGGCCGCATGTGGCCGGCAGCCCATTTGTTTGCAGCCCATGGTGCGGTTTGGGTTTACATGGGACTCAACGTGCAACCTGTGGCTGGGATCCTTTGAACATGGCCTCCACTGGGAACGCACTCCGCAACCATGAAGCGTCACTCAGGTGGGGTGAGCATTGAAAGATGCAAGCGGACGGGCTGGCTGGGACAGGTACAGGGTGTCGGTTTTTCTAGCCCCCCCGGGAGGAGGTGCCGGGAGCGCTGGGGCATTGTGTGAAAGAAGCTATTTGCATGTATTTGCATGTATATGCAACCACACTTAAGCTGCGGCTCTTGGCATGTGCTGTAAGTATCACTGTGGCCCCCAGGGCTTCCAAAGTTGAGTAGACCTGATCTAGATGGTGCTTGGTCCTGCCGTGAGGGCAGGGGACTGGACTTGATGACCTCTCACGGTCCCTTCCAGTTCTGGTGTTCTATGATTCTATGGAAGAGCGGCGAGGAGTCCTGTGGCACCTTATAGACTAACTGAAGTGTTGGAGCATAAGCTTTCGTGGGCAAAGACCCACTTTGTCAGATGCATGTCGTGGAAATTTCCAGAGGCAAGTATAAATATGCAGGCCAGAATCAGGCTGGAGATGACGATGTGGATCCAATCAGGGAGGATGAGGCCCACTTCTAGTAGCTGATCTGGAGGTGTGAATTCCAAGAGAGGAGAAGCTGCTTTTGTAGTTAGCGAGCCATTCACAGTCTTTGTTTAATCCCGAGTTGATTGTGTCAAACTTGAAGATGAACTGTAGCTCAGCAGTTTCTCTTTGAAGTCTGGTCCTGAAGTTTTTTTGCTGCAGGATGGCTACCTTTAGATCTGCAGTTGTGTGTCCAGGGAGATTGAAGTGTTCCCCTGCGGGTTTTTGTACGTTGCCATTCCTAATATCTGATTTGTGTCCATTGATTCTTTTACGTAGGGACTGTCCAGTTTGGCCGATGTATATAGCAGTGGGGGCATTGCTGGCACATGATGGCATATATTACGTTAGTAGATGTGCAGGAGAATGAACCAGTGACAGTATGGCTGATCTGGTTAGGTCCTGTGATGGTGTTGCTGGTGTATATATGTGGGCAGAGTTGGCACCGAGGTTTGTTGCATGGATTGGTTCCTGAGTTAGAGTTATTATGGTGCGGTGTTTAGTTGCTGGTGAGAATATGCTTCAGGTTGGCGGGTTGTCTGTGGGCAAGGACTGGCCTGCCTCCCAAGGCCTGTGAAAGCGAGGGATCATTGTCCAGGATGGGTTGTAGATCACTAATGATGTGTTGGAGAGGTTTTAGCTGAGGACTGTAGGTGATGGCCAGTGGTGTTCTGTTGGTTTCTTTCTTGGGCTTGTCCCGTAGCAGGGGACTTCTGGGTACACGTCTGGCTCTGTCAATCTGTCTCCTCACTTCCTCGTGTGGTTATCATAGTTTACAGAATGCTTGTTGAAGATCTTGTAGGTGTAGGTCTCTGTCTGAGGGGTTGGAGCATATGCGGTTGTACCTCAGTGCTTGGCTGTAAACAATGGATCGTGTGGTGTGTCCGGGATGGAAGCTGGAGGCATGCAGGTAAGCATAGCGATCGGTAGGCTTTCGGTATAGGGTGGCATTGATGTGACCGTCACTTATTTGCACCATGGTGTCCAGGAAATGGATCTCCCGTGTAGACTGGTCCATGCTGAGGTTGATGGTGGGGTGGAAGCTGTTCATCTTCAAGTTTGACACAATCAACTCAGGATTAAACAAAGACTGTGAATGGCTTGCTAACTACAAAAGCAGCTTCTCCTCTCTTGGAATTCACACCTCCAGATCAGCTACTAGAAGTGGGCCTCATCCTCCCTGATTGGATCCACCTCGTCATCTCCAGCCTGATTCTGGCCTGCATATTTATACCTGCCTCTGGAAATTTCCACTACATGCATCTGACGAAGTGGGTCTTTGCCCACGAAAGCTTATGCTCCAACACTTCAGTTAGTCTATAAGGTGCCACAGCACTCCTCGCCGCTTTTGCAGATTCAGACTAACACGGCTACCCCCCTGATATATGATTCTATGGGAGACTGACTTTGATAGGAGCAGCCAGTGTAAATCAATGTCGCTCCATTCTGATACAAAGAAGTAATAGGACAACATAAGGCCAACCACCAGTGCTGTCCAGCTTCTGGGATTCGGAGACTTTTGCTATGAAGCAGTAAAATCACAATGTACTGCCATTTTTACTGGTTTTCATAGAAACTATGCCCCAGATCACCTTTTAGAATAAGGCCTGATTCCTGCCAAACATCCATACCTGGAGCTGCTCCTGGACTTTAACTGGCATGCTGAGCATAGAGGACTTTTCACACTGGATCTTTCAGTGACAGCAGCAGGAGAGAGAACCTGGGTGGCTTGGATCCAGGGGTTGGGGAAGCGAGAAAGAGGTTTTCAGATGCAATTTGAAAAATGAGATGACGAGCTGACGGAAAGGCCAGAAAGGCTGTTTCAGACAAAAGCGGCTGCAGAGGAAAAGACTTTTTTGCACCACCAGTACAAAGACCGAGAGTGCCTGGAAGGGTTCTGAAGTAGGAGTGAGCACACGACATTTTAAAGTCTTTGTTTCCAGACACCCACATGCTAAGACCCCTACAAACACTTACACAGCTGAGTAGTCCCATTCACCCATGTAGGCTGGACACACAAGAGCAAGTAACATTCACGTCAATGCGACTGATCATGTGCATAATAAGCATTTGCAAGATCAGGAGCTAAGTGTGCCCGAGTTAGCTCCATCCATTGCATCTGTGAATTAAAGAATGTGCACATTAACAAAGGACTCCCGCAGTCATGTGTTGTCTGTCTGCGACCAATGCTACATGCACACAGAGTCCATTGTGTATGTCTCTGAGCACAGAACAAAAGTCCAAGAAGTTACATTGGTGACAGAATGCAGACAGAATTGCTCCTACAAATGCGTCATTAAAAAGGAACACGTGGCCAACCCTGGCAAATTACTTGCAAATACCCAACATCCTTTCCTCTTTTACACCATTCCCTGGCTACAAGGGCTCTCTCTGGCACCACTGAATCCATGCCCAAAGTGCGCTTAGAGCTGATCGATTGTGCAGGAAGATACAGTCCCTGCCTTGACAGCCGACAATCCACAAAGCTCTTTACAGATAAAACACATTGTCCACTCACATCCAGCTCCTTTCCTCAGCCACTGAAAAAAGCCTGGTAGCAAGTTTAAAACAAACAAAAGGAAGTATTTTTGCACACAGTGCACAGTGAACCCATGGAACTCCTTGCCCAAGGATGTTGTGAAAACCTGGACTTTAACAGGGTTCAAAAAAGAACTAGATAAATTCATGGAGGACAGGTCCATTAATGGGTATTAGCCAGGATGGGCAGGGATGGTGTCCCTACCCTCTGTTTGCCAGAAGCTGGGAATGGGTGATGGGGTGGATCACTTGATGATTTCCTGTTCTGTTCATTCCCTCTGAGGCACCTGGTACTGGCCACTGTCAGCAGACAGGCTACTGGGCTAGATGGACTTTTGGTCTGACCCAGTATGGCCGTTCTTATGTTGCCATTCTTCACAGCAGAGACTCTTCCTATTGTTCGTCACCAGTTGCTAAGCTGAAGAACCCCTGATGGACGTTTTCGTTCTCAACTACTCGAAACACCCAATTCTACATCTTCCCTGCTATAGCAATCAGACAATGGCCAGGTCTACACTAGACCTGGAAGGTTGGGTTAAGTTACACAACTTCAGATATATAAAATATATAGCTGGAGTTGACGTCCCTTAAGCCGAGCTTGGTTCCATCTTCCCACAGGGAAGCCAATGGGAGCAAATGCTCCCATTGACTTGCATCACTCCCTGCGCTGACTGGAGCCACCCTTAGCATTTGATTTAGCGGGTCTTAACTAGACCCGCTAAATCAAACGCCAGAAGACCGATCTCTGGTGCGGCAAGTAGAGACATGGCCAATGTGTGGGACAGCAGCAAGGAGAGGGAGGCAATGGAGCTCAACACAAAAGTTTCTGGGTGAAATCCCATAGCTTGGGTTCCTCCACGCCGTAAGTACCTACACAGAGAACAAATATTTACTAATGGGCTTCTCAATTGAGCAGGGAAAGGTGTAGCAGGATCCAGTGACTAAAAGTCAAAGCTAGACAAACTCAGACTGGAACAAAGGTGTACATTTTTGACAATGAGGGTAATTAACCACTGAAACAATCTGTCAAGATTCAAGGTTGATTTGCCACAATTTTTACATCGAGGTTGGATATTTTTCTAAAAGAGCTGCTCAAGGAATTATTTTGGAACGTTCTCTGGCCAGAAGGTCACACAAGTTGATCAGAATGGTTCCTTCTGGACTCAACGGATCCTTGCCACAAAACTCCAGAGCAGGAAACCCTGATGACAAAGCAAGATTTTAAATGCTGCAAATCTCCGAGAACCCTGGTTACATAATACATTGCTTATAAATTATCCATGTTAAGTCTGTTAACACAGACAAATTAGGATTTGAGAAGCAGGGCTGTCCTATATTTCCTGGGTCAACCGAACGTTCAGATGGAGGAGGGGAATAAGGTCAGAAAACTAGCGGCCAGGCATTACACATGGGTGATTTAAAGAAACACCCTCTCCTGCCGGTCAGGTCTCCAAGAAATAACGCACCTCTGGGCACAGTGGTTCCAATCCTATGGCCTAGGCCACTGAATGGCGGTAGCTACTATATTTCACAATAGCCATACACCTCCCGTGCACTTCTGCCAGCTGTCAGGAATGAATCCTCCCAGCACCCCCAATGGCGTGGGTAAGCATTGTCCTCATTAACGGGGTGAGTTAGAAACTAAGACAAAGAGCTCAGGGGCCAGATTCAAATCTCAACAAAGTCAATGGGAGTTTTTCCCACTAACTTCAGCAGGTGTTGGATGAGGTTCTGTAGGATTTCCCAAGGCCAAAATCCCTTGGATATGAGATGGAGAACGACTGAATCCCAGTCTTGTGCTCAGTGCGCTAAACCAGTGGTTCTCAAACCCCTACATACTATGGATCCCTGCTTAAGCTCCCTGCAGAAATACCCTTGTGACCTTTCCTAGCCTTTCCTTCCAGCTCTGTATCTCTCCTGCAGTGCTGGGTTACTGAGGGGAAATCAGTAAGGATGAAGACAACGCGAGTGAAAAATGAATCTGCTTTGAAACGATGGATCTGGCCATTTGTTCCATTCCCCTATTTCAGACCTGGGCTCGGCGTTTTTGGGCTTGGGAGATCGCCTCCTGCAGCCCCCATTGTTCTGATTTCTCCAGGCTGCTTCACAGTTTGTTTCCGTTCTCCTGTGTACTTGCAACCCTTCCAACGTTATCACTGTCCACTAATCTGGTCAGAGCTGTATTTTCACCTATAGAAAAGTGAAGCTGCAGAGAGAGATAGCTTCAGTTGGCCAAAAAACCCTCATAGCCCTAAAAGGAGCAGAAACTTGGCTAGAACTAGTCTGGTGGAAAGCGTCTTTGATTGGAGGCTGACGGATGCTCCATCATTTTATTGACAGAAGCAGCTCTAGAGACCTCTAGAGGGCATGATAAATCACAGCCTGCACTCCAGGGAATAAAGGGGGGAAAGCAACCTGCAAACAGGTACACTAGCAATGAAGTCTTGGGTGGGATGGATTTTTGGCTACGGTAGCAGGATTCTAAGCTGCAAGACACTGCTCCTAGTCAGTAGGAATAGATGGAGGCCCTTTAATGGCTACAAGGCTTTTCAAGCAGCTGCCTGCTAAAAGCTGACTCTGGCGTTGACCCACCAGACTCAGCAAGATCTCATTACAAGAACCAAGTTATCAAGAGCGATGAATTTTGGAGGAAAAGGTTGTGGCTGTGGGGGAGGGAAGGTGATGAGAGCGCGAAAATTTTCACAACCGCACAATAACAGTAGATTACATAATAGCATCTTGCTTCATCCTCTTCTGCGGCTGGCATCTCTGGGGGAGTAATTACATCTACGCCACACACTGAAGTAAAATATTATCACATTAGCTTGAAAATCCTATAATTAGCTCTCTTCCAAGCATGTGCCAAGGTCTTTATTATACTCTTTTTGCCCAGAAGGAAAATATTTTGAATTTTTTAGTGTGACCGACAACTCTAGGAACACAGAAGGGGATGGGGGACTGGACTGCTACCAATACTAAAAAAACCCCGGCACAACTGTAGGGAATGAGAAGGGGCTGGAGGAAGGAGAACAGAATATAAAACATTTTTACTATACATTTAAATGTCTTGCAGGGCTGGTGATGATCCAATTAATGTCAAAATGCGCAAACACGGGACCTGATTTTCAGAGCATTCACAATCTCCCATGCTGCAGCTGGGTGCCTGAAATCTGACTCACAAATCCATACTGAAGCTGCTTAATACGGGATCTGATTTTCAGAGGGGCTGATCTCCTGGCCTCCCATTGGCAACAAAAGGATTTGTGATCAGCTCGGGTCTTCTGGAATATCAAGCTGCTCACCTAAATACGGATTTAGGCACCTAAAGGTTGAGTATTTTGCCGTAAGGCTCTTTGCGAATGGCACTAATGCTTTTCAAGTTGACGCACACCCTGTGATTGATTTAACTTGACTGATGCTTTTTCATAAGACACCTAGCTCATACAGTGATGGATACATTAAAAATGCCAGAAATAGATCCATTAGAATTGTTTCACCTGCTTTTTAAGTGCAGTTACTTTGAATGCGGGACACAACAGCTGGTTGGACAGCACCCAGCAGCACAGAGCTACAGCTTAGGGCAGGAAAGGAAGAGGTAGACCGTGCTCAGTTGTAATCTCAAGGGAAGGCTGTTGGGGGAACCAAATGGGACTCTCTCAGCTTGAATACGGCGAATCCTGTGCCTCGGCATTGCATCCGGAAGTGCCACGAGCAGGAGTGGTCGGGACATCGGGTCTTTAGGGATGCGCTTTTGGTAGTGTCATGCATCCCCCGAGTCCAGAGGCTGACACAGGTTCAATAGTAAAACAGTGTTGCCCCAGCAACACTTCCTGGAGTGCCTCCCGGTTCCTGATAAACTCACATTTTCTAGCCAGAAGGGACCCCCTATGTTCATCTAGTCTGACCTCCTGCCCATCACAGACCTTGGAACCTCAGCCCACCTCCTCCCACTCCTGTAACAGACCCCAAACCTCTGGCTGAGTGACTGAAATCCTCAACTCTTGATCGAAAGACTACAAGTTACAGCAAATTTACACGACTTTAAACCTGGAAGTGGGCTGCAAAGGAAGGCAACTGCCCACCTCAGGGTCTCTGCCAATCAGACCTTAGGGAAAATTCCTTCTCAACAGCAAATTGGGGGCTCAATTCTACCCTGAGCATGTGAGAAACAACCACCAGCCAGACACCTGGGAACAAATTCTCTGTAGCAGGCCTGCACAACTCGGAAAGCAGCGAGGGCCATATTACTCCAAAGAAAACAGCTGTGGGCTCGTGAATCCCTGCGAGGCCACATCTGGGGTCAGGAGCAGTTCTGGAGACCCACACGGAGTCGGTCACATGGCATCTTTATACCTCCTTCCTGGTTTCTTCCAAGCTGGCTAGAGTCACATGGCCAGTGGCCAGGTGTGTCTTTGGCCTCCAGAGATCCATTGTTCCCTGGAGACTTGCTCATTAGCATGTCCATAGGCAAATATTCCTGGCCCATTACTCAACCACATACAGAGAAACTTCCAGTCTCCATACAGAGTACATATTCATAACTCCACACACGGACATTATATGAAGAGCATATACAGAACCAGTAGAAAGTAAGCTTTTGTTTGACACCTCACATGGCCCCCTTTGTACCGACTTTTGGGGTGAACACCCCCCCCCCATGGGTGCAGCAGTGACCTGGTTGCTCCCCTCAAAATCCAATAACATGACACCTGCCCCCCTCCCCTCAGCATAAGCCTCTTCCCCTCCCCTACCTGCCTTCTGTCTTCCAGTTTGCGGGGCTGCCGGAGCCTTTTTGAATCCTGCAGTTGCTGGCCGTGACGTCATGATGCTACGTCACACCAGCGTCCTGGCGTCTGCCGGCGTCCCGCCCCGCCTCCTCGCACTGGAGTTGCACGCAGGTAGCCTGGCAGCGAGAATTGCCGCACTTCCCCCTCCCCGGCGGCACTCCACTCTTCTGCCCGGCCGGCGGATCGGATGGGGCCACACCGCCCATAGTCGTCACGGGCCGCACAGTGAGCCTCTGGGGGCCACATGCGGCCCTCGGGCCGTATGTTGTGCAGGCCTGCTCTGTAGTAACTCAAGAGCCCTTCCCAGCTGGTCTCCCATCATGGGTCATTGGAGACACTTGCGACGAGCAGTCACAGATCGGCTACACGGTAGGTAGCGTCACCATACCACCCGCTCCATAACCTCTCAAGCTCAGTTAGGTTTTTTGCTCCTGCTGTGCTTCTTCGCAGCCATTCCAGAACTTCACTCCTCTCATGGTTAGCAACCTTCCTCTGATTTCCAGTCTAAATTTGCTGATGGCCAGTGTACAGCCATGCATTCTTGTGTCCACAGTGGCGCATAACTTAAAACAACTCTGCCCCTAACTTGGTATGTGCCCCTCTGACATATCTATAGAGCGCAATCCTATCTCCTGCCAGCCTTCCTTCGATTAGGCTCAATAAGCTAAGCTCCTGAATGTGCCTCTTGTAAGGTAGGGTTTCCATTCTTTGGCTCAGCCTAGTAGCCCTTCTCTGCATCTATTCCAATTTCAGTTCATCTTTCTAAAGCACGGGAGACCAGAACTGCACATGATACTCCAGATGAGATCTCACCAGAGCCTTGTATCATGGTACCAAGGACACTTCCCTGTCTCTACTAGAAATACTTCATGTGACGTATCGCAGGGCTGCATTAGCCTGGGAAGTCTCCCATCCCAAATACTGAATCCAGATTCACAGGTATGTATTAGCCGAACACCTTTCTAATCTCCTCAGGATGTGACCTGGAAGACTAGGCTTTGCTGGCCTCTTGCTGAACGAGACATTTATTTTATGACATTTGCACGTTAGCAAGGAACTCTGCGGCAGATGGTGTGATGCCCTCAACTTGCCTTATCAGTGTTATGCTGATTCAGCAGGCAGAGAATGAACTTTACTAGAGACATGAAGGGCCAAGTTTCTGTGTGTGCGCACGCACTCCCTGTGGAAGATGCTGTGGAGAGTCCTGTGGGCTGGAGCCATCTGCTTTGCCCGGGAACAGATACAACAGGGCGGCCACAAAGCGGTTAAGTCAGACTGGATGATCACAGTGATCCCCTCTGCAGTGTTCCCTGTAAGCTGGGTGCTTGTGCGGCCCCTCAGGAAAAAATTCAAATGCCACCCAGCTGTTTAGGAAGAGAACCTGCAGCTAGGTTTTTTGTTTCTATTGGTGGTGCACATACACATCCTCAGTGCACATAAAATTATTCCACACATGGATGGAAAAAATCCACACATGGACAGAAAAGATTACAGGGAAGATTTCTTGTCTGGCCTTAGAATTTAGGAAAAGCTTTGTCACATTCCCTACCAGCACTTTTTGACCTGGCCTGCTGACACCGTGTCTGGGGAAAGGAAAGGAGCGTCAGTCTCCATGGCTCATTTCCTTGGCCTCTCTGTAGGGCTGACCAAATGCCTTATCACACTGGATTCCCACTTGTCACCAAACACTTCTCATGCCCACGGAAAGGGCATCAACAGAAACTTTGGCATTCTACCTTCATGGAATGGAAAAGAAAAGAAAACGGCCAACTGGCTACTAGCCAGTTCCAGTACTTCCTGCAAACACTGACCCAACCGGTAGCCCTATGAGGACCAAAACGGTATTCTTAAGATCCCTCGCCATAACCATTACACTTCTGCCAATTGGAGAGGAACGCAGTGCTGGTCTAAGGCCATGTACAAGCTTTGGGCCGATGCTGGTTGGCAGAAACAGTCCCCAAGGTCTGTGACCTGAGTCATTTAGAACGCAGTGATGTCCGGTTGGAAGAACTCATGCAGGTAAAAAGCCCTTCCCAAATGAACCACCTGTTGAATGGTTAACAGCTCCGTCAAGCCCAGCTTGGAAGAAGATGATGCTGCCGCCCATAAATCATTCACCACGGATGGGGCTCTGAGTTGGAAGAATCAGCTTGAGTGAAAGGAGGCCCAGGAAAGGCATAGAAACCAATGGTTTAAAAGTAACCCAAAGCACACAAGAACCAAAAGGAATCCTGAAAAGCCAATGCTTATGGTTTCTTGTTGCCAATACCAGTACCAAAGGGCAACGGCTTTTCACTGCTGCTCTCTGCAGCACTTCCGTCGCTCTCTTCCTCTTGAACTGCCAAAGCTGGTGCAAAAGCCTTCTCCTCTGTAACTCTGGCCCTCTGGAACAGACTTCCTGTAACTATTGTTGCCACTGATTTTCTACCTCTTTACAAATCCCATATAAATGCAAGAGAGGCCCTACTCAAAATGCAGGATGTGAGCAGCCCCTAACTTTGGGTAGACTCTCGACCCATTTCTGGGTATGTCTACACTATGCGCTTATTTCCGAGTAATAACTCCCAAAATAATTATTTCGAAATAGCGCTTCCACACTACAGGGAAGTCTCAAAATTAGTCCGAGGAAGGCTCCCCTAATGTGGACGTGTTATCTCGATTTAGAGCCCCAGGAAGCACCGGGGAGTAATTACTTTGAATGGCCCTGGGGGAGGAGCTATTTCAAAAGAGCAGCAGTGGAGTGTCCATACTACCGCTATTTCGAAATAGCAATTTCGAAAGAGGCATTATTCCTCGTGAAATGAGGGTTCATTATTCCAGAATAAGAAGCCTGTTATTTCGAAATAATTTGGAAATACTGGGCTTGCTGTCGTGTAGACGTGCCCCAAATACATCTCAAATTCCCTCCTCTCCTATTAATAGCTGTAACTCTCAGTGCTTTAATTCATTCTCCATACAATGGCTTACGTCGCTGTTTCCTGTAACTTATGCCCTCGATTACCCACTTTCTTGTAGTAAATTCAAGTCTCTAAAGCATCTGAGGGACTGAATTTGTGTGAAAGATGCTGAGCCAACTCAAACTGCGCCGTACTGTCTGTGGTGTGTCTGAGGACCGAGAAAGCTGCTTGCATTACACGTGTTACCCAGCTTTGCTTATGTTTGTTTTCATTTCCCTCGGAGCCAAAGGAGTATTCAGTTACAACAGTGCAAAAAGCCTTCAATCACATTTATGAGAACACGGACAAAATTAACTGTGCAGCTATCCTGCTATGTAGCCAGTTCCCTGAGCTATTCCTGGACAAGGAAATACCCAAGCCGGGTAGCTTTACTCAGTCACCAAGCTTCCTGGTACTCTCTCACCAGACCCACGCCTCTAAATCATTAACTACACTGCAATTGCAAGAGATGGTTGAGGGCTGTGCTGGTTACTACAGGCCCATGTGACAAGCGTTTGGAGCCCCGGGTGACTTGTGTGGGAACGGAGGACCTTGCAGGCAGGATGTGTGGATGTTCATTATTATTAGCTGAAATGTGTATTGGCCTGCGGATGAAGGACTCACTGGGCTAGGCACTGTACAAACAACAGCCCCTGTCCCAAGGAGGAAACCATCTAGTGCAGTGGTTAGCAAACTTTTTTCTCACGACCCAGCTGAAGGAAATTGTTGATGCCCACGACCCAACATAATGATTTCTTTTGACTAGACTGTGGGCTCTGGGGTTGGGCCAAGAATGAGGAGCTTTGGGTGCACGAGGGGGCTCAGGGATGGGGCAGGGGATTAGGGTGTTGGGTTGGGTATGGACTTACCCCCAGCGACCCTCGGTCAGCAGAGCAGCGGGGATGCTACGGCTGCTTCTTGCTTGCCTGCGCCCAGGCAGCAGCCAATAGCAGGTGAGAGTCCTAGGGGCGCAAGCGGCTTTGCATGCTGCTCTCACATGCAGGCACTGTCCGCTCCAGCTCCCATTGGCCAGAAACCAGCCAATGGGAGCATGGAGCCGGTGCTCAGGGGGACGGCAGTGCGTGAAGCTCCGTGGCCCCCCAACCTAGGAGCTGGATCTGTGCGTGGCCACTTCTGGGGTGCAGTGTGGTCCATGGCTTAATCACCTGGTCACCCTACAGCAAAGTGCGGGGCATTCCACCACCCAGCAATGGGTCGCGACCCATACTTTGAAACCACTGCCCCCCTTCCAAAGACCTGTAGCTATGTTTGCTTTCTATGAGCTTTTTAGAGGAGATTTATGAGGCTGACATGGGTGTTTTTTCACTGCACCGCAGTGTCTCCATGGTGGAAACACCAGGAGAAGATCAGGTCTCAGGTTGTTTTGTCTCCATAAATGGCTCCCTGGGGAGTCAGGGAGGTAAAACCAAACACCGAGATGCTTCCATTTACTGAAATAGAGATACTGATCTTTAGCTGCACTCTTCACCATGCTCAGCCCTAGCGCTGGTCAGCATTTCTCATACAAGAACATTGGCCCATGAAAAATGGCTCTCCCCACTTCCCCGCACGATTCCACAACTTCTCATATCACTCAGAATTGGCAGATTTTGGGACCTAACCCCCTCTCCTCCCCAAATTCCTTGTAGTGTTGTTTCTTCCTTCTTCTCCCTTTTTGATTTTGCCATTGGAGGGGAGGAACGGGACAGGATGGGGCAAGAGGGGGGAAGTGAATGTAAGAACATAAGAAGGGCCATACTGGGTCAGACCAAAGGTCCATCTATCCCAGTGTCCTGTCTTCTGACAGTGGCCAATACCAGATACCCCAGAGGGAGGGAACACAACAGGTAATCCTCATGTGATCCCTTTCCTGTCTCCCATTTTCAGAAAAACAGCGGCTAGGGACACCATTCCTACCCGTCCTGGCTAATAGCCATTGATGGACCTAACCTCCATGAATCTATCTAGCTCTTTTTTGAACCCTGCTGAAGTCCTAGTCTTCACCATATCCTCTGGCAAGGAGTTCCACAGGTTGACTGTGCGCTGAGTGAAGAAAAAACTTCCTTTTGTTTGTTTTAAGCTTGCTGTCTAATAATTTCATTTGGTGACCCCTAGTCACCAAAAATCAAACCCTTTTTGAACAAGACTTTTTTTTAAACCAAATTGTGCAGAAGTTCCCTATGAAAAACAATTCCTATTTTTCAAGCAGTTCTACCAAGTGTGCCTGTTTTAGGGGGAGGGGCAGTGATTTGCCTAAGATCATCAGTAGAGATGGGAATAGAACCCTGGTCTCTAGGCCCCAATCCAGGGCTCCGCCCACCGGACTTTCCTGCACAACCAGATTTTGCTACATTGCTCCACCCTAAGAACTAATTTGCATAATATATGCAGGCTCCCTGTTCATTCCCGCCCTTCCTCCCAACCCTCACACTGTCTCCTGTAGGCTCCTACCTCCCTGCGCTGCAGTGAGCCCAGTCATTAATCCTCTTCCTCTCCAACACAAACTCCCTGTCCCCCTCCATTGCCTCTTAGGGCTCAGGTTCCTCGTCCCGGCATCCGGGGCCACCCCCTCCCAGAGGCCCAAGGAATGGGCCACTCTGCTGCCAGCCTACCCTGGCACTGCCCCAGTGAGGGAGGAGTTGCATGGCCCCTGCAGGACTCTCTGACTGGTCTCTCCTCTGTGTCTCCTGCATGGCAGGCAGCCAGATAGCCTGGAGGAGGCAGGAGAGCCAGAGGGAGGAGAGAAATGCCTGAGTGTCTTTTGGCCAGGAGCTGGCCTGCAGGCTCGTACCCATGCAGCACAAATGCACAGCCACACAGAGCTGAAAGGGCAAGTCCTACACAACTATCAAATCTACACCCAGTGCTGCAGCCGGGGTTTACCTGGCTCAGAACTAGCCCGGCTCCCCTTTTCCCCTCCCAAATTCCCCCTACTGATTTTTCAGTTATATCCCACGCCTTGCTGTTTTCCCACAGAGCTCCTTTCTCTCTGCTTCTTACCAGGGAAACCAAAGCCAGCAGCACCACCCATCTCCAAGCTGCCTTCCCCCGCCCCCCCGCTACTTGTTGGACAGGGGGTGGTAGAGAGAGATTTGAGCAAACAACTGGATTTCACACAGCTCTGGGTGGCACCGAATTTAGGGCTGGATCATCCGCCCTGAGAACCAAGTCCTCTGTGCAGCCAAAGAACAGGTGCAACACAAGCCATAGCCCTGCAAGCTCCCCTCACGCTACCTCCCCCCCCAAGAGCTTCCAGCCTGCATTGGGGGACCCTCTCTAGGGATGAGTGGGGAGGCCAGTCATCTGTGGCACATTCAGTCTTTGGACTGCCAGTCCTCTCAGGCTGCCAGCAAAGGTGCCGATTAGCCCCACTTCTGTGCGCTGTCGGTACTTGGCCATTAGGAACCGGAGTGAGTTTGCCCATACATTTCACCTTCTGCAACGTGGCACTGTGACCCAGGGCTGGACTCGAACCCACAGCCTAGCGGAGAAAAGGTCCATGACTCATCACTATTCCCACCCCAAAGCCCCCCGGAACATATTTCCCTGCCTTAGCAGGTTCCCCTGCTTTGTCTACACATGTAGCCCCCGGGTCGCCAAACTGTGCAGTGCTCCTCCCTAGGGTGTCAGTGGGTGTGTGTGTCTGTGGTGGGCCCACAAGGCAGGTGGGGTGAGGTGCCATCCAGCTAAGCTCCATCACCAGCTCTACTGTGGCCTCCCCATCCCTGAGCACAGCTGCAGCCCCGGTTCTGCTCCTGACCCGCCCCCCCTCCCCCGGGCCCCAACTCCACTCCTGGGACAGAGGCCGGACACATTCCATTACCGGCCATGGCGGGAGCGAGAGGGAGAGTTTGGGGACCGCTAAACTGGCGACTGCAAGGTGGCTCCTTGAAATGGGCAACAGCAAACACTCAAACACGCACATTCAGGACACATGCATTTGGGAAGACGGGTCAACCCTGCCCGCATCTCTCCAAGCTGCTGTGAGTAATTTTTCATGAGCCTGTCTCTTTGTGCACAGAGTTCCCTGTCTCTTCTATTCCCAAAGCTCCAGAACTACTTTGTGAGCGACTTTTAGCCTTTCGCGGGTTGGCATTTCAGACGGGCGTGGGCGGTGAAGCCAGCATCACAGAAGACACTGACAGCCTCTCAGCACAGCGAGCTTGCAGGAAGAAAGAGGTTAGAAAGGAGGGCTACAGATCACTGAACTCCCCTTGCCAGATGTCTCTTTCTTTTTGACTCAAATGCTCTGGGACAGCAGAACGACACAGATCTCCGGAGAGGGTGGGGGAGTGGCTATTCTGAAACATGCCTGTTATATTCATGCGATACATGCGGAACTTAGATAAAACCAGTACTCTTTTCTGGAAGGCTGCAACTTAATGCCACTTTAACGCAGCAGAAACCAGAGACAGACGAAACAGGCTGCTCTCCAAGGTAGAAAGGCACCACGCCCACCACCCTGCTCTTAGCCCTGCTCTTTGCCAGCTGGCTGCTGAAGAACCAGATTTCATGCTTCCCTACAGAGCCCCCTAGGCTGCTGGCAGGCCCAGGGAACCCCTTAAAACAATAAGCTATGACTTTAACTGTAACACAATTTCCAATACACCACGTTTGGCAACGGGAGACGAGGCCTTTCAAACCTAGCTGGAGTCAGCAGCGAGCAAGAGCAGTTACAAAGGGATCCTTGTTTGCTGGCCCGTGTGAGCTAAGTTCAGGAGGGGCCTTGCTTCAGTTCCCAAGCCACAAACACCATCGCCACTGGTGCCCACGGATGCCCTTGTGCCCAGGCTCATCCCTGAGGGCAAGGAGTGGGCGGGCACCTGCCCTCCGCCCCGCACATGTGGCCCATGGAAGTCAGTGTTGAGTCACCCAGCAGAGCAGGCTGGGGAGACTGGCCGTGCTGTCTCTGTTCTGTGACTGGAGACTTCCCTCTCCAGGGCTGGCAGCTCCAAGCAACACTACCAGTTGCAGGAGATGGCGTTAGCGATTAGGTAGGAGACGGTACTGAATCAACACTCCCACTGTGATAGGGGAGGGCAACTGCACCTGTATTTCCCCTTTCCAGTCCAGCCAGGGCAATTACTAGGTTTGTAGCTCTCTTAGGTTTGTAGCTCCCCGGCTGTCTCCTCTCTTGGGCAGAGACATGCATCTCTCTCCTGCCTTCCTAAGGTTTTTCCAGGTTCCACAGTTCTCTGCCTACACTGTGCATCCCCCAAAATCAAACTGCTTCAGCAATACACAGTGTGTAATCGCCAGTAGTTACAAAGCACCACACAGCCCTTTCTAAGCAAGCGCATTTAGTCCCAAGGTGAAAGCATTACTGAGGAAACATTAAAAGCCATCAAAGAACCTAAGCACATGCTAATAAGCAACCAGAGATCACCCCGTCTCCAAGAAGGGCTCTGGCTAGTGAACAGCTCTTCAAAGCCCATCCAGGAGCTTTTCATTGGTTACAAGTTGATAACCACTTTGGCTCTCAGAGTAAAGCATCCCCATGAATCTGAGGCCAGGTCTACACTAAACCCATCAGCTCGGCTTACTATATAGCTGGAGCTGGCTTACCTTTAGCCAAGCTTGGCCGCATCCCACAGCGGGAGGCCAACGGAAGCAAATGATCCTGTCTGCTTCCATTACTCCTTGCAAAAGGAAGAGTACCGGCCACAGGCAGGGGCGCCCTCTGAGTTTGATTTAGCAAGTCTTAACTAGACTTGCTAAATCAAACTCTGGAAGATCGATCGTGGCAGTGGCAATTTTCTGCAGAGTGGAGACATGGCCTGAGAGTCATTCTTTAATCCTGTTTGGGCCTTTTGGATCTGTCCTCATGTAACCGGGGATCAGCAGGCAAAAGGTTCCCTCCTCTCTGAGAAGCTTCAAAGGCTGACTTCTTGAATACCCAGAGGAGTTGACATTTGAGGATACTTCCTTCTTGAAAATTCCACTTAGCTCCAAAAACCCTACATAGTTCCAAAGAGCCCTCAGAAGCTCCTAACACTCCCCAGGGTTTACACTAGCTTTTGTTTCCTCCTTAAAGAAGTTACCTGCAGTCCCATAACAATATCTACACATTTGCATTTGAATACAATGAATTCCTAAGGGTATGTCTACACTAGCTCGTTAGTTCGAGCTAGGTAGGCAAATGAGGGCAACCGGAGTTGCAAATGAAGCCCGGGATTTAAATATCCCCGGCTTCATTTGCATGTTCCCGGGCGCCGCCATTTTTAAATCTCCCTTAGTCCTAACTAACTGCCCGCGGCTAGACGTGGCAGTCAAACGTTAATTCGAACTAACTCTTTAGTTTGAATTAACTGTTACTCCTTGTGAACTAAGGAGTTCATTCGAATTAACGTTTGACTGCCGCGTCTAGCGCGGGCAGTTAGTTCGGACTAAGGGGGATTTAAAAATGGTGGCGCCCGGGAACATGCAAATGAAGCCCGGGATATTTAAATCCTGGGCTTCATTTGCAACTCCGGTTGCCCTCATTTGCCTACCTAGCTCGAACTAACGAGCTAGTGTAGACATACCCTAAGATACTTCCATGTAACTTGAAAAAGTACAATCTTCATTAAGGTTTGTCCAGGACATCCGTTCCACTGCCTTTCAAATACGAGTAAGGGCATTAGCCCTGGTATTCCAGCCAAATTTCAACACAGATATTACATCTGACTTCCTGTAGCTAAAATACTCCCTTCAGTTTCAATTAGACACAACATGTGCCATTGACTGTTGTGTACTGTCAAACAGTCGCCACTTTCTGTGGCAGAAGTGGCTGCATTTCAACAGCTGTTACAGTGATCTCGAACTTATATGTAAAGCAGCATGTTAACCTTGCAAAGTGCTTAGTGATACAAATGGATGATGTGAGTCATATGAAATGTAAGCTGCAATGTTATCTAAAGTAGGCTGTATTTGAGCCCCAGTATGGCGTATCGTGTGTCTGATTTGCGTTTGGGTAATGACGAAAGGCCACTTTCCCAGACTGACTACAGAAGCTTTGTTTTTTTTATTTCTATTTTTTCCCTTCTCTTATAAAGAGGTTTGAAATCCATATGGATTAAGGAGTTACAAAATACATAACCCCCACCAAAAACCCTCAGCTTTCTTTTTACGGTGTGTCTAGTATCTCTGGAGCAAATTGTGATTGAGATTCAGGGTGGGAAGGATTATTGTCTCCCCCTTTCCTACTGCCAGGGACCTAAAGCTAGGTTTTGATATTGTTTTGTCCTAGGAGTGAATCGATAAGTGTTTAATGAGTAATGCTACCCTGCGTCTGTCCCCAAAATAGGTCCATCTGGTCGAGAGGAGAAGCCTTTGATTTTCCTTCACCTTGCTTTACCGCCTCAAGATTGGAGTAATCAAACCCGCAGAAACGCCACGTCTGGCTGCTGCCAGATGACGTACGTTTTAGGGGTCTTGGCCTTGCAAGTGTATTTTACAGGGGCATCACAAGTCGTGGCAGCCTAGTGCTGATTTCTGTGGAGGTAAACAGCGAGGTTTACTGACCTAGTTTAACATAATATAAAGAGCAGATGTGCCCAGCCGTTGCTCAGGCCCTTAACTGTTTTTTTTGGGGGGGGGCGGGGGTGTGTGATGAAGGAGCCAGGGCATAGTATGGAGGGTGCAGGAGTCAGGGCAGGGGGTTGAGGGTGAGGGAGGGCTCAGAGCAGAGGATTGGGGCTGTAGGAGTCAGAGCAGGAGGCTTGGAGGTGTGTGTGGGGGGGGGCGCTCACGGTTGGAGTTTGGGTGTGGGGGGGGTCAGAGCAAAGGGGCTGGGAGGTCTGAGGAGGCCAGGGTCACCTGTGGCAGCTTATCGGGGTTACCTGTGGCAGAGAGGGCAGTGCTGGTCTGGCGGCAGCGACTGCTGGGGCACTTGGGGCCACACTGGTGTAGTAGCGGCTGTTCAGGGCACCCAGGGCCGTGCTGGTCTGGCAACAGCGGCTCCCTGGATGCCCGTGGAGATGGGGGCTGTGCTGCCCCGCCACCTTGTCCGGTGCTGGGGCTGAGGGGAGGGGCTTGGGCTCCCCCTGTAGTAGAGTGGGTGAGGGGGCAATCATGTGGTCGCCCCCCCTCTGGTCACTCTGCAGTATAACTGTCCCTCGTAGCGACTAGGGATGTAATTAGTTAACTGGTTATCCAGTAAGCATTTGCCTTGCCAGCATGCTTACCGGGGTAACTGGTTAACTGGCACCCAGCCTCGCTGGAGCAGTCCTACACCTATGGAGCGATGGGCTTGGCCCGGCCTGGCCAGAGCAGCCTGTGGTTCAGTGCAGCCGGCCAGTTAACTGGTTAAACTATTTTCAATAGGATTTTACATTCCTACTAGAAGCCCCCTCCCTTTCCATGTTATGGAAAACAATCTCATTCCAGGCAGATCCCATTTTCCTGGCACAACCAAACCCTGACCTTGCTTTAAGTTAGGAGAAGAGGAAGCTGACTACCAAATTTGGTGGTCCTAACTCTTACTGTTTAGGAGAAATTCTTGTACAAAGGGACTCAAAGACAGACCAATGGAGACGCACATTTTTAAAATATACAGACAGACAAATCTGTGGTCACCTGGGACTTCATGGGAGTGGTATGTTGCATGTCACGGCCATGTGAAATGTCAATTGCGATTGCGATAGTGCTTCCTGCTCCAAAAAGCAAAGGCCTCTGACACCTAAAAAGTCTCCATCAGTTGATAGCAGTATAGGGCCTAGGTGACACACAGCTGAGTACTACTAATTCCATTCAGCAGAGGACACATACTTACACTAGCCAGTTCATTGCAATAGTTCCCAGGCCTGCTTTTCAGATAACCCCAAACTCCAGCGGAGGTCAACAGACACTGCAGGTGACCAGCACTTCAAAAATCAGGCTCTTGTTACCTTCATGAGAAACATCTGGCTACCGCTTTCTCCCAGCCATGCATTTCTTCCGGGGATCAGGAGCTTGTTTATTGGCTTAGGCTGTTCTAAAGAGGCCATGAACCAAGGAGGTCCTAAAAAGCTGTATTCATCCCGATGAGCATACCAGAAAGCCCGGATTTGCACACGTCCTCATTTGTTTCACATTGTCCCAGATGCAGGAACTGCCTGACTCATCCTACATCCGCTTTTAGTCATTTACGAACTAGGATTTTCTTCCTTTGGAACAGAACATTATGGCCCCAGGCACTAGCTCTCAGTCATCATTCCCCTCTCTTTGATCTCTAGGTAACAGTCCTGCCTAGTCCAAGCCCTTCCCTACTGTCTGCTTGCCACACGAGGTCCAAAAAACACCCTTGCCTTTCTACTGGTTCCCAGTGCCTCCATCCGCGTAGGGTCCAGGTGCTACTGACAGGGATTAGCACACCAGGACCAGTGTTCCCTGTAAGCTGAGCACTTGGGCAGCCGCCCAGCAGAGATTCAGGTGTTGCCCAGCTGATTAGCAGAGCGCCCCCAGAAGCATGTGTTTCTATTAATCTGCACATTCCTGAGTGCACATACCAAAATATATTCCACCCCAAGATACAAAAACGTAGAGGGAACCTTGACCAGGACCATATTCTCTGCCCTTCTTGCTGTGCTTCTGAAGGATCATTCTGGTCCGTTGTGTACCTAGGCAAGGGTGCCTCCCTCTTGACTGTAGACTCTTGGAGGCAGACTAGTGCGGGGGAAGGGGAGTAGCCTAGAGGTGGCTGAAATAAGCTGCCTTCGCCCAGCTGTCTCCGCCTGAATGCAGCCACCTCTCATGACTCCATGCCCCACCCAGGCGCGCATTGGACAGGCAGGTAGAGGAGGACAGATTTTGAAGTCGCTGGGTGCAGATTCACCGAATAACTAACGACCTTTCCCACACACATCGGCTGAGGAACTGCCCTGGTTAACACTGCACCCCGCAGCACTCTGCCCTATATAGGCAGAGAGGAGACCCGCCCTGAATCCGAATCACATGTCCGCTGGCTAGGATCCACCTCCCTTATCGAAGGAGGTGGGGGGTGGGAATCT
Organism: Pelochelys cantorii; assembly: GCA_032595735.1. Taxonomy (NCBI): domain Eukaryota; kingdom Metazoa; phylum Chordata; order Testudines; family Trionychidae; genus Pelochelys; species Pelochelys cantorii. Next base: position 7,174,534 of record CM064331.1, on the reverse strand, counting down.
GTTCTCCTGCCACGCTGGCGACTTTGGCACCACAGCGGCAAAAGGAGCAGTGTGGGGCTGCTGGGTAGGCCCCACACCAGCAGCTCCTCCGGCATGGCTCAGCTAACATACCCCAGTGAGGGGTGCAGGATGCCCCTAGACAGTATCTAGCCACTTCCCCCCACAACAGTGCCAGGTAGGGTGTTGGGGGAGGCGTTGTTAGGGCAGGGTTTGTGCCAGGGCAGGACCATGTGGGGACAAAAGCTGTGTGGACCTTCAGAAAAGGAGCCCAAACCTAACCATCTGGCTCGCGAGGGCACAGATTTCCAGAGGAGCCCAAGGGAATTAGGCACCCAGTTCCCACCCCAGCCTTGATGTACATGCTGTTTCACTAGGGCGAGGGTGGGTGGCAAGAAAGAAACCAGAGTGTTTGGCAGCTGGTTCAGGCCCTAGCCCAGGAAGGCTCATATCCCTTCCCAACGGTTTGCTTATTCTTTAGCAGGTGCCTGTATAACTGGCTACACTCACTCGTCAACTTTTCTTCCTTGGGTCCGACAGCTGCATGGTGAGGTCTACAAGGGGCTGGGCTGGGAGGACAATTTCTAAATTCCGCCTCAGGGCAGATATAGGGTGAGGTCCACACAGCCACACCAAGCTCCGGGTCCCTGGTGCAGGCAGTGCCTACGTCCCATTCATCTGGCCCAGCTCTGGGGTTCTCCCAGGCTGCCAGATGAAAGTTTTTCGAACTTCCCCTGTTGTCTCAGGGGCCAACATTAAATGAGGTCATAGGCTAGTTTCATTCGTTCATGCTCAGAGAACAGTCGCACTGGAAGCTCTCCGGGGCAGGAACAGTCTTTTTGTTCTGTGTCTGTACAGCAGCACCCGGGTGCTCCCACAATGCCACCAAATAATAATAATTGGGGCTCGGGTGTACAGCAGTCGGCAGCTTCACGTGGTGGAGGGGGGCAGAAGCGGCAGCGGGGGAGGGGAGGGGAGGGCTGCCGCTTCCAGCCCCACTCGAGGCTGCCAAATCCCAGCCCACATGGGCTGGGAGTCGTCAGTCCCCCTCCCCCACATTGCTGCTTCCGGCCCCCCCTCACCCCTGCAAGGTTGCCAACTCCCTCACATGGGCTGGTAGCCAGCAACCCCGCGAGGCTGGAGTAGCCGGGCTGGAGCAGCCCCTACCTGCTGTGCTGTGGTGAGCAGGGGGCAGCTCCAGCCCAGCAGGCTCGAATGCCCCCCCCCCCCACCCTCTGCCCCCATCCAGTCAGTTAACTGGTTAAACTTAATGGTCAACTGGTTAACTAATTAAATGGGATTTTACATAGTCAACATATGGGCCAGGCGCCTGATCCAGCACCAGGATCCTTTCCTGGGCTCTGACCTCATGCTGTTTATTTCAAAGCGACCTGCCTACTGCTGCCTGCGCTGCACCTAAATGGCACTGGGCCTGAGGGAGCAGACAACCCCATGGCTCGGGTGAGGCAAGACCCTCTCCCAACCCTGCCCCTTCCACACCCATCAGAACTCAGCTGTTCCCAGTGGCCCCTGACAAGCCCCCCTACCTCACAATGTGGCCACAGCTAGCACCCTCAGCCTGGGACAGTGACAAATCCTTTAAAAATCATGAAGGGTTCTAATACTATTGTAATAAGGCATCCATCTGATAGAGGGGGAGGGGGATGGTGGGCGGGGGGGGATGCAGGACCTCTAATATGTTCACTAAAAGCCAAAGCATTTAACAGGTCTATGAAGTGGGAACGCATGTGTGACTCTCAGCCAAAATTAAATTCCTGGCCTGCACAGTTTGTTGGCCTAATTTTCTCATGTTGATTTAACACCTCTTGGCACAGTTCATGCCTAACCTCCCAGAAAAATCCGGAGTTAATCTATAATGAATTAATTCGCCGCTACAGTCTCCGAAACGAAAAGGGTTATTTCCCCAACTGAAAGCGAGGCTTTAGTGACTCACAGGCTTTCTAGCCCCGTTCATGTTTCAAGTCTTATGTCTAACTGTCAAAAATGAGCAGATCCCAACTACTAACAGCTAGTCCTTTGCTCGCGGTTAGACTCTTCCAAGTGCTGCACAACAGGCGTTCATCCTCATCATTGTGTGAAGGGCTACAGAATGCAACAATTATTCCCCATTTTAGAGAGAAGGGAAATGACTTGGCCAAAGCCACATCTCAGTCTAGAGAGAGTGGTGGGATTAGAATTTAAGGCTTTGTAACACACCAGCCGACGACCATTACCCGAGACAGATCTGCATGAATAGTTATTGCCTTGCTTGACGGCCACTGAAGTCAGTGGGAAGATGCCCACGAAAACCAGCGGGAAGGTGTTGGATTAGACCCTTTTTGATTTTCATTAGGACTGCGTAAATTAAATTTGAGCAACATGGTGGCCTCGTGGATAGGACACCATATGAGGACCCAGAAGGCCGGCGTTCTGTTCCTAATGCTACCACAGATATGCTGGGCACATCCCATTACTGATCTCTGCCTCACTACCCTAACTGTAAAATGGGAATGGCGATATTTACTTCCTTTGTGGTCTCCTGATGGAAAGGGCAAGAACTAACTATTATTCACATTTCAGGTCTTCTACATCCATAGCAGAATTTCACTGTTACCAGGGAAGAATTTGGCTCCTAGATGTTTTGTATTTACCTGTACTGAGCATTCTAATAATATGCCCAGTACATATGCCCAATACACATGACAGGTATGGAGAAAGTGAATAAGGAAAGGTTATTTACTTGTTCCCATAGCATAAGAACTAGGGGTCACCAAATGAAATGAGTAGGTAGCAGGTTTAAAACAAACAAAAGGAAGTTTTTCTTCACGCAGCACACAGTCAACCTCTGGAACTCCTTGCCAGAGGATGTTGTGAAGGCCAAAGCTATAACAGGGTTCAAAAAAGAACTAGATAAATTCATGGAGGATAGGTCCATCAATACTTATTAGCCAGGATGAGTAAGGATGGCGCCCCTAGTCTCTGTCAGAGCCTGGGAATGGATGACAAGGGAGGGATCACTTGATTCCCTGTTCTGTTCTCTCCCTCTGGTGCACGTGGCCACTGTTGGAAGACAGGGCAAAGGGCTAGATGGACCTTTGATCTGACCCAGTATGGCCGTTCTTATGCCAGAGCCAAAGCCAGATGGTAATAATTATACTTGACTTGTGACCCAGATCCACCAGTGTGGGCTGGCATGTTACCACCCTGCTTAACAAATATCTGAAATACTGCCATTTAATAACCGCATCCCCAAGCTTTTGCAGGTTGCTTGCCTTCTTAGGGCCCCCGGGGAGTCTCCCCATTGACTTTGGGCTTCAAATAGCCAGTTCTTGGCTTATTGCAGCCATTGCTAAAATTACAACTAAGTAACCGTAATGCACGTAAAAAAGCTCACTGCTCGCTTCTTGTGGGCAGCATGGGGAAGGAGTGAGGCTTTAACCAGTCCCAGGACTGCGGGCAAGACACTTTGTCTCTCAGTACCGCAGTACCACCTGTAAAATCAGCTGACTCGCCAGGAGACTGATGTATTCCAAATGGCGAGGTGGTCAGACAGTACAACAGGAGTGGTGAAAATGCCACAAACAGATGAGGTTACATCTGGTTTATAAACTAAAAGCTGGGAGGAAGCCAACAGCCACAGAGCAGCCCACTGTTCATACAGAGACAGCCCTTGGGAGAGGCTGTATTAATGGAGATTCTCTATATCCCCCAGCAAAAGGGAGAGGATAGAAGTTGATAAAGTGCAGGTGGGAACTGAAGAGAAACGATCCAATGAAAAAGAGTCTCATTCAATTACATCATATGAAGGCAGACAACTGCAGACTGACAAATTTTATCAAGCCCTGGTATACAAATGCTAGAAGTCTAGATACTAGTACTGGAGGGAGGGGTGGATTATGAGTCAAAAAATTAAAAATTCTGTGCACAATATTTTAAAATTCTGTAAATTCTGCATGCCTTCAAAAATATCACAATATAATCATGCCAGTTTCAATTATTGATTTCAAAACATCTGCCAGCAAGTATGTGTGTAACAATATAGAAGACAAAAAAGACTCAGGAATGTTTTCTGACAAATAGATTTCTTACCAGGCATATGAATACCATCTCTGAGTACGAATCCATTTCACCTACACTACAGAACCACATGTCTCGCACTCTTCAGAAGCAGTGCAAGGACGTGGGGGAGTCAGGGGTAATGGAGGAGCTGAGGGAGAGGGAAGTTATTGCTGGAAAGGAGCCTGGGAGTGAACCTGGAGGGTTACTGGGTGTGGGTGGAAGAAGCATGGAATAGGGGTCTTTTTGGGAGGGGAGAGAGGGATTGTTAGGGATCTGGGGAACCTCTCCCCTGCAGGCCCTGGATGACCCCTAACCTCTCCTGTTCAGTCAGGCACATCTGCCCCTGCCCCATGCATTTCTGCATCCCCTACTCCTCCTTTCCTTGTATGTTCCTGCACCCCACTAAGCCACCCCTTCAACATGTGCCCCTGAACCACCTCCTCTCTGTCCCCATGTGTTCCTGCACCCCTCCCATTCGGTCCCTGGCTCAATGCTGTCTCCTCATCTGGCCACACTGGCGGGATGCTGTGAAGAACACAACATCTCACCTCTCTCTCTCCCCTATTTATGGTGGGCTGCACGGACCATGAACCAGCTGTCCTCTCGCCTGGTGCCACAGCAGCCCCAGGTGTGTAAAACGTGCAATTACAGCACCTCTCTGGCACAACTGATTTTCTGCTGAGAAAAAAGATCTGCGGAGAACATGAATTCTGTGGGTGTGCAGTGGCACAGAATTCCTCCAGGTGTAGGGTTGCCAGATACTTTCACAAAAAATACTGAACATGGCAGGGAAAAAATTGGTTGAGGGGGAAAAAAAGGGGGGGGGACCAAAGTTGTTGAGCGCAGCCCTCCCCCAAAAAAACCAACCGCACAAAGGAAAAAGAGCCACTGCACCTTTAAATCACCGTGCTCCCCACTACCCCTGTCCCCCCCCCAGAGGCGGCAGGGGAAGAATGTCCCAAGCAACCTTCCGTCCGAGAAAAACAGAAAATACCAGACGACATTTTACATTTCCGGTATTTTCTGTTTTTTTACTGGACTGAAGCCGCAAATACTGGACTTTCCGGGCCAATACCAGACACCTGGCAATCCTAACTGGGGGAACTTTAGTGCCGGATAGTCAGTAAGGATTTTGATACGAATAGGAATCATAGAAACTCAGTGGGATGATGATAATCAATGGGATGGTAACATCAGGGGTGAAACTATATAGGACTGACAGAGTAGTTCACATGGTGAAAGGAACACTATATGTGAAAGGAAGCACATATTCAAATATAGTAAAAAATTGTAAATGATTCAGACTGTACTATAGAATTTCTATGGATAGAAATTCCATGCTTGAATAATAAGAGTATAGTGGTAGGAATATATACTACCAACCACCTGACCAGGATAGTGATAGTGATTGTGAAATGCTCTGTGAGATTAGAGAGACTACAAAAACAGAAAACGCATAATAATGAGGGACTTTAGCTACCCCCACATGGCCTGTGTATGTCACTTCAGGATGGATGCAGAGATAAGAGTTCTAGACACCATTAACGACCGCCTGTTGGAGCAGCTACTCCTGGAACCCACAAGAGGAGAGGCAATTCCTGATTTAGTCCTAAGTGGGGCACAGACTGGGTCCAAAAGATGGTGTAAGCTGAACCACTCAGTAACAGTAACCATAGTATAATTAAAAACATTAGTGTAGAGGGGAAATACCAGAAGAAACCCACCATAGTAGCATTTAACTTTAGACAAAGCAGTTACATAAAAATGAGGACGCTAATTAAACAGAAATTACAAGAACAGTCGCAAAAGTGAAATACCTGCAAGCTTCATGGAAACTATTTAAAAATACCCCAATAGAGACTTAACCTACATGTATACCCCAATTCCCACCCGCAAGAGGGGAAAAAAAAAGAGTAAGAGGACCCAAAAAATGCTACCATGGCTACACAGAGTAAAAGAGGAGGTTAGAGGCAAAAAGGCATACTTTAAAAATGGGAAGTCAAATTCTATGGAGGAAAACAGGAAAGAGAATAAATCCTGGCAAGTGAAGTGTAAAAGTATAATTGGGCAGCCAAACAGAATTTGAAGAGCAACTAGCCAAAAGACACAAAACTAACAGCAAGTGTTTTTTTTCCTAAGTGCATCACAAGCAGGAAGCCTGCCAAACAAACCATCAGGGGGTCTACCAGATGACCAAAGTGCTAAAAGAACATTCAAGAAATACAAGGTTACTGTAGAGAAGCTGAATGAATTATTTGCATCAGTCTTACAACAGAGAATGTGAGGAAGGTTCCCCTACTTGAGCCAGGAACAGAACAGGGAATCATCAAGTGATCTATTCCCTGTTGTCCATTCCCAGCTTCTGACAAACAGAGGCTAGGGACACCATCCCTGCACATCCTGGCTAGTAGCCATTGATGGACCTAACCTTCATTAATTTATCAAGCTCTTTTCTTAACTCTGCTAGGGTACGTCTACACTACAAAGTTAATTCGAACTAACAGCCATTCGTTCGAATTAACTTTCATAGCGTCTATACATACAAACCGCTAGTTCGAACTTAATTCGAACTAGAAGAGTGCTTAATTCGAACTAGGTAAACCTCATTCTACGAGGACTATCGCCTAGTTCGAATTAAGTAGTTCGAATTAAGGGCTGTGTAGCCACTTAATTCAAACTAGTTGGAGGCTAGCCCTTCCCAGCTTGCCCTGGTGGCCACTCTGGGCCAAACCAGGGAAACTTTTCTGCCCCCCTCCCGGCCCCAGAGCCCTTAAAGGGGCACGGTCTGGCTACAGTGCTCATGCCAGTTGCAAGCCTGCCAGCACCCAGCCAGCAGACCCTGCACCTGGCACGGCATGAGCCAGCCACCCGCTGCCACCCAGCCCTCCGCCTCTTCCCAGGACCAGGCTGGCAGTTCCCAGGAGCCTGCCCGGGGCCGCAAGAGGCGGGCACCCACCTGGTCTAGTGCGGAGATCGTGGACCTCATCGAGGTTTGGGGGGAGGCCTCCAACGTCCACGACCTCTGCAGTAGGCACAGGAATGCGGCCATCTAGGGCAGGATAGCTGCCAGCCTGGCCACCAAAGGCCACACGCGAACCCAGGAGCAGGTTTGCATGAAAATCAAGTTGGTCCAGTGAGACCCCTGACCCTGAGCTTAGAACATAAGAACGGCCGTACTGGGTCAGACCAAAGGTCCGTCTAGCCCAGTAGCCTGTCTGCCGACAGCGGCCAACACCAGGTACCCTGGAGGGGATGGACCGAAGACAATGACCAAGCGATTTGTCTCGTGCCATCCATCTCCAGCCTTCCACAAACAGAGGTCAGGGACACTGTTCCTACCCCCTGGCTAATAGCACTCCATGGACCCAGCCTCCATGACTTTATCTAACTTCTCTTTAAACTCTGTTATAGTTCTAGCCTTCACAGCCTCCTGTGGCAATGAGTTCCACAGGTTGACTATGTGCTGTGTGAAGAAGAACTTTCGCTTATTAGTTTTAAACCTGCTGTCCATTCATTTCATTTGGTGTCCTCTAGTCCTTCTATTATGGGAACTAATGAAGAACTTTTCTTTATTCACCCTCTCCACACCACTCATGCTTTTATAGACCTCTATCATATCCCCCCTCAGTCTCCTCTTTTCTAAGCTGAAAAGTCCCAGTCTCTTTAGCCTCTCTTCATATGGACCTGTTCCAAACCCCTAATCATTATAGCTGCCCTTTTCTGAACCCTTTCCAAGGCCAAAATATCTTTTTTGAGGTGAGGAGACCACATCTGTACACAGTATTGAAGATATGGTGTACCATAGTTTTAGACTTCCCCTCCTCCTCCTTCCCCTGGCTTCCCCCTTCCAGCTCCCTCCTCCCAGGTTTCCACCTTCCCTCTCCCACCCTCTCTCTTCCCCTCTCCCACCTCCTTTTCCCAGTCTTCCCAGAGGTTAATCCCCCCCCCCCCAGTTTTGTTAAATAAAGAGAGTTTCTATTTCTGAACATGGGTCCTTTATTTTTTACATCAGGAAGGGGGGCTAGGGAAGGGTACATGGAAGGAGGTGAGGGAGGAATGGGGCACGAGTCCCTGATGGGGAGGACTTGTGTGGCTCTGCGGGCTCCTCGGGGTGGAAGCTCTCCTGCAGGGCCTCCTGGATCCTGACAGCCCCCCGATTGACACCCCCGGATGGCAGCCTGAGGCAAGTGCAGCTGGGCTGATGGCCGAGTGCTGTGATGTGCCGAGTGTGGGCACTCAGGGCACTCCAAGACAGGACTGTTTTGCTGTCCCTCATCGAGGTAGACAAGCAAGCAGGGAATCCTGAGAACTGTCTGTCCGGGGTGGGGGTCGGGTCCCTTTAAGCACAGCCCTAGGCTAGCCTGAGGCAGCAGCTCCACGCTCTAAGTTCTAACCTGATGCCCTGCCGGCACTGGTTCCGGCCAGCCTTAACTTCGGTTCAGGGTCCACTCAATGTGGACATGCTAGTTCGAATTAGCAAAACGCTAATTTGAATTAGTTTTTAGGTCTAGATGCACTAATTTGAATTAGCTTAGTTCGAATTAACTAATTCGAACTAAGTTAGTTCGAATTAGTGCTGTAGTGTAGACATACCCCTATAGTCTTGGACTTCACAACATCCTCTGGCAAGGAGTTCCACAGGTTGACTGTGCATTGTTTGTGAAGAAAAACGTCCTATTTTTTGTTTTAAATAATGGCAGAGAAAGGGGATCCAGTGAATTTAGTGTACTTAGACATCCACATAGCTTTTGACAAGGTCCTTCACCAAAGGCTCTTAAGAAGAGTAAGCTGCCATCAGAAGAGAGGGAAGGCCCTCTCATGGTTAAAAGATAGGAAATAATGGGTCACTTTTTTGGAATGGAGAGGTAAATAGTGGTGTTTCCCAAAGATCTGTATTGGGACCAGTGCTGTCACCATATTCATAAGTAATCTGAAAAAGGGCATGAACAGTGAGGTGGCAAAATTTGCAGACAATACAAAATTATTCAAGATAGTTAATTCCAAAGCCAAGTGTGAAGAGTTAAACATGACTCAACTGTGACACACTGTTGCAAAAAAAGCAGACATGATTCTGGGATGCATTAAGAGGACTGCTGTGAGCAAGACACAAGAAGTCATTCTTCCGCTCTACTCTGAGCTGGTTAGGCCCCAATTAGAGTATTGTGTCTAGTTCTGGGCACCACATTTCAAGAAAGATGTGGAGAAATTGGAGAAGGTCCAGAGAAGAACAACAAAAATGATGAAAGGTCTAGAAAACATGACCTATGGGAAGACTGAAAGAATTGGGCTTGTTTAGTTTACAAAAGAGAAGACTGAGAGGGGACATGATAGCAGTTTTAAAGTATCTAAAAGGGTGTTACAAGGAGGAGGGAGAAAACTTGTTCTCCTTGGTCTCTGAGGATAGGACAAGAAGCAATGGGCTTAAATTGCAGCAAAGGAGGTTTTTGCTGCAATTGGACATTAGGAAAAACTTCCTAATTGTCACAGTGGACATTAGGAAAAACTTCCTAATTGTCACAGTGGTTAAACACTAGAATAAATTGCCTAGGGGGTTGTGGAATCTCCATCACTGGAGATATTTAAGAGCAGGTTAGACAGACACCTGTCAGGGATGATCTGACAGTGCTTGGTCCCGCTGTGAGGGCAGGGGACTGGACTCAATGACCTCGAGGTCCGTTCCAGTTCTATGATTCTATGAATTACAAAGGGATCACACAAAACTAGGTTACTGGGCACAAAACAGTAGTGAAATTCAGTGTTAAGTGCAAATAATCCACATAGGAAAACATAATTCCAACTATACACATAAAGTGATGGGGCCTAAATTAGTGGTTACCATGCAAGAAAAATCTTGAAGTCATTAAGGATAGCTCTCTGAAAACGTGCTCAGCATGCAGCAACAGTCCAAAAAGCTAGCAATGCTAGTTACCATTAGGAAAGTGACAGAGAAGACAAACATAAGCAAATATAATGCCACTATATAAATCCTGGCCACGTCCACACCTTGAATATTGCATGCAGTTCTGGTCACCCCATCTCAAAAAGATATATGAGAACTGGAAAAGGTAAAGAGAAAAGCAACAAAATGATTAAGGCTGTAGAACAGCTTCTACATAAGGAGAGATTAAAAAGGCTTTGATTGTTCCGCTTAGAAAAGAGTCAGCCAAGGAGGAGTATCATGGAGATCTATGTCATCATGAATGGTGTCAAGAAAGAATAGGGATGTGGTATTTACCCCTTCACACCACAGAAGAATCAATTAAATGAAACAGGCAGCAGGTTTAAAGCTAACATAAGGAAGTACTTCTTCACACGGTGCATGGTCAGCTATTATAGATCATAGAATCACAGAGCTGGAAGAGACCTCAGGAGGTCATCAAGTCCAGCCCCCTGCCCATGGCAGGACCAATCCCAACTAAATCAACCCAGCCAGGGCTTTGTCAAGCCAAGACTTAAAAACCTCTAGGGATGGAGATTCCACCACCTCCCTAGGGAACCCATCCCAGTGTTTCCCCACTTTCGTAGTGAAATAGTTTTTCCTAATATCCAACCTGGACCTCTCCCACCGTAACTTGAGACCATTGCTCCTTGTTCTGCCATCTGTCACTACTGAGAACAGCCTCTCTCCATCCTCTTTGGAACCTCCCTTCAGGTTGTTGAAGGCTGCTACCAAATCCCCCCTCACTCTTCTCTTCTGCAGACTAAACAGACCCAACTCCCTCAGCCTCTCCTCATAGGTCATATGCTCCAGCCCCCTAATCATTTTGGTCGCCCTCTGCTGGACCCTCTCCAATGAGTCCACATCCTTTCTATAGTGGGGGCCCCAGAACTGGACACAATACTCCAGATGTGGCCTCACCAGAGCCAAATAAAGGGGAATAATCACTTCTCTAGATCTGGTGGCAATGCTCCTCCTAATGCACCCTAATATGCCATCAGCCCTCTTGGTTACAAAGGCACACTGTTGACTCATATCCAGCTTCTCATCCACTGCAGTCCCCAGGTCCTTTTCTGCAGAATTGCTACTTAGCCATTTGGTCCCCAGCCTGTAACAAGGCTTGGGATTCTTCCGTCCCAAGTGCAGGACTCTGCACTTGTCCCTGTTGAACCTCATCAGATTTCTTTTGGCCCAATCCTCTAATCTGTCCGTGTCACTTTGGACACTAACCCTGCCCTCCAGCATATCTACCTCTCCCCCTAGCTTAGTGTCATCTGCAAACTTGCTGAGGGTGCAATCCATCCCCTCATCCAGGTCATTAATAAAGATGTTGAACAAAACTGGTCCTAAAACAGATCCTTGGGGCACTCCACTAGAAACCAACCTCCAACCTGACATTGAGCCGTTGATCACTACCCGTTGGGCCCGACAGTCTAGCCAGCTTTCTATCCATCTTACAGTCCATTTATCCAAACCATATCCCCTTAACTTGCTGGCAAGAATATTGTGGGAGACCGTATTGAAAGCTTTGCTAAAGTCAAGGTATATCACATCCACTGACTTTCCCATATCCACAGAGCCAGTTACCTCATCATAGAAGCTAATCAGATTGGTCAGGCACGACTTGCCCTTGGTGAATCCATATTGACTATTCCTGATCACTTTCCCCTCTTCCAAGTGCTTCAAAATGGATTCCTTGAGGATCCCCTCCATGATATTTCCAGGGACTGAGGTAAGACTGATGGGTCTGGAGTTCCCTGGCTTGTCCTTCTTCCCTTTTTTAAAGATGGGCACTACATTTGCCTTTTTCCAATCATCCGGGATCTCTCCCGATCTCCACGAGTTTTCAAAGATAATGGCCAAAGGCTCCGCAATGACATTTGCCAATAAAATGCATTAAAATTTATTACAGTACCCTCGGATGCATTAAATCCGGGCCCATGGATTTGTGTATGTTTAGCTTTTCTAAATAGTTCCTAACTTCTTCTTTCCCCACCTCCTTCCCATACTGTGTTGCCTAGTGCATTTGTCTGGGAGCTGACCTTTTCCATGAAGACAGAGGCAAAGAAAGCATTGAGTACTTTAGCTTTTCCCACATCATCTGTCACTAGGTTACCTCCTTCATCCAGTAAGGGCCCCACACCTTCTCTGATCACCCTCTTATTGCTAACATGCCTGTAGAAACCTTTCTTGTTACCCTTCACATCCCTTGCTAGCGGCAATTCCAATTGTGCTTTCGCCTTCCTGATAATTCCCCTGCATTCTCGAGCAATATATTTATACTCCTCCCTAGACATCTGTTCAAGTTTCCACTTCTTGTAAGCTTCCTTTTTGTGTTTAAGCTCACCAAGGATTTCCCCGGTAAGCCAATCTGGTTGCCAACCATATTTGCTTTTCTTGCTGCGCATCAGTATGGTTTCTTCCTGTGCCTTTAATAAGGCTTCATTACAATTTGTTGCCAGGGCATGTTGTGAAAGCCAAAAGTATAAGCGGGTTCATGAGGGAATTAGATGTGTTCATAGAGGACAAGTCCATCAATGACTACTAGCCAAGATGGTCAGGGATGTAAACATGTTCTGGGTGTCTCTAAACCTCTGACTGCCAGAGGGTGGGGCTGGATGGCAGGGGAGGGACCACTTGAAATTACCCTGTTCTATTCATTCCTTCTGAAGTTCCATCATGTGACTCAGTCCTGAGGCAGCACATTCCCAAGGTGTACTGTAGGCAGCAGCTTTATCTTTCCCTTTTTCCACACTGACTAGCCCTTAGTTTCAGGGAGTGACCTTTTGTTCTTGTATCATGGACCATTATAAAAAAAAAAGTCTCAGTGGGGTCACACTGTTAATCCGTATCTGCAAAAACAACAGAGAGTCCTGTGGCACCGGTTTAGAGAATAACAGATTAAACTTTTGTGGGTAAAAACCACTTTGTCAGATGCATGGAGTGAAAATCACAGAGCATGATATATATATATATATATATATATATATATATGTACTAGCACAGTGATCCCCAACACAGTGCCTGCGGGCGCCGTGGAGCCCACTGGGGCACTTATGTGTGCCTGCCGAGTGATCAGGGCCGGCCCAAGCCATTCTTATGCCCTGGGCGTGCAGCGCACGCGTGGCGCCGCCCCTGGATGCGTGGCGCACGCGCAGCCCCGCCCCCCCCCCCCCCCCCGGCAGCCCCAAAAGGTTGGGGACCACTGTACTAGCATATCAAAAGAAGAGAATTGCTTATCAAGTGTCCATGCAACTGACGAAGTGGTTTTTACCCACAAAAGCTTATGCCCAAAGACAGCTGTTAGTCTTTACGGTGCCACAGGACTCCTCGAGACCAATCCACACTCAGGTACATCACTATCACTAACCATCGATTCTGTGATGGGCAGAAACCCTGCTGTTGTGCTGGCAGGCATCCTCACGGGAAAGATTCCTGGCTCCTGGTCTTCAGAGCGCGCTACGGTGGCACGGAACACACGGAAACGTTCAGGGGAAGGGTGTGCAGAGTCTGACGGTTAGAGAGGCACCACCACCGGGGGACAACATGGCTAACAAGACACAGTCGCTCCAGAAAGTCCCACCATCGGGTTAACCTGACGTGTCTGGTATTTAGTGCCCATGCGCCTTTGCTCATTCCCAGCCCATCTCTCCTATTATTATGGCAATGCCCAAAAGTGTAATACAGGGACAGAGCCCTGTTGCGCCAGGAGACCCGAAGCCCACTACAATGGCTAAGTCTAGGTGTGGCGGGAAGACAACCGAACCTGGTCGGGGCAGGTCACCTCTCCTCCTGCTGCCTGTTGGGCCAGCAGTTGTGGGCCCCGCTCTTGCTAGCTGCTGCCCCCTTGCCGCGCTGGGCTTGTTGTGGAGCGACAGTGCTGAAAAGTGGCAGCTCCTCTCACTCTGCGGCGTGCATGCCACACAGATGGCAAGAGCAGGGGATGCAGCCGTTGGCACATGTAACTTCCACTGTGCCAACCCCACGGGCATCAGGAGGGGATCCAGCCCCATGGTGGCAGGCAGCGCTGACTCAGGTGGGGGGAGAGGTTAGCATCAGGTCAGAAAATGACTCCATCTTCTTAGGCTCGGGTCCATTTTGAGCCTAAAAATGAGGCCTAAGCAGAAATCTCCATCACTGGAGTTACTGAAGAGCAGGCTGGACAGACATCTATCAGGGATGGTCTAGATGGTGCCTGTCCAGCTATAAGGGCAGGGGACTGGACTTGATGACCTCTCAAGGTTCCTTCCAGACCTACTAGTCTATGACCTCTACCAGACCTGATCCAGACATGCCACAGAGAAGACAGCCCCTGCTCCAGAGAATTCACACACTCAGTGCCAGCCAGGATGAGGCGAGCGAAACAAATGGGGTGGGGTGGGCAGAGAGAAGTCCCAGCCCCACGCTTGCCTACACACTGCCAGATGGGAAGGTTGTGCAGGCAGCAAGGCAGAGGTGAGTTTTGAAGGGGGAATTTAAGAGAATTCCTCGTCGTCCCCTCTCAGTCTAGGTATTTCTGTCTTATTCATCTCCATGATGTCTGGGCACCCATAAAACTTTTGGGCCCCTTCTACAGAAATCCTCTCCCTCTGCTGTATTTGCAGAGTCCTGTAAATTCGTTAATATCCACTTTATATCTGCATCTGTGGATGTCAATGTGGATATCCACGGCTCATTTTTGCAGCTACAGATGCAAATTCAAATTCTGTATCCACACAGGGGTCTACCTATTTGTATTAAGGATGTTAATGGTTAACCAGTTAACTGGTAAGCCTCACCCTTCACAGGTGTGGCATACTCCTTACAGTTAATGGGTGGGGACTGGAGCAACATCCCCCACCAAGGGCAGTGGGTGCTCTAGTCTAGTTGGAGCAGCCTTCATTCATGACAGGCCCAGCCTGGGTGTGCCACGGGCAGGGGCGCTCCGGCCTGGCTTATGCACCTGCCACCCGTGGCAGGGGGCCACTCCAGGTCCCCTGCCTGCCCCCGTTTAACCAGTTAACCAGTTAAACTTAACGTTTAACCGGTTAACTGATTAAATGGGATTTTACATCCCTAATGTGTGTAATTTTGCAGCATGAGGGCCCAATCTGGTGAGTTGTGGGGTTTCCCCTCAAACTCACATTCATGGCAACTCACAGGATCAGACCCATGAAGTCAACACTTCTGTGCTCCATCAATGAACTCCCTAAGGACCTCTTGATTTCGCCCCTTAGTACTTCTAACCCCAGGAGAACTGTAGCCCATTGGGCCCAAAACTACCACTCCATTCCCTGGGCGAGCGAGAAGCACTAATGGACTGGATGGGGGAAAACAAGGAAGACAAACCCCCCATGATCTCTGATGTCCTGGCTCATGCGACACAAGAATTCCACTTGTCTGCCTTCCAGGACTTGCTCCTAGCCTCAACAGTCTCCTCTAAAAGCCCCAGACAGGCTAATGAGCTTCAAAATGCACAGTGAGCTCAAATGGTCTCTAGTCTGAAATTGGTGGGGTGGGTGTGGAATCACCAGTCAATTCAAATGGGATACACTCTCTGCGTTTGGACGCCAGTGGCCAACACCCTAAGCCTTCCAAAAGGCTGACAGCTGGGTTTGCTGGCTCCAGTGGAGCTGCATGGTGTGGTCTGGATCCGGACTCTGGGGCGATGCCTCAGTCTCCATCCTGCCGGTCCTGGCTGGGGGCAGAGGGGTGAGTTTGCTCTGTTGATTGGAAGAAGTGGCGGAGGTTGCGTTTTGCATCCGAGGGAGAAATCCTCTGGGCTCATGCCTGCTGCCTTAGAAAAGAGGCAGGGCCTGGAGAGGAGTGGGCATGCCCGGCATGCGCATGATTCTCACTATGCTGCTAAGCATCCATGTGCCCCTCTTCACCCTCATTCCCACCGCTCGGCACCTCGCCCACGAATCAAGCAAAGCAAATGGTGTCTGCGCGGCTGCGAAACTGGCCAGACAGCGTCTGGGATGTGTGAACCGGACGCTCGATCTAGTGTAGATTAGAAATGTCTCAGGGTGTTTCTTGTGCATCCAAACCCAGGTTCCAGTGGGATTTTTGAGTGTGCAAAGACTGTGGTGCCCTGCTGCTGCTCAATTTTCTCCTTCACCAGCTCCTCACAGATACAGTAGGGGCCAAAGGGTTCTGGAAACGTCAGACCGGCACTAACCTGCACACCTGGTTTCCCTAGGTCAGGGTCACCAACCAGTAGAGCGGGATCTACTGGTAGATCTTGGAGCCTCTGACAGGGGATCCTGAGAGGTTTGGCCAAGAGGCTATCAAGTGCCTGCATGTCAGCTGCCCATCCCCCCACTGCTGCACATCTCTGCCCTTTGCCTTGGAGCTGCCTCTTCCCACCCCCGGGAGCCTCCTGCTTGCTGGGCAGGACAGGGGAGGGAGAACAGGGGCTGTGAGGTCAGGGTGCCCCCTCTCCCACCCGGTATCCTATCTCCACAGAGCAGGGCGAGGGGCACAACAGGACCTGTACCCCCAGTGGGATGGAGTTTGCTGGCTGCTTTTGAGAGTGGTGCAGGGCCAGGGCAGGGGTGAGCCTGCCTTAGCCCCACTGCATCACCATCCAGGAGCCACCTGCGGTAAACAGGGCCCAGTGGGAGCCCACACCCTGAAACCCTACCCCAGTCATGAACCCCCCCCCCGGCCCCCCAAGCCTCTGCCCTAGCCCCGAGCACCCCTGCATCCCAACACCCTCCCAGAGCCTGCACCTAGAACTCCCTCTGGCACCTCAACTGCCTTGCCCAAACTCAGAGCCCCTCTTGCACTCCGAATCCCTTCATCTAAGACCAGAGTCTGCTCCCCAACCTGCTGCCCCCACCTGGTGAAAGGGAGGGAGGATGTGAGCAGGGGCGAGGCCTCAGAGAAAGCACACACAGGAGGCGGGGCAGGGTATTTGAGTTTGAGGTAGATCTTGGATTGCACTTAAATTCAAATAGCGATCTCCTGCTTAAAAAGGTTGGAGACCCCCTGCTCCAGGTGAACTGAGTGATGTCTGCCAGGGTGACTCAGAGGAAAGTCACTCCTACTCCATACTATGTTTCTAACAAGCACTTGCATGAGGTAACAACAGTCCTAAAACCCGCTCCTCCCAGCTCTGGCTCTCCGGAGAAGTGGGTTAACTCGCTAACGAACATTCCTGCAAGAGTAGGGAAGCAGTGTGACAGGATATTTCCAGGCGCTGCTGAGCCAGAGTTACACCAGGGAAAATCAAATGCAGAGGATTTGAGAAGGCATTAGTGACTCATGCTATCTCCGACCTCGCTGTACTCACTCCGAGCTATTTTCAGCTTCAGCTGGCTTTGGTTCCCACATATGAAGCTTAAAGATTCAAGATTTGCACTGAGGCCTGCGTGTTTTTCTCACCCTTGGAAGAGAGCCCCAAACACACGCTTTGCGTCCACCAGGGCCAGAGCAGGCCAGTAACAGGGGGAGTGAGTTGTGTTGTTTTTGAAGAGGGAAAAGTAAGGCACCCGCCAAGGGATGCAAATAACTTAGAGGGGATTGGGAATGGAACAAGGGGCTTTTCACACTGTAAAATGGCAATTCTGACAGAGGGGCCGAGGAGTGAATGGACCACAAGGACTGCTCTCCAGACTTTCACTCCATGTGCAACTGCTTTTTTTTTTCTTTTTTTGCACTACACAGAATTAGACTCTGGAACTCACTGCCACTGCATATCGTTGAGACCCAGAATTTAGCACGCCTGAAAGGGGGCCCTCTCCAGAGTTATCATCACGAATGCTTGCAAAAGGACCACTTCCGTTGCAGAGTTTAAACCAACTCTAACTATTGGGAACGAGGATGGGACCGTCACAGCACGCAGACTATCCCACATCTACCCACTGCTGGGTTCTTACACCTCCTTAGGAGCACTGGGGTCTGGCCACAGCAGGAGACAGCACATTGGACTAGACAGACCATGGCTCTGAGCCACTCGGGCAATCCCTAAATTCCACTTGGCAATGGGCTCTGATCCGGTCCGACCTTGGGGAGCACGAAGGGAGCCAGTGCTGCTGCCTCTGGCTTGCGGATAAAGTCTCCATAGCTATCGCCCCCAGCAGCCTCCCTCCAGCACTGTGCCCCCTCTTGCCCTGGCTGGAAGCCAGCTGAGGAGCTCCCGGGCTGGAGCAGGTCTGTTGGGAGACCTTACCGTGCCAGCTACCGTGCAAGCTCATGATTCCGCTTCCCCTCTCAGACTCCGCAGTAACTCACACAAGGCTTTTAAGAGGCCAGGAACACCTCCATCCCTCCGCCCCCCTGCTTCTTAGGGGCTTAATATATGAAGGAAAACAGTACTCCTAGCTCTTCTTGCAACCTGCCTGCTGCAGCACGCCACAGACCCTTTCCTTGGGAGCAAGGAAGAGTCTTTGTGTAGGGCTGCTTGCACTGCCCTTCGGCTCCATCTCAGGCAGTAGGTTCCTACCTGGAGCCTCCCTTCTCCCTCTGGAGAAGGCACAAGGCCTCCTCAGCCGGCTTTCTGGGTTTCCTCTTATCTGCCCCAGAGGCCCAGGCCTGATGTGGCCATATACCTCCCCAGGTGCAGAAAATGAGCAATGCCAGGGAAGAGGTGGGTTAAATGCATCACGGTTACAGCTGGGACTAGGCGCTTATCGATTAGCTCTATCGACTAGTCACTTCCCCCCAGCTGCCGCTCTGCACTGAAAAGCCGGCTCGCGAAGGCTCCTGCTCCACGGGTCTCTTTTCATTCAGCAGACCTCACACACACACAGCTGCCACTCTGCACGGGATATAAGAGTGTCAGTCAGTCAGTCTCTCTCTCTGTCTCTCACACACACACAGCTGCCACTCGGAGCAGGGGCCGAGCTAGCGCCTTCGCGCACCGGCTTCCCCAGGCTGCAGCTGGGGAGGTTTCGCTGTGAATTGGCGCAAGCCAGACCGAGCACCGCAACTGCCTGCCCTTGTCAATTAATCAAACAGTCAACAGAAAATCCATCGACTATTCGATTAGGGATGTAATCGCATTTTAACATGCCTAGCTGGGACCCACCTCCCTTGAAAGAGGCCAGTCACCCTGGACTATCAAGGGCAAGACTCTGGGTGCAATGTGGCTCTTGGATGCTAGGACCCAGCCAAAGAATGCCCCTTTGTAGAGGATAATCTGACGTGAACCTCAAAGGATCCCGATGTGCTTTAGAAACTAGACTTGGGTATTGCCAAAATGCAGCCATCTCTGGGTGGGGGCACAGCAGCTGTTAGCGCGACTGGTTCTCCCTGCAGTCTCTGCGTTTTGAGGCTATGGTGAAGAGTTTTCATTCTAAAGGTAAATCATTTCTGATTGGGTGCTCTTCACTGGGAGGGGGGATAAATGGAGAAGGCACCCAGTCAGAGCTGGTTTTGCTCAGGGGAGCCTCCTTCCTTCAGGCACTGCAGCCCTGACCCAATTCCTCCTCTTCCCCCTCCTGCCCAGCACAGTTTTCCAGTGCTGTGAATCAGCTGTTTGCGGCTGTTCAAGCTCTGGGAGGGAGGGGGAGGAGCAGGGCGGGAGTGTGAACCAGCAAATTCTTGGTGCTCCGAAAATGCTGGGAGGGCGGGGGAGGAGTAGGACGTTCCCCAGCACGCCAGAGGCGTGGGGGAAAGAGGCGGAGAGGGGCTGCACGGGCCACAGGTGGAACCTCAGTGAGTCACGGGCCGCAAGCTGCCCACCACTGGAATCATGCGGCCCACTGAGACAAAGGAGGGACACTCACTAGTCTTGGTTGCCCATCGCTGCCCTGGCTCTGCAGCGACCTACCTCATATACCAGGACCCCCTTGTGCCAGAGCGGTACAAGCAGGGGCGAAAGGCTGATCCTTCCTCTCTCTTACCCTCTGTCTGGCTGGTCTATTTAGATCAGTGGTGGGCAACCTACGGGCTGCTTGTGGCTCATCGGGGTCTGTGTGTGGCCTGGGGGATATTTTGTTGACTGTTGCCCATGTGCAGGGTTGCCAGATTCCGCTGATTTCCGTCCACATCATTTTTTTCCTGCCAGTATTACAGAAGCGACACGCACGTAAAGTCAGGGCACATGACGTGAGGTGTGAATTGTTGCACACAGCACTGACAGTCAGCGCTGTACACTCTCTCTGCGTCCAATCCAAGCGCTGCTCTGGTTCAGTCGGCACCCCCTGCAATTTCTAGGGGCACACGTGCAGTGAGCAAAACTCCCCTCTCCTGGGAGACTGTCTTGGTTACGACAATCTTGTGGCCCCCTGAGATGAAGGAGGCCACTCCTTCATGGCCCACTCGCTCGCCCTGGTTGCCCATCGCTGATTTAGACTGTAAGAGGATAGAGACTCTCTCATTATGCGTTTCCACAGTGTGGACCTAATCATGATAAGGTGCTATGAGGGGCTAGCATAATCTAAATAATTATCATCAAGTATTTTGGCCTAGACAATTTGCCTAGATTCACACACTGATTCAGGGAAGACTAGCCCCCAGGAGTTCTCCACAGACCATGTAGACGCTAAGAGAGACGTTTTCTTAGGCTATGAACTGACACTTTGAAGTCAATGGGAGTTTTGTCACTGAACTCAATGGCAGCAGGATTGCACCCGTAAGGCAAGTAAGAATCAGATATCACAGTCTGGATACTCTCACTCTCCTAGCGAGACCTGGGCTTATATTAATTACCTGGATTCCTGTATTTTTACAGCCATTCCTGTATGATGTCCAAACTCGATGGCATGCAGACAAGGATGAAAATTGTCAGTGACTGGCAGCCCTGAAGTTTAGCAGACTAGTACAGACCTGCAAATTTGCTTTATATCCATGGGCATCCGCGGCTGTGGATGCGAATATCCGCGGCTCATTTTTGTAGATATGGATGCAGATAAAGATATACATTTTGCATCCATGCAGGGCTCTACAGATTAATATAAAATGGAATATGTTTTAGTTATTGGGCAGCAAAATTAAGAGCATTATATAACATTCACTTGCCAATGTCTCTACGAGCCATTCACGAATTAACAAGAACATTTGTTTTTCATTTGTAATACTTTCTTTAGGCTACGTAGATTAATGTACACTGAAGCCCTTTTTAGTGAGCTATTGAGAGACACATGAAGCATGCTGTAATTCAGGGACTGGCAATGTTGGCATTCCTCAAGTTACAAACTGTCATGATTTATGGATTGTGTGCAGCATTGCTGTAGCTATATGGGCCCCAGGATATTAGAGAGACAAGGTCAGTGAGATAATATCTTTTATTGGACCAACTTCTATGGGGGAAAGAGACCAAGAAAAGATATTACCTCACCCAGCTTGTCTCTGTGATATATGAAATCATGGACGTACTGTTCTAATTATACAGACACAGCTACAGACGCAAAAACAGGATTCCATGCAGCTCCAGTTCCAGCTTTGTTTCCCTTATTTACCAGGGGCCACATCTTGTTTGGAACGCTGTACAACCCACAGACTCATCCTATGGCTGAAAAAGCACATAGATCCAGCATCAGTAAGCTCAGCAAGACCTGTAATCACACAGGGTCACATTTTCAAAAGCACCTAAGTGATTTGGGTACCTCAATAACATTTTTGAAGGTTATTAGGCTCCAGGCCCACCGATGGGTGGGGGAAACAAATGGGGCAGCTACCCTGAGGTCACCAATTTAAACAAGCCAGTACAGTGGAAATGGTGGTGGCCAAGCCCTGGGTCCTTTAAATTGCTCCCAGAGGCTTGGACAGCACATGCCAAATGGCACTGAAGGACTGCCTACGAGAGGCTACCGCCCCCAACCCTGCCCTTTCACCCAAGGCCCTGCCCCTCCAGGGGCCCAGAGTCCCCCTTGCCACCTTGCCCAGGGCCTGAGGAAGTCGGTCAGCTACCCTGTTACGCTCCTAAATCACCTAGGTGCTTTTGAAAAAATGTTAGCTAGAGTCTTATGGGTAAAATCCTGCCCCAGCCCCCCCATGCACAGAGTAAGTCAGTCCGTCTGTGGGAGACTCCATGAAGGTTGGGGATGGGGACAGAATCCCTCCTCCAGCCCCACGGACAGACCCCAGAGCTGCAGGGCAACCTGTCCACTGCTGCTCTTCCAGCATCAACTACCACCCATTTGCATCCCCTGTGCTGGGAGTCTGAGCACAGCCACCAGCCCCACACCAAGGCAGATTCACAGCCAGTATTTCTGCAGTTCAAGCCATACTGCAAGCACAGCTCCAGTCCAACGCAGGTGGACTTTGGAGGGGGGAAGCGGGGAAATGGGTGGCACGTCAAAGCCTTGATTATCTAGTGCTTCTTTCATTGGCAAGGAGTTCCCCTGACTTCAGACCCGCTGTCCTTCAATGGCTTTTCAGGTCCAACGTACCCTCGGCCACAGTGAAACAGTGGAAAGCACTGGTGCTTGCAAAGATACATTTATGCAAGGTTGTGATCTGAAGACGTTCCCTCACAAGGGAGTGTTGTGAAGGTGGGAATTTGGAGAGGTGCCCTGGATGCAGGGGGGAGGAAGGCGACGTGGGAATGGATGTCTATGTGCAGCAATTTTCCAGTGTGTGTTATTCAAGTTTTATTCCTGTCTCATTCGTCTCTCGTTTGCTATCGAATGAACCTCAAGGTGGTTCCAGCATTCACGTGGAATAAAACTCTAACTCCTTTCACCCAGTGCTTGGGAGGGGGTGGAGGTTTCTCCTCCCTTCTTGGAGCTTTTTTGGGTGGACCCTCACACGCCGCCTCCTCTAGGGTACAGCACTCAGACCCCATCCATGGGTAGTCTTATGTGGGAGTCCTGGGAGATACATCCAGCCAAGGGAGGGGCTGGTACAGAGAACCTCAGAGACTTTTCTGCAGGCTTTGTAATACAAACAAACAATCCAGCCCTCAAGCCGAGTCCCTCTCCACACCGCTCTCCCACGGCCTTCCTCGGGCACTTGTCCGCCCCGCTCCCATCTGCTGTGACAAGGGCAGGTTTTCCTCTCGCCCAGGGAAGTTGATTAAGAGGCAGGCTTCCCTCCCCCAGTCACTGTGAGAGCCGGAGCCACGCCTGATGCCTCTGTCCCCGACCCTGCTAGAAGGAAGCCAATGAGAATTACGCCTGAGAGCTCCAGAGCATTATCGAGAACTGCTCCAGAGAGCAGGGCTGGGTGATAACACCACAACTGACAATGGAGAAGGGGGAAAAAAAAAATCTATTGGCCCATCTTCAGTCACTCCTCTTTGCACGCTGGCTGGGAATGGACAGCTTTGCTCCCACCGGACCAGCTAGCCAGGACAGAAGTAAGAGCTCGGCTCCATGTCATTCACGTGTGTAAGCATCATCTGAGCTCTGAATGCATAGGTGATGCACTGGGGGGACCAGTGCCCCCTAGATTGTCACATGCCCTCCTAGATTTTAATTGCTAAAGCCGGCTGCCCTCCCCCACTGGCCCGGGTTGCTTCTGGCTGAATGCCTCCTGCAGGACCTATCAGGGAATGGAAGAGACGGAGATATTTTCTGCCAGCTGGTATACAACCAAAATCCTGCTGATTTACCATCAGTCCAGCCCTGCTGTGCTGAGTACGAGCGGCAAGCTTCACGGCACACGTCACCCAACGTTCGGCTCTGCCAAAGCTCACTGAAATCAGAGATGGCGAAGACCCATTGGATCACCCTGTCCAGCCACCCTGAAGCCAATACAGGATGGCTCCCTCCAGGAGGTAGCGTCGGGATCGGTCCTGTCTAGAGGGAAAGCTATACATGAAAGAGATACAGATTGTCACCTCTTGCCACGGAGCCTTTTCCTCAGCTTGATACAGCTCATAGCCAGGGGATTTCAGTCTCCCCCGTCTTGAGTTTAGCCCATTCCTCTTAGTTGTAGCACTAAGCAATCCCTCTTCCTCCTTGAATGGAGACTTACGAAGTCCCCCTCGCCTACTCCATCAGATGGTGCTTAGACAGGCTGAGCAAATGTTATTCCTCAAAGAAGTGGGGCCTAGTGATTGGAGCATTGAACCAGGATTCAGGAGAGCAAGGGTCTATTCCTGTCTCTGCTACTAGCCTGCTGGGTGGCCTTGGGGAAGTCCCACCCTCAGCTTCCCTATCTGTAAAATGGGGATAACAGTATTGATCCCCATTGTAAAGATTGCCTGCTGCAAGCACTAACTAGCGAGCTAGCCAGCCCTGATGAGAGACTTCACCGGGCCCTGGGGAGAACCAGCTCTGGCCTCCTTGGAAGAGGCAGGGACACAGGTGGAAGGGGCAGGGGGCTAGCAGGGCACACGGTGCCAGGGGCTTGGCAGTGATTTAAAGGGCCCAGAGCTCCTGCCGTTGTCGAGGTCATTGGTGGTGCAGCTGGGAGCTATGAGCCCTTTTAAATCACTGGGGCAGCTGCCCACCTTGTTCCCACTCCCATCAGCAGCCCTGGTAGCATCATAAGTCAGCCCTCAATCCCCTGCTTGCATTCAGTGCCCTTCGTATTCCACACAGGTTACAACACAAATTCTCTACTTGGGTGCCGGCTAGGATTATCCGTGGCAGTACACTGACCCCTCGGGGTCCCATCTGGCAACTGCCCTGGGCCCCACACTTTGGGGGAGGCCCCACACTTGGAGAAAAATCAGCATTGCCTCCAATCATTAGCCCTTTGTCCTGTGTCCTGGCAAGGTGTGAATGGGACGCCCTTTGCTCTGATATTCATGGCAGGAGGCGGGCGGGGAGGTGAGGTGGGAGGGCAAATAGGGTGAGGAAGGAGGGGGCGGGTGGACGGTGAGGAGGTGAGCGGTGATAGGGCGGACAGAGGAAGGGCACATCAGACAGGAGGAGGATTCTAGTGGGGCGGCTGATTTGTCTCGGCCCCACGCCAACCCAAGGCTGGCCTTTCCCTCCAAACAGGTGGGACAGATAAAGGGAGGGAGGGAGGGGAAGGAAGACACAAAAAGGGGAAGTGACCTATCACACAGCAGGCCAGCGGAGGAGCTAAAAACTGTCTGGATCTCCACCCTCCGAGGCCAGAGCCTAGCCAGTAGGTCAGTGTTTCTCCACCTTTCCAGGTGAACAGCCCCTGATTCACAGTCAAACATTTTCATGATTTCCCCACTTAGGTTTACTATGAACACAAGTAAAAATAAAGTTTCCATAATAATCAGAAGCCCGTAGATTTGATTTCCATGTGTGGTTCAAGAGGTTGACAGGGAATAAACGTGACCTTGGGCTGGAAGGGGTAAATGTGTGCGAGGGTAGGAAATGGGGAAAGTAGACAATTACAAGAGGAACAACTATTCAAGAGAGAGATCTTGAGTCATTGTGGATAGTTCTCTGAAAACTTCCACTCAATGTGCAGCGGCAGTCAAAAAAGCAAACAGAATGCTAGGAATCATTAAAAAGGGACAGAAAATAAGACAGAGAATATCTCATTGCCTCTATAAAACCATGGTTTTATCTTAAAAGCACCCACATCTTAAATACTGTGGAGACTAAGGGGGGAAATGATAGAGGTCTGTTATGGAGATATACCTATCTCCTAGAACTGGAAGGGACCTTGAGAGGTCATCGAGTCCAGTCCCCTGCCCTCACAGCAGGACCAAGCACCATCCCTATAAAATCTATAAATCTATAAAATCATGACTGGTGTGGAAAAAGTGAATAAGGAAAAGTTATTTACTTATTCCCACAATATAAGAACTAGGGTCGCCAAATGAAATTAATAGGCAGCAGGTTTAAAACAAACAAAGGAAAGTTTTTATTCACTCAGCGCATGGTCAACCTGTGGAACTCCTTGCCAGAGGATCAGGTGAAGACTAGGACTTTAACAGGGTTCAAAAAAGAGCTAGATAGATTCATGGAGATTAGGTCCATCAATGGGTATTAGCCAGGAGAGGTGAAAATGGTGTCCCTAGCCTCTGTTTGTCTGGAAATGGATGACAGGGGAGGGATCATGTGAGGATTACCTGTTGTGTTCCCTCCCTCTGGGACATCTAGCATTGGCCACTGTTGGCAGAGAGGATACTGGTCCAGATGGACCATTGGTCTGACCCAGTCTGGCCATTCTTATGAGGATCATGGGAAGAACAAGAGGGTAAATGGGGCAGGGATATCTGCTCAACATCTTAGCTGTTCATACATAAACGCAAAGAATATGGGAAATAAACAGCAAGAACGGGGAGGGCAGGAGCTGCACTTTAATTGTAAAAGAGCAGCTCATGAGCCATGGCATGGCCACCCCTGGTATAAAGTGTTTAGAAGCTGCAATAATCTCACACAGAATGGGACTGCTGACATTTCTGTCTCCCCCTCCTCTTTATCATGGAGCCAGGAGCCACCGGAGACCTACTGGCATTAATAATAACCAAGGCAATGTATTCCAATTGCTGGCGCCAACTACTGAGCAAACAAGATCAATTCACACAAAGTTACTGCAGCAACAGATAGCGGGGGGAAGCTGCAGCCCTGGAAAAAAAGTGAGATCAGTGTGCAGCGAAAGAGACACTTTGTAGAACGAGCCCACCCGCAAGCTTTAATATCAGGAAAAGCAAACTGGAAAGAGTTGGAGAGAAAGCAATGGATGCAACTCAAGCATGAGCATAAAAGGCTTGAGAGAATTAGGAGGTGTGTCGTCTGGAAAGCAGATGACAAAAGACGAGACATGATAACGGCCTACAAATATGCAAAGACTGGTAGGAATCAATTATCCTCACTCAGCTACGAGGACAGAACAAGCAGCAGCAAGTCAGAACGGCAGCAGGGCAAATATGGAGCTCATTCCAAGAGAAACCCCCCCACTCACACCCACATCCGTACAACTAGCTTTTCAGGGAAAAAAATCCGTGACAAGGTGGCCAGATGCCCGGTGATGGGCCCAGTATAAGAAGCTAGATGGAACAGAAGGCAGGCTTGGAAGCACCAGCACAGGAGGTATTTATGAGAGGATAAGATGCCCCGTCAATTAAGGATTAGGTAATTACTCCTGCCGCAGGGTGGGATGGCCTGCAGGACTCACTGGCCCTTCCCCCCACCCACAATCTCATGGTCCTGTCCCATGGTCATTAGTTCTATAATTAGCCCATTGGCCACTCCCAGAATAAAAGAACCTTGCAAGCAAATGGTGTTCTGGGCTTGGAACTACTATTGGTTACCCCGGTGTAAGTCAGCAGTAACTTTGGATTTACACCAAGAGCAGAATCTGGCCCAAAGGACCAGATGTGGAGGTAAGAGCCCAAAGGGACTGTAAGTCAGGATGCGGTTGGTTTGTAGGTCAAGATTATGCACCAAACTTCAGCATAATCTCTCACATGCCATTACACTCAACAGTGCCACATTAGGAGCACTGGAAGGGTCAATGCGAAAGAAGAGGGACTGAAAATCCCCTCAAACATTAACAACCCTCTCATTCAACCCTCTCATAGGACAACCCTCAAAATAACCCTTTCATAGGACAAAAAGCAATGGGCTTAAATTTCAGCAAGAGAGGTTTAGGTTGGACATTAGGAAAAACTTCCTGTCACGGTGGTTAAACAACTGGAATAAATTGCCTAGGGAGGTTAGAATCTCCATCACTGGAGATATTTAAGAGTAGGTTGGACAGACATCTATCAGGGATGATGTAGATGGTGTTTGGTCCTGCCATGAAGGCAGGGGACTGGACTTGATGACCTCTCGAGGTCCCTTCCAGTGCGAGTGTTCTATTATTCTATTCCCACAGCTCACTCAGCGCTTGGCCTCTCGGCTGGGACCGGCAGCAAGAAGGGCGGTTAACAGCCATTGTAACGGGAACGTTGATGACCCAGGTCCTTGTAATGGACAGGAGGAGTGCTGACTAGCACCCAGTGACTAAGGGATTAAGCTCAAGAAGCTAGCAAAGGTGTTGGCCAGAGGGGCGGGGGAACCAATCGAGATAGAGAGTTGAAATTTGAATTGGTAATAGGTTCCTTGCTTCGTGTGGAAGAGAGACACCAGGAGTTGAGAGACGCAGAATGATTTAAACCCAGGCAGGACTGCCATGTCTCCAACGATTCAGAGCATGGGAGTGGACAGAACAAGAAAAAAATCAGAAGTAAGTAAAAGGGAAAATGAATCCAGTTGTGTTCAGGGTCATTTTTCTTTATTTTGTGGTTTGGTTTGAATTGCTCTGTGTGAATCTATGCTTTCCCTCCCCATTTACTACCTTGCATTGTGCCCAGAGGCTTTTCTCTGTGTTTTAATTTATTTAATTTGTTTTCCTTAAGTTTATCTTTTGTTTTGTAATAAAAAAATCACTTTATTGATGATCTGATGATTTGATTCTTGGGGAAGATTCTTGTGTCCTGTGTTTATCTGCATGCCTCTGACTGAGGGGTCAGCTACCAGACACTGCAGCTTGTTTTTCTTCTTTTCAAGCTCTTTTGGGGCAAAAGAGTTTGGGGTACCCCGAGGGTGATTTCAAGTGTTCACCCCTGGTTTTTAGGGACAAAAAAGCACTTGATGGTGGCAGCGATTCCCCCAAATCTGTGGATTATGATTCTAGGGGAAGTTTTTTGTAACCAGTGTCTGTAGAGGCAAGGTTTTGAAGCTCTCTTGTTGGCCCCCACCTTCTGCACTTGGAGTGCCAGAGTGGGAAACAGCCCTGACAGTTCTTCTCCATGAGGAACCAAGAACTAATTACACACTGGCCGTCGCATGGTAACAATGTCCAGTCCCTGTCAACGTGGCATGGACGTCAAACCAAGAGCGAGAGGTGAAAGGCTCTTGTACAGGGGCGGCCCAAGGCGGGCTGCCAGCAGCTGGCGCCCCAGGCGGAATGCGCGATCGGCGCCCCCGCCTCCACAGCCCTCAATGGCGTGACATCATCATTGGCCGCCCCATTTAACACGGCGCCCTAGGTGACGGCCGAGTCGGCCTATACGCACGGGCCACCCCTGCTCTTGTAAGCCGGCAGTTGAGGAGACTGGGCAATCAGTCTTCAAACCCTCTTTCTCCTCAGCGAGGGAATGTGACAAAGTGAGGAGCCATTTCCTTCTCCTAACCCTCGACCTCTGAGATGTACCACCCAGGATTGGTGCACTCAAAGTCCCCTCTTATCCCTCTCAGAACAACAGATTTGCTGTGCCCACCGCCGCCACCAATCCCCATTCCCTGCCCTTGGAAACGAGCGGCAACTCTCCAAAGACACCTGGAAAAGTGATTTTTTAAAAAGCCGACGAAACTGAAACAAACACACATGTGCTGAGCCCAAGGCAAAGAGCAAGGGAGAGGTTTTCCTCTTTGTCCCATTGGGGTTATGTACACGAGACCGTGAACTAAAGAGCTTGAGCATTTGCTTCACCCTCCTACCCTCAGAGTGGCTAATGAAAGAGCTGGAGAAATGAGCTAAGGGACATTTATGGAGAGTTTAGGAAAAAGGAGGAGGGAGGACAAGAAATCCACCCTGAATTCCTGAGAGAAAATGTTGGCCCTTCAGCTAAACCTCCTCTCTGCTCTTACCCCGCCCGAACTGCCCCAAACACCAGAAATACCAGCGAGCTGTGTGTCTAACAATGTTCTTATATGGCCCCCTTCAATCTAGCCATGAGGCAGAATTTCCCAGTGGTTATAGCACTACCCTATGCCTTGGGAGACCCAAGTTCAAAGCTCTTACCCACAGAGGCTACGTCCACACTACAGAGTTTTTCCGGGTTACCAGAAGTATTCCGGAAAAACTCTGCCGCATCCAGGGAACACGTCTTTTCAGAAACCCTGTAAACCTCGTTTCCCGAGGAAGAAGGGCTCTTCCGAAAGAGGAGGTTTTTCCGAAATTTGGCCCAGTGTAGACGGGTCAAATTTTGGAAAAGCCTCTTCTGAAAAAAGAATCGGAAAAAGGTGCACAAATTGCGGGACCCATTGGAAGATGGGGCTTGCGTTGGATGCTCACCAAGGAAGATTATGGCAGAGGAACAGTGCACATTGGAAGAGCTGGCTGGGGGGAAAAGTTACGGTCAGTTGTTAACGGAGACATAGGTTTTATTCCTATCAGAACCGTGGGTTAAAAATACAGAATGTTTTTAAAAATAAAACCCTGCAAGTTTGTAAAATTGGCCCCAAAGAACTAACACAGAAAATGAGACAAACAGGTGAGGGTTGCAGACCGGTGGACACAGCAGACAGCACAAATTGACAAGCAGATGGTATCAGCCAGAATGAACAGGAGTGGTCAGAGTGCATCAGCTGCTGTAACCCGGGCAATGTTTTTTCCAGCCATCACAGCAGAGAAGGGTTTGAAGGAGGGCTTGCAAGGAGAAGGACTTGGCTCTGTGGATATTTATCGGGAGCTCTGCTGGGGATGGCAAGGAAGGCAACGGAGGGTCTTGTTCAAAAGAGCAGTAGATGGATGATCGCTAGAGGCCTGTGTTGGTACAACCGTGTCGGTCGGGTATCCACCTCCGAGTTTGCGGATAGCAGGCGATGACGGTCGGCATCATTGGTGGAGCAAAACCACCATCTCAGTAATGCCTGGAGACTCTGGCAGGTGCGGCCGGGCAGTGAAGGGCCAGGAAAAGGACAAGCATTTGGGTTTGATGCGACAGGGCAGGTGGGCGAGGCACAGAGAGGAGCGATGTGGTCGGACTGATGAGCGAGTACAGTGATCTTTGCAGCAGCAAAGATACCAAGGAAGTGGGACGGGATTTCTCCTGGCAAAAGAGGAAGACAGTAGTTGAGAGGAGGGATGGAGGGCCCCAATGGCACATGGTGTCAATCCAAAAACCGACTATTCAGGCTTTGAGGAGATTCATCTAACCCAGTGGCAGGCAACCTATAGCCCACGGGCCGCATGCAGCCCAGCAGGGTTCTATGTATGACCCACGAGACATTTTGTTGACCGTTGCCCATGTGCAGGGTGGCCAGATTCTGCCGGTTTCTGTCCGCGTCGTTTTTTCCCCCAAACAATATTAATCAAAAGTGACACGCACATAGAATCACGGCACATGAAGGCAGGTGTGGGTTGATGGCAACACTGACCATGAGCACCGCATGCTCCCTCTGCAGCCAGTCCAAGAGCTGCTACGGTTCAGTCGGCACCTCCTGCAAATTCCAGGCGCACACACACATTTAGCAAAACTGCCCTATCCCGGGAGACCATCTTGATTATGACAATTTGGCAGCCTGCTGAGATGGAAGAGGGCCACTCATGCGGCCCATGCACTAGTCTACGTTGCTTATCGCTGCTCTAACCCACCAGTATCTACCTACTTCGTGTGCATCCAAAGCACTTGGCCCCTTGATATTGAAACACTGGGTTCTCGGGATGTAAGAAATGGACTAGATCAGTTCTACGCTGAAATGGGAGGGGGTTCTCTGAGCTTCCAGGTACTAGCAGGATGGGGCTGGCTTTCAAATAGGTGCAGCCAGCTTAGAAATCAGGTAACTTGATCAGAGCAGGGCCAGGGCAGGATTATAGCAGATCAGACACAGAGAAGGGAAGCCAGCCCCTTTCAGGCGGGGAGGTAGCAGACTGCTCAGACCTGGAGTTCCTTTTCATTACTGCTCGGTCTCAGACAAAAGCACAGAATCCAGCCACGTCGCAAAATCCACAGGAAGCCTCTCTGGGCTTAAGTGAGAGCTGCTTTGATGGTTATGAACAAGAAATTCCTTTGGGAAATGCAAGCACCAATAACAGGTGTGGGGCCGCAGTCACCCCGCACCTGGGGAGGGAAGGTACCCTACAGGGGATCCAGCTCATGGAGGGGGAGGGAAACTGGCCTCTGGCGGCCCAGTCTCTCAGGGAGTAGCGACCATGCTGCAGCCCAGCCTGTGCCCACATTCCCAGAAGCCAAAGGTGAAGGTAAATCTCCCCCCCACATAACACTCCCCTCTCCGAGCCCCGCAACACAGATGCTCATTGCAGGGCCGGGACATAGGCAAACACGGACTCTCACCCTCTCTAACCAAGCGTAACTTGAAATCCAGTCACCACCAGTAAAATTCTCCTGGCTGTTGGCAGCCAAGCTGGCGCTCTGCCTGACGTCTCTATTCCGCTCCCTTCCTCTGCACAAAAGCCTCCTTTCAGCTGGAGAGGCTGCCTCTTCAGTACCCTCGCAGGGCCTGTTCTCTGGGGCGAAGGTCAGCCAAGAGCCTCTGCTTTCCTTGCAAAGAGAGTTTCAAGGCTGCCCACCAAGATGTCGGCTCTCTGTAACCTCACCTCCCTTCACAAATGCCTGAGTGTTTCCAGTCCCTCCCCCCCAGATCTGGGCTATCTGAGGCATCCAAAGGGAGGGAATTGGGGAGTGTGGCGGGGGGGGGGGGGGAGGGGAGGGGACAGTCACCATCCTCTCTTCAAGTGAGTCCAGGAAGGAGAGCCACAATGCAAAAGGTTATCTAAACAGGGGGAAAGCAGGAGGAAGTTCTGAGCTGGCAAGTTCGGCTGAACAGCAGGATCCCTGGATGAAACTCACACCTGAGCCAGAGACCAGCACAAAATTTCCATAGGCACCACTTAATCCTCATCTAAGTCCTAGTTTGACAACTTAAGTGATGCCCGGGACTAAGATCCCAGAGGACAAATTCCCAAAAGAAGGCAAGGAATTCTCCTTCCTAGGGACATGCAAAAGAGCAGTGGGGGGGACATATTAGGCTTTTTTGCTGGTCCCCACCGGGATGAGCTAGATGATCCACTCTCTCTGTTTTTCACTCTTCTTCAAGGGAAGAGTCAGGCAGATTTAGGTTTTTGCTGCACACCTGGCTAATGACATAATGAGGGCTAGTCAGTTTCACCAGCTGGCTCTTGCTGTTGCTCTTGATTTGTATACAACATGCTGCAGGGCCGCATTACACATTTACACATTTTTATTAATATCTATTATGGTACAAAGCACCCCCCCCTCGGATGTAAGCTCCCTGAATGCAGTCTTTGAAGGGGGACCCACTTTTTGACATCCCGCCTGCTTGGAGAAACTGCTGAGCCACCTGTGGGTTCAGCCATACCAACCCACGTGCAGGCAAACTGCATTCTCCTCACTTCAAGAGATCCAGCACGCATGCCTGGTGGCTTTTTACCCTTCCCTTCCCCCGAGCTGCAAACTGAATGGAGGAGCTGAGGTAAAAGGCCAGTAAAAACTCTGGTTTTATTCTTCCATGTGGACTTTTCAAAGCACCCCAGTGCTTGTTCATCTGGAAGAGAATCAAGCATCTAAATCCCTTTAGCAGCATGGGAGGTAAAATCCTGTTTCATTAGTTAACCGGTTTAACGGGCTAATTGATTAAATGGGGGTGGGCAGGCTGGAGCGGCCCCCACGCTGCGAGCAGGGACTGCTCTAGCCTGGCTGCTTCCGGTCTCACGCTGGGCTACCGGCTCCCAGCCCACGTGGGTGGGGAGTTGGCAAGTGGCAGGACCCTTACCCCACTACTGCTTCCGGCCCTGCACGAGGCTTTTGACTCCCAGCCCGTGTGGGGTGGGAGTCGGAAGCCTCCTCCTCCCCACTCCACTGCTGCTTCTGGCCCTTCGCGAGGCTGCCAGCTCCCAGACCATGCAGGCTGGGAGCTCCATGGGCGGGGAGCTACTCCTGGATAATGGTTAACCGTTACCTGGTAAGGACCACCTGCTAAGACTGATGCTTACTGGGTAACCAGATAACTGGTTACCCATTCACATCCCTATTGGCAACTTGGAGAGCTCAGCCCCGGTCTCTTTCAAGTGACAGAGAACTTCTAGACATCCAAAAAGCAGCTGCTTCGTCATGTAACACCAGCAGGGAGAAATGCCTGTTAAACAATCAGATTTCTTGCCAGCAAAGGGTCCTATTCTTAACATTTCACTGTGTCTCTGCATCCCCCATTTCAACAGAAAGGAGCAGATTTATAGCTGGCTCCGGGAGTAAATTCTCTGTTTTGTCTCACATGTACACCTCAGACACCTCCTTACCATTCCACAGCTAGCATGCATACCTCACGGCATCAGGGAGTACAGCGCCACAAGGCATACCACCCTTATGAGCACCCCATCCATCCCTCGGGAGCAGGTTCAGATGCACCCACAGAGGGTGATTTGCCCTCCTCATCAACTGTTCTCCTCTCCTCCTCAGTGTCTGCCACAGATCACACTCGGGACCCTCACTGGAGCATTAAAATACTGCATGGTGGCTAGGGTTTTGTTTGTATGAATTTGAAAGCTCATTTAATGCTCCTGAGAGATGACAGCTTGTGTCTGTTACCACCTGGCTCATGCTTCGCAGGTTGCCAGTTCAGTCCCTGGTGTGCTGGCCAAGATGGCAGCTGTTAAGACATCTTTCTGCCATGCTGCCACCTCCCCAAAATAGGTCTGGACTCTGACCCGGAGTAGAGATGTGGAAGGGTAAACCTCGGTTAAAGTTAAGGTTGCGCTTTGTTCTCCACGTAGGAGCCCTGACCGTAATGCCTCGAGGTTCCCTACGAGCTAGCGAACTTGTCAGGTTTGAAGTCGCAGCAAGGTCGCCGTGTTAGTCTGCATCTGCAAAAGCAACAAGGAGTCCTGGTGGCACCCGAGAGACGAACAGATTTATTAGGGCATCAGCTTGCGTGAGTAAAACCCACTTCATCAGATGAATTGGAGTGGAGTTCACAGAGGCCTGGGTATAGAGAAGGACAACTAAAGAAAGAGGGTTTGCTTGTGTAAATGAAGCTTTTTTTTTTGGTCAGGTTTGAGTCTGTTGTGTCTGATTCGGGGCAAGAACCACAGTGTCTGCTGTGAGCTGAGTACCAACTGGTGTTCATTATAGGATGAGGCTACACCGGGGAATCCCAGACTTCAGGGAGACTAAGGGACAGGACTGGAAACTTTGTGGTTGTGAGTGACCAGATTTCACACGAACAGCATCCCTTGAAACACACAAACCGCGCAAGGGTGCAGACGTAAGGCCACTCTCAACCAGAGGTGAAAGTAAGCGGGTGCGCACTGGTGCACAGCTCCACCAAGAGCTGGCTGAGAGCTAGCAAAAGCCAGCAGGGAGCTAGTTAAACAGCTGGCAGGCACCCGGGTTACAATAGGACAATCCTACAGTCCAAGGGGCTACTGCCCTGGGTCCACGCTCTGTAAGATCGCCAGTGTTTGCAGGATGGGCCGTTCCTAGTCCTGGTTGCATGTCTTTGGCAGCCGCAAGAAGAGGAAATGTCTCACACGCTCCCAGAAATTCAAAATGTAACGGCAGCCAAAACAAACCCAGATCCGCAACACAGGCAGAAGGGACATATTTGATCATGGTGCTATTTCATAAACATTCATCTCCTAATATTTTGTTTTCAAGCATCACCACATTTCATGCCTTGCAAAATTCCTTGGGAGGCACGTTAGCACACAGAGGCACATGAAAGAAGGGCAGAGACCCTCTTTCCTCCCACAGAGCATCTCCTGGGCTAAACAGAGATGGAGGAGAGCAAAGACCAGTGCTCCGGGTCCAGAGGAGGAAGACGAGACCTGCTGCGAACTAAGGCTTATCAACTTACACATGCTTCCCGTATCTCCTGCTATTCACCAGCTGGTCTCTGGGTTCTCCAATCCCGCAGCACAGTGACTAGCCAGCTTCCTCGCGGCCTTCTGGGTCTGCTCAAGCCAGATCCTATAAAGGGGCTTGTGGTTAAAGCCCCGGATTAGGTCTCAGGAGATCTGGGTTCCTTCCCCTGCTCCGCCACCGACTCCATGTGAGACCGGGGGCAAGTCACTTAGTCTCTGTGTGCCTCAGTTCCCCTCTGTACAATGGGAATCACAGCACAGCCCTTCCCCTCCCTGGTGGATGTCTTGTCTATTTAGACCGTAAGCTCTGGGGAGTAAGGCACATGCTCTCCTTCCAGCAGAGAAACGGGACCCCTTCGCTGGAGGCTGCTTGCAGCTGCCTGCCCTTCGCAGCGTCCCATTGTGGCCCAGGGGCTCAGCCGTGGCCTTGCCTCAGTATCCCTCCGAGGTCTCTGGAACTAATCCAGAAGGGCTCCTGTTTAATAGCAAACTCTTCACAACAACCCTCCAAATCCCCAAGTCCCTCACTACCACCACACCCACACCTGGCGTTTCCCTGCCAGGCCGGGGGCTTCTCATCAGTCAAGCAGCTACCGCCAGGCCTTTCTCCCTGGAGTCCTTCCTTCCTTGCAGGAGAGGATCTTGCACTTTCCATGAGCTGTCCTCTCTCTGGCTCAGAGAGGCCGAGAGGCAGATCCCCCCTGTTGCTCTCTGGGCAGCTCGGGGTCTCCTGTGGGACTTTCCTTCACTCTGCAGGCCTGAGCTGCCTTCCTGTGCTGAAATTTATCTCCGCAGGTGTCGCTTTCATTGATCCCAGCGGTCTGAACCCAGGACATCTTCCCCACCTGGGGAGGCGAGTCGACAATGTTGCAATTCCCTTTAAAAGGCCGTGACACTGCTCTGCCCCCGCGCAGTGGGGCGTTCCTTGCTTGCTGTGCTTGGAAACGGACCAGGAGGGCAGGAACCTACTACCTAGAAGAGCACTACTCAAGAAGGGTACTGGAGAGGCCAGACTCAGGGGTCCGTCTGGCCTCGGATTCCCCTCTCACAGCTGTGGTGCAGCCAGGTGAATAGGGCTGGCAAAGCATGTCGTTCACATCATCTGCCCCCCCCACCCCAGGAATCTTTGCACAGTGCTCCCACCTTTGCATTCGCCTGTGGAAGCACAGATGCTCTGGGAAGGGCTGCCAAAGAGAAGGCTTCTGTGCAGTAGCGGGTCCAAGAGTGCCAGTCTCTCCCCCCCCGCCCCCCGCTTTGTCTATTCCTAAGGGGGAGTTTAGGCCCAATCCTCACTCTAAATGCAGTGGAGATCCACCAGGGATGAGTTTGGCCCAGTAACTCAGAAAGAAGCGGCTAGAGATCGAATGACTCTTTCCAGTCCAACACGGGCAGCGCACAATAGTGAAAAAAGAGCCAAAGATTTCCCACCCCTCTCAGAAATGCCATAGTGGTTCCGATCCCGATCCCCCACGTTTACATGGAATGACTCCCAATTCGCACCGGCGAGAGACCAGATTCAGGCCCAACAGGCCTAGCGCCACGTGGGATGGGCTCCCGAGAGGGAGCTATGCGCACCCGTTGGCTCTTGTGGAGCAGACTGCCCCTTCTCCCACACAGCCGTGCTCCCTGCCAAGGCAGCTTCTCAAAGGCAACCGCCTCATCGCCTGGGGAACTCCACTGCCGGAGCCAGCCAGGGCAAACCACCTTCCGCTCTCCGGACCTGGAGACACCAGTCTGCAGAGCTCACCGTGTGCCCTGCATCTGTAGGGAAGGGGGTTCAAGAGGACGGTGCTTGAAGGGAGGCGTGGAGCTGACTACGGTGGAACAGACGGCTGAAAGCAAATTTCCTAGCACAAAGCCCCCCCAAACCTGCAACAAACCGCCTTCTGGGAGACAATCTGCATTCAGAGCATTCAGAGATTAATACCAGACAGCCAAGAATCCACCAACTGGGCACTCCTCCCCGCTGTGTTTACAAGGGCGCCGACTTGCTTGCGGTGCATCACCTGTCCCCTTGTTGCACGGGCGCAGGCCGGTATTTTCAGCAGGCAAGGGAGCTGCTCTGGAGCACCTGGTCGGAGCTGCCATCTGGACTGCAATCCCCCAGTGGGAAGCCTTGCGGCCGTATTCATCGTGCCGGAGAAGGAGGATGGTCTTTGGAGGAGATGCCGATTCAATTCCCAGCTCTGCAACAGACTTCCATAATGTCCCTGGGCAAGTCCCTCTGTGCTCACTTGCCCATCTATAAAATGGGGCGAATGGTGCTTCCTATTGGTCTGATTTTGATTGCATGGTCTCCAGGGCAGCAACTCTCCTGATGTGTGTCTATCTGTACAGTGCCCCGCACAGTGCGGTCATGCGCTCAGTTGGGATCTCTAGTGTCTAATATAACACAAATGATAAACTGTCCCTGTGAGTTCTGTTTCACAGAGTAGGTGGCTGAAACACAGAATTGTTTAGGTCAGAGATTCTGGCAGAATGAGAGGCAGGTGTCACAATTACTAGCTGGCTGTTCTAACCGCTACACAAGACTAGACCCAAACATTATGAACAATGTTCCCTCTAATTGTTTTCAGATGTGTGCAGAATAAATTTTATGTGCACCAATGCATGTGCAGATGTGCACCACCAATATAAACATAGGCTGCCAGTGGTGGGCGCTCTGCTAATCACCTGGGCAGCATTTGAATCTCTCCTGGGTGGCCACCCAAGTGCTCAGCTGACATAGAACACTAGTTATGAATAATGCTGCCGTGTTCCATCCTATATGAGCACTATCGGATATGGAGTGGGGCATGGTGGAACACACCAATGGACTGACGAATGGCAAGGCCCAACTGGGGGTGGCGGGAGTCCCACCTATCTGGAAATTCATTTACCACTTGTACTGTAGTCCCAATCAGGGTGCTAGGCACTGTACAAAATGTTCCTGTTCCAAAGAGCTTGCAAACCTACCATATGTCAAGAGACAAGGGGTTCCCAAAAACACCCATGGGGGGTGGGGTAAGGGACAAGGTGATAGCGACAGAAACCACTGCAGCAAGAAGTCCCTGCTACCTGACCTATAGGAGAATCTCCTCGTAGTACAGTGCCTATGACACACAAGAGTCCAACAGTTCTGAGTCTGTCCAGCATATACATGCTAGCCAGGTCACCACAATACGAAATTGTGTCTATTACCTCAGGGCTTCTTCTACCACCTCTCTTACAAAACTAAAACCACTCCGACTGGCTTACACCCCAGCAGACAAGGACTGTGTAGAGGTCGATCTGTTTGCATCACCCACCGCATGGTCACAATTTCCACGGGCATTCACTAGGTGATGGACACACAAAGAGAAGAAATTGCTTATCCTTGTTTTTTCAGGCTTGGATCATTAGTTCTGCTGTTTGGATTCCACAGGAAAACATGTCACTGGGCCACGTACCAATGGGACTGGGTAATTCATGACACATCTATTTAAAAGCTTCTCGCATTACATAAACTGGCGTTGGAGCTGCCAAGTAATGTCTCCAGCTAATAAATATTTGTGACAGTGTTTGTGGGAAGAGCAGCGCGTGTTAATAATATGATCACATTTCTTGGTTGGGTACAAAGGAACTGGGTTATATCAGTGACAGACTTACCGCTGATTTGCACCGGCGTAACGGGGATCAGGATTTGGCCTTGAGACTCTAAAAGAAGCCGAGGCTATTTCTCTGCTTCTAGGGACTGTGCTGTCAGCAAGGGCAGCGAGAGCTTTAGCTTTCCACCAGGGCAGCGCAAATGCACCATGCAATTCAGATGACCTGCCTGAAGCAGGCTTGGGGATTCGCCCTGATGAGGCGAGAGGTCAGCTCCCTGGCAGTGCAGCTCATTTTAGCTACCAGGACAGTATAATGAACCTGTGGCTGTATCTATACAGGCATCATAGTTTTCAGCTCTATTGCACACCTGCTTCGTGCGATGTACAGCCCAAAGCTTTGGTGATTCAGGACTTGGCTACTTGAGCTAAGAGCTTCCAAGGTAGCCAGGAGAAGAAGTGGGGTAATAGATTCCTTAAGGCCTCCACACACCAGAGGGCAAGGCAGGTAAGATTTCACATCCATCCAGAGGAAAGCCCAGGCGCCCGTGAAAGCTGTGATCAGCCTTTATAAGAAAATTCAGTCGTATTCTCCACCCCACAGCCCAGACGCCATGCCCCACCCCATCTGCTAGTCCAGAGGGTCTCGAGCTGTGGTCCATAGACCAGCAAATGCCGGCTAGACACATGGCATGAACGTCCTTTTTATTTCCCGCTTCATCACATTAAAAAGCAACTAAAAATATCTCCCTTTCCCACCACAGTGCTGCCAACTCTTGCAATTTGAGCACAAGCCTCATGATGTTGAGTGGTTTTTTCCTAAAGCCCCCACTGTTTCCTTGCACTAAGAGAACAGTCACAAGGAAGTCACAAGGACTAGTCTCTACAGAAAAAGAAAAAAAAAAAGAAGCTTGAAAAAATATGAGAAGCACATCCTAAAGGCTGGGGGAAAGAAGGGCAAAGAAAGTCCAATCTGTTTTAAGACAATCCCATGGGGGCCTGGGCTCATGATTTCAGGTTATTAAATCTGTTTTCATGTGAGGAATTATTGGGATTGTCTTGGATGTTATTTGTTCACAAAGTAGAAGGGGGTGGGGGGGAGAGTTGGCCCATTAAGCATTTGCTCTATACAGTTGGACTCTGTGGTAGGAAAGAGTTTGAAAACCTCTGTCCTAGTCCATGGTGACAGAACTGCTAATTGACACAAGCCATTCTCCTGCGTAATTTGTTGGGGGTCCTGCTCTCATCTCCCAGTGACCAGCCTTACAAGGAGAGGCTGAGGGATTTGGCCTTATTTAGTCTACAGAAGAGAAGAGTGAAGAGGATTTAATAGCAGCCTGTAATTACTTGAAGGGGGTGCCAAAGAGGATGGAGAGAGGCTGTTCTCAGTAGTGACAGATGGCAGAACAAGGAGAAATGGTCTCAAGTGCAGTGGGGGAGGTCTAGGTTGGATATTAGGAAAAACTATTTCACTAGGAGGGTGGGGAAGCACTGGGATGGGTTCCCTAAGGAGGTGGTGGAATCTCCATCCCTAGAGGTTTTTAAGTCCTGGCTTGACAAAGCCCTGGCTCAGATGATTTAGTTGGGGTTGGTCTTCTTTTGGGCAGGGGGTTGGTCTTGATCTCCTGAGGTCTCTTCCAACCCTATAACTCAGCTGTCCTGAAACCATCTTGCACCTTCCAAAGTAAATGTGCTTGACTTGTAAGCAGTAGTTTCCAGGAGGAGGGAGCATGATTGAATTACAGACATTGCAAACTCCAGCACAGATGTGTTCTTCCTGGCATCAGAGCCTGGTGGCAGAATTCAATCCAATAGCTTGAAACAAGTTACCAGGGTGTTCTCCCTTTCTTTGTATTCAGAACACACACACGAACCACCATGGATTCCGTTTGGGGCCTGTTGTTTAATTAAGCTCATGGAAAAGTCATCTGCTGTCAAATGCAGCTCGTTAAGGCATGGATTCAAAGTTCATTAATGTCAAGGGGAGTCTGTCCACTGGCTTCAGTGGAATTGGATCAGACCTGAGGCCTCTTGGTCAAAGAGCTGGAGGAGTGAGCCCTTGATTCATGAGCTATGGGGTCATCACCAGTGTTCCCTCTACTCTTTTCCATCCATGTGCAGAATAAATGTCAGGTGCACAGAGGCGTGTGTGCATGTGCACCAGCAGTAGAGACAAAAAACTTAGCAGTGGGCACTGTAATAATCAGCTGGGCAGCATTTGACTCTCTCCTGAGTGGCCGCACAAGCTCACAGCTTACAGGGAACTCTGACCATCACATGTTTTTCCCTTTTCATTCCTTTTTCTCCTACATTCCTTCCACCCAAATCTTGTTTTGCAGGAACCCTCTCTTAACACAGGGCCAGATTCCTCAGTCTAGAAGGATTTGCTTGTGCTCACATGCAGTCCTGCTTAGAGATCTAGAACAAGACTTAAGGGACTTCTGTTTGGGTCCCCCTGTTGAGACTCTTTGAAAAAACCTGTTTCAAAGCAGGAGGGGTGCAATTAGCATTTCTGAACATCAGGATTCCTGATGCTTCGGCAGAGGGATGCTCCCCAAAATGGTGGCATCCAAAAATCATTCCTTGCCTTTGCCTCCTGCATTTGATGCCTTCCCCTGCCTAAATTGAGCAAAGTGGATCTGAATCCCCATCCTTTTATTCCACTGGAGCTTGACCCAACTTCTGGCTCATGCATCAGGCCCTGCGAGTGTACTGAGTGGAAAATGCCACCAGATCTGCATTCTCTGCTCTCATAACTGGTGGCGAGGTTTCCTATTCAGCTTACACAGAAGGGACGTGTTCTGCTCCTCTAGGGGTGCCAGCCCTCCAGCAAATTATACCAAACCTCTGTGAGTAAGTACTGGGTGGGGTTAGCTTGGTAAATGGGTGCACGCAGACAGGAGACTGGTGAGTTTGGAGGAGAGAGTCTGGGGAGGGGAAGATGGAAATCTGGCATCCTAACAGGGCAGACTTAAGGTTATGTGGTGTGGTCTTTGTTGTGGTGTTACTGCAATGGTATGTATGGATTCTTATGTGGGTTAGTTTTTCATTTCTTTGCTTTGCCTCAGATATGGTGTGTGCCTCAATCTTCATGAGTATATCTTTATGAGTAGATCATACACACATTCTCTCTTTCTTCACCTACCATCGAAATGCAGCCATCTCTGGGGCAGTGCAGAGCAGCTATTTAACTGCACATCACAACACAACTTTATACAGGCCAAGAGGAGAAGAATGCCATATCCAGCTGAGACAGCAGAAGGAAATTC
Source organism: Pelochelys cantorii (assembly GCA_032595735.1). Classification (NCBI taxonomy): domain Eukaryota; kingdom Metazoa; phylum Chordata; order Testudines; family Trionychidae; genus Pelochelys; species Pelochelys cantorii. The sequence continues at coordinate 7,132,349 of CM064331.1, read as the reverse complement.
CAGGAGATAGAAAGCAAGAGCCCCGACTGACCATGCCGATAGCCTTATCTGTGCAATGTCTCCTTGGGGAGCTTGGATGCCCATTAGGTTTCCATTCCTCAGTTCACCCTGCCGCCAGCAAGCGGTCACAGCACAATGCCAGCTGTGAGGTTGACTCAGCACATAGAAGGCAGAGCACCACCTACCGAATTGCCCACCGCACTTCTGGCAGCACCTGGCTTTTCCCTGATGGGCCACCGAGCAGGCCTGGCACCACAACAAGGGGATGCTAAGGCGTTCGATCAAATGGCCAGTCTCCTGCCGCGAAGGGGCACCGAAGCTCCACTGTCGTAATCTTCCATTTAAGGCTTGTCGCTCCTGGCCACTGTCACTTGCGCCCAGCAGCTGGTGGCCCCAATAGGCCATTTTGTCAGCTGGGACTAGCCGAAGGGACCCCTCAAGCCACATCACCCATGCTAGAGAGCCAGCAAGCATGGTCTTGTAGACAGCGCTCCCCATAAGGAGAACGCTTGTGCTTAGGAGAGATCCGAATGCCGCCCACCGGATGAGCTAGGTCTTGTGGTGCACATGCCACGGGGCATATAAAAGTTTATTCCGCACACTGATGGAAAAGATTAGAGGGATCATTGGTTGCAGGGCTGGTATGGGCAGCTCTAGGCTACAAAAAATTCTCCTGCCCCAAGAGGGAATTGCTTGGTAGCTGGTTAAGGCAGCAGAGGCACTAATGAGATGGAGCTGAACTCCGAGTCCAGAACACTTACTGATTTCAGTATGAGCAGAGGGTAATCAGCTTGGGATGCCTCCATGGGGCAAGAGCAGGGACTCCAGGGAAGAGTTCTAGCCCTGCTATGACACCCAGACTGCTTTGATTGCTAGATCCCAAACAACCGGACCAATGCGCTCATCTCGGCTGATCTCCTGTGTAAACACAGGCCAGGGAACGCCCCAAAATAATGCCTAGAGCAGATCTTGTGTTCACAAAACCATCCAGTCTTGATTTAAACATTGCCAGTGATGGGCGGGCCACCACCATCCTCGGTAAATTAACAATTGGAACGATTCAGTGTTAAAAAATTATGCCTTATTTCCAGTTTGAATTTGCCTGAAGAAGCCAAGCTTGCTGGGATTGGCCCAATGGGTCCCACAGCTAGTATAGCTTCTCAGAGCTGTACCAGCCTGCTTTATGATCCATGGACCACTGGAAGGGACCTCGAGAGGTCATCAAGTCCCATCCCCTGCCCTCACAACAGGACCAAGCATCACCTAGACCATCCCTGACAGGAATTGGTCTGACCTGCTCTTAAAATCTTTCAATGCTCCAACTTCACTTCTCTGGGCCTCAGTTTACCCTGAGGGAGGTGTGAGAATTGAAGGAACCCCAGCTCAGAATCTACATATCACTAGAGAAATCCCATGCAGGTGGGGGATGGGGAGAGCTCTGGATTTTGCAGGAGATCTCATTTTAGTTCCACCATTTGAGATGTTCCACCCAGAGTCTCAAAGATGTGCCCCTTTTTGTATTTTGGATACATCTGATGTTAATGTTCACCTGTTACTGTGACAAGTAACAAGCAGGATGACTGTAACTGAGAAAGATTAGAGGAGAAAAATATCCCTCTCTTTTTCTACTCCCACCCATTTATTCCCTGGATGGATTTGACAGCTCTTTGCATGTAGTCAGAGACAATCTCTGCTTCCCCCAGACAATCCATGCTCCTTTCTCTTACCAGGCTAAAGCTGGGAAGATTTCAGCCTCTCTTACAGCTCCAACTGTGTCATTTCAACACTGAACTTCACTTGTCGTGAAGGTGCTCAGTTTAGACGCTCTCAGCCCCTCTCAGCGGGGACCATCAAACAAGCCATGGGCAATTCGCACACCCTCCTCCTCAGAGTTTGCAGGCCATACACCCGCTCTTGCTGTCACACACACAGCAAGAAGGCTGCAGAATGAAACCTGAGATGGTGACATCCCTGTAGAGCAGGGGTGCTCAAACTTTTCGGCCCACGACCCACCCTGCTCAACACAAATCATTCCATGGACCACCAGCCAAACACCCATGATGACAAAATGGGCGCAGGAGTGGGTTGGGGGATGAGGGGTCTGTCTGGAAGGTTGGGTGCAGGGGCAGGCAGCGGGTGGAGGGGTTTGGGTGGGAGGGAGGGAGGGTGCAGGAGCGGGGATGGGGTGCAGGGTCTGGGCAAGAAAATGATGGGGGACGCTTACCTAGCTCTACGCCTCTTGCTGCTCCCATTGACCATGATTCTGGTCAATGGGAGCAGCGGGGAAAGCCTCTAAGTGAGTGGTTTCCTGTGCTGCTGTTCTCCTAGTTGGAGGCAGCATGAAGAGCCGCTCCCCCCTGCCCCCGGGAAGCCGGTGCTGGCGCTCCAACAATGCAGGGAGGATGCAGGGCCGGAGTGCCAGCACAGGCTGCCTGCTGCAGCAGGGGCTGAGCTCCGAGCCCACCGCCCACCTGCAAGATGGTTGTGGTCCACTAGTGGCCCCCAGGCCACACTTTAAGAAGCCGGGTTTCTGTAATAGTCTGTCAATGCCAGATTCCCCCGCCCCAGCAGAACTACCCTCAGAAGTACCCTCAGTGCCACTCTGGGAGTTGGGGGGTGGGATTCCCCACCCACATCAGAACAAGCCACGATGACTCTGTGTCCCCAGCAGCTTCCAGGGAGAGGCAGTAAATAAGGACCCGTGACGCTGAACTAGCCTGGGGCCCTTACAGCCAATCCCAGCTAGTTCTGCTCGAAGTCTCCCTCCAGGGCTACTGGTGGGTTATGAGCCCATGGGACTGTCCTCACAGGGGGGCTTCCTTAGCATGGGGACTTGCTACAAAGCCTTCTCAGGATCATAGCTACAAGGCTGCGTGGGAGGGGGGTGGGATGAAGACTGTACAGTGTGTCCAGCCTCACCCCTGGACAGCCCATTCTCCACCTTGAGGCTACCCTGTCACTGCCTTTCTCCCTGGCACACACCTAGACATCCCTCCACGCACAGATCTCAGGGCACACAGTCTGGGTCACAGCCTGAAAACTGGGCAATGACCAGGCCGTAACCTGTTCAGAGAATAAGGGCTAAGTTTTGCCCTGGCAGAACTCATGCAGCCTCACTACTGTCACAGACACAAACCTGTGGCCATCTAGCCCACGGTTGGGCCAGATTTGGCCCGCCAAGCTGTTTGATCCTGCTTACATCCCGGCCTGTCACTCCCCCGCCCCCAGGCCAATCAAGACGTGGGGGCGAGGGAGTGCATGAAGTCTCCTCCCCCCACCGGGGCATGTGGTGTCTAGAAGGAACCGCCCCTTTCCACCTGAGGCCCCGCCCCTTCTGGGGCAAAGCTGGCCCGTGCTGCCTATCGAAGTTCCTGAAGTGGTCCCCCTGAAAATATTATTGCCCACCTCTGATCTAGCCCCTTCACAACTGTTATACACGGGGGATTTCACAGAGACAGAACTCGGAGCCATGTAAGCTAAAGGAAACTCCCTGCTAACAATTACCAGGGTAGGGCTTTGAATACAGCAGCAGTTCCAATTTCATCCTGTAAGGGGCAGGTACCCACAAACTTGTTTATTGCATTATGATTTTTATCTGGCCCACAGTCTTTAACTTTGATCATTGAAAGAGGCTGTTATTTATAGCAACTCCCTCGAGATACTCTTGATAAGAGTAGATCTCTAAGTGCTTCATATTCTTAATGTATTCATCCTCACAACACTCCAGTGAGGTAGGGCAATGCTATCCCTCCCCCCACATTTCACAGATGGGGAAACTCCTCAGGCATGGGATGACTAAGGGATATGCCCAAGGTCACACAGAAAGTCCATGACAGAGCAGAACTGAACCCTCCTCTCACAACTTTAGCGAGCATCCTAAACCACTGGACCATCATACCAGCTCTGTGCAATGGTGCACTTGGTCACAGATTTGTGAATTTGCAGGGTCTGCCAGAGCACGGAAACATACAAGCGTGAGCCTGCAGGACACAAGTAAGCCTTTTCTGGAGGATTTATGCACTGATTAAGAATTATTCACCTGTAAGAGGGCTGCAGGACTATGGCCTACACCTGTGCCCTCCATTTTCCTCAAATATTTCAAGAAAACAATTCCACAAGTAAACTGAACTCAGATGATATTGTCGCACTCTATATAGGGACACACAAAATCATATAGCCACTAGCAGTGTACGCACATACAAACAAGCAACAACACTACGCTGTGCACAGAATTCTCCCCCTGGGGAGAGGACAAAAGAAAGAATGAACCACATGTGACAGATATGAGTCGCATCGCTTAATGTGCTCCTGGGAGGCCCTCCTATACTGTGGTGATAAGAGCAGAAGGAGAACCTATACGCAGAACAGACTTGCTGCAATAGCTACCACATTTCACTGCTTGGTGTGGAGTTGGTCATCCTTTCATTAATAAATATGTGATACCCTTTGATGATCTCAGAAGCAAGTATTAATCGCAATGCCTGGTGCAATAGGTCGCTGATCCTTGAGAGAGGCCCCCTGAGATTTCTGTAATACAAATAAATCAATAATAACATTCCTCCCAGATGAGGTAGGGAAATATTTTATGGATGGTGAAACTGAGGCAGGAAAAAGCAGAGTGACTTAGAGTCACACAGTGAGTCAGGGGCAGAGCTATGAAGAGAGCTCGGAGGCTCTGATTCGCTAAATCGGGATCCGGAACATAACCTGCCGGTTCTCACTGATGGACTTATAACAGAGGGTTAAACTCTCTCCACAGCCTGGAACTGGCCCACAGTGAAGGAAAACACTCCTAGTATATACAAAAAAAGCACTCTCCCCCTGTTCTCACAGCCCTCATCCCTTTGACCGCACTACACACAGTGAGCAGGCTACTCCTACCTGTCAAGGATTCTTTAAACATATCAGCTCGTGATCTGCACCTATACACAATGTACACTCCAGTCATGGGCTTTGGATCATTTTCTGGTCCCTGCCAGCGCACACAGCCCTGTACAGACCACAGAGCAAGGCTCAGACCCTGCCAGAAGGAATTTCCAAGCCAGGCCGACCATGACCCATGCTGTAGGAGGCCTTTCCTTCAGCTACACCTGGCCTTAGTTAGGTTAGGGAGGTAGTTCTCCCAGCAGGAATCTAGCTCCCTTTCTGGATCTAGCTTCTGCTCCAAGGCAGGAGCCACTGGTAAAAACAGCTGTCAGGGTTCCTCCTCCCCCACCAAGGCGCTGATGCTGGCTGCGCAGGGCGGTATTGATCCCTGTCACTAGTGCTTACCTAACCCCGCTGTGCGAGATTTGGGGAGAAGAGCTGGCTGCAGCATATTGGAACTGGGAATCATCACCCCCTGTCAATCTCACTCATAGCTGCAGTCTGGCATTTCATCCTCCTTTCTCCCCCCAACACACACACACACACACACACCCCTAGAGGAGGGGGCTCCCCTTTGCTCCTCTGCAGCTGACCCGGCTGCCCCAGCCAGGGCTGACATCATGCAGGGGGCCCAGGGGTGGCGTGAAAGCAAGCAGGAGCAAGCCACAGCGGCGCTGGATTCTCCGTCTGCTGCACTGCAGTCAGGCCTCTGCCCTGCTCTCTCCTGGGCACCTGGGAATATCACAGGCAGGCCAACCCCAAGCACCTGCCCCTGCCAAGCAGCGCAGCGGAGACCTGGCCGACGAGCCGGGCAGCAGCTTGTCTCCTCGACATGCCGGGGGGATTAGGGAGCGCAGCTGCCATGACATCATACGCAGGGTGTGCAGTTCGGTTCAGTGGCACTGCCGCACCCCAAATCATTCCAGTGCCCTCTCCAGGCCAGGCCCCCCGCAGCACGCCAGCGGAGGAGCCAGCCGGTGGCATGCCCGCCTACCTGGGGCAGGTGCACACATGAGGTTCCCGGCAGGCAAGGGATTAAAATAAGGGAGCAGACAGGAGACGGGTTTGGGGCCCTCCCCCCAAATCTATATTCCAGAGCTGGGTTAAACGCTCCCTGCCAGGTTGGATGGGAAACTCTGCTTTCCTTATTGCCAAAGGAGCAGGCAGGGACCACGCACGCCCCCCCCCCCTTGCTGCTAAAGTCTCACACTGTGCACAGGAGACAGATGACATAATTCCCAGCTAGGAGCACCTTCATCGCCCCGATGCCAGCATCGCCCCGATGCCAGCATCTCCCTCGCTGGACCGAACGCCCCTCGTGACATCACCGCCAAGCACGGGCACCGACCACCCCCTGGCAAGCTGCCCGCCCCCCCCCCCCCCCCCCACACACACACACTGGGTGGTGATTTCCAAAGGGACACAGCCCAGCACGGATGCACACACCAACATTTCTCCACAGCAGAAATCGCCGCTGTGCGGCCCCCCCCCCCCATCTTCCACCCCCTCCCCACCGTGGCTGATGTGACGGGCTGCAGAAGAGGGCGCTGCCCCCCCTTAAATCTATCCACCCCTACCCCCACCCAGGCAGGCTTTCCAGCCCCCCCATGCAATTTTCCAGCATGCACCAGCTCCTGAGTCCACTGAAGTGCTTGGCGGCAGCCGCCACCCCCCCCGGAAAAATGCCCGCGCGTGGGGCCCCCCCCCAGCCTTACTCTTGGCAGGAAAGCCGCGGCGCGCTCTGGACCCAGCCTGCGGGCGGGCGACTCCCCGGGGCGAAGGCGGAGCGACCCGCAGGAATCCGACGCCCGCCCACCATCCAGCGCCCTGGCCGGTCCCGCTGGCTCCTCGCAGGCTGAGGGGGGCTTGTCTGCTGTCACCGAGCGCGGCCACGTTCCCCCCGTCCTGCGGCAAAGCGCAGCCGGCCCCCGGCCCGCCCCCCGCCAGCCGCCAGCCTAACAGCGCCGGGGAGGGTGGGACCGGCCTGGCGCCTTCCCTTTAACTCGTCCCTCCCCGGCGCGCTCCCCACAGGAGCCCCCGGCCCTTCTGGCAGCTCCCCGCGGCTGCGTAATCCCCCCCAGCGCCCGCCTCTGCCCTGCCGAGCCTGGGAGAACTGCACAGAGCCCGCCTCTAGGCGGGCTGGGGAGCCCAGCCACGGGCGTCCTTACCGATGCCTCGGGCAAGCCACTTTTCCCTGGGTTGTGCTGCTCCTCTCCAGCTCATCTGATGAAGTGGGCGGCGTTTCCTTACTACCGCTAGATCAGTTAGTCTCTGGGGCTATGTCTGCACTGGCAGCTTATTGCACAAGAATATCTTGCACAAGGGTTCTTGTGCAAGAAGTCTTGCACAAGAAAACGTCCACACTGCCATGTGCGCGCTGTGCTTTTGTGCAAGAGCGCCCATGGCAGTGTGGACTCTGTCTTCCCCAAGAAAGCTCTGATGGCCATTTTAACCATAGGGCATTCTTGCAGCAAGACAGCCATGTTGCCTGTCTACGCTGGCCTCTTGCGCAAGAACAGTTGCACAAGAGGGCTTATTCCTGAGCAGGACCATCATAGTTCTTGCGCAAGAAGCACTGATTCCATACATTAGAACGTCAGTGTTCTTGTGCAAGAACCCCCGGCCAGTGTAGACAGGCAGCAAGTTTTGGTGCAAAAGCGGCTGCTTTTGCACAAGATCATGCCAATGTAGACACAGCCTAGGGGTACGTCTACACGATTCTGAAATAACCAGCGCTATTCCAAAATAACGTAGTCCACATCTACGCAGCAGGCAGTTGTTTCGAAGTTATGTTTAGACTACAGCGTTTTTCTGGGATCCCTCCGCCGTGTCCAGGGAACGTGTCAGCTCTTCCGCTTTTTTTTTTTGCGGAAAAGCAGATGAGCTCTTTCGGAAGCCCTGTCTTCCTCCTCCCATGAGGAAGAAAGGCTCTTCTGAAAGAGGGTTTTTTTCCGAAATTTGGCCAAGTGTAGACAGGCCAAATTTTGGAAAAGCCTCTTCCGAAAAAACTATCGGAAAAAGGTACGCAAATCGTGGAGCGCAATTTGTGTGTCTTTTTCTGATAAAGCCTGTAGTCTAGACATAGCCAATGTCAAAATACTGTCAAGCTGGAGGACTTCTTACTCCAACTCCTGTAACTCTCATTGTATGAGGAGTAAGGGAAGTCAGAGGAAGAGTGCTCTATTTTGAAATAAGTGCTGTGTAGACGCTCCCAATTTCAAAATAAGCTCTTTCAAAATAAGCTACGCAGTTGATGTAGCTCAATTTGCATAGCTTATTTCAAGTTTTGCCCTGCAGTGTAGACGTGCCCACAGGGTGCATCTACAGAGCAGGGCTTAAGTTGAATAGCTAAAGTTGTGTATGTCAATTGCATAGCTGAAGTCAAAATAGCTTTATTCGGCTTTTAACACTGTCTACACAGCAGGAAGTCAAAGGAAGAACACTCTTCCTTCAACTTCCCTTACTCCTAGTGAAATGAGGGTTTCCAGGAGTCAGAGTAAGAAGTCTGCCATCTCGAAATTATTTCAAAATAACTAAATTGGAAATAATAACTCCCGAAAGAACTATTTCAAAATAAGCTTATTCCCCAAGGAAAACAGGAGCACAGCTTTCAAAATAACCAGCCTGCTATTTCAAAATAACAGGTTTGGTAGCGTGGATGCTCTGCCTATTATTTCAAAATAAGAGCGTTAATTTTGAAGTAACTCCCTAGTATAGAGCAGGACTTAGAAACTAACCCAAATATATAGCCTCATGAGCTTTCGTGGGCAAAACACACTTCTTTAGATTTTAACCTTCCTGGTCACTCAATAATGGATTTGAAAGTAGCCATTCTTCTACAAAGGGATTCCACTAACCAATCAGAGACAGCCTGAAGAACTGAACTTTATCTACGGATTTGACATTGACATTGTTGCCTTGGACCTAAGCAAAGACATTAACTGGTTGGCTCATTACAAAACCAATTTCACCTGCATTTCCACATCAAAAGCTATGTATGGGATACATCCAGCCCACTTAACTAGCCTCATTAACACGGGTCCTACAATTGACAGGTACTTCTGCTGTTTATATAAATATATATCTTGGTTTTGGTTATTTCCACTCCAGTCCACCTGATGAAGTGGGCTTTGCCCACAAAAGTGCATGATTCTATTTATTTTGGTTAGTCTCCAAGGTGCCACAGGCCCACTCGGTTTCTTATGGGATGTCTGAGCTGAGCTGTGCTGTGAACCCAGGCCTTGGACTTTGGTTCCATGCTACATTTTAACCCTGGGTTTCCAGTTGCTGTATCAGGGACTCACCCCTGTGCTGACACAGCCATGCTGTGCTACACAGACCTTCTGACACCAGTCTGGGGCATGAGCAGTGTCCACACTGCAAAATGCTGGGGTTGGACCAGAGGCTCAGCAGGTCGTGGGCTCCGTGCCACCCTCTCAGTTAAACCCTCTGTGCTTGCTGACTTCAGACAGACAGATTTGTAGGTGAAGGATGGGGCAGGACTGAAAGCTGAGTCCAGGTTTACCATGCTGTGGAGACATACTCTTAGCCCCCAATTTTTAATTTAGGAGCCTAAAGATGCAGATAGGCACCCAGTGAGAGCTCCAAAAGCACCTACAGCTGCAGTTGATTTGACTTTAGTTGTGCTCTGCCTCAGTTCTGCAGCTGTAAACTGTGGAAAATAGCCCTTCCCTGCCTGATACACATGAATTAAGTGCACCTATCTTCTCTTATGGGAAAACCTAGCAACTCATGTCACATTTGACCTGCACTGAAAATTAAGCAGAGAGGATTAGATCCACATGGAGCTTTTATTATTAATATCAGCTTTATAGGGATGCCACCAAGTTAGAGGCAGGCATGGCTAGTGATTAGAGCAGAGGGCTGGGTTTCTGTCTAGAATGCTAATGGGTGGCTGGAGTTAGTCTGACAGGTTTCTTGTGCACCACTCACTCGTGTATAAGACGAGCAGGGGTTTGGATTGTGACGCACATAGAACTTCACCCATGTGATTTATAATGATGCTTATGCCACATGACCGGTGCTTCAGAGTTGCTCACTGGGATGTAAATGATACAAAAGTACCTGCTGAGCCTCTGCACAGAGCTGAATTTCACTCCCCTACACAGTTGGTCCTTCAAACTATAAAACTCAGCTAAGTTCTTCTAGTATTCGCAGTGCATGCCACGGCACCTGACAGCAGTTTCATTAACTGAATGAAGGACCCTAAGGCCTCTGTGAAATCTAGTTAGTTTTGACACACGGCCTCAGCATGCACCATTGACTGACAGAGGCTGCACTGACAAAGCGGGTACAGGACAGCTGAGCATGCTCCCAGGCCAGTTTGGAACCTGTTCAACAGCATCCAAAAATGACGTGGAAGGTCAAATCCTGATGGCCAGTCACATCAGCAACAAGGAAACAATTCCACGTGTCTTTAGCCAACGACGCATTCCTGCTGACAGATTCCAATCTGGTAGTTGAGACCTCAATTCGGTTAAGTCAAAATGGATTTTCCCACAAGCCACATAGATGAAGAACCAACTCCCTGCCAGATTTCAGGTTTCTTCCATCTAAAGTGGTGCTAGCATTCTAAAAGAAGCTCATTTTTTTTAAAAAACATTGGTATAAGTGGTTGTGTTGTTGCCTCCTCACTGAAAAATGTTTTTAAATGGGGGGGGGGGAAGGGGGCGGGAGAGTCTTCCAGGCTACGTCTAGATTTCAGGCTTCTTGCACAAAAAGCTTATCAGAAGAGATCTTCCGCAAAAATGTCTTGCGCAAGAGTGCGTCCACACTGCAAAAGCGCATTAAAAAAGCAATGCGCTTTTGCGAGAGCGTCCAGACTGCATGGACGCTCTCTCAAAAGTAAGCTGTGATTGCTATGCCCAAAATGGCCAGCAGGACACCTGTGCTTTTTTCCCCTCTTTCTGCACAAAAACCCCTTCGTCCCCATCCACACACACCTCATACAGGCTCCGGTGATTTTCCCCCTTTTGCAAAAAGGCATTCTTCCTTGTAGAACGAGGAATACCTATGCTGGAAAAACCCCTCTGTTCTTTCGATTTTTTTTTTTTTTTTTGCACAAAAACACGCTTGAGGTGTGGACACTGAGTTTTTTTTCAGAAAAACGGCAGTTTTTCCAAAAAAAAAAACCTCTGTAGTATAGACATAGCCCCAAGTGACAGATACGCAACTACAAATTTGGGCCTAACCTTTTTGAAGAATTATAGTCAGCTAATTAAAGGGTCCTTAGAATGGAAACTCTTAGGTAACCTTACCAAGAAGTGCTAGAGCTGGAGCACGCTGCAACACAAGTAAGAGCACGTGATTTCTGTGCAACACCATTGTCCACCATGCAATAAACGTGTGTGCATATACTGATGGCTGTATCCTGGTAAATTCACAAATAGTTGGTTTTCAATGTAACAATTCAGTCATTTTCTCCACAGGCTGCTGCCGCTGCCTCTTTCAGTGCACACAACCTCCTGTGCTGACAAAACCTCTCATTTATTATTATTAATATAATAAAATAATAATAATAATAATAATACAAAGGAGATTTATAGAGCTTCTTCCAGAGGCTTTAAACTCCTTCACGGAATTACAGATTGCACAGTGTACTTCATATTACTACTCAGGTCTTACACGGTGCTTTTCCTGCTTGGATTCTGAAGGGCTCTACAAAGCTATTATTGTCTTCGTTTTACAGATGGGGTCACTAGGACAGTTATCTGCTAAGGTCACCTGACAGGAGCAAAGCCCGACTCTCCTGCTTCCCAAACCCAATATACCAGCCCGATTCCACCTCACCTCCAAACAGGCACCTCTGGGGGAAAAAAATCACAGGAGCCAGTATGAAGGCACATGTGGGAATATCTATGGGCCATGATGTACAACAAGTGAGACTAGAGGATCTAATGGTAGCAGCGGACGTAGCAGGACTGCACCACAGTTTTAGGACTGGAAGCGAAGAACACCATAACCAGTTAAGTCAATGGAGGAACGGTTCTCTCTCTGTAGGAATTTGGCCCAGGGTTTTATGAGAAAGGTTATGGGAACCGAAGGGTTAAATCACTCTGTTTTGTAGAAAGACTGAGGGAAGGAGGGCTTAACTCCAGAAGTCGGCAGGTTGCCTTTTCCATATTACCCTCTTGCTTAAAGGTGGGGAATGGCCGATTCCTGGAAGCAGCAGGAGCTGGATCTACAGGCCATGGATATGCAGGTAATGCTAATCTCACCTTGCCTCTGTCCTAGCACATGTAGCCCAAGTCCCATTGGGCTCCCTTTGTAGGCCCCCTTCTTTCTTCCCTCATTGCCCCAAAGTGTTGCAGGTTGCGCTGCCTTTGGTTCCTCCACAACAGGCTTGTCCCATGCCACAAGGCGTTAATGCCACAGTGAGAGTTAAGGCTGTTGTAACGGAAATACAATTGCACTGGAAGCTATTACCTAGCTCTGCCTCAGTGGGCACTCTCTCAAGGGCCCTGTCAGTCCTGCATTTCTAGGATGCTACAAAGGGGAGAAGAGGGCTGGGCTGCAAGGGGAGGAGAGGAAAGAGGTTGGGATGGAGGGGGTCCTGCTGAAATACTTGAGCAATTGTTGTCAGCCAGGATCTCCAATGGCCACAGATGGGAGATGAGAGTGGGAGAGCTCTGAATTACTAGAGAGGAGGTTTCCCCAAGTGTCTGCCTGATGAGTCTTGTCCATATGTGGAGGAAACCTTTTTGGGGCTGGGGGGGGGGTCCACTGACCCACAAAAAAAAAAAAAAAAAAAAAAATCAGTCAGGAGTCACATGCAAGGGAGAAGCAAGACACCACAACCCCTCACCCCTTACTGTCCTGCCCCCCAAGTGAGAAAGAGGGGAAAAATACTCCCTTCACACTCCAGCTCCATGGGGGAGAGGGAGGGCGCACCGAGGCTCAGCTCTTACTTCCAGGGCTGGAGTTACTCTTCTGGGGACCTGGGGCTAGTACATTTGATGTGTCCGACCAGGGCTTTGGGGTGGGGTCAAAATGTGGGATTGAGTGTTGTGAGGGGGCTGTCGGGGAGCCGGCTGGGGGAGGGGATGCAGGATCTGGGCCAAAAGTAGGATTCATGTTGAGGGTGCAGGGCCCTGGGCAGGAAGGTCTGCAGGGGAAGGTGCAGAGGATTGGGGTACCTACCTGGCACAGCCCCCATGGGGGCACAACTCTGTGCATTGCAATGAAGTGCTCCCTGCAGGCACTGGAGATGTAAGCGTCTAGTTGACAAATACTTATCAGATTGTCGACTCGACTAGTCGCTTCCCTCCTCGCTGCCTCTATCAGAGAAAGGCAGAAACCGGGGTGGGGGCGGGGAGAGAGAGAAACAGGAGCTGGTGCTGGGGGAAACTGGTAAAGCCGGTTCCACCCAGCACCGTCTCTGCGGGCGGGGCGGGAGCAGGGGAGGCAGAGGCATAGTCGGAAATGGAGCAAGTGGGGTCTGCTTCAGTTCCTATTTGTGCCAGATCCCACTGAAGGTGCTTCTGCTTTTGAAATGTATAAGAGCTCCGCAGAAGTGCTGCAGGGAGCATGGGGCAAGCAGGGACTCAAGCAGTCCCCACTTGCCCCGTGCTCTCTGCGATGCCCCCCTCCCTGCCCCCCAAATCTAGCTATATGCTTATGTAACCCACACACCTCGTGGGTGTGGCTCACGGTCCCATGGAGTGGCACTTACCTCACTTACAGCAAGAGATAAGAACAAGGGAGCTCGACAGCCTAAGCTGCGAGCCAGCTAGTTTTATAGCTCGAGCTGTAGAGGCTCCTACACGAAGCTCCCCCCAACACTGGCTCCTGCTTCCCCCCTTGCTGCCTCTGACAAAAGCAGCAAGGGGGAGGGGAAAGCACATAGTTGACTCAACTACCCCATAAGCATGTGCTTATCGGATAGTTGACTGCTCCCTTACAAGTCATTCTTCCGCTCTACTCTGCGCTGGTTAGGCCTCAGTTGGAGTATTGCGTCCAGTTCTGGGCACCACATTTCAAGAAGGATGTGGAGAAGTTGGAGAGAGTCCAGAGAAGAGCAACAAGAATGATTAAAGGTCTAGAGAACATGATCTGTGAAGGAAGGCTGAAAGAATTGGGTTTGTTTAGTTTAAAAAAAGAGAAGATTGAAAGGGGACATGATAGCAGTTGTCAGGTATCTAAAAGGGTGTCACAAGGAGGAGGGAGAAAACTTGTTCATCTTGGTCTCTGAGGATAGAACAAGAAGCAATGGGCTTAAACTGCAGCAAGGGAGGTTTAGGTTGGATGTTAGGAAAAAGTTCCTAACTGTCAGGGTGGTCAAACACCGGGATAAATTGCCCAGGAAGGTTGTGGAATCTCCATTTCTGGAAATATTTAAGAGTAGGTTAGATAAATGTCTATCTGGGATGGTCTAGACAGTATCTGGTCCTGCCATGAGGGCAGGGGACTGGACTCGACCACTTGAGGTCCCTTCCAGTCCTAGTATTCTATGATCCCTACCTCAGAGGTTAACAAAACAATTTTTCCTCCCTCCTCCTTGTAATAATGTTTTATGTACTTGAAAACTGTGATGTTCTTCTCCAGACTACACAAACCCAATTTTTTTCAGTCTTCCCTTGTAGGTCATGTTTTCTAGACCTCTCATTTTTGTTGTGCTTCTCCGCACTCTCCAATTTATCCATATTTTCTTTCTACCAAATCTTTCTGCGCTTATTCACAGCAATTCCTCTAACACTTCTTCCAAGGTTAAAACTCACAAGGCTCTCACAGCCTGGAGCCCACTTTAGTTGGTTAAATGGTACCATTTACCAAGGGTGGGGAACCTCAGGCCCATCCTGGCTTGAGTGGATCTGGCTCTCGGGGTTCCCCCCCAGCACTGGGGGGCCTGTGCTGGGGCTCCAGCCCCTGGTGCTTCCCCTGCAGGGCTGGAGTGCCCAAAATCTAGTAGCCTGTGCTTCTCTTGGCTCTGGTGTGAGGGGAATGTGGGGTGTGTCTTCCTCCTTCTCAGTCAGGGGCCATGTCCATGAACGTTTGTTTCTTGTGGGGTTTTGTTTCTCATTTGTGCGTGGCCCCCCCACCCCCGACTGATTTTTCTGGGGGTCAGCAGTTCCTGACCCCCCAAAAAATGTTCCCCACCCCTACCCGTTGAACTGATTCACTGGGATTCGATATCCCAAATGTTGCTTTGTCCTCAGTGGAGTGATTCTGGATTTGCATGGGCAGCTGGGAGCTTTGCACAATTAGCCATCCTTCAATCAGGCACATCTAGCCATGCTGCGGCAGGAAAGACGAAGCGGCCAGGAACCGGAGCATCGGTACCTTGCTCTGCTCTGCACGATAGGCAAGTCAAGGCTCCAGCCTCACTCGCAGCTCTCAGGGACTTTGTTATATTTGTTTAATGTGATCACGTTCCAGCTGTCAGATCTTAGCAAGTTCCCGGGAAGATGCCAGCTTTAACATATGCCCCAACCGTTCTCTTCAAACATACATGAACTGGAGCACTGCCTGGCTGAGAAGGCGCTTGGTGCGGCTCACCAAATCTGCTCTTTTCAGCACACCCCAGCTATTTGTAGATGGAGCAGGTGCTTGGCACCGAGGAGCTAGCACTGAAAAGATCAGAAAGCCCTTGGATCTTCATCCACATTTAGAACAGAGCTCAAAGCAAATCACTGTCCTTTTTTTTTTTTTTTTTTTTTTAAATAATGAGATATACCATCTGCTAGAACTGGAAGGGACCTTGAGAGGTCATCAAGTCCAGTCCCCTGCCCTCACAGCAAGACCAAGTACCATCCCTGATGGATTTGACCCAGATCCCTAAACAGTTCCCTCAACGATTGAACTCACAATCCTGGGTTTAGCAAGCCAATGCTCAAACCACTGAGCTATCCATCCTAAGACATCTGGACCCTTTTCCTTTCCAGGTATGGCCCAGCACTGGAACTAGGACTACCAAAAAACCCACAGGAAAAGCTGCTTTCCCCAATACCTGCCACATCCGCCATGGGACAAATCCTCTCACCTTCCAATTTCAAGCTACACCTTCCCAGCTCTGCCTTCTTCTGCCATCACCTCCATCTCCACTCTTTCCTCAGCACTCTGACTTGCTGGCTGGTTCTGCCACGTCATCTCCCCGCCTTTGCCCACCGTCGTCTGGGTGCCCTCTCCCGTGAGCTCCATGGACAGGAACCGAAGTGAATGGCCGCGTTGTGCGAATCCCACCCCCCAGGCAACGTGCAGCAGCTGTGCTCACTTCGAGGGAGGAGAGAGAAGGCTCCCGACGGCTGTTGAGTGGCCAGGTGACTCTCCAGAGGTTTGAGCCCAGGCCAGTGAAACATTTGAGCGCACAGATAAGCACCGCGGAGCTGGGCTCCAGGAGATGCGTGTAGCAAAGCATTTAAGCCAGGGGTGGGGGAACCTAAGGCCTGGAGGCTGCATCCAGCCCCTGGCTTGCCTGGATCTGGCCCCTGAGGCTCAGGGCTTCCCCCCAGCATTGGGAAGCCCACAATGGCGCTTCAGCCTCCTGCTGTCCCAACGTGGGGCCGGAGCACAGAAAATCTACTAGCCTGCCCCCCCAGGCTCTGGTGTGTGAAAGACACTCATAAGAATGGCCATACTGGGTCAGACCAAAGGTCCATCTAGCCCAGTATCCTGTCTGCTGACAGTGGCCAGCACCAGGTGCCCCAGAGAGGGTGGACTGAAGACAATGATCAAGCGATTTGTCTCCTGCCATCCATCTCCAGCCTCTGACAAACAGAGGCCAAGGACACCATTTTATCCCCTGGCTAATAGCCTTTTATGGACCTAACCGCCATGAAATTATCTAGCTTCTCTTTAAACTCTATTATAGTCCTAGCCTTCACAGCCTCCTCTGGCAAGGAGTTCCACAGGCTGACTACGCGCTGTGTGAAGAAGAACTTTCTTTTATTAGTTTTAAACCTGCTACCCATTAATTTCATTTGGTGTCCTCTAGTTCTTCTATTATGGGAACTAATAAATAACTTCTCTTTATCGGCCCTCTCCACACCACTCATGATTTTATAGACCTCTATCATATCCCCCCTCAGTCTCCTCTTTTCTAAACTGAAAAGTCCCAGTCTCTTTAGCCTCTCCTCATATGGGACCCGTTCCAAACCCCTAATCATTTTAGTTGCCCTTTTCTGAACCCTTTCCAAGGCCAAAATATCTTTTTTGAGGTGAGGAGACCACATCTGTACACAGTATTCAAGATGTGGGCGTACCATAGTTTTATACAGGGGCAGTAAAATATTCTGGGTCTTATTAAGAAAGGGATAGAAAATAATTCCTAGCATCCTATTTGCCTTTTTGACCGCTGCTGCACACTGTGTGGAAGTTTTCAGAGAACTGTCCACGATAACTCCAAGATCTCTTTCCTGATTTGTTGTAGCCAAATTAGCCCCCATCATACTGCTCCCCACCTTCCTTTCTCCTTCTCAGAAGAGGGCCATGTTAGTGAGGTTGTGTGTTATGGCTTCTCACTTGTGGGCAGCCCCCCCAACTGATTTTTCTGTGGGTCAGTGGCCCCCAATTGAAAACAGGTTCCCCACCCCTGATTTAAGCACATTTAGGGGGCATATCTATGCCACCTGGTTTGCCCATTTCCGCTCTCACTTCCATTTGGGATCCACAATATCCAGCAGACTCCTCCCATGGCATCTCTTCCCCCCAGATGTCAGGAGTGCCTGAGTCTTTGGGGGAGTGCAAGGAAACCATGAGGTTTGTCCACACCCAGCAGCCTCAGTCAAGAATCAGGGTTGTGTTCACGACAGTCTGGTCCCGTGAGTGCTCTGAGAGACACTGTGAATGCTGCAGGGCAGGAGGAGGGTGAAGAAGGCCTCAGCCCCCAGTTAAAACCCATTGCACTTTTCACACTGTCGCTCTTGACATTCCTGTCTGTCTGCGGCTGTTCTCAGGGCGGCTTGTGCTGGACTCAAGTCCTGCGGGGAGAAGCAACGCTGGACCGTATGTCACTAAGTGCGTCCGTTCTGTTCTCCTGGGGTGTTGTTATACCCAGCGCTGGTTCGGCTAGCAGAGCAGACTCTCAGACATCCCAGGACGGATAGGAGTCCCTAGACTTTCATAGCCCGGGACGCTGGATCCCAGCCTAGGAAGATCAGAAGGCGTTCATCTCATGCATGTATCACGCCATTCCTGACAGTCATGCTACAGTCAGCTCTCAGCTGTGTCCCTCCATGGTCCCTCACATCCCGCCTGCCTCCCTGGTCCTCATTTCATGCGCCCAGCCTGGCACCTTCCATTATACTCCCTTCAACACCTGGCAGCGGCTCATGGTCGCTGGGTGA
The DNA here is from genome assembly GCA_032595735.1 of Pelochelys cantorii. Lineage (NCBI taxonomy): Eukaryota > Metazoa > Chordata > Testudines > Trionychidae > Pelochelys > Pelochelys cantorii. Next base: position 7,114,182 of record CM064331.1, on the reverse strand, counting down.
AGATAAGGCTGGGGGAGGCAAGACCTCAGCCCCATCCCCAGCCCCAATCCTTCTGCCGAGGCCCTGCCCCCTACAGGAGCCCAGCTGCCTCCCCACAGCACCGCCCCAAGCACGGGAAGACTGGCGTGCAGCCCTCGCCTCCCTGGGTCTGCAGTACAGGGAGGGCAGGTGCTCTGGGGCAGCAACCCTCCACCCCCAGTACGCCTACTGTAGATGTTCTGGGGATGTGACGGCACGTCAGGGACCCCCGACCCTGCGTCCCCGTCTGCAGCAAGATGCGACTCCGCCAGCCCGTAGAATAGAGGGGGTTTATTGGTTCTCAGAGATACAGCACAGCCCGGGTAAGGGGCAGGCAGCCTTCGACCCCTTGAGGCAGCCCCGATCCCCCATTACTCGACTTTGGCTGGGAAGACATGAAGAGAACAGACCAAGACTGCCCCTTCTCAAAACCACAGAACGCTCAAGCCCTCGGGTAGCCACACCCCCTCCTTTGTTTGAACCCCTTCCCTTGGCCAGGTGAGAAGTTGCTAGTCATGGTCTAGGACAGTGGTTCCCAAACTTTTCGGCATCACGCCCCCTTTTTGATTTTTGAGAAACCCTCACGCCCCGCCCTCCCCAAAATAGCAGCAAAACTTGGGGTGGGATTGATGGGGGTGTGTATGGCTGGGTCGCCTCGCACCCCCCCCCCGCAATTTCTTCATCCCCCCCCCCCCAGGGGGGTCACACCTCCCAGTTTGGGAACCCATGGTCTAGGATTAGGTGCACTGCCCACAAGGACGCCCCCCCCCGCTGAGCAGTGTTTACAGACACAGGCCAGTAGGGGTCACCCCCAGCACAACACAACAACCAGTGAACGCCCAACCAGAGTGGACCCAGGGCCACAAGAGTGTACCGCACACCCCACTACATCACAGGGGGTGGAGTGTGGGCAGGGGCAGGCTGGCGGTTTGTTCCCCTGCCAGCATACCTGGCACCTATGCAGCAGCTCCCACTCCACATCTGTCAAGTTGCTTTGCTTGCCTCCTGTGAATCTCGCCATCATGCCCCCTCTTGCCCTGGGGAACATTTTCAAGAGACCACAAGAGGTTGGATGGGACTCTGGCGCCTTACCCCAAAGTGGCTGTTGAAAAAAAAAAAAAAAAAAAATAGGAGCCAGGAGCCCAAGTCACTTGGACAAGTGAAAACGGTGGTCACGAGGGGGCAGTGGGCTGGGACTTGCCCAAACCCACTTTGCATTGTGCTCACCCTGTCTGTTTGGCATATCCACCCGGAGGCTCATTTCATAGGGCAGCTGGATGTTCTGTTGGGGCCAGGGCACTATTGTTTTGTCACAGATACAACGGGGTCCCGATCCTTGGTTTGGGTCCCTTGGCAGCACCAGAATACTCCGATAACAACCAGAAAGGGTGAGGAGACCGACAAAAGGACACTTATTTGGATGGTGGAACCAACTAGGAGTCCAAGTCCTGGAGCAGGAGCCCCTTGTGCCGGGTGCTGTACAAACGCAGAACAAAACAAGACCTGCCCCAACGAGCTACCAAAAGACACCAGCTGGAGCCAGATAGGTGGGGGGAGAAAAGCGAGACGATGCCGAGTAGCATGGCAGGGAGTTTCGTGCCAAGTGTGGGATTTGGAGGAGATGTTTGGGGGGTAATGGTGTGGCTTTGTGGATGTTTCGGAGGAGTCTGCCCCATTGCGAGGGGCAGGCTGGGAGCAAGCACCACATGGTGGGGAGCTTTAACTTGTGGGCTGGCCTCTCTGGCGAAGCAGCGGTGGGAGCTGACAGCCTTCTCCTGTGGCCTTGGATGGGCAGGGGCCCGTGTCTTGCCATGTATTTGTGATGGGCGATGCGAGTTTATGGGGTCCCGCAGAGATGTGGCTGAATAATAAAATACAATCCCAAGCATGCCAGCCGGAGCCTTGGCACTTGCCCCTAGGTTCTCCTTGGGAGGGCCCCATGTGCACTTGTGGTTAAGGCAGAAAGCAAGCAAGAGTCTTTAGTCCATAGCAGCTTCGGTGGGAATATTTCTGGCTGGCTGCGTGTGCTGGGATCCAATCTGGCAGTGGGTCTCCAGCGCACGGGGGCGATCTCACACTCTCGCAGCAGGAACCTCCTCCTCGCAGGGAGGCAACCAAGGAAAGACAGGCGAGCAGATGGCTTGAGGGTGTGCAGAGATGCATGCCAGGGACTGCCTCATCTCTCACGAGCCAGAAGGGACTCCCACGGAACACAGGGAGGTGGAGGGGCCAGCCCAACATGCTCCGGCCACGGAGGTTGGTGCAACAGCAGACCTGGGATGACCTTTAACCAGCCTGGGTGAGGTAGATGGTTTCATCAGTGACTGGGGAGCACTGAGGAGAAAGAGGCCAGAGATCCTGTGGGGGACACTCAAAGCACAGAGCCTAACGATTTCCCTTGGCGCTAAGGGACAGCCAGGTAATGCAGACAGCTTCCCAGAGAACATGGGATCGAGGGCCAATTGTAGCTGCTGGCATAGTGGAACAGTGGCCAAGGTGGTCCAGGCTAGCAGGCAGAAGTTTTACAGCTTCATTTGAAACCTTCCTCCTGCAGGCCCTGAAGTTGCATCCTTATTTCCCTCCCGTTTGGGCTGCTCCAGGTGTTTTGTTCTCTCGCTGCCAAGGCTGCAGGAAGCTGCCAGAATCACAGGCGGTGAAACAGCCTCCTACCCACTGAGAAGCTGGAGGCGCGATGTGGCCCACACCCTGTCTTTCACCCAAGTCACACGGCTTCCCGCTCAGCTTGCCTCCCTCCACGGGGCCAGCCTCCAGGCACAATCCTGGGGCCACAGATTTTTGTTTCCCATGTAGCTGCACCCCGCTGGAGACTTTTCTGCAAGGGGCAGGGAGGAGAGGGCAGGATTCCACGGGGCCAGCCTCTGCTCTGGGTAGGCAGCTCCCAATGAAATGGTAGGAGCCCCATGGCGACTTATAGAATCATAGAACCATAGAGCTGAAAGAGACCTCAGGAGGTCATCAAGTCCAGCCCCCTGCTCTAGGCAGGACCAATCCCAATTAGATCAACCCAGCCAGGGCTTTGTCAAGCCGAGACTTAAATACCTCTAGGGATGGAGACTCCACTACTTCCCTAGGTAACCCATTCCAGTGTTTCACCACTCGCCTAGTGAAATAGTTTTTCCTAATATCCAACCTGGACCTCTCCCACCACAACTTAAGACCATTGCTCCTTGTTCTGCCATCTGTCACTACTGAGAACAGCATCTCTCCATCCTCTTTGGAACCTCCCTTCAGGTTGTTGAAGGCTGCTACCAAATCCCCCCTCACTCTTCTCTTCTGCAGACTAAACAGACCCAACTCCCTCAGCCTCTCCTCATAAGTCATATGCTCCAGCCCCCTAATCATTTTGGTTGCCCTCCGCTGGATCCTCTCCAATGCACCCACATCCTTTTTGTAGGACTTAGCTCCACTGTAGTTACGGTGGCAAAGCTCTGGCCATGCCCCGAGGGTCCTGCACTCCCTGGCGGTTAGCGTTCGCCTCAGACTTGTCGTGACCCTCCTCGCCGCCTCTGGCCCTTTACTAGAGGCAGGAGTCTCAGCCTACCGAGCCATCCTCATCACAAGCTAGTCCATAGGCCTGTCCCCACCCCTGCCCTGGGACAGGCTCTGCAGTGGTGCGGGGAGGGTTGGGTGGAACCTGGGCCCACCCACAACTCCAGGTTCCAACCCAGGGACTCCAAGGCAGCGGCCACAGGCAGCGTTTCCTTCCTCCCCTGCCCATCCTGAGGGGAAGCCTTGTAAACTGGCCCCACCAGGCCTGAATTGGAGGCAGGTGCCCTGATTAGCCTGCTGCTTCAGGCAAGCGCTTAACTGGCCCCAGGTGCCTGCCTGCCTCGGCAGCAGCGCCTGGCCAGTTCACTCAGGCTATGTCTACACAACGAGTGTTCTTGGCAAAAAAATATGCAAATGAGCCCCTCATTAGCCTGAGTCTCTATCTCATTTGCATATTTTCTGCCGATCCATTTTTGCGCTGTGGTTTCTGTGCAAAAACAAGCAGTGTGGACGTTTTCTGTGTGTGCAAAAACCCCTTTTTCCACAAGATCCTTATGCCCCAAAAAAGGAAGTTTACCGGTCTTGCAGAAAAAGAGTTTTTTGTGCACAAAGAAACCGTCCACACTGCTTGTTTTTGCGCAAAAACCCCTAGTGCAAAAACAGAGTGGCAGAAAATATGCAAATGAGATAGAGACTCATGCAAATGAGTCCCTCATTAGCATATTTTTTGCCGAGAAAACTCATAGTGTAGACGTAGCCTCACGGAACAGAAAACTAGTTACCTAATTTCCTGTATATTTGCCTTCCACCAGGGTACTGTAGCCAGCTGCCCTGGGTCGGTCACATTCTTGAGAGAGACCTATTGGATCTAGGAGCCCTGATACCCTGAATCATAGACGTCAATGGCAAAGCTCTGACTGTAGTGAGTGGAAGAGCTTCTAGCTACTGCAGAGGGGAAGACAGTTGGATCTGCCAGGGGGACCTATGCAGGGCTGCCCCTTCTCGTGCTTCAACTGGTTTTGCTTTAGATAGTCCACGACAGGGTTCGCACGGCTTTCCTTGCGAGATGCCTCCGCAGTCAGATACAGTAATTCCTCATTTAACACTATAGATATGTTTCAGAAAACGATCATGTTAAGTGAAAACGTGTTATGGGGGGGTCAATTTTCCCATTGAAAATAATGGAAAAAATGGGGGTTGCGTTTCAAGCGGTGGTGTCTGTTGGGACCGGGAGATAAGGTTGGGGGAGAAAGGGGACTGGGTTACAGCAGGGAGGGGAGGTGTTTGGCTCTGGGAAAGTGAAGGGGAGGAGAGGGGAGGGGGATTGGGTTGGGAGTATGCCCCTGTGATGGGTGTGCGAGGAACCACACTGCGTCCGGCGATGGGGAGGGGGGTGTCGCTGGGGAATGGCGGGGCGAGCCCTCTGTTGCTTTGCAGGGAGGCAGGGGAAGCTCCATGCAGCCACTGGCGATGGGCCGGCTGGGGAAACCCAGCCGCCAGCCTGCAAGTGGGGGCGGAGGAGAGGGGGCAAGGCATCCGGCGAGGGGGAGTCAGTGGGGAACAGTGCAGTGAGCAGCGAACCCTCCACCGCTTTGCAGGGAGGCGGGGGAAGCCCCGTGCAGCCGCCGGCAATGGGCCAGCTGGGGAAATCGTGTTATTCTGGGGACAGTCATGTAATTCAAAAAACCTTCCCTAAAAAAATCGTGCTATTGCGAAAACATGTTAAGCGGGCATGTGTTAAATGAGGAATTACTGTACACCACACTAGTCGGCAGGTTTGCCTCCTAGATTCCAGAATCATTTGCTCAGTTTCCCCTGGTTACTCCCAAGGGCAGGGTACTTGGCCGCTATAGAAGGACTCTTCGCCCCCTGCAGCCCACCTTAAGGGTGTCCCAGCAGGACAGGGGCATGTGATGGGACAGGATGGAAAGGAGGAGGGGAAAGGAGGGCAGCCAGTGCGCACCTCTCTCTCCACCAGTCAAAGACAGAGGGGCCAACACATACAGCTGCAGGCAAGCGCCAGCTGATATAAACATTCATGTGCAGGGGTCCTGTCGCAGAAAGGTGGACACATACAAGTCCACCTCTGCTCAGCCAGGCACCAATGTCCCACGCAAGAGCTGGAAACAGGCTAGCACGAGGCAGCTGGATGGAAGAACAGGAAATGGTATTTAAACACCCTCCCTCCACTCTGCAGAAATCAGAGTGAGCAACTGAGGCGGCCAACTCTAGAGTAGGTCAGTGAGGTAAGGCCCTGATGCTGGCATGGGCAGAACCACAGGGGTAGGGTGGGCTGGGGTGGTGGTTGTTACAGCTTCTATCCCCTTTCCCCAAGGGGAGATCAGCAAATCAATTAAATGCATTTGTCCCTGACCGGAGCAGCAGCCTACAGAGCACTTCCACAAGCCCCTTGCAGCTCACGGTCAGATGGCTCAATTGCTTATGGGGGATGAATGGAGAAGCTTTTACCGGCCAGGACGTCAGGCTGAGACTTCTCCCGTAACTGGTCATATCACTGGCATCTAAGCGTGTGCAACTGAAAGCACCCTCCCCATGCACACGGGTTGCGGCGGCTGATATTCCATCATCACCTGCCACAGGGATGACGCCAAAGCCGGAGGTAATCTTAGCAGGTGTGTAAGGCAGGTGTGATTTTCCCACCTTTTTGGTGGCGAGAGAGCTGTGATTTTCAGATCTCGGTCTATTTTGGGCCCATCCCTGCACCCACCGGGTGAACTGCAACACCTGCATGGAGCTCAGCGGGAGCAGGGTCATAGCTTTGGGATCTTAAGGTGGAGCTCTATTAACTCAGGCCTGGCCTACTCTACATGCTTAGGGTGAAGGAAGGCAGCCAGGCAGAGTTTGAGCAGCCCTGGGGAAAATTAGAAGCCAGCCCTGGGTGCTGGACCTACCCCTGTAAGTAAACGTTGCCATGGCTTAGTGGATTTAAGTTTCCAGTGTAGACATACCCTTCATAGTCAGCATGGATTCATGAAGGGCAAGTCGTGCCTGACAAATCTGATTAGCTTCTATGATGAGGTAACTGGCTCTCTGGCTATGGGGAAGTCAGTGGATGTGATATATCTTGACTTTATTAAGGCTTTTGATACGATCTCCCACAGCATTCTTGCCAGCAAGTTAAGGGAATGGGAATTGGATAAATGGATGGTAAGATGGATAGAAAGCTGGCTGGAAGGTCGGGCCCAGCGGGTAGTGATCGACAGCTTGATGTCAGGATGGCAGTCGGTTTCTAGCGAAGTGCCCCAAAGATCGGTTCTGGGACCAGTTTTATTCAACATCTTTATTAATGACCTGGATGAGGGGATGGACACTAAGTTTGCAGATGGCACTAAGCTAGGGGGAGAGGTAGACACGCTGGAGGGCAGGGCTAGAGTCCAGAGTGACTTAGACAAATTGGAGAATTGGGCCACAAGAAATCTGATGAGGTTCAACAAGGACAAGTGCAGAGTCCTGCACCTGGGACCAAAGAATCCCAAGCATTGTTACAGGCTGGGGACCAACTGGCTAAGTAGCAGTTCTGTAGACAAGGACCTGGGAATTACAGTGGATGAGAAGCTGGACATGAGTCAACAGTGTGCCCTTGTAGCCAAGAAGGCTAATGGCATATTAGGTTGCATTAAGAGGAGCATTGCCAGTCAATCCAGATATGTGTTTATTCCTCTTTAGTCGGCTCTGGTGAGGCCACATCTGGAGTATTGGAAGGGGATTTGATAGCAGCCTTCAACTTCCTGAAGGGAGGTTCCAAAGAGGCTGGAGAAAGGCTGTTCACAGTAGTGACAGATGGCAGAACAAGGAACAAAGGTCTCAAGTTGCGGTGGGAGAGGTCCAGGTTGGATATTAGGAAAAACTATTTCACTAGGAGGGTGGTGAAGCACTGGAATGGGTTACCTAGGGAAGTAGTGGAGTCTCCATCCCTAGAGGTGTTTAAGTCTCGGCTTGACAAAGCCCTGGCTGGGTTGATTTAATTGGGATTGGTACTGCCTTGGACAGGGGGCTGGACGTGATGGCCTTCTAAGGTCTCTTCCAGCTCTATGGTTCTAGGATTCATCTGAAGTCTCTGAGGGGTAGCCATGTTAGTCTGCATCTGCAAAGTCGATGAAAAGGCCTGTGGCACCGGTCAAAGCCTGAAGACAGGGTGGGGAATCTTTTTTGGGTCCGGGGCCGCTGACCCACAGAAGAACGTGTTGGGGCTGCAGACAAGTGAGAAGCAAAAAGAGAAGAAGAAACCCGCACTGACATAGCCCATGACTGAGGGGGAGAAAGATGCTTCCCACATTCCCCTCACACACCTGAGCCGAGGGGGCCCAGGCAAGGGATGTACATGACTTGTTGACAGGCTAACTAGTGACTCGACTAGTTGCCCCCCCTCGCTGCCTCTATCAGAGAGAGGCAGTGGTGGGGGAGGGGGATGCAGGAGCTGGTGCTGGGGGGAACTGGCTTAAAAGCCGGTTCTCCCCCCCCCCTCCCCAGCACCATCTGTCCGGTGGGGCATCGGAGACAGAGGCATAGCGGGGGACCAGGCACAAACCAGGACAGCTGATTTCTGGCTTACGCCTGCAAGGCTTTTAATACATTTAAAGGCAGAGCTGCAGCAGGGTTAGTGCCCAGGGTCGGGAGCTAACCCCACTGCAGCTCTGCAGTCCCATCCCCTCAAATCAACTAATCGACTAGTTGACGGAAATTCCGTCAATTAGCTGATTAAACAGCATTTAACATCCCTAACCCAGGCTCATAGATTTTGTGTGCTTCAGGCCTGTGGTGGGGCTGAAGAAACAGATTGACAGAGCCTGACAAGGACCCAGAATTCACCTACTACAGGACAGGCCCAACAAGGAAGACACCACCACTGGTCATCACCACAGCCCCCCCAAGTCAAACCCCTCCAGCGTATCACTGGCAATCTACAACCTAGCCTGGAAAACGATCCCTCCCTCACAGACCTTGGGAGACAGGCCAGCCCTCACCTCCTGACAGCCCCCCAACCTGAAGCAAATCCTCACCAACAGCCCCACAGTACAGATACACTTACCCAGGAGCCTACCCCTGCAACAAACCCCATTGCCAGTTCTATCCACAAGCAACACCATCACAGGACATAGCCACATAAGCCATAACATCAGGGGCTCTGCTACTGGCACATCCTCTGATGGGATCTACGCCATCCAGTGCCAGCAGTGTCCCTCTGCCAGGTCTATTGGCCAAACTGGACAGTCTTTGCACCGAAGGATAAATGGACACAAGTCAGGCATCAAGAAAGGTAACACACCTAAACCTGTGGGGGAAACACTTTAACCTCCCTGGGCATTCAGCAGGGGATTTGAAAGGAGCCATCCTTCTCCAAAGGAATTTCAAAACCCGATTACCCAGAGGTTCCGCTGAACTGGAATTCGTTTGCAAATTCAATACCATCAACTTAGGACTGAATAAACATCTCAACTGGCTAACACATTACAAAGGCAATTTCCACATCGACTGCTGTGAATGAGCCACTTCCATCCTGACTTGATTAGCCTCATTTATAGAGAGCGCCCCCTTTCTTTTGTTGTCCATGTAGGGTGCGTCTACACTGCACCGTTATTTTGAGATAACTAGCGGTTATTTCAAAACAACAATGTGAGAGTCTACACAGCCATTCTGCTAGTTCAAAATAATTTTGAAATAACGGACGGTTTATTCCGAAATCTGTAAACCTCATTCTATGAGGAATAACTCCTCTTCCAAAACAGCTATTTCGAAATAAGGGGTGTGTAGACACTCCACTGATGCTATTTTGAAATAGAATGGCCCTGGTGAGGGGCTATTCTAAGTTATTCCTTCCCAGTGCCTCCTAGGGCTCTAAATTGAGATAGCACGTCTACATTAAGGAAGCCTGCCTCAGACTAATTTTGAAGCTTCCCTGCAGTGTAGATGTGCTATTTTGAAATAAACTATTTCAGAATAACTATTCCGGAATAACTTATTTTGAAATAAGCGTGCAGTGTAGACATACCCATAGAATTACATACACACACCCCTACCTCTGTAAATTCCACTCCAAAGCATCTGATGAAGTGGGTTTTACCCACAAAAGCTTATGCCCCAACAAATCTGTTAGTCTCTAGAGGTGTGTCTACACAAGAGGGCGTAACTTGAAATAAGCTACACAAATTGAGCTGAGCTCAGTTGCGTTGCTTTTTTCAAAATAGCTTATTTTGAGTTTTGGGGCTGTCTACACAGCACCTATTTAGAAACAAAGCACTCTTCCTCTGACTTCCCTTACTCTTCATGCAATGAGGGTTACAGGAGTTGGAGTAAGAAGTCCTCCAGCTTGACTGTATTCCGACATTATGTCGAAATAACTGCTTGTGTGTAGACACAGACTATGTTATTTTGAAATAATGTTGCTGTGTAGACATAGCCTAAGGTGCCACAGGACTCCTCCTTGTTCCTTATTCTTAAACAGATCACCTGTTCATCTTTCAGTGCTGGGGCCAAGCCACACCTGAGGATGCCTCCAGGCCTGCAAAGTACAAGCCCCCTGGTACATGCGGGACAGGCTGCAATAGGAGGAGGAAACTTCAGGGTCAGAGTTGAAAGTAAAAACTGGTTTTCCTGGTATGGGGTGTATGTGCGCACCAAAAAAAGGGGGGGCACATGATCTTCCCTCTTGCCCCTCCCCCAGCCTGAGGCCCCATGCTCTTCCCCTTCCCATCCCACCCTAGGTTAGCTGGGAGGGGCAGGGACAACAGCTGGAGGAGCTGCCAGCAGTTCTTCTGCTTTCCCCACTCTGCCCCAGCCTGGCTCCCTACAGCTGCCTCTCCTCCAGCTCCGTCCGTACAGCAGCAGCCTGACTGAATAGGCTGGGGATTCTGCTCCTGTCTCCACTGGGAAGAGCAGCATGTAGGGAAAGGAGAATAACTAGCAGGTTTTCTGGCTGCCTGCCACTCGTAGCCCTGGTCTCCAGTATGGCTGCTGCACAGAGAGTCGGAGGAGAGGCAGCTACATGGGGGCCATACAACATACCATACCCGCTGCTGCTGTGAACCAGACTCTGCTGGCCACTTTCTTGCCAGTACCATGTACCGGGCCGTACCGGCTTCCTTTCACCTTTGGTTCAGGCTGCACAAAGAACATGAGTGGAGTTCCCATGACGTGACTCAAACTGAGAGCGTCCAGCAATGGAAACGGCTTCCCTAGGCCATGTCTCCAGGGCAAGTAGTGATCCCAGCAACATCACTGGCAAGACTCCCATTCAAGTCGCCCAGGCCAAGACGTAACCCCGGGAAATGTGAGGTCATTTTTCTCTTTACAGGATGTGACCTTACCAAAAGCAGCAAGTGCTCCTGAACAAAACCTATGAAAGGATCAAGCCAGTTTTCCAGCTCCTCTGACGACTGCTCTTTGTGGCATGGCCACAGTTCAGTTTGGGGGAAACCTTATAAGTCTATTAGGTCTAGGAATCTTTTCCCAAGAGGGGCATTCAGTGGAGGGCTTTTTAAAGCCTGTCTGTGCCTCAGTTTCCCTCTACTGATAGGATCATTTAGCCCTCCAGCTAAACCCAAAGTCTTTTCCTTCCAGGGCAAGGGAAGTCTAGCAACAGTAGAACCAGCCCTCAGCTGCTGGGATTTCAGCTTCCCACCTCCACTGAGGCACAGAGGTGCCCATACCCATCTTCTACCAGAGGCTTCAGCCACAAGGCCCTAAATAGCACAGCAGCCTTCTACTCCAGCCTCAAACAGTCCATTGCATCCTTCCTCCAAACCAGTTACTTACCTGGGCCTTCTGCAGGCATCTTTTCTGGGCCACTCTCAGCTGATGTCCTCACTAGAGAGGCCCACAATGAGCAAAGTGTTTTGCTTTTATACCACTTCCTCTCCCAGCAGGCCTTGCTCTCAGGACTACTACTCTAATGGTGCCTGAACTACAAGTCCCAGAGTTCTCTGGAGTGGGGTGGGCGGGTGGCAGGGCACAGGCACGGGCACTGGCACAACTGGGACTTGAACCCTTTTTAGAGCCTCAGCTCACCTTGTATCATTCGTTCCCCTCATCCCACGCAGCTTGGGCTTCTGGCCATCTTCTTACTCCTAAGGGCAGCTGGATGGGCGTTCCCTTCACAACTGTTCACATTCACTGCCAGGCAGGGTCCCATGCTCTCCTCCTCCAAGAACTGAGCACACAAATGCCTCTGGATGGTCAGGAGATGCCAGCATGCCAAGCCAAACCCAGGTGCAAAGCCTTAAACACATGGTCACCCATTACAGCCCTCCCAACAGGGCCAGGCCAGCTTCTCAGTCTGGGTGGGTAGCAGATCCTCTGGGCACTCATTAGTTTTGCCCTCTAAAGAGACCTGGATCCCTTGGCAAGATGGGCTCCTTGGAAGAACCATTTTACATACAGCAGCAGGCAAGGTCATATAGGCAGAAATAAAGAATTCGGGTCCCACTTCCAATATGGGAGAAATATCCTGGAATGCAGCAGCACTGGAAAGCCCTGGTGGATGACTGGATGTGAGCTTGTAGGTGATGCTGTTGTAACCTACACACCTTCTGGGAGGGGTGCAGTGTCCCACGAAGCAGCAGTTAGACCACTCAGAGTGAAACTAATGAGTCTGCTCTACACCCTAAGATGCGAGCCAGCTGGCTTTTAGCTCAGCCTGTAGAGGCTCATGCACTAAGCTGCAAAGGTCCCAAGTTCAGTTCCGCCTGTGGGTTTCACACTGAAGATAAAGGGGTGAGAGCCATTCAGAGATACAAAAGCAAGGGACTTTCAAGTAGGAGGAGGAAAGTTTTATTAACTCTGAATACAGAAATCATGAGACCATTACCGGAATATTGCCTCTAGTTCTGATGTCCAGCTATAACCCACACCTTCTGGCTGGGAGGCACTGACCCATCTAGAAGCACTTAGACCACTTACAGAGAGAATAATGAGTCTTCTCTACAGCCTGTGCTGAATAACCAGCTGACTATTAGCTCACGTGGTAGAGGCTCTGTGTTCTAAACTCCAGGGGTGCGTCTAGACTAGCAAGATTTTGCGCAAAAGCGCCCGCTTTTGCACAAAAACTTGCCAGCTGTCTACACTGGCCACTTGAATTTGTGCAAGAGCACTGACGATCTAATGTAAGATTGTCAATGTTCTGGCACAAATACTATGATGCTCCCGCTCAGGGATAAGCCCTCTTGCACAAGAATACTTGCGCAAGAGGGCCAGTGTAGACAGGGAAGAACTGTTTTACGCAAAAAACCCCCGATGGCGAAAATGGCGATCGGGGCTTTCCTGCGCAAAATCGCGTCTAGACTGGCCACGGATGCTTTTGCACAAAAGCACTTTTTGCGCAAAGGCACCCGTGCCAATCTAGATGCTCTTTTGCGGAAATGCTTTTAATGGAAAAACTTTTCCGTTAAAAGTATTTCCGCAAAATCATGCCAGTCTAGACGCAGCCCAGTAGTCCCAGGTTTGGTTCTTCCTGACAGTTACACATCAAGAGGAAAATTGAAAAGAGCTTCTAAGGGTGAGCTGAAATGTGGGAAACTCACCTTATAGTAAGAAACTTAACAAGCTCCATCTAAAAATCTCAAGCACAGATTAAGAGGTAGCTTAATCACAATCCACGCAAATCTATGTGGAGAATAGATTTCTGACAGCAGGTGGGTCTATAAAGTACAGATTGGACCTCCCTGGTCTGGCACCCTTGGGACCTGACAGGTCCCGGATGAGGGAATTTGCTGGACTAGGGGAGATCCCCTAACACCAGCCCGCTGCCCCTCTGGGCATGGCACACAGCTCCGGCCCTAGCCTCAGAGAGTCCCGGTTGAGGGAGGTACAACCTCTAGTAGAAAAAGGCATAGCCACATCCAATGTCTAGAAGCTAGACAAATTCACAATAGAAATACATTGCTTTTACCAGTGAGGGCAATTATCCACTGGTGCCGAATACCTAGAGGGGCGGTGAGTTCTATTTTCTGAAATCTTTAACTCCAGCCCGGTTATTTGCTAAGGAATTGTGTTCTCACTCAGGGGTTCCCAGCCTCTTTCCTTCAGAGGCCTCTCACCGTGCTACAAAAAAACCACGGCCCGCCTGGGCCACAACAGCTGTTCTTCTGCATATCTAGTAGATTAAAAGCTGCATGAAATTGCGACTTATACAGTGAAACACACACCTCTCCAATATGAAAATGAATGGAGGCTATAGGTACAGAAATAAAAAAACCCTGGAATATTATTTGTGTTTTACTTAGTGTGAAGCGTGTTGCTGGTGCTGACCCACAGGTTGGGTGGGGGTCGCACCTCCTCCCTGAGCCCTGCCATGTGGGGCTGAATGAAGACTGAACCTCAGTTTATTGTGGTGGATCCCCTGAAACCTCGTCTCCCCTCCCCAGCCAGGGGCTGCAGACCCCTGGCTGAGAACTGCTGCTCTCGCTCACCCAGCTGTTGTGGGTTTGAAGCAGAAATTACTATGCACTGGGGAGGCCACATCTGGAGTATTGCATCCACTTCTGGGCCCCCCACTATAGAAAGGATGTGGACACATTGGAGAGGGTCCAGCGGAGGGCGACCATAATGATTAGGGGGCTGGAGCACATGACCTATGAGGAGACGCTGGGGGATTTGGGTTTGTTTACTCTGCAGAAGAGAAGGGTGAGGGGGGATTTGATAGCAGCCTTCAACTTCCTGAAGGGGGTTCCAAAGAGGATGGAGAGAGGTTGTTTTCAGTGGTGACGGATGGCAGAACAAGGAGCAATGGTCTCAAGTGCAGTGGGGGAGGTCTAGGTTGGATATTAGAGAAAACTATTTCTCTAGGAGGGTGGGGAAGCACTGGGAAGGGTTCCCTAGGGAGGTGGTGGAATATACATCCCTAGAGTTTTTAAGGAGACGAGAGTGAAGGACAGTGTGTGTGCGTGTCTCTGATAGAGATTTGCATTGCTAAGCTCCCTCCATCCCCTTCTCTCTGTGGAGATAGGGCACAGAAGTGAGAGGAGGAGGAACACCCTGGCATCAGTGTCCCTCTTCTCACTCCCACACCCTGCACAGCAAGCAATAGGCTCCCAGGCAGAGGGCTGGAGCAGCATGACAGCGGGTGGAGGGGCAACTGAAGGGCCAGCACTTGGTAGCTTCCTGGCCAAACCAGTCAGGATCATCTGCCAGAGGCCCAAGATCTACACATAGATCCCAATCTACTGGTTGGTGAACACTGCTCTAAGTAATATTATTATCTGACAGGATCTGTACACAGAGCTAAGTGCCTGGGCTATGCCAGCCAGGGGAATAGTTTTACTGTTAGGGTACGTCTAGACTACAGGCTTTTGTCAACAGAGGCTTTGTCGACAGATACTGTCAACAAAGAGCGTCTAGACTACATCCAGTTCTGTCGACAAAGCAAGCCGCTTTGTCGACATGAGAGTGTAGACGCAAACGACAGTGTAGATGAAATAACGCCTTCTGTCAAGAGAACTCTGTTGACAAAAGGCGTTATTCCTCATAGAATGAGGTTTACCGTCGTCGACAAAACTGCTGAGATCTGTCGACGTTATGTTGACAGAACTCGGCGGTAGTGTAGATGCAGGTATAGTTTTGTCGACAAAAGTCCACTTTCGTCGACAAAACCCTGTAGTCGAGACACACCCTTACATGTAAACAAACAGAAGGGCCTTGTAATTCTAATCCGCATCCAATAATGTTCTACTGGGTTTTACTGGGCACCCTCTATAAGTGACAATACTGTTTTCCTGGCTGTGTAACTAAAAGTTCTGCAAAGATCAGACACAGCCTCCGGTATACAACGTGGGGTCATCCTAGGCTGAAAACACAGACCAAGGGAGAAACGGAAGGCCTCTTGCAGCTAACGCCCCGTGGGGAATGCTGCAGAACAGCACAGGAATTGCAGACATTGAGATAGAGAGACAGAGGAAAACCAGTGAAGATCAAAAGGCCTACCCTGGCCCCTGCACATGGGTGAAGGAGCAGCACTGGTGGTTACTAATTCACCCCCCTGACAGAGTAAGTAGGAGATGGTCTTGTGGCTCTCACACTCGAATGGGCTGCAGAAGATTTACATTCAGTTCCTAGCTGTGTGTGGCCTTTGGATGATGTCTGTACTAGGAGCATAATACGGTACCGGTCTAGGAGCACCAGTGTACAATACTGGCAAAGCTGTGCTTTCTACGGGTGTTGTAACCCCTCTTCTCCCCAGCCCAAGCTACACTTTTACCAGTATAACTGTACCTACCTGAGGGGCTTCTGCTATTGGTCAGGTAGGGAATCACCAATGCAGGCAGAAATCTATCGCGTGAACCTGGCCTTAGTCCTGAGCGATCTGAGGGCTTGATACTGCTCTCCCTCACTGTCGTGTCTCTCATCACCTTCTATGTAAAATCAAACAGCAGAAGCCAGGTCCCTAGAAGACTCTAGAGAATCCGTGCCTCAGTTTCCCACTTACCAGCTGGTGATTCTAATATTCCTTCACACTACCTCATGTTTATCCTCTCTGTGTCTGTGTTTGCCCAGCACAGTGGGTCCCAATCTTGGTTATGTCCGTTAGTGCTATGGTAATGCAGATAAATAAACAGTGTGTTAAATGGTTTGGAGTTCCACAGTTTAGAAAGAAATCACTGGAAACACAGAGAGCTTGAGCAGTTGCAAGTGTCCATTTATTTCATAACTCAGAACTAACTAGAACCAGCCCACACCGGCTGGGCTGACCTTGAGAGACCTAACTCAGTTACTGTAACAACAAGGTCTATATCTACAGCCCACTACACAACAGAGTGAGTGCCCTGAAATAATGGAACATGTGGGAGACATCGGTTAGGAAATCGTGAGACTCTAGATGAGCCACAGCAGAATGAAATGGAGGAGGACCACAGTCAGCTGGGGTGTATTAATTAGATCCACGCAAGCAGGCTGAGCGGCCGGTGGGTGCCTTGCGAAGTCGGCATGGGGCTGTGTGACTGTAATTTAGGGTGGTGGTTGTGCCGCCTAGGAGAGTGACTGAACCGGCATGCGAAGAGAAGAGACACATGCTGTCATGGTTGTCTGGCAGAGAATGAAACCAGCCCTGTGATGGTAAACTATTTGGGACAGAAGCAAAACATCAAATCCTCTGACACTAAAAAAAGCCTTTGGATTAGAGAAGGGTTCCTCATTTCTAGCCTTTCACAACTTCTGCCACCCCATTCTCATCAGGATACCTGCTTCGCTCGCAGATGAGCTGGGACATGGGGCTAAGAGCCTTGTGGGGTACAACATTCCGAGAACGGAAAGACTGTTGTTGAGGTTCAGACGGCAGCTGTTTGATCTAGGCCAGTGTTTCTCAGCCAGTGGTATGAGTATCCTCATGGGTACTTGAGAGAAGTCTGTGGGGGTACATCACCACAACTGAAATTTGGAGAAAACTGAATTTTTGTTTTCAGTTTTACAGCACTTTATTATTTTTGTACTTTTTACACCCAAAAATTTCATCGCCTGCCTGGCTATGATTAAGTTGTTTAAACAAATGTGTTGCAATGGTAGAAAAAAAAATTATGTCTGTAAACTGTAGGTACTGGGGGTACTTATAATTTTTTTTTAAAAGGGGGCACTTATATTTTTCTTAAAAGGGGTACTTTATAAATAAAGGTTGAGAAACACCGATCGAGGCCACGTGCCACTTTAGCTGGGTCAGACTCAGCTACGATAACTAAGGCATATTTGCAAGGCGTTCTGAGGAACAAGGAAGGTGATGTTAAAAACAGCCATCCTCCACGCTTACTGCAAATTTACAAATCTCTGTGGAAAAACAGCTACTTACCTTCTTGAGATGGTTAAAGGGCTGTTTTGCTGCTTCTGTGTACTGGCTAGCTGAGGGAATTCACGATTTGTAAGTGATTTTTAGCAGCTGGGTGGTCCTCAGGGTGTTTGTAGGTCTAGTTACCAGTCAGGGGCCTAGGGACTTTTGCATGGGCATTTGTAATTCTTATTTCAATCTGTATGAATAAAGAGCAGGAACTGGAACTAAAAGCATGTGTGACTGCACAATTGCATGTTCTGGGATCGGAGGCAAATGGAGAAATCTCCTAGCTAGCTTAATGTTGCAGGGTCTATTTGTGATTAGTTAGCGGTTGTTGATAATGTGATTCCATCCAGCCTGCCGAAAATTAATGTTTGTCTCATTCTTCAAGGGCATCAAAGAGGGTAGAATTATGCAGAGAGAGGAAAATCTTTCCTGGCCTGGTGTGAGTACTCAGATTGCTGATCCGGTATTGAATTGTTCAGGGTGTCATGCATTTGAATCGCAATGGGCTAAACAAATCATGACATGCTCAGCAGTGCCAGAAATGCTAGACGAGCAAATAACCCAGAGCAAATCCTTGTTGCGTTGCATTTTTTCTCCCTTTTGCAAGCAGCAGCCAGGGCCCTCCCATTAGTTGAGATGGTTGAAATTACACATGGGTTTTTCTCAGAAGCTGTTTTCCTAGGAGCCCAAGCCACCTCCTGTTCCATATTGAAATCCCGCCTGGACCAGAACCACCTCACTGTTTCAGAGGGGGAGCCGTGTTAGTCTGTAACTGGAAAAACTTAACAAACAACCAATAGTCTTGCAATAGATATCAGGAATGGTAACACACAAAAACCTGTAGGAGAACACTTCAATCTCCCTGGACACACAGTAGCAGATTTAAAAGTAACCATCCTGCAACAAAAAAAACCTTCAAAAACAGATTTCAAAGAGAAACTGCAGAGCTACAATTCATTTGCAAATTTGACACTATCAATTTAGGATTAAACAAAGACTGTGAATGGCTGGCCAACTACAAAAGCAGTTTCTCCTCTCTTGGTGTTCACACCTCCACATCAGCTGCTAGAGGCAGGCCACATCCTCCCTGACTGAATTGACCTCATTATCTCTAGTCTTACTCTTGATTGGTACTCTTTTCATATGCCTTTATATTTATACCTGCCTCTGGAATTTCCACTACATGCATCTGACGAAGTGGGTCTTTGCCCACGAAAGTTTATGCTCCGATAAATCTGTTAGTCTATAAGGTGCCACAGGACTTCTCATTGTTTATGCAGATTCAGACTAACATGGCTACCCCTCTGATACTTTTCAACAAGACATGACTCAGCTTTCTAGTAGTGTTGACTTGTAGAGAACCGCTCCCCTTCCAGCAGCACAGACCCATGTGCTGGCTGCAACAGATTTCCCAGGACTCTGTGCCAGTGATGTTTGCGGATAGTGCCACTAAATTCCACTGAGTGCACAAACAACACAATGTGTTTCTTTCCCCTGTCCTGCTGCCTTTGGGAGCTGGTCCAGCTGGGTTTAACCTCACTGAGCAGAATGGGAGAGGGAGACATCCAAGGAGCCACATAGACTTGTAAATGCCCAGGCCAGAAAGGATCGTCTCATCCGACCTCCAGGCTAGTCCAGGCCAGAGAACAGCCCCACACTAATTCTTAGACCAGAGCATTTGGAAACAAATCCCACCTTGAAAATTGCCCATGATGGAGAATCCAGCACAGCCCTTGGTAAATTGTTCCAAAGTTTGATTACACTCCACATTATTTTCAGCCTGAATGAGTCTAGCTTCAACTTTCAGCCACTGGATCGTGTTACCCAGTTCACATGCACTCTCTCCCCCCTACCCCTTGTTTTCACACCGTACAAACAAATGTTTCCCACACAATGATGAGTCAGCCAATAGGTCAAGGCAAGCATGACAGATTTCATTTGCATGCCGCGGCAAGCGGGCAAATTGCTTTAATGTTGCTGATTAGGAGGGCCCAATACTCCAAGGTGTGGCAACACCATCCTGGACTCTACATCCAAACTTTGGGAAAGTTCACACCCACATCCCAGGACTGCAGCTGGGCCCCACGTGAAGCAGAAAGAGAAGAGGGATGTTGGAAGCTTTACTGCTCTCTTATGCGCTGCTGATTTCTGTCCTTCCATCATGCCTGGAACAATCTCCCACTTCTTGTCTCCCAAATACTTGCTCTCTGCGTCTACAGACCCTCTTGCAAGCTTAGTTCTGCAGGGAATATTTCTAACCTTCTCCTCCTCCCCAAGGAATCTCTCCACTGCCCTCCTCAGAACCGCCGTTGCATCCCTGATCATGTGTGCGCACCTAGTTGAAATGAGAACCTGAACTTCTCTCCCACTGTCCTCAACAGCATCAGCAAAGCACTTAGCATGGCGAGTCCCACTGATGTCAATGAGGCAATTCCCATGCATACATAAGCACTTTGTTGGATCAAGGTCCGGGGGCTTGGGGCATGGCCCACGCACTATAAATGCTCTAGGACTGGGACCACCATGCCTGCATGGCAGTTGATGGTGTGACTGAACACGTCCCCAGGCTAGCACTGATCAATCTGCGTGCAGATGTGGTCACCTCATCTCAAAACACAAACAAACAAACAAATCCAGAACAAAACAAAACAACCTCTCTTGGCAGTGAAAAAAAGTTCAGAAAAGGCCAACAAAAATGATCAGGAGTATGGAACGGCTGCCATATGAGGAGAGATTAATAAGACTGGGATTTCTCAGCTCAAAAAAGAGATGCCTAAGGGGGGTTATGCTAGAGGTCCATACCATCATGAACAATGTGGAGAAAGTACATAAGGAAAAGTTATGTACTTGTTCCCATAACTCAGGAACCAGGGGTCACCAAATGAAATGAATAGGTAGCAGCAGGAAGTATTTCTTCATAGAATGGATAGTCAACCTGTGGAACTCCTTGCCAGAGGATGTTGTGAGGGCCAAGACTATAACAGGGTTCAAAGAAGAACTAGATAAATTCATGGAGGACAGGCCCTTCAATGGCTATTAGCCAGGATGAGCAGGAATGGTGTCCCTAGTTTCTGTTCGCCAGAAGCTGGGAATGGATGACAGGGAGGGATGTGGAACGAACCCCCGCCTGGCTCCTCTGTGTGGTTGGAAGGGCTCTTTGGCCCCATGGCTCAGATCTGTACTACTGAGGTAAAGAAGCAACCAGCAGGTCCCCGGCTGCCACGCTGCTGGGTGACTTTATCCAAACCGAGGTAGAGAGCTTGACCGCGGGTCTCAAGCAGACCTGCCACTGGAGGGGGATGCAGCACGCGGTGTTACCACAGGTTACAGACCCCCGGCGCCTGCCTTTTGGGAAGCCCAGCTCCCGAAGGATCCACATTCTCCCAGTGCAGCTGGGATGCTGCTGTTCCTACGGGGGTGGGGCTGAGCTGTGCGTTGCATTCAGCCCCCTTTTAACTTCAGGAACAAACCATGTGGATTTGAAGGATGTCAGATAGGGGGAGAATAATTCAGCTGCAGGCAGCCTTGGAAACCAGAGCCCTCTGTTTCTCCACAGAAGAGGAGGCCAACAGCAAATGTCCCCTGACCAGCTGCCAGTGAACTTCAGTGGCACATGAATCCAACCCCCTTTCCTCTTGCAATACCATAGTCATCTGCTGTACTTACATAACAACCGGTCATAACGTCTGTGACTGGCTGTAGCACCCTCTTTCTCTGCCAGGCCAGGTGCTTCCAGAACTCCCTGCCTCAGTTTCCTTCCCCAAGGCGGGTCTCCTCAGCTCACCACACATCAATCTGTGCTGGAGCTGTGACGTAGCCCTCCAGCCATGTCACAGCCAAACCGAATTCCTTCCGGGATAGCAAAAACCCAACCCAAAATTCCTGCAAACAAAAAGGTCCTTTTGCCCTTTGCGGGCTTTTTTTCAACCCACCTTCTAGGCCCCGTTCCCCGCTCCTTCCTGAATGACCACCGAGTCTTTCTGGCTCTGGGCAGAGCTCTCAGCCCCCAGGAGTAGCCACTTCTGAGCCCCATTGCTTGGTCTGGAATAGCACTGGGCCTGTCGGCTGGTTCCCCTGGTGGACTGAGCCTCCTTCAGGCCCTGGCTTATGACCTTCCACAGAAGCCCACACACTCCTTTTGTAAGGCCCTGGTGCCATTAAGCTGTCACTAGACCTGCCCTAGCCCCACACTTTCAGGCTGGGAAGCGGCAAATTCGTTATGGCATGGTTGTGGCTGGCCCCATCTCCCCTGACAGGGGCCCGTCACCCTGTGCCAGCCCCCATGATCATGGCACCTGAACCAAATACCATCTTTAATGTCTTTATCCTCCCAGCACCCAGGGCAGTTTCATTACCCTCCTGTTATGGGTGGGGAACTGAGGCACAGTGAGCCAGGTTTTTAAAAAGGCTTTTCCTGCTCTACCCAGTCTTTGTGGTGCATGTAGGTTCTCTGTCTACCTCCCATTCACACCCAAAGTGAGAGCAAGGAATTGAACCCAGCTCTCTCATCACCCGGGCTAGCACTAACCACTGCACCACACTGCCTCTGTAGCCAGAGCCACTGCAATGTTTGTGAGCTAGAAACCTACAGGAATAATTATATGACGCATGGTTAAAAAAAAATACATCCTCTTCTCTGTATCTTCCAGAGCAGACTGTATTTGGATCAGGGGCTGTCTCTGTTCCTTTGTTCTGGTGTTGTGTACCATGCCTAACTCCCCTGTCAGCACTAAACAAATAAACACAATAATTATGCCAAACCATTTCCCTAAGACCCACAAAACCCACCATGCTGAGCCTGGTCTAGGTACCTAGATAGACACAACAGCCCCTCTGGGCCCTGTAATTGCACAATTGAGTTATTTCTACCAACAGCACTTTAAACACATTACATTTAAATAGCCTCATTGCTGAGCTCAGCCATAATTACTGACAGCTTCTAATTTGGGAGAGCCATTCTAATTCGCTGCCGTCTACGGGTTAGTATTATAATAATCTTTTATTACCGCAGCGCCTTGGTTACAAATTCCCCCTTTCTTCATTAGAGGGGAAAGCATCCCCTTAAATTGCCCCTGCATTGTGCTTGGGGCGTGTCCAATCCCAAATATATGGCCAACAAGCGGGTTAGCGTGCGTGCAAACTACTGCCCTCTGCTGGATGGACTCAGGACTGTTCTGCTGGGTCGTGTTCGGCCCTTCCCTAACTGACAGACATTTTCTTTTCTTGTACCTTAGATTGGGAAGCAGGGTGGAAAGTGTTCTGTTCCTGCTATCAGCATGGAGTGGATGGGATGATCCGGGTTGAACCTCTCTAGTCTGGCACCCTCAGTGCTGAACCAAAGAATTTGATGGACCATGGGAGGTCAGTATTGTCTAGAAGCATTACCAACACTTCCACTGCTTGCTGGGCTCTTAGGAGACATTGAGGGGTAAATTAGCACTAAATCACAGCACAGAACGCTGAGAGCCAGGCCTGGTGGCTGTAAACAAACTTGATGGGACTGCAGGAAACTTGGCCACACCCATGCTAAGTGGACAACTGGCTAGCTAAAATCATGCAGGATCATGGATGTTGCCAGACCAGGGAGTGCCAGACTAGAGAGGTTCAACCTGTAATCGCCAAGTTCCTAGACAGCCATGAGTCTGAGCCAAAATACCTGTGTGGATCCAGGCCCTTGTCACTAGTCAGGGGACTGGACTTGCCCATAGACAGGGGCTGGGGTACACAATGCAGATTTGATAGATTAGGCCCACACTGACCCTCTGAATGGCTCAGAAGTTCCAAACTCTCTCCGCTTTGCCTCTGAAAGTTGAGTGTCATGCAGTTGTGGATCCTTAGGGCCCATTCCTGGGTGCCTGCTGCACCATCACCCGGGGACAAGCTAGGAAGCAAAGAGCCATTGATTATCTGGGTAGGGCGAATACAGGGGACAGCGAGCAAGGGAAGCAGCCATGCAAGAGACACCACCGTGTAAGCAGGAGTGGAGAGAGGGGCGAGTCCCTGAGCAGCAGCCTCGTAGCTCTAACCCGGATTCAGATTTCTCTGCTGACCTCACTACCCTTCCAAGGGAACAGAAGAGAAAGGGCAAAGCCACGAAACCTCACCCACATGCACCTTCTCGACCCCCACCACGTTCCCCTGCTATCCGCATTTTGGGCTCAGCTTTGCCGAATGGTGCCTGCTAGGGATGTTAAAGAATAGCTTATCGGATAGTCTTCTGACTAGTCGACTACTCGATATCCCCCCCCCCCCTTGCTGCCTCTATGAGATAGAGGAAGCAATAGGGGAGGGAAGGGGTACTTCAAAGTGGCAGTGCCGCACAGTGGCACTGCCACTTTGAAACCCCAAGGTGGCCGCTGCACAGTTGCTACGCGGATCAGCTGTGCGGTAGCTGCCCCTTTAAAACGCTGCCTCTGTGCAATTCAAAGGGGCAGCCGGGGAGCCCGGGGTCAGCTGGGGACTCTGTAGCTGATCCCAGGCTCCCCACGGCATTTCCCCAGAGCCCGGGATCATCTGGGGAGTCCCCAGCTGACCCCAGGTTCCGTGCAGCACTTCCCTGGAACCCGGGGTCAGCTGGGGACTTCCCAGCTGACCCCCGGTTCTGGAGTCCCCAGCTGATCCCGGGTTCTGGGGAAATGTTGCGGAGAGCCCGGGATCAGCTGGGGAGTCCCCAGCTGACCCCGGGCATCACTGCCTCTTTGAAACTGCCACCTGCGCACGTTATAAAGGGGCAGTGGAGCCTGGGGTCAGCTGGCATCTCCCCAGCTGACCCCGGGCTCCTAGCAGCATGCAGCATAGCATGGAGCCCCAGGGTCAGCGGGGGACTGTGAATACCCCGCTGACCCCGGGCTCCATGGCTTTGAAATGCACAAGAACCCCCTCTGGAGACACTTGTACATTTCAAAGCAGGCACCAGCATGCAGCCCGGAGTCAGCAGGACTTCCCATTGGTCCAGGGCTGTACACGGAGTTGAAGTTCCGCATTCCTCCCCAGCAGGGGCTCTTGTACATTTCAAAGGAGAAATGTGGAAGACAAGCACCTATTGACTAATCGACTAGTCGATGGAAGTCGACTAGTCAATTAACTGCATTTTAACATCCTTAGTGCCTTCCAGTGCCCTCAAGGGGGTATCTGTTCCAAACAGAAGCATGGATTTTATTACAGCCAGTGGGCTTGCCACACACTCTCTCTTTCAGGCTGAATGGAAGGCAGACACAAGAGGCCATGTGGCATCTAAGGAGTTGTCTGAGCTGAGAGATTTCTCCGATTGCAAGCTAGGTTGTGGGTTTGCAGACTCTGTGTTGGAAGCAGAGAGCCATTAGATGTTGTAGCACTCTGGGAGGAGGTGAAAGACAGAGCCTTTTGGGCACAGACCTTGCTGAAGAGACAAATTTGGGGATTTCTGTGCCAGGAAACAAACATCGACTGGCAGTTTCTACTGTGTCCAAGGAAACAGAACTTAGCAAAGGCAAACAAAAACATCCCTGGCTTGCACGAGCGATTTCCCTTCCTAACAGAAACAACTTGCAGCGCCCTGAATATTGAACAACCCCTCAGGCCAATGGGTCAATAAGTCTATCTGAGCAAGAAGCTCCAAGAGCTTACCAATCTTCTGCTCTAACTGCTAGGCCACGCTGCTTCTTTCCTCTTCCAAAGGAACAGGATGAAAAGCAAATGAATGCACCCAATTTGGGAAATGCCAGAACACGGCAATGCCACGACAGCTCTGATTTGTTCCGGCATCGCTCGGGTGTTACCACTTGGGAATCTCCTGAATGTACAAAGATGCTCTTCACACTCTTGGACGTGGCAGCTTCTCTGAGTAAACGACCCTGATACCAATTTCAGAGAGAGGCCAGGTTTGTTCGTACCCAGTGCAACGAAGTTCTGGCTGGTAAATACTTCCCACGCCTCGATGTCATCACTGAAATGTGTCTCCCTTCTCCCCAGCGCATGTTCACTCTCTCAGGTTCTGTCAAGGGCACCAGACGGAAAATTCCAGTGGCCCTGTGAAATCAACAGCCCGCTCTGCATTCCAAAGGAGCTACTTGGAGAAGCTTCATGAAATGTCAAGATTTGCAGTTATGTAAGGCACCGGTGCTCAGAGATAGCTGCCGAAAGCGTGGCTGGTACACTAGGAATGGCAAGAAAAATAGCACAGAGAACAGGCAGAGCCGGCTGAGTCTGGGCCAGCAGCTTCCTGCACTTTGTGCAATGAGCAGTAGCATGGATTTTATTCGTGCTGTGCAAAATCTCCCATTGCCATTATTTCCCCTCTGCAAAAAGTACCATATTTGCAACATGCTGAAGCAAAAAAAACCAACAACAAAAAAACAAACAACCCCCCTCCCCCCATGCAATTTCTTAAGTGCTCTTACGGCACAAGTATTTTGCTCAAAAATGTGCCCGAAAGACAACACGTTTTAAACTGAACAGCAAATATTTTCCACTAGATTGGTGCACCAAAAAGGCAAGATGTCACAGCGATGGGTTGCCGTGCAGGAAGTGGACCTATGACTGAGGATAAACTTAAAAAACAACAAATGGTCTGATAGCACTTTATAGACCAACAAAACATGTAGATGGTATCATGGGCACAGCCCACTTCTTCAGATGACCGGAGATGACTTCAGATGACTTCTTCAGATGAAGAAGTGGGCTGTGCCCGCGAAACCATCTACATGTTTTGTTAGTCTATAAAGTGCTACCAGACCATTTGTTGTTTTTCAAGTTTATTCTGTACAGACTAACTCGGCTACCCCCTGAAGCTTCTGTGACTGAGGGTATGTCTACACTCCATGGATCTTAGTGGCAAGGCTGTGTCAACACAGTCCCGTTGCTAAAAACCGGACTGTAAATGCTTTTTGTGGGCACTTTTGCTGACAAAACACTGCCAACCTCCAATGAGCGGGTTTCACTTGGTTGGCAGGAGAGCGCTCTTGTTGACAAAGCAGCTTCTTTTTGCACTTTCCCCATGGTACAATCTCGGGTTCATGGGGGACGGGAAGGAGGGGGAAGCACCCGTGAACCACTAAAGTTTTGTTGAGCAAGTGCAAGTGTAGACACAGCCTTTCTAAAAGGATCGGTTGCAACTGCCTGAGCTAAAGGAGCAGCTCCCTGAGGCCATGTCTATACTACCACACATGTTGACACAACTTATGTTGCTCAGGGGTGTGAAAAAACACCCCTTGGAGCTACACAAACACTCGTATGCACAGCACCGGGCTGGTGGGAAAGCTTCACCCGCAGACTGAGCTGTCAATGGGAGAGCTTTTGCATGGCACATGAGCAATCGTACAGTGGGGAGCTACATCAGTACAGCTGTGCTGCAGTAAGTTTGCTAGGGTTCCCTCAGGCAGTGGTGCTCTTCAGTGTCTATATATGTTACAAAAGGGAGACAGGAAGTCACTCTGGGTTAGCACGGACTGTACCAATGAGGCTAGATAGGCTTCCATGCAACAAAGCGCCCACTGATGCTTGCAGCTGGAATAACCCTCAAAAGAAGACCAAACCAAGGAAGAAAGTCAAGCCTCCATGAAAACACAGACCCTGCGCATCTACAAAGCACACAGCTGTACAGCCCTGTGCGGATACAAATGTTGTATCTAGAATCTTGCAAATTCGCGGCTTTCCACTTTGTATCCACAGGTTCCACATCCGTGGATGTTTTTTGAGGATTCCTGTGGATCTAAAGTGTATATCTGCAGATTTGCAGGGTTCTAGATATAAAATTTGTATCTGCATCCATATTCGCAAAAATGAGCCACGGATATGCACATCCACGGATGCAGATACCTGTGGACATAGAGAGGATAGCGGTGGATTTGCAGGGCTCTACACATCTATCTCTGCCCCCAGCATGGTCCTTGGGAACTTAAAAGTGTGATGTGCAGAGACAGATGTGTAACCAAAGCAAAAGGCAAAGCAGTCTTCGAGTTAAATACACTCCAGAGCCAAAATAAAATGTGGCAAAGCTCCAATCGCCAGCTTTCCAAACTTCAGCCAGGCTGTTTTGCACGTATCTAGGATTCACACAGCATCAAATACGATTTTAGTTTACCCACAATAGTACTACCGAAGAGCTGTGTGTCTTTGGGAAAGGTTGTTCTATCGGGACAGTGGGGGGGGGGATCCTAGCATCTGTGTCCCAGAACAAAGGGATAATCAATTAAACGGCAACAAATTGGAAACTGAAAAACAAACACACACTTCTTCCCACAGCCCTAATTAACCCTGGGACCCATTGCCATGCCGAGCTAGCCAAGAATTTTCTGTCTCGTTGAGTTTCCTGGCTGAAAATGCAATTCCCACAGAACTCAAATTTTCACCAGGGAAATTTTGATTTTGCTGAAACTTTTGATTTTTTTTTCCTTGGAGAAACCTAAACAAAATATTCTGTTTCAGGTGGGTTCGGCCCAAATCCAAGTATTTTGGGTCAGTTCAATGGGAAACTGCATTTCCCTATCGAGGCACATTGTCTCCTGGGAGCTGTAGCTCAGGTCCCATTCCCTCCTAGGAGGCAGGCTACCTGGCTGGACTACATCTCCCATGATGCCATGCTTTCTTTCCTCGAACTGGGTGGCATGGTGCACTGGGAGTCACACGGCTGTAGGTGTGTCATGGAAGGGATAGAACAGGTGGTGTGTTCCCACCCATCATAGTGGTCTTTGGTTTTCCAAAGGGTCTGTACGCTTCAGGTGGCTGTTTGGATCTAAGAGTTCTGCTTCATTCCCCTCTGCCTTTAACACTGAAAGGGGGTTGAATGTGGCTTGTTTTTCCCGTTTGAGAAGGAATCATCCAGGCTTTGGTGGCTTCTTCAAACAGAAGAGCTAAACTCTGAGGTTCTACAGCCCTAGCTCTCACCCACGGCTCTGTCGCGCCCGTTAAAGCCCCACCTGAGAGAAATGGCTAACAACTCCAATCAGAGCAGAATAAGATACATTAGATGCTCTCCCGGCTCGCAGCTAGAAGGCTGGATGCCAGATGCTTTCATTCCCAAAGCAGATGTTCAGCTGTTTCAGCCCAGTTTTGTCCTCCAAAATGATGTGGCTGGGGGGTTTAATGAGGCTGGGGCAGCCACATGTTTGGGAAGGAGCAGGTAGGAAGGTGGGATGAGTGGCAGGATCCATTTGGGATGTTCCCTAGTCCCTCCAGTAGTGGATGTCTGCTGGGAGAGCAGTGAATATAGGGAATCCCTGCCAGCTGGCAGCCTGCTGTCGAATGTTACAGGTTTCGGGCTGGTCTCACACACAGTTCTCCAATTCAGAGAGTTTGCAGGTTTGATTCATCCCACAGGCAAAGATGGTCCTAGGAAGGCTCTCTGAACAGTGTAACGGGGCACAGGAATCTAGCACCCTGCCTTCATGGATGATGGCATACTTTGCAGGACTGCAAGGCAGTAGGGTTCAGATGCACTGACAGAGCACAGCCTACAAATAAAGAGCCCCCTACCAGCAGAGAATCCTAGAATCCTAGAATGGGAAGGAACCTCGAGAGGTCATCAAGTCCAGTCCCCTGCCCTCACAGCAGGACCAAGCACCATCTAGATTACACCGACAGGTATTTGTCTAACCTGCTCTTAAATATCTCCAGTGATGGAGATTCCACAACCCCCCAGGCAATTTATTCCAGTGTTTAACCAGCCTGAGGGCACATCTAGACTTGCTTTCACTTTCAAAATTTGTGCAAATTTGGCGTGAATTTGCATATCTTCTTCTGATAGCTTTTTCGAAAGAGGTTCTTTCAAAAAAGAAAGTAGTCTAGATGCGGTTCTTTTGAGAAAAAAACCCTTTTTCGAAAGAACCGTTCTTCCTAAAAAAATGAGGGTTGCATGGTTCTTTCGAAAAAGGGTTTTTTTTCTCGAAAGAACCGTGTCTAGACTATTTTTTTTCGAAAGAACCTCTTTCTAAAAAGCGATTGGAAGAAGATATGCAAATTCAGCACGAATTTGCATATTTTCTTTCGAAAGTGAAAACAAGTCTAGACGTGCCCTGTCAGTTAGGAAGTGTTTCCTAATGTCCAACCTAAACCTTCCTTGCTGCAGTTTAAGCCCATTGCTTCTTGTCCTATCCTGAGGTGTCAAGGAGAATATTTTTTTCCCTTCCTCCTTGTAACACCCTTTTAGGTACTTGAAAAACCGCTATCATGTCCCATCTCAGTCTTTACTTTTCCAAACTAAACAAACCCAATTCTTTCAGTCTTCCCTCAGCATTCATGTTTTCATCATTTTTGTTGCTCTTCTCTGGACCTTCTCCAATTTCTCCACATCTTTCTTGAAATGTGGTGCTAGAACTGGACACGATACTTCAAATGAGGCCTAATCAGCGCAGAGTAGAGTGGAAGAATGACTTCTCATGTCTTGCTCACAACACTCCTGTTAATGCATCCCAGAATCATGTTTGCTTTTCTTGCAACAAGTGGAAAAAGGGGATTCTTTTTTGGAGGCTGCTGATGGTTCTCCCAGGCTTTGGACTGTTTAACAGGGGCTGGGTCAGATAATGTGCTACGTGCACAAATCAAAGATAATTCTGCCTTCATTTCCTCTCCATGGACTCCCCCTCCTGAAATCAAAGGGCACAAGTCAGGGGACAGATGGGCGCTTGGTGTCTGAAATGGAACTGCAGAGGGACATTTGGATGGAACCATCTGCCATTGGAATCTGTGGCTCCATCAACAACAATGTTTCACAGAACCAGGTGGATTTTGCTGGGATTTCATTGGGAAAGAAAAGCGGGAAACACGTTTGACCTAACGTGACAGTTCTTGCGAGCATCCCTTTTGACAGCCCCTTGTTGTGGATCCATTCAGAGCTAGGGCCGACTGTGATGCATTGTGACAATGGTCTCCCAGCAGAGAATACAACCTCTAATCCCCAGGCTTATGGAGCTCAGATGGGAGCTGGGGCCAGGAAGGCCGAGATCTCATTGTGCTGACCACGGTGCAGAAGAGAAAGAGACAGATCCACCCATATCAGCAGATTAGACTCTGGGCACATGGAGGAACGGCTAGAATCTGCTAGCCTGGGGATTTTCCACGTTCAAATATCGTTTCTCTTGTGACTCTGATGCTGCTGTGAGCCTTTTACTCCATGCAGAGCAGATAAAGCATGGTCAAGATTTCCCTACACCCGTGTGGGGAACCTAGGCTAGTGAGTGGGGCAAATGAGTGGCCCTCCTTCATCTCAGTGGGCCTCAGGGTTATTGTAACCAAGAGTCTCCCAGGACAGGGTAGTTTGCTCACCGCGCTTGCATAGCTAGAATTGGCAGGAGGTGCCGATTGAACCGTAGCAGCGCTGTGATTGGCTGCAGAGGGAGTGCGCTGGGACGCACAGCCAGTGTTGTGCGCCATAGGCATGCCCCTCCCCTCACATGCCCTGGCTTGATGTGCATGCCACTTTAGTACTCCTGGTAGGAAAAACCCAACGTGGCTGAAAACCAGCAGAATGAGGCAACCTGGCATGTGGCAACAGTCAACAAAATGTCTGGTGGGCCACACACAGAACGCTGATGGGCTGCATGCATCCCTCGAGCCTCAGGTTGCCCGTCACTGCCCTCCACCATCTGCGCCCGGCTCCTACGTGTGCCTCAGCTCGGATCTGGAGTGGGCCCACATTGATGGAGAAGGGAATAGTTGATTCTCCTTATGCCTGCTACAGATTTGCCCCGCTGACAGACTCACCCCAAGGCTGCCAGCCCTTTCGGCAATGGCATGTGGGAGGTGAAGGCCTGTCCACTGGGAACGCAGCTGGAGAGGAAGGATGCGCTTGTGGTGGGCTGGGGCACTGGAGATCTGGGTTCCATGCTGGGCTCTGTCACAGACTTCGTGGCGAGGTCATTTAGCATCTCTCTGGCTCAGCTCAGCAAACCAGGTATCATACATCTTCCTGGCCAGGGCCGCCCTTTACCTATTCAGGTGGTGAACTCATCAG
Source organism: Pelochelys cantorii (assembly GCA_032595735.1). Classification (NCBI taxonomy): domain Eukaryota; kingdom Metazoa; phylum Chordata; order Testudines; family Trionychidae; genus Pelochelys; species Pelochelys cantorii. Next base: position 7,082,956 of record CM064331.1, on the reverse strand, counting down.
AGCAGGGCCTGCATCTCACTGTTTGATGGTTCGGTCCCCAGTACAACGCAGCCTCACTCTCGATGGAAGCCTGGAGGTATTATATGTAATAAGGAGAACCAGGCACTCTGCTTGTAGGATAACCACCGAGCTCAGTTTAAGTCAAGCCCAGAGGAAGAGCCAAAACACACTAGTAACAGAATGCAGGTCACGAATGTAAGAATACAGGAACGGCCATACAGGGTCATAAGAACATAAGAACGGCCGTACCGGGTCAGACCAAAGGTCCATCTAGCCCAGTATCCTGTCTGCCGACAGTGGCCAGCACCAGGTGCCCCAGAGGGGGTGGACCGAAGACAATGATCAAGCGCTTTGTCTCCTGCCATCCCTCTCCAGCCTCTGTCAAACAGAGGCCAAGGACACCATTTTATCCCCTGGCTAATAGCCTTTTATGGACCTAACCTCCATGAAATTATCTAGCTTCTCTTTAAACTCTGTTATAGTCCTAGCCTTCACAGCCTCCTCTGGCAAGGAGTTCCACATGCTGACTACACGCTGTGTGAAGAAGAACTTTCTTTTATTAGTTTTAAACCTGCTACCCATTAATTTCATTTGGTGTCCTCTAGTTCTTCTATTTAGGGAACTAATAAATAACTTTTCTTTATCGGCCCTCTCCATACCACTCATGATTTTATACACCTCTATCATATCCCCCCTCAGTCTCCTCTTTTCTAAACTGAAAAGTCCCAGTCGCTTTAACCTCTCCTCATATGGGACCCGTTCCAAACCCCTAATCAATTTAGTTGCCCTTTTCTGAACCCTTTCCAAGGCCAAAATATCTTTTTTGAGGTGAGGAGACCACATCTGTACACAGTATTCAAGATGTGGGCGTACCATAGTTTTATACAGGGGCAGTAAGATATTCCGGGTCTTATTTTCTATCCCTTTCTTAATAATACCTAGCATCCTATTTGCCTTTTTGACCGCCGCTGCACACTGTGTGGAAGTTTTCAGAGAACTGTCCACGATAACTCCAAGATCTCTTTCCTGATTTGTCGTAGCCAAATTAGCCCCCATCATACAGTACGTATAGTTGGGGTTATTTTTCCCAATGTGCATTACTTTACACTTATCCACATTAAATTTCATTTGCCATTTTGTTGCCCAATCATTCAGTTTGGTGAGATCTTCTTGGAGTCCCTCACAGTCTGCTTCTGTCTTGACTATCCTAAACAGTTTGGTATCATCCGCAAACTTTACCACCTCACTGCTTACCCCTTTCTCCAGATCATTTATGAATAAGTTGAACAGGATTGGTCCTAGGACTGACCCTTGGGGGACACCACTAGTTACCCCTCTCCACTCTGAAAATTTACCATTTATTCCTACCCTTTGTTTCCTGTCTTTTAACCAGTTCTCAATCCAAGAAAGGACCTTCCCTCTTATCCCATGGCCATGTAATTTACACAAGAGCCTTTGGTGAGGGACCTTGTCAAAGGCTTTCTGGAAATCTAAGTATACTATATCTACTGGATCCCCCTTGTCCGCATGTTTGTTAACCCCTTCAAAGAACTCTAATAGATTAGTAAGACAGGATTTCCCTTTACAAAACCCATGTTGACTTTTGTCCAACAAATTATGTTCTTCTACATGCTTCACAATTTTATTCTTTACTATTGTTTCGACTAATTTGCCCGGTACTGAAGTTAGACTTACCGGTCTGTAATTGCCCGGATCGCCTCTAGAGCCCTTTTTAAATATTGGGTCAGACCAAAGGTCCATCTAGCCCAGTATTCTGTCTTCCAAGAGTGGCCAATGCCAGATGCATCAGAGGGAGTGAACAGAACAGGTAATCCTCACATGATCCCTCTCCCGTCACCCATTGCCAACCTCTGACAGAGGTTAGGAACACCACTCCTACTCATCCTGGCTAACAGCCATTGATGGATCTAACCTCAGTGAATTTATCTAGTTCTTTTTTTAACCCTGTTAAGTCTTGGCCTTCAGAACATCCTCTGGCAAGGAGTTCCACAGGTTGACAGTGTGCTGTGTGAAGAAATACTTCCTTTTGTTTTAAACCTGCTACCTATTAATTTCATTTGGTGACTCCTAGTTCTTATGTTATGGGAACAAGTAAATAATTTTTCCTTATTCACTTTCTCCATACCAGTCATGATTTTATAGACCTCTATCATACCCCCCTTAATCTCCTCTTTTCTAAGATTAAAAGTCCCAGTCTTTTTAATCTCTCTTCTTATGGGACCTGTTCTAAACCCCTAATCATTTTTGTTGCACTTTTCTGAACCTTTTCCAATGCCAACATATCTTTTTGGAGATGAGGCAACCACATCTGTGTACAGTAATAAGATATAGGTGTACCATGATTTCACAGAGAGGCAATAAGATGTTCTCTGTCTTATTCTCTATCCCTTTTAAAATTATTCCAAACATTCAATTTGCTTTTTTGACTGCTGCTGCACACTGAGTGGATGTTTTCAGAGAACTATCCACAATGACCCCAAGATCTCTCTCTTGAGTAGTTGTAGCTAAATTAGTGCCCATCATATTGTATGTATAGTTGGGATTAATTTTCCCAATGTGCATTGCTTTACATTTATCAACATTAAATTTCATTTGCCAATTTATTGCCCAATCACTCAGTTTGGTGAGATCTTTTTGAAGCTCTTCACAGTCTGCTTTGGTCTTAACTATCTTGAGCAGTTTGGTATCATCTGCACATTTTGGCACCTCACTGTTTACCCCTTTCTCCAGATCATTTATAAATAGATTGAATAGGACTGGTCCTAGGACAGACCCTTGGGGGACCCGACTAGTTACCCCTCTCCATTCTGAAAACTTACCATTTATTCCTACCCTTTGTTTCCGGTCTTTTAACCAGTTATCAATCCACGAAAGGACCTTCCCTCTTATCCCATGACCACTTACTTTACTTAAGAACCTTTGGTGAGGGACCTTGTCATAGGCTTTCTGGAAATCTAAGTACTCTATATCTACTGGATCCCCCTTGTCCACATGTTTGTTCACCCCTCTCAAAGAACTCCAGTAGATTAGTAAGGCATCATTTCTCTTTACATAAACCATGTTGACTTTCCCCCAACAAATTATGTTCATCTATGTGTCTGACAATGTTTATTCTTTACTATAGTTTCAACTAATTTGCCCGGTACTGACTTATGGGTCTGTAATTGCCAGGATCACCTCTAGAGCCCTTTCTAAATATTGGCGTCACGTTAGCTATCTTCCAGTCATTAGGTAGAGAAACTGATTTAAAGGATAGGTTACAAACCACAGTTAATAGTTCTGCAATTTCACATTTGATTTCTTTCAGAACTCTTGGGTGAATGGCATCTGGTCCCGGTGACTTGTTACTGTTAAGTTCATCAATTTGTTCCAAAACCTCCTCTAATGACACCTCAATCTGGGACAATTCCTCAGATTTGTCATCTAAAAGGACTGGCTCAGGTTTGAGAATCTCCCTAACATCCTCAGCCATGAAGACTGAAGCAAAGAATTCATTTAGCTTCTCCACTATGACTTTATCGTCTTTGAGTGATCCTTTAGCATCTCAATCGTCTAAGGGCCTCACTGGTTGTTTAGCTGGCTTCCTGCTTCTGATGTACTTAAAAAACATTTTGTTATTACTTTTTGAGTTTCTGGCTAGCTGTTCTTCAAACTCCTTTTTGGCTTTTCTTGTTATATTTTTACACTTAATTTGACAGGGTTTATGCTCCTTTCTATTTTCCTCACTAGGATTTGACTTCCAATTTTTAAAAGATATCTTTTTATTCTGTGTCTGCTTCTTTTATTTGGTTGTTAAGCCATGGTGGCACTTTTTTTGTTCTCTTTATGGTATTTTTTAATTTGGGGGTATACATTTAAGTTGGGCCTCTATTATGTTGTCTGTGAAAAGTTTCCATGCAACTTGCAGAGATTTTACTTTTCTCATTGTACCTTTTAATTTCTGTTTAACTAACCTTCTCATTTTTCTGTCATTCCCCTTTCTGAAATTAAATGCCACAGTGTTGGGCTGTTTAGGGGTTTGTCCCACCACAGGGATGTTACATTTTATTACATTATGGTCGCTATTTCCAAGCGGTTCAGTTAGAGTTACCTCTTGGACCAGATCCTGCCCTCCACTTAGTACTAAATCAATAATTGTTTCTCCCCTTGTGGGTTCCAGAACCAGCTGCTCCAAGAAGCAGCAGGCCAGTGCTGATTATCCAATAGCTTTATTTAATACAGGGCAAGGAAAGTGACCTGGCTCCTGATAAAGGCATTGAAAATTCCCCTTCCAATCCCAGCTAATCCAATGTCCACCCCACTCCGCATCCCGATGGCTGATAGAGGCTTGAATGTATGACAGGATTCCCTGTGGGCAGAGGCTAATTTATTTCCTTGTCAGCATAGGGATAGGGGAAACCATAACTCCAATACTCACCAGCCTCCCAGATGTGTCACCAATCCAGCTATGAATTTCAATTGTATGACCACATGAAACAACACACTCACGCTGGTATTTTTAGCACGGCTGCCCAGCGGGAGCCACAGAGGAAGCGTATGTTTCCTGCTCATTGCTTGCCATCTGGACCTGTCAACCTGCCATTGTCAGAGGATGCAGCCCAGGCAGCAAACTCACCTGGAAGATAACCCATCGTGCCACTTCCCCGGGAGAACAAGAGCAAAAGGTAAAGGAACGCTGATAGGGCAGCAAAGCATTTCAAGGGCAAATGGCCACCATCTTTGGGATGCTGACAGCTGCAGACTAGCAAGGCTGAATGAAAGGAACAGTTGTTTTTTTAACAAAGTCCGGGGAAGAATGCAGTTCTTGGACATGCCTCTGTCTATTGTACCTATATATACAGTGACCGATAGCAACAGTAGAGCAGGCACTTCCATTTACCCTCTCATTACACAAGGGCAAGAGGACATTTGATGGAGCTGAAAGGGAGCAAATTAGAAAACAGAAGCGGAACTATTTGTCCACATAATGCACATATGGCCTGGGGAACTCACTGCCGCAAGATCTCATTGAGCTTAGCAGGATTCTAAACAGGGCTGGACATTTATATGGATAAGAACAACTTGCACAGTTACAGTAGTAAAGGATTAAGACACAAACCAAGTGTTTTAGAAGGGATCTTAAGTTCCGTACTTCAGGGCTCAGAACAGTCTCTGTGAGGGTCCCTGGGTCTGGGACCCACTGGTTCTGTGACAGCTATGGGGCCGCATTAGTGTTTGACAGCTCCCTTGGCTGCCGACTCCGGATTCAAGGGTGCCCTGCTCACAGAGGTTCTGGTTGGCAGTGCCTACTGAGTTCCCATTGGGATCAGGCTGCTATTTAAGGTCTGGGGATAGACTCCTGGAGGCCATTTGTGCAAGGAGGTGGCTCTCTGGTTCTCTGCTGCTTCTTTCCTGGCCCTGAGCTCCACCTGAGTTCTCTGCTGCTTCTTTCCCGGCCCTGAGCTCCACCTCCTCTTGTCCCAGCCCTGACCTTTCACCCTGCCCTTGTTCCATTCCCCCCGCCTCCACTGGCCCACGTGGCTCCTGACTCAGCTCTGACTTGCTCCTCCAGCGAGCCACCAGTATGGAGTATGGCTTCCAGCCTCAACCCACATCCCACTGTCAGGGGCAGTCTCTAACTAATGGGGGCTAGGAAGAAGCTTTCTCTGTGAGCAAGCTATCCAGAACTGGCCACTGCAGTGTCCTTACACCTGCCCCTCAGGTCTCTGCGTGCTGCAGCAGGCTACTAAGCGAGATAGGCTACAGGATGAACTTTGGGTCTGCCCGGTTCTGAGGATTCCTGTGTTCCCATGAGGAACTTTTGCAACTACCAAACTCTGTTCCCGTTAGAAAAGAAGTGAGACCAAACAAAAGCTCCGAGCTGGACACTGCCCAGTTTTGAAGGAATCTGGAAGCCGGATTTTCCAATCTGCTGATTTGCAGTAATGCAACTTTTGAACCGGCTTTAGGCACGCCAAGTACAACAGCCCTAGCATAATAACACAGTCCCTGGACCTCGATGCTAGCATCATTGTCAATGAACCGTTACAGAGTCCACGAAGATGCTGTTGTTAAAAAGACAACAACCTGAAATGACTTGCAAGGAAGTGAAATCCTACACGGAACAAAAAAATTACAGCTTGCATGAGCAATATCATTCTATAGTGCTGGGATAATTCGCTCGGCACCAGTACATCTTAGCGATGTGCAGGGAACAAAGGATGGGAAGGCCCATGGAGTTAGAATGACAATTAGTCACAGGTACAAAATCAGAAGGGGTGGGGGGTGGGGCATATACCTGGATTAAGAGCTTGTCTAGGACAATAAACCTGCTCATTTTGGGGATTAGGTGGATCAGTGCATTTGTAGTGAGGTACTGAGACCTGGCCAACACACATTTGCACTGGTGTAAACTAAAGGAATGTTTTTTTTAAATGGATGTAGTTAAACCAGTGGAAAAATACTGAGTAGATGTGACATAAGAATGGCCACACTGGGTCAGACCAAAGATCCATGTAGCCCAGTAACCTGTCTTCCAATAGTGGCCAATGCCAGGTGTTCCAGAGGGAGTGAACAGAACAGGGAATCATCAAGTGATCCCTCCCGTCACCCATTTTCACCTCTGACAAATAGAGGCTAGGGACAGCATTCCCATCATCCTGGCTAATAGTTATTGATGGACTTATCCTCCATGAATTCAACTAGTTCTTTTTTGAACCCTGTTAAAGTCCTGGGCTTCACAACATCCTGTGGCAAGGAGTTCCACAGGTCGACTGTGTGTTGCATGGAGAAATACTTCTTTTCAGAGAACTATGAGCAATGACTCAAAGATCTTTCTCAGGGTGACAGCTGAGGAGAACCCAGGAGAGAAAGTTGTGAGCTGTTCCTGCTTGAGCTAAAGGCCGAAATCTTGAAGGTTAGGGCAGGAGCTGTAATAACTCACATGCTCTGTAGTTTGGTACACGGGAGGACCATAACAATCCACACAGGTTAAGGGCACACACTGAGGGCAAGGTGACACTACAAACACCACACAGCAAACACAGTGGCACCAATGCAGCTGTAGCTCTGTGAGGAAGACACTTCCAAAATGACAGGTGAGAGCTCTCCGGTTGGCTTAGTTATCCCTCCACCACGTGAGGTGGTAGTTAGGTTGTTGGGAGATGCTGTCTCACTGAGATATCTCTGGCACCTGTGGGAGAGGGGTTCATGTAAGTGTGTGGCGTAAACCTGGCCAGAGTTAGCTGAAACAGAATGTGTTACCAATCTGAGCTAGACCGAAATAAACCATCAAGGGAAATAAGAGTGCTTAATGCCGGTGCTACAGTCCCACTGGGGTAGCTCTCCTGTAGTTGAGCCAAGTCTTTGGATGGGGTTCTAATCCCACCAGTAACTAGAGATGGGCCTATGTGGAGAAGTTTGGACTCTGCGCTGAACTCTCCCTGGTGTGTGGGGGCTTGGCACAGGTGCTGTTCGGGAGCCCCCTGCTGGAGGTCGGTGCTGGGTGATAGCTACACAAAGTGCTGTGGGTGTTGTCCGTCTGTTTCCTAAGGGATGGGATTTGATATCAGAAATCCAAACAGGCTCCTTCATTGGCTGTGTCAGCAGTCGGGCCCAGGATGGACTGAACCATGGTAACTGAATGAAAGAAGGGAAGCTAAGGTTGGCAACCGTTCCAGTTTCGTTGGGAGTCTCCCAGAACTGAGCTCAATCTCTCACAGGCTTCTGAAGCCAAACTGGGAGATCAGCTGCTAAAAGTCTGTGTGCAGTGGGCCTAAGGCAGGCTCCCTGCCTGCCCTGGTCCTGCGCTGCTCCCTGAAGCAGTTGGCACATTCCTGCCTCCCCTAGTGGAGAACCAGGGGATCTCCACATGCTGCCCCATGGCCAACCCCACAGCACCCATTGGCTGGGAACTGCAGCCAATGGGAGCTGCAGGGGTGATGCCTGCGGGCAGAGGCAGTGTGTGGAGCCAGGGACATGCTAGCCACTTCTGGGGGTGGCATAGGACAAGGACAGGCAGGTAGTCTGCCTTAGGCCTGCTGAGGTGCCAACCGGCAGCTACCCAAGTTAAGTGCTGCTTTGCTGAAGCCCACACCCCTCACCCGCTCCTGCAACCCAACCCCCTGCTGCAGCCCTGAGCCCCCTCCACACCCAAAATCCTTCCCAGAGCCTGCACCCCAACCACCTGCCCCAGGCTCAGCCCAGAGCCCCCTCCTACACCCCAGCCTGCTGCCCCATTCTGGTGAAAGTGAGTGAGGGTGGAGGAGAGCGAGTGATGGAGGGAGAGGGGATGGAGTGTGTGAGGTTAGGGCCTTGGAGAAGGTGCAGGGAAGGGGTGTGGCCTCAGGGAAGGGACAGGGCAGGGGGCAGGGCAAGGATGTTTGGGTCTGTGTGATGAGACAGTTGGCAACTCTAAGGGAAGCACCAGAAGCAGGGGTGATGCATGGCCTCCCTACACTCCTGGGGTGTGCAGCGAGGCCAGACTTCTGCTGCCAGCACTAGGCCCTCGCTAGTCCTCCAGGCCATGTCTCTTGAGGGAGATGGCTTGGGGGAAGAGGCAGGGTGAGGGCAGAGAAGAGGTGGGGAGGAAGTGGAGCGGGAGTGGTGTGGCAGGCAGGGATGAGGCAGAGGTGGGGACTGGGTTGCAGAGAGATTGTCCTGGTCCTCCCCCTGGCTAAGGATAGTGCAGGGAGGAGCCACATAGAGGGAGTCACCTGGCCAGTGACCCCCACCCCATGTAACTCTTCAGAAGTCACCTCTGACCAGAAGTGTCGGTAGCAGAAGACTTATTCAGCTGCTGGACATGGCTACACATGTACCATCGACCAATGACCCAGTATGAATCAGTGAAATCAATGCCAGCCTTTGATCAGCTGGTTCTTTCGGCGCCTCTCTCCGCCACTACAACTCTCTCTATTGCTCATGCCAGAAGGGGCAATAACTAAGCATAAGCCTGAGCAACAAGTGTTCTATAATAATCATGCAAGATGAATAAACTATTGGCAGGGGGAAAAGAGATCCTTTAATCTTCTACAGTGGATGCTGGTGGCATCAGGGCAGAAACCCAGTTTAAACAAGTCTCCCGTTCCCATGTTCGATTAGACATTGTGAGAGCCGGAGGTTTGTTCGAGCAACCCTTTAATTTACACAGGGATGGCCGTCTGAAGGGTAAATAAAATACAAAAGCAACGCGGGGAGGGTGCAAAGCCATGAATTACAGGGTTGCCACAGGATGTCTTTGTGCAATAATTCGTGCAGTCATGCTGCTATAATTCAATTATTCCCTCCTAGACATTTAGCATAACAAGAGGAACAACGAGGAGCGAACATTGATTGCTTGTAGCTACCACTGTGAGACCAGATGGGGATCCTTCAGACAGGCAAGAGAGGTGAACCCGCATTCCCAGAGCTAGTTATAACTTTGATACCAGACTGTTTCTTCCAGCTGGCTCCCATTCTAGGGACTTGTAATAATCAGATGATGGACAAAGGTTATCAACAGTAAATTCTTTGGGGCAGGGATCAACTTTGTGGTTTGCCCTGGGCCATTGATCATATCACAGCATCAGCACCATCAACCCATCAAGAAAGATGCGGAGAAATTGGAGAACGTCCACAAAAGAGCAACAAAATGATGAAAGGTCAAGAAAACATGAGTTATGAGGGAAAACTGAAAAAATTGGGCTTGTTTAGTTTAGAAAAGAGAAGACTGAAAGGGCACGTGATAGTGGTTTTCAAGTATCTAAAAGGGTGTCACAAGGAGGAGGGAGAAAAATTATTCTCCTTGGCCTCTGAGGATAGGCCAAGAAGCAATGGGCTTAAATTGCAGCAAGGGAGGTTTAGGTTGGACATTAGAAAACACTTCCTACCTGTCAGGGTGGTTAAACACTGGAATAAATTGCCTAGGAGGGTTGTGGAATCTCCAACACTAGAGATACTTAAGAGCAGGTTAGACAGACACCTGTCAGCGATGATCTAGATGGTGCCTGGCCCTGCCGACGGCAGGGGACTGGACTCGATGACCTCTTGAGGTCGCTTCCAGTTCTAGTGTTCTATGAGCCAGGCCCCATGGATGCCCCAGTTAAGGGGCATCACATTAGGAAGAGATTTGTGGATGGAAAACAAAGCTGAGGTTGCCTCAGAGCATGTGGCTGCTGACCCATCGACTGTGCTATGCTCTGGCACTGGCTTTCAGCACTTGGCATAGCTGGGGAGAGACAGGACACGGCTCCGGATCTTGGGGTACCAATCAGGCCTCAATCTGTTACTTAGAATAGCCTAAAGGCTGCTTTAAGCTGTGCTGGCCACACAGAGCTCTGAAGGAGGATACCTGGGCTTTAGGGACGCTACATCTCCCCGGGCGGGGTGGTGGGAGGGGGCCGATGGAAGAAGGGTGGTGGAGATAGCTAGCGAAGCCAGTGCAAATAGGCAATACTGAGATCAGGAACCTAGCTCTGGCTGTCCAGGCTATAAAGGAGAGCCAGGCCTGGGCGAAGAGAGAGAAGACGACAGAGCCGCTGCCCAGCAGAAAGAAGCCTACCTCCTGGCAGCCGCCCAAGTGGGAGCTGGACGCACATGGGGAATCCTGGCCCAGCTTTGTCTCAGAGGAAGTGAGGTGGCTGTGGGGCTCTCCTCACTCCCTGTGGATTTAGTGCTGTCGGGACAGCAGCAGTTGTGTGAGAGAGACAAAGGATTTCTAGCTCTGTTCATCTGGCCGCAGCAGCTACCGCCTGTTGTTATTAGTGCACCTGCCATCAAACACCTGGCAAGGTCGCCGTGGTAGCCCTCCCTTGCCCGGCCATGCCCAGGCACAGCCCAGAACCGTTTGCCCCAATGGGTGAGAAGGGTGAACCGTCCCTTCCCCCTTCCAACTCTCTTTCAAAAGAGAGAGACACTCAACCAAATCAGACTCATGAACCTAGCAGCAATTCTCGTTTTAAATACACGAGATCCCCTCCCACCGGGGCAGTTTCTGATCTCAGTTTCAGCGGGGTCAGCTCAGAGCAGCTCTAGCGACTCCTGCTGAGTGACACCCGGTCTGGAGGAGGGCGGGGGATAGAAAGGCAGATTAGAACTTTGTGGATGATGTTGATTCACATCAGCGGAGGGCTGTCCCACAGAGTTCACCAGAGCAAACAGATCAAGGCAGATTATCGAGCAAATAAACAAAACAAATGCAAACAGAGCTTCATACTTAATACCAAATACGTTAGATATGAATGAGCAAAGTCTCACCCCGTGAGATGATACAGACAGGCTGCAGTTTTTTAAGGGGCACGCTGCACTTGCTTCACCGTTTGAAATCCCCAGGTGTTTCATTCACAGGCTTAGAAATTCCTTTAGCCGGGGTCCAGCACTGCCCCCAGTTCAGACTTTGTTCCTCAGGAGTTTCCAGGAGTTTTCTTGGGAGGGGAAGAAGAGAGACTGAGGGAACTGGGCTTATTTAGTCTGCAGAAGAGAAGAGTGAGGGGGGATTTGACAGCAGCCTTCAACCACTTGAAGGGGGAGTTCCAAATAGGAAGGAGCTAGGCTCTTCTCAGTGGTGAGAGATGACAGAATGAGCAGCAATGGTCTCAAATTGCAGCGGGGGGGGAGGAGGGAGAGCTAGGTTGGATATTAGGAAAAATTATTTCCCTAGGAGGGTGGGGAAGCACTGGGATGGGTTCCCTAGGGAGATGGTGGAATCTCCATCCCTAGAAGTTTTTAAATCCCAGCATGACAAAGCCCTGGTTGAATTGGTCCTGCTTGGAGCAGAGGGTTGGGCTAGATACTTCCTGAGGTCTCTTCCGACACTCATCTTCCATGAATCTACAATTAAAAAAAACTGTCCAGCTCTCAGGGGAGGTAAAGCTCTGGAACAGGCTTCTGAGGGAGGTAGTGGCATCCCTGTTATTGGGGGTTTTCAATAACAGATTGGACATACACCAGTCAGGGGTGGCTGGCATTCACTGGGTCCTATGTGAGAGCAGTGGGCTGTACTTTATCGACATTGGTAGGACTTTATCTACATGACCATATTATTTTGGGAGGAGCAGGCATTTATTCATGCCAACATTGTTTATTTTATAAACATATCAGCATCTCAAATATAAGCCTTCTCCCTGCCCAACTGCTGGGACAGGGTGGTCAGATTCTAAATCCCCTAGCTGGCCACACACGCCAACTGGGTTCTTCTGGGACAATCAATAGGACACAGTCATACCAGGGTACAAAATATATCGGAAAGACAGAACAGGTCATGCTGGTGGGGGAGTGGCACTATACATGAAAGAAAATGTAGCATCATATGAAGTAAAAATCTTAAATGAGCCAAAATGTTCCATAGAATCTCTATGGATAGTAATCCCATGCTCCAATAATAAGAATATAGCTGTAGGGATATATTATCGACCACCTGATCAGGACAGTGATAGTGACCATGAAATGCTAAGGGAGATTAGAGAGGCTATCAAATTAAAAAACTGGATAATAGTGGGGGATTCCAACTATCCCCATATTGACTGGGTACACGTCACCTCAGGACAGGATGCAGAGATAAAATTTTTTGATGTGTTAAATGACTGCTTCTTGGAGCAGCTGGTTCTGGAACCCACAAGGGGAGAGGCTATTCTTGATTTAATCTTAAGTGGAGTGCAGGATCTGGTCCAAGAGGTAACTATAACTGGACCGCTTGGAAATAGCGACCATAATGTAATAAAATGTAACATCCCTGTGGTGGGACAAACACCTCAGCAGCCCAACACTGTGACATTTAATTTCAGAAAGGGGAACAACAGACAAATGAGGAAGTTAGTTAAACAAAAATTAAAAGGTACAATGAGAAAAGTAAAATCTCTGCAAGCTGCATGGAAACTTTTCAAAGACACTATAATAGAGGCCTAACTTAAATGTATAGCCCAAATTAAAAAACACAGTAAGAGAACCAAAAAAAAAAAAAATGACACCATGGCTTAACAACCAAGTAAAAGAATCAGTGAGACAATAAAAAGATATCTTTTTAAAAGTGGAAGTCAAATCCTAGTGAGGAAAATAGAAAGGAGCATAAACCCTGTCAAATTAAGTGTAAAAATATAACAAGAAAAGCCAAAAAGGAGTTTGAAGAACAGCTAGCCAGAAACTCAAAAAATAATAGCAAAATGTTTTTTAAGTACATCAAAAGCAGGAAGCTGGCTAAACAACCAGCGGGGTCCCGGGACGATGGAGATGCTAAAGGATCACTCAAAGACGATAAAGTCATAGTGGAGAGGGTAAATGAATTATTTGCTTCAGTCGTCATGGCTGAGGATATTGGGGACATTCTTTTTAGGTGACAAACCTGACACATTCGTTGTAGGTGACAAATCTGAGGAATTGTCCCAGATTGAGGTGTCATTAGAGGAGGTTTTGGAACAAATTGATAAACTTAACAGTAACAAGTCACTGGGACCGGATGGCATTCACCCAAGTGTTCTGAAGGAACTTGAATGGGAAATTGCAGAACTATTAACTGTGGTTTGTAACCTATCCTTTAAATCAGTTACTGTACCTAATGACTAGAAGATAGCTAACATGACGCCAATATTTAGAAAGGGCTCTAGAGGTGAGCCTGTCAATTACAGACCCGTAAGTCTAATGTCAGTACCGGGCAAATTAGTTGAAACTATAGTAAAGAATAAAATTGTCAGACACATGGATGAATATAATTTGTTGGGGGAAAGTCAGCATGGTTTCTGTGAAGGGAAATGATGCCTTACTAATCTTCTAGAGTCCTTTGAGGGGGTCAACAAACGTGTGGGCTACGTCTACACTGGCGGCTTCTTGCGCGAGAACAGCTGTTCTTGTGCAAAAGCTTGCCGGGAGTCTACACTGCACCCGCGTTCTTGCGCAAGTAAATTTACAGTCTAGTGTCAGAAAACAGCTTCTTCTGGAAGAGTTATTCCTCTCCCCACGAGGAATAAGCCCTCTTGCGCAAGAGGGCAGTATATACAGGCAACATGAATTTCTTGCACAAGAAACCCCTATGGCTAAAATGGCCATCAGAGCTTTCTTGCGCAAGAGAGAGTCCACATTGCCATAGACACTCTTGCGCAAAAGCACATCTCTTGCGCAAAAGCACATGCCAGTGTAGACGCGCTCTTGTGGAAGACTTTTTGCTCAAGAACTCTTACGCAAAACAGTTCTTGCACAAGAAGCTGCCTGTGTAGACGTAGCTGGGGACAAGGGGGATCGAGTGGTAAGTAGTAAACAGATTTCCAGAAAGGCTTTGATAACGTCCCTCACCAAAGGCTCTTAAGTAAAGTATGTTGTCATGGGATAAGAGGGAAGGTCCTTTTATGGATTGATAAATGATTAAAAAGACCGGAAACAAAGGGTAGGAATAAATGGTAAGTTTTCCGAGTGGAGAGAGGTAACTAGTGGGGTCCCCCAAGAGTCTGTCCTGGGACCCATCTTATTCAACTTATTTATAAATGATCTAGAGAATGGGGTAAACAGTGAAGTAGCAAAATGTGAAGATGATACCAAACTGCTCAAGATAGTTAAGACCAAAGTAGACTGTGAGGGCCTTAAAAAAGATCTCACCAAACTAAGTGACTGGGCAACAAAAAGGCAAATGAAATTTTTAATGTTGATAAATGTAAAGTAATGCACATTGGAAAATATAATCCCAACTATATATTTAATATGATGGGGACTACTTTGGCCACAACTACTCAAGATAGAGATCTTGGAGTCATTTTGGATAGTTCTCTGGAAACATCCACTCAGTGTGCAGTGGCAGTCAAAAAAGCAAACGGAATATTAGGAGTCATTAAAAAAAGTGATAAAGAATAAGATAGAAAATATCTTATTGCCTCTGTATAAAACCATGGTACGCCCACAGCTTACCATGGTTTATAGAAGAGGAGATTAAGGGGGATATGATAGAGGTCTATAAAATCATGACTGGTATGAAAAAAGTGAATAAGGAAAAGTTATTTACTTATTCTCACAATATAAGAACTAGGGGTCACCAAATGAAATTAATAGGCAGTAGGTTTAAAACAAACAAAAGGAAGTTTTTCTTCACTCAGCACACAGTCAACCTCTGGAACTCCTTGCCAGAGGATGTGGTGAAGGCTAGGACTTTAACAGTGTTCAAAAAATAGCTAAATAGATTCATGAGGTTAGGTCCACGATGTGTAGGAATGGTATCCCTAGCCTCAGTTTCTCTGGAAGTGGGTGACAGGAGCGGGATCATGTGAGGATTACCTGTTTTGATCCCTCCCTCTGGGGCATCTGGTATCGGCCACTGTTGGCAGAGAGGATACTGGGCTAGTTGGTCCTTTGGTCCGACCCAGTATGGCCGTTCTTATGACCAGGGCTCGCCAGCCGCGCGGTTCAGCATGCTGTGCATGCGCAGACCGCGCTGTGCATGCGCAGACCGCACTGCGCATGCGCTGATTGCGCTGCAGCGCCATGCCGGGCTATAATCTAAATTGTCGAGCCCTGCTTATGACAGCAAAAGGTCTGATTCCCAGTCCAGCTTGGATGGGGCAGAAGATGGCAGAAAATGCCTGAAAACAGCTCATGGGACCTTCAAATATTTCTGTTTCAACCTTGAACCTGACCCCTGCTCACACTTTCTGTAGAACATCACATGACAACAGTTATGTTAACAGCTAAATAAATAGCAGTACAGTCGTATTACTGGATATATTGCAACAAGCTCCCTGGAATGAGTGATGCCATATTTATAGTGCAGTAGTGGCTGGCCGAAGGTTGAGCTTAGTTTTCTGGTCCAAACCAGATTTTTTTTTTTCAGTTTTTCCAACCTAAAGTTTTAATTTTTTCCCCAAGAGAATTGTTGCTAGAAATGAAATAATTTTCCCATTGAAATTTTCCACCTTGGGAAGCTTCTTTTACCCGCCTGTTCTGTGAAGCCCCACCTCCCAGCCACATTGCGCCAAGACACCTGTTAACAACTGGGGAGGCCTGAGAGTCTCAAAGGAAAGGGAACTTTCAGTGGTCGGGGTTATGACTCACTGTCTCTCTAAGAGGTAGACAATACATCCAGGCCCACTGAGCTCAGCTACCATCAGGAGACAGCTGATAAAGGAAAACTGGCTGCTCCTGCCCCGGAGGAACACGAGCTGTGACAGGGCCGTTCTACTTTTCTGGCTCAGAGGATATCAAGCAGGACACGGTGCCATTTTCTCACCAACTCTGCGAAAGCAGGAAACCAACCCGTTAGGAATTCACTAGCCAGGGAGCCGCTGCAGCTGGGATCAAATAAGGTACAGGCCCCAGCTGTCAGCTATAAAAAGGAGGAAGGGGAAGGCTGTGGGAAAATGCTAGCATTGAAGGGGAACCGTGGTGGTATTTTTTTGTATTAGTCTAAGACAAATCAGGGCCCCGTTGCAGTGTAAGGCACCATCTCTGCCTCCAAAGGTTTGCAGTTTTGATCCTGCATGATGATAGGGTGGGCAATAAAATGGCAGTGGATCGCCAGGGTTAGCCCCTGGCAGGCTGCCACTGCTATATTTTACCCTTTCCTCCACAGGCACAGGCGAACACAGCGCCCACTGGCCACGATCACCGTTCCCAGCCAATGGGAGCTGCGGGAAGCAGCACAGACCATGACATCGCTTCCCGCAGCTCCCATTGGCCGGGAATGGCGATCCACGGCCTACGGGAGCTGCAACCACCTTCCCCCCCCACACACATCTGCGTGGAGGCACAGGTAAATAAAACGGAGGCAGCATGCCAGGAGCTAACCCTGGCAAACCACGCCTGGCCTGTGGTCTGGTATTTGCTCACCCTTATGAGAGGCTATGACAGCACTTGGGGGTGTGCGGCAGTCCACCCACAGGGATCAAAACGCAGAGGCAGCTGCAGGGTAGGGGGATGGATACAGCATATGAGCTGAGTGACCACGGAGACAGTAGACATACCCGCAAAATGGGGGGATACCATTTACTGGACCAACTTCTGCTGATGAGAGAGACAAGCCTGTGAGCCGCGCAAAGCTCTTCTTCAGGGCCAGGAAAGCTCCTCGCTCTCACCTGCAGAAGCTGGTCCCTCCTCTTCATCCTCCATTGTCTCTCATATCCTGGATCCAACATGGCTGCATACGCCAGGCATGAAGATGGTGGGCACCTGGCTTAAGGGGGACCAGCCCCTGAAAGCTATTGAGGCCCCTAACTCCCCTTGAAATCAACGGGCGTGAGGTGTCTGGCCCCTTGGCGGACCTACGCCGGAGTTAATTCTCCCTTTGGTGGTTGGTTCCTTTTCAGCTGATGATTGCCCCTTCCCTCCCCCTGCCTCAGACTGTAACAGCGGTTGCTCTAGCAGTCCCACTTGCCAATCATGATGGCTCTGTATTTTACTCATGCTGTCGTCCCCTCCCTTCTTCCCTTGACTGATTTCTGTTTTCAATAAACTTTAATAATCGGCCCTTTATCTGTTTTGGGCTGGGGGTTTGGTCTTAAACCATCATTTTTGCTTGTCAAAGTGTATAAAATACACACACACACACACACACACACACACACACCATCTTCTCAGTCTCCCTTCTCCCTCAGAGCAACAAAACTCCCCATGCAACCCCTTCCCAGCCCTTCTTGATCTGCCAGAAGCAACTAGGGTGAGATTGGGAAACTCCACTCACCATTTCGGGGAGGACCAATTTGAAACTCCGTTAACAGTGAGCACCAGCCGTCTGAAAACTAGGCTCTTTTAAGATGCTTTAGAATCTCTTGTCCTAAAGGAGGGGCGGGGAACCTCTTTTGGGTTGGGGGGATGCTGACCCACAGAAAAATCAGTCGGGAGCCACACACAAGTGAGAAGCAAAAAAAGAAAAACAACCCCTCACTGATACGGCCCCTGACTGAGGAGGAGAAAGCTGCTCCCCACATTCCCCTCACACACCAGAGCCTAAAGGGGGGGGGGCAGGCTAGTAGATTTTGTGTGCTCCAGCCCCACAGTGGGAGGGTGGGAGCTGGAATGCCAGTCTGGGCTCCCCAATGCTGTGGGGGGAGCCCTGAGCCTCGGGGGCCAGATCCACGCAAGCCGGGGGCCACATCCAGCCCCTCACACCTCTCCTAAAAGCTCACGAGAGCTTTTTGATGGAATGACCACGCCTCTGGCTCAAGAAGACAGGCCAGTTCCCCTCATACACTGCTCCCAGATTCCACCCTCTCGTGATAGGCTGGCCTCCTGGAAATGTTATTGATGCTCCTATCCCATGTCTCCCGGGAGGATGAACAGGGCTACCTCAGACCCTTTAGCAGGAGGGTTGGAGGAAAGGGACCTGCAGACTGCTTGTTTTTCCAGTGTAGAGCTCCTGAAAAGTGCCAGGCACAGAGCCAGGAGACTGCCGCCATCTGCTTCCCCAAAGGATGGGTGGAACACAGGGCACCAGCCATGCCAGCCTACGACACATCACCCTGCCAGCTGGTGCCAGCACTGACCTGGGGGTCAGTCTCCAGGGGCCCCCCTTCCTCCTTTGCCTCTCGTTGACAAAGAGGTCAACGGACGCTAATTGCAGTGGGTTGTTTTTGTCGGTGCGCTCTTGGCTTCTGTCCACTAGCACCTGGACTGAGATGAAATCATCATTCCGAGGGAGAGGGGGGAGCGGGCTGGTATGGTCGCAAGTCATAATCAGACACACCCTGCCAAGGACAAGTATTTGACTGGCATAAAAAAGCACCTGAATGTTCAGAGCTCCACACTGGACAGTGTGGGCTTGCCCATGAACCATGTGGTTCTCTGCATGCTTTAAACCCCCCTCTGAATAAGGCCAGCCATCTCTCTCCTCAGACAGCCAGGCAAGGAGCTGGAAAAATATGCAAAGTGGGGATGCTGAGAGCTACTGAACCAAACTGTGTCATCCCCTAGCCGTGTTAGCAGGCCCTGGCCCTGGCTCCAGCTCCATTCGTCAGAAGTTAGCTTTGCCTCCTGGCTGCAGCCAATTCCAAACTGCCAGACCTTGTGTCAGGCCTATTCCAGGGAGAGAAATTTCCCCCTAGCAATCTCCTTCGGAGTCTCTGCCCTCTCAGATGAGTGAGTTCCCTCTGCTCCTCAGACTGCCGCCTCTGGCCAGAAACCAACGAATCACCTCCCAGGTGCAGAGCAATAGTAATTGGGGTCTTTCTCTTGCTGTACAGGAGGTGGGGTTAACCCTCTTCACAGGCCTGATTCTCCTAGGCCTTGGGGTAGCAGCCGGCCAGAAGCTGTCTTGAGTTCCTTGCATTTACAATAGAGACTGAGAAGAATTGACAATGGAGACTGATATGTGGCGTAACGTGAGGACAACAGCCAAGGCTGGGAGGAAGATATGAACATTATTGATGTGCCTTGTTATCCCTGCCTTTTAAATTATATTCATTCTAGATCTGGCCAGGAAATGTTTATCCTCTCCTCCCACCTGGTGAAAAAAATTAGACAAAAAAACTTCTTTCATCAAAAGTTTTCCCTGGGAAAGGTTGGGGTTTACTTTAAAAAAAATTAAAAGCGATAAAACAATGTTTTGTTTGTTTTTATGGAATCCCACTTATTTTCAATTGAAAAGTGTTGTTTTTCTCCAAGACCCCATTTTTCACTGTAAAACTTAGTGTTGAAAATTTATTTGGGCTTAAATTGCAGCAAGGGAGGTTTAGGTTGGACATTAGGAAAAATGTCCTACCTGTCAAGGGGTGAAACACTGGAATAAATTGCCTAGGGAGGTTGTGAAATCTCCATCACTGGAGATATTTAAGAGCAAGTTGGACAAACACCTATCAGGGATGATTTGGATAGTGCTTGGTCCTGCTGTGGGGCAGGGGATGGGACTTAATGACTTCTCACGGTCCCTTCCAGTTCTAATATTCTATGATTTTGAACTGCTTCAGTTTTGTCACATTCCTACTGCATCCCCATAGTGTCCAGATGTGGACAGGATCGGCCTGGGCTTAGCACAAGTCAGGGCCCTGTTGATCTCAGTGGTTGGTTTTGGTTTGGAAAGGCCATGCCTTACTCTTGACTGGAACCATCCCGGGGTGTCTCTCCTGGTTGAGATGGTTTTTACTCACTCCATTCTGACGTTCTCCACCGTTAATTATAATCATCACCAGTTGGGAACAAACCAGAGGCCACTGGGGAAACACAGCAGCATCTGATGCTTAGGACTGCAAGGCAAAGTTGCCAGGAGCCGTGTTAGCATCAGCAGCAATGGCATCCCAGAGTCTGCGAGCCCGGCAGACAGGCAGGCAAAACTGTTACTATGACAACAAGCAGCCAGTTCAGGTGTCATGGGGCGGTGGTGCGTTGAGGGGCACTGGGGACAACCGAGTAAAGCTTCTTCCCAAATCCAAAATTGCTTGGGAAGAAACAGGGTTGCCACGGTTTTGGCTTATTTGCTTCTCCTGCCATGCTGGGGAGAAGGCAGCTGGAGAGAACGAAAAATCTCCTCTGGCAAATGTCAGAGCTAAGCTGGGAATAGTCTTAAACAGCTTGTTTTGTTTGGCTAATCTAAGCAAGTGAGCTCACGTCTCCTGGAAGCCTAAGGAGATTATGTGACAGGAGCCAGCACAGCTGGGCAGGCAGGGCAGGGTGAGCGCCCTCCTCTTCCTCCGCTCAACACAGTCCCTGTTCGGTTGCAGGAGCGAAGAACAAAGAGTGTCCGGGCTGAGCCTTACTGGGCAAATCCCACCGCCCTCTGGATCATATGGTAACCACTTGCTTTTCTACACCACCTTCCAGCCCACAGCAAAACTGCTTTCCCCAGGGCCTCTCGGGCCTGTGAGAGAGGTGTTACACCCATTTCACAGACCAGGCAAGTGAAGTCCAAGGCCCCGTAGGGCCCATTTTTCCAATCTGGCCCTGAAGTAGGTGCTTCTATTTTTTTCAGAGCCCAGCTTTAGTTCTATGGGCCCTGACTTTCATAGGGGCTGCACACCCTCAGCTCCCATGGGACTTGTGCTCGGTCTGACAGATTTGGCAATTTCCTACAGTAGCCTTGAAGGACCTTATGCTAATAAGTTTATGTATTAACGTGGGCCAAGACCATAGGTAACTCTGTTATGTGTGGGCTGTGACAGATGTTGCAATCCCATGTCGCATCTTTGGGGTTTTTTTTAACTACTCCACACAGGGGTGGGGAACTGGGACCTACCACAGCTCCTCCCGGAACTAAAACCAAAAGGTGCTTGTCAACTCTGCTCCCCGCCCCTCCCCAGGAGGTACGACATTCTGGGAAGCTCACATATACTAGTTCAAACTAGAGTCTCCAGAGAGCAACAAACAACATGAGGACTTTGGGACAAACAGATTGAGTTTAAAATGACTCAGAGAGTTCCTCCTGATCCAGCAAATGGACAGGATCTTCTGCCCAAAAGGGCCCCCAATCTTTAGGGAAGGGTTTGAAGGACTGACATCCAGCAGAGCCCTTAGTGGCATGGGTGGGGGTGAGCCTTGGTCAACTTACGAGCATGGGAGTGTAGGTTCTTTTACTGTTTTTATGGGGTTTCTCTGTAATACTTTTACCTTAAAAATAAATGTGCTTGCTTAGAAAGAACTGTGTGGTACGCAGTGTTCCCTGTAAGCTGAGAGCTTGGGTGGCTGCAGAGGAGAGATTCAAATGCTGCCCAGCTGATTAGCAGAGCTCCCACAGCCAGCACATGTGTTTCTATGGGTGGTGCACATCTGCACATGCTTCAATGCACATAAAATTAATTCCACACATGAATGGAAAAAAATAGAGGAAACATTGGTGGTAAGTGGTAAAAGCTGGCAATTACAGCCCATCAGAGCTTTTGGAGAAAAAACAAGGCACTGACACTGGCCTGATTAGCGAGACTGGCTTACTGGGAATACCACCACATAAGCAAGGAACGGTGCAGCCTGGAAATCCTCACTTCAGGCTGGAGAGAGATGCAGGGCTCTCTCCTCCCACGAAGGCTGAGGAACTGGGAGCCTAGAGTAAGTGCATCTTTAGGGCCACGGAGAGTAAATTCAGGTGCCTGAATTGTGACACTCAGGCCAGGTCTACACTAGACCTGGAAGGTCAGGTTAAGGTATGCAACTCCAGCTATGTAAAATATGTAGCTGGAATTGGCTTACCTTAAGCCAAGCTTGGCGCCGTCTTCACAGAGGGAGGCCAACAGGGGCAAACATTCCTGTTAGCTTCCCTTACTACTCATAACTGGTGTAGAAGTACTGACGCCAACTGGAGCTTCCTTCAGTGGTTGATTTAGCAGGTCTTAACTAGACCTGCTAAATAGAATGCCGGAAGATCGATCTCCAGCGTGGCCAGTGAGGACATGGCCTCAGTATCCCTGGGCTTTGAAAGACGGGCAGCCAGCCTCTGAGGCATCCAAAACTCAGGGCCGCTTTTAGAAAATTTTGGCCTAAGCAATATGGTCAGAAGGCAATGACTCAGGGACATTACCAGGAGGCAATGAGACATCTGCTGGCTCCCAGTCCTGAGTGGTAACTCCCAAGCCAGGCCTCTTAGCACTTGGTTACTCACCAAAGGCATAGAGGTTCTATTTAAAGAGAACTATTGCCTGGGAGAAAAGCCCAGGAGCCCAGCTGGGGCCATGCTATGTAACAAAGCTTTTGGTCCTCATTTAGTGCGTATGTGCATCATAAAGGGGAAGCTGGAACGCTGGATTCACCAGAGCAGACCACAGTTACCTCAAAGTCCATGATCCCGTCTCTAGCACTGGACAAGACTAGATACTACAGAGGAAGACTCACCACAGCCCACAATGCCCATTGTGGTGCTGTGGGTGTCTGTCACCGATGGTGGCTCGGATCCGTGGGCCTTGTACTTGGAGCAGAAGGCAGGGACATTCGTTCCTGGGGTTGTTCCAATGTCTCAGGCAGGCCCCTGAGAAAGCTCGGTCGCTGCCCTCGCTACCGACAGTCCCACCGCGCCTGAGAAGCGGAGCCGCCGATTGCCCCTCTGCAGGCGTCAGATAAGAACATAAGAACATAAGAATGGCCATACTGGGTCAGACCAAAGGTCCATCGAGCCCAGCATCCCATCTGCCGACGGTGGCCAATGCCAGGTGCCCCAGAGAAGGAGAACAGAAGACAATGATCAAGTGATTTATCTCCTGCCATCCATCTCCTGCCCTTGTTATGAAGGCTAGGGCACCATACTTTATCCAGATGTCCTTTAGTGATGTCTTCCCTTCGGGTGTTCGGCCCTTCGCGCCCGCTCTGGGGGGGAAGGTGTGAAATCAAGCGCAGGGATTGCTCCACAAGCAACGCCGGGGGGTAGGACACGCTCTGCTGCTACAGAGGCTGGGTTTACGACCTCCCTTCCTGCAAGAGGGCCTGCCTCTGGATCTCCCATGGTGTTCACTGGTGGCCACAAATGGAACCCTGGGACCAGCATGCCGGGGGTGGGGGATCACTCATATGACCCCCATCACACTGTTAGAAACAGGGGAGCCATACCAATGCAAATCACACATGACACCAGTGTAGCCTGGCCAAAGGAGGGGTAAAATTTGTCCTCATTGAAGGCAATGGCCATTGACCTCAGTGGGACCTGGATTTTATCCTCGCGGGTCGCCCTGAGGTAGCTAGTCAGCTGCTCACGTGGTGTAAAAAAGTCCCGATACTTCTTATTCCAACAGCCCCTTTCCCTCCCAGCGGCTCAGTGTGCCGGGCAGATATTACTTAATCCTCACCTTGCCCATGTGAGTGGTTTATTTTTTACTCTAGGTCTGTGTTAGATCGTGGTATGCAGGCTCCAAAGGGCTTTATAAGACAAATGAATTATAAATCAGCCTCTAATGCTGGACAAACCCTTGTCCCTGATGTGCCTGGAAGCACTGCAGCCCAGGGAATGACCAATCAAGTACATATTAATTAATGGGCTGTGAAAACTAAAAAATGCCTTGCGGTGTCTCTGCAAAGTTATCAGATGAGCTCTGGCGGACCTGCTTGAAGGATCGAGTTCGACAGGCAAGAGTCCTCAGCTTAATGAGGCCGACGTAAGGAGGCGCATGGGGCGGGGAGTAAGAAAACTATGGGAGATCAGCGCATGGGGCTGGGAGTAAGGCGACCTGGGGGTTCTTGTCCCCACTCTGTCATTACTCAAATTGGCCAGGATGTTTTCATGCCAACCCTTTCTCCCCCCCAAAAAAGCTATAGGTTCCTTTAATGAGCACATCCGGTCAGGACCTTGCCTTTTCATCTGATCTGGGAGACAGCATCACTAGCAAAAGGATCGTGGCAAAGAAGGGTGCCATCTTGTAGCCCATTGGCATCTCTGCCATTTAGGCAGAGCAGGTCACATTCTACTCAGCTTGTGAAACCCGAGATCAAAAGGAGCTGTTAGGACAAGAAGCAAGGGGCTTAAATTGCAGCAAGGGAGGTTTAGGTTGGACATTAGGAAAAACTTCCTAACTGCCAGGGTGGTGAAACACTGGAATAAATTGCCTTGGGCGGCTGTGGAATCTCTGTCACTGGAGATATTTAAGAGCAGGTTAGACAGATATCTATCAGGGATGATCTAGATGGTGCGTGGTCCTGCTGTGAGGGCAGGAGACTGGACTTGATGACCCCTTGGGGTCCCTTCCAGTTCTAATAGGCTATGACTTTGATTCTAAAGTCAAGCTAAACAGGTTGGGGCCAACTTTATAGTTGGCAGACGATATCTAAAGAAAACCCAGCTTGTTTACCGCCAGTCATTGGAGACAGCAAAGGCACAGAACTGATATCTCCTCGAAAGAGTCCAAGCAGTGAAGTAATGTCCATTTTCTGTGGACAGGTGTTTGCCCGAGCTGTTCACAAGGTGGGACTTCAAACCCTACCAATCCATCAGCTGGTGTTTGGAACTAGAACCACCAGGTGCAAGGCATCCATGTTGCTGTGCCAGTCATTGCCACAAGGTGTACATCTTGCAGCAGGCACAATTACAAAGGAGAACATGCGACCTAGTGATTAGTGAACAGGCTAGGGAGCCAGAATGGCAGGATTTAATTTCCATTTCACTCTTTTAGGGAAAGTCACTTTTTAACGGGTATCCGGGTCAGCTTTTGCACCTGTTAATAAATAACAATTATATTTTACACCTGGGGTTGATACTGCTTGCTTCCCCCACCAGCCTGTTGGGAGGAACTGAGACTTGTCAAGTGCTGCAAGAACTTCAGGTGAAAGATGCTAAAAGTCAAACGTGAATCTAGCCTTGGGATTGGAAAACATAATAATACTAAAAATCAATTAGTAAATATTACAACTACTCTTGTTGGACAACAGTTTGAGCTGTGCTCTCGCTGACAGTCGGAAACAGGGGCATGTTCACGTCAGGCAAACTTCAACGGAGTTCCAGCCAGACTGGAACGTGGTTCCACAAGGGCTCTGAGCACATGTGTGTTAAGTCCCCATTACTGCTAAGAGTTTTGATGAACGTGTATCAGGGGACGAGACCCCCAAAACAACACAGTGTTACACTGGCCTCCCGTTGCAAACATTCTGCATGCAAATCTATGGAAACGGCTGTCCTGATCTTTCACACAGAGACTAGCTTTTGTTAACATTCATATAAATGCATGCTATTTAGCTCCCTCTACTGCTCCCTCCCGAAGCTTGCGGGAAGATTATGCAACATGTGTTAAGCAGCTTATTTGGGGTTGTAGCATGTTTGAAAGCAGAAACAAAAAAGGCGAGCTCATAAATGCCTTGGACCCACTATATTACGAAGGGCCTAAGTGAATGATCTAGACTAGCCGTTTTCCAACTACAGGTTGTGACCTAGGACGGTCAGGTGCGGGATGTCAGGCGCTGGGTCTCATTGATAAAGGGGGATCAGGTGACCAATGGGGGCGCTAAGCAGCCAGCAACAGGCCCGGCTCCTAAATGGGGGAGAAGAGCGCACAGGGCTGTACGCACTGGCCCTGCCCTGAGCACTAGCTCTGCACTCCCATTGGCTGGGAACCTGCTGCGTCTGGGACACAGCTTGGTCTGCGGGGCCAAGAGAGGCATGAAGCTGCCAGAACCCCCGCGGTGCCGCTGACCGGGAGCCGCCCAAGGTGAGCCCCTCCTACCCCAGTCCTAACCCCCCTTCCCAAGCTGGAGCTTCCTCCTACACCCCAAAGCTCAGCCTTAGCCCCACACACGAGTCAAGTTATGTTGGGTTGTGGCATCAACAATTTTCTTCAACTGGGTCCCGAGGAAAAAAAGTGTGAAAACCGCTGGCCTAGAGAACTGCCATCGATGGTAATTAACAGGGCTCGCCAAGTGGTGGCGAGCCCTGCTCGCCAGCTGCGTGGAACCTCACGCTGTGCATGCACTGACCACGCTGCGCGGCCGCGCCGGGCTAAAATCTACTCGCCACGGGCAATTAACAAGTCATCAGAACACCCACAGGCTTGTCCACTCCCTGGGATTTTTTTAAGCTAAAAAGTGAAAGGGAAGTTTGTGTTACCCTCCTCAAGAGCATGTTGCAAAATCAGCAGCTTTCTGGGAAGCAGTGGATCTTCCTGTAACCTTGCATTTGCCCTCTAGATTTCTCCCTTGTGCTTGTCGCCAGTTGCCATAGAGATGCGAGGCAAGAATAGGAGATATGTCGCTGCCATCTTCTGGGCAAGCAGCGGATTGCCTGGGACTTTGGAAAAGGGCACGTTTCTGCCACCTGCAGCTGGTTAATACATACATCACGGGCCCATTTCGGATATGCCAGGAAGGACCATTAAATTATCATGCTTTGACCTTCTGAATGACACGGGCGATAGAATTGTTTGTACCCACTGATTCGATCCACATCCCGTTTGCAAACTGAACCAACTGTACTCTCGAATATTAATTCAAACGGTCATTATCCCACAAGCACCCTTAAAAACTCCCTTCAGTAATCAAGCGCCTCCCCACTCACAGACTCCTGGGGCTGGAAGAGACCTCAGGAGGTCAGAGAGGCCAGCCCTCTGCCCAAAGCAGGATCAAACCCAACTCAATCATCTCAGCCAGGGCTTCATCAAGCCAGGACTTAAAAACCTCTAGGGATGGAGATTCTACCCCCTCCCTAGGGAACCCATCCCAGTGCTTCCCTACCCTCCTAGGGAAATTGTTTTTCCTAATATCCAATCTAGACCTCCCCCACTGCAGCTTGGACCACTGCTCCTTGTTCTGTCATCTGTCAGCAATGGGAACAGCCTCTCTCCATCCTATTTGGAACCCCCCTTCAGGTAGTTGAAGTCTGCCATCAAATCCCCCCCCCCCACTCTTCTCTTCTGTAGACCAAATAGACCCCAATCTCTCAGCCTCCATATTCAATAAATATAATGGGCAACAGATTCATCATTATTAAAAAATGGCACTGCAGAGGGTGCATCTGTGGAATTTTTTTCAATGACTATTCAAAGGTACAAAAGGTCCAAGGTGTTTCTGAGCAGTAACATATAGAAAACTTTAGCTATATGGCTTACTGGCTTCAATTTCTCTGCTCTACAGTTTGAAAACAGCCTATGGAAATGCCCGTATGCATCTTATAGGATGATAAAGTTACGTCTGGCACCCACAGCCTTGCAACAGACTTCTAGAAATACAGGACAAGCTCTCCAGCGGCTCTAAATGGGTGTCGCTCATGGACTTCAAGAGAACACCACGGTATGTCGAGAACTTGTGCGAAATTGGTGGCTTGATTTGGTTGTGCTCTCCTCCACGCCCTCAACCGGAGGGGAGTCTTTTCCATAGAGCTTCAGTGACCAGATGCTAAAGATGGATGCGAGGCTTGCTAAAATAAACCCGCCGATGGTTAAGTAGAAACTTTCTCCCAGCGACGTTGCGTAGTGGTGCACCTTTAACAGTTCCTTGGTTTTCGATGTCTGGATTATCGTTAAGATCCAAGTACAAAACACCAGCACTAATGCACAAAGAACAGCTGTGAAAAGAGAGTGAAGAACAGAAAGGCAGTGACTTTATGTCAAGTCAGTCTGTATCTGCAAAACCAATGAGGAGTCTGCAGATTTATCTGGGCATAAGCTTTAGTGGACAAAACCCCACTTCATCAGATGCATGGAGTGGAAATTTCCACACCCTTAGGCTTTGCTTTGGCCCTGGGCGGTGAGCCACAGTGAGAGAACCACTGGGATAAGATCACGCTGAGCCTTCCCACGAGGGCGACTTGTCACTTTGCCAGCACCTTTTGTAATGCCTGGCAGGGTTCTCACTCTGAAATCATTAGGCACCACAGGCTAGGGGACACGATGACCCAGCTCCTGGATCATATGATGGGGCTATAGTGTAAAGCCAGCAGTACCTGCACAGCAAGATCTAGTCTCTGAGACTTGCATGCATTGGTAAGTTGTGGTAATACCTGGGAGGTGTACCGCCTCCTTTGCCCCCACCAAAACTTTACTTGCTAAATGGGGTTCCCTCTCATGCCCTCTCCCTGTTCCTGTGTGTGACCTTCCCTGGATTACTCCCTCCCTCCCCCCGGCACTAGTCACCTATGCCTGTGTGCACAGTTTGGGGGGGGATTTTCAAAGGTATTTATGACCCTAAAACTACATAAGGCACTTTGATTAGTTGGGCACATACCCCCTTTTCAGAAAAAAAGATGTTCTGCTGCCCCAGGGGACAGGTGGAAGAGACAGTTCAAGAGAACAAGCTCTGTCTCACACCCTCCTAGCTACTAACCACCCCCCGCATCCCATGTAAAAGAGAAGAATTCAAAGGAACGGACTGAACTAAGATCCTCTGTGTTGTGCTGGAGGAGACTACAGCTCTCGGTTACAGGGTCCTTTCAGTGAGTCACTGACCAGAGTGGGGGCGAAATCAGCCCCTCTGACTTCCCCTGCCTAGTAGCTGTCCTATGAAAAGATTGTCTACTTAATCACCGAAAGTGTGACTCAACAATGTGGCTGGTGGGTGGGGGGTGGGGGGGAGGGAGTCTATTAAAACTAAAATTGTACAATGGCTGATTTATAGATGCATAGATTTTAAGGGCCTCAGGGACCATTGTGATCAGCTAGTTGCTTTTCACCCTTCATGCTGGCTGCTGACTTCTTGCATTTGATTCCCCTGGGACTTTTTAATATGAATGTTTCATAGAAATCCATTAGAAGCAGCATTTCAAAAGGCAGTCGCAGAACCATCACGACTCAGCTGGCCCAGAAGGGAGCCACTTAAGTGGGTAGGACTGACAAGGCTTTGCGCAGTGAAACCAGGTTGGTATATTTCACTTTTGAATCTAGTTGCAGTCACCTTCTGGTTCTTCTGCACTAGCCCAATGCTGCTGCTATTGAGGGTTTCAACCCTTCCGAGGAAAAGTTAAATGTAATTGAAACAAATGAAATTTTTCTTAAAAAAAAAAAACACACACACTTAACAGGAAAATTCTTCTGTTCATATTAAGTTTATGCTAACCCTGATTCACTTCCTTCAGACAGAACATTTGCTGGTTTAAATTTAGTTGAAAATGGCTGGTTAATCACACACACACAAAAATCATCTGTTCAGCTTACAAAAGTTACCTGACAACACGTGTAGGACAGTTGAAATGATTAAACGCGCCACTCCTAGCTTCTTTATCTCTATGAAGTCAAGGAGGAAAGCCACGAAGCCAGTTGACACACCCAGGAAACAAATTCCCAGCATCAGATTTATGAAGACCCATTGATTCGGCCTCAGGAGAATAATGTCTTCAATCAAAACAAAGCAGCAGAATAAATACAGGACAACATGAAATGAAATGGAATGAACAAGTCCAAGGCAACAGCACCTGACTGGTTCTCTTAATTCTTTTCCTGTGTCCTGGTGACGTTTCCACAAGCTGTGCTGCCATTGGCAGTCATCAATTTGTTAAAACTAACGGACTTCTATATCTAGTAGATTCAGGCTGATGGCACCATCCAATTAGCATGTAGATTTTCAGCAAGATGCACCCAGAACATTCAGTGGAGAACTCATTATACCTCTTTATGCATTCCCCTGTCTGTTGTGCCCATTGCTTGTCTCTTGCCTTGTTATTTAGATCAGGCCTGCACAACATACGTTCCGAGGGCCGCATGCATCCTGTAGGGGCTTACTGCGTGGCCCGTGTCGACTACGGGCAATGCGGCCCCATCCGATCCGCCAGTCGGGTGGAGGAGCGGAGCACCACCGGGGAGGGGGAAGTGCGGCGATTTTCACCGCCGGGCTGCCTGCGTGCAGCTCCAGCGCGAGGAGATGGGGCACAAGCCAGAGGGCGGGACGCTGGCAGACGCCAGGACACTGGTGTGACATGGCGTCGTGACGTCATGGCTGGCAACTGCCGGATTCAAAAAGGCTCCAGCAGCCCTGCAAACTGGAAGGCAGAAGCCAGGTAGGGGAGAGGGAGGGGGGCAGGTCAGGAGAAAAGGGAAGGCACCAAGTGGAGACACGTATGGTTTTTTTTTTGGCTTGACAAAAATTTTTAGTCCGCATGTTTAGTATTTTTTGGGAGATCATCCCTCCTTGCGGTCCGCAGCTGTTTTCTTTGGAGTAATATGGCCCTCGCCGCTTTCCGAGTTGTGCAGACCTGATTTAGATTGTAATCTCTTCAGGACAGGGACCATCTCTTTGGGCGGATCTATGTCACACGGCAATGTCAACCTGATTGTACCCAATTCCAGCTGCATAAATAGGTTGAGGTGCTGCATGGTCTCCACTGCGGCGGAAGGGCGTCAATGGGAAAAAGCTCTCCCGTCGACTATGTTTCTCATTCTGGTGGAGTACTGAGTCAACGAGAGAGCTATTGGTGGTTGATTTAGCAGGTCTTTACTAGACCCATTAAATCAAACCCTGGGGGATTAATTACTGCAGCACCAATCTCGCAGTAAGTGTAGACCTGCCCTTTGCTATATGTACAGTACAATGTGGTTCTGGCCTTTACATTATCATGATACAAAAATATGTATGAGACAGTTGAGTCACAACAACTTCTAGCTTCAGAATCCTTCAAGACTCAAGATTATCCTTCCCATTTAGCCTTGACTCTAGAGAAGGAAGGAAGCCCTTTCGTTACATCCCCTCTATCACCATAGCTAAGCAGATGTCATAAGTGTAGACAACTGTTGAGCCTGGTGAGCGGGGTGAATAAGAAAGCCAGAATAAAAGCCCGAATAACTTGGGTTACCAAACTGGCCTTGGCATTTTAAAACTCTCTAGCCCACCACAGCTGGGTGATTAAAGAGAACTTGCCAAGGCCGTGATTCAGCAAAGAATTTAAAGCATATTTTCAGGTACCTCCCTCTTTAGCAAAACACTTAAGTACAGTAAAACTCTAATTGTCCAGCATCCAGTGGTCCGGCACTCCCAATATTCCGGCACCAACTGGAACCCGGAAGTGCTCCAGCCAGCCGGACAATTGGAGCTGCTCCGCGCCGCTTCCCTAAATCCGCCGCTGCCGAAACTGACCCCAGCGGCGGACTTGGGGAAGCTGCGGAGCAGAGCAGCTAAGGTGCTGCTGGGCGCTGAGCAGGGGGGGTGAGGGGAGGAACTGTGGGACCAACCGGGCAGCACCCCAGCTACTCTGCTCCGCAAGTCCACCGCTCGTCATTTTCAGCAGCAGCAGCGGTGGACTTGGGGAAGCCGTGCAGAGCAGAGCAGCTGGGGTGCTGCTGGATTGGTCCCGCAGCACTGCCCCTCACCCCCCTGCTCAGGGATAACTACTGCAGTCTGGGGGGTGGGGAGCCCGCTCCCCTCCCATCCCGGAAACTCTCGGAGGCGGCGCGGGGCTTCCCCCGCCTTCCTGCAAAATGGCACAGGGTTTGCCCCTCGCCTCGCCATTCCCCGCCCACCCCCCGGATGCAGTGTGGGTCCTGGCAGCCCCCCCACAGGAGTACCTCCCGATACTCCAGCATATCCGATAATCCAGCACCACCTAGGTCCCAAAGGTGCCGGATTATCGGAAGTCTACCGTACATGCTCCAGTCCCACTGAATAATAATGAATAATGCCTAATTCTTTGATAGCGCTTTACAAAGTACTTCTAACTATCATTTCATTTTACAGATGAGGAAACTGAGGCAGGGGGTGGTGACCTTAAGCCCCAAGTTCCTCCAGATGGTCAATGGCAGCAGAAGATATCAATGGTAACTCAGATTTGTGGCGGCGAGGGGAACCCAGTGCTCGGTGAGTAGTCCAGTTGTACTTGTGTTTGCTCTTTATGGCAGGGGAGCCTAGAGGCTAGGAGAGGTGCTCCTGATTTCTGCTGATCTAAAGCCAGAGGAAAGAATTCAAAGGGAGCTTCGCAGACCTTCAGAAAAAAGGAGAGAAATATAAAGTTACAGGACCCTGGACCCTCTGGGGAGAATGGGAGATGATCCATTGCGACATGTATCAGCAGAGGCCAGCAAAAAGGCTGCCAAGACTTTGTAAATTGGAGAGCAGCACTTGGAGTGAGTCAGTACGGATGCTAGAAAAGATATAAAAAGTTATGGGCGAGTAGCATACCATGTACTGGTTTGCTGGCACATTTCGAACAACTGGCCCTAGTTTTCCTTTGCCACACAACTTGCTAGAGATCACCATGAGCTTGGGCTGTGTTCCACACAGAGCCACTGCTCCAAGATGTGTGCTCAGATCCTGCTTTATGAAGACTCAAGGGAAAAGGCACTTGGTAGTTTGTGTGTAACACTTATTTGCACATCTCCCACCACCACCATCACCACCCAATGTGATCAGCGGTCTGTCTGCATAAGAAAGGCCTTCCATTGGAGCAGCCCGGGTTCTCACCAATATCAGTTGACACTGTAAAAATGAGTAGTCCCGTGGCCCTTAGAAACTAACAAAAATACTTCTGGGCTCACCCAAGAGGGAGCCTTTCTGCCTGCATATGATCCTCTGTGCTAGACCACCCCAGATCTCTGCCTCTGGGTCACCAGGCCTCTCTTTTTTCCTTCTCCCCAAGGTGGCTTAGTTCTTACCCTTTAAAACGCCATCCCTTATCCCTCGTCCCATCTGCCTCGAGCGGTCTCACCTGAGTAGCTCGTTTCGTTCAGCCACTGCTGGGACTTCAGACGGATGGGCACCCCAAAGATGTAAATGGCAACCCAGAACTCTGACCTCTTCAGCAGATGTTCGGGCTCGGTGGTGTCCAGCGTGATCCAGCTGAGGTTGGAGATGGCGATGCACAGGGCTGCCACACCAAGGCACTGGCACGTGGCTGCAGCCAGGCTGCGTTGGGTGGCCAGCGACAGCTCCCACAGCTGCTCGTGGTCGGAGCGCACGGGCAGGTTGCCCGCGGCAACCATGGCCAACAGCCCTGAGTACTCGCTGGCGGACGACGAACTCCTCTCCATCGTCACCTGCTGCCGGGGAGTTGGTCCCAGCCCCATAGGGCCCTGCAGGCCCTGGCTGGTTTCCAAAGCGAGGCTGGCTACATTCTTCTCCCAACCGCCTGGGTCATTTCCTTCTGTGGCAGGCTCCGCCCCCTCCCATCCACCAATGGTAGAGGCTGCTGTGGCATCAGCCCCGCCCCCTCACAGCTAAAGGCCCAATCGGAAGCCCTGGACCCTTTTAAATCACCTGGCCCTGGGCCAGCCTCAGGCTCACCCTCTCGGCCTGCTAACACCTATCAGACTGCCCCCGACCCCAGTCCTTACAGCAACCATTACCAGCCAGTCCTGCTCAGTGTATTTATTAATTATCCAACAGCAGTGTCCCAGCCAGGCGGGAGAACTGTGTGCGCTAAGTGCTGTACAGACATGGCAAAAGGCAGTCCCTGGTCTAAGAGCTTACTGTCTTAGTTGAGATGAGACGTCGCAAGTGAGGGCAGATGAAGGTAACAGGGATAGGCGCCGTAAATAGCTCCACAAATGGCCAGACCTCCCAGGGTACATCTACACTGCACAAAATACCACCCCGGCAGTCGTCTCAGAGCCTGGGTCAGCTGCTCACTGCGGGTAGAGTTACCAACTTTGAAATACCCAAACCCAGCGCACCCCCCCTCCCCAACCTAAGGCCACTGCACACATCTGCCCGCTGCTTCCACAGCTACTTATAGTGATCCAAACGCCCCCTCTTGTGCACACGTGGTGTGCTTTGCGTGTTGGTGGGCAGACAGCCGCTGTGTTGTCAAGTTTTCGCTTGCACTGGGGAACACGGCAGCTTCTTTAGCTGGACGCTGAAACCTTTAACATTAGACAGGCCAGCGTATTGCAATAAAAGAGCAAATGTCTAGATAAATGTAAAAGACAAAACAAACAACGACCCGAGAGTAAATTGTTTTTTCTGGCAATTGGCAAGCCCGTAAAAAAAATCCAGCCATCTGGGTCAGGTGCAAACCCTAGCTATGGGGCCAACAATTTGGGCAGTGCCAGGAATGAGTCGGGCCGGAGAATTCCCAGGGAGACAGGATGAGAGGACAGGGATCCTATCTGTAACCGACTTGCTCTGACTGACGGTTGTGCCTCAGATTCTCCAGCTGTAAAACAGGGATGATGATACCGCCCCTAGTCACCAATAGCCCCAAGATTTGGAATCTCTGCACACAATGGAGAGAAGGCAGTTGTTGATGGCTCAGGGGCTCTGCCCAGTGGAGAGGAACTGCCCTTGACACCACATACCAGTAGGATCCGCACCCACAGCATCACCTTGTATTCCAATTCATGCAAATATTGCGGGGAGATGCTCTTTCCCACCGCCTCTTTAATCCCATTGTCCCGTGTGTATTATAGAGCAAAGAAAAAGGAAGGAAGGAAAACAGCCTGGGTGGAAAAAAACAGGAAGAGCCTAGAGCAGGAGGAAACAAATGATCTGGGAGAAGTGGTGAGTGGATTTCGTAGGAGAGTAAGAGGGTGGCAGCTGAGTCCCTCCCACTCCATTCCCCCATCCTGCCCCCAAAACAATCAGTCCTGCCAGCCTTACCGTAGCCAGAGCTCCTGCATCTCACAGGAGGCTGGCATCACACACAGCCCATCACCAGCCAGCCTTGCATCGTTCATTGGCAAATGCCTGTCTAGCATTGTGGCACGTGCCAGTGGCCAGGACAGGAACGCCTCCAGGACCTCATTAGTTGTGTGGTCCAGTGTTCTAGGCACTGCCCAAACCCAGAGAGAAGAGGCACTGCTGATAAGAGCTGTATTTATGACACACACACACACACGACTCTGGGAATGTGGCGCACTCTGAGCGACTCAAGCTCCTCTCTGAAGGAGAAAATTGAATGCTCAGAACTCAAATGTTGCACTTCTCATACAACACAGCCATGTCCCCTTAACTCTGCCCCTTTTGATCCTTTCCCTCAGGCACCCCTCAGAGACACTGCAGCTCCCTATACTCTTAAACGTGTGTTCAGGGAGATCCCTTATCCCCCAAAGTACCAGCAGTGCACGGTGCATCCACTGGAATCCGGAACCAGAATCTTGGTCTACAATTGCCATGGAAACTGAAAAAATGGCAGTTTTTATTAGGGGGGAGTGAGCTTCTGGGTTGTTCTCAGTTCCTTAGGGTGTTGCAGCAGGAGCCGAGGTATTGTTGCAGGCAGGCTAGTGTGAGAAGTGTTGCCTTGACTCTAGATTTCCAGGTTTGCTAATTTAGTGTAGGGGGGATTTAATGGGCACAGGGCATGCAGACCACCGCTGGGAGCTCTCAGCCTTCACGCCACGGTAACAAAATCCTACCTGTGAATTTCCATCAGGGTTTTATTTAAGAGGGGGTAATGGGAGTGCAGCTGTAGGAGGGGGCAGTAGGGAGTGCCCAGGAACCTCAGCTATCCCAAGCTTGCTGCATTCCCAGACACCCCTTTGTCTCCTCTGATGCAGCTATCAGAATCCCCAATGGAGGCCTCCCCCTCTCCCTGGCAAGTGGACATCAGGAACGAGATTCCTCTAGAGCCTCAGGCAGCTCCTTCGTACCAAGGCTGCCAGCAGTTCCTCGCCAAAAACAGAGAAAGAGCCAAACCAGCCTGCTGATGGGGCACTGAGGCACACAGACTAAAGAGGCACTCCCGCAGTCTGAGCACTAGGAATTGAACCCACCCTCCCTGAACTAACCCTCAAACGCCTCCTTCCTCCTAGGTCGTTCTGGCACATTCTGGGCCCCTTTCTGAATTCTGTGCTCAGCTCCACGTTTATTTTTTTTGTTCATTCTGAATGCAGCCTGGCCCCATGCACTGCCTCAGCTGGGGTACTGCAGACGCTCCCTGAGGTCTTGGGTAAGGTTGGCAGTCCTATTAGGTCAGTAGGTCACTGACACCTCTTTCAGAGGACAAACCAAATTTAAACCGACTTGTAAAGGGTAGAGAGCAAGTCTACAGCCTTGCTCAGACCAGGAGATGATGGGCTGATGTTAGATTAAATATTAGGGCTGCCGATTAATCATAGTTCACTCAGTTAATTGTGATTATTCACAGTTTTAGTCACTGTGTTAAGCATTAGAATGCAAAGTGAAATTTATTATATGTTTTTGGATTTTTTTCTACATTTTCAAATATTTTTATTTCAGTTACAACAGCACATGCAAAGCGTATAGTTCTCCCTTTTTACTTTTAATACAAATATTTGCACTGTAAAAAGGATAGCATTTTTCAATTCACCTCATACGAGTACTGTAGTGAAATCATGAAAGTGCAACTTACAAATGTAGATTTTTTTTTAAGTTACATAACTGCGCTCAAAACAAAATAGAGCCTACAAGTCCACTCAGTCCTACTACTTGTTCAACCCATTGCTCAGACAAACAAGTTTAACATTTTATGGGACATAATGCTGCCTACTTATTATTTACAATGTCACCTGAAAGCGAGAACAGGCATCTGTATGGGGCTTGTAGCCAGCATTGCAAGGTATTTATGTGCCAGATATATTAAACATTTGCATACCCCTTCATGCTTCAGCCACCATTCCAGAGAACATGACTCCACGCTGATGACTCTTGTTAAAGAAATAAATGTGTTAATTAAATTTGTCACTGACCTCCTTGGGGGAGACCTGTATGTCTTCTGCTCTGTTTTACCTGCATTCTGCCATGTATTTCACTTTATAACAGTCTTGAATAACGCAAGCACGTGTTTAAGAACACTATAGCAATCAACTAAAAGTTTAAGACTAAAGTGCCTTCCAAAACCTGAGGGGGACAAAGTATGGAGCCTACTTTCAGAAATCTTAAAAGAGCAACACATCAGTGTGGAAAGTACAGAACCTGAACCATCAAAAAAGAAAACCAACCTTCTGCTGGTGGCATTTGACTCAGA
Source organism: Pelochelys cantorii (assembly GCA_032595735.1). Taxonomy (NCBI): domain Eukaryota; kingdom Metazoa; phylum Chordata; order Testudines; family Trionychidae; genus Pelochelys; species Pelochelys cantorii. The sequence goes on along the minus strand of CM064331.1, from coordinate 7,045,848 downwards.
TGATGGAAATGAGCATGCATCAGTCCACCCTGCTCTGAATAGTTATTGAGCAGAATTCATTATCAGTCTGCATAGATGTCCTCTGAAATGGTAATCGAAGCATGAAGGAACATATGAATCTTTAGTGCATTTGGCATGTAAATATCTTGCGATGCCAGCTACAACAGTGTCACGAGAACCCCTACTCTCACTTTCAGGCAACATTGTAAATAAGTGGGCAGCGTTATCTCCTGCAAATATAAACAAACTTGTTTGTCTGAGAGATGGGCTGAACAAGAAATACGGCTGAGTGGACTTGTAGGTTCTACAGTTTGATTGTTTTGTTTTTAAATAAAGTTTTTTATACACAACTCTGCATTTGTGTATTCAACTCTCATGATACAGATATTGCCCTTTAGTACTTGTAAGGGGGGAACTGGGAATGCTCGCTCTTGCTTTTCACAGTGCAAATATTTGTAATCAAAAAATAAACTGAGCCCTTTATACTTTGTATTCTGTGCTGTAATCAAAATCAGTACATTTGAAAATGTAGAAAACATCTAAAAATATTTAAATAAGTGGCAATATTGTTGAACAGTGTGAATAACCACCATTTTGTAAATCGCTTGACAGCCCTATCAAAGATGTATACATTTTTATCAGACTTTTTAAACTCCTTCATTACTCTAGAGCTAAATTTGTTTCTGCTCTGCACCATCGAATGCAGACAAGGAAACACACAGATTTCGACCGGCAATACAAGTGCTATAAGACTGCCTGGGAAGTAGTGAGAACTTTACCTGTGGAACAGTCACAGCAGTGAATTTTGTGGCTCTGAAACACGGGCTATCCACTGGTGTTCGAAGCACCTGGCACTATGGCACACACTACACAAATAAAACTCTTGGCTCTTAGATATTCTTAGGAGAAATTTTAGCATTTGAGTAGACATCACCTTAGAAATTTGTACCTTAGAAAGGGTGCACAAATTTACCCAGCATTCCCTTCCAGCTCACACCAACACAAGGTTCTGAGCGTTGAGTAAACTGAAAAGTTTGGCAGGGCTTTTATGTACACTTGGGGCTAAATTCCACCTTCTATTGCATCCACAGTGTCACTGAAATCACTGTCACAGATGCACCCGAGAGAATAGAAGAGGGGGTGGAGGGAAAAATGTGGCTCCATTTTATTCTGATTAGCCACTCTAATCAATTGAGAAACAAAACACTGGCTAACACCTTGCAGTTCATGTTAAAGGTAATCACCACATCTCTTTCATGGTCACAGACAGGGAGGTTTTGTTGTAACAACCCGTGTGTTATTTATTTACTGCAGCATCGGCCCGCACCGTGAAATGCATTATCACGCCACGCTCTGACTGACAGCTCTGCTTTCTGGCTGGAGGTTGATAAGGGAATTGCTTGCTTGGGCCAAATCTGCAATGGAGACTCGTCCTCGCTGTTTGATAAACTGAGCCACAGCAGCCATTTCCTCTGGAGTGATATAGATGAACTTTCCTCGGTCATCGATCACGCCTAGAAGACAAACACGACCTGGGGTGAGTACTTCCAAGCTAGCTACATTTCCCAACAGGCATTGATGACCCCGCACCTTTAGTTAATTCAGACAACCACATTTATACTGCACAGACAGTTCCAGAGTTAGCAAGGCAGGGTGGCCCAGCAGAAAGGGGCGCTGGCCTACGAACAAGACCTGGATTTTATTCCAAACTTTCCCACAGTCATGCAGCAGGCCCGTGGCAAACACACTTCTGGGCCTCCCTCTGTCTTGTCCCAGGCTGTCCCTACGCATATGCAGCTGCGTAGGGCACCTGAAAATTTGAGGCACCACTGGGAGCAGACCCCGCTCTTCCCTGCGGTACCCCATGATATGTACCCTGCCCTTCCTAAAACTCTTGGAGACAAAGAGAGAGAGAGAGAGAGAGAGAGAGAGAGAGAGAGAGAGTGTGAGTGAGTGAGTGAGTGTGTGTGTGAGATCAGCTGTGAGCTGAGTGGGAACCTCTGCAGCAGCCAGGCACTTAACTCCCTCCCTGCTGGACTCTCCCAGGCAGCAGCTGCTGGGCCGCACTGGCATCAGTTAACGTGCCATGGGGAGGGGATGGGGAGAACCGGGAATACGTCACATGGGGGTCACGAGGAAGGGGGTGGCTAGGGCCCCATCAATCCTAAGGATGGCCCTGGTCTTGTCTATTTACATGGCTGGAGTGGATCAGTAGCTTTCATTTCTGCCTCACACACATTCTCTGCCTGCCTCTGCCCGTCGGCTCCCGTTTTATACTGTGCTTGTGAACGCTTTGGTATTGTGTACATGCAGCACCTAGTACAAGGGGGTCGTGGCCCACACCCGGGGCTCGCAGGGGCTATGCAAATACAAATCATGGCCTCTGTTGGACTGCAAGGCAATAGAACAACACGTATCAATAAGATCATAGTATTAATGTGTTACTATCATATTACAATATACAACTGCAGCCCAGGTTGCCAACGCTACAGGGAAGTGCTATAACCACTAGGTTATCTAGCCCCCTGTAGCAAACCCTCTTCAGAGAACCTAGCTCGAACCTTTTCCCTTGAATGCAGGCAATACCTTCCCCCTCTTGCCAAATGAGGGCAGGAAAGAACACCACCTGTAGGTACCAAACTTGCATCTATTCAGGGGACAGCAATGAAAAAAAAAACCAGGGATAGGAGGACAAACGTGGGCTGAAGTCCTAATGGACCCTTGTAGAACTACAAACTATTTTAACTTCATTTTGGCAAACGGATTAGTTTTCAGGCTGGAAGCATCCCAGCAGAGTCTGTAGGCTACTCTGTCATCTGAGGAAGGGGAAATCCTAATCTAAACAGCTGTATGATTAAATGGTTTTATTTTGCTTAGGGCTTTTCTTTATGAATGTGTGAAAAAAAAAAAAGTGTCAAAGCAACCGTCGCAGTCTTGTCTAGCGCTTGTCTCCAGGGCTTCCCGGCCCCCATGTAGAGGCTCTCTTTAAATCAGCTCCTGCTCTCTGCTGCTGTTTCCCTCTTAGCCTCCTACTGACAGGTGTGGAGAGTCCCCACCCACGACCTTTCCTGACCAACGTCGCTCCTCTCTGCTTCCCCTGCCTTAGCGGCAGAAAGCCATACATGCAATTTCCTGTCGGGCACATGACTAAGAGCAGGCATATGATCCACAACTACCACTTCCAGTTCTCAAGGTCACTACAGCTGCAAAAAGTGCACTGGGGACAGCTTGTATGCAACCCTCCAAGTCTAATGTCTTGTGATAGACCCTTTTCTAGGATCCAGGTTACCATATGAGGAGAGGGTTAGAAAGGCTGGGACTTTTCAGCATGGAAGAGATAACCAAGGGGGGATATGACAGACATGCATCAAATCATGACTGGTGTGGAGAAAGTAAATAAAGTTATTTACTCCTTCCTGTAACACAAGAACTAGGAGGTACCAAATGAAATTAATAGGCAGCAGGTTTATAACAAATAAAAGGAAGTACAATGAAACCTTTGTTATCCGGCACTCTGTTAACCAGAAAACATTGTTAACTGGCATTGCCCTCAGCCACAATACTGTCACATCTTCAGGTGCACAGGCCTGGCTTGGTTTACCATGATTGGCTTAACAATTTTTTATTTAAGAAGTACTAATCTTCTTTAACTCAAAATAGAAATGTGAGACCAACTGCCTCACACTACAAAACTACCAATATTAAAAACTTGAGTTTTACTATTATTGTTCATTGGTTTTTCCTAGGTTGATGGGACCCTCAGATAACCAGAATTTTTAGATAACCAGAACGCCCTAATCCCCAAGCGTGCCGGATAACACAGGTTTTACTGTATCTCTTCATGCAACACACAGTTAACCTGTGGAACTCCTTGCCAGAAGATATTGTGAAGTCCGAGACTATAGCAGGGTTCAAAAAAAGAACTAGATAAATTCATAGAGGATAGGTCCATCAATGGCTATTAGCCAGAATGGGTAGGAATGGTGTCCCTAGTCTGTCAGAAGCTCAGAATGGCAATAGGGGATGGATCACTTGATGATTCTCTGTTCTGTTCCCTCTCGGGCACCTGGCATCGACCACTGTGGCAAGAGAGGACACTGGGCTAGATGGACCTTTGGTCTGGCCCAATGTGGCCGTTCTTATGCTCACGTATTCTTTTTACAAACGTGTTTGCAAACTGCCTGAAAACCCACCCATGGTTCAGCTCAGACTGGCCAAGATAATTTAGCGCTCAGAGTGAGCGTCAGAACTGCACAGCCCAGCAATGGGCTCATGTGATTCAGCAGGACTCAAGTGACACACAGACCTAGACACAGACTCTCTGCTTGGGGAGGTGAATTTCATCCCGCGTGCACTTGGCTATTGCTCTGCCTCCACAAACAGCCAGGTACAAACGTGCTACAGCACTGCCCCAGGGTGGCAGCCCCCTTTACACGGCCAAGTTTCAAAGCCAGCATTGGGGTCATGAGTAAAAATAAATAAAAATGAATGGAAATGTCTATCTCCTAGAACTGGAGGGGACCTTGAAAGGTCATTGAGTCCAGTCCAGTCCCCTGCCTTCACAGCAGGACCAAGTACTATCCCTGACAGATTTTGCCCCAGATTCCTAAATGGCCTCCTCAAGGATTGAACTCACAACCCTGGGTTTAGCAGGCCAATGCTCAAACCACTGAGCTATCCCTCCCCCAGTAGGTCTATTGATCATGTCGAGGAGGCGTCCTCTGGGATTACGGTACAAACGAAACAGAAAGCGTGCGCTAACTAACTGGCTGAGCAGTCCTGCACATTTATACAGCATCTCTTAATACTCTAAAAATGCACCAAACCCAGTCACCTGTTAGAGTGCCGTCCGCCATCAGGTCTTGTACCCTATTAATGGCATCCTGTTGGGGAGGATGGGAAAAAGAAGCAGTTAAAACGAGAGAGGCTTGGAAATGGGAGCGC